>OZ022500.1:62376318-63736948 GCA_963989385.1 Ctena decussata
TTTGGGATTACATCTTGGGTCACAACATCACAGATCTCAAATTTCTTGTTGCATTTAACAATAACAACAAATTTAATTACATATTCTTCTAAATTCTTTCCACCACATGAAGTGAGGATTCTTTGAAGACACTAAAACAGGTGCATTTCCTTAAATCAACAAAAATTAGCAGTAACTGCCCTGGTCTTACTAAGTACATGTAAATTTTTAAAACTATTCTAATCATTATTTTCAGCCACAGAACTCAAGGAGATGGGGGAAATGTTTCAGAAGAAATCAAAAGTGACAGAATGTCAACAGGTAAATGCTATGGTATTTTATCCTTTTGGGCAGGGAAAAGCTGTCTTCTAATGGAATTAAACTGTTGATAAATGGTGAGGACTCATTTCAGACAGGCTCAGCATTTTATCTGAAAGTTGAGGGTAAATTATATATCTAATTTTCTATCTTTTTTGTCTTGTAGAAGAGTTGAAGAAAGCTGTGGTATCAATGATGTTGAGAAAAGATGAAGTGGAAGAGCAGAATAAGTAAGTTAAGTTATCAAAATTATCCTGTATATTAGGATGTCAGATAACAGATTACCATAAATGCGCAGGCTGATCTGTTTCTCCCCTGTTCACTTTTACTGTATGGTACATTTTCATGCAAAACTAAATGTAACTGGGCTGCGACACAACAAAACCAACAAAGTGGCATGTGCCCCCAGCGAAGACATAGATCAGCCTGGGTATCCACCCAGTCTGATTTGAGTCTTTGCTCTCCGCATGAAGGTAGCTTAGACCCTTAGCTAGCATTCAAGCGCATACCTGATCAGACTGGGTGGATGCCTAGGCTGATCTTAGTCTTCCCTGAGCGCACATGTCACTGTTGGTTTTGTCATGTCTGCTCATACGTATTAATGATGTCATTCTTAAGTAATAGTCTAGTCTCACAAACCATAAGTTTAATAGTCTGGATTCATAATCAAGATGTTGTCGTCCAGAAACACATATCTTTAGCCAGCTTTGCATGAGCGTGCAGGCATTAGCTATAGTAGTCACCTTGATTTCAGCAGGCATCAGGTGTAATTTGTCTTTAAAAATCATTAAAGGCAACTAGTGTAGGCCCAGATCAGATGCCACATTTGCGGCATCTGACTTAGGTCTACTCTGTTCCCCAATGTCCCTTTCATGGTCTTCAGGCACAAATGGAGTAAACACCTTGATTTGATAGGGAATGGGCAAAAAATTGCATTGAATTTGCTGTTCTAGACTGAATCTTTGTTTTACCCAGGTCGTTACAGACAATGTTAGAGCAAGAAATGGAGACGTCATCAGTATTACGTGCTGAGATAGAACAGATGAAGCACTCATCAACAGCCAGACAAGAAAAAGAGCAGGCTAAATTACAGGCTTTACAAAAGTAAGTTTACTGTGAATTATCCTTCAAAGTTCTAAAAATTGGGACACTTAGAATAATCATAGTGATTGTCTTAAAAATGGAACAGTTTGGTTTAACAAATGCAGTAGTTTGTCCACAAGATGCAGATGGAATGGCAAACAGTGTAGACACTGTCAGAGCAGTCTGGCCTGAGTGTACCCTGTTTGCTCAGACCAATCTGTTCCAATACTTTGAGTTTTTACATTAATTATAAACTACGCAACTATGCACCGTAAGGTCAGACTTTGTTGGTTCGACTTAGCTAGAGTGCAGTAAATTGTTTTAGTATTGGTTATTCAGTTACTGAAACTTCTTGTATATGAAGAGTTTCGAAGAACTAAATGATCTGCTCCCAGTTGTTCAAAATAATGACCTTGGAAGATAAAGAGAGGTTACTTTTCCAAAAATATTATATACAAACACACTGCCATCTAATGCTGATTTTATGTGTACTAGAATAACCAGTTCTGGACTAACAAATTTGTTAAGCTAATGATGCTTTAAACAACTGAGCCTGGATATATAAATAATCAAAAGTTGTGGTGTATGCTACACTAACCTCATCCACATACATGAATATCATATTGTATCATTTCAGAGAGAATGAGTTATTGAAACATCAGTTAAGGAAGTATGTGAATGCTGTACAGATGTTACGAACTGAAGAAGCACTTGACCTAATCTACATACATGAATATCATATTGTATAATTTCAGAGAGAATGAGTTGTTGAAACATCAATTAAGGAAGTATGTGAATGCTGTACAGATGCTACGAACTGAAGGAGCACAAGTTGATGGTATGTTTTGTTTCAGCATTTAGTGCATTAAGATTTCTTTGACTACAGTTAAAAATTAAAGACTAGCAAAAGAATGGTGTAAAGATATTGTGTATGTATGTATGTGGTAGATGTGGGAAATGGGGTCACAACATATGTTTTTTATCGAGAAATAAGGGAAATTATCCCAAAATTATCCCTTGTTACCCCTTCTTATCTGAAACACTGTATAATTTATTGATACAAACAGGGAAGACTTAGCTCAGACTGTATGGAAGCTTAGGCTGATCTAAGTGCACTGTTTGAACTTGCCTACCGTAAAAACTCTATATATTGGGACAGTTAGGTCTGTGCAAATAGTGCAAACCCAGATCAGACTGCTCCTTGAGGAGCAGTCTGATCAGAGTTTACACTATTTGCCATCCTATTTGCATGTTTTGGCCACATAACTGCACTGTAAAACCAAACTGTTCCAATTTTAGGACAGTTATAGTAATCATTGTTGATGTCCCAATATTTAGAATTTTTACAGTAAGTAAGATGTTGTCTCCCCTGCAGCTAGCAGAATGCAAGACATAGGTTTTACTTTTCTGGTGCCGTGTCATTGTCGGCAGCATCAGCAGCATCGGCAGTGTAAAATTTTATCAAATTTTCTTGGTAGGCTGTGTTTTGTAAGAATCCCATGACAGGTGTGATAGATAGAATCTATAATTGGTGCCTAGTGGGGATAAGGGGGTCCCAACCCGAGGGTCTATCGTTCAGGTGGGAAACAAGGCTCTGCTGAGTTTCCCACTTGAATGGTAGACCCAAGGGTTGGGATCCCTAGCCCCACTGGACACCATTTATTGATTATTTTTCTCACTTACCAATATTAAAAAGATTATTTGGCTTACTGTTTTCTTCTACCTTAAAACAAGCTATTCTGACTTTAATGAGTGACTTAGACAGTGACGTCATAAATCTAACAGGATACCCTCAGATAGGAAATCAAACAAATCCAAAGAACTAGTACAATAACTGGTAAGCTAGAAGAAGATTATTTAATGACATTTATCATGTAAAATGAATGTTTCTAAATCCTGTGTGGGAAGCCATTGAGCAAAAAAATGCTAACAAATTCACATGTAGCTTATCCCACATGGCTAGATGTGTGGGATAAGATTTGCTACTGTCTTGAAAGCACACAGATTACTCTGTCTGGCTGTGGTAGGTGAGAAACTGCCATCCATGGAATTATTGTTTATACCCTGACTCAGTTGTCACCTTTGCTATTGCAGTAAATCTTGGTATCCATATTGAGGATCCCCAGCCAGCCATACCCCCAGAGAAAGAAATACAAGATTACAGTCATGAGGCTGAGGAATATGAAAAGAAATTGATCCAGGTAATTTTACGCTTTAGACAAGGAGAATATCTTCAAACATGGAACTGATAGAACAAAAGTATCATGTAAAGTTTTTTTTGTAACAATGGGCCTAAATGGCCTATGGATGCAATGGAAAGTTTCTGTGTTTTATATGGCAACAATTCACTTTTTCGGAGGGCGTGAGTCTAATTGCTGATGTCACTTGCAATAATTGACGTATTTTGTGATGTTTTGATGATGTTCCTAAATGTTAGATGGTGTAACCTCTCTTCTTATCTATAAAATTGTCATAAAATTGTACATTTCTCAGTGATACAATTGAGAATATTGGTGGGTCATGAATGTGCTGTTTAGAAGCTAAAGGTAGGGAGAATTTGAAGTTTCACACTGTGAAATTAAAGTGTGACGTAATTTTGCATATATTAAACCCTTCTGTACCTTAAAATCTAAAACTGACCAGACCGTTATATTGAAAAGGAGTATTTGATCTGCCCATTTCCCCCCTTCTGTCAACTGCACACAAAAAAAAAAAAAAAAAAAAAAAAAAAAAGAAACTACATATGCAGACAGACTGACTGACAAATAGTGTAGGTCCAGATGAGATGGCTCAGTTTGAGCCATCTCACCTGGACCTACACTATTTGCAAAATTCTATATAAATCCAGTTTGTCGGGTTGAAACGGTTAATTCAAGGTCATCTTGTCTTCATTGCAGGTAGCTGAGATGCATGGAGAGCTTATGGAGTTCAATGAGCTATTGCATAGACAGTTGAATGCCAAAGAAGCCTTGCTGAAGAGGTTACAAGGGGAGCTAATTGATCTGAGGGGACCAGTGAGTAGTTGTCAATAAATCTACCATAAAAGTTCTAATTAAATGGGACACCAAAAATAAAAATCATAATTTTCCTAAAATTGCAACAGTTTGGTTTTACAGTGCAGTAATGTGTCCAAAGAATGCAAATGAGATGGCAAATTGTGTAAAACCTGATCAGACTGCTCCTTGGGGAAATCTGGGTTTGCACTATTTGCTCAGACCTAGCTGTCCCAATATATAGAGTTTTTATGGTAACTGAATGGGTACTAGAAGAACATCTTCTTTGCTTTCACATTGCAAAAATAAGATGATTCATACCTTCGGTCAAAATTGTCAGTAAAATTTTAGTTGTACATGGAGGTAGACCTATACACCTCAACCAAAATTGATACATGCATATCTTTTCTACAATGTTTCATAATGAATACCGTAATGTGTGTATATATTGGGAGACCTAAAAATAATGAATTTTCCATTTGGGACAAATGGAAAATTTATTATTTTAGGTGTCCCAATGTGTCCCAAAAAATAATGAATTTTCCATTTGAGACTAATGAAAAATTTGTTATTTTAGGTGTCCCAGTACTTAAGCACATTAGGGTAGATTTTCTTTCCTGTTTTTTCAGCTTCCTCATGATATGAGCTTTGCAGAAGAAAGTATATCAACAGGAATGGAAGGGTAAATATCAAATATAATAGTTTGTACAATTAAAACTTTGTGACCCAACCTACTATGACCAAGTAAAATATTAAACCCTTAAAGCACCAAAAAGCAAACTACAAAATTTACATCTGCAAAATTTGAAAATTTCAAAAATGTTTTGTCCAGAACTATATCATTACTGAAAATTTCAAGTCTAAAGGGTGAACAGTAAATCTAGATGAGGTGGCCATCTCATCAGGATCTATTCTGTTTGCCAATTCAGATTTTTTTTTTATTTTAACCCTTAAAGGGTTATTAATATCAAGTGACTAAAATGGAGTTATAATAAGCAGTGATTTTCTGGTAGCCTGCTGTCTCCAAAGAATGCTAAAATGAAGAAATTTCTGACCAGTTACATCATAAAATAGCATTATAACCTCCTTATGCAGGATAAGGGCGAAGATACTTGCAGTCTTTATGCCTATGCTGGTACTCATTCACAAAATTCATTGTGAATTATATGATGCGAAATCTACTTTATGTGATATTAAAGATGAGAGGGTGCATTATCAGGGGAAGCAACTCTTCTATTTTTATTGCCTGTGTAAATGGGGATTTTTCCTGCAAAAGTAGACCCCAATTTCGGAAGGATATGTTAACTTGGGAAGCAAACAAGAAGTTGCAAAAGTCATCCCCCTTGTAAATTGGCAGAAAAACATGGGAGGAGTGCCCATATCCATAAATTCCAATGAAAATATCTGGGCCCAGGTTGTTCAAAGCATCGTTAGCCTAACGAGCTCGTTAAGAGGTCAACTCGTTAAGTGTTTTACAACTTTATAGCCAAATACACTGATATTTTTTGTTGAAAAAATGTGAGAAGTGCAAAAGCTTCTCACATTTTCTCAACAAAAAATAATGGCATATTTGAGATATTTACGTTGGAAATTTTAACGTATCGTTAACTAACGATGTCGTTAGTTTTGAACAACCGGGCCCTCTGCTGTTTTACACATTAAAATAGTGTTTGCAGCAACATTTACAGCAAAGATTTGTTTTTCAGGTTAACTCTGCATGCTGGTAGCCTCATTAATGTTTGGATACCATCTGCTTTTCTGAGAGGGTCAAGGTCAGATACTCATCATGTATATCAGGTATATGAACATTTCTTATTGTGGAATTATAATACAGCTTCAGTCAGTGTAGTTTTGAGTATAAAGCATGTGGAAAACACAAGTTTCAACTCTGCAATAGCTGTTTACACTGTAGTCAGCTCTCTGCTTTTATTACTATTATTATTGGAAAACAATCAATTCCATTCTCACTTGGAAATTTAAGGCTCAATTTCACGTCACAGTTATAGCTCAGATAAACAAGTCTGTGGGGGTTTTTTACAGTAAGTGCAATGTAAAATTTTGGTGTTTCACATGCTTATCTGTAAATCAAGTTCGACATGAAATCAGGCCTAAAAATCAAGCCTCTACAAATGATTGCCCAAATATAAAGCAACTTTTCCACTTTCATGAATGTAAAGCATTTTGTTACAAAATTTCAGCCTGGTTATAGAACTGGTTGAGTTTTCACAAAACTCCTGAAAGTGGCCAAACCAAAATTTTGGTTTGGCCTCTTTCAGGAGTTTTGTGAAAACTCAACCAGTTGTTTGGCTTCAAAGTCAATATTATGCACAAATATGCTTTTTAGCTTACCTGAACTAAGTTGAGGAAGAGCTATTGTATTACCCCCAGCGTCGGCGTTGGCGTCGGTGGCGTTAGCAAAATGTTAAAGTTTACGTTAAAGGCTTTTAGGTGATGGGCAAGGCGTTGTCAGGCGACTATCCTGTCATTGTGACAGGTCTTGTTATACTAAAAGTCAAATAGCATTACTGTATTTGGGTTATTTGCCAAGGCTTGACTTTTATTTCCAGGTGAGAATAGAATTGCTCTTTTACCAGGTGTGATTTAAGAACAGTAATATTTTGTGACGTCTCTGTAGTTAAGATTCATGTCTGATTTATATTTGATTTTGTTTCAACACTCAATGACTATATTGAAAGTTTCAGAAATTGTTTGCAAGTCCATTTTAATTGGTCTTTAACTACCATATTTACCCTTATTTTTCAGACAGTAATGCCAGAGCGAATGATGAGGATCCAGATCAGACTGCTCAGGACTGCTGGGAGCAGTCTGATCAAGATATATATTGATGCAGATCAGACTGCAGCTGGGAGCTCTCTGATAAGGGTCTACAGTTTATGTGTGAAAGACCAAGGCTGAGAGCTATCTGATCAGGTCTACAATTTATTAATGGAGTTATTCAAAGTAAAGGTTATACATGCATGAAAAAGAAAGACTCAGATCAAATGCTCATCTGGGCAGTCTGATCAGAGTCTTTCATTTTCGTTTATATGTTCTATGAATCCTGGGCAATCTAAAAAATGAAATTTGAACTGTAAACAATTTGCACATATGTGCAGGTTGGTTTTATGGTCCCTCTCCATGTGGTGCAAATCAAATATGTAGTATATATACATGGTATACATTGTTTCTTGTGTAGGTATATCTGAGAATACGAGATGAAGAATGGAACACATATAAACGCTACAAAGAATTTGATGACCTGCATCAGAAAATGAAGAAATTAATGCCAATATCAGCTAGATTTGAATTTCCACCAAAGAAATCTTTTGGGAAAAAGGTAAATTCAAATAATCACCTGGTTCCAATCTTTAGATTATACTTTAAATCAAGGTCCCAGTCTCAGTATGACCTGTGAGCTGGTGGGACATTAAACCTGAGTTCACTTATTCACTCAACATCTGGCCAAATGCCAAGTCAGCTGTTGTTGTAGTAAAGCTTCTAGTATTCATGATGCATAATTTATTATACTCCTTCAGTCAACAGTTGAAATAAATTGTCCAAACAACTTCTCCAAAGCCACTGCATCAATGTTTAGCCATGCTCCAATCAGTTCGAGAACCATTGTCACTATCAGCATCCAGAATTGTTCAAATTATCTGTTGTGACCTTCTAATATGATGACTATTTGAAAAAAGAAAAGAAAATTAAATGTAAAATCATTATGGCAAATTAACTTCTTTGTCAGGACCTTTGATTCTCATGCCTTAACTGTTCAAAATCTGCCATGAGATTTATTTAGTCAGAGACAAAGATTTTGTATAGATGATATATTCTTATATTATAAATAATTAACTTTAAGGCAGTAAGGCATAAAATATTGCAGACTTACACAAGAAGTGTGAGTAATTTAGCACTTGTTTTCAAAGTTAACGATATCCATTATCCATGTTTGCAGGGCAGTAAAGTTGTTGAAAGCAGACGTAAAATATTGCAGACGTACTTGAGAAGTTTAATCAACCTTGTCCTGGAAACCAATCAGCGGCTGTCCAGCAGTGTATGTAAACAGACCCTAATAGAAGTTATACCCTTCTTCAGGTAGGGGCAACAACTCATAGTAAGTGCTGGAAATTTCATTTAAAGTGAATGGGAAAATCTCCAGGTTTTTCCACATTTCTACAAAGGGGAACAACTTCTTTGACTTCCTGGTTGCTTCCCAGAACAACGTAGCCATTCCAAAATTGGGCCTTCTCTTAGAGGAAAGAATGTGCTCCTTTAACCCTATTGCACTCATTCTGAGTGCAATGAGGTTAAAGGTGCTTCTTAGCACATTCTGTCCTTTAAGAGTAGACCTTCATTGAAAATGGAGGCCAAAATGAAAAAAAGGGGAAAAAAAGCAATGTTGCTTCCCTAGAAAGTGTACTCATTCTTCTTAAATATTGCTGCAATTTAGATCTTCTGGAAGGGAAGATATGTACATGTACCAGTAAACTTTGTAGACCGTGATCAGAATGTTTCTCAGATGTTGGTCAGGATCTACACTGATTGCATTTCTAGTTTTGCTGCAATTTCCTGTCCCCCTTCAGCTTTCCTCTATCCATGACAGGAGTGGCAGTAGTGTCAAACTGGATGATAGATTACTCGAGATACATTCTTATTGTCAAAGTTTCATGTACAACATACAAGTGAAACAGAAATAAACCACCTTTCCCTGTCAAAGCAGTTTTGTCTAAACTGACCACGTCTGTACAGCTTATACCATTGAGATTAATAGAATCTATGATGGGGTGGAGGCCGAGATAAGGAAATCTCAGGCTCATTTTCAGATTATTTAGTCTTATGCGAGGCTTGAGCATAAGACTAAATAATCTGAAAACGAGCCTGAGATTTCCTTGTCAACCCCATCATTGATTATTTTTCACACCCATTTTATTTTATAGAACAGAATATCCATTGAATACCTCAACTTCTTGTTGAAGCCATTCCTATAAATTTCAAACTAATTTTCTATTAATAGTTCTGACGTGTGTTGATTTCACCTTGTGCATGCATATTTCATGACCGGCAGCTTATCAGAAATCTACAGTGACACCTCATGCACATCACTGGCTGTCAATTTCATTTTGCATGCAATTTACCTGCAAGTGGATTCGTTGAATTTAAGTAATTAATTGGGCTGTACTATTTAGCAATGATTGGCATTTTTAGACAGCTTTCAGAGCCTAGGCTGAGATAGCAGGCCGAGATAGAAAAATCTCAGACACCTCTAGAAAGGTATATTCTTGTCCATTGGGTGAGAAAAATGGGTACACTATCAGAGGAGCAAAACTGCCATTTTCAGTTTTTTGTCCCTTCTTCGGTGGGATTCAGCTCTTAAAGGAAGAATTTGCACCCATGGGAGCAAATTCTTTTCTTTGAGACTTGACCCCTTTTGGAAAGAAAAGCAAACAGGAAGTCTCAGAGGCTCTTACTTTTTGGAAGAATGGCAGCCAAATATGGAGGTATATCCATAAATCTCAAGTGACTTCCTTTTTCTAGTAGTGAAAAGTCTGTGTGTCATGTCGGGACACAGGCTGTTGGTAGAATTGATAACAATGATGATCCTGCTAAGACTGCTTCTTTAGCAGTGTGATTAGGGTCTACACTCTTTGCTCAGTCATATTAGTCCCAGTATTTAGAGTTTTGTCTCAGTCTCACCTGCAGCTGCAGAAGTGAGACGTAGGCACACTCAACTCTCAATATCTCGAAAACTGATATCTCAAAGTACCCTTTTATATTATAGAATATAGATTGGGCCCATTTCCTATTTTGATTTGCATTTCAGCTGCAGCTATTTTAAACTACTGGTATCTCAAAGTAAATTTTCTGGGACCAGAAAATTAACTTTGAGATATCAGTAGTTTGCAATGAACTTTGGTTTAAACATATTTATTGTTTCTCAATTACAAGTAACATACAATCAAATTTCAACAGTACAGGCTTAGGGATTGGAACGAAAGCAAAATGCTTATCGAGTTCCTCTCCCGAATGAACTTTGCAATGAACTTTGACTTTGAGATATCGAGAGTTGACAGTACATGTATTTACTTTTCTGGCATGGGCATCAGCTTCAGCAGCGGAAACTTTTGTTGAGCTCTTTTGTGTAGCTCTGAAATATGGCAATGTGCTAATAGGTGAGTCACCTTCACTGAGTGGAAACCTTGTTTATGCTTTAAGTTTTGTTTCTTATTTGTAGCGATAGAACACCGGAAGACAAAAAGAAGCAGAAGAAAAAAGCAGATGGACAAAGATCACCAGTATCGTCCAGTCCAAGACAAGCTTCCCCATTACCAGAACAATACTCAGGGTTATGAAAACCAGCAGATTTATGTTTAAAAGAGGGTGGGATAGGGTAAAGTGGGGGGAGGGTGTAGAGGGGAGGGGAGATAAACAAGAAAGGAACTTTGATTTTGTTTTGTCAAGATTGGATGAGAAGAAATGTCAGAAGAAAACCTGTCTTTAAGATGAATGGTACACTCTCAAGGGAAGCTACTCTGCCATTTTCCTGTTTGCCTCCTCAGAAAGGGTTCTCTCTCATAAATATATTTGTTGTTCAGCAGTAAAAATATAGAAATTCAAAGTCTTCTTCAGAAAGACAGATTTTATTCATGCAGATATTTATTTCATGATAAGGTAGAAAATTATTTAAAGAGCTGATCCCCTTTAACAAGTGAAGCAAAATTGAAATTGGTAGAGCCTCTTCCTCTGAAACTACATCATTTCACCTGAAGGTACATGTATTTAGGTACACCTCCAAGAGTGAGCACTGTCACATGAATATATTTACTTTCCATCACATAGAGGGCTACTCTAAAAGAAAAGAGTATGCTCTCTAGAAAAAAGAATCCTCTCCAAATGCCAAATTCTTTTCTTTAAGAGGAGCTTACGTTGGACCAAAGAAGCAGTTATTAGTCTCACACCTGCATAACATGTTTTCAAAGATGTGACGAAAATGAAAAAGAGCAGAAACAAAAAGGAGTTATAGTTACCAAACCACCTGATAATCAGGTTGTTTGGTAACCATGACCCTTTTTCATTTTTAACAGCTTTTTATGCCCCCGCCACGAAGTGGGGAGGGGCATATAGTTTTGCCCTTGTCCGTCCGTACGTAAGTCCGTCCGTACGTACGTCCGTCTGTCACACTTTGTAGTACTGTTCTTGTCTCCGCAACTCCTCCTACAGTATTCGATGCAGGGAGCTGAAACTTGGAACACAGTTCAGACATGCATTGAACATGTGCATAAAGGAAACAGAACTTTGATTAAGGTCTTGGTTGCAGAATTATGTCCCCTTGAATAATATACATATTATAAACATATTTCACATTTGAGTACTGTTCTTGTCTCCGCAACTCCTCCTACAGTATTCAATGTAGGGAGTTGAAACTTGCAACACAGTTCAGACATGCATTGAACATGTGCATAAAGGAAACAGAACTTTGATTAAGGTCTTGGTTGCAGAATTATGTCCCCTTGAATAACAAATATTTTGACCATATTTCACATTTGTCATACTGTTCTTGTCTCTGCAACTCCTCCAATTGTATTTGATGTAGGGATTTGAAACTTGTAACACAGTTCAGACATGCATTGAACATGTGCATAAAGGAAACAAAACTTTGATCCAGGTCATTATTGCAGAATTACATCCCCTTGAATGACATGCATATTTTGACCATATTTCACACTTTGTAGTACTGTTCTTGTCTCTGCAACTCCTCCAATAGTATTTGATGTAGGGATTTGAAACTTGCAACACAGTTCAGACATGCATTGAACATGTGCATAAAGGAGACATAACTTTCAGTCAGGTCTTTATTGCAGAATTATGTCCCCTTGAATAACATACATATTTTGACCATATTTCCATAGTTTAAATACAATCTCACCTTTTATCGTCGCTCTAGCGGTCTCATTTATTAACAGATTTTGATATTACATCACAGCTTTATTGGGTATGACAGAACCTCGAACAACTTTGCTTTTCAGATTTGTAGGATGAAGGTCAAGGTCACAGTTGCTATTTTCAGAAAAACTAGGGCATTGCTCCAGCGCTTTCATTTATAGATCGATTTTGATGTAACTTCACATAAATGTTAAGTATAACAATATCTTGAATAAATTACTGTTTCAGCACCGCAGGTCCAAGGTCAAGGTCACAGTTGCTATTTTTAGAAAAAAAACTTTATCATTCCTCTACTCCTCTATTCATTGACAATTTTGATGTAACTTCACTCAAATGTTTAGTGTGACAATATCTTGGACAAGTTCATGATCCAGAATTGCAGGGTAAAGGTCAAGGTCATATTTGCTATTTTAGAAAATATGCTGTCATCCCTCTGGAATGATTTTGGCATAACTTGACACAAATATTTAGCTTGACAATATCTGGGACAAATTTACGTTTCATCATTGTAGGTCCAAGGTCAAGGTCACAGATGCTATTATAGGTAAATGTAAATCTTTGTTATGGTTCTAGCGCTTTTATTTTTTAACTGATTTTGATAGAACTTCACACATATATTAAGTATGACAATATCTTGGACAAGTAAACCTTTCAGGGTTGTAGTTCCAAGGTCAAGGTCACAGTTGCTATTTTTAAGAAAAACTCAGTCATCCCTCTAGCACCTTTATTTATTGACAGATTTTGATGTAACTTCACACAAATATGTTTTAACACATTACTTTTCTAGTGAGGCATATGGCGGGGGCATTCATCACTTTTAGTGATTGTCTAGTTTTCATTTTGTAACAGCCCTTGTATATACATAGTTGACAAGGGGTGATTCTATAACAGTTGTCTCCGTTTTAAAATGGTATCCAAATCATGTAGGTGTGCCAGTACACCTTAGCTTACAAATTTCTTTAATGGACTATCCCACCTACAAATTTGAACTAGTTGCTTATCCTGTCAGGAGATGTTGAAGAAAAATGTTTGCTGACTGGTGCAGACCCTGATCATATTGCTCCTCAAGGAGTAGTCTGACTTGGGTCTATACTCATCTTAGGCATTGACTTTCTCAAGTGAAGTTTGCAGTGATGGTGAATACAGTAGACATGCTGTTTATTGGGGTAGAAATGTATGAGCAAACAAGTTGACCCAGTTCATATTGCTGCTTAACTTAAGAGCAGTTTGATCTGGGTGTACATTGTTTGCTGTTCTGCTTTTTTAAAAGGTTCAGCTCCTTATAGCAGAAATTTAAAAGTAGGAAGTTCATTACAGACACTGGTGTGATAAGAGTAAACCCTGTTGCAATCAAAATGACCACACTCTATAGGGTTTTGGCTGTTCTGAGAGCAATAGGGTTAAAGTAACCAGATATTTTAGGATGAGAGTAAAATGTGTTCAGATAGCTCTTATAAATGTATGTATATTTTATAGACAATGTATAGATGCAAATTTCCTAACTTCGTGAATGGAAATGTTTGTTAAGTGAAAATTTTGTACGATACTGTATTTATTTGATTATAAGCCATGGTTTTTACCATCTAGATTTTTAAATCATTTTGAAACAACCCCTGAAATCTAGTTTAGTCTTACAAGATGGATCTAGACTTTTGGGGCTGTTTAAAAACAACCCCAGAAATCTAGATCCATCTTAATCTAGTTCAGTCTTATAAGATGGATCTAGATTTTTTGGGTTGTTTTGGAAGGGAAAACCCATAAAACAGTAGAATTATATACAAGATTGATGAAATTATTTAGGGTCACTATACAGGGAGTAAAGCACTGTCAATTAGCTGATTAGATATGAAATTAGCAGTTCAGTTCATCTTTCCTAGAGGGACAGATAAGAGTGATTCTAATGATTATTTGTAGATGAATTCAGTTCAGTTTGCATGAAAAGCAAAAGCTATGATCTTTTATTAGAATATCTCAACAAGGTGATTATAATAAATGGACAATTATAGCTTGTGTTCTGTTGAAAAATATTGAAAGTATTCCAGAATTATCCTCAAAAGCTTTTGTGCTGGGACATGGCAAAACCAAAAAAGTGGCATGTACGCCCAGCAAAGACCCAGATCAGCCTGGACATCCACCCAGTCTAATCAAACTCTTTGTTGTGTGTTTAAAGTTTAAAGAGAATTAGTTGCTAAGGATCTATGTTAGCTCCATCCAGACAGCTGAGACTCTGACTAGAATAGGCGGATGCCCAGGCTGATCTGAGTTGTTGCCGGCGCACATGACACTTTGTTGGTATTTTCGTGTGGTTTTTGTGTGATGCCGCTCATTTATCTGGACTTACGTAAATACCTGGTATTAATACTCTTCATTTATAATGCTCTTGAATGGTATGAATATTATTTGGTCTCTAATTATTAATTTGAGACTGAAACATGGACAGTCAAGGGTCAAAATTGATTTCCCCACAGACTTCAGTGCATTTTCATGTATACTGGAAATTATATTTTGGCATTTCTGATTTCTGTAAAGAGTGTATATGGCAATTTTCATTTATCTTTTCAACCATAATAATTATTTTATGCTTGGCCTGGGAGAA
Organism: Ctena decussata; assembly: GCA_963989385.1. Taxonomy (NCBI): domain Eukaryota; kingdom Metazoa; phylum Mollusca; class Bivalvia; order Lucinida; family Lucinidae; genus Ctena; species Ctena decussata. The sequence goes on from OZ022500.1 coordinate 62,391,229, forward strand.
CAGCCGATATTAATTTTCTTGTAAACATCTAAATCCACTATAGTCCATGGAAAAAGATTTCTGTGCAATTGCTTTTGACCCTTAAACGTACATCGTAGTATAAATGACTCGTGCCCTTGTCATCATTTGATCTACATGTATTGTCAGCATCATGCAGATTTTAGTTCTTGTTCATAAACTTATTTAAGTATTTGAGAATGGAAAGATTGTTTCAGCATATATAATTACAACAGGGAATGTGCAATCATGTCAGTTGATGGTTTCTCGTATGAGCAGAGAAGCATTGACTGACCAGTTTTGTTTGTATACTTAACCATGATTTTGTATAAAGAATGTATCTGTACATGTATATATTGGTTGCCATAGGTCAGTTATTGGTGCTAATTGAGACACACACATTATATAGGGAGTATTCGAATGGGCGTTCCTTGCTTCACGATTCTTAGTGTGAAGCAGTTTTTCTATTGAAAAACTGCTTCACACTAAGAATTGTGAAGCAAGGATACTTAGCGTGAAGCACTTCTTTCAATTAAAAAATTGCTTCATGCTAAAAATCGGAAAGCACAAAACGCCCAGTTGAATATGCACATAGAGTCTTTGTCAAGGTGTATGAGGTACACCTTCAGGTTTTTCCAGCAGTTTTACTAAAGGGAGCAGCTTTCAAATCCATGCACAACAAAGCCTTCGAAAGTGAAATCTACCTGTAAAGCTGACCCTCTTTTAAAGGAAGACAAAGTAATAGTGTCAGAGTTGTTCCCTTGAAAGTATACCCATTCATCTTAATCCATTAATGCCTAGCGACCCAAAAATGGGATATAGGCAAACAGTGCAGACCCAGATCAGACACCGCAAATGCGGTGTCTGATCAGGATCTACACTTTTTGCATGCTGCAAATGGGTATTTTTCCTCAAAATAAAACAGGAAATGGAAAAATAAACTAAACCTGACACCCCTTAAATGACAAATGGACTCGTCCAATATATACAGATAGAAGAGTCCACTAGGCATTAATGGGTTAAATGGTTGGTTCAAAAAGCGCAGGAAGAATTGACAAATCAGGGCAAGTGTCTCTCCATTAGGGTTCACATTTTGATGTTTTCATTTTAGTAATGTCTATGGAGCCACTTCATAGTTTAATTGCCATTGTTACAAGGGAGCAACTTTGACAGCTTAGTATTTGCTTCCCTGCAGGTAGGCTAATTCTGTCTTCAGTCAGGCAGGAAATTGTTCTCTCTGTGAAAGCAAATTCTTTCTTTCAGGAGCAGCCACTTGTGGAAGGGAAGACATATAATCTCCCCATCAGTCGTCCTGTTACAGTTAATTTCATTTGGGACCAAGCTAATTTGATGGTTATTTATGTAGATCTTATCATAGTAGTGCTATCTGTTTTTGTTAAGTGTACTGTTTGAAAGGTCTACTACTGAAGAAATTGTTTTCACTGATGTGTTGTTAAATGTACAATTTAAAAAACAAGGTCCCATTGTTTTGATGTTGTCAGTCAGTTCAGTGATTTATAATTTATTATTGTGCACATCTTGGCCTTGTTGTTCAAACGTAATGACATCGTTAAAGTTAGCAAGATATACTGCCATTTTTTGGCTGAAGAAATGTGTGGAGCTTTTGCAGTGCAAAAGCTCTTTTCATTTTTCAGCTAAAAAGATTAGCACACTTGAATTTATGTGTACTAGAAGACTTAACGATTCCTTAATTGAGCCGCGACGCGACAAAACCAACAATGTGGTTGTGCGCCCAGCGTAGACTCGGATCAGCCTGGGCATCCGCCCAGTCTGATCAGAGTCTTCGCTGTCCGCATGGAGGTAGCTGAGACCCTTAGCTACCGTTTGAACACTAAATGAAACGTCTGATTAAACTAGGCGGATGCCAAGGCTGATCTGAGTCATCACAGGGCGAACAACCACATTGTTGGTTTTGTCGCGTCGCGGCTCAATTAGGGACTTTGTTAAGCTAAGGAAGCTTTGAAAAACCAGGCCCATTGAATATTTCAGAGCTCTTTTTTTGAGCTTCATTCTCGTATCATGTTATGATTCGTGAGATCTATTGAACACTGTATTGTAAATAAGAGAAAATAAATGATATTGAATATGTTAAATGAAAATTCTTTCGTAGATTTCTTTTGCAATTACATGTACCTGCTTAGAGCCCTTGATGCTTTGCTTTTCCGTTCATTGTTGTCTTCATCAGGGTAAACTTTGCATCATGTTTTCAAAAATATTTCTGTTTTGTGACAGTGCACAGACAGGCAAGACACTGTGTCTCATAACAGCTGTAAAAAAGAAATATATCATATACCTATCAATGATACACCCTTTGAACTGCCTGTTTTCAGGCCATCTGATACAGAAGGCCGTATCAAACTGACGTTTTCGGAATCTGTATCTCTATCCATTAAAATGAGGCTATGTCTGAGTTCCAGCTTCAGGCGCGTAATTTTTTAGCATTCATCGTAGAAAACAAGAACCAGAGAAACAGGACTAGTGAAATAACGTCAACAAACAATGTCAAAAGGCCCGCATCCATAGCTCAGTGGGTAGCGTTTGTCTCACGACTAGCTACAAACCTCTGCCTCGCACGTTCAAATCCAGGTCCATGCATCAGCCCTGGCAAGTATGAATGGTTGGCTGTTCCCTAAGGTATATAATAAAGCGTTGAGGGTGATCTGATAGTATGAGCTCGTCCACGAGAAGTGATGCAGTGCGCCAGATAAGTTACTATTATAATAATGTGTATGTATAATCAGAATCTCAGGAAAGCTCATTTAGGTAATGTAATAACATCAGGCTGATCTAAATAAAAAAAATGACCATCATCAAAAACCTGTAATCATGCATGTGAGGAGCAATACATTCAAAGTGTGGTGGGGGGTGGGGGGATGTTTCCTTGGGCTTTGTTCACTGCAGAAAACCAGAAAATGAAAATCACAGAGGAAGTGGAGATACTAATTAGTGGATTAACTAGAAAACTAAGAAAATAAGGCCTGTCATTACATCTGAAGATATCATAGCATGTTACCAATGCACTTTGGACCTGATCACCCTGTTTAAAATACATGTATACTAAATCTAAATATCAAGATCAAGCCATATATCATATAAATGGTGTTTTTCAATCTCTTTAATGACTACAAAGGTCTTATTCAGATTTATTAAATTATTAAAGTGGGTTGGTAGTGAGGAGACCTTTAATCTAAAAAAAAACAGTTCTGGTTTAAATATGCTGTAAGAAATTCTGGAGCTAAAATAAAAGACAAAGCAAAGAAGTTTTTTTACTTTTTTTTAATTATAAAATAAAATTGTAGAAAATGTAAATGCAATCACAGAATTTCTATTGATAACACTTTCTGATTTCAATTCAGCAGTCTTGTAAAATTGAATATCAAGTTTGTACTGACAATTACAATTCTTGCAATGACTTCAGATCTCTTAAACAATGCATAAATGAGTATTGGTACACTTGCATAGTTTTCTACTATTTTTGCAAAGGCCAACAACTTTTATGACTTCCTTTTTCCTTTCCTGGACAACAAAGGCCATTCATAAAGGGCCATACTCTTATAGGACAGAAATTGCTCCTAGAAGAGCAATTGCTTTTAGGAGTTGACCTTAAAAGGAAGGCAAAAATAAATATATCAAAAATGAACATGGCAGAGCTACTCCCCTTGAAAGTACGAATTCACCAACACATACATTTCATTTAATGGCCAGGTATCCATCTGTCTCAACAAACATACAAAGGATTTCAGGTTATTGAATTTATATTAATTTTGTGAAATATTCGTCATAAAATTTGGCACTAGTTCATATGGGGAAGGACGCACAAGCTTGTGAGTGCGTCTCCAATAACGTTATAATACACCTATAATATCAATACGCTAGTTTCACCAGTACTCTCTACAGTCTACAAAAGATATTGAAATCCAACAATGGTATATTAACCAAATAATTGCTTTAAATTTGGTATTACATTATGTCATTTTGTGTCTTCATACATCCTAACACCATGCCCAATAGCGTGAAAATGACATGACGTCAGTAAAGAAACCCTAATGCTACCATCTCCGTGCAATTTTCCAGTCCTACTGTCTGCATCTGTTATGAAAGTCTCCATTATTATCCGCAGAGTTTGTTTTGTAAGAGTAACAGATCACAGGTAAATCATATCTGATTAGCTTTTATGCAATTATTACAGTGACACCAACACAAGTGTCATCATTTTTCCATTGCTGTCAATGACAAGATGGCTACCAAACTTTGCTTCTTTCAAAACAAAAGTAGTTCTGGTGAACGTGACTCCTTAACTCCATGCAATATGCACTTGAATCAGTGCAATATGTAGAAAAATACTGCACAGTTACTCCATGTTAAGTGAATGGGGATCTTTTTGATACATTAAATGCAAAGTCTTTGCTACACAAAGCATACACAGATGGAAGCATCCGCATGGTCGAGTGGTTAGCATTCCCTATTGGATCACTGGGTTGCAAGTTTGTGTCTGGTCAGTGGGGAAATTTTGTCTGACCCTAAACATCACTTCATTGCATAGAGCCCTTCATAATCACTTTCCCATCACCGTGATATGATTGAAATACCTTAAAAAGGATGTAAAACCACCAAGTTATCCATCCCACCAAGTTACAATATACAACATGAGTACATAAAGAAATATAAAGCATTGTTTCCATTGAAGAACCATACTTTCACTTCACACATGTACACAAAATATGAAGCTTTATGTTTCTACTGTTAAAAATACAGACACACAATATTATCAAAGCTGATAATATAAATGCACTGTTTTCACTACATAATGCATACACAAGTACACTAATGATTATGAAGCACTTTGATTCCAATAAAGAACCACACTTTCCCTTCACACATAATATTTGTAAAATGAGCTGCGACATGACAAAACAAACAAAATGGCGTGTGCACCCAGCTAAGACTAAGATCAGCCTGGGCATCCCCCGAGTCTGATCAGACTCTTCACTTTGCACTTAAAGGTAGCTAAGGGTCTAATCTAGCTCCATGCGAACAGCAAAAACTCTGATAGACTGGACAGACACCTGGGCTGATCTGAGTGTTCACTGGGAGCCCATGCCACTTTGTTGGTTTTGCTGTCGGGGCTCAAATAATTATACAAAAAAAAAAAAAAAATAATAATTTAAGCACTAACTTTGTTCTAATGGACAAACCTCCACAAGAGATCATTTGAAGATGATGTGTCATCCTTCTGTGTCACAGGGGCTAAAATGGAAGGAAAGAATTTACTCTCTAAAAGAAGAAATCCTGTCTTTTACGCAGGGTTACCACCTATCCTCCATTTCAAAATTTCCTGACTTTTCCCTGATTTCTCCCTGACATTTACAGTTTTCCATACCCTTCAAATGAGGCCAAAAGGTAATTTTACTCTTTACTTCAACAGAGCTAATTGTATCACTTAGAAATTAGGAAGTTTCTCTTGAAAGAATATGCAGTGCAAAAGCTCCTCTCATTTTCCAGCAAAAAAAATTAGAACACTTGATTTTATATTTACTGGAAAAAAAAAAGAAAAGATCTGAATCCTTGTCTAAAAACACTGCTTTGTACAACTGCTCCCATATCTTTAGGAGGCAGCAGCCCCATAGTTTTGAATTTGGCTTGAGGCGGAATTCTTTCTGACTAAACAGGATTCCATTGCACACAACCTTACATTATCACCCTTCCATCATGCTGATATGACTGAAATACTGTTAAAAAGCAGTGTTCCTACTCATTTTTTAAATGGGGGTCTTTTGTACCCTTTGTTTCTAAAATATGTGGGTATAAAGTTAAATATGGGGTACAACTTTCGGCAGCTGAATTATTCATTTATCTTAGGCAGGCGTAAACCCAAGGCAAAAGAGATAATCACTGAAGAGCAAGCTGGGTTCAGATAAGATTGCCAACCTCAGAATCCTATGTGAAAAGTACCTCTGACATCAGAAAAGCTGTTCATTTTAACTGGGACATAATTTTGAGCCGCGACACGAAAAAACCAACAAAGTGGTTATACGCCTAGCTCAGACTCAGATCAGCCTGGGCATCTGCCCTATCTGAACAGAGCCTTCCCTTTGCGCTTTAAGGATAGTTAAGGGTGTAAGCTAGTTCTAAGCGGACAGTGAAGACTCTGATCAGACTGGGTGGATGCCCAGGCTGATCTGAGTCTGCGCTGGGCACACAACCACTTAGTTGGTTTTCTCGTGCCGCGGCTCATATGTAGTAGCTAATAAATATGATCAGAAATATGTGGCTGTATATTCTTATTGAAATTTCATTTAAATGTATTTTTATACGCCCGTTTTGAAAAAACGGATGTATTATGTCGTGGCGCTGTCCGTCCGTCCGTCTGTCAACATTCTTGTACACGCCATAACTCAGTAACCATTTGGGATATCTTCATGAAATTTGGTAGACATATGTATCAGGGTGGGGGAACGTGTCACGTACAAGAATGGTTGCTCCCCCTTTCTTACTTTTGAAGTTATGCCCCTCTGATTAATTTTTTCCCTGTAAGTCTTGTACGCGCCATAACTAGATAACCGTTTGGGATATCTTTATAAAACTTCATAGGAATGTGAATGAAGTCCTAACGATGTGTCGTGTACAAAAATGGCTGCTTTCTTTTTCTTCGTTGTAGAGTTAATCCCTTTCATTAGTTCGAAAAGGCTATTTTCGTGTTTTCTTGTACAATATATTGTCAAGGGAAAAAACTAGAACTAAAAATGGTGTAACTTATGTATTTAGGTTATCTCCCTTGTCCAACTAACCTTATATCAGTGTTAATTATTTAGATGATGTTGCAGTCATTATACCCCCACTTTGAAAAAGTGGGGGGTATACTGGTTTACATATGTCTGTCCATCCGTCCGTCCATCTGTCCATCCTTCCATCTGTCCTTCCGTCCCCATTTGATCAAATTTTTCATCGAAAATTTCTTCACAACCATACAAGCTAGACTGGTCATATTTGGCATACAGGTTGATGACGACATGTTGTATTTTAGGATTGAGAACCAGCCTTCTCCTGCTTATTCTTCCCTGTATTTGTCCGATTTTCTTTCTTTCCATACTTTGAATAATGAAATTTTTCGTCAAAGATTTCTCCACAACCACGCAAGCTAGAGTGGTCATATTTGTTATGCAGGTTGATGACGACATGTTGTATCCTGGGATGGAGAACCAGCCTTCTCCTGCTTATTCTTCCCTGTATTTGTCCGATTTTCTTTCTTTCCCTACTTTGAATAATGAAATTTTTCGTCAAAGATTTCTGCACAACCATGCAAGCTAGAGTAGTCATATTTGGTATGCAGGTTGGTGACGATATGTTGTATCTTTGGATTGAGAACCAGCCTTTTTCTGCCTATTCTTCCCTGTATTTGTCCAATATTCGTTCTTTCCATACTTTGAATAATAAAATTTTTCGTCAAAGATTTCTCCACAACCAAGCAAGCTAGAGTACTCTTATTTGGTATGCAGGTTGATGACGATATGTTGTATTGTGGGGTTGAGAACCAGCCCTTTTCTGCTTATTCTTCCCTGTATTTGTCCATTATTCTTTCTTTCCATACTTTGAATAATGAACTTTTTCATCAAAGATTTCTCCACAACCATGCAAGCTAGATTAGTCATATTTGGTATGCAGGTTAATGATGACTTCCTGTATTGTGGGACTGAGAACCAGACTTCTCTTTTTATTCCCTGTATTTGTCTGATTTTCTTTCTCTCTTTACTTTGAATAATACATTTTTTTTTGCAAAAGATTTCTATGCATCTGTAAGTTAGGGTAGGGATTTTTGTATGCATGTTGATGATAACTTGTTGTATTGTGGGATTGATAACCAGTCTTCTCCTACTTATTCTTCCCTATATTTTTCCAATTTTCTTTCTCTCCTGACTTTATATAAAGTAATTTTTTGTAACAGATTTCACAGCAACCATTCATTTTTGGTATACATGGTAACAATGATTTCTCTCCCTCTTTATGCTTTTTGTTACGAAAATAACATCATTTGATTTAAGCAATTAAGCGGGGTATAGTCGGATTCGCTGACAGTTCTAGTTAATTATTATAGAGTAGTTGCCCCTGTTTGTCTGCCTGTCTATCCTTTTGCAATCTTGCTCATTCTGTAACTCCTTTAGGAAATTGAAACGGGCGTATTATGCGCCGCTTGCGAAGACCTTGTTACAAAATACAATAAGTGCCTCTGATACCAGGCACTTAGGAACGCATAAATAGTGATTCCAATTACATGTATATAACACAAATTGCAAATGCTTTGGAAACTTTGATTATATCATGGAAAACCCAAACAAAACAGCATTAAAGCAAGCAAAGAAACAAAGCTGAACAAACTGACAATGGAAACAATGAATTATGATGAAATTTGGTTTTTGAGAAAACAAAAAGCATGCACTTAATGTGTGATTTTCTCAACTTCCTCATGAATCGTACGCAATACTGCCTGAGTGGGAACACTGAAAAGGACGCTAAATCGCAAGTCATCCATCCATCTACATGTATATATAGATAGCGACAAGAAATGCATCTGCGTTTGCATATAAATTCTATTGCAAAAACAAAATGCTGCACTGTATGAATAAAATCTCTCCTTGCCAACAAAAGTAATAAAATACCAACATATAACACTATCTTAAACAGAGCTGCATCCTGAAAACATTTATTTTAGAGCGTATACAAAGGACCAGCATCCACATGTGCAGTCAGGTATGTGTCTGTTAAGTTTGAGTGGAAAATACATTGCTGGCTGAGTAGGTTTAAAGGTGTATGGATATGCTTCCATGTTCTTCCGCCATTTTTAAAAAAGGGGAACAACCTGTGTGACTTACTGTTTGTTTTCCTGAATGATGAAACCCTTCCGAAATGGGATCCACTCCTACAGGAAAAAATTTCTTCTAGGAAGCAAATTCTTAAAGAGTTGACACCCATTTAGAAGGGAGTCAAAAATGAAAATGGTAGAGTTGCTTCCTCTGGAAGTGTACACATTCACCTCAAAAAGTGAATTGCTCAAGCAGAACTGCGCATGCTTTGACCAGACTGCATGTGCAGACTACACGTGCCGTCAGGTCTTTGCATGTGCAGTTCACATTTGCCCTTAAACAGGCTTTCTCATGAAATTATCCTTATAATTTGAGATGCTACACGACAAAACCAACAAAGTGGCAAGTGCACCGAATGAAGACTCAGATCAGCCTGGGCATCTGCCCAGTCTGATCAGAGTCTTCCCTGTCAGCATGGTGCTAGCTAGACCCTTAGCTACTCTTTAAGCAAAAAGTGAAAAATTTTATCAGACTGGGGGGCTGCCCAGGCTGATCTGAGTCTTAGCTGCCCACACATCACTTTTGGTTTTGTCCTGTTGCGGCTCATTTGTCAAACAGTTTATTACTTATCATAATATTTCAATTCAGATACTTTTGCATTAAAATCACCCTTCACTATTTTTAAATTTCTATCAGCAAAGTATCTTAAAGTCTTTGCTTCATATCTTTTCTCCCGCCAGTCGTACAGCCAACCTAAACTTTGTTTGGTCTGTTTCCCTGCATTATCGTAATTCTTTGGCTCTGGACAGCCAAAATGTTTAGCAGATGGAATGTAAGTCTCTTTCTTTTGTCCACTATTCTCTCTTTTTATATTTTCTTGCACTCTATTACAAACTAAACATTCAAAATCTTCGACGAAATTTGTACGCCCAGAGCGCCATGTATCAGAAACACTCCACGTTCTTTGTTTCATGTGATCTAAAAGCCATGTATTTGTAACACCGGTCTCCTTCCACTGGAGATATCTATTATACTCTTCGTCATTGTCATTTAAATACTTTAGGTAATCGGCGAGTTCTTTTATTGATTTAAATTCATCAATTATTATTGCTGAATGACTGTCCGGTAAAACATCCTGAAAAGACAGAAACAAAACTATGATGCATAATGCAGCAACAAAGCCCTTAACCCTATTGCACTCAGAACAGCCAAAACTCTACAGAGTTTTGGCCGTTCTGAGTGCAAGAGGGTTAAGAGGGTTTAACAGGGTATACTGATTTTTGATTTGAAAAGAATCAAGGGGGCTGTTGATGTCATTTTCTTCGGAATCAACAGAACAGAACTGAGTTTGTAAAGAACATAATAGATATTTCATTTGTACAGTTATGGTAGACTGACAGGGGACGTCACAGGGTTTAGACATACTATACACATGTATTGTATTTTCTCCTCCCAATTCTCATTATCATGTTCCCCAAGAGGCTCAAGGGAAAGAATCCTAACTCAAATCCCTGGCACTGACACGACCTTGGAAACTTACCCTTATTTTAGGAGACCCAGCTATTATAGGAACAGACCCCAACATAAGAGGGCGCCACACCTTCTCCGTCACATAGTCATCACATATAGCGTTCTCCATAGCTATGGTGAATTTATACTTGGCTGCAATTCTGTAAAAATCATCATGTTCATAACCGGCTATAGGATCCACCAGACTGAAATAGAGATACAACAGTAGGTTAACTCTTAAAGCGCCAAAAACTAAACTAGTTGAATTTGTTAACAGCGTAGATCAAGATGATAATGAGCTGCCTCACCTGGATCTACATCGTTTGCCCTCTAATGTTTGAATTCATAAAGATATATAGCTTGGACGATGTATTTCCTACTCTCTAACCAAGGTATGCTCTCCAAGTGCTGCGTGACTAATGGCATGTCAGAATGTTTACTGAAATATGATGTGTGGTTGAATAGTTCTAATGCTTCTATATAGGAGAAACTTTTTTTTATAAATTTTGCAGACATAATTATATTTTGTCATCTGCTTTTTTGGCACTAAGGGTAAGTCTGAAAATGCAAGTGAACCCGGAAAATTCAAAATGGAAGACTCTACTACCAAAAGTTAGGCTGTCCCAACATAATTAGGTATCTACCATAAAAATTTTAAGTATTGGGATAGACAGGCCTAAGCAAACAGTGCAGATCCAGATCAGACTGCCCCCAAAAAGCATTGTGATACCAAACCGTCCCATTTTAGGACTATTATGGTTATTATTTTAGGTGTCCCATTTTTTTAATTTTATGGTAGAACAATTACCATAGACACTAACATAACATATGTCCCAATATTATTTTATAACTAAAATTATTGACAGTTTTGGAAAACCATGCCTACTTTAAACGGGTATATATCCCTCCATTAACTGTTTGGTAAAATGACAAACTCATGTGGGGCACTAAACTAAATGTCACATGCTAAGTTGTAGTTGCACTAGCCAGTTACACACATTCAGTAACTTTTGAGAGCGACATTCTGGGTATGGCTCATAACTATGTATTTCAATAAACACTGACTTACTGCTCAGGAAGATGTTTATTCTGTAAACAAACTCCGTAAGAATCCACCTTAATCTCCTGCATCAACATCCTCACATACTCATCTCGATTAGCTGGAGTCCCGCAATCACTCTGAACGTATAATATGGGAGCTAACTCTCCTAGCAACTGATTTTTCTCCATTGTTGGAACTAAGTATTTCTTACTCTCTAACCAAGGTATGCTCTCCAAGTGCTGCGTGACTAATGGCAAGTCAGAATGCCTACTGAAAGTAGACGTGTGGTTGAATAGCTCTAATGCTTCTATATAGGAGAAAATATAGTTGTTCTTTGGAGACTCCTCGTGAAGTAGTGCCCAGTCATGGTCAGGTTTTCTGGGTATGGGAAGGTCTTTTGATTTAAAATCTGAGCCATAAAATGCAAAGGCCTGAAAAATATCAAATGAGCCGTGACGTGAGAAAACCAACAATGTGGTTGTGCGCCCAGCGCAGACTCAGATCAGCCTGGGCATCCGCCCAGTCTGATCAGAGTCTTCGCTGTCCGCATAGAGGTAGCTTAGACCCTTAGCTACCCTTTGAGCGCTTAATGAAGGGTCTGGTCAAGCTGGGCGGATGCCAAGGCTGATCTGAGTCTGCGCTGGACGCACGACCACATTGTTGGTTTTCACGTGTCACGGCTCAAATGCTGGAAAGCAAGTGAGCAGAGGTTCACACAAGGATACCCCAGTGTGTAGGGCTGGGACTGTACCCACGCTATTTATTACCCACAGGTACCTGTTACCTTAGTATTTTGCTCATTCCCACAGTCAGAAAATATTCATTTAGAACAAAATAATGTGAGATATCATTTAGAACAAAATAATGTGAGATATCAGTCATTTGCACTTGTGTGCATGTGAATCGTATGGAAAATGTAGAAATCTCCCTGTTATAATGCAAAAATGGTTTGGCATTACGTGGTTGCAATTTAACAAGACAATCACATTAAATTTGCTCTATTTGCTAGTAATTTAATTGAAATGAACACAACTTCTTGTACTTCATATGTTGGGGTTATATTAATACCAATTATGCGACTTGCTATTTGCATGAACCTGAATCTAAAGGGAGTCTACTCTTAAAGGAAACAATTTCCTCCCCTAGGAGAAGGGAGATAGAAATGAAAATGATGGAGTTGCTGCCCCTTAAGGAATTCCAATTTTTATTGTAAATATGATCAACCAAGCTCTACAAACCTACCTTTGTTTTGGGGTGATGGTAGTAATGTTTGTCTATGGTGAAAAAGCACTGGTATTCACCACACTTCCGATACCTGCCAGGTTCTGCTGTAAATCCTGTCCACCAAATAACTATTGGGTGAGTTATCTTCTCCTTTACAGCTGATGTATCATCTGTGTGGGGATCACTGAACTCTGCAAAAAAAGAGGTGATAACTTTTGTTTACCCCATTAATTCAGTATTGTACAGGGTTTGTCACCTTTCAAAACAATCCCAAAAATCTAGATCCATCTAACAAGATGGATCTAGATTTTTGTGTTTATTTTGAAAAAGAAAAACCATCTTATACAAGAAGTAAACAAAAGTGATTTACATATTTGCAGTCAAATACTAGAGCAAGTGAGCAGGGGCTCATGTATACCCCCGACCAGTGCCACCACCTAATGAAAGCAAACTTTAACACAAAAGTTTAATGCAAAAATGTCATAAAGGAACAAATTCAAAGTCTGTGACCTTGACCTTAGTTTGGCAGCAGCATCCATATATTGTAAACTAGTATAAAATAAAATTAGTCATGCATCACCAGATTCCATTTAAATATATTAGAACAAGCAAAAAAACAACAAATGGCTGAGTCCTAGTTATTGACCCCTGGCCCCACCCCTGAGCCTGACCCAGAAGTCCCTATCAAAAGTAATCCTATAGAGATATCATGAATAAAATATGGAAGATATCTGCAATGCATTAACAGAGATATGAGCAATCGAAAAGGTTTCATGCAAAACTCTGACATAATGAGAATGCATGAGAATGCCTAAGTCCTAATTATTGACCCTTGGCCCCACCCAGGACCCCCACCCTGGGGCATACACCCTTCACATCAAAGGTAATGGTCAAGAGATATCATGAACCAAAAAGAATCTGACATGTGGTTACAGAAATATAAACAATTAAAAATGGTTTAATGCAAAACTTTGACATAATGAAAATGCCTAAGTCCTAATTATTGACCCCTGAACGCCACCCAGGGGCCTGACACAGGGGTCTAAATATATCAGATCAAAGGTAATGCTATAGAGATATATTGAACTAAATATAATATATTGAACTAAATATAAAGAGAATCTGATATAAGGTTACAGAAATATGAGCAATTACAAAAGGTTTAACGCAAAACTTTGATGTAAAGTTGACGAACGGACGAAATTACGGACGAACAGACGAATGGACAGAATGACAAAAACTATAAGCCCCCTGACATACTTCGTATGTCGGGGGTATACTGAAAAAGAATCTGTCTGAACTGTCAGATAAGGCCACTAGGTATTAATTAGGGGATAACTATGCTCAAAATTGTCATTGTACCTACATGTACTACTGACATTAAATTGAAAGATCAATAAGCTGCAAGCGCAGATAGTCGGTTTTATGGTCGGAAATTTCGTTTTAAATGGACAAGTCAGCAGGCCAAAAGTGCAATTTGTGACCATAAAACGGACAATTTACCTCCCCAAATGACAATTTTCAATACAGTTATGATCCCCATTCTAATGCACTGTTTCATTTTTTTCCCTTTCAAAACATACTAATTTGCACCCAAAGCAGTCACTTTCAGAAACCTAAAACCTGGCATCAGCCATTAAATGAGAAGTGATGTTTCTTAATGATCTTAGCTTTGTGACATTATAGTGCAGAATATACTGTCACAAATTTCCAAAGTTATCCAATCAGACGTTGTGTTATATTTGTAAGTGCATTAGAATGGGTCATCATTTACCTGGCAAGGAAGAATCACGATCTTTGTAATCATCCCCAGATAAAACCTGGAAAAAAAAAAAATTAATAAAAATAGAAAATTAATTAAACAAACTGATGACATCATCATGCATATGCGCAAAGCTGAAATTTTAATTCATAATTTTTTGAATTTTGACAATTTTTTTTGTTTTTTTTTTTTTTTTCCATCAAGGTTCATCATGAAACTGCTATGAAACAATAACAAAATGAATTTTTGAATATACATGTACAACAGCTGTTCTAAAATTTCTTACACATTATCTCCTAACAGAAAATCATGGTACAGGTCTTTGTTTACTAAAAATGGCTGCATAAACTGCAAAGAGTGTAGACAATGATCAGACTGCTCCTTGAAGAGCAGTCTGATCTGGGTCTACACTCTTTGCTTAAAGGCCCAGGTGGACTATAAAAGACAGAATAGGTGGCTAACCTCAGAGTGCAACTATGGTTAAGTACTGCTGAGCCATTTTGGGAACGTCATTACGAGAATTGAAACAGAACAGAACAATAACCTCAGAATTTCGCCAGACACTTTAGGTTAAACATCTCCAGGAGGTCATAAAACTCCAATAACTGATCTGATTGGCTGTTAGTCGTGTAGAAGAATTTACCTGGGAAATGACTGACAGCTGACTGGGGTTAATATTTATCAATAAGACAACTGAATGTAATTAATTTGTATAAGTAACACAGTAGCCCCGCCCACTTCAATGCTAAAAAAGGTAGTTAATCCTCTGCTGGTGAGTAAAGAAATGGACAGATGACTTGTGATTTTACGGCCTTTTCAACACTCAACAGTATTTCAGTCATATCAGGATGATGGGAAGATGATAATGAAAGGCTGTGTGCAATGGAGCGTCGTTTACGATAGGAAAAATTCTTTTCTCAAGTGCGGCTTGAACCCGGTTTGCTAGATCAACAGGCCAACGCTCAACCCACTGACCTACCAGAGCTCCTGGTGGGTAAAGAGTCTAGGCCTTTAATCAGGTTTATAAGAGACAAGAGTGCTTGCAATTTTAGAACAATTATGATAAAGCAAAGTATGAGAATCTCTGAAGAACGGTTGTTTTAGAGCAGTGGCAGTATACTTACAGAGTATCCTATAAATATCATCATAACAAAGCCCACCAGAAACACATACAGAAACAGCTTAAAGAAGGATAATTCAGTTTTAGCTGTTGCCTTTTTCTTTGGAGCCATCCTTCTGGTCTAACTGTATATACTGCAGAAATATCTACAAAAAAATAAAAAGTTCTAGCATTAAGCTTAAGCTGGACCTAGATTAGACCTGTACACAGGGCCCTTTGTAGCTTCTTACATCACTACGTCTGGTTAGTGTAGCTTTGTGAAGCGTAACGTAACGTCAGAGGATCTGGACTAGACCTAGATAAGGAGAGGTAACAGGGATAATTAAGAGATATCTTTATTTTTATTTCTCATCAAAAACTTATGTTGTAGCCCCTCATCAGAACCGTCTTGGCGAGACGATTCTAATGAAATGTCACAATATATGATTTTATGGAAAAGTAAGGAAATACGTCATCCCTGTTACCCCTTCTTCAGTGCTCCAGATAAGAAGGGGTAACAGAGATAATTTAGGGATGATTTTCAATATTTTTCCACAAAACTTACCTAATGAGGTGTTACAACATAAGTTTTTGATGAGAAATATAGTGTACATTCTGACTTGACATTTCATTTTAAAACGGAAGTTTTAAAATCTAGCCTGTTTTTAGTGTTTTACCATAAAATGATTTTTCAATTATAAAATTGTGGGTTCATACGTTTATTACGTTATCTACCCAGGTTTGGGCCAAACTATGTTAGTTTGAATCTCAAAAAGTAGGGAGTGAGGAACGTGCACAATTTGGATTTTGTTTGTCAGAGGTAGGTTAAATTGGTGGCAGTAAATTTTTCCTCTTGTTCTATATGCATATTGCTCACCAATTCATATTCCAATTTTCATTATTTCTTTGTATTTATCTTGATAAAATGCGATAACAAAACATGGTGATATAAAATTCACAATGCATTGATAGAATCAGGAATGTCATTTTTAACTCATTTCAATTATTGGACTAGTCGTGCGACTCCTGAGGTTGCATTCAGCTCTGCTACACTACTGTGAAGTAACGGTAGTGCAACTGTAGCGGATTCTAAGGCACTATTTTTGTAGGGAGTGACTATCTGCACGACCATCTTGCGGACAAGAATTCTTATCCGCAAGACGGTCGTGCCGATAAGAATCCTTATCCGCACGACGGCGGTCAGATATTCTTTAGATTCTTTCAGTTTATCACCCTAAAACTGTCAGCCGCAGTAGCGCAGTGGTAATGTGCGCGACCTTGCAAACCTACGACCCAGGTTCAAGACCCCACAAGGCATTTTTTTATTATTTTATTATTATTATTTAATAAAAAATCATTTGTCGCATAAAACATTTGCCAATTAATAGTTTATTTTGTTAACTGAGATAAACTTATTTCTAACAAATCTTTGACCTTGACAGACAAGCTGAATCAGGGAAATATTTGATTGTGACCTGCTTGTGTCAGACTTTTTTCACAGCAAAGTTTTTGTCAATATTTTGTTTTAATGGCCTGATTCCGTCTCATTCCCATCATTTTAAATTTATCAATTTATAATATGTGTTATCAATATAAAATATGCGGAAATAAACCATTGATTTGAATTAGCAATAGAAACTTATCTTTGATTTTGACTGACAAATTACTGAAAGAAATCTAGACTAATAAATCCTTTTAGAAAAATGTTGAAACCTATTAATAAATAGCATTACATAATGTAAATGTATTATCGAACAAAATCAAATTTATTGTAGCAGACTTAACCGATATAAAATGAGTCAAAAAATCGTTGCCCTTGTCCAACAACTGAAATAAATCTTTGACCTTGACCGACAAGTTAAAGACAGTTAGTCTGATAAATCATGCCTAACTTTCTTTTAATAACTTGTCGGTCAAAGTCAGTTGTGTTACTTGTCTGATAAATATTGTCAGATATAACAATTGTTGGGTTGCACTTATTAGTTGTTGTTGTTTATTTATTAATTTTTTGAATTCTCAGGACTTGTACATAAGCAGAACAAACTAAAAAAAAATTAATTGAAAAATGGTAATTAAACCAGTTTTTCAGTGCTAACTCGTACTGTCACTCTGACTGAATACGTTTTTACATATATATGTATAAACAATACAACCTGTGCACATCGAACTGGAATATGCCCAAAATAAGATTGCCCCCGTGAGCGGTAAAGCTGGGTGCCGGTTCTCAGATGTTTTAACAACTAAAAGATGGCCATAAGATGCTTTTATACCATTTTTAAAGTTATTTAATGTCCTCCATATGAATTGCTGACACAGTGTTGTATGAAACCATTGTAAGAAAGACCAATAATTATAGCATCTGTAATGGAGTATATGATCGCTGTCGTGCGGATAAGGATTCTTATCCGCACGACCGTCTTGCCGATAAGGATTCTAATCCGCACGACCGTCTTGCCGATAAGGATTCTTATCGGCACGACGGCCGTGCTGATATCCTCAGCCATTTTTGTAGGTCTATTCCTGGATGACCCTAATATGACAGCATGATAGTTCCTCCGCTCTGGTGTAGCCCGGATTGCAAGTTACTGGTGCATTACAGGATTATACTGCCTACAGTACTGTACTGACACTGGAATGGGGGAAGGGGTGAGGGAGTGCAACTGCATACAAAATGTTTTGATCAAATAGAATAGCTAAATATACAAATGCTGCAATATTGCCATTTCATTTTCACATTTTTTACGTTGCCATTATTCAGCATGATGTTTCAATCTTAAAACAGAGAACTACTTATTAAAATTCAAGAAGATGTCAACTCTGAACAACCGCTTGTTTATAGGATGAAACAGCAGAGGGAACACTTTCACTTCGACACCGCACCCAAACACGTGTTTCCGGTTCAGAAAAGTTGAGAAACACAACAAAAAGTTTAGAATCTCATTTATTTCAAAACTTGACCATCATGGCCAAAAAGAAAAAGGTGATATATACGAAATAATTTTTGCCATACTTATACAATAAATCGATATATTTGAATCATTGGTTGTAATACGAGATAGAAAAGTCATTAGTTTTCGCGACTTGAACAACTTTAATTCTCCAAAAGTATGAGAGTATGCCTTCAGACTTTACCAAATTTATTTGGCCATAAGATTTTGAGACCGTTATGAGGTGGCTAATAATCTTCCTCTTCTCCCAATAAAGTACAGACACTGTCGTCTGGCGTATTATCGTACTGGCATACTGTAGACTGGCACTCCCTATTCTCACGGTACTTAAGATACAAGCAAGCCTGACCAAATAAGGGGGACCAACAAGTCAACATAGTATATGCAGTTGAGCCCTCTAGTATTTCATCTTAACGCTCAAGACATTTTTGTGTTTTCTACCCTCTGGTGAGTGTCATATTTTTATGTGCACACAGTACTACCCCAAAGTGGTTAGGCAGAAATACCGACTCCATATTCTCACGGTATTTGGATATTTGCCTTGACATAAGCAAATTAAATGCAAGCAGAAATATTTCCTTAATTAATATGTTGAGTATAACCATACTTAGATCAAACAAAGCAAAAAATAACATGATCGGACAATTATTTTCTATTCTATCGTCAATTTTATCATCCCGGGGTGTTTCTTGTTACCACCTTTGGTGATTTTTCACTACTTTGGCTTTAAGAGGTCACAGAATCTTCAAAATGAGACAGAACTGAAATCTTATGTGTTTTTATACTTTGTATTCCTGAAGCCTGAAAGACTATATAAAAATAAGGAGACATGTGTGCCTGATGGCTTTTATATAGCACTACCGCGAGAATATGATTGCCGCGAGAATATGGAGTTGGAGTATACTGTACTGTAGCAAGTAGCTTATGAGACAGAGCTATGAGGTATCACAGCTTCTCTTTTAGCAGAAATTATTCTCATTGGTTTATTTCAGACAGGGTGATTGGATCCTTATCTAAATATTGCAGTCAGACTGGCATGCCAGACCCATTAATTTACGGGTAGCTGTATTTACCGAAACGTACCGAAATACCGAAACGAACTGGAAATACCGAAACGAACAATTAAATATATAGGCAAATGGCATTTCGGTAATTGATTGTTTATACAGGTATAGAATAGGTGTTAAAGAATGTTTTCACAAGTGCAATACATAGAGTGACACGGTGCTGTATTCGGGACATGTGTCAAAATTGACACAAAGAGCCACTTTAATCTACCCCTTTAATCACATCAACCTGTATATTATACTTGTGAAAACATCTTCAACATCTTTTCTATGCCTGTACAAACAATCATTAACACCTATTCTGTACCTGTATAAACAATCAATTGCCGAAATGCCATTTTTCCCTATATATTTAATTGTTCGTTTCGGTATTTCCAGTTCGTTTCGGTATTTCGGTATGTTTAGGTAAATACAGTCACCATTAATTTACTGCTACAAACACCTGGATGTAATACACCTTCCCCTTGCTATTTCACTGTTATTTTTTCTTCATCATAGAAAAAGATAAAAAAGAAACACTTCTATCACTAATTTATCTCATATTGTCTAATATTTTTATAAAATAAATCTGAATTCAATACTTTCATTTACATGTAAATCCATGCTCATGAACACACACACATTAAATGAGTTGCGACACACAAAAAACAACAAAGTGGTTGTGCACCCAGGGCAGACTCAGATCAGCCTGGGCTTCCGCCCAGTTTGATCAGACTCTTCCCTAATCACTTAAAAAGGTAGCTAAGGATCTGAGCTACCTCCATGCAGACAGGGAAGACTCTGATCAGACTGGGAGAATGCCCAGGCTGATCTGAATCTGCGCTGGCCGCTAAACCATATTGTTGGTTTTCTCGTGTTGCGGCTAGAATGATGAATATCAGGGTTCTCTGCAGTGGAATGTTTAGATTAAGATAAAGCTTGTTAGTAATAAACATTTGACTCTAATGACCCCTGAGAGTTTAGGAATATGCTGTTATCCTTCTGCAAAACATCCAATGAGATTAAAATCTGCTAAAACCGCAGCCGGTGAAAGGTTATAGTACAAGCTGGCAGCTCTGAGTAATATGCTCTTGACTGTAGATATATGTTCTGCCACTTGAGGCACACCTCCCTTGGGGAGTCAGGAATCTTCTTAAAGGAGTTTAGTATTGCAATTAATTGTCACTGTTAAATATCCTCAATCCAAAGCCTCTTCAGCACCACTTGTCTCTTGTGTATTATCCACTCTCTGGTACGTTCTATACTCGCTGTAACTGAACTCTAATGTACTTTTAAAAACACGATGGTGGATTGAGGATCAAGGCGGGGGCGGAGGTCTGTCGACAGGCTTCTGTTTGAAGCGACCTGTAGCTTCAATGTTGTCTGCTACTGCCTGTTTAATAGCCTCTCTCCAGCCGGGGATCTCACAGTGTTGGTCGTCACTCAAGAGTATACATGTGTATGTCTGGTTCGTGAATTCCCAGTTTAGAGGAAAGTTCTAACCTCAATTTTTCCCTCTGATGTTGATAAATTGGGCAGTATTGAAGGAAGTGTTCTGTGGTTTCAATCTCACCACACTGGCTCTTGTTACTGTCTGTCTGACCCAATTTTTGCCTGTAATCATTGAGCCTTGAATATCCAGTCTGGAGCCTGAGGAGCTCACAAAAAGCTGTTCTGTTAGGGATATCAAGGGCTTGCTGTCTATCAACTTTTGGGGCGTAAGTGTAGTATGTTCTGCCTTGTGTGGTATTGTCCCATCTGGTCTGCCATCTTATCAACTGTGTTTTTCTGCTGGCCTCTTTTACATCTTGCGGGGTGGTGAACTGTCTGTCGTCTGGCATATCTGCTGCCTCTGTGGCAGCCTCCTTTGCCAGCTTGTCTGCCACCTCATTTCCTGTTATACTGGCATGGCCTGGTGTCCAGCTGATGTTGACTGTAGCTCCTCTTTCCTGTATTACAGTTATAGCCTGGCAGATATCTCTGGTTACATCCTTGTAGCTGGTATCTTTCCAGTTAAGTGTAAGAATGCCTACTGCCGCCTGGCTATCACTGAAGATCTTTATGAGCTTACTTGGGATCCGATCTAGCTGTTGTAGAAAGTACTCTAGGGCTATCAGAATGGCCACCTGCTCCCCAAGTAAAACAGAGCCTCTCTTACAGACAGGTTTCTTCAATGGGATGGGATCATGGTGTGGAGAATAAAGGACTGAACCTGCACCACAAGGGCCAGGATTGGTAAGGCAGGATTGTGAAGGCAAAGGTAGTGTCTCCAGGGGACTCCATCATCATGTCCATCACTATTTCCTTTCCGAGTTCTGCCTAAATAAACAGCTAGTTATGGATACAAGGATGGTCATGGAACCATTTATGGCAAGGAAGTGTCTCCGGGTAAGGTACCATATCCCTAGACCCTGGGTCTCCAGTTACGGAACCGTACCGTGAGACTCTGGGTCTCCAGGTATGGAACCGTACCTGGAGACAGTCCTATGAGGATTGGCTCCGGGTATGGCAGTAAGTTTTACCCATTTAATATATAGTTAATCCAGCAATTAAATTACTCCTTGTAAAAATTTTATTAAGTTGCCATCTTGCTAGGGAAAATTATAACGTAAGTCAGTCATTTGCCTTATTTTGACTGATGTACATGTACATAAAATGCAAAAACACGGCCACGGTGTCTTGTTTGATCGCCTGCTAATTGCTTGCCGACAATGATTTCTGAAGAATGCAAACAACTATCATCTCATTATAATCTTTACAAACAGGCATTCACATTTATTAAAAAGGATAGATCTATCTTTTAATAATTCTGCGATAAGCAATGTAGACCCAAAACAGATGCCTAAAACGCATGCAGCGTTCTTGAATATGCCTTTCAGAGAAATATAGTCATCAAACGGTTTAAACACATAATGTCATGTGCGCCAAGTAAAGTTCTCTAAATGTTGTTGACCATTTCAATCGAAATGACATTGAGAATTTAACTGTGTGGACATGAAGGTTATCATCGCTTCAACAGATATCGCATTGACGGAATCAGGACAACTCGGACCAAAGACAGCTTGCCCCACAAAAATCTCGGCCGGACAACCCATCTCATATTTGTTTTTGACTTACCTCATGTCAACTTGTCCCATATCACAAACTTGCCAAAAGTCAACTCGCATCAAATTAAAAAAAAAATTACTCGGCCGAGATTTATCATGAGCATCTTGCTCTTGTATTTTTTTAAGTGCCATTGAAAATCTACCATCTGATTTCATGTATATGCACTGACAAAATAACAGTCACTGACATACAACTTGAAGGGATTTATGGTAATTGCGAGCGTCCTTGTAAATTTGGAATTAAATCTCCCCCACCCACCCCACTCCAAAAAAAATGTTAATCACTTACATTATGTACAAAAAGACATTTAATTGATTAAATTGCACCTCAGCAGAAGGTAGCCATAGCCGCAGTAGCGGGGCGTCGTTTGTCCGTCCATGAATAAAACTGTTACTCATTGTTGAATTTTATTATTAATTTGGACAAAACAGGTGTGAAAAACAACAATTATTGGTGTGAACGCGAAAAAGTCATGTTATTTTTTATGTGAAATAAACACATTTTTTTAACCCACTATCATTATTTTCCCAGCAAGATGGCAACGTAATAAATTTTTTACAAGGAGTAATTTTATTGCTGGATTAACTATATATTAAATGGGTAAAACTAATAATACATAGTATTAAAAACTTACTGCTGTACCCGGAGCCAATCCTCATAGGACTGTTTCCAGGTACGGTTCCGTACCCGGAGACCCAGAGTCTCGGGGTACGGTTCCATACCTGGAGACCCAGGGTCTAGGGATACGGTACCCTCAGAATCATCAGGTATCTTTAGACAGTACAGGTCCTACTACCGTCATACAAGACGGCGAGATCTAGAATATTGGGATTGTTTTAAAGGGAGAGAAAAAAAAACATAAAACATTTGAGCTGCAACACGACAAAAAACAGCAAAATGGCATAATATTGCGCCAAGTGAGCACTTGGATGAGCCTGGGCATTCGCCCAGTCTTCACTGTCAGGTTGAAGCTATCTTAGATACTTAGCTTCCCTTTAAGACTCTGATCCGACTGGGCAGATGCCCAGGCTGATCTGAGTCTTCGCTGGGCGCACATCCACTTTGTTGGTTTTGTCGTGTTGCAGCTCATTCGAAGGCAGAATTAATTCAACTGATTTATATACATGTACTTGGGGTTAGTTTGGACATCTTATTGCCAAATATATGGTACATTAGTCCGTAAGTAATTTAACCTTTAACAATAAAAACATGAACAATGCTCATTATTTTTCAAACAGGGGAAGGCCAGTAAGAAAAACAAGACAGATTTTCGCGAGGAGGAGTTTAAGAAGGCACCCCATTCATTTGTGTTTCACCGTGGGCATGTTGGAAGAAATGTTAAACAGCTAGTTAAGGATACAAGGATGGTCATGGAACCATTTACGGCAAAGAATCTTCAGGTATCTTTAGACAGTAGAGGTCCTACTACTGTAAAAATAACAAGTATTGGGACCAATAAGTATGAACAAACAGTGCTAACCTTGCTCAGACTGCTTCTAAGGGAGAAGTCTGATCAGGGCCTACACTGTTTGCAATTTTTCCTGCAACTTTTGGATGCATTACTGCATAATGTACAGTTATAATTTTTTAACTTTGACGGTATAAGCTATATTGTGTCAGTCTGCCTTGATGTAAGGACTTTGACCCTTTAAAGGTAGGTTCCTGTACTTTGGAATGCATCATAATTTTGATGATCTTTCATCCAAATTGTTGGAAAGCACTTGTAAAAGGGAATGAATAAGTTTCACTAAAAAGTGTTAATCAAAAAAATATTAGAAAAGTTGTTTTGCAAGGGATTTCCTAACTCTACATCGCACACCAGTTAGCGCTATTTTTAGTTCGTGCCAAAAATAGATAACGCAGCTGAGGTCATGCTGCATTGCATTTTGGGATAGTTTTAACCCATCCACCATGCCAGGACCTCTAGGAGAGCTCACGACAAGGGAAAATTGGCCTTTGGAGAATGGCATCAGAAATCGCGCACTTATAGACATAATAAACATAGTAATTTTTAGAACTGGAATTCCAACGAAAGAAAATAAACCAAAAGGGAAAACAAGTATTTTCTTCAACATCTGACGAGTTTCTCAGTAGCAACAAATTCAGAAAAATAAGAGAATTCAATACAGCTCAGAAAAAGACGAAATTATTTTGTGGACATAATTGTTATCGCTAGTACAGGAACCTACCTTTAAGCACAAAAAATCAGATGACAAAATTTACGCCTGAAAAATTAAAAAAAAATAAGTTTCATCCCAGCAATCATATTGACAGTTCAATGACTAGAGGGCAAACAGCATAGATCCTGATGAGGTGGCTCATAATGAATTATTGGTCACTGTTAAATAATGTCAAAATTTCTGTAACCAGACAAAAATGGACATTTTTTTTATGACCAGAGCTTAGTTCTCTAGCCCTCGCGATTTGATTGATTAGTCTGAAAATTTACCTGCTTCTCATGAACACCACTAACACAAAAAAATTGTTTATGTGATTTTGTGAGAATGGTTAATGGTTAAAATGCCAAAATCTACATCTGCAAACTTTCAAACAAACAGACAGGAGGGCAAATATTGTAGATTCAGATGAGGCATCTCATCTGGATCTACCTGTTTGCATATTAAACTATTTTCAATTGTGGCGCTTTTAGTGTCAAGGTAAATATGGAACATGCATAAAAATTGTGTCTTAATATTCAGAGCTCTAGATAAGAGGGGCATTTGATGATAATTGAGGGATAATTTTCTTTATTTCTCATTGAAACCATATGTTGTGACCCCTCATCTGAACCGTCTCGTCGAGACGGTTCAGATGAGGGGTCACAACCTATGTTTTTATCCAGAATTAGCAAAAATTATCCCTGATTATCACCAAATACTCCCTCTTATCTAGGGCTTTGTCTTAATATTGTTTAGGTACGCAAGAAGAACGTGTTGAAGGATTTTGTCAGTGTTGCCGGACTCCTCAATGTGTCCCATTTTATAATCTACACAAAAACAGATACTTCAGTAAACATGAAACTGTGTCGTCTTCCAAGAGGCCCGACCTTGACCTTCAAAGTTCGTAATTACTCTCTGATAAGTGATGTGATATCCTCATTGAAGAAACCAAACCTGGAGCACATACAGTACCTCAACCATCCTCTGCTGGTGATGAATAATTTTGGTGGGGAAGGGATGCATATGAAACTAATCTCCACCATGTTTCAGAACATGTTTCCATCGATAAATGTGCATAAGGTAATTATCATGACCACTTGTTGAAAGCAAAGTTGTGTCACCAGGGTATAATCGATTCCGCTAATTTTCGCTTCCTGCAGAGACTGTACATCATATTTGGTTTCTGCCGAGACTGTCCTCGATCTCTAGCTTCCTGCCGAGACTTCTGTACATGATAAATGGCTTCCTGCAGAGACTGTCCGCGTGATTCTGGTTCCTGCCGAGAGCCTCTGCAGGAAGCAGAGTCACGCGGACAGTCTCGGCAGGAAGCCATTTTTCGAGGACAGTAGTCTCTGCAGGAAGCAAGAGTTCGTGGACAGTCTCGGCGGAAGCCAAATATGACGGACAGTCTCTGCAGGAAGCGAAAATTGGCGAAATCGATTATGCCCTGTGTTGTTTGCCAAATAATATATTTAGTTTTCCCAACACACATAAAATTAACTGTTCTTATATTTTTCACTGCAAAAGCTTCTGGCATTTTTTTCAGGGCATAAAAGGCAGTCTTTGCATACAGTATGTTAATAAATATGACGTCTTGTTAGCTAACTAAGTTATGAGTTTGGCATAATCAGACCTAGTACTGCAGTTCAGGGTTAGAAAATTTTATAAAGGACTGTCACTTGTCCTACATTAACAGATGTATCTACTTCTTGGCTGTATTTGACATTCAGCATCACAGAGCTCTAGATTAGAGGGAGTATTTGAAGATAATTAAGGATAATTTTTCTTATTTCTCATCGAAACCATATGTTGTGACCCCTCATCTGAACCGTCTAGTCGAGGCGGTTCAGATGAGGGGTCACAACATATGATTTTATGCAGAATTAACAAAAGTTATCCCTAATTATCACTCAGTACTCCCTCTTATCTAGAGCTCTGGGCCATCAGCAAAATTCCAAAGTTTTATTCGTCTTCTGCTTGAGAAGCTCCTCATGACAAACCGACAAATAGATTTTTCCTACCCTGCAATTGTATATATATATATATTGAGGTGTAAGTTTTTGGCTTGTCTACACATACAAAAATTACTGAAAGAGCTTTTAGGATGAATTAATGAGTACACTTAAAGAAAATGCAACCTTTAAAGGTAGATCGCATTTGGAAGGGATTTGTTGTCCATCGAAGAAAAAGGGGCAGTCACAAAAGTTGTTCCTCTTGTCAAAATAGTGGATAAATAGGGATGGTAAAAATTTAACTTAGTCAGCGGTCATAATGATTTATGATGACTGGTTTACATGGTTTATGATAATATAATGTTTCTTTATTTCCACAGGTTAAACTGAATGATGTGAGAAGATGTTTATTAGTAAATTATAATTCTGAAACAGATTTGGTGGATTTTAGACACTAGTAAGTGCTTTTCCTTAACATCTATTTTTTTTAGCTCACCTGAGCCAGAGGCTCCGGGGGAGCTTATAGTATGGTCAGGCTCCGTCGTCCGTCGTCGTCCGTCCGTCCGTCGTCCGTCCGTCCACAATTTCAAACGACTTCTCCTCTGAAACCGCTGGACCGATTGTAACCAAATTTCATATAGAGCCTCCTGGGACCTTAGGAACAAAAAGTTGTTCAAACGGTCCTGGTCACATGACCAACATGGCCGCCATGCCCATATATGATAAAAACCTAAAAAAATCTTCTTCTCCAGAACCAGTAGGCCGATGGCCTTGAAACTTGGTATGTAGCATTGGGTACGGGAGTACTACCAAGATTGTTCAAATTATGACCTTGGGTTGACCTTGACCTTTTTTACGGTAAGGTCAAATTTGCTTCCTGGTGCTTTTATATGGCAAAATGCTAGAACATAAGATATCTTGGAAACTGTTGAAGATTTTGGGCTAAAAATTGGTATCTACAGTGATCTTAATGAGTACATGAAGATTTATGAGCACAAGAGGTCAAGGTCATTCTTTGACCTTTGACCTAGAACTCTCATTTTTTGACAATTCCAAACAATCTCCACAAAAGCCCCTTGGCCAATTGAAACCAAATTTCATATAGAGCCTCCAGGAGTTGAGAGAACAAAAACTTATTCATACGGTCCAGGTCACATGACCAACATGGCCGCCATGCCCATATATGGTAAAAACTTTTAAAAATCTTCTTCTCAAGAACCAATTGACCGATGGCCTTGAAACTTGGTGTGTAGCTTTGGGTACTCAAGTACTATCAAGATTGTTCAAATTATGACCATGGGTTGACCTTGATCTTTTTTACGGCAAGGTCAAATATGGGAAAATGCTAGAACATAAGATTTCATGGAAAGTTTTGAAGAGATATGCCTAAGAATTGGTAAATACAGTTATCTTAATGAGTACATGAAGATTTGTGAGTACAAGAGGTCAAGGTCATTCTTTGACCTTTGACCCAGAACTCTCATATTTTGACAATATCAGTCAATTCCCCAAAGAAACTGGGCCAATTGTAACAAAATTTCATATAGAGCCTTCAGGGATTGAGGGAATGAAAATTTTTTCAAACAGTCCAGGTCACATGACCAACATGGCCGCCAGGACCATATATGGTAAAAACCTTTAAAAATCTTCTTCTCCAGAACCAATTGACCGATGGCCTTGAAGCTTGGTATGTAGCATTGAGAACTCCAGTACTATCAAGATTGTTCAAAATAATGACCTTGGGTTGACCTTGACTATTTTACTGCAAGGTCAAATGTGGGAAAATGCTAGAACATAAGATTTCATGGAAAGTTTTGAAGATTTATGCCTAAAAATTGGTATCTACAGTCATCTTAATGAGTACATGAAGATTCATGAGTACAAGAGGTCAAGGTCATTCTTTGACTTTTGACCCAGAACTCTGTCATTTTAAAAATATCAAACCATCTCCTCAAAACCCCTGGGCCAATTTTGAAACCAAATTTCATATAGAGCCTCCAGGGGGCTAAGGGAATGAAATTTTTTTCAAACGTCCAGGTCACATAACCAACATGTCCTCCATGCCCATATATGGTTAAAACCTTTAAAAATCTTTTTCTCCAGAACCAATTGACCGATGGCCTTAGAGTAACTTACCCTAGAGTACTGAGGCTGAATGGATCCAGGTGAGCTACAGGACCAATGGTCCTCTTGTTTCATCAACTCTTAAAAAGATAGCAGACTCCATTTTGGAAGAGCAGATAAGACCGTGTTTGACAGCAGATCATAGGTGTCTGATATCACAAGCTTTTAGTGATGTCACTAAAATCTGTAATGTGACGTCCAGTTTTTGTGACTGCCCCTTTTTTTCGATGGACAACAAAGCAACTTGTCAGAGTTGGCATATGATGCATTTTCATGTTTGCTTCTGTAAGAAAATATAGTATAAAACAGATTGTGTTCCATAGACGCCATTTTGATAACCCTACCGATAAGGAAACGAAACACCCGTATTGATTGGATGACCTAATTATTACTGACCAATCGTACGTTACGTTATAAACAGCGTTATAATATTAAGAGCGGGTCTAAAACACGGACTTCCGTTTTAATTGAGGGCCCATGCGGGGGATTGTGAATCGAATCGAAATTAGTGGAGTTGTTATCGGAATCGAATCGGCCCTTGTGAACCGGATTTTCGATGCATCGAAGTGAATCGTTGCACCTCTAGTCCCATGAAATTTCTTTTATAGATTAAAGGGGTTTCCCTTCCAAAACAATCCTTAATATCTAAATCTGTCTTATAAGATGGATCTGGATTTTTTCGGATTATATGGAAGGGAGCAACCCCTCTTGTAATCAAAACAAAAATATGGTACATTTACTTGTTCTGCATGGACACTCATGATGAATTCTTACAATTTATTTTACTTTCAGTAACATAAAAGTTGTACCAGTGGGTATGAGCAGAAATGTGAAGAAGCTTGCAGTACAAGCCAAGATACCAAACCTTGGTAAATTCAACGACATCAGTGATTATGTCACAAGGTAAGGAAATAGTAAAGCTGTCCTACTTATCCTTATACTCTTAATGTATTTATTCAGTTATAAGATGGAGGGTTCTCTTCCATAACAAGCCCAAAAATTAGATCCATCTTGTAAGATGGATCTAGATTTTTATACCCCGCCACACGTTAGTGGCGGGGTATTATAACGTGTGGCGTGGTATTATGTTTTCACGTTGGCCGTCCGTGTGTCCGTCCATCCGTAGTATGTACGTCCGTCCGTCCGTCTGTCCGTCCGTCCGCACTTTGTTTCCGTTCGATAACTTAAGTATTTATCAACGGATTTCCTTCAAATTTTGCATATGTATTTGTATCAAGAATGTCTCGCTTGGGATTGTTAATGGGCAAATTTCGATAATTTCTGACAGAGTTATGGCACTTGTCAATGTACAAAAAATGGTTTCTGGCCTCTAGTTCCTTTACTACTTGGAGTATCATGATGAAACTTCACGAAAATGAACGAAGTAACAAAAGCTTGATATGAGCACAGAAATTTTATCATCGGGGATTATCTGCCCCTGCCCTGGGGCTATATACATGTATAAAATCATGAAAAATGTCATATAAAATCAGAATTTGAAGCAATTTTTCTGAAACTTACAGCAAATGATCAGAGTGATGCATGCCTCCAGTGATGCTCAAATTTACCCCATGTGAGTTATGCCCCCCCCCCCCCCCCCCCCCCGGGCTATATACATGCATGAAATGATGATATCTGTGTCCTGTCATGACAAAGATTTTTATCCTTGTTCAGTGGGGTTAGGTTGCCCCTGCCCTGGGGTTATACAGAGAAAAAAAATAATTCTGGAAAAATCAGTGTGTAAAAAAGGTTTGCAGTGGCGGGGTATCACGCAGTCGTTTGCGATGCTTTTATTGGAATTGTTATGGAACGGAAAACCCCAAAAATCAAGATCCATCTTGCAAAAACGGATCTAGAATTTTGGAATTTTGGAAAACCCTTATAGCTGAATTGCACAAGACTGATTTGCATATTTGGGTAATTTTGGAATGGGACCCCATCTTACAGGCAAATAAATGGAGTAGTAAAGCAGGATGACTTGCAGATTGGTCAGAGTTCTGCTATTCTGTAAATACAGTCTGTGTGCATATTCTGTTTTCCTCCTTTCCAAGACTTGTCATAATTTTTCAAAAATGTGCATAAAAAGAAAAGTTTTGTAGCAGATAGGACTTAAAACCCATCATTTTTACCTTTTGGTTACAAGGGCATAAACTTTGTTATTGAAACTCTCTATTTTGTAGTGTCTTAATGTTTATAAACTGAAAATAAACAATAGAAGAAAAAAATAAGGATTGCCATGGTCAGAAGCATGTCAGAAAAATGACTTTATGCCAGGTCAGGGAAATGTCAGGAAATTATTTTTCATCTTCACTTTTTATTATGCCCCCGCATCATATGATGCCGGGGGCATAATAGTGTTTCGGTTGTGCGTACGTTATTACATAGGTATGTCCATCTGTACGTACATCCCTCCAAAGGTATGTGATCCTGTTAGACTCAGAGGTAGATTTCAGGGTTCCTATTATTGTAGCAACCTGAAATTTTGTATGAGGATATATATCAATAAGTACAACAGAATCAGGGTTTGATGATCCATATGTCACGGTCCACTGCCTTCAGACTTAGGCTAATGTTGCAATATTAAGATTTTTGTAAGAGGTAGATTTCAGGGTTCCTATTTTTGTAGTGCCTTGAAATTTTGTTTGAGGGTTTATGTCTATAAGTACAACAGGAATACACAAGAATTAGGGCAGAATGATTCATATGTCACGGTCCACTGACTTTGGACTTAGGCTAATTTTGGAAGGTTAAGATTTTTGTAAGAGGTAGATTTCAGGGTGCCTTTTGTTGTAGCAACCTGAAATCTTGTATGAGGATTAATATCTATAAGTACAACAGAAATATACAAGAATCAGGTCATGAAGATCCATATGTCACTGTCCACTGACTTCAGACTTTGGCCAAATTTGCAAGGTTAAGATTTTTGAAGAGGTAGATTTTAGAGGTCCTATTATTGTAGCAACTTGAAATTTTGAATGAGGATTTATATCTTTAAGTACAATTGGAATTTACAAGAATCAGCTTATGCTGATCCATATGTCACGGTCCACTGACTTGGTTTCGAACCATGTTCTGTAATGCACAGTATTTATTATTTTGTTCCCACAGTGACACTGAAACTGTATAAAGGGCTGCAGTTTGTGTCACATTTCAAACATTGAGCAATGCTTTGCCTATGGCCTTTATATTAAACAAGTCTGCCTCTATGAGCCTACTTATCCTACAAGTGGCAGTACCTTAATCAAAGCACCCACCTACTCAAGGCACAAGGCAGGGGCATCTGTGTACTATGGACACATTTCTAGTTTTCAAGAAATTTTGAAAGGACAAGAAAAGTACATGTAAGGGAAAAGACAGGGACTTTAGAAATGGCTATTGCAGTCTTCAGAAAAATACACTTATTCTGCTCTAGGCAAAAGGATATAATTATTCAGGAAGATAAGTTATGCACAGAAGTATTTATCTCTCTTTTCATTGGTCTACTGTTTAAAGGGAAGAATTTTCTCCCTAGAGAAGCAAAATCTTTTCATTAAGAATAACCACAAATTTTATGTTGATACCTTAAAGACAGGGATGGTACTATATAAAGAGGATTAACTTCAACAGTGTCATTCTGTCTTTGGATCACATAGGCCTACTTCGCTTGGGGCTAATTCCGCGGCTATAGCCGAGCTACTGATGTTCGGTTGGGGCTATAGCTCGGGCCATACCTCTGAGAATGGCCGCGGCTATAGCCAATAAATACCCGGATGAGAAATTTTGACCAATCAGTGAATATGTATCAAACCTAGTCGGAAGATCACGAAAATGGTCGCTAACATTTGATTGGAAGATGCTTTACGTGGGAACTGACTAATTAATGGAACAGCGGCTATAGCCGCGGATTTAGCCCCAAGCGAAGTAGGCCATAGTGTCAACACCTCCAGTCAGCCAATAAATGGTCATAACTGGTAATTCTGGTCCACTGATTGGTTGAATAAATTTTCACACCTTTACCTGTACTGGTAAACCTGCTGGGAGATGGGAACCAGACCCCCCCCCCCCCCCCCCCTGCAGAGAAGTCCTGTCTTTAAGCACTGCTACATTTCAGAGTATAACAGACTTTTGAATCCATAAAAGTTACAGAAAACTGGAAAACATCAGGTAAAAATTAGGGAATTTTAGAAGTCAAGAATGAGTAGCAACCCTTAAAACTATATTTGAATTCTCTCATACAGAATGGGTTACTCTTCAGAGAGTGAGGCTGAATTAGATGGTCCAGCGAATGAGGTGATCTTGCCGCAAACTATCCATAGTAGAGGAAACATCAAGTCGGCTAAAAGTGCTGTCAGGTAATGAACCACTGTCTGTAAACCTGTAACTTTTTAGCTCACCTGAGCTAGAGGCTCCGGGGGAGCTTATAGGATGGTAAGGCTCCGTCGTCCGTCTGTCCGTCCGTCGTCCGTCCGTCCACAATTTTAAATGACTTCTCCTCTGAAACCGCTGGGCCGATTGTAACCAAATTTCATATAGAGCCTCCTGGGACCTTAGGAACGAAAAGTTGTTCAAACGGTTCTGGTCACATGACCAACATGGCCGCCATGCCCATATATGGTAAAAACCTGAAAAAATCTTCTTCTCCAGAACCAATAGGCCGATGGCCTTGAAACTTGATATGTAGCATCGGGTACGCGAGTACTACCAAGGTTATTCAAATTATGACCTTGGGTTGACCTTGACCTTTTTTACGGTAAGGTCAAATTTGCTTCCTTATGCTTTTATATGGCAAGATGCTACAACATAAGATATCTTGGAAACTGTTGAAGATTTTGGGCTAATAATTGGTATCTACAGTCATCTTAATGACTACATGAAGATTTTCGAGTACAAGAGGTCAAGGTCATTCTTTGACCTTTGACTGTGAACTCTCATATTTTGATAAGTTCTAACAATCTCCTCAAAAGCCACTGGGCCAATTGAAACAAAATTTCATATAGAGCCTTCAGGGGTTAAGGGAACAAAAATTTATTTATACGGTCCAGGTCACATGACCAACATGGCCACCATGCCCATATATGGTAAAAACCTTGAAAAATCTTCTTCTCCAGAACCAGTTGACCAATGGCCTTGAGACTTGGTATGTAGCATTGGGTACTTGAGTACTATCAAGATTGTTCAAATTATGACCTTGTGTTGACCTTGACCTTTTTTATGGCAAGGTCCAATATGGGAAAATGCTAGAACATGAGTTTTCATGATAAGTTTTGAAGATTTTGGCCTAAAAATTGGTATATACAGTCATCTTAATGAGTACATGAAGATTTGTGAGTACAAGAGGTCAAGGTCATTCTTTAACCTTTGACCCAGAACTCTCATATTTTGACAATTTCAAACAATCTCCTCAAAAACCACTGGGCCAATTGTGACCAAATTTTATATAGAGCCTCCAGGGGTTGAGGGAATGAAAAAATATTCTAACAGTCCTGGTCACATGACCAACATGGCCACTATGCCCATATATGGTAAAAACCTTTAAAAAACTTTTTCTTCAGAACCAATTGACCGATGGCCTTGAGACTTGGTATGTATACGTGTGACCTGGGTACTTGAGTACTATCAAGCTTGTTCAAATTATGACCTTGTGTTGACCTCGACTTTTTTTTACAGCTAGGTCAAATATGGGAAAATGCTAGAACATAAGATTTCATGGAAAGTTTTGAAGATTTTGGCCTAAAAATGGTATATGTGGTTGTTTTAATGAGTACATGAAGATTTATGAGTACAAGCGGTCATGGTCATTCTTTGAATTTTGACCCAAGACTCATATTTTGACAATTTCAGACATGATAAGAAAAAGCCACCTTGCCAATTGCCCAGGTGAGCGATTCAGGGCCTCACGGCCCTCTTGTTTAGCTCACCTGAGCCGAAGGCTCCGGGGGAGCTTATAGGATAGGCAGGCTCTGTCGTCCGTTGTCGTCGTCCGTCCACAATTTCAAACGACTTCTCCTCTGAAACCACTGGGCCAATTGTAACCAAATTTCATATGTGGCCTCCAGGGGACTTAGGAACGAAAAGTTGTTCAAACGGTCCTGGTCACATGACCAACATGGCCGCCACGCCCATATATGGTAAAAAGCTTAAAAAATCTTCTTCTCCAGAACCAGTATGCCGATGGCCTTGAAACTTGGTATGTAGCATTAGGTAGGCGAGTACTACCAAGATTGTTCAAATTATGACCTTGGGTTGACCTTGATCTTTTTTACGGCAAGGTCAAATTTGCTCTCTGAAGCTTTTATATGGGAAAATGCTAGAACATTAGATTTCATGGAATCTATTGAAGATTTTGGCCTAAAAATTAGTATATACATTCATCTTAATGAGTACATGAAGATTTATGAGTACAAGAGGTCAAGGTCATTCTTTGACCTTTGACCCAGAACTCTCATATTTTGACAATTTCAAACAATCTACTCAAAAGCCACTGGGCCAATTGTAACCAAATTTCATATGTAGCCACCAGGGGTTGAGGGAACAAAAATTTGTTCAAACGGTCCAGGTCACATGATCAACATGGCCACCACGCCCATATATGTTAAAAAGCTTTAAAAATCTTCTTCTCCAGAACCAATTGACTGATGACCTTGAAACTTGGTATGTAGCATTGGGTACTCAAGTACTATCAAGATTGTTCAAATTAGGACCATTAGTTGACCTTGACCTTTTTAACGGCAAGTTCAAATATGGGAAAATGCTAGAACATAAGATTTCATGGAAAGTTTTGAAGATTAAGGACTTAAAATTTGTAAATACATTCATTTAATTGAGTATGTGAAGATTTGTGAGTACAAGAGGTCAAGGTCATTCTTTGACCTTTCAATGGTAAAAAGCTTTAAAAATCTTCTTCTCCAGAACCAATTGACCGATGGCCTTGAAACTTGGTATGTAGCAGACCTGGGGCCAATTACATGCCAATGTAATCGATTACAATTACAATTACTTTTTAAAATCATGATTACAGATTACATTACAATTACATTTTTTCTTAATGTAATTGATTACAATTACAATTACTTTGCAAAGTAATCATGATTACTTTATGATTACATGTGATTACATTATACAAGTGTACAGAAAGATCATGACTGTGATAGTGCAAAAACTATATTCAAACTAATTTATACCTAAATCAGCAAATAATTGGTGGCTTACATGTGTGTTAATAGGTAAGACTGAAATAACTTCTGAAGAACTTGACTTACTTTTTAATCTGAATGAAATTTATTTAGCAGTTACATGTAATGTGCATACAGTGACTGTTTGCTATTTATGAAGTTTGAGAAATCAATAAATGCTTTGTGTCAGGTCCTAAATTTAAAGCTCATGCTTCAATATGTTTTTCTCTCTCACTTATATAACATGCTTATTTCAAACATCAGAAATATGATTCTACATTGTCTCCAATGTCATAAAATTGCTTGTGAAAGACTAGTTCAAAGTATTCAAAGCAAGGGGCCAAACACTTCCTGTAAATTTATTTATTTCAAAACGATTTAACTATCACTATATATCTCATTTTTCATTTTCATCTTTTTCTTGCCCACCCTAAGTCTGGCAAAAATTTCAAAGTTAATAAGTTGGCTCATAAATGGGAAAGAAAGGAATTAAAGTATTGGCTTTTGGTTGTATGCAATACACAGGTGTCATAAAGTAGACAGATGTTCAGTTAGCTCAATCCACAAAGAAGGTGTGAAAATCAGAGTTGAGTTGTACTGCTCAACTCTGCATCAATAAACACAAAACAGCCAGTATGTTTGAAAAACATCTTTAACACTTGAACCTGCCTGTCAAAAGTAAAGATGATAAATCATGTAAATCACTCATACAAATAAAAGTCAACCAAGGCAGCTACCAGTCTTAACCTGAAATACCTGCATTCCAAAGTATCAAAATCTCAGAGTTTTTACATATTAACAAATTTATCCTTAAATTTTAACACATTAATGCCTAGCATCCCAGAAAACGAGACAGTTAGACAGTGAAGACCCGGATGAGATGCTCAGAATACAGCATTTTGATCAGGATCTTCACCGCTTGCATAAAATTTTTAACAATTTGTATAAAAAGATGTAAAAAAAAAAAAATATGCCAGTCACCCTAAACTGCTAAATGGACTTATCCAATTTGTGAGGATAGAAGAGTCTACCAGTCATAAATGGTTAAAAAGTGCATATTTTTAATTATGATCCTGCTTAAATTTTACTCCCCACAAAAGTATATAGGAAATTCTGTCAGTTTCTGAATTTGGTCTGCTGCCTTTTGTACACAAATTAGATCAGTTTTTTTCTGTCTTATTCAGTTTGAAGCCACTTTGAATAATCAACTGTTTTTCTGTTATTATTTTGCACAAGTCTTTTCTTTTAACTATTAAAAAGAAGAGCACGTTTCTTTTTTTTTCATCTTCTTTTCTCATTTCTGAAAATGAATCAAAGTAATCAAAATGTAATCATAAAGTAATCATGATTACAGCCCATTTTGTAATGTAATTAATTACATTACGATTACTTGTAATCATAAAAATGCACGATTACAGATTACTTCATGATTACTCAGAAATTGTAATCGATTACAAGTAATCATGATTACAGATTACAATTACCCCAGGTCTGGTATGTAGCTTTGGGCACTCAAGTACTATTAAGATTGTTCAAAATGATGACCTTGGGTTGACCTTGACCATTTTAAGGCTAGGTCAAATATGGGAAATGCTAGAAGATAAGATTTCATGGAAAGTTTTGAAGATTTAGGCCTAAAAATTGATATATACATTCATCTTAATGAGTACATGAAAATTTATGAGTACAAGAGGTCAAGGTCATTCTTTGACCTTTGACCCTGAACTCTCATATTTTGACAATTTCAAACTTATTTTCAAAAGCCACTGGGCCAGTTGTAACCAGAATTCATATAGGGCCTCCAGGGGCTGAGGGAATGGATTTTTTTTTAACTGTTCCAGGTCACATGACCAACATGGTCCCTATGCCCAATTATGGTAAAAACCTTTAAAAATCTTCTTCTCCAGAACCAATTGACCGATGACCTTGAAACTTGGTATGTAGCATTGGGTACTCCAGTAATACCAAGATCATTCAAAAGAATGACCTTGAGTTGACCTTGACCTATTTACAGCATGGTCAAATATGAGAAAATGCTAGAACACAAGATTTCATGGAAAGTTTTGAAGATTTTGGCCCATGATAGTTCAAATTATGACCTTGGGTTGACTTTGACAATTTTTAGACAAGGCAAGATTTGCTTTCTGGTGCTTTTTTATGGGAAAATGGTAAATATAAGAGTTCGTGAAACTTGTAGAAAAATTTGGTACAGAAGTTAATAAATACATTCTAATAAAAGAGTACAATGTACTTGAACTTTTTTTTTAGCAATAGAGGTCAAGTTCATTTTTTAAGCTCTAACCAATGTCTGTCATAACTTGACAGTTTAAACTATCAGGTTTGTTCAAATGATGACCCTAGTTTGACCTTTGACCTTTTTAGCTCACCTGAGCCATAGGCTCAGGGTGAGCTATTGTGATCACCCAGTGTCCGTCGTCCGTCGTCCGTCGTGCGTCGTCCGTCGTCCGTCGTCCGTCGTCCGTCGTGCGTCGTCAACAATTTGCTTTAAATGACATCTTCTCTGAAACCGCTAGGCCTAGGGCTTTGATATTTGGTATGAAGCATTGTCTAGTGGTCCTCTACCAAGTTTGTTCAAATGGTGGCCCCAGGGTCCAAAATGGCCCTGGGGCAGGGGGTCTTGGGTTCGAAACTAAAAAATACTTAAAAATCTTCTTCTCCAGAACCGCTTGGCTCAGATGCTTGAAATTTGGTATGTAACATTGCCTAATGGTCCTCTACCAAGTTTGTTCAAATGGTGGCCCCAGGGTCTAAAATGGCCCTGGGGCAGGGGGTCTTGGGTTCGAAACTAAAAGATACTTAAAAATCTTCTTCTCCAGAACTGCTTGGCTCAGAGGCTTGAAATTTGGTATGAAGCATTGCCTAGTGGTCCTCTACCAAGTTTGTTCAAATGGTGGCCCCAGGGTCCAAAATGGCCCTGGGGCAGGGGGTCCTGGGTTCGAGACTAAAAGATACTTAAAA
Organism: Ctena decussata; assembly: GCA_963989385.1. Classification (NCBI taxonomy): domain Eukaryota; kingdom Metazoa; phylum Mollusca; class Bivalvia; order Lucinida; family Lucinidae; genus Ctena; species Ctena decussata. The sequence goes on from OZ022500.1 coordinate 62,430,148, forward strand.
ATCTTCTTCTCCAGAACTGCTTGGCTCAGAGGCTTGAAATTTGTTATGAAGCATTGCCTAGTGGTCCTCTACCAAGTTTGTTCAAATGGTGGCCCCAGGGTCCAAAATGGCCCTGGGGCAGGGGGTCTTGGGTTCGAAACTAAAAAATACTTAAAAATCTTCTTCTCCAGAACCGCTTGGCTTAGATGCTTGAAATTTGGTATGTAACATTGCCTAGTAGTCCTCTACCAAGTTTGTTCAAATGGTGGCCCCAGGGTCCAAAATGGCCCTGGGGCAGGGGGTCTTGGGTTCGAAACTAAAAGTTACTTAAAAACCTTCTTCTCCAGAACTGCTTGGCCCAGAGGCTTGAAATTTGGTATGAAGCATTGTCTAGTGGTCCTCTACCAAGTTTATTCAAATGGTGGCCCAAGGTTCCAAAATGGCCCTGGGGCAGGGGATCTTGGGTTCGAAACTAAAAGATACTTAAAAATCTTCTTTTATAGAACCGCTTGGCTCAGATGCTTGAAATTTGGTATGTAACATTGCCTAATGGTCCTCTACCAAGTTTGTTCAAATGGTGGCCCCAGGGTCCAAAATGGCCCTGGGGCAGGGGGTCTTGGGTTCGAAACTAAAAGATACTTAAAAATCTTCTTCTCCAGAACTGCTTGGCTCAGAGGCTTGAAATTTGGTATGAAGCATTGCCTAGTGGTCCTCTACCAAGTTTGTTCAAATGGTGGCCCCAGGGTCCAAAATGGCCCTGGGGCAGGGGGTCCTGGGTTCGAGACTAAAAGATACTTAAAAATCTTCTTCTCCAGAACTGCTTGGCTCAGAGGCTTGAAATTTGGTATGAAGCATTGCCTAGTGGCCCTCTACCAAGTTTAATCAAATGGTGGCCCCAGGGTCCAAAATGGCCCTGGGGCAGGGGGTCTTGGGTTCGAAACTAAAAAATACTTAAAAATCTTCTTCTCCAGAACCCCTTGGCTCAGATGCTTGAAATTTGGTATGTAACATTGCCTAGTAGTCCTCTACCAAGTTTGTTCAAATGGTGGCCCCAGGGTCCAAAATGGCCCTGGGGCAGGGGGTCTTGGGTTCGAAACTAAAAGTTACTTAAAAACCTTCTTCTCCAGAACTGCTTGGCTCAGAGGCTTGAAATTTGGTATGAAGCATTGTCTAGTGGTCCTCTACCAAGTTTATTCAAATGGTGGCCCAAGGTTCCAAAATGGCCCTGGGGCAGGGGATCTTGGGTTCGAAACTAAAAAATACTTAAAAATCTTCTTTTCCAGAACTGCTTGGCTCAGATGCTTGAAATTTGGTATTGAACATTGCCTAGTGGTCCTCTACCAAGTTTGTTTAAATGGTGGCCCCAGGGTCCAAATTGGCCCTGGGGCAGGGGCTCTTGGGTTTCGGAACTAAAAAATACTTAAAAATCTTCTTTTCCAGAACTGCTTGGCTCAGAGGCTTGAAATTTGGTATGTAGCATTGTCTAGTGGTCCTCTACCAAATTTGTTCAAATGGTGGCCCCAGGGTCCAAAATGGCCCTGAGGCAGGGGTCTTTGGTTCGAAACTAAAAAATACTTAAAAATCTTCTTCTCCAGAACTGCTTGCCTCAGATGCTTGAAATTTGGTATGTTACATTGCCTAGTGGCCCTCTATCAAGTTTGTTCAAATGGTGGCCCCATGGTTTCAAAATGGCCCCGGGGCAGGGAGTCCCAGGTTTGAACCATAGAAATACATAGAAAAATATTAAAAAATCATCTACTTCAGAACTGCAAGGCTCAGATGCTTGAAATTTGGTATGTAGCTTTGCCTAGTAGTCTTTTACCAAGTTTGTTCAAATGATGACCCCAGGGTCTAATATGGCCCCAAGCTAGGGGATCCTGAGTTTGAACCATAGAAATACATAGAAAAATATTCAAAAATCTTCTTCTTCAGAACCACTTGGCTCAGATGCTTGAAATTTAATATGTAGCATTGCCTAGTGGTCCTTTACCAAAATTATTCAAATGATGGCCACAGGGTCCAAAATGGCCCAGCTCCAGGGGGTCCAGGGTTTGAACCATAGCAATACATAGAAAAATATTCAAAAATCTTCTTCAAAACCATTTGGAAGTGGTTGCAAACTATCAGGTTTGTTAAATGATGACCCTTGTTTGACCTTTAGCCTTTTTGGTCAGGTGAGCGATTCAGGGCCTCTTGGCCCTCTTGTTTACTCAGGTGAGCGATTCAGGGCCTCATGGCCAGGGCTCGGGAAAACCGGATTTCTTTCGGTCCCAGACCAAAATTCATAAATTGGGACCGATTGGAAACAGCCCAAAGCCCCAAAAAATCGGTCCCATACTGGCCCAATACTTAGGCAATTTTCTCTGATTCGTCCGATAAATGTTACACGCGGCCGTTTGATCTTGTCCCGACGTAAGAAATATCGCCACCGTCTATAAAATTCTAGCTCGTGTCATAACTAATCGGATTAACGCAGGTGTTAGCCAGACGAAAAGACCGCCTACGGGCCAATTGAGATTGTCCGTATGGAGCACTGAACCACATGTCGGACCGCCTACCTTGTCAATAACAAGTCATAATGATGCGCACTCTTACGACAGTCTGCAAATCACGATGACTGGGCTTTGGGATGAAAGGTGTCCATCTTTTTTCACGATCGCGAGAATGTAACTGACCTGTATGTGTAGGGCGTATGCCGACTTCAAAAGTTTGTGAATGAATCCATAACAGATAAATGCTGACGAATGTATTAACAAAGTCTGTCCGAAGTTCATTCATATTTGCATTTGCCCTTACAACGGATAGTCTTTCATGTTCCATACTGTCTGCAATGGAGTTTTTAGGAATACGAACCTATTCCGCGAAAAGTGTAGTTTCAAAACGAAGATACATTGTTAATATTAATAGTCACTATTTTCGACGCGTTATGGTCTACGCTCTTGTTAAAATATACAATGTTTTGAATAATGGAACTAAAAATATGAAAATGGAAACGTAAAATATGAAAATGGAAACGTCCATTTCACCGATTTCCTAGTTGTATCGTCATATCGCCATGCTGACCAGTGCGAAAATAATGCCGATCAGTGCACAAAAATAGCGCATTTTGATCAGGGTCTACACGTTTATTATATTGGGTATAATACTAACGGTAGCGTTGATATGCAATTACCCGCTGTTTATGGGTCAAGCACGTTTTGTCTTTGATGTAAAGATAAAAGACGCCGCTGTGAGTATAACGTACGCAGTGTCATTCTAACTGTATGACGGCTAAAGGTACCGAAGTACACACACAGATGACTAACAATCGTATCAGCCAGCGCAACTAAGCAGTCAGACCGGTCTTCCTTGTTCGCATCTAACATGAATAATAATGAATGGCGACCTAGCGACACCGAATACTTCGGTGGAAGCTAGTCAATATACGCTCTTCACACGTTCCGTAAGTCACCATTTCCGACGCGGCCCATTCGGCGGCAGTGGAGGGGAAATTATGCAATTTGGGTACGTTAAACAGTACAACCATCATAACTTGGGCGAGTTAATTCTCAGGACTTACGTATTGTTCACAAACAAACAGGAATGACCGTCAATTTTAATGCAATGGGCTTGAACAGGTCATTTCCCCTGTCCACATGTCAATCATGTGTGATGTCTTCTATCACGTCCGCTTTGCCACGTTCTAGTCTTGTATTTGCTTTTACATGCGTAGCTAAACGTCTTAAAATGTTTGAAACCAAGAACTCCACCAAACACAACAATGTACGACCATTGTACGGAAATCGGGATTAATTCATAGGACTTCGCCCGTTTATAGACAAAACATTCCTAATCTCAAGTAAAAGATAATTCAGTATTTCTTATTTTACAGATTATTAAACAGGGCTCTTACTAGTGAAAAATTCCAGTTCTCAAATAAAGAAAGAAAATTTAGTTTGTTCATATTCTACAGATAAGCAGAGCTGGGACCTAGGCTAACCCTACAGTTCATATGAAGTGTAAAATTTCTGTTCTCAAAGAAAGAAAAATTAAGTATGTTCATATTTTACAGATTAACAGAGCTGGGACCCAGACTTACACTACAGCTAGTCAAAGTACAAGAAGGTATCTGTGATGGTGAAGTCATGTATCATGCTTTCATACAGAAGACAGATGAGGAACTGAAGGCTCAGAGGGCATTTAGAGAGAAGAAACGGTATAGTGGATACCAAATTTATTCTGCTTAAAGAGTCAGTTTTTTTCCTGTTCAGAACAAACCAAAAATCTAGATCTGTCTTGTAAGACAGATCTAGATTTTCGGGGTTGTTTTGAACAGGAAAATTATTCATATTGAAGAATCTGTACGACTGATATACATATTTGAGACCAATAAGAAGGGGAATGCACACTTATCTTAAATAGTGTTATTGATGCATGTTCCTTATTTTATTTTTGTTTAACTATTTATTGCGTTTCATTTCAGAAACATTACCAAACTCTTGTATCTACGACTTAGTAATTATCAGTAGGAGAAAGATGGAGGGATACCCATACACCTCTAACCCATGCTAAATATACAGCTTCTGTCAGTGTATATTTTGTCAGTAGTTCAATGGTAAACTGATACTGAAAATCAGGAAGCATAGCTATTCTGACAAAAGTCAGCATGCAAGAAATGAGATTATACAAAAATAAATTTTTAGCTCGCCTGAACGAAGTTCAGGCAGAGCTATTGCACTACCTGGCGTCTGCGTCAAAGTTTTATTCAACACCATCCCCACCCACCAGACATGACCTATGATAGTATAGGTCAAGGTCACGAACTAAGGAATTTCATGTACAAGTTTTACATTAAAGTTTTTAAGATGTCATATTTTCTAAACCCTTAGATCAATTTGAATTATATTTGGTATGATGATAGATATTGGTCTGAAATTTTATCCTAAACATCCCGACCCCTGCACATGACCTATAGGTCAAGGTCATGGACTTAAACATTTCATGTTAAAGTTTACGTTAAATTTTTAGCTCACCTGAGCCAGCGGCTCCGGGGGAGCTTATAGGATGGTAAGGCTCCGTCGTCCGTCATCCGTCCGTCAACAATTTCAAACGACTTCTCCTCTGAAACCGCTGGGCCGATTGTAACCAAATATCATATAGAGCCTCCTTGGACCTTAGGAACGAAAAGTTGTTCAAACGGTCCTGGTCACATGACCAACATGGCCGCCATGCCCATATATGGTAAAAACCTGAAAAAATCTTCTTCTCCAGAACCAATAGGCCGATGGCCTTGAAACTTGGTATGTAGCATTGGGTACGCGAGTACTACCAAGATTGTTCAAATTATGACCTTGGGTTGACCTTGACCTTTTTTACGGTAAGGTCAAATTTGCTTCCTTATGCTTTTATATGGCAAGATGCTACAACATAAGATATCTTGGAAACTGTTGAAGATTTTGGGCTAAAAATTGGTATCTACAGTCATCTTAATGACTACATGAAGATTTACGAGTATTAGAGGTCAAGGTCATTCTTTGACCTTTGACCCTGAACTCATATATTTTGACAAGTTCTAACAATCTACTCAAAAGCCAATTAGCCAATTGAAACCAAATTTCATATAGAGCCTGCAGGGGTTGAGGGAACAAAAATGTAGTCATACGGTCCAGGTCACATGACCAACATGGCCACCACGCCTATATATGGTAAAAACCTTTAAAAATCTTCTTCTCCAGAACCAGTTGACCGATGGCCTTGAGTTTTGATATGTAGCATTGGGTACTTGAGTACTATCAAGATTGTTCAAATTATGACCTTGTGTTGACCTTGACCTTTTATACGGCAAGGTCAAATTTGGGAAAATGCTAGAACATGAGATTTCATGATAAGTTTTGAAGATTTTAACCTAAAAATTGGTATATACAGTCATCTTAATGACTACATGAAGATTTGTGAGTACAAGAGGTCAAGGTCATTCTTTGACCTTTGACCCAGAACTCTCATATTTTGACAATTTCAAACAATCTCCTCAAAAACTACTGGGCCAATTGTGACCAAATTTAATATAGAGCCTCCAGGGGTTGAGGGAATGAAAAAATTGTCTAACGGTCATGGTCACATGACCAACATGGCCACTATGCCCATATATGGTAAAAACCTTTAAAAACCTTCTTCTCCAGAACCAATTAACCGATGGCCTTGAGACTTGGTATGTAGCATTGGGTACTTGAGTACTATCAAGGTTGTTCAAATTATGACCTTGTGTTGACCTTGACCTTTTTACGGCAAGGTCAAATATGGGAAAATCCTAGAACATGAGATTTCATGGAAAGTTTTGAAGATTTTGGCCAAAAAATTGGTATATACAGTTGTCTTAATGAGGTCATGAAGAATTATGAGTACAAGAGGTCAAGGTCATTTCTTGACCTTTGATCCAGATTGCTCATATTTTGACATTGGTAACCATTTCCTCAAAAGTCAAAGGGCCAATTGTAAACACATTTCATATATAGCCTGCAGGGGTTGATTGAATAAAAATTTGTTCAAACAGTCGAGGTCACATGACCAACATGGCCGCAATTACCACTTATGGTATAAATCTTTAATATGTTTCTTCTCCAGAACCAATACACCTATGGCCTTGAAACTTGGTAAGTAGCATGGAGTACTAGAGTACCACCAAGAGTGTTCAAATGGTGACCTTGGGTTTACCCTGACCTTTATTGCGGCATGGTCAAATATGGGAAAATGCTAGAACGTAAGATTTCGTGGAAAGTTTTGAAGATTTTGGCCTAAAAATGGTATATATGGTAGTCTTGATGAGTACATGAAGATTTATGAGTACAAGCGGTCATGGTCATTCTTTGACTTTTGACCCAAGACTCATATTTTGACAATTTCAGACATGATAAGAAAAAGCCACGTTGCCATTTGCCCAGGTGAGCGATTCAGGGCCTCATGGCCCTCTTGTCTAAGATCTCAGAATTTCTAAACACTTTAATCGATTTGAATTTAATATACTTGGTATGATGATAGGTATTGGTCTGAAATTTTGTTCAACCACATCCCCACCCCTGCATATGACCTATAGGTCAAGGTCATGGACTTTGCCATTTTATGTTAAAGTTTGATCTTTTTGAATTATATTTGGTTTGATGATAGATATTAGTTGGACATTTTATCAACCACATCCCCACTCCTGGACATGACCTACAGGTCAAGGTCAGAGACTTAGCAATTTTATGTTAAAGTTTTACAATATAGTTTTTTAGCTCGGCTGAACGAAAGTACAGAGAGCTATTGTTGTCACTTGGACGTCGGCGTGGGCGTTCGGGTCACACTTTTAAGTTTTACATCAAAGTTTTTTTTATGTGATGGGCAAGGCACTAGGACAAGTCTTGTATCATGTTTCATAGAATGAAAATTATTTTGTTTTAATCAGACTGACTTCAAGTTGATGGAAATGCAAAATAAACACGGAATTAAATGACTTGAGAATAATTATTTGTTCAAGAAAATCTGAAGTTTCTGTTGAAAAAAAGTTCAGTTTGTAATGTCATTAAAATTTGCAGAGCATGGCATACACTGTATAGCATGCTAAAATACCAATGACATTATAGATATGTTACCATTATCCTCTTAAATTATTAGTGAGATGCTTCCTGAAATTCATACAATGGAAAAATGTGATTTTCTCAAACCTATAATTCAGTCTCATATAATTTAATTCTTTTAATAATGCAATTTTCTGTGAAACATGCTGGTTTATTGTGGTCATTGAAGCTTTCTCAGGATAAGCTTTTCAATTTTAGCCAAGTCAAGGAAGCAAGAACAAATCAACAGTTGAAGAACATCAGTGAAAAGAAGAAAAAATTAGAAGAGCATAAACAAAGAAGTTTGGAAGGAATGAAAAGAAAAGCAGAGAAGGAGAAAGAAGATATGGATGTAGAAGAACCAGAACTGGGTAGGTATTGTAGTTTATCTGCCCTTTTGGTATTATATAGAAATGTGGTTTGAGGTTTGACTGCAAAAAACATGTAAGTCATTTTGACCTTTATTTCATGTCTCATGATATGCCATTTATATTGTACAAGTCTGCCTCTATGAACCTAGTTATCGTACAAGTGCCAGTAGCTTAATCTAGATGCAATATTACTCAAGGCACTTGGCGGGGCATCAGTGCCCTATGGACACATTTCTAGTTTAGAGAATAAAAACATGTTGTGACTCATTAGAGCTGCCTCGTTGAGATTGTAAAATGTTTTGTAACCCCACTTTGAAATGTCTTATTGAGATGGTAAGAACATACTCAGTGACTACTCATTACACCAGCTAGTCGAGTGGTTCTGATGAGGGGTCTCAACATGTGTTTCATAGAGAAATAAGAAAACTGAAAAAAATACCCTTATTAGAATTGCCTTGTTGAGGGTGTAAAACAGTGTTGAAGATACACACTTTAGCACTGAGACAGGGTTGCCAAGGTCAAAGAAAAACATACAAAAAATGATTTTTTCCAGGTCATGGGAAATTTTGGAAAGGACTTGAAAAGTCAGGGAATTGTCATGGAATGTGACAGTTAATGGCTATGGCAGTCTTCAGAAAATTTACTTATTCTGTTCAAGGAGAAAGGATGTATCTTCTAGAGAGATAGTCTAGGCATATTTCCACCCTCACCGAGGGCTATTTTTGAAAGAAACAATTTGCCCCCTGGGGGAGCAAATTCTTTTCTTTGAGGGTAGCCTCCAGTTTCTATGTGATACTGTTAGCACTGTTGAAGGAAAGAGTAAAATTAACCTTTTGGATCAGTAAAAAAATATGGAAAACTGTAAAATGTCAGGGAAAAATTAGGGAATTTTCAAGTGGAGGATAAGTGGCAACTCTGCAGTGGGATGTGGCAACAGAAAATGAGGTTAGATTGAAACACTGTAGCATTGTTTCACAGGCAGAGCTCTAGATAAGAGGGGTATTTGATGATAATTGAGGGATAATTTTCTTTATTTCTCATTGAAACCATATGTTGTGACCCCTCATCTGAACTGTCTCGTCGAGACGGTTCAGATGAGGGGTCACAACATATGTTTTTATCAAGAATTAACAAAAATTATCCTTAATTATCACCAAATACTCCTTCTTATCTAGAGCTCTGACAGGGCAAATATTAATTTCTGATTGCACTATATTGTAGCATTGGGATATGTCAGTTTAATGGAAATGTCAGGTTGCAACCCATAATACTAAGATACAGCATTTGTTAATGCAGAAAATTCTATTTTATTCTTGTTATATTTAGGGTCTGGTGACAACGTTTATGAAGATGATGATGTCGAGCATTACAGACGAGAAGTGGGAGTTAGACCAGACTCAGGTACTAGACTACTTTTGAGCGGCTGATGGTCATACTGTACTACTGTAGAACATCCATTTAAAGGCTGGTTCCTACTCTGTATTCAGTTTTAATAGAGAATACCAAGTTAGTGTCTTTTGATATCAATTTTATCAGGCAAGACCAAAAATAGCATAGGAATGGCGAGGCTTGCAGAGCCAGTCCGACATGTTGATATCAAAACACACTTACATGTTTTTTTATTTATCATGCACCATTAGAAAGTTTTAAGGTTTAAAGAGACTCAAACAAATGAAAAGCAAATGCAGTTTTGTTCGAACTTGCTGACTTCACAAATGCGTTAGACGTATGTTGGTGACATCATTCAACCATTTCAGAAGGCATGACCTGATAACATCCGCACAAGCGCAGTTCTCCAGTGACATGATATCACATTTAGTTATCATACCCATGTTATCAGTGGAATTTTGCAGGAGATGCATGATAAAATGTGTATTTTTTCATTCACATAACAAAAATAAAAACAGTAAATATATGATCTCTTTGTTCAATGATTTGTATAAAAATTCAAACAAATCTTCTATAAGTCTGTCTTCTAAAAGAATTTCTCCATCAGTGATACTTAATTGTTGTTGTCATTAGGGATTTGCTGACATTGCCTCAATTGTTGCTGCCAAATTGCAGTTGTCCTTATTGTCTTGGGCCAAATTATGATCAGCTTAACAAAGTTGTAAGTCGAGTACTCATTCAGTCTTCTAGCACCCACAAAATCAAGTGTCTATATTTTTTTGATGAAGAAAATGTGAGGAGCTTTTGTAGTACTTTTTTGGCAAAAAAGGCAGATTGTGTGTACAATACGTTTGAAATTTTAATATCTCTCTAACTAAAGACATTGTTAGTTTTGAACAACTGGGCCCACATATTTCCAGATCACTTGAATGTCAAGCTCTTTCAAGTTATCATCTGTGAACTGGGTATGAACATGCTGTAAATTTCACGTGTCATTGTTCATTTCCTTTTTACTTCAGATACATTCTTGCAAGGAGGTGTGAAACGGAAAAAGAAGACATTTTCACCAGCTCCCGGGAAGAAAAGAAAATTTGACAACAAACCTGTTGCTAAGGACAGATCTCAGCAAACTAGTGGTAACCGTGGTGACAAACAAAAATCTAACAAACAACTGAAATTGAGTAAAGGAGATAAGGCAGACTTTAAATCAAAAGACTCAAGTAAAGGAGTGACAGATAAAAAGAAGACATTTAATAAAGACAGTGAGGCAAAGAAGAAAGGAAAAAAGGCAGGAATGACTCCAATGCAACGGCTTCATTTAAAGAAAAAGCAAAAGTTGAGAAAGAAGGAAAAGAAACTGCCAAAATATAAAAGAAAGCCAAAATAATAGAGCTATATTTTTTCTTGGAACGGTTTTGTTAAACTTGTTTGTGGCAATCTGCCAGATAAGTTATGTTTTGGTGATAATTCTGAGAGAACTTTATTGTTAATATCCATTTAAGATGAATGGCTACTCTTTCAGGGGAAGCAACTCTGCCATTTTTATTTTTGTCCCCCTTGCCAATAAAAGTCATCTCATCAAGAAAAGAATTTGCTCCCATAGGGAGAAGTTCTTCCTTTTGTAGAAAACATTTCAGAAGGAATACGTTGTCCAGGGAAGCATACAGGAAAGCATAAAAGTTATTCCCCTTTGTAAAAATGGCAGTGAAATGGACAGAGCCCCAGATAAGAGGGAGTATTTGGTGATAATTAGGGATAATTTTTGTTAATTTTGGATACAAACATATGTTGTGACTCCTCATCTGAACTGTCTCGACGAGACGGTTCAGATGAGGGGTCACAACATATGGTTTCAATGAGAAATAAAGAAAATTATCCCTCAATTATCATCAAATACCCCTCTTATCTAGAGCTCTGAATAGAGGTGTAGCAATGCACCTTAATACATAGTTGTGCTCTTCATTAGAACCACCTGTTAGGAAAGTTTTCCCAGAATATTCATAAGAACCATAAAAATTCTCTTCATTAGAACCACCTGTTAGGAAAGTTATCCCAGAATATTCATAAAAACCATAAAAATTCTAAGTATTGGGACAGATAGGTCTGAGCAAACAGTACTAACCCAGATCAGACTGCTCCTAAAGCAAGGTTGGGGGGTAAATTCCACCCCCGGTATTTACCACTGGAATTTACCGGTCTGGAAAATACTCCCGAAGTGGAAAATACTGGTCGATTGAACTTATTTACGTTTAAATCTTGCTAAAACCAAAACCAAGTTAACTAAATAATACATATTCAAAACTAAAATGACTTTATGATGTTTTAGTCAGTTTTTATATTAAATATGAGCCGTTCTCTGTGAAAACCAGGCTTAATGACGTTACGTAATAATTACTCTGTGAACGGTTGAAAGACGCCAAATTTAATGATTTTTCGGACCTCCCTTTATTTCTATGAAAATACCTTAGGCGTTGAGATATAACAGAAAGCCTATGAATCCGGACAAAATCCAGTTATAAATATTACATATGTTGCCATGGCAACGCTTATTCCACGGTAACCCCAAAGTTTTGAAGCATATGGTATACCACCACAAGGAGCTGTCATTTGAGAAAGGATGTTAAATCATGCAAATAGTCAGGTGTGTGTTATTAAATACTCATTAAAAATGGGTAAGTACACTTTTTGTCTGAGTTATTTTGTGTAACAAGCCCTGAAAGCTTGTTCAAACAAACGTAATGACGTTGACGTCAAAACATACTTGCTTGACGTTATTAATGTCATATAAAGAAACTGCACTACCTGTGTGCTTCTACAGTCTATATCTCAGTAATGAATAGCAGTAACAATCTCAAATTTTCAGGAAATGTTTAGAAAAGCTAATACTTTTCAGTGATGCAGTTAGTTATTTTTTTACCTTTATGTCATTAAGCCCGGTTTTCACAGAGACTGGCTCATATATAAGTTTATCATCATAAAGAATAAAATGTTTCACAAATTAAGCAGATTGAAACAGCCAAAAAGTGGATTTAAGACAAAAAAATTGACAAATTCACAAGTATGAACAGTATCTTGATTCCAATTTATTATTTGTCCATAAACTCAACAGCATAAATTACAGGTAAGAAATTACAGGTAAATTCACCTGTGCACATGGCCAGTCACCTGTGACACCCAATTTGCAAACAATGTCTTAATTGTTAAAACAAAAAGTTTCAAGACAATGTTTATTTAAGTGGGCAGAGTATTGCTTGGGGCAAGCTAGGATGGAAACAATAAGTTGTCAGAATGGTTATCTGTTTTATACAAAAGTTAGACAATTAGTCAAGGTTGAGCTACATGTATAGTATGGCTTCAACTCTTGAATACATTAATAGCAGTCAGATGACAATTTGTCATAACCACTGAGTGACTTGGGGAACATTGTTACGAGAATTGAAACAGAACAGAAGTGTCATAATCAGTCCTAAAGCTGAACCAGCACACATCGTTACCAAACAACCATTCACCATAAAGGCCAAAGATCCTATGTTGACCAAGACAACAAGACCAGTGCCAGATGTATTGACTGCAAAACAGTAGTTAGTGCCAAAGCTCCAAGACTTCATCCCCACAGAGAGAAATGTCCAGCTATGAAACTGGCTATTCCTTTTCCTAAAACAAAGTTCAGAATTCCACTGACTAGATAAACTATTTAATAAATAAGTTTATTCAATTGTTAAGCTTCAGTATAAATATTAAGTCAGTTGACCAGTATAATTGAAATACCCCTATGGGTTTTGAGAGTATCGTTAGGTCATTGTATAAATTCCAGGCTGGTCAATTCAATCAACCAGTAATTGCCGCTATTTTCCAGTATTGCCGGTATTTTCCAGTATTGCCGGTATTTACCGGTAATACCGCCGGCATGGAAAATACTCATATTTACCAGCATTTTGCCTACCTTGTCCTAAAGCTCAGGAATAGTCTAATCAGGGTCTAAACTGTTTGCCATTCCATCTGCATCCTTTGAACACTGTACTGCATGGTACAACAAAACTGTTTCATGTTTAGGGCAATTACTGTCATTTTTGGAATCCCAATGTTTAGACTTTTTACAGTAGTTTGTATCGGATGCTCTGTTTTAGGTAAACATTTAACTGTACGTGAATTCAGATCTCTGTTTGCTTTATTATATCCACACAGCCCAGTTTCTGGCTATGCAGTCTGTGGAAGCCCTGACCCAACAGCAGTCTGGGCCTAGTTCATACAGCTTTGAGACAGATTTTGAAACAATCCAGCTCATTATCCCCCGCCGAAGGCGGAGGGATATAGTTTGCTCCATGTCTGTCCATCCATCTGTCCGTCCATTCATCACGAACCCACGAATGACCATTTAGGTGGCTAAACATTATGTGGCTAAAAACTTTATGCAGCTACTAATTTTAAGTGGCAAATATGCTTTTTATGAATTAATGTGGCTGCATGTATATTTTTAAGTGGCTAACTGTATACTTCACACCAAATGATCCAAATGTAAGAGAATTTGTTTGTTATTGCACCAGGATTATCCCCCTTACAGTAGCTTTTGGGCAGTATTAAGAGGCACTGAATACATGACACTTTTATATTGGAGTAACCGCTTAAGAACAAGCCACAAGCTGTATGGACATGTTCCATGAGTGATGGGCCTAGCCACCTTAGTCTTTGGAAGTATTATACTGATGGACCTAAAGAGTTCCAATAGTATGTGGCATTTTTAGCTCACCTGAGCCTTTAGGCTCATAGGTGAGCTTATAGTATAGCCAGGCATCCGTCGTCCGTCCGTCGTCAACATTTTCAAACATCTTCTTCTCTGAAACCACTGGGCCGATTGAAGCCATATTTCATATGGAGGCTACCTAGGTTGGGGGACCGAAAGTTTGTTCCGGGTATCTAGGTCACATGACCAAGATGGCCGCCACGCCCATATATGGTAAAAACCCTTCAAAAATCTTCTTCTCTAGAACCAAAAGGCCTATGACCTTGAAACTTGGTATATAGCATCAGGCATGCGGGCCCATCATAGTTTATACAAATGATGACCTTGACCTAATTTATGACACGGTCAACTTTGATATGTTAGGCTTTTATATGGGAAAACGCTTAAACAGTGGATTTCACAGAAACTATTTAAGTCTAAGGTACAATACTTGGTATACATGGTCAACTAAATGAGCAAATGAAGATATTATGTCACTCAAGGTCAAGGTCATTCTGTCGGTCCATCCGTCGTCAAGATTTTCAAACATCTTCTCCTCTGAAACCACTGGGTCGATTGAAGCCAAATTTCATATGGAGTCTCAGTGGGCTGGGGGAACGAAAGGTTATACCCAGGGTCTTGGTCACATGACCAAGATGGCCGCCACACCCATATATGGTATAAACCCTTCAAAAATCTTCTTCTCCAGAACCAAAAGGCCTATGACCTTGAAACTTGGTATGTAGTGTTGGGCATTCGGGCCCATCATAGTTTGTACAAATGATGACCATGGGGTGACCTTGACCTAATTTATGACATGGTCAACTTCGGTACTTTACGTTTTTATATGGGAAACGGCCTACACAGTGGATTTCTCAGAAACTATTTAAGTCTAAGGTACAATATTTGGTATAAATGGTCAGCTAAATGAACAGCTGAAGATATTATGTCACTAAAGGTCAAGATCATTCTGTCAGCCCGTCCTTCTTCAAGATTTTCAATCATCTTCTTTTCTGAAACCACAGGGCAGATTGAAGTCAAATTTCATATGAATCCTACCTAGGATGGGGGAACGAGAGATTGTTATGGGTATCTTGGTCACATGACCAAGATTGCCGCCATGCCCATATATGGTAAAAACCCTTCAAAAATCTTCTTCTCCAGAACCAAAAAGCCTATGACCTTGAAACTTGGTATGTAGTGTTGGGCATTCAGGTCCATCATTGTTTGTACAAATGATGACCGTGCGGTGACCTTGACCTAACTTATGACATGGTCAACTTCGGTACCTTAGGCTTTTATATGGGAAAATGCCTAAACAGTGGATTTCTCACAAACTATTCAAGTCTAAGGTACAATATTTGGTATATATGGTCAACTAACTGAACAGCTGAAGATATTATGTCACTAAAGGTCAAGGTCATTCTGTCAGCCTGTCCGTCGTCAAGATTTTCAAACATCTGTCCCTCTGAAACCACTGGGCTGATTGAAGTCAAATTTCATATGGAGCCTACCTAGGTTGGGGGAACGAAAGTTTATTCGGGGTATCTGGGCCACATGACCAAGATGGCCGCCACACCCATACATGGTAAAAATCCTTCAAAAATCTTCTTCTCCAGAACCAAAAGGCCTATGACCTTGAAACTTGGTATGTAGTGTTGGGCATTCAGGCCCATCATAGTTTATACAAATGATGACCATGTGGTGACCTTGACATAATTTATGACACAGTCAACTTCGGAACCTTAGGCTTTTATTTTGGAAAAGGCCTAAACAGTAGATTTCTCAGAAACTATTTAAGTCTAAGGTACAACATTAGGTACATATGGTCAACTAAATGAACAGCTGAAGATATTATTTCACTAAAGGTCAAGGTCATTCTGTCAGCCCGTCCTTCCTGAAGAATTTTAAACATCTTCTCCTCTGAAACCACTGGGCTGATTGAAGCCAAATTTCATATGGAGTCTCAGTGGGATGGGGGAACGAAATTTTGTTACCAGGGTCGGGGTCACATGACCAAAATGGCCACCACGCCCATATATGGTAAAAACCTTTCAAAAATCTTCTTCTTCAGAACCAGAAGGCCTATGACCTTGAAACTTGATACGTAGCATTTGGCACTCGGGCCCATCATAGTTTATACAAATGATGTCCATGCTTTGACCTTGACATAATTTATGACACTGTCAGCTTTGGTATGTTAGGCTTTTATATGGGAAAATGCTTAAACAGTTGATTTTTCAGAAACTATTCAAGTCTAATGTACAATATTTGGCATATATGGTTAACTGAATGACCAGATGAAGATATTGTCACTAAAAGTCAAGGTCATTCTGTCAGCCAGTCCATCTGTTGTCAAGATTTTCAAACATATTCTCCTCTGCAACCACTACCCTGATTGAAGCCAAATTTCATAAGGAGTCTCAATGGGATGGGGTCACATGATCAAAGAAGGTTCTCAGGATCTGGGTCACATGACCAAGATGGCCGCAATGTCCATTATGGTAAAACCCCTTCAAAAATCTTCTTCTCCAGAACTAAAAGGCCTATGACCTTGAAACTTGGTATCTAGCATTTGGAAGTTGGGCCCATCATAATTTGTACAAATCAGGACTCTGCATTGACTGTGACCTAATTTATGACAAGGTCAATTTTGGTGCATTGGAAAATGCTTAAGCAGTTCATTTCTCACAAACCATTCAAGTCTACGACATGCCGATATATGGTAAAACGCCTTCAAAAATCTACTTCTCCAGAACCAAAGGCACAATGACCTCGTGGCATGGTATGTAGCATTGAGGACTCGGGGCCCATCATAGTTTGTACAAATCATGACGGGGCATTGACTTTGACCTAATTTATGGCAAGGTCAACTTTGGTATGTTATGCTTTTATGTGGGAAAATGCTTAAACAGTTGGATGTTACAGAATTTTTTTAAGCCTAGATATAATAATTGGAAAATTTGGTTAACTAAATGAATACATGAAGACAAGGTCATCAAAGGTCATGGTCATTTTTTGAACTTTGCTCAAGGTCACTGAGATTTTAAAATTAAAATATGGGCACCTTTTAAGCTACTGGTTTCAAATTTGTAACAAATGAGCGAATTGACAAATTGTGTCTGTTGACAGAAGGTGTCAGGTGAGCTACAGGACCATGGGTCCTCTGGTTTTAAACTTGTTTGGGTTACCCCGCTTATATCATATATATATCCGAATATAGTTGTATACGTGGCTAGCCCCACAAAATTGATTCGCTACCAAAGTATTGAAAATGCTGATTTTAAGCCACGTAAGTACCCTCTTGTGGGAACGGATGTCCCTCCGTCCTTCCATCCATCCGTCCTTATGTCTGTCCTTCCAGAGCCATAACTAAGTAACCACTGGACAGAATTGCATGAAAGATAAAATAAATATATATCACAATAACGCGCTGATGCACATGAAGTTTTATCAGCCTGGCTTCAGTAATACAAGAGTTATTGCCCTTTAATTGACGTAAAATCAATGAAACGGGCCATAATTAAGTAAACAGTGGAGGAAAGTTCATGATATATACCACTATAACCGGCTGATGCACATTAAGTTTCGTCAGACTGGCTTCAGTAATGCATGAGTTATGAGTTTCGTCAGACTGGCTTCAGAAATACATGAGTAATCACCCTTTAATTGACGTAAAATCAATGGGACGAGCCATAACTAAGTAACCACTGGAGGGAAGTTCATGAAACTTAAAATGAATGTATATCACAATAACCCCCTGATGCACATAAAGTTTCGTCAGACTGGCTTCAGTTATGCATGAGGTATCACCCTTTAATTGACTTAAAATCAGTGAAATGAGCCATAACTAAGTAACCAATTACCAAAACTTCCTGAAAATTAAACTGAATTTGTATCACCATAACATACAGTTTCATCAGAATGGCATCAGTAGTGCATGAGTTTGTCCTTGAATCAATTTGAGATTGCCAATTCCAGCCATATTTAAGTTATCAATGGATAGAATTCTATGAAACTATCACCATGACACATTGGTGCATCTTACTTTTTGTCGGAATTGCTTCAATAAGCAATGAGTTATTGGCCTTGAATTGGTTTTAAATCAACAAATTGAGTCATAGCTAAGTAACCAATGAATGGAATTTTATGAAACGTATGATAATTATGTATTGTCATGGCACAGCAGTGCACATTAAGTTTTGTTATAATCATTTCAGTAGTACATGATTTAATGCCCTTGAATTGATTTAAAATCCACAAATAAGCCATTAGTAAGGTAACGACATACAAAATTTCTTGTAACTGAAGTAAAAATGTATCATCATAGTGCAGTGATGCTAAGGCAAGTGTTTAAGGAGAACAGCTTCAGCTTATGCCTTACTTATCCCAGAGCAATAGCCCTTGATTTTATGTACAATCCACAAGTTCAGCCTTAACTAAGTAACCAGTGAACATAATTTTATGAAACTTAAAATAACCCATAAATGAATCAGGGCCACTTCGGCAGGGGATATAATTTCACAGAATTTGCTTGTTGATACATGTATATTTGTTGTCAGTTGTATTTTATTAAGAATGTGTTAAAAGCCTGTTTTGTACCATGTGCGGCTATATCAAATACTCAAATCATCATATACCCTAATGTGTTTAAGTAGTGGGACAATTTTCCATTTGTCCCAAATGGAAAATTAATGTTTTTTTGGTGTCCCATTATTTAAAGACCCTGCTTTTGAATGCACAGCTTCCTGTAGATTACACAGAAACAACTTTTGCAGAATTGTGTTTGCTTTCCTTGTAAAAAAATATCACTCTGTAAGCAGGGCTGTTTTTAAGGTAAATAGATACACTGTCAGGGGAAGCAGCTCTGTCATTTTTGTCGCACCTGCATTCGATGGGGTGATATAGTCGTGCATGGACCCGTCCGTTCTTCCATCTGGCTGTCCCTCAACAATTCACCTTTCATCAACAGTTTGTAGTAGGTGTCTTGTGAGTGCAACTCCTCCTACACTTTTTGGCCAGTCATATTGAAACTTCACAGATGTTTTGGCCATGGTCTATAGATGTGCATATTGTTTGCACATAATTCCCAGATTAATTTTTACCACTTTTTTTACATGTTGAACTTAGTCAATTTTTTACACAAAAGTCCGCCAACAATTCGCAGTAGGTGTCTTGTGAGCACAACTCCTCCTACACTTTTCGACCAATCATAGCCCCTGCGTTAGCTGGGGCAGGCGCACCTTCGTTAGCTAGGGCAATGTAGGCGTGCATGGACCTGTCCGTTCATCCGTCCGTCAACAATTTGCCTTTCGTCAACAACTCGCAGTAGGTGTCTTGTGAGCGAAACTCCTCCTACACTTTTTGGCCAATCATTTTGAAACTTCACACATGTTTTAGCCATAATCTGTAGATGTGCATGTTGTTTGCATAATTCCCAGATTAATTTTTACCACTTTTTTCACATGTTGAACTTAGTCAATTTTTTACACAAAAGGCTGTTCGTGAACAATTTGCAGTAGGTGTCATGTGAGCGCAACTCCTCCTACACGTTTTGGCCAATCATTTTCAAACTTCACAGATGTTTTGGCCATGGTCTGTAAATGTGCATATTGTTTGCACATAATTCCCAGATTAAATTTTACCACTTTTTTTACATGTTGAACTTAGTCAATTTTTTACACAAAAGTCTGTCAACAATTCGCAGAAGGTGTCTTTTGAGCGCAACTCCTCCTACACTTTTTGGCCAATCATTTTGAAACTTCACAGATGTTTTAGTCATTGTCTGTAGATGTGCATATTGTTTG
This sequence comes from Ctena decussata, assembly GCA_963989385.1. Lineage (NCBI taxonomy): Eukaryota > Metazoa > Mollusca > Bivalvia > Lucinida > Lucinidae > Ctena > Ctena decussata. Next base: position 62,449,985 of record OZ022500.1, read on the forward strand.
CACATAATCCCCAGATTAATTTTTGCCACTTTTTTCACATTTTTAAGTTAATCAGTTTTTTTACATAATATCTTGTGTAGTGGGTGTCTTGTGAGCACAACTTCTCCTTCCTTCTTAGGCCAATCATTTTGAAACTTCACAGATGTTTTTGCCATGGTCTGTAGATGTGCATATTGTTTACACATAATTCCCAGGTTAATTTTTACCACCTTTTATTACATGTTGAACTTAGTCAATTTTTTACAGAATGCCTTCCATTGTGAGTGTCTTGTGAGCGCAACTCCTCCTACACATTTTGGCCAATCATTTTGAAACTTCACAGATGTTTTGGCCATGGTCTGTAGATGTGCATATTGTTTGCACATAATCCCCAGATTAATTTTTGCCACTTTTTTCACAATTTAAAATTAGTCAGTTTTTAGCTCACCTGAGCCTTTAGGCTCATAGGTGAGCTTATAGTATAGCCAGGCATCCGTCGTCCATCCGTCGTCTGTCCGTCGTCCGTCAGTCGTCAACATTTTCAAACGTCTTCTTCTCTGAAACCACTGGGCCGATTGAAGCAATATTTCATACGGAGCCTACCTAGGTCGGGGGTAAGAAAGTTTGTTCCGGGTATCTGGGTCACATGACCAGTATGGCGGCCACGCCCATATATGGTAAAAACCCTTCAAAAATTTTCTTCTCCAGAACCAAAAGGCCTATGACCTTGAAACTTGGTATGTAGCATCGGGCATGCGAGCCTATCATAGTTTATACAAATGATGACCTTGCATTGACCTTGACCTAATTTATGACATGGTCAACTTTGGTACGTTATGCTTTTGTATGGGAAAAGGCTTAAACAGTGGATTTCTCACAAACTATTCAAGTCTAAGGTATAATACTTGGTATACATGGTCAACTAAATAAACAAATGAATATATTATGTCACTAAAGGTCAAGGTCATTTCGTCCATCCATCCGTCGTCAAGATTTTCAAACATCTTCTCTGAAACCACTGGGCCGATTGAAGCCATATTTCATATGGAGCCTACCTAGGTCGGGGGAACGAAAGTTTGTTCCGGGTATCTGGGTCACAAGACCAGTATGGCCGCCAAGCCCATATATGGTAAAAAAACCCTTCAAAAATCTTCTTCTCCAGAACCAAAAGGCCTATGACCTTGAAACTTGGTATGTAGCATCGGGCATGCGAGCCCATCATAGTTTATACAAATGATGACCATGCATTAATCTTGACCTAATTTATGACATGGTCAACTTTGGTACGTTAGGCTTTTATATGGGAAAGGCTTAAACAGTGGTTTTCTCACAAACTATTCAAGTCTGAGGTACAATACTTGGTATACATGGTCAACTAAATGAACAAATGAAAATATTATGTCACTAAAGGTCAAGGTCATTTCGTCCGTCCATCCGTCGTTAAGATTTTCAAACATCTTCTCCTCTGAAACCACTGGGCCGATTGAAGCCACATTTCATATGGAGTCTCATTGGAATGGGGAAATGATATTGTCTACCCGGGGTCTGTATCACATGACAAAGATGGCCCTCATGCCCATATATGGTAAAAACCATTCAAACAACTTCAAAGTTAAAACATTAAAGTTGATGCAATAGATGCAATACGGATCAATCATTAAAATGGTCATTTAAGACTGACTTTCCTATATAACTATGTATTTTACTCTTGATATAGCACAGTTTTGATTGCTAACACGGAAATTTACTGCTGAATGCGTTCTTTCATATTTATCCCCAAACCTAAAAGTTTGGGGAACGTAGCAATGAGCTTGGCATCTTTTTTTCCTTTTCCTTTTTCCATTTACGCCTTAACCCCAGAAGGGGACACAGACGGTGTACTTTTGTACACTCCGGTGTTGCAGGATGAAAGCCTACATATAGCCATGTAGCTATAGTAGGGATCTTTAACCTGCACAGGGGATGACTCTCCCTGCACAGGGGGCCTCCAGTTAACGTCCCGATCCGAAGGACGGCACACTTGTTAGCATCATCCCTGCAAATGATGCTAGAAAAACGCGTTCGGACATAGGAAGATTTCACCTCTGGTGAGGCTCGAACCCACGACCTCTGACTTCAGAGTCAAGTGCACTAACCACTGAGCCACCGCGCATCTGTCTGTCTGTCTGTCTCTCTGTCCATACGTCAATCTGTAAACATTTTCTTATCGACTGTTTATCTTGAATACCCTTTGGAATATTTTCATGATACTTCATTTATGAAGAACAGGTCATGACAATGTGTCGCATTGTTGCTTTCTTACTTTTTTGAGTTATTTCCCCTTCATAGTTGTAGGTCTGATTTCATGTCCACTCAATAACTTGAATACCCTTTATATACTTCACAGATATGTAGAACAGGAAATGACAACTCTTGCTTTCTTACTTTTTTAGTTATTTCAGTGTACTGTTTTAGTCTGACTGTTAAATAATCATGCATCTGTTAAAGAGATAATAAAAGAACGACAATATATTTGAAGTGCACCCTGTTTACCAAGGCCCATAGGGTCTTCGGTCGGGGGATTTGCCATCTCCTCTGATGGCTTTTTTTGGTTCATTCAGTGTATAAATAACACAATGAATGCCCTGTTTACCAAGGCCCATAGGTTCTTCGGTCGGGGGATTTGCCATCTCCTCTGATGGCTTTTTTTGGTTCATTCAGTGTATAAATAACACAATGAATGCCCTGTTTACCAAGGCCCATAGGGTCTTCGGTCGGGGGATTTGCCATCTCCTCTGATGGCTTTTTTTGGTTCATTCAGTGTATAAATTACACAATGAATGCAATGTTAAGCAAATTAGAACAGTGGCATTTGTCAGATCTGACCAATAATATGTGCAAGAGTAGAACTTGCAGATGGCAGATCTATAATTCCCTAATGGTCTTTGGGTTCTTCCATTGTGACATACGAAAAAAGATTGGACCCAAGTCTGTAGATAAGCATTTCAGACCTCCCTACTTTCTGATTCATATAATAGGAAAACTTTATAAAAGTTCATATTTTGACTATTGCTATAGGGATCAAACTGTGCTGAATAAATAGTCTGATAGAGAAATTGTTTTCAGTATCTAGGCAGAATATGATATGTACATTTAAGACACAAATATTTTCTTTCTATTTTCAGGTAAAGAGTCATTCCATGGCAGACATATTGAAAGAAGATGCTAAATGCTGGGATATCTATGACAGCTACTAAAGTGCAAAAAAATGAAGAACTTGGATGTATGACAAGAAGGGTTACATGGTAATCACATTATCAGACTGTTGCTGAAACAGTAGTCTGATTAAGAGGGAATATGATATGTACAGTTAAGACACATATATTTTTCTTTCTATTTTCAGGTAAAGAGTCATGCCACGGCAAAATTATTGGAGGAAAGCTGTAGGTAAATATGGGCAAAGTCCTGCCAGTGTGCAGGCGGGAAGTCCTGCCAACGTGCAGGCACAGGCTAAATTCGCTAAATGCGCTAAACAAAACTCTAAATAAAACGCTAAACAAAACGCTAAAGATAAAGTAAATAAACAGTCAAATTCTTCCTATATGGGCAATGAAACAGAAACTAATCAGCCGATACCTAGTAAATCTTGGCTGATTTTATTGCAGTCTGTTACAAATGATTGTTTAAAAATTCAGAATGACTTTGACGAAGCTTTTGCTAGTGCTTTTCCTGATGTTTTTCTTGATGGACATTCTTGGATTGATGAAGAATTGGATGTGAATTTGCAGTTTGCCTTTGTTAGAAAGTCAGATAAAGAAAAAGAACATAGCTGTGAAATTCAACTGGAAAGTCCTGCAGAAGGTAGCGATGAAACAGGTATTTCATGTGCTGATCCGATGTTGACTTCATCAACTTATTCTGGGAATGCTTGTTATATTATTTTGGGCAGCTTCCATCAGAATGATGAAAGATTTTCAGAGCAATCTAGGGGGTTTCAGTGCACAGGAAATGCTTTATGTATGTTATCATATTCAATTTCTATAGATGTGAACAATAGCTCAATTTTAGATAAAATACTTTGTGATGGAGATTTTCTCGATCGAAGTATAATAACTAGATTAAAAGCAGAAGGAAAATTTATTCACTCAGTCTTAAGCTTGGAAGAAATTCCGAACATCTTTGAAATTGACATGGGAAAATTTACAGTGGAAAAACAGCCTATTATAAGTGGCATACTTGTGGACAGTTATGAAAATGATGGTTTTCCAACACTTCATTGTGCCCTTCAGTCAGCATTTACTAGTGTATCATAAGGTCTTTTAACCACTGGAGCTATATGCTCTGCTGTATTCAGGAAGAACGACCTGTATATATTTTTTGATTCTCATTCGCATGGAGAAAATGGACTCTCATCAGTAGATGGTTCATCAGTTTTGATAGCTTTCTCATGTCTGGATGACCTAGTTGCCTATTTGTACGCTTTTTATGATAGTATGAGAATAGATATGAGTTTGCAGTTTGATTTTTTGCCTGTCACTGTTGGAAAAGTTGATGAAAAACTGGACTCTAAAGGTCAGTTAGAATGTGGTCTTAAAACTTATTTTGAAGATCAAAAATTAAGACAAGCAAAGAAAACACAGAGTAACGTGAGTGGTATGTGTAAAATGAAAGAAAATGTAAATGTGAAGAAAAGAAAACAACGTAGCGAGTACAATTCACTGTACAAAAAAAAAACAAAGACAGAATCCTGCCTTTAGAGCAAAAGAGCTTATATCAAAGCAAACTGCCAGAAAAAAACCTGCCTTTAAAGTTAATGAAGCAATATATCAACTTGTGTCAAAGCAGAATGCCAGAAAAGATCCTGCATTTAAAGCCAATGAAGTAAAATATCAACTTGCATCAAAGCAGACTGCTAGAGAAAGCCCTGCCTTTAAAACAAAAGAGCGTATATTCAAGCAAACTGCCAGAAAAGATCCTGCCTTTAAAGCCAATGAAGCAACATATCAGCTTGCATCAAAGCAGAATGCCAGAAAAGATCCTGCCTTTAAAGCCAATGAAGCAACATATCAGCTTGCATCAAAGCAGAATGCCAGAAAAGATCCTGCCTTTAAAACAAAAGAGCGCATATTCAAGCAAACTGCCAGAAAAGATCCTGCCTTTAAAGCCAGTGAAGCAACATATCAGCTTGCATCAAAGCAGAATGCCAGAAAAGATCCTGCCTTTAAAGCCAATGAAGCAACATATCAGCTTGCATCAAAGCAGAATGCCAGAAAAGATTCTGCCTTTAAAGCCAATGAAGCAACATATCAGCTTGCCTCAAAGCAGAATGCCAGAAAAGATCCTGCCTTTAAAGTCAGTGAAAGAGAATTTCAGCGTGCCTCTAAATACAATGCACGACAAGATCCTGTCTTTAAAGCAAATGAGACTGTATATCAGCTTGCATCCAAGCAAAATGCCAGGAAAGATCCTTTTGTACGGGAATGTGAAAGAATTAAGCAGCGGGAAACTAGGCAACAGAAACGACAGTTGAAAGAGATAGCTGAGTTAGATGACTCTAAGAGGTGTAAAAATGACACGAAAAGGTCAAAGGACCATGAATCGTATGAATTATCTAATCAGAAAGGTTTTAAAGGTATTGAAGAATGTATCAGTATTTTCCATTCAAATATTGCTGTTGGTCCATTATTTGTTTGCACAAGCTGTCACCAAACATGGTTTAAGAAAAGTGTTTCTATGTTAAAAAACACTCACATTCCAGCACAGAGTAGAAGACTTTTTTGCACAAACTTGACATCTGTTAACAATGAAGAATGGATTTGTCATACCTGCTTAGGTGCATTAAGAGATAGTAAAGTTCCAAAACTATCAGTAGCAAATGGAATGAAATAGCCAGAGAAGCCTGCAGAACTTAATTTACATCAGCTAGGAGAAAGACTGATAGCACTACGTATCCCTTTTATGCAGATAAGAGAACTGCCTCGAGGTGGCCAGTATTCTGTGAAAGGGAATGTTATAAATGTGCCAGTTGATATCCAGCCTACCATAAATTGTCTTCCAAGGCCTATGGATGAAAACTTTACAGTTGCTGTCCAACTTAAGAAGAAATTATCCTACAAAAAAGTAGACTTTAAAGAAAATGTAAGACCATTAAAAGTTTTGACTGCATTACACTGGCTAATTAATAATAGTGAATTATATAAGAAATCAGGCATTTCAGTTGATGACAGTTGGTTTCAGGAAGTTACTGAAAGTGCAGAGGACACAGTGAAAGAATTTCTGGAAGTGCCTGCAGAGCAAATTAAGGATATTGTTGGCAATGGGAATAAAATACATGAACAGGAAAAGAATATTTCTACTGTCCTTAGTGACAGTATTGAAACAGACGGCTATGATTCTGATGGATTCAGTGAGATAGATGAAAATGATCATGTTGGAAATGTAGATACATTAGTAGATGATGCAAATATTGAAAACAAGTATGACCAAGTGTTTACATTTGCACCTGGAGAAGGACAGCATCCATTGAGTTTATATCATGATAAAGATGCAGAATATTTATGCTTTCCATCCATATTTTGTGGTCAGAGGCCACCTAGTAAAGAGGAACGATCTGTTTCAGTTCATTATAGTGATATTGCTAAATGGGAATTACGAAGTATTGATAGAAGAGCTGCACAATCAGTTCCAAACATTTTTTTTCAAACATAAAAAGCTATAGATGAAACAGATTAGTGACAAAGTGAACTTAGCTGTTAGAAGATGTAAAAACAGAGGCATGAAAATTACAGCAGCTGAAGCTAGAGATTCTTCATATAAGGATAGACTTGTCAGACTTGATGAAGGCTATTATATATTTCGCCAACTTAGGAATTCACCTGCTTATTTGGAAGCAAGAAAAAAAGACATTTTTGCAATGATAAGGCAACTTTTTTACCAACTTGGTTTATGTCATTATCTGCAGGTGATACAAGATGGACAGATCTTTTAAAGATGTTGGCAAAACTGAATGACGGTGTAGAATATTCAGATGAAGATATAGAGAATTTGTCTTGGCAGGAAAAAACGACGCTTGTTCAGAAAGATCCAGTAACTTGTTCAAGGTACTTTGATCATAGGGTGCAGGAATTCCTCAATACAGTTCTTAAAAGTAATTGTAATCCAGTTGGAAAACTGAAGGATTATTTTTACAGAGTTGAGTTTCAACAGCGTGGCTCACCTCATATCCACATGCTTGTTTGGATAGAAAATGCTCCAACACTGGAAAAAATTCAGAAGAGGAAATAGTACAGTTTGTTGATCAGTATCTTACATGTAATAGTGATAATGAAGAAATTGCTAATTTTGTTAAGTTACAAACACATAAACACTCAAAAACTTGCAGAAAAAAGAGAAAACCAATATGTGGATTTGGATTTCCATTGCCTCCACTTCAAAGAACAATGCTGTTATATCCAATTGAAGAAGATATTGAAAAGTTCAGAAAGAAATATGCAGAACTTCAAAAAGCAATGAATGAATTTAAAGAAGATACAGTAAAGATGACGTTTGGTGAATTTTTGGACAAAGTGGCTAAAATGAACTTTGATGATTACATTAAATGTATAAGAAGCTCTCTTAATGCTCCGAAAGTATTTCTTAAACGGAAGCCAAGTGAAATGAGAATTAATTTGTTTAATGAGCAAATCCTTCTTGCTTGGAAGGCAAACCTTGACATTCAGATTGTTCTTGAACCATATGGTTGTGCATCCTACATTGTTGGTTATATTAGTAAATCTCAAAGAGGAATGAGTGCACAGCTTGATGCAGCAGCAAAAGAGGCTCGAAAAGGAAATTTGGATCTCAAGAAACAAGTCAGACACATTGGAAATGTCTTTTTAAATTGTGTTGAAGTCAGTGCTCAGGAGGCAGTTTACCTGGTTTTACAAATTCCTCTAACAAAATGCACAAGGGACATTGTTTTCATAAACACGTCTACTCCAGCAGAACGAGTATTTCTCTTGAAACCTAAATCTGTCCTTGATGAACTACCTGCTGAATCAACAGATATAGAATCTGATAATCTAACACAGAGGTATTCAAAAAGACCTAGACAGCTTCAGAAATTTTGCTTAGCAGACTATGTTTCGAGAGTCGATGTCATTTTTCCCAAAGGAATCATACTGCCAGAAAAGGTTGAAGATAAAAATGATGATAGTGATAATAGTTCTTGTGATGAAAGCGAAGGAAGTTTTGAAGAAAAGGACGATGCAAATGATAGTAATAGTTCAGACCTTCTTCATGTAGCCAAGAATGGGATAAGATATAAGAGTAGAAAAGTTCCAAGAATCATAAGATATGTAAGATACAATAAGAAAAAGGATGCAGAAAATTACTTTAGAGAACAACTTATGCTTTTCATGTCATGGCGAAATGAACAGAAAGATCTGTAAGGCAACTTTGAAACATATGGGACCCATTATAACTCAATGAAAGAGTCACTTGAATCTAAAAGAATTGAGTATGAACATCACACTGAAGAACTTGAACTTGCAAGACAAATGATTGAAGCGGAGGAAAATGCTTATGACCAGATTGCACCAAATGCAGAGCAAGAAAATAGAGAGGCAGAAGAAGAAGGAGAAAAAGGAGCTGAAAGTTTCATATATTTTAATCCAGATAGTTGTAGAACATAGACGCTATGATATTGGTATAGAATTGCAATCCACTTGCTCTGTGCCACCAGTAGAAACAACTGGCATTATACTGCCTGATGAGGAATACTTATGTCTACTCAGAAGACTTAATTTAAGACAGAGAGAATTTTTCAATCATGTAGTACACTGGATAAAATGTAAAGAAGAACCTATATATGCTTTCTTATCAGGTGGTGCTGGTGTTGGCAAATCTGTAGTCATCAGAGCACTTTATCGAAGTTTATATAGAATGTTGAATTTAAGAGAGGGAGAAAATCCGGATGACATAAGAATTCTACTTTGTGCCAATATGGGCTTTGCTGCTTTCAACATTAGTGGTCAAACCATTTGTTATGCTTTCCACAAAAATTATATCAGGGTTCAGACCTTTTATCAGATGATGAGTTAAATACAATGAGAATAAAATATAGGCATCTGAAAGTTATAATTATTGATGAAATATCTATGGTAGGCACACAAATGCTTAGCTTTATAAACACAAGACTTCAGCAATTAACTGGAAGTAAAGCAGTTTTTGGTGGTTTGAGTATTATTGTTGTCGGTGATTTGTACGAGCTGAAGCCAGTAGGAGATAAGTGGATATTCCTTGACTTGGAAAAAGGAGCATCTTCACTAGCACAGAATTTGTGGAATGAACATTTCAAAATGTATGAATTAGTTGATATCATGAGGCAAAGAGATGATCTTGAGTTTGCCCATTTACTAAATAGACTTAGATTGAATGAAATGACTAAAGATGACATAAACATGTTGCAGACACGTTTTGTTAACCATGGTGTTGATGAATATCCACAAGATGCCCTTCATCTGTTTGCTGAAAATGAAGGTGTGAATAGGCATAATGAGAAAATTTTGAACCAAACGCCCTTGGAAAAAGTTGTGATTCCATGTCATGATACTGTTGTTTCAGCAAACATTCCTGCCCAAAGATGCAAGGAGCTTATTGACTCACTTCCAGGCACTTCCAAAACAGGCAATTTAACGAAATGCTTGACAGTAGCAGTTGGAATGATTTATATGATGACAGTGAATGTTAATGTAGAAGATTGTTTAACAAATGGCTCCACAGGTGTCGTAAAATTTATTGAATACAAAATGGAAGGAACAAATCGTCCAAGTATTATATGGATTTTGTTTGATGAGCCTCGAATTGGAAGGTCAACACGAGAAAAATTCTTCAGCAGAGGGTTATATAATGCTAGTATCCAAAAAGAACGGACTCCAGTATTTTATGTGGAACGAACATTTATACGCAACTTCAAAACATTTCAGAGAATCCAATTCCCTTTAAGACCAGCTGCAGCAAAAACTGTTCACAAAGCTCAAGGTGCTACTGTAGACAAAATTATAGTTGATTTGTCACAAAAGACAGTTAGGAAGGTACCACATAATCATTATGTTGCTCTTAGTAGAGTAAAAAAAACTTGAAGATCTGTATATTTTGAATCTGAATATACCTGCTTTGGCTTTAGATGAAAGAGTGACTACAGAGATGCAACGGCTTCAAAATGAAGCAGCTTTGGACCTTTGTTATGTTCCTTGATATAAAATTGATCCAAGGAAAATCAAGGTTGCATTCAATAATGCAAGATCGTTGCATAAACATTATAAGGATGTAGAATTTGAACCAAATGTGTTGGCAGCAGATGTAATTGGTTTTGCAGAGTCTAGACTATGTAAAAGGGATGAAGATATCCATTTTGCTTTGCAAAGATTTAGACTTATTCGACTTGATGAAAAAGAATATGCGTCATCAAGCAGGCCATATCATGGTATTGCTTTGTACATAAAAGAGTATTTTGGAGTTCAGAAAGTAGTAAAACAGCAGTGTCCTTCATGTGAGTTCATTTTGGCTTCCTTGCAAAATACCCAGAAAGGGAATTTTCAAGCTGTTATACTTTATAGATATCCAAAAAGTTCACAGATTGATTTCAGAAATGACATTTGTCATTACCTGAAGCCAGCTGTAGATCTATCATCAAAACTAGTCATATTAGGTGACTTTAATATACAGGTAGATTGTGTCACTTCAGTATTTGTTGATTTCATGGAGACATTATTTGATTGTGAGCAACAAATCCAGCAATCAACTTGTGACTCTGGGTCATTGTTGGATCTGATTTTTGCAAACTGCAGAACATTTTGTGATGTTATTGAGGCATATTGGAGTGATCACAAACTCATATATTGTGCTTTAGAAATATAGATGTCTAATTGAACAATCATACTGAAAATGCTGAAGGCAGACTAGTTGTCGCTTCCAAAGAAAATGGCAGTCATAGCTGATGGCTTATCAGGGCCATCAAGATTAAAACCTGTCATACGCAGGATAGACATTTTATGAAATGGCAGATGTGCCATACAGCAGGCAAGTGTGGCAAACAAGTGGCAAATAAAACAAATAGTTGGCAAGCAGCAGGCAAATGATATGCTAACAGCAGCCAGATAATAGGCAACTTTGGCAGACAAAAGACAAATGTAACAAACAACTGGCATACAAGAGACAAATATAACAAACAACTGGCAAATATTATAAACATTTGATCTAAATAGGCAAACAGCTGGCAAATAATTGGCAAATAACAGGCAAATAACAGCCTGAAAATATGGTAAACAGCAGGCAAATAATTGGCAAAAAAACCAACAACAGGCAAACAGCAGGCAAATAATTGGCAAATAACAGGCAGACAGCAGGCAAATAACAGGCTTATTTGGAATACAGTAGGTAAATATGAAAAGTAACTGGCACATATGGCAAACAAGAAATAAGTAGAATAAGTAGCAAACAAACAGCAGTCAAATAACTGGCAAACAGTAGTCAAATAACCTGCAATCAGCAGACTAATAGCAGGCAATTTTGCAAACGAAGTACAGTCAATAATTTGTATCTCTCTGACTTGCAATAGGGAAACCCAGTAGACAGATGTCTAAAAACATTTCATATGAGAATGGTTCAGCCATTAATTTCACACGTTATCTCAGGTTTTAATAAAGTCTTTGTAGTAGTTGTAACTAATATTTGAAAAGGATCTGCTCATATAGTTCTAACAAAGCATTTGTGTATGACAAAGTTTTCACCAATTAGGGCCCTAGGGGTCTTGGGGTGGGGATGGGGGGGGCTCCATAGCTCAGTGGGCTAGGTTGCTGACTTTGGAACACTGAGTCTCTCACCACATGAACAGTTGTTTGAGTCCTGACTTCACTACTTGCGGGTGGGTGGGTGGCACGGTAGCGCTATGTATACCTTCCAGTGCCAGGGTGTCCTACTGGTTTGGATAATAGTAGGGCTTATTTTGCATAAGACTGTCTCATGTGTTAAAGCAGATATTGTGATGTCATTACCATTGGATTAGGATTTGGCTTATTCCACATCCCACTAATTTGCCAGATCTATGTACATCTGACTTTGATGAAATTGAAATTGAAGGAACTGCTCTATGATCTGTTACAATGAGGAACTACAGCTGGCTTTGGCTACAAGTGTTTGGCATTTCATTGACAACTGCCTACCAGTCTGTATCAGATCGATATCAAGGAGATTACTGATCACAAGGAAGATGGGCTGTCCATCATTCATTACAGGGATAATGACTTTGAAGGACTCTAGACTGGTAAGTAGCATAACTGTCTTAATATTTTAAATTAGATAGTTATTCATCCACTCTTTTAATATCGACAGCCTCGAAGCAATGTGGCCACAAAAATATGCCAGTAAAGAACACCATGAGAACATTTGGAAAAAGCTTATTAGTAAAAGCATTTAATATGAGTAATCAGTATAACATCTAAGCTGCAGCTTCCAGTTTGGTCCAATTATTATTGAAAATACAAAAATACAGTATATATGCCCTTTACTTCAAAGAAAATGATAGAGGATATTGCTTTTGGGTTGTTCATGCATTCATCCATTTCTCAGGTCATCACACTTTTTGATGCATGTGTTAGTGCTTTGAGGTTTCATATATGGATTCTTCATGAAAAAAATAGCTGACTATATTTTTAGTTCAAGATGTCATATATTCAGGTGTTGTTGATCAGATTACCAAGATGGCTGCCGTATCCATATCAGATAAAAACTTTAAAAAAAATCTTTGGCCCTAGAAAGGAGATGCACATCAGCTTGGAAGTTAGTATGTAGCATATGTATTATAGGGTACTGCAGTACTATCAAAGCCCTTGAAATAAGTAGACTAGGTTGATGTTTTTCCTTTTTACAGAAAGGTAACCTTGGTTTTGTTTTGACCAAGAGGTCTGTCATTATCATTGACCTGCACCTAATAAAGTCTATATCTTCTACTGTTTTAAGCTATTGTTATAAGATCAGGTCAGCAATTCAGAGCCAATGGTCCTCTGAGTTAATAATGTCAGCATAAGCTTGCTGAGGATGAATGGTCTCGGGTGAGCTACAGGACCATTGGTCCTCTGGTTTACATAATATCTTGTGTAGTGGGTGTCTTGTGAGCACAACTTCTCCTTCCTTTTTAGGCCAATCATTTTGAAACTTCACAGATGTTTTTGCCATGGTCTGTAGATGTGCATATTGTTTACACATAATTCCCTGATTAATTTTTGCCACCCTTTTCACATGTTTAATTTTTTACATACCATAATACCTTGCATAGTGGGTGTCTTGTGAGCCCCTCTCCTCTTACACTTTTTGATCAATCATTTTGAAACTTCACAGGTGTTTTGTCATGGTCTGAAGATGTCCACATTGTTTGCATATAATTCCAAGATTAATTTTTGCCACCTTTTTCACATGTTTAACGTTGTCATTTTTGTCACACCTGCTTTTGTCACACCTGTGTTAGCATGGCCCATATAGTTTTCACTACCAATTAGAACTCGTATGACTTAACCCCCGCAGGTGCAACACCGCTTTCCATGGATTGCTTGTTATATATGCTTCCCATTACAATTTGGGTCAACCCTAATAGGTAAGAATTCACTCCTCTAGGTCAACTCTTCAAAGGAAAGAATTTGCTCCTGTAGGAGCAGATTCTATCTTAAAAGAGTACACTCCCTTTTGGAAGGATTCTATTTTGGGGAAAGCAAACAGGATGTCACAAAAGTTGTTTCCCTTTGAAAAAATGGCAGAAAATTATGCATACAGTTTTTTATACACCCGTTTTGAAAAACTGGACGTATTATGGCATGACACTGTCTGTCCATCTATTCTTTTCATTCAAACTCTCTCAACCTTTCTGCCAGCGCTTTCAAGCTCCGGCCAATATTCTTAACTGTATCTAAGATAAATATATGTTTTATGACGATTTTAAAAATAAGAGACTTTACACCGTCTAACATCTCAAATCGTCACAAAATTACGTCAGTAATTGCAGTGACGTCAACAATTAGACTCACACGCTCCGTAACAGTGAATTCTTGGAGAATAAAACATAGCAACTTTCCATTGATTCTATTAGCGCACTGTGGTAGAATTCCTTATACAAAATGACCGAATCTGTGACACAACAAATACATAATTGCATGTTTTCAAAATGCAAATGGCCACCACTGGTACGCGGTCACCTCTGGTCACCTGCCAGTAGCAATTTGGGCCCAGTTTAAAATTAAGGATGTTGTTAGTAAATGAGACGTTAAATTTTCAAATGATTATATGTAAAAAGCTGCCATTTTTTGTCGAGAGAATATGAAAGCTCCTCACAGTGTTTCAGCAAAAATATTACTGCATTTACTGCTTGTCCTCAACTAGTGCCTTAGTTAAGCTGACGTTGCTTTGAAAAAGCGGACCCATAGGAGTCACATTTTCAAAGGGAGACAGTTTATGAGGTTTATTATTTACCTTTCCAGTAAAACTCAAAGTGGGTCTACTCTTAAAAGAATTTATTCATAGAGCAGGGAGACAAAAACGAAAATTGTAGAGTTTCTTCCCTTTAAAATGTATATGTTCACTTTAATCTTCATTTATGCTCTACATGTAATAAGAATAAGAATTTTTTTCACATTATTATGTTTCTTCTTCCTAGCTTCCTTACTTGAAGTTTGTCAAGACCCTTAAATTTACATAATAAAGGGAATTTACCTTTTCCAGCAACACCCTGAATGGCACTCAAAAGTCACCTGACAGTGTATAACTGACCAATGCAAAGACAACTTAGCATGTGACATAGTTTCACAAACAAAATCTCATGTGTTCAATGTCCCACCATATGTCTGTGATTTTACCTTACAGTTGATGAAGAGACATATGAGCCGCGACATGAGAAAACCAACAATGTGGTTGTGCGCCCAACGCAGACTCAGATCAGCCTGGGCATCCGCCCAGTCTGATCAGAATCTTCGCTGTCCGCATAGCGGTAGCTTAGACCCTTAGCTACCCTTTAAGCACTTAGGGAAGAGTCTGGTAAGACTGGGTGGATGCCCAGGCTGATCTGAGTCTGCGCTGGGCGCACAACCACATTGTTGGTTTTCTCGTGTTGCAGCTCATATTCTTGTTTAAAGTAGCCGTAGCTTCAGAAAGGTGAATAGAGCGAACCAAGCATTCTTGTCATAAAGTGAACGCATATACTTTTAAGGGGAACAACTCATTTTCGTTTTGCCTCCTTTTTCAATTGGGGTCAAATCTTAAAGGAACAAATTCTTCTCTTTAATGGAAGACCTCATTTTGGAAGGGCTGTGTTGTCAAGGGTGGCAGACAGGAAGTCACAAAAATTGTTCCCCTTGGTAAAAATGGCAGAAACATTTTGTTGAAATAAAATATTTTAAACTAGAAAGACACACCACTGCAGAGATGAGCCATTAAAATCCTATTAAATCACTATGAATAACCCATGAATGGCCCATGGAATAATGAAAATCATTAAAGGCAGCCATTATTCTTTGTCCGAAAAATAATGGTGTTCATTTTCAGCCAGTTTAGATATTAAAGACCTTTATAAGAAGTTTATACCATGAAAATGGCATAACATGCAGTTGAATTTAGTATTATGGTATTAAACTAATGGCATTAATAATTTTAAAGCAAAAATTTCTTCTTTTAGTTTTTAGCTCACCAGAGCCAAAGGCTAAAAGATGAGCTTATAGTATAGGCAGGCCTCCGTAGTCCGTTCGTAGTCCGTCTGTCCTCCGCCCGTCCACCATTTTAAAAGGTCTTCTTCTCCAAAACCGTTGGGCCGATCAAGCCAAATTTTATATGCAGCCTCCAATGGTTGGGGGAACGAAAGTTAGTTCGGGCTATCTGGGTCACATGACTAAGATGGCCGCCACGCCCATATATAGTAAAAACCCTTCAAAAATCTTCTTCTCCAGAACCAA
The DNA here is from genome assembly GCA_963989385.1 of Ctena decussata. NCBI lineage: Eukaryota > Metazoa > Mollusca > Bivalvia > Lucinida > Lucinidae > Ctena > Ctena decussata. Next base: position 62,465,914 of record OZ022500.1, read on the forward strand.
AAGGCCTATGACCTTGAAACTTGGTATGTAGCAGTGGGCATGCCGGCCCATCATAGTGTGTACAAGTGATGACCTTGTGATGACCTTGACTTAATTTATGACATGGTCAACTTTGGTACATTAGGCTTTTATATGGGAAAACGCTTAAACTGTGGATTTCTGAGAAACTATTTAAGTCTAGGGTTCAATAATTGGTATACAAGGTCAACTAAATGAACAAATGAAGATATTATGTCACAAAACGTCAAGGTCATTCGGTCCGTCCATCCGTCGTCAAGATTTTCAAACATCTTCTTCTCTGAAACCACTGGGCCGATTGAAGCCAACTTTCATATGGAGTCTCAGTGGGATGGGGGAACGAAAGTTTTTATGCAGGGTCTGGGCCACATGACCAAGATGGCTGCCATGCCCATATATGTTAAAAACCCTTCAAAAATCTTCTTCTCCAGAACCAAAAGGCCTATGACCTTGAAACTTGGTATGTAGCATCGGGCATGCAGGCGCATCATAGTTTATACAAATGATGACCATGCGATGACCTTGACCTAATTCATGACATGGTCAACTTTGGTATGTTAGGCTTTCATATCGGAAATAGCTTCAACAGTGGATTTCTCAGAAACTATTTAAGTCTAAGGTACAATACTTGGTATACATGGTCAACTAAATGAACAAATGAAGATATTATGTCACTAAAGGTCAAGGTCATTCGGTCCGTCCATCCGTAATCATGATTTTCAAACATCTTCTCCTCTGAAACCACTAGATCAATTAAAGCCAAATTTCATATGGAGTCTCAGTGGGATGGGGGAACGAAAGTTGTTATGCAGGGTCTGGGTCACATGACCAAGATGGCCGCCGTACCCATATATGGTAAAAACCCTTCAAAAATCTTCTTCTCCAGAACCAAAAGGCCTATGACCTTGAAACTTGGTATGTAGCATTGGGCATGCGGGTCCATCATAGTTTATACAACTGATGACCTTGCGATGACCTGGACCAAATTTATGTCGTGGTCAACTTTGGTACGTTAGGCTTTTATATGGGAAAACGCTTCAACAGTGGCTTTCTCAGAAACTATTACAGTCAAAGGTACAATACTTGGTATACATGGTCAACTAAATGCCTAAATGAAGATATTATGTCACTAAAGGTCAAGGTCATTCGGTCCGTCCATCCGTCTTCATGATTTTCAAACATCCTCTCCTCTGTAACCACTGGGCCAGTTAAAGCCAATTTTATATTGAGTCTCAGTGGGATGGTGGATTGAAAGTTTATACGCGGGGTCTGGGTCACATGACCAAGATGGCCGCCATTCCCATACATGGTAAAATCCCTTTAAAAATCATCTTCCCCACAACCAAAAGGCCTATGACCTTGAAACTTGGTATGTAGCAGTGGGCATGCCGGCCCATCATAGTTTGTACAAATGATGACCTTGCGATGACCTTGACTTAATTTATGACATGGTCAACTTTGGTACATTAGGCTTTTATATGGGAAAACGCTTAAACAGTGGATTTCTGAGAAACTATTTAAGTCTAGGGTTCAATACTTGGTATACAAGGTCAACTAAATGAACAAATGAAGATATTATGTCACTAAACGTCAAGGTCATTCGGTCCGTCCATCCGTCGTCAAGATTTTCAAACATCTTCTTCTCTGAAACCACTGGGCCAATTGAAGCCAACTTTCATATGGAGTCTCAGTGGGATGGGGGAACGAAAGTTTTAATACAGGGTCTGGGTCACATGACCAAGATGGCTGCCATGCCCATATATGTTAAAAACCCTTCAAAAATCTTCTTCTCCAGAACCAAAAGGCCCATGACCTTGAAACTTGGTATGTAGCATCGGGCATGCAGGCGCATCATAGTGTATACAAATGATGACCATGCGATGACCTTGACCTAATTCATGACATGGTCAACTTTGGTATGTTAGGCTTTCATATCGGAAATAGCTTCAACAGTGGATTTCTCAGAAACTATTTAAGTCTAAGGTACAATACTTGGTATACATGGTCAACTAAATGAACAAATGAAGATATTATGTCACTAAAGGTCAAGGTCATTCGGTCCGTCCATCCGTCATCATGATTTTCAAACATCTTCTCCTCTGAAACCACTGGGCCAATTAAAGCCAAATTTCATACGGAGTCTCAGTGGGATGGGGGAACGAAAGTTTTGCACGCGAGGTCTGGGTCACATGACCAAGATGGCCGCCATTCCCATTTATGGTAAAAACCCTTCAAAAATCTTCTTCTCCAGAACCAAAAGGCCTATGACCTTGAAACTTGGTATGTAGCATTGGGCATGCGGGCCCATCATAGTTTATACAACTGATGACCTTGCAATGACCTGGACCAAATTTATGTCATGGTCAACTTTGGTACGTTAGGCTTTATATGGGAAAACGCTTCAACAGTGGCTTTCTCAGAAACTATTTCAGTCAAAGGTACAATACTTGGTATACATGGTCAACTAAATGACTAAATGAAGATATTATGTCACTAAAGGTCAAGGTCATTCGGTCCGTCCATCCGTCTTCAAGATTTTCAAACATCCTCTCCTCTGAAACCACTGGGCCAGTTAAAGCCAATTTTATATGGAGTCTCAGTGGGATGGTGGATTGAAAGTTTATACGTGGGGTCTGGGTCACATGACCAAGATGGCTGCCATTCCCATACATCTTAAAAACCCTTCAAAAATCCTCTTCCCAGAACCAAAAGGCCTATGACCTTGAAACTTGGTATGTAGCAGTGGGCATGCCGGCCCATCATAGTTTGTACAAATGATGACCTTGCGATGACCTTGACTTAATTTATGACATGGTCAACTTTGGTACATTAGGCTTTTATATGGGAAAACGCTTAAACAGTGGATTTCTCAGAAACTATTTAAGTCTAGGGTTCAATAATTGGTATACAAGGTCAACTAAATGAACAAATGAAGATATTATGTCACTAAACGTCAAGGTCATTCGGTCCGTCCATCCGTCGTCAAGATTTTCAAACATCTTCTTCTCTGAAACCACTGGGCCGATTGAAGCCAACTTTCATATGGAGTCTCAGTGGGATGGGGGAACGAAAGTTTTTATGCAGGGTCTGGGTCACATGACCAAGATGGCTGCCATGCCCATATATGTTAAAAACCCTTCAAAAATCTTCTTCTCCAGAACCAAAAGGCCTATGACCTTGAAACTTGGTATGTAGCATCGGGCATGCGGGCGCATCATAGTTTATACAAATGATGACCATGCGATGACCTTGACCTAATTTATGACATGGTCAACTTTGGTACAGTGGGAACGCGTATCCATGGCGGAGTGATATTTTTATACAGATAGCAACGAAAAAACGTTCGAAATTCCTCAGATTCAGATTCAATCGACGAACGGGTCGCAATTTCAGTGCTGCTTTGTCGGCGAATCAAACTACACACAGCCGAAAATAATACACGGTTTTATTCCTTACATCGTAGTTTAATTTCCTAGTTCTCTGAGATCCGAACTGAACACCGAGATACTCGGCATTCGAGCAGTTGACACGATCGTCGAAAGACGACTTTTTAAGTCAACTTCAAAAGCAATTTTCAAAACAATTCGACTTTCTCCCGCCGGCGGACATATGCCATGAAAAACCATGGTATTCGCCCTTTCCCTGTGACAAAAATCAAGTAATTCGGTGTTTGGGACAATTTTCTTTGCAAAATAATCTTCGGGTACTCTACGCATTTTGTTGTTGTTGTTTTCAACAAAATGGCGGACAACAGTGTTTACAAATTACATCACTGGCCCGGCTATGCATTTCAACGTTTGCGACAAAATCGAGAGAATCATTATTCCATGTATTGCTAGAATACCAAGCGCGATTAAATTAAATATGTTTATTAAAAATACAATGCATGACAGAAGTCCATCTTTATTAACCACAATTCCATACCCACCCGCAGAGTTTGTAAACAAGGAAGCTAGCTCAGTAGTGCTTGTTACGTCATGAAATTGTGACGTAAACAGTAAATTGATTGTATTACTGATATTAACTTGTGAGTCGGCTGACAGCCAGTGTGCCAATATTTCAAATGCTATATCGCGCGACCCTGTTTGAAAAATTAAAGCAAGACAAATATCACTACACCACTAAACAACTATTCAATTAAGACAGCGCGTGAAATTTCACTTTGGGTGAGAAAACTTAATGGGTCCTACATCTGAAGGATCAAATGGAATGGTTGTGCAGGCCCGTACACATACTTTTGCCAAGGGATTAGGGGCGGAGGGTAAGAAGGTGTGGCTGGAACGAATTTCAGTGTGAGTGGGGAGGTGGCGGGAGGGGAGGGGTGCCCTAGGGTGGTGGGGGTTGGGGTGGGTTGAAGGGGGTAAGAAAGTTAAGAAAATCCAGATTTTAAGGACACTTTTAGAGCTTTAGTTTAGGGGTGTAAACTCGCTTTCTGGCAGAAAACTGCATGTTTTTTTTTTATGTAATTTGCTCGGTTATGGGAGGTGCACCCTCCGCTCTCCGTCGTACAGGCCCGGTGTGCTGGTTGGTGAGAGGAACGGGGAGGCGGAGTGGGTGGGGGGGGGGGGGGGGGAATCGACTCTGTCACCTGGCAGCTTTGACAAGTCTGCACCTTTTCTCAGGTCAGATATAAAACAAATATCGAAAAGTATGTGTATGTGTGTTTTTGGTGTGATGTCATCAGCGACAACACGCGGAACAGACACGATTACAAAGATCTACAAATTTGTAATTTCCTCTATTTAGGCCCTATAGCATTCATGGGGTGATAGCCAACGGACTGACATGGAATACAGAAGTATTAAAGGCCCAGCAGACATTCAATGCTGAATCAATGTTGGGAGTCAGTGTTGAATCAATGTTGAATTATTCATTGAATTGAACTGAAGCCTCAATACTCCATTAACAAATTCGCAAAAGTTTTAGCCTATTTCTAGCGTTTTCGTGAGTGCATTTGCACTTTCGATACAAAGTAATATGATATAGAGACAAACATTTCAGATCTTGGTCGGACTGATCCCGAAGCAGGATCTACGCCATTTGTCATTCCATCTGCATCTTTAGACGCATTACTGCAGTGAAAAACCAAACATCAGTTTTAAGACATTTATGCTTAATTCCAATCTTTAGACTTCGGACTACCCATCCAGGGGTCGCAAGATCGATCCCACGCTTCTCCGGTCTTTCGTATACTTTAAACCGAGGTCCCGTCTCCATATGACCTCGTTGTTGGTGGGACGTTCAACCCGAGTTCACTCACTCCAATCTTTAGAGATTTTATGGTACGTCAGCCAGTTCAATATAAGGGAAGTTACTTCTCAAATCACTATTATAATTCTTTCTGCACGAGTTTCTTCCCATGTGTTGCCAAAAACACGGTCTCCTTTTTTCCCCTTACTGAAGAGATTGAAAGTGGGGGCTGATACTTTCACATATGTAGACTAAATCCTCCGAAGACCTTGAAAATAAGGTCAACGTGATCAAAATCTATTATGCTCTTATGTTTGTCCTAATGATATATCCATGCAAGTTTGGTGAAATTGGTTCAAGAAATATTGTGGGTACAAGAAATTGTCATGTTGACGCAGACTACAGAAGGTCAAGTCTAAGGCCTCTTGTGACCTTGAAAATGGGGTCAAAGTCACCAAAACCTAATCAACTTTTTAGACATCTTTACAAACCAAGGGTACTAAGACCACTATGCAATCCAAGGGTACTAAGACCACTTTGTTCCTTACATACATAAGAAACAAAGTGGCCTTAGTACTCTTGACTTGCAAAGATGCTATTTGGCTTGTCCAAACGATATATCCATGGAAGTTTGGTAAAATTTGACCCACTTATTCAAAAATATGGCAGATACTTACTGCCTTGTGCACAGAAACTGACTTCCCTTGGGTAAACCTGTTATAGCAAAATGTTGAGAGTCAGTGTTGAATCAATGTTAAATTATACATTGAATTGAAATGGATTGAATTGAAGCCTCCATATTCCTTCAAGTAAAATTACCGAATTTGATGAAAAAAGTGATTAAAGTGCGATGAAAGTGCGATAGATCCAGAAGCAGGATCTACGCTGTTTGTCATTACAACTGCATCTTTTAGAAGACAACTTGTCCCACTTTCAGAAGACAACTCGCCCCATATTCTCAGACACTCACCTTACTAGAATATCTACGTTCTTGTCCCCGATGCAGAACACAACTCGCCCCCTCCCCCCACCCTTGTGCCCCCTCCCCCCAAAAAAAAGGAAGAGCTTCGCCGTGACCCTGGTTGTGAATGGGTGGACCTTGGTAAATACATTAAATACCCAAAGTACTTCAACGATAACCTGGTACACCCAGGGGCTGAGCAGCGAGGTTTTGAGGGTTCTGCAGCTGCAGAGTAATTATCAAACTGTGGCTGGGAGGCATGCTAAAATCATGCATTAATGCTTATTAGTATTTGTTGTCCCCTTTAGGGACCGATCATAAGAATAAGGGCATGGGTTAGCTTGCATTTGCAAACCAGTGCCTGGAGCATGTTACCCTGTTCATCTTAGTATGGTACAGATGCAAACATCCCTGTATGCTTTTATTCGCACTTTTGAAAGTTTGATAAATACCAAGAGCCTATCACACAAGTGTGATGTGCTACTTGTAAATACTTATTGATAGAGTCACATTATAAATGAATGCAAGTTAATAAATGGCTAAAAGTTCTATGCTAAGAAGTTAACGAAGGAGGTCTAGGGGGCAACGCCCCCCGCCCCCCCCCGCCCCCCCCCCAGAAGCCAAAGCAATTTCCCAATTTTAATGGCAATTTTAAGACTGGAAAAAAATAGAGCAAAACTAGGAATGATGATAAAAGAAATAAAGGGTTGTTTTCTTTTAGGAATTTTGCCTCCTTTTAGAGTGTTTATTTTGCCATAATGGCTTTGTGTCCCACAAGCTAGTGACTCTTTTGCAATTCAGTTTTATTTAGTAGAAACATTTACTTCGTAATGCGGCTGATCAATAATACATGTATGTGAATGTTGTATAGGATTTTTTTTTGGTAAAATGTATGAACATATGATATGTGTATGGGGGTGGGGGGGGTGCTGCTGGTGTAAAAAATAAATTGTAGATATTAAAACATTACTATAAATATGGGGAGTCTGCGCCCCCAGAAGCCAGTGACATTTTAAAAACTCAATTCAAATGGAATATATGCAGACTTTTCTTAAGAAATTTTGGGTGGAGCCAGTTTTTTTTTTTTTTCATTGTTTTTCGATGTCTGATTTTTTTTAAATCCCCTTATGAGCTCATTTATTTTTTTTCTTGCATATCCAAAGCCCCCCTCCGCCAACCCCCCTCCCCCCCCCCCCCCCCCCCCCCAGAATATCAAATGGTCGGTCCCTTAGCGCCTAACGGGACAGGGTTTTGACAGATTTATGAGTAAGAGCAAGCTGTCTCTTGTATTTTTTGTGGGATGCCTTCTGAAAGGGTACGTGTGTGTTGGGGGAGGGAGGGGGGGGGGGAGGTGCGGGGGGCGCCGTCCGGGACAGAATTCTTTAGAAGGGCGAGTGGTCTCAGAATGTGGGGCGCGTTGTCTTGGAGGAAGCTGTCTGGGGGAGTTGTCTCAGAATGTGGGGCGAGTTGTCACCTGAGGCTGAAGGAGGGGCGACTTGTCTTGGGGCGAGATTTTTGTGGGGCAAGTTGTCTTGGGGCGAGTTGTCCGTAATTCGACTAAAGCATGTTGGTTTCACTTGGAATATTTATTATCATTCCGCTTGCTCTTTCTTGTTCCACTATTAAAAAAACAGCCGGTCAATCACTCAATGTTTTTCGTTTGTCAAACTTTGTGGTTTACTCGAGTACTCAGTACCAGTGTGTTGCTTTCTCGAGATCGTTCGTTCTCGGCGTGTAGCCTAAATTCAGAAGCCCAAAAAATCACAGGCAGGCAGACTTACGCAAAATCTTAATAAATGCACAGTATGCTAAATGATTACAAACTTCACTGTACCATAAATGAAGAAACAGTTGGTCTCCTCAACTGGCTCAAGTCGATCCAGCAGAAAAATGTCCGTGTGTTGACAAACGCACGTGCTGTAAAAATGACCAACTTCATTATCGATTTTCAACGTAAATAGACTTTCTCCCGTAGATATACCTCGCTGAAAGACGGTCGAATGTATGAACTACGGTTCAGTTATAATGGCATCTAATTTGGTTTTTGGGACAATTTTCTTTGCAAAATAACTTTGGGGTACTGTCTTAGGGTTTTAATTTTCTGAAAAACGGTTGTCAAATTGTGATCGTTGTTTTGGGTGTGCAAACTGCATTGAGGTACCGATATGCATCTGATTTCAATAATAAAACATAAAATTTAATTGTGATCTGGTCCGTCAGAAAACCACGACAGCATAACTTTCAAATGAGCATTATTTTGGGGCTGTTTCTGACATTCTCCGGCGAAAAAAGGGATTACTTTTTTGTGCGTAGACGACCATTCAGAAAATGAATTACTCAAATGTGATGAGTCTGCGTTCCCACTGGTATGTTAGGCTTTCATATCGGAAATAGCTTCAACAGTGGATTTCTTAGAAACTATTACAGTCAAAGGTACAATACTTGGTATACATGGTCAACTAAATGAACAAATGAAGATAATATGTCACTAAAGGTCAAGGTTATTCGGTCCGTCCATCCGTCATCAAGATTTTCAAACATCTTCTTCTCTGAAACCACATAGCCAATTGAAGCCAAATTTCATATGGAGTCTCAGTGGGTTGGGGGAATGAAAGTTTATACATGGGGCCTGGGTCGCATGACCAAGATGGCCTCCATGCCCATATATGGTAAAAACCCTACAAAAATATTCTTCTCCAGAACCAAAAGGCCTATGACCTTGAAACTTGGTATGTAGCATCGGGCATGCAAGCCTATCATAGTTTATACAAATGATGACCTTGTGATGACCTTGACCTAATTTATGACACAGTCAACTTCGGTACCTTAGGCTTTTATATAGGAAAACGCTTAAACAGTGGATTTCTCAGAAACTGTTTAAGTCTAAGGTACAATATTTGGTATTTATGGTCAACTTAATGAACAGCTGAACATATTGTGTCACTAAAGGTCAAGGTCATCCTTTCAGCCCGTCCGTCGTCAAGATTTTCAAACATCTTTTCCTCAGAAACCACAAGGCCGATTGAAGCCAAATTTCATATGGAGTCTCAGCGGGATGGGGGAAAGAAAGTTCATTACCAAGGTCTGGGTCACATGACTAAGATGGAAGCCACACCCATGTATAGTAAAAATCCTTCAATACCCTTCTTCTTTAGAACCAAAAGGCCTATGACCTTGAAACTTGGTATGTAGCATTGGACACTCGGGCCCATCGTAGTTTATACAGATGATGACCATGCACTGACGTTGACCTGATTTATGACACCTTCATCTTTGGTTGTTAAGCTTTTATATGGGAAAATGCTTAAACAGTGTTTTTTTCAGAAACTATTCAAGTCCAAGGTACAATATTTGGAATATATGGTTAACTGAATGACCAGATGAAGATATCATGTCACTTAAGGTCAAGGTCATTCTGTCCATCCATCTGTTGTCAAGATTTTCAAACATCTCCTCTGAAACCACTTTGCCGATTGAAGCCAAATTTCATATGGAGTCTTAAGGAGATGGGGGAACGAAAGTTGGTTCCTGGGATCTGAGTCACATAACCAAGATGGCCGCCATGTCCATATATGGTAAACCCTGTTCAAAATCATTTTCTCTAGAACCAAAAGGTCCATGACCTTGAAACTTGGTATGTAGCATTTGGAACGTGGGCCCATCATAATTTATACAAATCAGGACTGTGCATTGAGTGTGACCTAATTTATGGCAAGGTCAATTTTGATGCATTGGAAAATGCTTAAACAGTGGATTTCTCAGAAACCAGTCAAGTCTACGATATAATATTTGGTATTTATGATTAACTAAGTGAGCCTATGAAGATATTATGTTGTTAAAGGTCAAGGTCATTCTTTGGCCTTTGTTCAAGGTCACTGTGATTCTGTTGCCTGTCAACATTTTCAAACATCTTCTCTGAAGCCACTGGGCTGTTTGAAGCTATATTTCATACGGATCTTCTCTGGGTTAAAAGAACCAAAGTTTGTTGAGCTGGTCATGGTCACATGACCAAGATGGACATGACCAAGATAGACACCATGCCCATACATAGTAAAACTCCTTCAAAAATCTTCTTCTCCAGAACCAAAGGCACAATGACCACGTGGCAAAGTATGTAGCATTGAGAACTCGGGCCCATCATAGTTTGTACAATCATGATGGTGCATTGGCCCTGACATAATTTATGGCAAGGTCAACTTTGGTATGTTATGCCTTTATATGGGAAAATGCTTAAACAGTTGATTTCATGGATTTTTAAGCCTAGATATAATGATTGGAAAATATGGTTAAATAAATGAATACATGAAGACATAAGGTCATCAAAGGTCAAGGTCATTTTTTGAACTTTGCTCAACGTCTCTGAGATTTTAAAATTAAAATATGCACTCCTTTTAAGTTACTGGTTTCAAATTTGTAACAAATGAGCCAAATGACAAATTGTGTCTGTTGACAGAAGGGGTCAGGTGAGCTACAGGACCATTGGTCTTCTGGTTTTTCATGCCCATCATTGCTGAAACTTTACTTTTTTAATCACCATTACAGACTAAGCAGAAATCTAATAATGGTCATTAAATGGGATCTTAAACGTCATGATCTGTAAATGAAGAAAACTTGTAATCTTGTACCATTAAAACTGGATAATGGTCATTAAATGTGCATCTAATAAGCATTAACAAAAAAGGCTGCCTGAACCTGATAAGATTTTGTTTCATAGCCATAATAAATAAGATGCAAAGAATTATGACCATTAATGTAACCAATAAAACATCAATATCAGTAGTAATGGTCATTAACGAATATAATGGTCATCAACAAAACAAGTACCACTTAAATCTGATGTGATTTTATTTCATGCCCATGATAAACGTGGTGTTAAAATGTATGGCCATTAATGTAACCATTGATACAGGCCATTAATACATTAATCCTGAATCATAACCTTTAATGTAACCATTAAAATCACTATTAAATGTAATGACCATTAACATCACATCTAATGGACATCAATAAGAGAAGTACCTCTGAAAACTGATGTGATTTTATTTCATGCCCATGATAAAGTTTGTCTATTAATATAACATTAAATACATAAAAATATTACTAATGGTCATGAAATGTTTATATAGTGGGCAATAACAAGAAGAAACAGTCACATAAAACTGATGCGATTCAATTCATGACTTTGATAAACATGATGTAAAAATAATCATTGATGCTCATTTTTCAATTTATGACTATTAGAATATATATTATACCATTTTGTAGGCCAAAATGTTCAAACATGTCCATGAAATCTTATGTTCTAGCATTTTCACATATATAAAAGCACCAGAAAGCAAATTTGACTTTGCCATAATACAGGTCAAGGTCAACACCAGGTCATCATTTGAATAACCTTGGTAGTGCTCAGATACCCAATGCTACATACCAAGTTTCAAGGCCATTGGTCTATTGGTTCTGGAGGTTAAAGGTTTTTGCCATATATGGGTGTGGCCTCCATGTTTGTCATGTGACCTGGATTGTTTAAACAATTTTTATTCCCTCAACCCCTGGAGGCTCTACATGAATGAGTTACAATTGGTCCAAATGAAAATAGAATGAAATAGATTCTGTTGGAAATTAGACAAGCCCAGGCCACAGTTTGGAGATGTGATGAGACTTTTTGACGGTTCTCAAGGTCAGTCGAGAAGTCATGGATATCGACGATATAATCGTCCTAGCTTACATGATGATGTTACATGATGATTTAAATATTTCCTCCCTTATATACAGTAACTATTAGGTCTTCGTCATATTCGTACCAAACTGTATGCACTGCCTTTATCCAAGCTGCAGTCACTTCACACAGAGGTTCTGAATAAGTGTGCTTCTCCCCAAACACTCCTGGATATAAACTGACCGGCAGTATTTTAGATATTGCTAAATAGAGGCTGTTTAGACCTTTTTGTACTGGTTCCACTGAGAGTCCCAATCGAAACTTCCTGAAAATGGAGTTTCGTATAAGGGTCTTGACGTTATTAATATAAGCAATATTCTACATCACAAAGATGTCAAAGCAGCTATTCCACCTTGCTTCAAAAATCAGAATCCTCTAATTTCCTGCAGTTATACTTCACCTATTGCAACCAAAATCTTTAACTATAAGAAATGTGCTGCTGTGTCTAAATACTGAGGACGTTATCTGTGGTCCCCCTGTTTGCGCCTGTACCTCCTCTAAGTATTGTTACCAACCTGTGGGTCACATTATAACTGGTGATCTTGGCATTGTTAAAAAATAACTTAAGGGAGTTACTTTCCAAAATACCTAAACATAGGGAGCCTAAGTCATTTAATTGGAAACATAATTCAACATTAATAATGGATTCTAAGACTATGCGAAACACTGGGCTTAACGGGAAGAGGTTGAAGTTGACACACTATTAGAGTGGGTCAGATCGGTAGCGTCGTTGGTAAAAAGACGTATTTCTCTATCTTAAGCACAACCATGTCAACCCGATGTCAATCAGTTTTTGTCTCGCCTGCCAAGCAGAGGTGAGACATATGTATTGCTTTTCCGGTGTCGTCGTTGGCGGCGTCGTCAGCGTAAACTTTTGTCGAGTTTTTGCGTTTAGGTCATTTTCTCAGAAACTATAAGGGCTAGAGCCATGAAACTTAAATCATGCATACATCTGGATGAGTAGATCTCAAAACCATCATCAATATTGAGTCTTGACCTACATTTTACGGTTGACTGACTTTGCAATTTTTGTTGAGTTTTTGCATTTAGGTCATTTTCTCAGAAACTATTATTATTATTGTTATTGGTAAAAGAATTTGACGAATCGATGTAATTTGGTTAAAAATAGACGGTCGCATATTTAAGCTAGATGACGATTTATACCTATGTCTGTGTTATATCATTCCCACGGGATCGAGGGGGTGGTTGGGTGGTGCGATGGTGCTGGGTATAACCTCCAGTGTCGGGGCGTCCTACTGATTTGGATAATAGTAGGGCAAGGGCCTACTGTGCTTGCAGTTGGTGCGGGTGGGGGTTGTTTGGACAGTTTTTATCTCGTCTATCATTTCTCTTTTGCTTTCTCCCTCTCTTTGGGAGACGGCCCGATATAGACTGAAATACTGTCTCAAAGGGCCGTTAAACCCAAAACAACCAACCAATCCACGGGATCGAGCAGGGAAACTCTAGTTGAAGTTGACACATTACATAGAATTTCAAATTATATAACCAAAATAGCAAATGAAACCGGTGACTGTTACAACCTTTTGATCTGCGGAGATTTCAATAGCCGAACAGGCACATTGCAAGATTTTATTGTCTTTGATAATTACTCAAATTTAGATATTTTACCGGAAGGCTATGAAATTGATGAAAATTTTACCCGTTTTTTCGCAAGACAATGTCGTAAACGCAAATGGTATAAAGCTATTGGATTTCTGAAGATTGAATGGGCTTCGCATTTGTAACGGTAGATTGGGTGATGATTATGGAGTAGGCAAATACACGTACGTTGGTAGTGCTCATAGGTAGTTACACCTTTAAAGCCATCTCATGTTCTATCATTGTTTGATACACTGGTTTCACCTATATTAAATTATGGAAGCGAGGTTTGGGGATTTTACAAAGCAAAATCTATAGAAACTGTACATTTGCAGTTCTGTAAAAAGTTACTGGGCGTAAAACAGACAACACAAAATGATTTTATATATGGGGACTTAGGCAGGATTGATTACCAAACACGTAGATATTTATGCATAATTAAGTGATGGTTAAAAGTTGTAACTAGTTAAGAAAATAAATATATTAAACATGTCTATAAAATGATGTTAACTGATAATGATAGGCAACCTTTAAAACAAAATTGGACATTATCTGTTAAAAACTTATTAAGGTCACTTTTGCAACAAGGCCTATCTGAACCTGAATTTTATGGTGACTTAGTGTATAAATTACGCAAAATCGTAGGGAAAACAGAATTTTCTGATCAATTTAAGAAAATTATCATACGATTTAAACGCATTGGCTACAACATAGATGTAATACGACAGTCTGCATGCTTAGTGGTTAACCCAATCACGGTTGACAACTTTGCTGTCCTCTTTAATTGCACGCCGGTGGGTCGGGGTTCAGACTCTATGATAGCCCCTACATAAAGCTATATATTAGTTGATTGGGGCCGGATGTTTGTCTGTTTCTTGGACCACCGGGGTCGTCTTTTGCTCCAGTGCTCCAGTGTTGTTGCTGACGCCCCAGGGATCTCCAGGTGTCTCAACACGTTTTGGCTGTCGAGTCCTCATCCTTGCTTCATCGCGGTCTTTTCTTGATCTTAATTGTTGACCGCGATGACTCTCTGATGAGTTAGGGGACCTCCATACGAACCGAACTACCAACTAATTGTGTGCACCGCAGCGGAGGGTGAGGGTGAAGGTTTGGGCCCAGTAAAACCGGTTTAAACCCCCCCCCCCCCCCCAGTAGTTATTACTGACCGTCCCAAGGCGGTACTTTCGTTGTGGTTGCATTTGTTTTATGTTCGGTGCTGTTTAATTTATTGTGTTCTCATTTTAACCCTTCTATAATAAAAATAGAAAATAGGTAAAAATAATTGTTAAATGTTTTTCGTATAATTTGCTTAGTCTGTTGTAACCCTTCTGTTGGTCTAAATTATTTAGTCCAATAAAGATATCTGAGTTGCCACCTATTTGGGAAAGAGCTGCTGACTCGGCTTATCACTTGTAATTTATTGTTTGTTGGGATGTCTTTGTCAATCTTTCCCTTTGACGTTGGGGATAGGGTTTGGGATCTGATTCAGTCAGTTGCTGAAGTGTAGTTACTCTTTAAATTTATGTAGGACTGGATTTATGGATGTTTGGCTTTTTTCAGGGTGTGGGCAATATAGAATTGTTTTTAAGCATTTTCAAAATTAGGCTAAAAGATATGTTTATGCAGGATTGGCATTCGAGACTAGAGGATTCAACAAGGGCACGACTTTATTTTACTGTAGCGAAATTCCAGTACCACAACTATCTAGATGTCTTAACAGTTAAAAAATTTCGTAGAAACTTAAGCAAACTGAGATTATCGCACATAGATTAGAGGTTGAAGTAGGAAGATGGGCAAACCCCAATTTGATTCCTTTAAATGAACGAAATTGTAAACTAGAAATGTTTTTCAGAGAAAAACAGATGTCCCCCACCAGCCCATTACCCATCCCCTCTAATCCACCATAAGTGTGTTCCCACACACTCATTTTATTGTCCTAACACTCTGCTATGTTGATATATTCTATCAAGTTTGGTCTAAAGATATCAATACAATCAAGAGCATTTAAAATCCTTCTGTGATCTTCAAAATGAGTCAAGCTCACCAAAATATCTTAATTCTGCTTGTCATAATCATATATCCATAAAAGTCTGATTTTATTCCACCACTGGTTCAAGTAATATATTCCTAGTGAAAAGTATTATGTTTGGTGTGAATGAAGGCAACATTCAAGGGATATATCAGTTTTCCTGAAATTTTCACATATTTAAGTCCTCCTGTCACCTTGAAAATGAGGTACAGGTCATCAAAATCTAATAAGCTCGCAAAGCTTGTCTAAATGAAATACCTGTGCAAGTGTGTAAAAACACATCCACTGGTTCCAAAAATATCTTACATACAAGACTATGACCTTGAAAAAGGGGTCAAGGTAACCAAAACTAATCATGTCTTAAACCTGTCACAGTGATATATTCGTGCAAGTCTGATGACTATCTATTCATTGGTTGAGGAAATAACACATTTTAAGGAAAAACATTGACATTTGTAAGTTGGCTTTCGACCTTAAGAATGGGGTCAAGGTCACCATAACCTATTCAACTCTTAACATTGTCCCAAAGGTATACCTATGCAAGTTTGGTGGGAATTTAGCCAAAGGCTAAAAAATATCAATTTTAAAGAAATGTTCACATATTTAAGTGCTCCTGTAACCTTGAAAGTGAGGTCAAGGTCACCAAAATCCAATCAGCTCTTAAGCTTGTCCCAATAATATATCAAGTCAAGTCTGGTGAAATTCCATTTATTGATTCAAGAGATACTATGCATACAAGAAATTTTCACGCTACTTAAGTCTGTGACCTTGAAAATAAGGTCAAGGTCACCAAAATTTAATCAGCTCTTAAGCTTGTCCCAATGATATATCCATGCAAGTTTGGTGAAAATCCACTTATTTGTTCAGGAGAATTGTGCCGTTTAAGTCTGTAACCTTGAAAATGAGGTCAAGGTCATCAAAATCTAATCATCTCTTAAGCTTATCCCAGGCTATAATATATCAAGTTAAGTCTGGTGAAATTCCATTTATTGGTTTAAGAGATATCGTGCATACAAGAAATTTTCACGCCATTTAAGTCCTCCTGTGACCTTGACAATAAGGCCAAGGTCACCAAAATCTAATCAGCTTTTAAGCTTGACCCAGTGATATATCCATGCAAGTTTGGTGAAATTCCACCCATTGATTCAGGAGATAATATGCATACAAGAAATTTTCACGCCATTTAAGTCCTCTTGTGACATTGAAAAAGAGGTTAAGGTCACCAAAATCTAATCAGCTCTTAAGCTTGTCCCAGTAATATATCCGTGCAAGTTTGG
Source organism: Ctena decussata (assembly GCA_963989385.1). Classification (NCBI taxonomy): domain Eukaryota; kingdom Metazoa; phylum Mollusca; class Bivalvia; order Lucinida; family Lucinidae; genus Ctena; species Ctena decussata. The sequence continues at coordinate 62,482,704 of OZ022500.1, forward strand.
TGGAATTCCATCAATTGGTTCAAGAGATATCGTGCATACAAGAAAGTGTGACTCCGACGCCGACGCCCGGGAACCGCACTGAAAACAATATGTAGCCCCTCACCTTTGACGATGCTTGCCCGGCCCTAAAGCTAGCAGTTTAGTATGTTTCCATGGGGCAGCTAAACGCGCAAGAGCTTCAGATCTCAACGTATTTGCCGAATGTATAAATTTTGCAAGTTTTTGTAAGAAAAGTATTTGTTTGGGCAGAGATGATATTCAGAAATTTGGCCATTGATGGCCAGGACGTTTTTGTAAGAAACTGTCGTCTTAAATCACTATATAGAGGGCAAACTAATAGGAAATGGTACTCTGATTCTACCATCTGCATTGAACATAGCGGACACAGCCTGTTCTCACGAGGGACATTGTTATGGCGCCCAAGTTCAATATCCTGGACCCGAGGTTATAAAACTTGAGTACATTCTCAAACTCAAAATAAAGCACACTGATTGGCTGCTTCCGAGCACATGCTCGGAAGCAGCCAATCAGTATGCTTTATTATGAGTTTGAGATTGTACTCAAGTTTTATAACCTCGGACCCAGATTATGAGCACTGAGACGGAAAGCTCTTTAAGGAGTGAATGGTTTGAAATGGCTTCAAGATATTTTTCAATTTGTATAATATTTAAAATCAGTTTTAAACTGTGAATAATATTTCAGTTTAGGTGAGTTAGAAATGCAAACGTACCAGTGTTGCATGAAATGGTCTCTGATTCTATTTCTAATGGCAGCAAAACACGGAACTTCATATAACTGATTATTCCATAGATTACTAAGCCCAAGGTTATCTAGTAAGCCTTTGACACAAGATGCCCAGAATCTTTTATGTTTAAACCTACTAAAATGCAAATCATTTTGTGCCACTTCAATCTGAGCCCGATATATTCGAAACATCAGGGTGTTCTGATTAGAAATTAATTTCAACCAGTACTTAACCGCCCTTTCTTTTGCGACAACGGATAGTGGAAATCGTTCAAGATCCCCGTAAACAGCGTAATTTGTCGTTTGTGCCCTGACACCTAAAATACTGTTACAAAATCTGATATTAATTTTGTCAACATGTTCATATTCTTGTATGCCCCACACTTCTGATCCATAAAGAAGTATGGGTGACACAAGAGAGTCAAAGAGTTTCAGTTTTGTCCTGACATCCAAGCTCATTCTTTTGAACAATGCTAAAAGATTATTTGCCGCTTTTAAAGGCTGGTCCGTGGAGAGCTTTAACACCTGGCTCTAAATTCCCATTGTAATAGAACTTCACTTCAAGATAGCAAAACCAGTCGACAACCTCCAGTTTTTCTCCATTAAAATGCCACTCCTGGTTTCTGGCAGTTTTACGATTTTTAAAGACACATATTTTTGTCTTCTTTATGTTCACTTTCAACCCCCATTCAGCTGAATAGGTGTATAGTTTATGAAGCAATGTTTGAAGCTCTATCGGATCTTTTGAAGACAGTACCATGTCATCAGCAAAAAGTAGCAGAAAAAAGCAAATATGATTGATTTCCACGCCCTTCAGGCTTCCATGACAATTCACGTTTACAATTATTTCAGAGTAGATGTCATTGACACATAGAATATATAGCAATGGTGGCAATGGTTCTCCTTGCTTGACTCCAAGAGAGATTTAAAAAACAACTGGACACCTTAGACTGCATTTTTATAGTTGTTAAAACTTTACTATACAGTGATTGAAGTATATTTAACACCTTACAACTTATTCCATTATCCGTTAGTTTGAACCAGAGGGCATCTCGCACGACTGTGTCAGACGCTTTTTCATAGTCTATGAATGCACAATATAATTTTGCATTATCCCTGAGCACCCACTGAACAAGTGAATGCAGAAGAAGTGCTCCTACCATCTCTGAAACCAAACTGAAATTCACTAAATACATCATTATTCTCGCACCACCCGTTTAGACGATTTCTCAAAACCAGTGAAAATAATTTTGCGAAAGAACTTACTATAAGAGTTATGCCTCGAAAATTATTAGGGTCATTTTTATCTCTTTTTTTGTGAATCGGTACATGTATCAACCCTTTACACCATGCTTCAGGGTAAACACCACTATCAAAAATTTTGTTATATATTTTAACCAGATAAGTAATAATAAAATCTTTGGCATTCAGAAAAAATCGTTTAAAATGCCATCAAACCCCGGGCTCTTTCCCCTTTTAAGAGAATTAGTGGCTTTGAGTATCTCAGCCTCTGAAATCGGTTTATCCAACTCTTCAACCTGAATATCGAAATTTGGTGAATTAGAAAAATTAGCATTTTCATCTATGTTGGCGTTATTCATGATTTTACTGAAATGGTCTTTAAACTGATCAAACTGATATATCGTAAACCTATATGAGCCGCGTCACGACAAAACCCACAATGTGGTTGTGCGCCCAGCTCAGACTCAGATCACCCTGGGCATTCGCTCTGTCTGATCAGACTCTTTGCTAAGTGCTTATCGGGTAGCTTAGGGTGTAAGCTACAGCCATGCGGACAGTGAAGACTCTGATCAGACTGGGCGAATGCCCAGGCTGATCTGAGTCTTCGCTGGGCGCACAACCACTTCGTTGGTTTTGTCATGTCGCGGCTCATATGTTTGTCGATTGCTCATTTTATTAGTTATCTCACCTGATAAATATCAAAAGCAAATGAAATCATTTACTTAGGTTTGTTGATTTTTTTCATTTGTTTAGCTTATTTAGCCTATTCCAGAGGATAATATATTCGATTTCATTTTCGATGCAACCAGTTGGAGGAAAAGTCGAATAAATCCACTTACATGCTTTCAGTTGCAGAAAGTCTATGTAAAATGTCCATTGGGCGGTTTTATTTTGAACTAATGATTTCTTTTATCACAGAATCCTGGATAACAATATCAAACATTCTGCTTGCGGACACTGAATGACCGAAATAATTTTTCAGCGAAGATGTGTGTATAATCAGATGTTTTAAATATCAGTTATGTCAGACTGACACTTGTTTGCATAAAATAATTTTTCATCGACCTAGTATTAATCTGACAATTTACTTTCTGGGCGCCCGTCGGTGTTTCTTTCTTTGTATTGTAAATAATACACAGATCCACCGGAATAGAAAAACGTGCGTCGAAATAGGCTTAACGACAGTGTCTAAGTATCGTTAGATTTCACTATGATTCTCAAATAGTTTGTAAACGAAAACATAGTGACTTAACCAAGAGGCTTTTATCTATTTACTTGCACAAAGAAATCAAAGAATGAAAGTGAATTTACATTGTAGCGCACGATCGACTAAACGTGCGTCGGAATAGGTCAAATGAGTGTATACCAATTTTTAGGCCAAAATCTTTAGCCATTCCTATGTAATTTTATGTCATAGCATTTTTCCATATAAAAGCACCAGAAAGCAAATTTGACATTGTCATTAAAACGTCAAGGCTAATCCAAATGCATCATTTGAACAACCTTGGTAGTTTTGGTGTACCCGATGCTTCATACTAAGTTTCAAGGCCATCAGTCAGTTGGTTCTGGAGAAGAGGAGAAGAAGATTTTTAAAGGTTTTTACTATTTATGGTCATGGCGGCCATGTTGGTTATGTGACCAGGACCGTTTGAACAATTTTTTTTCCCATGACCCCTACATATGAAATTTGGTTACACTCGCCCCAGTGGTTTCAGAGAAGTCGTTTGATATTGTGGATGGATGGACGGAAGGACGGACGTAGACGAACAACGTTCGACGGACGATGGAGGGATGATATAAAAAGCTCTTCGCCGATAAACAAAGCTTGAATAAACAGAACAGCTGTTTGTAAGTTAATCTAACATATGACTGTCACAAATATTAGCATAATTTTTAAGACAGCTGTCTACCTATCACTTCGATTCGCAACTGACAATTAAACTATATGTATGCTGGATATCTGGAAATGAAGTAAGTAACTTTTTTTTTAAAAAAAAGTCAATAATAATAATAAAAAAAACCTGACATTTACCTAATTAGATATATTTTGCTTAAAGCTTTTTTTTTTTTTTTTTTTTGATTTAAAAAAAGATTATATCACGCAAGGATACTCGAAAACATCGGAGAAAATGCTTCGGAAAATGCTGTCTTTATCTAGCCATTATTCCGCGGAATTTCACGTTATAATTGTCGGTTCCATGGCAAATAGCGTCATTCGATGTCACGAAATTATGTTTATATTTTAAGGAATGATTTTTTTTCTGGAATTTGTCGAAGTGTAAACTACATTGATTCACACGCAAAGATAATTCGGGCTTCACGTAAACTTTGCTGGTGACACAATTAGTGTACACTTAGATAAACATCAGAAAAATGAAACATGAATCATTGCTTATATTTGCATTCGTTTCAATCGAGACCTTGTCATGATGAAAAAAACTCTTATACGTATTAGCGCTAAGATTGAAACAGTAAAGCATAATACATGTACGCATATTTTTCTACTAACAGCGGAACAGCGTCAATGGCGTAATGAAGTCACCGAAATCAAGTCATCGAACAAATAGATCGAACAACAAGCCAGCGAACACAAAACTATGAGAGTGACGAGTTTCTAAGAAATAGTAAAAAGCACGGCAATTTCATACCGTTACCTTCAAACTTATCACTACAGATGGACCGAAATATGTTTTTGTGACCAGTCGTACTGGAATTTTTACAAATAGCAACATGCACAGCAAGGGTCGCCATAATATGTTTTCGTGGTATGAGCGGCAGAGGGTACATAGATCTACTTTATGTATAGGCTACATTATAAAATATCAGGCGGTAAATTTAAATGGCAGCAGTTTAATCTCTGCTTCCAACGCCAAATAACTAGTGTGGAGAGATTTTATCACAAATACTATGAAGGGTATATCAGTAAAAACTATGGAGGGTATGTATGGGGCGCCAAATTAGGTGACCCTCAAACACAGTATAGTCTTTGTTATATATTGACCAATTATGAACCTGTTACAATGAAAATTATTACACAAATGGGCTTCTGATGAATAATTTGGGTGGTGTTTATTATAACAATCATGGTGGCTTTGCGTCACAACAGGTGTGAGAGGTCTGGAAGAGTCACCAAAATGGGGTACCCTAGATTTTTTTGGTATTTTTTTTCATTGGTCAGCACATATTCACCTATTACACTGCAATTTTTTGACAAAATGCGCTTCCAATGCATGACTTGGGTGCTGGAAAGTATAATAAGCAAGGTGGTTTTGTGTCACAACTGGTATCAGACATTTGAAGTGTCACCAAAATGGGGTACTAGAGATTTTCTTAATGTCACATATTAGACAATTATGAACCTGTTACAATGAAAATTATTATACAAATGGGCTTCTAATGAATAATCTGGGTGCTGTAAAGTATAACAAGCATGGTGGTTTTGCGACACAATAAGCGTGAGAGGTATAGAAGGGTCACCAAAAAGGGGTACCAGAGATTTTCTTATTATTGGGGTCTTTTGTCACATATTCATCAATTATGAACCTGTTACAATGAAACTTATTATACAAATAGGGTTCTTATGAATAATTTGTTAAGTATAATAAGCATGGTGGCTTTGCGTCACAACAGGTGTGAGAGGTCTGGATGGGCCACCAAAATGGTATACCAGAGATTTTCTTAGTATGGGGCGTCTTTGTCTCATATTTCGACAATAATGAACCTGTTAAAATGAAAATTATTACACAAATGGGCTTCTAATGAATAACTTGGGTGCTGTTAAGTATAATAAGCATGGTGCCTTTGCGTCACAATAAGTTTGAGAGGTCTGGAGGGGTCACCAAAATAGGATACCAGAGATTTTCTTAATTTTCGGGCGTCTTTGTCTCATATTTCGACAATTATGAACCTGTTACAATGAAAATTATTACATAAACGGGCTTCTAATGAATAATCTGGGTGCTGTAAAGTATAACAAGCATGGTGGTTTTGCGTCACAATAAGTGTGAGAGGTCTGGAAGGGTCACCAAAAAGGGGTACCAGAGATTTTCTTATTATTGGGGTCTTTTGTCACATATTCATCAATTATGAACCTGTTACAATGAAACTTATTATACAAATAGGGTTCTTATGAATAATTTGGATGCTGTTAAGTATAATAAGCATGGTGGCTTTGCGTCACAACAGGTGTGAGAGGTCTGGATGGGCCACCAAAATGGGATACCAGAGATTTTCTTAGTATGGGGCGTCTTTGTCTCATATTTCGACAATAATGAACCTTTTACAATGAAAATTATTACACAAATGGGCTTCTAATGAATCACTTGGGTGCTGTTAAGTATAATAAGCATGGTGCCTTTGCGTCACAATAAGTTTGAGAGGTCTGGAGGGGTCACCAAAATAGGATACCAGAGATTTTCTTAATTTTCAGGCGTCTTTGTCTCATATTTCGACAATTATGAACCTGTTACAATGAAAATTATTACACAAACGGGCTTCTAATGAATAACTTTGGTGCTTTTAAGTATTCTAATGAATAGTTTGGGTGCTGTTAAGTTTAATAAGCATGGTGGTTTTGCGTCACAATAAGTGTGAGAGGTCTTGAAGGGTCTCCAAAATGGGGTACCAGAGATTTTCTTAATATTCGGCGTCTTTCGTCACATATTCATCAATTATGAACCTGTTACAATGATAATTCTTACACAAATAGGCTTCTAATGAATAATCTGGGTGCTGTAAAGTATAACAAGCATGGTGGCTTTGCGTCACAACAGATGTAAGAAGTCTGGAAGGGTCACCAAAATGGGGTTCGAGAGATTTTCTTAATATTGGTGTCTTTGTCACATATTCAACAAATCTGAACATGTTACAATGAAAATAATTACACAAATGGGCTTCTTATGAATAATTTGGATGCTGTTAAGTATAATAAGCATGGTGGCTTTGCGTCACAACAGGTGTGACAGGTCTGGATGGGCCACCAAAATGGGATACCAGAGATTTTCTTAGTATGGGGCGTCTTTGTCTCATATTTCGACAATAATGAACCTGTTACAATGAAAATTATTACACAAATGGGCTTCTAAAGAATAACTTGGGTGCTGTTAAGTATAATAAGCATGGTGCCTTTGCGTCACAATAAGTTTGAGAGGTCTGGAGGGGTCACCAAAATAGGATACCAGAGATTTTCTTAATTTTCGGGCATCTTTGTCTCATATTCTACAATTATGAACCTGTTACAATGAAAATAATTACACAAATGGGCTTCTAATGAATAACTTTGGTGCTGTTAAGAATAATAAGCATGGTGGTTTTGCGTCACAATAAGTGTAGGAGGTCTGGAAGGGTCTCCAAAATTGGGTACCAGAGATTTTCTTAATATTGGGCGTCTTTTGTCAAATATTCCTCAATTATGAACCTGTTACAATGAAAATTCTTATACAAATAGGCTTCTAATGAATAATCTGGGGGCTGTAAAGTATAACAAGCATGGTGGTTTTGCGTCACAATAAGTGTGAGAGTTCTGGAAGGGTCACCAAAATGGGGTACCAGAGATTTTCTTATTATTGGGGTCTTTTGTCACATATTCATCAATTATGAACCTGTTACAATGAAAATTATTATAAAAATAGGCTTCTAATGAATGATCTGTGTGTTGTAAAGTATAACAAGCATGGTGGCTTTGTGTCACAAAAGGTCTGAGAGGTCTGGATGGGTCACCAAAATGGGGTAGCAGAGATTTTCTTAATATTGGGTGTCTTTCTCAAATATTGGACAAATCTGAACCTATTACAATGAAAATAACTACACAAATGGGCTTCTAATGAATAATTTGGATGCTGTTTAGTATAATACGCATGCTGGCCTTGCGTCACAACAGGTGTGAGAGGTCTGGAAGGGTCACCAAAATGGGATACCAGAGATTTTCTTAATATTGTGTCTCTTTGTCACATATTCAACAAATCTGAACATGTTACAATGAAAATAATTACACAAATGGGCTTCTTATGAACAATTTGGATGCTGTTAAGTATAATAAGCAGGGTGGCTTTGCGTCCCAACAGGTGTGAGAGGTCTGGATGGGTCACCAAAATAGGATACCAGAGATTTTTTTAGTATGGGGCGTCTTTGTCTCATATTTCGACAATAATGAACCTGTTACAATGAAAATTCTTACACAAATGGGCTTCTAATGAATAACTTTGGTGCTGTTAAGTATAATAAGCATGGTGCCTTTGCGTCACAATAAGTTTGAGAGGTCTGGAGGTGTCACCTAATTAGGATACCAGAGATTTTCTTAATTTTCGGGCGTCTTTGTCTCATATTTCGACAATTATGAACCTGTTACAATGAAAATTATTACACAAACGGGCTTCTAATGAATAGTTTGGGTGCTGTTAAGTATAATAAGCATGGTGGTTTTGCGTCACAATAAGTGTTAGAGGTCTGGAAGGGTCTCCAAAATAAGGTACCAGAGATTTTCTTAATATTGGGCGTCTTTCGTCACATATTCATCAATTATGAACCTGTTACAATGATAATTCTTATACAAATAGGCTTCTAATGAATAACTTGGGTGCTGTAAAGTATAACAAGCATGGTAGCTTTGCGTCGTAACAGATATAAGAAGTCTGGAAGGGTCACCAAAATGGGGTACCAGAGATTTTCTTAATATTGGGTGTCTTTATCACATATTCAACAAATCTGAACATGTTACAATGAAAATACTTACACAAATGGGCTTCTTATGAATAATTTGGATGCTGTTAAGTATAATAAGCAGGGTGGTTTTGCGTCACAACAGGTGTGAGAGGTCTTGATGGGTCACCAAAATGGGATACCAGAGATTTTCTTAGTTTGGGGCGTCTTTGTCTCATATTTCGACAATAATGAACCTGTTACAATGAAAATTATTACACAAATGGGCTTCAAATGAATAACTTGTGTGCTGTTAAGTATAATAAGCATGGTGCCTTTGCGTCACAATAAGTTTGAGAGGTCTGGAGGGGTCACCAAAATAGGATACCAGAGATTTTCTTAATTTTCGGGCGTCTTTGTCTCATATTCTACAATTATGAACCTGTTACAAAGAAACTTACTACATAAATGGGCTTCTAATGAATAACTTTGGTGCTATTAAGTATAATAAGCATGGTGGTTTTGCGTCACAATAAGTGAGGGAGGTCTGGAAGGGTCTCCAAAATAGGGTACCAGAGATTTTCTTAATATTGGGCATCTTTTGTCACATATTCATGAATTATGAACCTGTTACAATGAAAATTCTTATACAAATGGGCTTCCAATGAATAATCTGGGTGCTGTAAAATATAACAAGCATGGTGGCTTTGCGTCACAATAAGTGTGAGAGGTCTGGAAGGGTCACCAAAATGGGGTACCAGAGATTTTCTTAATATTGGGTGTCCTTGTCACATATTGGACAAATCTGAACCTGTTACAATGAAAATTATTACAGAAATGGGCTTCTAATGAATAATTTGGATGCTGTTTAGTAAAATAAGCATGGTGGCTTTGCGTCACAACAGGTGTGAGAGGTCTGGAAGGGTCAACAAAATGGGATACCAGAGATTTTCTTAATATTGTGTCTCTTTGTCACATATTCAACAAATCTGAACATGTTACAATGAATATAATTACACAAATGGGCATTTTATGAATAATTTGGATGCTGTTAAGTATAATAAGCATGGTGGCTTTGCGTCACAACAGGTGTGAGAGGTCTGGATGGGTCACATAAATGGGATACCAGAGATTTTCTTAGAATGGGGCGTCTTTGTCTCATATTTCGACAATAATGAACCTGTTACAATGAAAATTATTACACAGATGGACTTCTAATGAATAACTTGGGTGCTGTTAAGAATAATAAGCATGGTGCCTTTGCGTCACAATAAGTTTGAGAGGTCTGGAGGGGTCACCAAAATAGGATACCAGAGATTTTCTTAATTTTCGGGCGTCTTTGTCTCATATTCTACAATTATGAACCTGTTACAATGAAAATTATTACACAAATAGGCTTCTAATGAATAGTTTGGGTGCTGTTCATATAATAAGCATGGTGGTTTTGCGTCACAATAAGTGTAGAAGGTCTGGAAGGTTCTCCAAAATGGGGTACCAGAGATTTTCTTAATATTGGGCGTCTTTTGTCACATATTCTTCAATTATGAACCTGTTACAAAGAAAATTATTACCCAAATAGGCTTCTAATGAATAACTTGGGTACTGTAAAGTATAACAAGCATGGTGGCTTTGCATCACAATAAGTGTGAGAGGTCTGGAAGGGTCACCAAAATGGGGTACCAGAGATTTTCTTATTATTAGGGTCTTTTGTCACATATTCATCAATTATGAACCTGTTACAATGAAAATAATTACACAAATGGGCTTCTAATGAATAATTTGGGTGCTGTTGAGTATAATAAGCATGGTGGCTTTGCGTCACAACAAGTGTGAGAGGTCTGGATGGGTCACCAAAATGGGATACCAGAGATTTTCTTAGTATGGGGCGTCTTTGTTTCATATTACGACAATAATGAACCTGTTACAATGAAAATTATTACACAAATGGGCTTCTAATGAATAACTTGGGTGCTGTTAAGTATAATTAACATGGTGGTTTTGCGTCACAATAAAAGTGAGAGGTCTGGATGGGTCGCCAAAATGGGGTAACAGAGATTTTCTTAATGTTGGGAGTCTTTGTCACATATTCGACAAATCTGAACATGTTACAATGAAAATAATTACACATATGGGCTTCTTATGAATAATTTGGATGCTGTTAAGTATTAATAAGCATGGTGGCTTTGCATCACAACAGGTGTACATGTTAGAGGTCTGGAAGGGTCAACAAAATAGGATAACAGAGATTTTCTTAATTTTCAGGCGTCTTTGTCTCATATTCTACAATTATGAACCTGTTACAATGAAAATTATTACACAAAAAAAATGGGCTTCTAATGACTAACTTTGGTGTTTTTAAGTATAAAAAGCATGGTGGTTTTGCGTCACAATAAGTGTGAGAGGTCTGGAAGGGTCACCAAAATGGGGTACCAGAGATTGTCTTATTATTGGGCGTCTTTGTCACATATTGAACAAGTATGAACCTGTTACAATGAAAATTATTACCCAAATAGGCTTCTAATGAATAATTTGGGCGCTGTTAAGTATAACAAGCATGGCGCCTTTGCGTCACAATAAGTGTGAGAGGTCTGGAAGGGTCAGCAAAATGAGGTACCAGATATTTTCTTATCATTGGGGTCTTTTGTCACATATTCATCAATTATGAACCTGTTACAATGAAAATTATTATACAAATAGGCTTCTAATGAATAATTCGGGTGCTGTTAAGTATAACAAGCATGGTGGCTTTGCGTCACAAATGGTGTGAGAGGTCTGGATGGGTCACCAAAATGGGGTACCAGAGATTTTCTTAATATTGGGTGTCTTTGTCACATATTGGACAAATCTGAACCTGTTACAATGAAAATAATTACACAAATGGGCTTCTTATGAATAATTTGGATGCTGTTTAGTATAATAAGCATGGTGGCTCTGCGTCACAACAGGTGTGAGAGGTCTGGAAGGGTCACCAAAATGGGATACCAGAGATTTTCTTATTTTTGGGGTCTTTTGTCACATATTCATCAATTATGAACCTGTTACAATGAAACTTCTTATACAAATAGGCTTCTAATGAATAATTTGGATGCTGTTAAGTATAACAAGCATGGTGGCTTTGCATCACAATAAGTGTGAGAGGTCTGGAAGGGTCACCAAAATGGGTTACCAGAGATTTTCTTATTATTAGGGTCTTTTGTCACATATTCATCAATTATGAACCTGTTACAATGAAAATAATTACACAAATGGGCTTCTAATGAATAATTTGGGTGCTGTTGAGTATAATAAGCATGGTGGCTTTGCGTCACAACAAGTGTGAGAGGTCTGGATGGGTCACCAAAATGGGATACCAGAGACTTTCTTAGTATGGGGCGTCTTTGTCTCATATTACGACAATAATGAACCTGTTACAATGAAAATTATTACACAAATGGGCTTCTAATGAATAACTTGGGTGCTGTTAACCCTCTAGTGCCCAAACATAGAATGCACTATAAGAAAACATTTATATTCCATCCAGCCACTAGCTTTGGGAAGTCAAATTGAAAACAGGGTCTGAATTTGTGTTGAGGTCTAAGGTTGCTGAGATATACATGTAGCATATATGCTACATTGGGCATTAATTTTTTAAAAGTAGATTTTTTCCGGGTGAATAACTCAAGTGTTAACAATAATTACGGGACACCTCTTTGGATGAAAAAAGAATGTATGAAAAAGAATATATTGGCATATACGTATCAGGGATATCTGAAAAAGTGAAGTCAATATCACAATTTTTGTTTTTATTGCCCGATGTATCATATATGATACATTTTGTGTTTTCGAACTTTAGCGACTTTTGGCGGCTGATAAACGCACTTTAGACATATCATTACAACTGGAATGGTTTAATCTTATTTCCTGATATCTTAACTGATTTTCTAGCAGTATTACGTAACATACAAATCAATATCCTGGTCACGGCACCAAAACAGAGTCATGTAGCAGATATGATACACCGGGCACTAGAGGGTTAAGTATAATAAGCATGGTGGTTTTGCGTCACAATAAAAGTGAGAGGTCTGGATGGGTCGCCAAAATGGGGTAACAGAGATTTTCTTAATACTGGGAGTCTTTGTCACATATTCGACAAATCTGAACATGTTACAATGAAAATAATTACACATATGGGCTTCTTATGAATAATTTGGATGCTGTTAAGTATAATAAGCATGGTGGCTTTGCATCACAACAGGTGTACATGTAAGGGTCAACAAAATAGGATACCAGAGATTTTCTTAATTTTCAGGCGTCTTTGTCTCATATTCTACAATTATGAACCTGTTACAATGAAAATTATTACACAAACGGGCTTCTAATGAATAACTTTGGTGCTTTTAAGTATAAAAGGCATGGTGGTTTTGCGTCACAATAAGTGTGAGAGGTCTGGAAGGGTCACCAAAATGGGGTACCAGAGATTGTCTTATTATTGGGCGTTTTGTCACATATTGAACAAGTATGAACCTGTTACAATGAAAATTATTACACAAATAGGCTTCTAATGAATAATTTGGGCGCTGTTAAGTATAACAAGCATGGCGCCTTTGCGTCACAATAAGTGTGAGAGTTCTGGAAGGGTCAGCAAAATGAGGTACCAGATATTTTCTTATCATTGGGGTCTTTTGTCACATATTCATCAATTATGAACCTGTTACAATGAAAATTATTATACAAATAGGCTTCTAATGAATAACTCGGGTGCTGTTAAGTATAACAAGCATGGTGGCTTTGCGTCACAAAAGGTGTGAGAGGTCTGGATGGGTCACCAAAATGGGGTAGCAGAGATTTTCTTAATATTGGGTGTCTTTGTCACATATTGGACAAATCTGAACCTGTTACAATGAAAATAATTACACAAATGGGCTTCTTATGAATAATTTGGATGCTGTATAGTATGATAAGCATGGTGGCTCTGCGTCACAACAGGTGTGAGAGGTCTGGAAGGGTCACCAAAATGGGATACCAGAGATTGTCTTAATATTGGGTGTCTTTGTCACATATTCGACAAATCTGAACATGTTACAATGAAAATAATTACACAAATTGACTTCTAATGAATAATTTGGGTGTTGTTGAGTATAATAAGCATGGTGGCTTTGCATCACAACAGGTGTGAGAGGTCTGGAAGGGTCACCAAAATAGGATACCAGAGATTTTCTTAATTTTCGGGCGTCTTTCTCTCATATTCTACAATTATGAACCTGTTACAATGAAAATTATTACCCAAATGGGCTTATAATGAATAATTTGGGTGCTGTTAATTATAACAAGCATGGTGCCTTTGCGTCACAATAAGTGTGAGAGGTCTGGAAGGGTCACCAAAATGGGGTACCAGAGATTTTCTCATTATTGGTCGTATTTTGTCACATATTCATCAATTATGAACCTGTTACAATGAAAATTCTTTTACAAATAGACTTCTAATGAATAATCTGGGTGCTGTAAAGTATAACAAGCATGGTGGCTTTGCGTCACAAAAGGTGTGAGAGGTCTGGATGGGTCACCAAAATTGGGTACCAGAGATTTTCTTAATATTGGGTGTCTTTGTCACATATTGAACAAATCTGAACCTGTTACAATGAAAATTATGACACAAATGGGCTTCTAATGAATAATTTGGATGCTGTTTAGTATAATAAGCATGGTGGCTTTGCGTCACAACAGGTGTGAGAGGTCTGGAAGGGTCAACAAAATGGGATACCAGAGATTTTCTTAATATTGGGCGTCTTTGTCACATATTCGACAAATCTGAACATGTTACAATGAGGCACCAAATTTGATGACCCTCAAAACAGACAATTTCTGACCTTTACGGTAAAGAAAATACAAAATGACGACCTGTTACAACAAAACTTTTCACTTCAAACCGATTGCAATGCAACGTGTACTTACAGGACAAAATTATAAGTATGGTGGGATCGTGTCACAAATACTCTGGAGGGTCTGTATGGGGCACCAAATAAGGTTACCCTCCAACACAGACAGTTCCGTAAAGAAAATACAAAATGACGACCTGTTACAACAAAACTTTTCACTTCAAACTGATTGCAATGCAATGTCTGCCTACAGGACATGATAATAAGTATGGTGGGATCGTGTCACAAATACTCTGGAGGGTATGTATGGGGCACCAAATTAGGTGACCCTCAATCACAGAAAATTTCTCAACTTTACCGTAAAGAAAATACAACATGACGACCTGTTACAACAAAACTTTTCACTTCAAACCGATTGCAGTGCAGTGTCTGCTTACAGGACTAGATTATTAGTATAGAGGGGTCGTGTCACATTATACACTGGAGATCTGTATGGGGCACCAAATTAGGTGACCCTCAATCACAGACAATTTCTCTGTTTTCCAAAAAGAAAATAAAAAATGACGACCTGTTACAACAAAACTTTTCACTTCAAACTGATTGCAATGCAATGTCTGTCTACAGGACATGATAATAAGTATGGTGGGATTGTGTCACAAATACTCTGGAGGGTATGTATGGGGCACCAAATTAGGTGACCCTCGATCACAGAAAATTTCTCAACTTTACCGTAAGGAAAACACAAAATGACGACCTGTTACAACAAAACTTTTCACTTCAAACCGACTGCAATGCAGTGTCTGCTTACAGGACTAGATTATTAGTATAGTGGGGTCGTCTCACATATACTCTGGAGATCTGTATTGGGCACCAAATTAGGTGACCCTCAATCACAGACCATTTCTCAGTTTCTCCAAAAAAAAAGAAAAATAACGACCTGTTACAACAAAACTTTTCACTTCAAACTGATTGCAATGCAATGTCTGCCTACAAGACGTGATAATAAGTATGGTGGGATCGTGTCACAAATAATCTGGAGGGTATGTATGGGGCACCAAATTAGGTGACCCTCAAACACAGACAATTTCTCACCTTTACCGTAAAGAAAATACAAAACGACGACCTGTTACAACAAAACTTTTCACTTCAAAGCGATTGCAATGCAGTGTCTGCTTACAGGACAAGACTATGAGTATAGTGGGATCGTGTCACAAATACTCTGGAGGGTCTGTATGGGGCACCAAATTAGGTGACCCTCAATCACAGACAATTTCTCAGTTTTCAGTTTTCCAAAAAGAAAATAAAAAACGACGACCTGTTACAACAAAACTTTTCACCTCAAACCGATTGCAATGCAGCGTCTGCTTACAGGACAAGATTATTAGTATGGTGGGATCGTGTCACAAATACACTGGAGGGTCTGTATGCAGACATTACACTGCAATCGTATTGTGGTGAAAAGTTTTGTTGTAACAGGGTGTCATTTTGTATTTTCTTATTAGTAAAACTGAGACATTGTCTGTGATTGAGGGCATCTAATTTGGCGCCCCATACAGACACTCCATATTATTTGTGACACGATCCCACCATATTAGTACTCTTGTGCTGTAAGCGGACTTTGCATTGCAATTGGTTTGTAGTGAAAAGTTTTGTTGTAACAGTATGTCATTTTGTATTTTCTTTTAGGTGAAATTGAGAAATTGTCTGTGATTGAGGTTCACCTAATTTGGTGCCCCATAGATACCCTCCAGAGAATTTGTGACACGATCCCATCACACAAGTACTCTTGTCCTACAGGCAGACATTGCATTTCAATTGGTTTGATGTGAAATGTTTTGTTGAAACAGTGCGTCATTTTGTTTTTTCTCTATTCAAGGTAAAGCTAAGATATTGTCTGTGATTGAGAGTACCTAAACTGGCGCCCGATACAAACCCTCCATATTATATGTGACACGATCCCACCGTACTAGTAATCTTGTTCTGTAGGCAGACATTGCATTGCAATCAGTTTGTAGTGAGAAGTTTTGTTGTAACAGGGTGTAATTTTGTATTTTCGACAAAGCTGGGAAATTGTCTGTGTTTTAGGGTCACCTAATTTGATGCCCCATACAGACCGTTCAGAGTATTTGTGACACGATCCCACTATACTTATAATCTTGTCCTAAAGGCAGACATTGCTTTGCAATCGGTTTGTAGTGAAAAGTTTTGTTGTAACAGGGTGCAATTTTTTTTATTTTCTTTATGGTTAAATTGAGAAATTGTCTATGATAGAGAATCACCTAATTTGGTGCCCGATACAGATCCTCCAGAGAATTTGTGACACAATTCCACCATACAAATAATCCTCTTCTGTAGGCAGACATTGCATTGCAATCGGTTTGAAGTGAAAAGATTTGCTGTAACAGATCGTCATTTTTTATTTTCTTTTCGATAAAGGTGAGAAATTGTCTGTCTTTTAGGGTCACCTAATTTGCTGCCCCATACAGTCCCTCAAAGTATTTGTGACACGATCCCTCAATACTAATGATCTTGTCCTGTAAGCAGACGCTGCATTGCAATTGGTTTGCAGTGAAAAGTTTTGTTGTAACAGGTCGTCATTTTGTATTTTCTTAACAGTAAAGGTGATAAATTGTCTGTGTTTGAGGGTCACCTAATTTGGTGCCCCATACAGACCCTAAGAGTTTTTGTGACACGATCCTACCCTACTAATAATTTTGTCCTGTAGGCATACATTGCATTGCAATTGGTTTGAAGTGAAAAGTTTCTTTGTAACAGGTTGTCATTTTTTATTTTATTTTCGGTAAAGATGAGGAACTGTCTGTGTTTGAGGGTCACCTAATTTGGTGCCCCATACAGACCCTCAGAGTATTTGTGACACGATCCCACTATACTAATAATTATGTCCTGTAAGCAGACGTTGCATTGCAATCGCTTTGAAGTGAAAAGTTTCGTTGTAACAGGTCGTCATTTTGTATGTTCTTTACGGTAGAGCTGAGAAATTGTGTGTGATTGAGGGTCCCTTAATTCGGCGCCCCATAGAGACCCTCTATAGTATTTTTGACACGCTCCATTCATTCTAGTAATCTTGTTCTATAGGCAGACATTACATTGCAATCGTTTTGTGGTGAAAAGTTTTGTTGTAACAGGTTGTCATTTTGTATTTTCTTTTTAGTAAAGCTGAGACATTGTCTGTGATTGAGGGTACCTAAGTTGGCGCCCCTTACAGACCCTCCATATTCTTTGTGACACAATCCCACCATACTAGTAATCTTGTCCTGTAAGCAGACATTGCATTGCAATTGGTTTGTAGTGAAAAGTTTTGTTGTAACAGGTCGTCTTTTTTTTATTTTATTTTCGGTAAAGCTGAGGAACTGTCTGTGTTTGACGGTCATCTAATTTGGTGCCCCATACAGGCCCTCATAGTATATGTGACACGATCCCACCAT
This sequence comes from Ctena decussata, assembly GCA_963989385.1. Taxonomy (NCBI): domain Eukaryota; kingdom Metazoa; phylum Mollusca; class Bivalvia; order Lucinida; family Lucinidae; genus Ctena; species Ctena decussata. The sequence continues at coordinate 62,500,627 of OZ022500.1, forward strand.
ACTATTAATCTTGTTCTGTAAGCAGATGTTGCATTGCAATCGCTTTGAAGTGAAAAGTTTTGTTGTAATAGGTCGTCATTTTGTATTTTCTTTACGGTAGAGCTGAGAAATTGCGTGTGATTGAGGGTCACTTAAATAGGCGTCCCATAGAGACCCTCCATAGTATTTGTGACACGATCCCATCATTCTAGTAAGCTTGTCCTGTAGGCAGACATTACATTGCAATTGTTATGTGGTTAAAAGTTTTGTTGTAACAGGGTGTCATCTTGCATTTTCTTTTTAGTAAAGCTGAGACATTGTCTGTGATTGAGGGTACCTAATTTGGCGCCCCATACAGACCTTCCATATTCTTTGTGACACGATCCCACCATACTAGTAATCTTGTCCTGTAAGCAGACATTGCATTGCAATTGGTTTGTAGTGAACAGTTTTTTTTGTAACAGGGTGTCATTTTATATTTTCTGTTAGGTGAAATTGAGAAATAGGGTACCATAAATTTTGTTGCTAGTATGCTTCTTTTAATCAGTGTTCTGTGTATATCAACCTGTAACAATGAAATTTTATACACCATTGGGCCTCCAATGTTTTCCTTGTGTTCCGTTTAACTTAATGTGCATGGTCATTTTGCGGCAGAACTGCCTTGAAGGGTCTCCAAAATGTGGTACCATAAATATTGCAAATACAATGCTCCTTTTTCTGTTTATCGTTAAATCTCAACCAGTTACAATAAAACTTTTCAAACGAATGTGCTCCCAATTTATTTCTTAGTTGCAACAAATTATAATAAGCATAATGGTTTTGCGTCACAACTTGTGTGCAAGGTATGTTAGGGTCACCAAAATGGATGCAATTGGTTTTGTAATTATTTCGCTTTTTTAATGTTTTTCTTGTGTTTAGTTTAACATAATTTGCATGGTTAGTTGGCGTCACAACTGCAATGAAGAGCCTGGAGGGGTCATCAAATCGGTACAACAGATTTTGTAAATACAATCCTTCTTTTTCTGTTGTCCTGTGCAAGGTCAAGATGGGTCATCAAAATTGGATACCATAGATTTTGTTGCTAGTTTGCTTCTTTTTTTCAGTGTTACCTCCCCCCCCCCCCCCCACACCTCCCCCACGCCTCAAAAAGTGGATTGCACTAAGTTTCCTACTTCTCTGGCAAGGCAGCCACTAGAACTCCAGAGGGATACATGTGTAACGGTCGTCAAATTCGGTAACACCCAGCTCACGGCAGTTGTCGCTGTAGAATTCTCAACATTGTCATATTCAGCTCACAAGTTTGTAAAAACCCGTCAGTTACCGTTTTATTAAGCATAAATCACTACCAAATTAGGTACATTTATCCTAAATATTCAGATTTTCGAACTTTCTATCGATTTATATTCGTTTGGTGAACACATGTTCGATGTTTACTTATGTTCGATTCTTAGTGTTCGATAGCTTGATTTTACCAATGAAGTCGCCGACGTCCGATCAGATTGTAGAGAGTCATGGTTAATTAGATGACTTCATTTAAAGTTATGTGATGGCGCGTGGCTCAATGTAAACTACATAATGTTCTAATGGTTTGCTATGGGGCTTTTCAGTAAATACATCAAGAATGTAAATATTACCACGTACAATATACGTTACTGGTGCTGATGTCAGATTCAGTGACGGCTTTTAAGCGAAATTGCATGGCATCACAACACGTGAATTAACTTGTTCAAACATCGAAATAATCCTGTTATAAACTTGGGCACCGTTTTTCTTCCAATAATGACAAAACTGACTATCAGTTTCAATTTATAATTGATAAAAAGTGGCGGCATAACTGACCAGGCAAAGTTGCGATCTTTGCTCAGATATTTTAACAGTTCTTGTTATTAGCATAATGCTTAAGCATGTTTTAATGGCACACGTTCCAAAGTGTTGATTTATCCTGTGTTTATTTCGAATTCATACACCCTTACCGAAACGCCAGCTTTAGCACGAAATATTTCGCAATGAGCGAGGTCTACCCTGATAAGGGTCGTATAAAATAGTTACTCCATGCTTTGTTCGCCTGTACGGGATATAATCCACTCGCTGAAGCTCGTTAATTATCTCCTCGTACAGACGGACAACCTATTGTAGAACTATTACTTATTTTAAAAGCTCTATCTTTTTCAGAACTTATGTGGCGAAAACAATGTGCGAATTTAGACGTAATCTGTGGACCTGCTGCTTCCTGTGTACCGTTTTCTTCTGTTATATAATGTGGGTTTCAACAAAAATGTCAGGGTTTACCCATTAATGCGCCGCGACACGACAAAACCAACAAAGTGACATATGCGCCTAGCGAAGATTTAGATCAGTCTGGGCATCCGCCCAGTCTAATCAGAGTCTTCGCTGTCGGCATATAGGTAGCTTAGACCCTTAGCTACCTCTTTACCGACAGATGAGACTCTCATTAAACTGGGTAGATGCCCAGGCTGATCTGAATTTTCGCTGGGCGCACATGCCACTTTGATGGTTTAGTCGTGTCGCGGCTCATTTATGCCTAGTGTCCAATATAAAAGGACATAAGCAAAACTGACGCGACGTCTGATCAGGATCTGCCCTGTTTGCGTGGATATTACAGCAATTTCTGTCAAAATGAAAAAAATAAATAAATAAATAAACGAACCAGACATCCGTATGATGGTGAATGGACTCAAATGCGAGTTAACGATATATTTCTCAAGGCAAATGTTTTACCCATTTCTGCCTAGTGGAATCTTCTATCTTTATGATTTGGAGGAGTGTATTCATCATTTTAGGAGTGTCTGGTAAATTTATTTTATTGTTTTTATGAATGGCTGGAAATGTTTGCAGAGTAGATTCTGACCAGACTCTGCGTTTTGCGGCGTCTGATCAGAGTGTACACCGTTTGTCTATGTCTTTTTTATGGGACGCTAGGCATTAACTCTTTAAGCACCATAAAACAGACGACAAAATTTACGTCTGCAAAAATTAAAACAAATGCCTTCTCCAAGACATTTCATACTGAGAATTCAAAGACTAGAGGGCAAACAGTGTAGATCTAGATGAGGCGGCTCATGATGAGCCGCCTCATCACGATCTATGCTGTTTGCAAATTATGCTATTTTCGTCACTGGTGCTTAAAGTGTTAATGGATTAACTTGTCACCCGACAGACAAACGAAACAATTCTTTAATAGGAAACCGCATAAATTGCAGTATGGGAAGGACAAAGATTACAGTCTGCCTCGTAAAACATTTTCAAGAACACCCAAACCGCCGACACAAATGGCAACAGATTCAAAAAGTACCGATGCTGTTTTAGATTTAACAGAACTAAGACACAATATAATTCGAAATGTGATAAATAAAACCTGCCCCGACATTGAGCTGAAATATTATAATCTCAGTAGACCAAGAACTGATCATTGTCCATTTGACTTTTTAATAGGGGAACCTAATATTTGTAAATCCCCGGCGCCATTTTTGCTTATACTCGTAACATCTGCCCCTCAGAACTTGCAAGCAAGAATGTCCATTCGTGAAACTTGGGGGAAATATTCAAATGGCTCAGCATTGTCACCGCCTTATGATTCAATCACAGCATCCCTTGCATTTGTTTTGGGAAAGAAGACAGATGCATGGACGGATTATGCTCCAAGATCAGAGAATGAAAGATTTCATGATATCATAATAGGAGATTTTCTAGACACATATGAAAACTTAACACGTAAAACCCTCATGGGCCTAAAATGGATGACAACATACTGTCCTGCTGCTAAGTATATTCTGAAAGTAGATGATGATATTTTCGTTCATGTTCCAAATCTGATTGAGATGCTAAAGAGAGGCCCAACGAATTTAACAGGCGGCATATACGGTCACTTACATTCTGGTTCACAAGCTCGAAGACAAGGAATGTGGGCGGTGACTCGTGATCAGTACCCTTTGTCTAAATACCCACCATACATGAGCGGAGCATCGTACGTCATTTCAGGAAATATTGCGCAGAAACTATTGTTGGTGTCACAATATATGCCATATTTACCTGTGGAAGATGCCTTCATTACAGGGATTTTACCGCACATAATTGGTGCCCAGCGTATGTCAAGAAAAGGATTTACTTGCTGGGCAGACCACCAACGGAACCCATGCCAGTTTTTGAAAGAACAAAAAATATCGGCACACAGAATACACCCCATCCTTATGAAAATGATGTGGCAAACTCAACTGAATTATCCACATTCTTGCTTACACAAAGCTAGACGTAACAGTCGGTGACATGTGCTATGAACAATGAGAACATAGAAAACTTTGAGTACTTAGCAAAAGTAGTTCATTAATTCTGAACAAGTTCAAAGCTAACGAAGTCGGTTATGTAGTAGTTATACCATGGTTTGTCCGCCTGTACGAGGAGATAATCTACGAGCTTTACCATGGTTTGTCCGCCTGTACGAGGAGATAATCTCCCATACAGGCGGACAAACCATGGTATAACTATTTTATACCACTCTTACCAGTGTAGACCTTGCTCATTGCGAAATATTTTGTGCTAAAGTTGGCGTTTTCTGGTGAAGGGTGGTATAATTACACGACGCGTAAACTTATTTATTTGCTGACATATAGTGTATAGCTATTATACTGCAAAGAGCAACCCATTTCCTTTTTCAAGAAGAATCAATGCGTTTGATATTAACATTGCTAATGTATCCAACATAATAAACAGGTTAGTTTTACGTGTACAGTAATAACATTTTAGCGCGTACATGCAACGTCATTGACAACGACCGTGTCAACAATGCGATTTCTTTAATACTGAGATAGTATTCATTTAGAAGGCGATAAGGCAATATGTACGCGCTAAAACGTTATTACTGTACACGTAAAACTGATCTGTTTAAAATTCATTTAGAAGGCAATAAGGCAATATTGTATCATGGCCTACATTTTTTCCTTTGATCTTTTTGTGCAATATTTGAATTAACGTCAGACACTAGCGTCTTATCAAGTAGGTGCGGCTTCAGATTCCCATTCACTTTACACGGAGGTTAATCCATAGCCGTGCTATAACTACAGTGCGATATATATATATACCGCACAGTTCATACAGTGCATTCTGTCTGTGACAACACTGAAGCTGTCCAATTTTATTTATTATCAAGACACCTGTTGTTGCATTGCTACAATGAGGAAACTTAGTTAGGTAAAGAGAGTTTTATTTACCATTTAAACAATGCCCAATCAGACATTATTCTGTACAGTGTTAAACATGTTAAAGCACAGTGACTTAGAATTACCTATCCAATAAGCTTCTCCGGAGCCGCTGGCTCAGATGAGCTAAAATCTGAATAAAACCGTAAAAAATTAACGTATCTCCCTGAAAGTCAGCAGACTTTTATTTTTGTTGTTCTCTACAGTTTACGAAACAAAATAGAAGAACAAGCTGTTTAAAAAGGTGTTTTTATACGGAAAGATCAAAGGGAAATTTTTCTGCGCAGAAATCTAAAATAATAACTTCGTTATTGAAAATGTACGTAACTCTGAAGGTACTTAAATACTTAAATGTTGTTAGAACTTGTGTCCAATCCCATTGTGTTTATACAATAAAATATGTTTAATTTACTTAAATGCATTAAAAAGGGCGTCCTAGCAGTTATTTGTTCCAACTCTTTGTCAAATTGTAATGTAGACCAGATGCAAAAAGAGACTTTTTTCTCAAATGTTTGACCATGTATATGGTGCATGTATACTGGCTGCATTCATTAAACACAGGGTATGCAGTTATGCCTGTATCATACAGCATAAATACTACATTACTGAGACCAAGACAGGTGAAATTGTTCAATCTTAAAAGACAGACACTCTACTGTATATTCTTTACAAATATCTGGACACAGGCTACGTGTCTTTTTTTTATTTGCGCAGCCTGATAACGTCTTAGAAATAGAAAAAAATATTATTGCTCGGACGCTCTTCTTAATGACTTAAAGTACCTTCAGACCTAATCACAATTTTAATAACGTTGATTATCTTTTAGATTTTTGCTCACAAAATTACTCTTTGATCTTTTCTTAGTTAAACCTTTTTTACTTCCAAGAAGTCCTGCATTTTGGGTTCTGAGTCGTGAGAAACAACATAAAAAGGCATCTGCTTTTGTGATATGTGTTCGAAGTGACTTATAGGACATTGCGGCCGGGTGTACTATGCGCCATAAACATTTGTTTCCAAGAGCTGAAGAATAAACCCGGCTTTCCTTATATTGTATAAATATATCGTCCCGGTATGTGTTTCCGCGCGGTATGGGTTTCAGAGCCCTAACTATTATCATAAACTGTACGTGGTAGAGCATTTGCTCTGAGGAAATTTATTGACATCTATATTCTGCAGAAGGTCTTGTTCCTTACCATTATAAAGGAATGCCAAAAATATCATCTAGGAGAAAAGAAATTAAAAATCAAAACATGATGTGCTTTAAATAGCCATTTTTCTTACTGCACTTTTGTTATGGTTGTTGTGACCCCTAAATTTTTTAAACTAGCAAAATTTTGTAAGAAAAACCTACCGTCTGTTTATGGTTTGGTTAATATCTTTAATGTTATGCAATAGTTGAGGTTCACTGAAAATATATTAGTACTTTTCAAAAATGTTTTTGACAAGAGGGTCCTTATATCCAAAAGAAGTGTTTAGCAGTACCAGTAGGTAACGGTATGTTGTATTGTTTTTGTTTATAATCTGAGTTTTAAAGATCAAATTTATTTTTTCTTTTGCAGTTATGTTACCAGGTCCAGTTGTGATACAATGTGCATATCGATCTTTAACATTGAAGTTTGGAACTTTACAGGAATTTCCAATTTGAAGCATAGGGGTTGACAAGTTTGAAAAAAAGGCTATCATTGCTCCAAGGTTGGCATGCTATCTGAAATTATTAGTACCATCTCAAGAAGGATTGGTTGATGATTGATACCTTTTATTAAATGGTGTCAACAGGAATATGCTTACTCCTGAAATCAGTATTTTCTCCTCACCAAACCAAATAAATTTTTAATTCAAAATTTTAAAAAGGGCTCTGAAACACATACTGCGCTAGAAGGATATGTGAAAATAGGTAGTCTCCTCAAATACAAACTCCTGATTTTAATTCTATACAATATTTCATGAGGACAAGGGTAATGGTAGGATAAACATTACAGAAGACTTTTAAATATGTTTTTGGGCCAGCCTTACTGCATGTGCATTTAAGAAGTTGATTTTGATCTTAAGGGCTCTGAAACTGATGTCGCTGGGATAGTTTTGCTCTTGGTACAATATTTTGACACATACCGGTATTGCAGCGGTCGTACTAAATACCGCTCAAGGTATCGCAAGGTATACTCTAAGTATCGCTTGTCAGACTCAAAGTACCGCACGGTAGGCTGATGATTGGTTAATGCGTTATACAAATACCTTATTTAAGGCCCCATAAGGATGGACATGCAGTTCTTTAAAAATTAAAAATCAATATTTTAGACAAAAAAGGTTTATGACGAGGTCAGATTTTGCCTCAGCCTCTGTGAAGAGGAAGTCCTGTTGAAATATGGTGGTCATGATGAAAAAATACTGAGTTGTATGTTTTAATACCAGTCAAGCACATATAATGGAGTGTAACTGATTGTGAATTTATTCTATAAATTTATTTTGAAAACATTTTTGGCATGAAGAGCATATAATTTGAATGTAGACCTTATGACAAGAACATCTGCACTTTTAGCAATGATAGTCAAGCTTCTTGATTCAGTACCCAGTTGCTGTGTTTGACTCACTTGTAGGATATCTGTCTAAAGCAGATTTGCCTACCTTGCATTTGCTTGTGCCTACTATGCAGTACCTTGCGCCTACCTTGCGGTACCTTGTGTCTACTTTGCGGTACGTGGTGCTACCTCGCGGTACCTTGTGCTACCTTGAGGGTATGCATGTTGATGTTTTGTTGCTTTTTTTATCAAAATAAACTATTTCCTTTCGTCTATCAATAAATGTAAGTATTTTAATGAGTTGATGTGCAACATGGGTGTTTACATTCATTCGTGTTTCAATCAATATAGTCAGTCAAAGCAGCCGAAATGTCCGTAAATGTTGCCGGTTTGTGAGTATGAGTATAATGTAAGATTCTTGGGTTCAATGGGCTGACTGAGATAATGAATATGAGGAATACTTGTATGCACTACCATGTAGTGCCAGGTAGGTTAGTCAGTTTTAGGTGGCAGGGAGGACATTAATGATGTATCCCGTCCTGGAAGACCAGCGGCAACTACATCTATAAACGAGCCGCGACACGACAAAACCAACAATGTGGTTGTGCGCCCGGCGCAGACTCAGATCAGCCTGGGCATCCACCCAGTCTGATCAGACTCTTCGCTTAGAGCTTAAAAGGTAGCTAAGGGTCTAAGCTACGTTCATGCGGACAGCGAAGACTCTGATCAGACTGGGCGGATGCTCAGGCTGATCTGAGTCTGCGCTGGGCGCACAACCACATTGTTTGTTTTCTCGTGTCGCGGCTCAAATATGTTGCGACAATAAGGACACTTGCTGAGCAAGATGCTCGGTATACAGAAAGAAGAACACTTTAAACTCGGAATATAAATAGCTTGAGAATAATTATTTGTTTGAGAAAATCTAAAGATTCTGTTGAAATAATTCTAGTTTGAAATGTTATCGGGAAAATGTATGCCATGCTCCGATACCTATGGCGTCATATATCTTTTACCATATGAAACAAGAGTTGATATTGATGTCAAAGCGACGCCATAGAAACGTCATTCTGCCAAGGTAATAAGCCCAACAACTGGTATCTCCATAGTGGCTATTGTACAATATCCGTGGCGTTATCTCACTTATAATTCGAGAAGAGCATGGCATACAGTGTACGCCATGCTTCACTCGAATTATAAGTGAGATGCTACCAGAAATTCATACCATGGAAAAGTGTGCTTTTTTCAAACCTATAATTTATTCTCAAATAATTTCATTCTCGGTATTTATAAGTAGATTTGGCTTAAAATCGTCGGCTGTCATTTCAATTTTAAAGGAAAACCATAGACTCAGGAAGGTTTGCTCCCAGTTGGTACCCCACTTGTTGACTCCATAGCATAAGCAAGAGCGTTTTGATAAATTTTCACAACATCTAGCCACCGTCAAAGGCAAGGACCAAAACTGACTTCGGTGAAGAGACCTTCGTTTATTTTTATAATTTTGAAAACTATGAGAACAAGGCGTGCATAGGTGAAAATGATCAACGACCCAGGCTGCATTCATAAGTAGGATAGTACAACGTGTTATTAATTAATTTTTATTTATTTATTTTTTCTTTGCCCTATTTTCAACAGTGATGGCCAGGGTCCGTGTAAAAGCGAATGGAGAATACTTTGAAGGTTTGGAAAAGCCGCAGGGGCGTAGCTAGGGGCAATTACACTGTACGCACAATTATGCTTTATACTCACTGAGGGCAATGATAGGAGGTTAATCCGCTAAGATATTTCAAATTTTCTGTCTGTTGGCAGTTAGCATTAAAATTATGCCCAATTAACAACATTTCAGCATGAAAATACGCAGGTGTGTGTTGAAATTTTGTCAATTTGACAAAATTTCAATACGCACCTGCGTATTTGCGTATAGGTAGCTACGCCCTTGAGCCGCTTTTGATGAGATACGTCTACTTTAGATTTCTTATCAATTTTGCTACGACTTCAAAAATGTGCCCGTAGATCAGTGAGATGCTAATTCAAGGGTTCAGGCATACCCTGTAATACCAACAAACGCAGACAAACACCATTTGCCCTTGTCCATTTGCCGCATGGCGTTGAATCAGCGTTGTTATGTTGTCGCTGCGTATGATTACTACCTTTATTTCAAGTTGTTCAAACATGTTTCAGAGTTCGGTATAGGCCTGTAACTACATTCCATATGAAAAATGTCCAACTAACCAGCAGAATCGTAAAGTCTTTTCTCATCATATAGATCAACGCATTTAGGGAATCCCACTGAATCGCCGTTGAATCAATGTTGATTCATCGTTGCGTGCCAGATCGGATACTTTCATTTTTCACGTTCTATCAGTTATAAAACATGAACGTGGGTAGTCCTGTTGAATCAACCACATTTCCTTCATAAGACTTATGTTCTTGACTGTACTAGATATATAATCTACTTTCATGAATTTACAAGGTTCCATCCCTTTGTCTCCAACCCATGTAATCCCTCTCCTTGGGATCAAGTCAGCTGCTATAATTACTCTCAGAATACCCGTAATGAAGACGTCCTCCAGGTATAGATACGGCATGAACGTGGACACCATGAAAAGTTTTCTCGCAATATTACCGGATATTATGTAGGAATTTCCGCTTATATATGGTGGAAAGTACGGCAGTGGATAATCATTATATGACACAGCCCACTTTCCTGTACGTTTAACAGGACTGCGCATGAAAGGCCTTCCGTAAATATTTCCATTTGGCCCTACCGGTTTTAACTTTAACATTCCCACCAGTTTTGGAATATGAACGAACACGTCGTCGTCCGCTTTTAAGATAAATTCAGCTTTCGAACAGAACACAGTTACCCACTTTAGACCCATTAACATTTTACGTGTCAAATTGTTGTAAGTGTCTTGGAAATCTCCTAATACAATATCTTGAAACCTCTCACTTTCAGATAGTATGGTATGATTACTCGAGGCGTTCATGTCTTTTCCAAGGAGAAATGCAAGAGCTACCACACTTGAATTATATGGCGGAGGAATTTGCAAATCTTTGGCATATCTTCCCCATGTTTCTCTAATTGCAAGTCGTTCTTTGACTTTTTCAGATGCTGATGGAACAAGTATTACTAAAAATGGCATCAAGCTATCACAAATATTTGAGCCATTTATCAAAAATTCAAAGTCACAATGATGTGTTCTTGTCCTGCTTAAATTATAATAGCTAAAGTCCGCGTTAGTAATTCGTTTAGAAATTCTACGAATATGACTATAAACATTTTCTTGCAACGCTGTTAAATTTAGGTTTGTCTCAGCCACGTTTGTTTCTAAAACTTTTTCCTTGTGTCGCAGCTGATGAATCGTTGTGAGAGTCTTGTATCGCGTTAATATTTCGTCCTGCATTTTTCTTCTGAACTTGTCCGTTTTGTCCGTAAATAATGAAACTAATGGTCTTTCTATTTGTTCGGATCTTTTTCTGAATAGCAATTGAGCAGTATGGTATTTATTCGAAACTAACCATATCAAAAGGGCAAACAAGAGTATGACGAAGCACGAGTAAACGGCTACTCTTCCTAACTTTCGACGCATCAAGGGTCGTGTTCTGAAACACAGTAAAATACGAGTATGTCTGGGAAACAGTCAACTACTGTTTTATTGGTGTCACACAAACATGCGGAAAGTTTGGAACAATCGATAAAATCTTTTTTTTTTTTTTTTTTTTTTCGTTTGTTTTAGATAATATTTGATCTCTTTTCAGCAATCATCAATCGATTAACGGGTGCCATCTTTCCGTTTTCAAATATAGTGTGGATATTCAACGTGCAATCGCACAAGGTAGTGACACGACAAAACTAACAAAGTAGCATGTGCGCTCAGCGAAGACTCAGATCAGCCTGGGTAGCCGCCCAGTCTGATTCGAGTCAGCGCTGTGCGTTTAAGGGTAGCTAATTGTCTAAGCTAGCCCCATGCGGACAGCGAAGACTCTGATCAGACACGGCGGATGCCCAGGCTGATCTGAGTTTTTTCTGGGCACATAATATTAATTCATTTTGTTATTTTAATTCGGACGAATTCATTTCTAATTTGAGGGGTTTCCGGAAAATGATTTCATTTGCATTGCATTTTGCATAAAAATTCCTGTGTGCAAGCAGGGTTGACCCTGCTCAGATGCCGCGTTTCCAGTCTTAAAAAGGGATTTAATGCGTACTAAAGGAAAACAATATCTCTGTATCACGTTATTGGAATGCACAATTTCGAAACACCATGGCGTTAAAGCAAAATTGGTAAAATATTCTTACGCGATTGTCTTGAGTGGCGCCTGGAAGATGATTTTAAAGGTAGTACATCTTATCATGTGTAAATTAAAATACATGTACTTACCGAAATCTACGTTCAAATTTTGATACACAGCAAACGAAAGTGTGTCAATGTCTTCGGTCGTTGGGCAAATCTGATAAGGAAAGCTTCCAAAAATTTCACCAAAATTATTGGGACATTTTAACCACAAATTGTAACTAACATAAATTTTGATCTTACCGAAAAAATAAAAAATAAAAAAAAAGTAAATAAATAAAATATAATAAAAAATAAATTAATATGATAAAAAAAATTGGGACACCTGAATTACTTATCGAAATTGTCAGGAAAATTGATTAGTTTGGATTTTCAGTGCAGAAATACATCTAAAAGATGTATTTGAGATAGCAAACAGTGTAGCTCCTGACCAGACTGCTCCTGCAGGAGCAATCTGATCTGGGGCTTCACTGTTTTATCATGCCTATCTGTCCAAATATTTAGAATTTTACGGTATCTTTGATTTGTCTAAAATGTTCTGAGAATATGGCCGACAGCGCAGACCTTGAACAAGCTGCTTCAGTGAGTCTATAGCTCTGTTTCAATGTTTAAATGAGCAACAGTGAAGCTCATGTATACACAAGCTATCTGAGGTATTTCATTTTAGAATTGAATTTTGATTTTTCAGCGTCCATCGTGTGATGAAGCCACTGGGCGGAGCTAAAAGTCCATGAAGCGCGAAGCGTTTCTTGTAGAATTTTAGCGATGACCACTGGCTTCTTCACACGATGAACGCTAAAATATCAAATTTTTATTTTTATATTTACACTTTAATTTCAGACCCTTCCTGTGCTGTTTTCGTGGTAAGTTAATGTAGACTATGCAAAATATGCCTGGAAGAAAAGATAGTAACGACGTATTCGGCCATTCGCGCTTCATGGAATTTTAGCTCATCACACGATGAACGCTGAAAAATCAAATTTCTATTCTTAAATGAAACCAGTTGCTCTAACAGGTTTACCTGTGGGAAGCCAGTGTCAAGTGTAAATATTGTTATATTGTCGTTCCTTTCATATACTGGGCATGACGATGTGATGAAAAAAAAATAAATAAACAGAGTTTATTAATCGTCCCATTTAAGATATAGGATTTATAAACCGAGGGAGGTTTGAAAATCTGATAAATAAACGAGTCCGAAGGACGAGTTTCTTTATCGGATCCTCAAACCTTCCGAGGTTTATAACTCCCATACCTTAAATGGGAAGATTCAATAAACTGTATATTACATTCGTATGCCTTAGATTTAAAAAATATTTCCATCTGTATTTATGTTTTCAAGTGTCCTTCCGAGGGCCTATACACAATAGCGCGAAAGGATACATGAATACTGAATTGCTTTGACCGCCATTTTGTTTTTGAACGGGCCAATGTTAGTTTGAATAAGACTGATTTTCTGACTAATGGATCCTGCATCATGCCTTTAGCATCATCGTCTGTACGGCTACTGGTCCCGACGTTCTAAGGCTCGCTCGATGAAGTCTGTTATGAGCTGAATGATACGTTTCTTATTGCTCAGCGCGGAGCGAGTATCGTAAAAGGCAATGGAATTCCACAAAATGGCGCTTTTGCAAAACCATTCAGGTCAACACGCCATGAATACTCATCAAAGTTTTGTTATAGGTTTGTTTAGCGTCTGTTGTTTCTCTCAAGATCGTAAAAAGTTGTCATTCACAGTTTCGCACTAAAATGCTAATATTTGGGTGTAGGCTTGTATTTTGGGCAATTAATTCTTTTGACCCCTTATATGCAGGAAACTTTTCCTCCCTTTGAGTGAGCATGTGTCAGGAAAGTAAAAACTGAATTTATTTCCAACCTTGAAAACCGTCCAATCGCTGTGCGGCATGGATGCGAAACTCTGGCTGCACTGATAAAGCACGAAATACAATTGTGAAAAAGATAGTGCTCATTTTCAATTAAGAATAGCAGAAAATCTAAACGGCTGGCAGGTATTCAGTTGTAGTTGACAGTGATCATCTGTAAGCCCTCTAGGTAAATCTGTAAGCTTTAGGTGTCAACAATTGTCCTGCTCTTGAGTAGAGCATGGGTAATAATGCCATTTTTGAAGAAATTTTCTGGCCCCAAAAAGTGGGTGGGGTGTCATTTTCTCTGCAACAATATTCATATAAGGACCTTATAATGGTTATAAATAGCTGTAAGTGTATTTAGGCATTCAAAGAGAAGAAAGAATGATTTAGGCATTCAGTAAGGCTGGAATGTCACTTTGTTCCGCTGACCCCCTGTGGAGTCACCGAGCTATCGAAAAAACTGTGGAGTGCAACCAAAGGCATCTCCAGCGGTATTTTATAGCTACAACTGCAGTGGAAAGAAAGAGCTTAGGTTGCCATTCACAGTTTCGCACTTTTAGCCGGGGACAAAAATGCTAATATTTGGGGGTAGGCTTGTATCTTGGGCTATAAATTCTTTTTGGCTCCTTATATGCAGGAAACTTTTCCTCCCTTTGAGTGAGCATGTGTCAGGAAAGTAAAAACTGAATTTATTTCCAACCTTGAAAACCATCCAATCGCTGAGCGGCTTGGATTCGAAACTATGGCTGCACTGATAAAGCACGAAATACAATTGCGAAAAAGACAGTGCTCATTTTCAATTAAGAATAGCAGAAAATCTAAACGGCTGGCAGGTATTCAGTTGCAGTTGACAGTGATCATCTGTAAGCCCTCTAGGTAAATCTGTAAGCTTTAGGTGTCAACAATGGTCCTGCTCTTGAGTAGAGCATGGGTAATAATGCCATTTTTTTAAGAAATTTTCTGGCCCCAAAAAGTGGGTGGGGTGTCATTTTCTCTGCAACAATATTCATATAAGGACCTTATAGGGGTTATAAATGGCTATAAAGTGTATTTAGGCATATGTACAGCTCATTCAAACAGAAGAAAGAATGATTTATGCATTCAATCAAGCTGGAATGTCACTTTGTTTGGCTGACCCCCTGTGGAGTCACCAAGCTATCCAAAAAACTGTGGAGTGCAACCTTAGGAAAGTAGTTGTAAAAGCCGGTACCCGGTCGTACATTAATAACTAATCTCCGAATGTTATCGGGAAGGTAATCAATCTACAGGGATTTATTTCCCTAGAGGAGTGAAAGTACCTACTACGTCATCAATTTGTGGGTACACAAGCATTTTGGCAGACAATTTGAATACATAGAAAACATCAGCTGCTGCTATTGGCTGAAAATGGATGCTGAGTTAATGTTATTATTTTTTCTTCTTAATTCAGTGGTATAACATCTAAAATTAGGGAATTGAATTATTTGATGTCTACCAGTATTGTTGTTTTGCATTTCTAAACTCTTTGAATTTTTGACAGTTATTTTCATCGGAAAGCAGTTCCGCAGACGGTTGTTGGGTTTGGGTTTACCCGGCTCTCTTAAATGCAACATAAGGTATTGTTTTTCTTTGCTTGTTTAAATTTTGAGTCCACCAGCTAGAAGGAGCTATGGTCTAAAGTAGCCGCGATTGGCAGGAAAGGTGTTGTATTTTCCAAAATGTTTCTATTGCGGTCTATGGGAAATGAATTGGTACCGTCACCCTAGAGGAAATATCTCCTCGTAGAGAGCTGGGAAATAGCATATTTATATTGACAAGAAATCCTTGTATTTCTTCGTAAAGAATGTAATATATAAATAAAATAAATAAGAAAACATAGCCGTATTCATATTTTTTTATATTTTTGTAAATTAATATAAAATGACATTTCTTTTGCATCAAATGCCGTCGTTACTGGGCGATATACATTAAAGGCAAATTATATTGACTTAAGGTTCCTCTTCACAGTTGCAAGAAAAAAAAATAGGACCATTATTTGCATCATACCAATACCTAAATTATATCCCCGATTGTCTCCATTTTATCCATATTCTCAGAAAAAGTGCTTAAAATTTTTTTGGTTGTGTTTGCACAATATTTATTTTACCAGAACACTGTGTTTTCCTTTGATAAAAAAATAGTTATCAAAGATTTTCACTTTTGAAAGGAAAAAAAATTAAAGCTCTTTTGACAGTGGTTTAAAGTTTGTTACAACTATGCACACAAATATTCTATACCACTCACTACCGACTCCTACCAATTTTGATTGTAAAAAAACGACCGAATACGGAAAACCAGAATTTTTTTGGCCACCCTCATGCTTTCTGGAGGCGGCCATATTTGAAAACTGGGAAAATCATGGTATGCCAGTTTTCGAACAAAATTACGATGAGATCTTACATTTAGCCAACTATCAAGACACACTTTCTGAAACTTCGATACAAAAGCCCTCTTTTAACACATAATCGATTAAACGTTCTTGCTTTAGTATCGTGTCATATTTGGAAAGAATCGTGTCCACATGTATTTGTTTGCATTTGCTTCGTCTTCGATTAACTAAGATTCCTACGCGTAAAATTTAACCGAACTAATTTGATTGAAAATATTAATATTATGTTCATATTATTTGTTGAAAGAAGTTTACTTTGATTTATTATTGCATATGACACTAGTTAATATGTCTACAAAAATTATTCTATCCGTAATTGTATGAAATGACAAATTGATTTTGGAACTACTTTTTAGCTCAAGCATTTCTGCTTCTATGCGGAAATGCTCTTCGGTCGTAAACAGAAACTAGAAAAACTTGGCTGCTGAAGCTGACCTTGGCTGATGTGAAGTTTGCATTAAGTATTTGCCGAGTTCTGACCGATTTACACATTGGTAGGTGTGAAAAACGATTGATCGCTCGTACGATTATTCAAATCTTCATCTTGTAGGTTCACCAGCTGACCTGTCAAACGTTGTTTTCAATGTTTTGATGACGTAGCGGTCGTATTTTTTATTTTTTTTTCAAACCACTTTTTTCATTAAATTTGTAATGTCATTGGAAAGTGTTGTCCATTTTGTGGTCCACTAAAGACATAATAACAAATAATAAAATGTGTTTGTGCATGTGTTTTTGGTTGTTCACATATGAGGGCCAACGAGAATCAGACCATCACTGAAAATACATGAAGAAATAATTTTGCTCATTTATTTGGTTTATATTGAATAAGTTGGGTGTACTATCATGGCAAGTGTTAAGAAAAACTCACGTAAGTTTGGAATTGCAAGGGGAAGACACCGTGGAAAGAGAAAATACCTATGTCTTGGTCGAAAGAGCTATCAGCTTTCATATCATTTCAAAGATAATAACTCGGACAATGTTGTGATTATCAAGCGCACACATGGTGGCAAGAAGTAAAATAAAAGGCTTGGAATTGTTAAATGTTTTGCATATAATTTGCTTAGTCCGTTGTAACCCGTCTGTTGGTCTGGATTGTTTGGTTCGGTAAAGATAGATGGGTTGCCATCTATTTGGGAAAGAGCTGCTGACTCGGCTTATCACTTGTAATTTATTGTTTGTTGGGATGTCTTTGTCAATCTTTCCCTTTGATGTTGGGGATAGGGTTTGAGATCTGATTCAGTCAGTTCCTGAGGTGTAGTTACTCTTTAAAATTGGAAAAAAACGAGCACTGAAAATATTTTACCAGTTATATCGGTTATATCCCAGTAGGCATGTGACGTCATAATGATGTCACTGCAACGTTATTACATGGCATCAATGTCAGTACAGTGTCATAAGGATGCAAAGCGATGTATAAATTTACCGGAACAGGTCTAATTACTGGATCGGACCGGAACGGACCCATATTATTCATATTTCCAGCCATTTTTTTTTTAGATATTTCGATACAATCTGCACGCGCAGATTAATTCCAGGCCCTACCTGTGACTAACATGTGTCATCTTAACTAGCAATCCCTGATTTCATCCACCGACTTGATACATATAGAGCTACATATTTCCTATGGATGAAATGTTGGTCATGATACTATGGAACAAAAATTCAGGAATGTTTGCGTTTTTCATTCTCTCTTAGTCTTGGACGAAAGATAGCCAGATTTTTTGTATAAGATTATATGATTTTAATATGGAACACATATGCGTGGGGTATTAAGAGGCCTACCCATGGCGCAAAATGCTCAAAGAGTATTTTGACTGATATCTCTAATTGGTTTTGCGCTAGAGGGCATACAGAATACGTTTAAATATTAAATAAATGTGTATTTATATACTATTTAATAAAAATATTACAAATATCAACTGAAGATAGGGAAAACGGGTACGTTCCGGTAATTCAGTCCATTGCGGTCCGTTCCAGTAAATGTGCCTGCTGGTATGTGTTTGGCAATGTGCCTGCTGGTATGTGTTTGGCTTCCAATATAAATATGAATATGTGTTTCTTGTCATCCTTCCAAAATATGCGCCGGGCCGCGTAGCGCAATCGGTAGAGCACCTTACTCATAAGTCAGAGGCCCTGGGTTCGAAACCCGGTCTGGCCACATACTTTTGTTTCTCCTTCCGCTGATTCAAGAAGGGCAGTTGTCAGTTACAGGAGAAACTATGTGCACTTAGTACTGGTTAACCGCTTAGGAGGTCTAAGCCTGCCCAGGAATAGTGTGGTTAGGTTAACTGACCATCCCAACATGACCTTAGCTGTTTACCGTGGATGATAAGCATCAAATCAACCAACCAACCTTCCAAAATATCTAAACTTCAGTTTACAAACCTTTCAGAACTTGCTGTATCAAAATCAATAAATAAACTCATGTTCAAATACTTTTCAGTTAAAATAACAGTTTCTGTTGGTGCATTCAGGCCACCATACTTTGGTTCACATTGCTGAAAAAGTAGTTCCAACATGGATGATGTTTGAAATTTTTTTATGGATTGTTTTTGGAAATCATCCATTTTCGTTGTAATTTGGCTATTTGCGTACTTTTCTCATGTGGCAGTCCTTAAATACAAGCATAACAAACATTTTTACATCATTATTTTGCAGATCGTGAGTGAAGGGAGATAAGTAACATTTTTGCCGAAAACCCTGAAAAAAAGTAAAATTTCACAAAATAGTGATTTCTTAAAAAGACTTTTTCCGCTTCAAATTTATCAGCATTTCTGGACAATTAATCTGGTATATAATATGGCCAGGTTTTGACATGGAAAACAGTAAAAAATTCACTTAGAAATTTTGCAATATAACTGTTAAGAGGAACCTTAATTTAATTAAAACATCTTAATAACTAATTCCATCATATTCTCGGGAATATGAGGGGCAGTCAGAAATGCCCGGAAAATTCTTGCTCCTATCTGTCCACCTGTAGTTACCTACACATACATGTATTATACATGAGCCAAACATTACACCATTATATCGCCTATGTATTGATCAGTTTTATTATTTATTTATTTATTTATTTATTTATTTATTTTATTTTATTTCTCTTTTTTTTTAATGAGAAGTGTGCACACACAAAGTTTTGAGCATTTAAACAAGGTTGGTGAACTCTGGAGTTGCGTCCCAGGATAGTCCATAAAAACGTCTTTCTTTTGCGTGACAATGCCCCTACGCATACTGCATACTGCCTTATCTACAGCAGACCTTGGGCCATATTCATAAAACGACTTAAGTGGTTGCTATGCTGTTGCTAAGGCTAAATTTCTTTGAAGGAGATTCCCTACAACTATGAAATTTGCTCTGGAGGAACAGTCTTTGTAAGACTGTTCCTCTAGAGTAAATTTCATAGTTGTAGGGAATCTCCTTTATAGATATTTAGCCTTAGCAACCGCATAGCAACGACTTAAGTGGCTTTATGAATACGGCCCCTTATCAACTCCTTCAAGTGGCAGTTATTGTACAACCCTTCATACAGCTTAGACCTTGCCCCTGCGACTTTTATTTGAACTGAAAAAGGCTCGCTAGAAACAGATATGAGACCATATGAGAAATACGAAAATTTAGTTTCAGCTCTAAATTGATACCTCAGCAGTAGATCTATTTCTTGGTTTGTGTAGGGAATACAAAAGCTCCCGGGGGTGGTGGTCGGGCGATGGTGCTGGTTATAACTTCCAGTGCCGGGGCGTCCTACTTATTTGGGTAAAAGTAGGGCAAGGGCCTACTGTGCTTAAAGTACATGTAGGTATGGGCGGGGGTGTTTGGACATGTTTTCTCTCGTCTATCATTTCTCTTTTCTTTCTCCCTCTCTCCGGGAAATGGCCCGATATAGACAGAATTACTGTCTCAAAGGGCCGTTAAACTCAGGATAACCAACCAGCCAACTAATCAACCTACCAACAAAAGCTCCCACAAAGATGGTCAAAGTGTATAGACATACTAGGTGAAGAGTACTTTGGAACAATTAAAAGAATTTTTTGAAAAACAGCAACATGCCCGAACATCCCTCGATATACAAATGTATATTTGTTACACATAATTTAAGCTTCGTTCACACGGGCAAAGTTTCTGTGACAAAGAAGGTTTGGCATAGAAAAATTTGCTCGTGTGAATGAAAACATATGCTACATTTTCATTGCCAAATTTATATGGTAAAATTTCTATGACAAACAAACTTTGTCCGTGTGAACAGAAAATTTGCCATAGAATATGTAACAAAGAAACTAACTATGGAGATGAACACAGACAATTTTGCTCAAAATAAAATCAGTTTGATTTTGAACAAAGTATATTTACCAAAGAAAATGTGGCACAGTTGGCCGTTCACATGAGTACACTTTGTTTGTCCAGGTACTTTTGACGAGAATTCTTTGTTCGTGTGAATACGGCAGCAAATATTTCATTGCCAAAGTTTATTTGACAAAGATTCTATGCCACATTTTTTAACAAATAATTTGCTCCGTGTGAACGAAAAATGTTTGGCAAACTTTCTTTGGTACAGTTTCCGTGACAAAGAAACTTTGGTCGTGTGGACGAGGCTTTAATCTTATGTAAACTACTCTACTTCTCGAAACAATATTTGAATAAACTTATTCAGATAAACCTACATGTATACGGAAAGAAGTAACAATTCCGATAAACCTATACATTTTCTTTTAATGTTTGCATGCATAGAAATTTATTAATACAGATGTGTCACAATTATATAAGCTGAATAGGGAAGGGTTCATATAACCTGAATATGGAAACGTTCTAAATATGACAAATGGCTATATGCGAGTGTTTACTCGCGCAAAGAGAGAGAGAGAGAGAGAGAGAGAGAGAGAGAGAGAGAGAAATTTTACATAGATCTAATAGCTCTGAAATTGATGTTCTCATATTCAGTACACATATGAGAGCTCCGAGCAGCATAACGAAATTTTCAAATTTACAATTAAATAAACTGTAGGTGAGTTTTCTGAGTATTATATACTGAAAGGATTTAAAAACTTCCACCCATTAATTTTGAATATCTCAAAAATGAATGCAGCTACGTTCACCAAAATTTTACAGCATATATATTATACCTGATTATCTCAATATAGCAAATCTGAAATCGTTTAACCGAATCGGTCAGGAACAAGCACGTGCTCCTCGTGTTTTTAGTACCGTTTACATAAGGATGAACAGCTTCATGTATACAGTTTTCTCATGAAACATTTCTCTTACAATATCAAATTGAATTTTAAAAGTTT
This sequence comes from Ctena decussata, assembly GCA_963989385.1. Lineage (NCBI taxonomy): Eukaryota > Metazoa > Mollusca > Bivalvia > Lucinida > Lucinidae > Ctena > Ctena decussata. Next base: position 62,522,187 of record OZ022500.1, read on the forward strand.
GCACTCGGTCGGTGGCTTTATTTAGCCTACCGCGCCTAAATATCGCAAACGGGCTCAAAGTTTTGGGCCAGATAAATGCTGAAATTTCAAAAAGTGACGTCGCGGTACAATTTTATGCGTTAAGTACGGCAATTTACAATCATAGGCGACGTGCACTGCTTACAGGAAACTCAAAAGACCGTCAAAAAAGCTCCTAACCAAGATTAAAAACCAGAGGTCAAGACGTTAACTAAATTCGACGCCGTCTCCGTAATAGGCTTTGCGCGAAAGCATCATCCGCAGTAATACTTGCAAATCAACGTGGATGACGTCACATTATTAAGGCAGTAAGAAATGGTCGAAAAGAGTGTTGCATAAGATAACGCCAGCATCGCCTTATGCATTTCAGTGACGTAACGCTCTTTTACTGATGTCATTTAAGTAAATGATACAAATAAACTGCGTAATCTTTAAATCTGATAAGTTTCAAGCATTTTGTCGTTAAATATTCAACAATGTCATGAGTGAAAAGATCAGCAGCCAGCAATAAAAAGTGGAAGTTTTTAAATCCTTTCAGTATAGTATAAATGTTAACTGTTTATCGTCTACAAGACAAGTGCGACACACAGCTATGTGAATAGTTTTGAGGCATTGCCTGGCTGACGTCATATTCTTCGGTATTTTAATGCTAGGTAGCAGCGATAATGGTTTTGAGGATTTACAAGACATGCTTAATTTTTGTACAATAGGAATGAGTTTTAGTTTTGTGGATATTATCGATGTGTAAACGCCGGCGATAGATGGATGGATGACATGCGATTTTATGTTCTTTTCAACAGGATATCATTCATAGCAGGACGATGGATGTTTGATAACGAAAGGCTGTTTGCAATGGAACCCCATTTACGTTTGAAAAGATTCGCGCATCAAGCGGAGGTCGAAACCAGGGGCCGCTAGGTCAGCAGGCCAGTGCTTAATCCACTGATCTACGGGGTCCTCTAAACGCCTTCGAATCACTCAAAAGCAGAATAAAGCCCGAAGGGCTTTGGGCTTTATGTTACATGTAAGTTTGTGAGTGATTCGCCGGCGTTCACACATCCATAAAATCTACAGAATTGAAATTCATTTCTTATAATTCCATGTCGCTCATTTTCTTAAAATTGTAGCTATATCGTGTATTTTAGAAACTGCCGCAAAGAAAATAGTGCAAGTATATTCCGGTTTCCGGTTCAGGGGGATTTATCGAAGTATAAACGCCGTTTTCTGTACGCTCTTGACCGATCAAAATGCGCTAAATTAGCATTAGAATACAGGATTGGAATTTTAGATATATGAAGCAGCTTTCATACCAGAACAAAAAAGTACAAACGATGTAAAAAAGCAATGATTCGGAACTAATAGAATCAAATTCAACATCCGATCCATGACCGCAAACGGAAATATCAGCGAAAAAAGTACGGAAAGCAAAATGTGCAGCATTTTCCCAGGCAGGGGATGAGATTCAAAAATGATAATTACGTCCAAAGCTGGATACTCGTTTATAGTATTTACTGAAAAGCCCTATAGTAAACCATTGGGACCTAATGTAGTTTAGATTCCAATAATTACATTGAGTCACGCGACGTCAATGACGTCAAAATAACAATGACTCTGTACAGTCTGATTGGACGTCGGCGACGCCATGACGTCATTCACGATGTTCCGCTGCTAGCAGAAAAACTGCGTGTACATTTCAATTTAGCGCTGATATATGATTTTTCATCGAGTTTTTGATTGAAATGAATGTAAATATAAGCAATGAACTTAATTTTTCTGAGATTTATCTAAGTGTAAACTACATTGGGTAACTAGCAAAGTTTACATGAACCCCACTTAGCACGTGACCCAATGTAGTTTACACTTCGATAAACCTCAGAAAAATGAAATTCATTCCTTAAAACAACTGAAAGCTATTAATCAGATCAAAATTAGAGAGCACGAACAATATAAAACTGCTGAGCTAAAACTGCTGCTAGCAGCTACTAGTCAATGTTAACACATGAACGTGAATAGTCCTTCTGGGCAGACCACATTGTTTTCATAAGACTGACATTCTTGACTGTTTCAGATATTCTGTTTTCTGCAATGAATTCACATGGACCCCATCCTATTTCAGCTTCCAAGGTAAAACCTTTCACTGGGACAGTGTGAGTTCCAATTATAACCCTTAACACTCCTGTAATGAATACATCCTCGATGGGCAGATACGGCAGATACATTGACACCGTAAGGAGTTTTCTGGCGATATTACCGGATATGACGTACCGACTTCCACTCATATATGGTGGTAAGAACCGCATGGGATAATCTTTGAGTGACAAACCCCACTTTCCTGTCCTTCGAACTGGAGACCGCATTAAAAGCCGTCCATATATAGCGCCAGTTTCATCTGCTGGATTTTTCTTTAACATTTCCACTAATCTCGGAATATGAACAAAAACATCGTCGTCTACTTTGAAAATATATTCAGCTTTAGAACAATACTTGGTTACCCACTTTAGACCCATCAAAATTTTACGTGTCAAATTTTCGTAAGTGTCTTGGAAATCCCCAAATACTATATCTTGAAATTTCTCGCTTTCATACATTTGAATATGATTATTCGATGCGTTCACAACTCTTCCTAGAAGAAACGCAAGAGTTACAATAGTTGAATTGTATGGCGGAGGGATTTTTAAACCAGTTGCGTATTTGCCCCAGGTTTCCCTAATCGTCAGTCTTTCTTTAGTTTTCTCAGGTGCTGAAGGAATGAGTATTATCAAAAACGGTGTAAGACCTGCACAGATGTTTGCTCCATTTATCAAAAAATCAAAATGACAATGGTCTGTTTTTGGCCTGCTTAAATTATAATACTTAAATTCTTTGTCAACATTCCGTTTTAAATGTCTACTAAAATAATTGTAAACATGCTCTTGCAGAGCTGTTATATTGAAATCTTTCTCCGGAGAATTAATCCCTAAAGCACTGTTTCCACTACGAATGCGCTGTGACGCGATGGTATTGTAATATTGTGTGAGCTGGTTGTTTCTCAGCTGTTTGATCGTAATATATGGTTCATCTGAATTGCTGTTGAAATATAAGTCTGCACTGTGATGAACCAACAAAACTAAAAGTACTGAAATGCTTAACGACACTAAGAGTAGAAACAATAAAGCGGTCTTTTTTTCCAGTTTTCGACGCATCTCTAGACGAATTCTGGAAAATAACAAGAAAATGCCATGAAGAGAACAATGCTTTGAAAATGATTTACCTGTCGACTGTTCCCTATATATATAATATGAGCCGCGACACGAGAAAACCAACAATGTGGTTGTGCGCCCAGCGCAGACTCAGATCAGCCTGGGCATCCGCCCAGTCTGATCAGAGTCTTCGCTGTCCGCATGGAGGAGGCTTAGACCCTTAGCTACCCTTTAAGCACTTAGCGAGGAGTCTAAACTGACTGCGCGGAGGCCCAGGCTGATCTGAGTCTGCGCTGAGCGCATAGCCACTTTGTTGGTTTTCTCGTTTCGCGGCTCATATTATGCTATCTGCTGCGACGTTTACTTTATGCATGCACAAGAGCACTGTTTAATGTGTGCATTTTTCTTGAAGATACACTCAAGAAAAATAGAAACGCTACACTTTTTCAATGGAAAATAAATGGGGTATTATTTAAACTATTACACTGTAAAAAATGTGTTTAGAATCAATGCAAAAACTGCAGTCCGATTTTTTATGTGTTTAAATCGTAACATGTTCAATTTGCAACATGTTTAGGTTTATGTTTAGAAATTAAACATGTACAAAACTGGTTATATTTACCTTTTATTTTTAAAATTTCCTCTGTCAACATTTTCGTCTCTTTTTTTCGTTCTTCAACGGGGAAAAGAGAGAATGGGTTCATCCGAAACGCGTAACAGAAAAAAAACGTGTTTAGCAGACTTTGTCTGGGAAAATAATAGAACAGGCGTACATGTTTAGCTATATGACATATTCCTAAACATGTTTACACCTAAACATGTAACCACTTGTGTTTTATAGCTAAGCGCGATTTCTACAGTGTAGATGGAGACAAAGAGGTGAGGGGAAGAAACCCCATGCAGATTCCTTTATAACTCTTTCAAATTATATAAAATTCATGTTTTAAAATGATTGTCTTACATTCGACAACTCAAAGAAGAGACGGTTATCATTTCACATTTACCAAACAAATGTGGTTGCCAAGCAGCGAAGGAATTTTACAGAATTTAAGCAAATTTCTAGTTTTCGGACGTTTCCTTCTGATTTTCAAAGGCTGCAAATGATATTATATCAGGTTATCTTTCATATTTTTCTCTATTTATTGTATTTCTACATACCGTAAGTACTTTTGACAACAATTAAATGCCAATTCAGGAAATACTTTTATTATTGTGAACGCATCTTCTGAAATACCCATTTTATATGAAATTGTCGATTTCTTGAAAGACATGGCGGTTTTACTTGGAACAAAAATAATATCACGACTGACGACAATTTCTTAAAAATGGTACCAGATACTTACTTCTGCATTGATTTCCATGCCTTGCAACAAAATTCAAAGGGTTTTGAACTAAGCTAAGGGAACTTAAACAGGCGACTACAAGCCACCGCCGCAGCTCTAATGGTAGTATTCTTTTGTTGCCTAGCAACAGAAATGGCAAGATAATGACGTTCCTGGAAACATTTAACTTCAAAGACGGGAATATGCATAAGGGGAGTATAGACCGTCTGATTCACTACTGATTATCGATTGACTTACTCGCAGTCGTTTGCAGGACTTATTGGATGACCTTCGTAATTAAACTTAAGGCAAATGGGTACACTTCATGAGCAGCAACTCATTTCCATTTACATCTTCTCTCTCAATAGGGGTCAACTATTAAAGGAAAGAATTTGCTCTTGTAGGAGCTGATTCTTTCTTTTAAAAGTAGACCCTTTTTTTTGGAAGGGCTACGTTATCCAGGGAAGCAAGTAGGAAACTCGAAAACCCGCCCCCCTATAAATAAATGGCTATAAAATATTAGTGTACACCCGTTAGGGGGCAGTCAAGAGGAACACAAAAACGTGTCTGCATAAGACAGCTAACCCCTTAATACAGGTTCATTTGCACTGTGTTTTGGTTCAAAGGACTTCAAAAGATGACTGCTTAAGACTGATGATCTCTTAATTAGAATCTACACTGTTTGCTCCCATGTTTTAGTCCAAATGCTTTTAAGTATTTGTTACATGAATTCGTTTGTTGTTACAAAATAACTTACTGATCCACAAATTTATCCTTAAATTCAGCTGTCTGTCCTTAATGTATGTCAAAGTGTGTACTATCTGCAGACAGACCTGATAAGATAGTTAGGAAATGGTTCGCCATATGAGACGCAACACGACAAATCCAACAAAGTGGCATGTGCGCTCAGTGAAGACTCAGATCAGCCTGGGCATCCGCCCAGTCTGATCAAAGTCTTCGCTGTCCGCATGGAATAGTATCTTAGACCCTTAGCAACACATTAGGCGCACAGCGAAAGTTCTGATCAGACTGGGCGGATATCTAGGCTGACCTGAGTCTTCGCTGGGCGAACATGCCGTTTTGTTGGTTTTCTCGTGTCGCGGTTCATATAAGAAATGTCAGTTCCTTGATCAGTCCAAGATCAAGACCTGCTTCGGCGCATGTAAAATATTTTTGACGAAGAGAGACTGCTTTCCTACTAAACATATGAATATAGAGAAACGATTAGTTTAATAAATCATGACTAGTTTCGTACCGAGGTTTACACGTTATGAATATGCATGTATTAGAAATAGATGTAAAGAACGTTTGGCTCTATCAAACTTTTATGGTTTACTCTTCACTGTATTTTTAAACATTATAACTTCATGTTTGTACGTTCCTGTTTCATTTATTCTGTATGGGTCGATTGCTCAGATCTAGTTTTAAGTTAACGCCAAGATTAGCCAGGGACATGTAAGTATAACAAGAATATACAAGAATTCGTAAGAATCAGAGTATGATGTTTATATGTCACGGGCCACTGACTTCGGCTTAGGTTAGGATATTTGTAAGAGGTAGATACACAGTATCCGAACGCTCTGTACCAGCTCTTTCGGTTTCCATAGCGTCGTATCGAGAGTACAAACATTCGCTTATAACCAGTAGTCGGAAATCATTATGTTTTGAGATATTATCCGGGATTTGCTGCGTCATTTATAGTTATTCAGCTTCGGAAATGTAAAGAGGTAAGTTTAATATAATTTGCTCTTCGGTCTTTTGCTTTATTGCCCTGTACAATGTCGTGTATGGGTGGATGTAAACGGTACAGTTTTCAAATTGCCCTTGGCATGATTCTACAACTTTTTTGAGCCTTTTCTTACATGTTTTATAAAAAATCATTAAAATAAACGGAAGGCGTTATCAATCTACAGTTTGTTAGTTTTGGTAATAGGATGATAGCTAGGTTTTGCACGACACAAACTCGTGTTAAATTAAGCTGTTCGGAATAAAATTTCTGTGACGGCCATGAGGTTTATATTGTACAGGGTAACAAAGTAAAAGACCGAAGAGCAAATTATATTAAACTTACCTCTTTTTACATTTGCCAAGCTGAATATCTATAAATGACGCAGCAGATTCCGGATAAAATCACAAAACAAAACGAATTCCGACTACTGGTTATAAGCGAACTTTGTACTCTCGATTCAACGCTATGAAAACCGGAAGAGATGGTACAGTGAGTTCGGACACTGTGAGATATCAGGGTTCCTATTATTGTAGCAACCTGAAATCGTATGAGGATTTATATTTATAAGTACAACAGGAATATACAAGAATCAGGGAATTATGATTCATAGTATGGTCCAATGACTTCGGACTTCGGCCAATTTTGCAAAGTTAAAATTTTTTGTAAGAGGTATATTTCAGTGTTCCTATTATTGTAGCAGCTTAAAATTTTATATGAGGATTTATATCTGTTAGTACGACAGGAATACATACGAATCAGGGCATAATGACTCATATGTCAGGTTTTTATGGAGGTACCCAAGGAGGGGACATTTGTGTACGTTGGAAACATTTCTAGTTGCTTCTGGATTTCGTTATCAGATCATTACAAGGTTACTGATGAGGCTTTATTATCCGAAACTTCGTAGTTTGACCCATCTCCTATCCTATGAATGTTTTTATTGCTCTTACAGGAACCCATAAATGGTTTTTATTTGCAATCACTGCAGTTGGTGTTGTGCCGTGTGGCGGCCGCAAACGTCTCCCCGAACATCAATCGAAGTGCAGTTTATGTTTACTTTTTGTGTAACTTTGAGATCAACGGGTATACAGGCATTTTGTTTGAGAAGTCTGAATTAATAATTTGTTTAGATTAATATTCTATACAAATTTCTATCGATTCTAGCACCCTTTTTGTCTATACCAGTCCATAAATCGACTGTGCACTTCAAAGATACAAATTCTAGTATTTTTACCTCATGCATTCTTCAAAGAAATTCAGTTAAAGGCCAAGATACAAATGGAGCAGTTTGTAGTTAAACTTTTTAGCACCTAGTTGATAATGGCAATAGCCCTCTCTCTGTCTTAGCATGGTTCCAGTTCAAAGGTGGTGGATTCATTATCATCTTACACATGTAGAATCTCACACCTGTATCTGGACCCACTAACTATTCAGTAGGTATTTACCACTGTTGCTGCTGATAAGTAATATGTGTACATATTAAACTGATACCGGTATAACCAATAACTGTAATGCTAAGTGTCCCATATTGCAAACAGTAAAGACCCAGGTCAGTAGGTAGCAGCAGAGGTTATACCCTCCTTATACTGGAAAAGAATGGACTTGTCCGAACTGTGAAAGAAAATATAATTTCGCAAAGTGTTTTTTTTTTTCTTCTTTTTTTAGTTGTGACACTTGCTGATCAGATGCTTCCCTGTTTGTATATTGCCAGTCAAATACTTTTGCATTCTAATGCACTTACGTATGTAATGCGACGTTTGATTGGATAACGTCAAAAAATGCGACAGTATATTCTGCGATATACTGTCGGAAACCCGACGTCATTACGTAACGTCGCTTTTCATTGGTTAATGTCTGGTTTTACGTCGCTGAAAGCGTTTGCGAATGGGTGTAAAGTAGCACACTTGGAAAGGTGAAAATGTGAAAAGTGCATTAGAATGGGGATAACTGTTTTGAAAACTGTCATTTGGGGAAGTAAATCGTCGGTTTTATGGTCGCAAATTGCGTTTTACGGCTCCGCTGGCGTGTCGCCGTAAAACGAAATTTCCGACCATAAAACCGACGATTTACCTCCCCAAATGACAATTTTGAGTACTGTTATCACCTAATTTACTGATTTTTAAAACAACTAATATGATGTTCTGACATTTTTTAATAATGTATTTTTAATGAGGTTTTACTTTGTTTGAATTAGGAAAACTGGAAAAGAGAAGAGGGAGCTACCATGGAATAATTCTGAAATTTTTGGAATGTTTCAAACTATAATTCTTAGACAGTTAAATGCTTCAACATTACAGATTTTGATCAGCTTGCATATATTTGTAGTTATACATTCAAAAGATGCAGATATCTTTAATATCTTTAATAAACCGATTTATGAGTATCACAAAATTAGATGCCCATGAATCAAATTATGGATATACATGTACAACAATCGAATTATGGATGATGAATATCCGCACTTAGATGATTACTGTATATCCGAAAAATAGAAGTATGGATATTAAAGTTAAAAATGAATTTCAGACATTGAAAAAATCAATTTATGGCTATCAATTTAATTCGATTGTTTTATATTCAAAAATGATTTAGTTTAGCCATAATACTTTTTGTGATACCACGAAAAGAATATTGGATAATTATGGACATCCTGAACAAATTATGAATAGCCAAAGAATATGGGAATATATAGAAAAAGGAAGTGACAAGTTGCCTCCTCAGTTTTCTGTGGTATGGAACTACAAATTGCTTGACCATGGACCAGGAGGATTAAAAAGGCTGGCTGTTATAATCATTTTGGAAAAATAAGATGCTTTAATAAAATTATGGTGTGTAGACTTATGCTGCCTGCATGACGCAGACTGGTGATTGTCAGTTATATGCTACAAACTAGGAAGAAGGAAATTCCTAAAACAATGAAACTGTGAAACTTACCAAAGTTTCATGGCTATAACAAAAAGGAGGATAAAATCACAAGACTCGGCATAAAAAGAAAGTAAAGTTACAGAGATGTAGATGTTCAATCTAGTTTGAATTAGGCTACTGCTGCTAGGAGTAAGGTTTCATTTTAAAAAGTTTCAATATTCAAAATAAAAGAAAAAAGGAATTAAATTTTAACCATACTTTCAGGTCTGGGAAATCATACATACACCTTGTTTTTTTAGAGCAATGAATAAACTTTTTAAAATCAGCTATGTATGTCTCCATTCATTCTTTGAACATCGATTCCATTAGTACTGTATTAGCTTCATCAGTAAGGTCTTATGATGTTAGCTCTGGATCTAATTAGCTGCCCATATGTGTTCTTGTTCCTTTGTCTAAAATGGAGATAATTTATGCATATACCTGCAACCAAGATTGTCTATTAAATTTGGCCACATTAGGTCCCAGTTAATGAACTTATCCCTATTATGCCACATTATTAACATCTATTAGCCATCTACTAACTGCTCCTGTTGTATCTTGGCCTTTAAAGCGGAGAGAAATAATTCACACAGAGTCCCACGAAGCATACAGTGCAAAAAGCTTCATTCATCTATTTGCCAAATAAACCCCCTCCCCCTTTTTACTCCTTTTTACAAATAGGTTCTTACTCTATTGGAGCAATCAGGAACATACAAATGTCATAAATGTGCAGTCCCTCTTTATCAATATGGCAGAAAAAGAAAGAGGTGTACCAATATAGCCTTATGTTTTTAGCTTCTCTCAGATCGTTCCCAGGTAGTTTTTTTCTGTTCTAGTCCCTTTTTATAAACAAGGCAGATCTATGTCAATTAACGATTTTTTTTATGTTTTGATGTTTTATGGCGGTATCCAATTTCTGGAAATACATTTCTCTCTTCTTTCGGTGCCCTAAGTGGGTTGTGCATTGTGACTGTTGCTTTTTCTGGCTAACTTCACCTGCATTTCCAGACCACGATAAACGAGGGAAAGCGAGACAAAAACCAAAAACAACAAAACAAAAAAGCTCCTTTACGAGGGTCATTCATTGTACAGTCGGCCTAGCCCATATATCAACCCATATCAGCTGCAAAGCTTTCACATACTGTACATAACAAAGTCGGGTCGCAGAAACTCAGTTTAGATAGGCCCCAACCCTTGGCCTGGCTTTCAAACGCTTGAATACGGAAATGTCATTAGGTACCTGTATTTAAAAGAGAAATGTTGGAGGAAAATATCTGATGAATTGTCAAATGTTACTACTGACAATGCATCTTTACATTCACCGGTCAAATACTAGGTTGCCGAATTCTAGCTTGGTCGGTTAAGTTTGGAAGAGGAGCCATGCCCTAGCAAGGAGCCATGCCCTAGCATGCCTGTGCGGGTGACCAGTGACAAAACCAGTGAATCTCTGAGTCAGCTGGTTATGAAAGACGGACAAGTGGAAGTGTCAAAAATACAAGGGCAATTATACATTTTAGAGGGAAAGGTTATACAAATTTGCATAATAGTTTGGGTATAAGAAGCTGTCCGCCCGAAGGTTACTGGAATCTGTCAATGAAGATCAGAAGATTGTGCGTAGGTCAATGTTTCAACCACTTTGGTGTAGTACAGTGAAGACGCATGCCATTTTATTTTAGAGAATTGTTATTGGTGAAGAAACAGGGGTTCCCCACTACGAGCTAGAAACCAAGGAATCAAGTATACAATGAACTGGTTGTGGTTCACCTCGTCCCTTAATGTTTAAGACCAAGCTTTCGGCTGGGACATTGCAATCCTCTGTGACGCGCAAGCCATCTTGCTTAATAAAATACGTGCCACGTGGCCAAACTATTACCACTAATCCGATGTCTCTGATGTCTTGAACCGTTTGAGGGCTGCTATCATTATAAAAAGATGCGGGTACGTCATAAAAGACATGTTTCAACATGACAGTTGCAGATTGCATTCAGTTGAAGCAATGAAGCGTAGTGGGTTCAAAGGTTTGCCTCACCCGCTCTGCTCATCAGATCTGGCTCTTGGAAACTACTTTCACTTCTCAAATTTTAAGGAAAAAATTCCAAGAATATTAGTTCCGGTCCGATGACGCCCTTTTGACAGCCGTTTAGGTGTGATTGTACGAACGCCCCTTGGTTTCTGTCAGAATAGACTTTCGGCCGTTAAACATCGATGGACAAAATACATCGACCTCAATGGTAAGTAGTGAAGAAAAAATAAATCAGGGATGACAGGATATAGATTAGGTTGGCTATATAACGAATGAGCCTCATTCATTATGAAGTGTTAAACGAGCTAAAACAAACGAAAGACAAGAATAATAGATAACTGACTGAAAAATCTATGATTTCTTTTTTTTATTCACAACAGGGAAAAATTGCATAGCATCAGTCTTAGCTCGTATGTTTGAGGCAGACTCTCTTCAAACGGTTGCACTGAAATATAAAAATACAAGAAAACAATTTGTTCTTAGATAACATAAATGGCTTTGCATAAGCCTGTTACAGAAAAAAAAAACTTTTTAAGAAATTAAGATATAACTAAAACTGTTTAGATCTTAATGCCTTTGGACTTCATTGTTTTACTGTAACAGTAGTTGAGACACGACACGAGAAAACCAACAAAGTGGTCGTGCGGCCAGCGCAGACTCAGATCAGCATGGGCATCCGTCCAGTACGTTCAGACTCTTTGATAAGCGCTTAAAGGGTAGCTCAGGGTCTATGCAACCTCCATGCAGACAGCGAAGACTCTGATCAGACTGGGCGGATGCCCAGGCTGATCTGAGTCTGCGCTGGGCGCACAACCACTTTGTTGGTTTTCTCGTGTCGCGGCTCTTATTGTTTTCCAGCAACTTTGAATTCATCGCATTGTTTATGAATTTATGCTTTTTTACTGTTTTTTTTTTCTTTTCTTTTTATTTAAGAAATAAATTAGCTCCAGCAGTGAATTGTTGCGTAATAATTTACTGTTTGGAGGTCAGTTGTAAAGTAGATAATATCACGAGCGCGGAGCCCGAGTGATATATCTACTTACAACTGACCGACAAACAGTGAATTATTACTCAACAATTCAATGCTAGAGCTGAACTATTTCGATTCTATCACTCAAAAATGCTGAAACAGTATTCTTTTCATTCAAATTCTCCCAACCTTCCTGCCAGCGCGTTCATGCTCCCGCCAATATTCTTAACTGTATCTAAAATAAATGTACGTTTTTATGGAGATTTTAGGAGAAAAATGAGACGTTACACCGACTAACGTCTCAAAACGTCACAAAATTACGTCAGTATTGCCAGTGACGTCAGTAATTTGATTAACGCGCTCCGAAACAGTGAATTGTTGCAGAATAAAACATGGAAACTTTCCATTGCTTCTATAGGCGCACTGTGTTAGAATTTTATTTACGAGTATTTATTTCCTTTTGTTTTGCGGTGACTTTCTGGTGCATTTTGAGTCTTACTATATAGATGAATCAATACTTACCTTTAAAACTTTGAAACTGCGTCAAAATTTGGGATACAGATTTAAAAAAAAAAGTCAACTGGTTTTCTTCTGAATCCCATTTGTATAAAATATTGTGTACAAAAATATGTCCAAATGTATTTATATTTATACATATAACAGTGGGAACGCAGACTCATCACATTTGAGTAATTCATTTTCTGAATGGTCGTCTACGCACAAAAAAGTAATCCCTCTTTTCGCCGGAGAAAAATGGCGGGAAATTTTTGTCAGAAACAGCCCCAAAATAATGCTCATTTGAAAAGATATGCAGTCGTGGTTTTCTGACGGACCAGATCACAATGAAATTTTATGTTTTATTATTGAAATCAGATGCATATCGGTACCTCAATGCAGTTTGCACACCCAAAACAACGATCACAATTTGACAACCGTTTTTCAGAAAATTAAAACCCTAAGACAGTACCCCAAAGTTATTTTGCAAAGAAAATTGTCCCAAAAACCAAATTAGATGCCATTATAACTGAACCGTAGTTCATACATTCGACCGTCTTTCAGCGAGGTATATCTACGGGAGAAAGTCTATTTACGTTGAAAATCGATAATGAAGTTGGTCATTTTTACAGCACGTGCGTTTGTCAACACACGGGCATTTTTCTGCTGGATCGACTTGAGCCAGTTGAGGAGACCAACTGTTTCTTCATTTATGGTACAGTAAAGTTTGTAATCATTTAGCATACTGTGCATTTATTAAGATTTTGCGTAAGTCTGCCTGCCTGTGATTTTTTGGGCTTCTGAATTTAGGCTACACGCCGAGAACGAACGAGAGAAAGCAAAACAAACACACTGGTACTCGAGTAAACCACAAATTTTGACAAACGAAAAACATTGAGTGATTGACCGGCTGTTTTTTTAATAGTGGAACAAGAAAGAGCAAGCGGAATGATAATAAATATTTCAAGTGAAACCTACATGCTTTAGTCGAATTACGGACAACTCGCCCCAAGACAACTCGCCCCACAAAAATCTCGCCCCAAGACAAGTCGCCCCTCCTTCAGGTGACAACTCGCCCCACATTCTGAGACAACTCCCCCAGAAAACTTCCCCCAAGACAACGCGCCCAACATTCTGAGACCACTCGCCCTTCTAAAGAATTCTGTCCCGGACGACGCCCCCCCCCCCTCCCCCAACACACACGTACCCTTTCAGAAGGCATCCCACAAAAAATACAAGAGACAGCTTGCTCTTACCCATAAATCTGCCAAAACCCTGTCCCGTTAGGCGCTAAGGGACTGACCATTTGATATTCTGGGGGGTGGGGGGGGGTGGGGGGCTTTGGATATGCAAGAAAAAAAATAAATTAGCTCATAAGGGGATTTAAAAAAATCAGACATCGAAAAACAATGAAAAAAAAACCTGGCTCCACCCAAAATTTCTTAAGAAAAGTCTGCAGATAATTCCATTTGAATTGAGTTTTTAAAATGTCACTGGCTGGGGGCGCAGACTCCCCATATTTATAGTAATGTTTTAATATCTACAATTTATTTTTTACACCAGCAGCACCCCCCCCCCCACCCCCATACACATATCATATGTTCATACATTTTACCCAAAAAAAATCCTATACAACATTCACATACATGTATTATTGATCAGCCGCATTACGAAGTAAATGTTTCTACTAAATAAAACTGAATTGCAAAAGAGTCACTAGCATGTGGGACACAAAGCCATTATGGCAAAATAAACACTCTAAAAGGAGGCAAAATTCCTAAAAAAAAAAAACAACCCTTTATTTCTTTTATCATCATTCCTAGTTTTGCTCTATTTTTTCCAATCTTAAAATTGCCATTAAAATTGGGAAATTGCTTTGGCTTCTGGGGTGGGGGGGGGCGTTGACCCTAGACCTCCTTTGTTAACTTCTTAGCAAAGAACTTTTAGCCATTATTAACTTGCATTCATTTATAATGTGACTCTATCAATAAGTATTTACAAGTAGCACATCACACTTGTGTGATAGGCTCTTGGTATTTATCAAACTTTCAAAAGTGCGAATAAAAGCATACAGGGATGTTTGCATCTGTACCATAGATGAACAGGGTAACATGCTCCAGGCACTGGTTTGCAAATGCAAGCTAACCCATGCCCCTATTCTTATGATCGGTCCCTAAAGGGGACAACAAATACTAATAAGCATTAATGCATGATTTTATGATTTTAGCATGCCTCCCAGCCACAGTTTGATAATTACTCTGCAGCTGCAGAACCCTCAAAACCTCGCTGCTCAGCCCCTGGGTGTACCAGGTTATCGTTGAAGTGCTTTGGGTATTTAATGTATTTACCAAGGTCCACCCATTCACAACCAGGGTCACGGTGAAGCTCTTCCTTTTTTTTTTTTTTTTTGGGGGGGGGGCACAGGGGTGGGGGGAGGGGGCGAGTTGTGTTCTGCATCGGGGACAAGAACGTAGATATTCTAGTAAGGCGAGTGTCTGAGAATATGGGGCGAGTTGTCTTCTGAAAGTGGGACAAGTTGTCTTCTAAAAGATGCAGTTGTAATGACAAACAGCGTAGATCCTGCTTCGGGATCTATCGCACTTTCATCGCACTTTAATCACTTTTTTCATCAAATTCGGTAATTTTCCTTGAAGGAATATGGAGGCTTCAATTCAATTCATTTCAATTCAATGTATAATTTAACATTGATTCAACACTGACTCTCAACATTTTGCTATAACAGGTTTACCCAAGGGAAGTCAGTTTCTGTGCACAAGGCAGTAAGTATCTGCCATATTTTTGAATAAGTGGGTCAAATTTTACCAAACTTCCATGGATATATCGTTTGGACAAGCCAAATAGCATCTTTGCAAGTCAAGGGTACTAAGGCCACTTTGTTTCTTATGTATGTAAGGAACAAAGTGGTCTTAGTACCCTTGGATTGCATAGTGGTCTTAGTACCCTTGGTTTGTAAAGATGTCTAAAAAGTTGATTAGGTTTTGGTGACTTTGACCCCATTTTCAAGGTCACAAGAGGCCTTAGACTTGACCTTCTGTGGTCTGCGTCAGCATGACAATTTCTTGTACCCACAATATTTCTTGAGCCAGTTTCACCAAACTTGCATGGATATATCATTAGGACAAACATAAGAGCATAATAGATTTTGATCACGTTGACCTTATTTTCAAGGTCTTCGGAGGATTTAGTCTACATATGTGAAAATTTCACTTACACAGTATGCTGTATATCTCTTCAGCCCCCACTTTCAATCTCTTCAGTAAGGCAAAAACAGGAGACCGTGTTTGGCAACACATGGGAAGAAACTCGTGCAGAAAGAATTATAATAGTGATTTGAGAAGTAACTTCCCTTATATTGAACTGGCTGACGTACCATAAAGTCTCTAAAGATTGGAGTGAGTGAACTCGGGTTGAACGAACGTCCCACCAACAACGAGGTCATATGGAGACGGGACCTCGGTTTAAAGTATACGAAAGACCGGAGAAGCGGGGGATCGATCTTGCGACTCCTGGATGGGTAGTCCGAAGTCTAAAGATTGGAATTAAGCATAACTGTCTTAAAACTGATGTTTGGTTTTTCACTACAGTAATGCGTCTAAAGATGCAGATGGAATGACAAACAGCGTAGATCCTACTTCGGGATCAGTCCGACCAAGATCTGAAGTGTTTGTCTCTATATTATATTACTTTGTATCGAACTGCCCAAATGTACTCACGAAAACGCTAGAAATAGGCTAAAACTTTTGCGAATTTGTTCATGGAGTATTGAGGCTTCAGTTCAATTCAATGAATAATTCAACATTGATTCAACACTGACTCCCAACATTGATTCAGCATTGAATGTCTGCTGGGCCTTTAATACTTCTGTATTCCATGTCAGTCCATTGGCTATCACCCCATGAATGCCATTGGTCCTAACCTATTTTGAGTCGACATTTATTAAAGAGAAAGTCGACTGATCAAGTAAATTTTACCGGCGAGACTCCACTTGGCAGCTGCGCTACCGAGACTCTTTGGACTGTGGGAGTCGGTATGAGCCGAACAAGAGTTGCAAACAATGTTTGGTTTGTAGAATCAGACTCTAGAATGGGTTGAGTTTTCATACGATTTCTAGAATGAGGAAATTACAAATTTGTAGATCTTTGTAATCGTGTCTGTTCCGCGTGTTGTCGCTGCTGACATCACACCAAAAACACACATACACATACTTTCCGATATTTGTTTTATATTTGACCTGAGAAAAGGTGCAGACTTGTCAAAGCTGCCAGGCGACAGAGTCGATTCCCCCTACCCCCCCCCCCCCACCCACTCCGCCTCCCCGTTCCTCTCACCAACCAGCACACCGGGCCTGTACGACGGAGAGCGGAGGGTGCACCTCCCATAACCGAGCAAATTACATAAAAAACATGCAGTTTTCTGCCAGAAAGCGAGTTTACACCTCTAAACTAAAGCTCTAAAAGTGTCCTTAAAATCTGGATTTTCTTAACTTTCTTACCCCCTTTAACCCACCCCAACCCCCACCACCCTAGGGCACCCCTCCCCTCCCGCCACCTCCCCACTCACACTGAAATTCGTTCCAGCCACACCTTCTTACCCTCCGCCCCTAATCCCTTGGCAAAAGTATGTGTACGGGCCTGCACAACCATGCCATTTGATCCTTCAGATGTAGGACCCATTAAGTTTTCTCTTCCAAAGTGAAATTTCACGTGCTGTCTTGATTGAATAGTTGTTTAGTGGTGTAGCGATATTCGTCTTGCTTTAATTTTTCAAACAGGGTCGCGCGATATAGCATTTGAAATATTGGCACACTGGCTGTCAGCCGACTCACAAGTTAATATCAGTAATACAATCAATTTACTGTTTACGTCACAATTTCATGACGTAACCAGCACTACTGAGCTAGCTTCCTTGTTTACAAACTCTGCGGGTGGGTATGGAATTGTGGTTATTTGTGAATAAAATATAAAGATAGACTTCTGTCATGCATTGTATTTTTAATAAACATATTTAATTTAATCGCGCTTGGTATTCTAGCAATACATGGAATAATGATTCTCTCGATTTTGTCGCAAACGTTGAAATGCATAGCCTGGCCAGTGATGTAAACACTGTTGTCGGCCATTTTGTTGAAAACAACAACAACAAATTGCGTAGAGTACCCGAAGATTATTTTGCAAAGAAAATTGTCCCAAACACCGAATTACTTGATTTTTGTCACAGGGAAAGGGCGAATACCATGGTTTTTCATGGCATATGTCCGCCGGCGGGAGAAAGTCGAATTGTTTTGAAAATTGCTTTTGAAGTTGACTTAAAAAGTCGTCTTTCGACGATCGCGTCAACTGCTCGAATGCCGAGTATCTCGGTGTTCAGTTCGGATCTCAGAGAACTAGGAAATTAAACTAAGATGTAAGGAATAAAACCGCGTATTATTTTCGGCTGTGTGTAGTTTGATTCGCCGACAAAGCAGCACTGAAATTGCGACCCGTTCGTCGATTGAATCTGAATCTGAGGAATTTCGAACGTTTTTTCGTTGCTATCTGTATAAAAATATCACTCCGCCATGGATACGCGTTCCCACTGTAAAATACAGTTTAAACTAAAATTATAATATTCAATTAGCTTAAATAAATTTAGCTTAATCCCAAAGTTGCAGGACAGCATTTCTTTTGCGGATCTCTGTGTACTCCAGGCGGTATTGTAAAGGAATTATTTTAGCATTTTATTCATAGTTTTGTTAATCATGACATATTGTGGTCTGGATTGAGAGCTAGTCTTTTAAGCATGTTTCACATCAGCCGTGCGATTTTTTGTTCGTACGATTTTGGAGGTCATGGGTGCCGTAGACAGATCGCAGACAAATTCGCAGTGTATCTGGGCGGGTCCACCGTGGTCTCAGAGATCGCAAGGCAGCCGTACGATGTTCGTACGTCTGTCTCACGGGTCGCACGATTTTGCAGCTTGAAAGTTGGAAAAAATAACAACATCTCGTTCGGCTGTCGCAGGATGTCGCAAGATGGCCGTGCAGCTGCCGTTATGCCCCTATTCCACACAGACCACGAATCCCACGAATCGCCACGAATTGAGAAATTTTAGAGTTCGTAGCTGAATCGTAATCACTTCCTGAGGTTCTTAACTGAATCGTATATGTTCGTAGTCAGTTCTTGCAATTCTTGAGCAATCGGGAATTCGTGACAAAAGTTTTGAGCTGTTCAAAATTTTGGCCACGAATTCCCGATTCCAAAAATTCGTAGTTAATTCGTAACACAGTCTTAGTGCATTCTTAGGCATCGTAACTGAATCGAAATCGATTCGGAGGCGTTTTTAGGTGTTCTCAACTCATTCGGGGATTCGTGAATGTGTACCTTGACGCATTTGCGCACAGTGAAGACTCTGGACGCATACATGTATCTACCAAGCGGGCAACTGACGTTTTACTGACGTCGACGAGACGTCACTACGTTGCAGTGACCTTAGTACGACGTCGTTACGAGGTCATGTGGCTGGTGGGTAGAGCCTTCATTTTGTGGCCATAGTTTGGTGTTTACTGATACTTAATATGTGCGAACAGCAAACCCAGCAGGCACACAACATTGAATCAACGTTGATTCAACGTCATGACGTTGAATCAACGTTGATTCAATGTTGATTCAACGTTGTGTGACCAGTGGGAAGGGTCTGACCAGGATTTGGGCCTTTATATACATATCTTGAGAGAAAATCCCACGGATCTTCAAGAATAGTCACGAATTCAGTTTTATTCGTACCGTAATCGTAACTGTATTCGGCGTATTCTTAACTGATTCGTAACTAATTCTAAACGTTTGTGTAGTATGTCCAAAGAGATTCTTGCATATCGTACTGAATTCTTTACAATATTCGTGCGAGTCCAGCCGATTCCAGTCGAATCCCACGAATATTCGTAACCCTATCGTACTTGTATCGTATCTGAATCGTAGAACATCACGAATTGGACTAGAAAATTTACCATCGCCACGAATTTCAAAATTTATCAATTCGTGACGATTCGTGGGACTCGTGGTCTGTGTGGAATAGGGGCATAAGACTGCCGCAAGACTGCCGTGAGGCGGTAGTGTCAAACATCTTGCGGGCACCGTACGACGAACAAGAATTCGCAAGGCTGTCTCACGAATGTCTTACGATGACCGTACGTTCATCGTACGAATTCGCCTCGAGTTACAAATAAAATGCAAGAGCACCACCCGCAACCCTAATAGTTTCACCATCGATTGTCGACACCACATTGGATCCTGATGGCTATCCCACAGCAGCGTATTGTCCTTCTAAGAAGAAGGCTCCGTAATGAAGAAAAGCGTCACGCCGCCATCCTGGCGCTGCTCATGCGAGCACGGCAAGGTAGAAGAGGACGAGAGAGGCGTCGGTGGGGCAAACCCTGGATCTGTTTCGCTGGGGGCATGCTTCTTCTCTGGAGTCTAGACTATGAGTACCGATCTACTTTTAAGGGAGACGCAAGTGACGCAACAATCGTAGGACTGTCGTGCGCCTGCTTTGCGGCTGTCATGCAACTGCCATGCGACTTGCGCGATTGTCTTACGATTCGCAACATTCTTGCGATAGCATTCTGTCAGGACGCACGACTGTCGTAAGATGCTCGTGCGGCAGTCTCGCGACCGTCGCAAGACAAACGCAAGAAATGATTGACAGCAGCCCCGCCTGCAAACTTGCGAACTCCTGCAAAATCGTGAGTCAATCGTGCGGTTGTCTCAAGACTGTCGTGCGGCAGCCTTGCGGCGTCCACAGATTGCCAAAAAATCGCAGAAATAATGTGCATGTTGAGAATTCAGTTTGCGACGTTGCGACGACCTTGCGACGTCTAAAATTCGTATGACGATCTTGCGGCTGCCGCACGAAACCCAGCGAATTTTGCCAGAAATGTGATCGCAGAGGGCCGTACGGCTGCCGTAAGGCTGATGTGAAACAGGCTTATTACTGCTTATTGTTTACTGTGTTCATTCATTTCTTCTCTCCATAGTCCATACCATTCATATATATAGATCTTCCACTCTTAGCTACACTTAGTCATCCCCCCCACCCACTCTCATGTTAAATTATTGTAAACTTGTGTCAAAGTTAGAAGATTGTATGCCTTACAGCTCATTTTTTGCAGTCACTGTGCCATATGCATATTTTTCATAAACATGTATACTCAGCGTCAATGAAAACGCACCAGTCTTAAAATGTAAAATTTTTGCCTAAATTCAATGATCATACTGTATCAACAGGGTATAGCTATCATATCGGATCATCTTATTACGCCCATGGTGTCATTCTGTCTGAAAGTATGCTGTGAGTGTGTGACGTAATATAAGCTCTGAAATCAAGAAAAACGGAATTCTACCATAATTTCACATGGCGGCAATTCCTCAATGATGGATTTTGCTATAGTATAGAAACCCTATTAAAACGCCATAGAAAAGAAATCCAGACCACCGAATGCAACAAAGTGATTTGGATTCGAACGTAACTTTATTGCCACGTTCATCAAACAAGGGCAGAAAAAAGTAACCAAAGGTAAATTTGATACTTTTTGCAACCTAAAATGCTGAGATAAGTAGTAGTAACAAAGTTTCAGAAGTTCTGTGGGGCAAACGTCAACCGTTACCCAGCCAGAGCTTGACGTTACATGGATAACGTCACCCTTATTCACCGAACCGCGTCATAATTCAATGGAGGAAAAGTAGATTTTATGTGAAGAAACCTTCCAATAAACGATTCTTTTGCAATCAAGAGTCTGGCAGAGCACGAAATATGGATTTATTACTCTTTAAATGTGTCATTTGATATCGACTGTTTTTAAATACGTCAGTATTGACGTCTAGCTTGATAGCACCCATTGATGAACGAAATTTAATTTGTAAACATTCTTTCTCAATACAAGAAAATAAAGATTAACCAAATTGTCTATTACATAAAACCAAACATTAAACGAACATAATGTGCCATAAGTTCCAAACTGGTGCGTTTTCATTGACGCTGAGTATATAACCGTTTTTTATTTAGCTGTTCTGGTAGCTTCTGTTTACGTTTTGTTGGTAGCTTAGTTCCTCAGAATCAGCTAATTTTACTATGCAGTTTAATAGGTCTTATTCATAATGCTGCAATATTCAGCCTTGTATAAGTACTCATATACAAGTAGACGTCTATTAAAATCAATGATACTGGTTCAGTCAGCTCTTTCTGACAATCTATGTTTGCATTTACCTAGACGTTTTTTAAGTGGCAGACCACGTCAGTTGAAACCCTTTATACGTGACGCTTCCGTCAGTGCTGAACTCTATTATGGCGTGGCGGCTAGGTATGGAGAAGCTACTTGGCGCTGTCACTCCACAGTACTTGCCTGCAAACAGAGCATAAAAGATTTACAAAGTTGGCCACAGCCGCCATGGTCATATGTATGTTTCTAAGCATGCCTGTTACATATATTTCGACAACATTTCAGCTTTCATATAACAATCTTTTGTATGCTTTCAACAATGAAGATTTAAGTAATTACTCATACTATTGTTCGCGGGATAGAATCTGTTTCCTAACTATAAATAAATAGAAATTGTATGCAATAGGCAATGTGTCATCCGACACTTCACATGTGACAAAATTTATCACTAACTGACTAATACCTTATAAACAACATAAGACCAGGGGCCATATTTATAAAACAACTTAAGTCGTTGCTATGTTGTTGCTAAGGCTAATTTTCTATGAAGGAGATTCCCCACAACTATGAAATTTGTTCTGGAGGAACAGACTGAAAAAGACTGTTCCTCCAGAGCAAATTTCATAGTTGTAGGGAATTCCTTCATAGAAATTCAGCCTTAGCAACAGCATAGCAACCACTCAAGTCATTTTATAAATACAGCCCCAGATTTTTTTAGATTGTTTCAGAAGGGAAACCGCCCTACAATCGAAGAAATACGGTTGAGCACGAGCTGAGGTAGGTACAATCCCAGCAGGCACATGACGTTGAAATGACGTCGTACTGACGTCGATGCGACGTAATGACGTCGCATCGACGTCAGTAAGACGTCATTTTGACGTCATGTGCCTGCTGGGATGTGACAACCGAAAAGCTATACCGAACTGAGAAATTTTCAACATTTAATCAGATTTTAATAGGTATAAATTCGGCATTAATCGGAAAAGTATCCCTGTGACATTTAAAAAAGCCTTCGTTTTGCTTTCTTTAAGGAAATCTGAATTTGTGTGTGCTTGTGATATGTAATTGAAAATGATTATGTTTTCCTTATTAACCATCATTTTCATATTTTACCCTTTCATGGCCACCGTGCTTGTAGCATGAATAATAGAAACTCTCAAGACTATGGTTTGCACGCATGTTAAGCAAGACAGTCTATGGTAAATTTATAATATGATAAATTTGTGTATTGTGCAAGATTCTTACCGTGGCTGTATGTATGAAAATCCGAATAGATTTTGATATAATCGTATGAACAGACCGAATCCCCTTCGATGCCAAACTGTGAGTTGAAGGTGATGGTTATGTTCTGAAAAATATTAGCAAGTTGTATGAGTACGCTTTCAGAAAAAAGCAACTCTATCTTCTTTTGAGCCGCGACGCGTGAAAACCAACAATGTGGTTATGCGCCCAGCGCAGACTCAGATCAGCCTGGACATACGCCCAGTCTGATCAGAGTCTTCACTGTCCGCATAGAGGTAGCTTAGACCCCTAGCTACCCTTTAAGCGCATCATCATGAACTGTTCTACATATCTTTGAAGTATGATGAAAATATTTCAAAAGATATTCAAGTTATAGAGCGGACACGAAATCACACCTAAAACCATCAAGGGGAAATAACTAAAAAATAAGAAAGCAAGAGTTGTCATTCTTGTTTGCGACACATTTTCATGACCTGTTCTACATATCTTTGAAGTATATTGAAAATATTTCAAAGGGTATTAAAGTAATAGAGCGGACACAAAATCACACATAAAACCATCAAGGGGAAATAACTCAAAAAAGTAAGAAAGCAAGAGTTTTCATTCTTGTTCGCGACACATTGTCATAACTTGTTCTACATATCTGTAAAGTATCATGAAAATATTTCAAAAGGTGTTTAAGTTATAGAGCGGACACGAAATCACACCTAAAACTATCTAGGGGAAATAACTCAAAAAGTAAGAAAGCAAGAGTTTCCATTCTTGTACGCGACACATTGTCATAACTTGTTCTACATATCTGTAAAGTATCATGAAAATATTTCAAAAGGTGTTTAAGTTATAGAGCGGACACGAAATCACACCTAAAACTATCTAGGGGAAATAACTCAAAATGTAAGAAAGCAAGCGTTGTCACTCTGGTCTCATCACCATGACCTGTTCTACATATATGTAAAGTATGATGAAACTATTTCAAAGGGCATTCAACATACAGAGCGGACACGAATCTGCCAAAAAATCACCAAAGGGGAGATAACTAAAACGTACAATAGCAAGAGTAACCATTCTTGTACGCGGCACATCGTCATAACCTGTTCTACATAACTGTGAGTGAAGTTTCATGAAAATATTCCAAAGGGTCATCTCTATATCCCCGACTTTTCGGTCGGGGGATAAAAATGTGAATAAACATGCATGGGTAGGTACAAGCTTTTTCTTGTGAAAATCATGTACACTGGAGCCATGAAAACACGAAGTTAGAACTAAGAGTTTAAACTGATGTCACTGTGACGTCATCGAGACGTCATTTCTCGAAAGGACTAAGCCAAACATTTGGGAAAATCCATTTTTTCTGTGGTAACAGATTTATGGCGTCATTTCGCTTACAATTCGAGAGGAGCATGGCATACAGTGAGATGCTACCAGAAATTCTTAGAATGGAAACGTGTGATTTTCTCAAACCTATAATTCATTTTCAAATAATTAAATTCTCTGTTATGAAATAATAGTTTGAATTAAGGTGTATGGATACACATTCATATGGAAGCAACTCTGCCGTTTTCTGTTTGTTTGTCCCTAATGGGAGTCAACGAATAAAGTGAGCCGCGACACGACAAAACCAACAAAGTGATTATGCGCCCAGCGCAGACTAAGATCAGCCTGGACATCCACCCAGTCCGATCAGACTCTTCGCTAAGCGCTTAAATGGTAGGTAAGGGTCTAAGCTACCGTCACGCGGACAGCGAAGAGTCTGATCAGACTGGGCGGGTGCCCAGGCGGATCTGAGTCTGCGCTTGGTGCACAACCACATTGTTGGTTTTGTTGTGTCACGGCTCAAGTAAAGAATGTAGCTCCTTTCAGAGCAAAGGTCCTTCCTTTAAGAGTAGATACCGTGAGTGTAGTAGTATAGGGGTCTCTTTGGTGCCAAACAAATGACGTCATCTTGGATGACGTCGTTTCTATATTTAGTAACAGTCGGCCATGTTGTTTTTTATAAATAGTAACCCATTTGCATATAAGCAATTGGTGGAAAAACCCCATCATCAGCCCTATGGACCCAAAAGGTGAGGAGGTCTGCGCATCACGGTCTACTCGGTATAGAGAGCTGACTCATGAGGTTTCTCGATCTTAGGAATGATCTTGAGAGTCTGGTCCTTGTCATACATTGATATCAAGCAACAATAAAATTAAACAGACACTCTGCTATCGTCTCGGACTGAATAACTCTGGATCCAAATATCTTATCCATTGTGAAATCGTGAAATATATTGAAAATGGCTCTTAATTCTTCGCTATCCAAACGGACAATGTCCCAACTGATATCCAGTGTAGTCTTTTGATCAGGTCGATCGCTATTTTTAACCTACCAATCAGAATTGAGGACCTCGTTTTGGAGTCAAAAGTATATAAGAAGGCGCTGACGATGGTGAATTAGTACACTTTGCAGCCGCATTCGGAATACGTAGTACTCCCTACAGTTTAAGTATAAACCTAGCTTATAAGAAATGGGTAGATACGTGGCTTTATACTTTGAGGGAAGTCGGATACCTCATCTGGAGATGAATTGGAACTTTAACCGTAAAGGATTGATTATCTGGGCTAGTGACAACTATAAATATTACCACAGTGGCACAGAACCGGAACCGACATTATGCCAAGTAACATCCGACAGCAAATATACTAGGCAACAATGTCACGATACGGTCATTCATTACTGACGGCGACCAATCGCGGTATTGAGTTGAACCTGAGACAATGGACTATTCTCCAACGTGTATCTACCCATGTGAATAGAGCCATCAAATAAGGGAAATGGGTAAGAACAAAGATATCAGGGATGAATTAACATTCAGAATGGATTTATCCAGTGTTTTTGTCCGAATTTATTACCTTACAGCTTTAGGGAATGAGTCACGAGATGGCAGAATCATCATGCTGCAAACCATAACTCCGGGACAACTGGCCTGTATAGGAGAGGTAGCCCGTAGAGTATACCGCCAGACGTTTCCTTTGCTGACACGTGACTTGGCCTACTTTGATGACAGAAGCTTAGTGCTAAGAACTTTGTTTTCAGAAAGAGTCACTTTTCGCAGAGAAAGAGCCACCCTCCTTCATTACCATACTATGATACCAAGGCTTTTGAGAAACTATTATCTCCAAGCCACTATTCAAGATCAAATACATTCCCAGCGAGAATCCTAGAAGTACAGCCGAGGATGCGTAAGATTCAATCATCTTAGAGACAACTTAGAAAAAAAAATTTTTTAGGAGGACTATCTGATCAACAAGCCAACAGAGGCACCACAGCTTATGCCATCAGTGCCGTCAACGCCGCCGCTAACGCCGCTGCTAACGCCGTCAACGCCGCCGCTAACGCCGCTTACGCCGCCGCCGCCGCCAACGCCATTCTTCCACAAATAACGTAAGAAGGATGAACGGCTCAGTTCACGAAGAGAAAATGGACCGCTGTCCAATTTGTAACCAGACCTTCAGCAGGCGTGACGTTATGCTGAGACATAAACGCAATGTGCATGGTAATATAAATGATTCCGATTCAGCACAAACATCAACTGAATCCACACGGATGACCTTTCAGCATCCATTTTCAATGGTTATTACGGGTCCTAGTGCAAGCGGAAAAACGGAATGGACTAGAAAATTGTTATTGTCCTCACTGATACAGCCGCCACCTGAACGCATTTTATGGTGTTTTGGACAATGGCAACCTCTGTACGATGACATTCAGAGCAGACTCCCTTGGATAGAATTTGTGCCCGGGATCCCTGACTATTTTAACAGTTCTCAGTACATCAACGCCAGGAAAAGGAATCTGCTGGTCTTTGACGATTTAATGACGGAGGCCAAATGCGACCAGAGAATAGCCGATCTCTTCACTAAAGGAAGTCACCACAGAAACATATCCATCGTGTATCTGACCCAAAATTTATTTCCTCAAGGAAAGGCTTGCAGGGATATCGCTTTGAACACGCAGTATCTTGTGCTTTTTAATAATCCGATCGACAGACAGCAAGTGGCGACCTTGGCCAGAAGAATTTATCCGTCAAGCAGTGCCACCTTTATGAAACGGTTTGAACAAGCGACTTCTCGCCCTTATGGTTACTTAGTGGTAGACTTGAAATCGAGTACACTGGAAAAGACCGTTTACGCAGATACATACTTGAGTCCACGGATAAACTTGCATTAGACAAAGAAAGCATGTCTGAGGTCGACTACGCAAATAGTGAAGACGAGGACGAAGAGTCTGAGGATTTTATTAATAATCTCGGACCTCCCGGTAAACGCAGAAAAGTGGAGATTAAAGAAGAACGCTTGCGGCGTGACATATGGAACGGGCGATTTCAAGATCCTCTCAGACAGGCCAATAAAGAACAATTTAAAGCTAAAGTGAACAATTACCTAGAAGGAGGGTCCACTCTGAACCAAGCCGTCCATCACGCTGCCAACGATGATTTACCTCATCTCAGAAAAAGACTCAGACAAGAGTACTCCCGGTGTCTGATCGACTTTTACGAGTTACAAGGAGATCCTATTCAGCAGCAAGTCCTGGAATCGGCGAGCACGTTTAGACAACAGCATGATATGAGTCAAGCAGAATCTATCAGACAGGCCGTCAAACTCAGAAAAAACTTATTTGACGATGTTTGGCCCGATCATAATATCGAGGAAGACGCTTTAAAACAGAACGAAGACACTGAGGAGTCAGAAGAGGAATAAAGAGCGTAAGAATGACGAGTAACTACATGTTAAACAAAAAAAGATGGGTTCGATAGAGGTGTACGATAACAAGCAGCAGAAATGGGTCCCTTATGTATCGGACCCAGAGAAATAGTATCAACATTTTAAAGACTTGAGAGACGGGTACGTTGTACCCGATCATATGGGACGATATATCGTCGGTAGTGGAAGACGAAACCGAAAACTGCAAGAAATAGAAGCTCAGCGACCCCGTGTGAACTTGGTCACACCAGTGGCTCAAGCGTTAGAGATAGCCCAATCTGAAATAGAACGAGAACGAAAAGGGAATAGTATGCCTGCGAGTACCAAGGGCGGTCGAAAGCGTAAGAAAGAACATACCGTGGACTGGGATTCATTCAGATATTACAAAAAAAGATGAACAGTAAACAACTAAAAAATATACTTCTCGGATATCCTGTCACTATATGCTCTGCGGATCAAATCAATACATGTAAAGGAAGATTTGTCATTTCCAATACGGACACGAGGGAAAGACCAGGAAAACACTGGGTTGCATTTTATTTTCCGCAAAGGGGATCATACGAATTTTTCGACTCTGTGGGAAACAGACCCGAAGACTATGGCGTTGGATTTGAGAAGATTCTCAACAAGAAATATTTCATGTACACTGGACAGTTACAACAATCCTCATCTAATGTATGCGGGCTTTACTGCGCCTATTATGTCATAAAACGACATGAAGGAAAAACAATGAAAGACATAGTGAAAGACTTTAATCCACGACAACAGAAGCGCAATGATCGCTTCATAATGACTAAAATGATGACAATGTTAGAACGAAAACGTCACACAACTAAATAAAACTGCACAAGTGTGTTTTCTTTTTTCTATTGTTATAAATAAATATGAAAAAAAAATCACATTGGATTCAGAGTCAGTCAGTCCGAGACGATAGCAGAGTGTCTGTTTAATTTCTATTGTTGTTTGCTATAACATCATTGTTTGTCTGTCTATCTGTCTGTCTGTCTCCGTCTGCTTTTATATGTGGGTGTGTGAGAGACAGAGTGCGGTTTTTGTGTGTGCGTGTGCATGTGTGTGTCCGTCTGTCTGTATGTATGTTTTATGTGTGTGTGTGTGCGTCCGTGCGTGTGTCTGTGTGTGTGTTGGACGGCTAGATGGGTAAAATCAACAGTTTTACAACAGTGATATCGTTTGTGCATGAATTGTAGATTTGAAGAACGTGATATAGTGTTAAATGTACCGCTGTATGTCAGTAGACCCAGATCAGACGGCTTTTCTAAATGTAGGCTTTGAGTGGAGTTCTTGTTGATCTGGGTCTTTTTTTTTTATTGCGCAAGCTGTATGTATGTTTTATGTGTGTGTGCGTTCGTGCGTGTGTCTGTGTGTGTGTTGGGCGGCTAGATGGGTAAAATCAACAGTTTTACAACAGTGATATCGTTTGAGCATGAATTGTAGAATTGAAGAACGTGATATAGTATTAAATGTACTGCTGTGTGTCAGAAGACCCTGATCAGACGGCTTTTCTAAATGTAGGCTTTGAGTGGAGTGCTTGTTGATCTGGGTCTTTTTTTTATTATTATTGCGCAAGCCGTAAGGCATCGCTTCACATGACATCGTTATTATTTGTAGTTACTTCCGTCAACATCTATTTATAGATACACGTTGTGAAACTATCAGAGTCATTCAGTCCGAGACGATAGCAGTGTGTCTGTTTTTTTTTTTTTTTTGTTGCTTGTTACCTATATCAATGTATTACAAGGACCACACTCTCAAGATCATTCCTAAGATCGAGAAACCTCATGAGTCAGCTCTCTATACCGAGTAGACCGTGATGCGCAGACCTCCTCACCTTTTGGGTCAATAGGGCTGATGATGGGATTTTTCCACCAATTGCTTATATGCAAATGAGTTACTATTTATAAAAAACAACATGGCCGACTGTTACTAAATATAGAAACGACGTCATCCAAGATGACGTCATTTGTTTGGCACCAAAGAGACCCCTATACTACTACCGTGTTTGAAGATTATCGTCGCCCAGAAATTAAAACAGGAAGTCAAAAAGTGTTTAATCCTTTTAAGTATTGGTGGAAAGCATTAATGTTTATTCACGCATTTAAAGGGTTTAAAAAGGAGAAACTAAGAGAAACTGTCCAGAGTCTATAATTTAAAATTTTTAAGATTCCTCTGGACTTTCAGACGCTATATGCAAAAAGAAATTCTTTTATCAGACTGCCCGGATGCGCAGGCTGCTCGGCGTCTTTCCAGTTCGCACGTGCCATACGGTACATTTTTACGCGACGCCAATCAAGTTTTTGTCTCCACCTTGCCAGGGAGTTACTCCAAATGGAAAAAAATATCCTTCAAGAGTAACGTCAAAGGAGACGGATTAATCAATTTGGGAAGCTCCCGTTGAACATCCAATTTGTCATTACGTTGTATAGCATGTAAATGTGTACTAAATCACAATACAACCGAAAGACAGTAACATCAGAAGTCCAATGTCTGGATAAAAAGCCAGCGAAAAATATATACCACGACTCGAGAAAACCAACAATGTGGTTGTGCGCCCAGCGCAGACTCAGATCAGCCTGGGCATCCGCCCAGTCTGATCAGAGTCTTCGCTGTCCGCATGAAGGTAGCTTAGTCCCTTAGCTACCTTATAAGCGTTTAGGGCAGACTCTGTTAAGACTAGGCGGATGCCCAGGCTGATCTGAGTCTGCACTGGGCGCACAACCACATTGTTGGTTTTGTCGTGTCGCGGCTCAATTATGCTTAACACAACACCAACTGCAAATACAGGTCACTCTCTTTATCTCAAACAATGATATCCCAAAATACCCATCTAATATCGAAAAATACAGTTTGGACAGTTTTTATTTTTCTTTACATTCCTACTCTTGTTATATCGAACTACTGGTATCTCAAAGTAACTTTTCTTGACCCAGAATTTACTTTGGTTTAAACATATTTATTTCGCTTTTCCATCGACATACATATATACATACATGTAGAAATAACATATCAGTACGAGCTATGGGATTAGAACGGAAGCTGTGTGCTTATAGAGTTCTTCTTCCGCAGTCAAATTTACTTTGATATATCAGTAGATTACGATGAACTTCGACTTTGAGCTATCGAAAGTTTACAATACATGCCAATTGTATTCAAAAAGTAAGAAAAAATCTTACGTTCGTATATGATGGTGCATATATCTGATACTTGCAAAACATCGAGCTATAGTAGTTATAAGGATAGTTGGGACTCTGAATGGTTCCGTACGAGCCGGTATAGTTCAGTCGCCCGCAAGCTGCATTAAATAAGAAAGAGAACAAGGTCATATTACAATTTGAGGTTTGACTCGAGAAAAAAGTGTCGTGCAACGTGTGACGCCAGAGGATGCTCAGAGATTTCACAGAGGCTGTTCTCTTTGTTAAAATTGCCAATACACTTTAAAAGAGATTTATTTCCACCTCACAGACTGCATTAACTTGTTTGACTCGAGAAAAAAAACGTGTCTTGCATAGAGAATACTCAAATTATATCAAATTGCGCAAATTTTCCGACTAACGGGTGCCTCGTCAGTCATCCATCCGATAAGCTATCATTTATCTCTTGCTGAAGATACAAGGATACACATTCAGGGGCCGTATTTATAAAACGACTTAAGTGGTTGCTATGCTGTTGCTAGGGCTGAATATTTATGAAGGAGATTCCCTACAACTACGAAATTTGCTCTGGAGGAACAGTCTAAAAAGACTGTTCCTCCAGAGCAAATTTCGTAGTTGTAGGGAATCTCCAACATAGAAATTTAGCCTTAGCAACAGCATAGCAACGACTTAAGTCGTTTTATAAATACGGCCCCAGCTTAACGACTCATTTACACTTTTGCCACTTTCCCAAATGAGTCAACTCACAAAGGACAGGATTTTCTGATATGGAATGAATTATTCTCCTTAAATAAGATTAAAAACGTATAGAACCCTTTTTCGGAAGGATTTTGTAGTCCATGGAAGCAAACAGAAAGTCAAACAAGCCGTTTCTCCTTGCAAAAATGGCGGACAAACACGGAAGTGTACCATTTCTAGCTCGCTTAAAGATTACTTTGATTAACAGCTGGGAGAGAGGAAGTTTGAAGCATTGTATCTTACATATAAAATTAATAATTGAATGAGTCATGTCATCAGATTTCTTATTATGCGGGACTATCAAGATCAGCCTTCGAATCCATCCAGCGTTATCAACATTTTATCAACGTGCTTAGAATGCAGCTACATGTAATTTACATACATACAGCGTCTACTAAAATGATTTGTATGGCATGTTGTGTAATTTGAATACTCTGGTTACGAATAAGAAGACACCGTCGCTTACTACAAGTGTCACCAACAAGTGTCATCAACAAGTATATCATGACGGTACCAACATTATGTCTTTTTGATAGTTCTATTATAAAAGGACATAGGCAAACCGTGCAGACACAGATCAGACGCCGCAAAACGCGGCGTCTGACCAGAGTCTACACTATTTGAACAAGACAAAATGGTATTTCTCCTTAGAAAATAAATGGGAGAGGAACTTTATAAGTACTTGTGCTTTCGTTCCAATCCTATTACATGTATTTGTATTGTATCAATGTTTATATGTATTGAAAAAGTTTGAAATGATACACATAAACCAAACTAGACACCCCTTAATTGACAAGTGGACTCATCCATTTGATAGGGATAGAACAGTTCACTTGGCATAAATGGGTTAATTAATCCATATGCTGGCTATGTACTTACAGTGGTAGTAAGGGCTGTAAGAAGTGGAGTAACGTCCATAAGTAGTGTAGGAAGGATTGTAAGTGGGGTAGGTGGTGTGCAGATAACAGTTACTGGACAGCTCATCACTACCATCACCGCAGTCATTATCGCCATCACAGATCCAGTTCGTGCTTACACAATGGTGGTTGTTGCACGTGAATTGATAGTAGGAACATGTCGGGGCTGTAGGAAAACAAACTCACACATGAGATTTATAACAAACTGTCCATACAATATTTTCACTCTAAATGATTTTAATTCATTTCTATCATATAGAGATATTTGATTCTTTATTTCAGATTCTAACACAGAGCGCCTATAGAAACAATGGAAAGTTTCCCTGTTTTAATATTCTGCAACAATTCACTGTTTCGGTGGGCGTGAGTTTAATTGCTGACGTGACTGGTAATTACTGACATAATTTTGTTACGTTTTTGAGACCTTAGACGGTGTAACGTCATTTTTTCTTTCTAAAATTGCCATAAAGCATATATTTATCTTAGATACAGTTAAGAATATTAACGGGAGCATGAATAGGCTGGCAGGAAGGTTGGGTAAATTTGAATGAAAAGAATACGTTTTCAGTATTTTTGAGTGTAAGAATCGAAATATATCAACTTTAGCGTTGAATTATTGAGTAATAATAGACTATGAGTCACTGTTTGTCGGTCAGTTGTAAGACGATATATCACTCGTGCTCCGCGCTCGTGATACGATCTACTTTACAACTGACCTCCAAACAGTAAATTATTACTCAACAATTTACTGATAAAGCTGACTCTTTCTTGCGTAACAACGAATTTTATTTCACGGAATGAACATTAAAGCAGTACTTCTACAAGGGGCGTAGCGACGTTTGAGAGTGAGTAAGTGAACTCGTATTTAACCTCGCGCCAGCACATGGGTCAAACGAAGACAGATCTCATCCGAAAGGCAAGAGGAGCGGCGAATTGAACCTGCGATCCCTGGATTGCTAATCAAGCGCGTACACCACCAGATTACCGGACGCGCAAGCCACGTGTGAGGATACCAATTTTTATTTTCATGAATGAAATAAAGTTATTGCATAAAAAGCAGTGCCGAGAGGTATTAACAGCCTTGCATCAACCGGCAAAAAGCCGTGTTTCAACAAGGGTTTTCACGCGCTGATGATGCATGATGACAGAACTTTCATTATGCTTGTGCGGGGCCACTAAAAAAACCGCCATGCAACTTTGTCTCTTCCGTTTCGGTCGAATTACGCTACCTATGTATGCCTATATGACGTCATCATGCCTTTGTAATCTAAAGTCATCCTCGTGACTCAGTTGTTTACATTCTAAAGATGCCAAATGGAGAGTAAATAAGTATTAAAGAAAACATGCATCTCAAACTTTCAGCAATCAAGAACTGCAGGATGGTATATGAATAGATCAGGCTTGTTCTGCATGTAAATTATTGCTCAAGTTATCTTTTTTTTTTGATTACTGAATTTGCAATCTATTTTGCATCAACTACAACGACCATCTTGGACACTTTTCCGAAATATTGAGGTTGTATAGGATGATGACAGCCATTTTGAATAGAATGAATGCTCTCGGGCCCGGAAGACGAATATTAGTAAACAGATGCACCAGCGCGTTGGCTGTCAAACGCTGACAAAATAAAGTGCGAAGTTTTTTCTCAAATTTTAATGAATAATTCGTTGAATTTATGCAATAACAGCGATCAAACATTTGTTTCTAATTTATTAACATTTGCCAGGTCCATCGGTAGATGTTGAATACCTCGGCCTTCGGCCTCGGTTTCCAACATCTCCCTCATGACCTTGCAAACGTAAATCCATGAAAAACCATGTTTGATCCCTGTATTAAATCATACACTTGAAATAATGTTTTCTGTTTCTTTTGTGCTTCAAAACGGCAACAATGTAGCGTTTTTCATGTGCGTAAACCATCCACCATGAAATACGCAGCTTCTGACCTTTCAGCCTGAAATGCCACATATCAACTACATGTACATTGAAGTACAGTATGGATTAAAATAAGTAATAGTTTGTTAACAAAAAATAATGAATTCCACCATATAGTATGTTCAGCAAAGTTTCGTGCATTTTTTTTCTAACTGATCATCTCATTTTGTCAATATGTTACATTATATAAATATTCATGTCATAACAGATGGTAATGTGTCCTATTTGTTTCGTTATCTCTGTTCATTTGAAAAAATATGAAATTAGCATTCAAAATCTTGTCAGCAAGAGCATTTACATGGGTCAACGAAAATCTGTCAATAAGTTCAAATTAATGCCAAAAACGAATTCTCTACAAGCTTTCAAAAATGACGTTAACGTAAATTTCAATAACGTCATAAGAATTGCGCATTGCTTTGCAAGGAATAAATCGATAACAGTTGCCACCCTTCTAACTTTTGTATGAATATTGTAGGCAACAATGGACAAGCAACTGACAAAGATTAATTTTGCATTTGCAATGATATTTGAATTGAATGCCCAACACTAAAAAGATTTTACATATGAAATTAGCCCAGTAGTATGACTGGGGCCTAATAAAATGCGTTTTAAGACAATATAGAAATGTGCCTTTGTACAGCTTTTGGTATCATTGTAAAGACATAATGTAGTGTTTTCAGCATATGCATAGCATTTGTACCCAGTATTCCCCTAAACAAAGCTATGAGGCCATTTGCATTACTTTTCGAACGCCCCTCGTATATTATAACTCTACTGCATGTGGGTCGGTCAGCCGTGTACCCGCGGTACAAACGAATCGCTATCATGTTGAACAATGACAACTGACCAACTCAATCATTTAGCTTCCTTATCATCCACTACACCTTTCCGGTCTCACCTAGATTTCATCGCATTATATGATACCATTGCCGAAGCCATCTTGGATGGCTACGTCATATACTCGCAGTATTCAAGACCTTGGAAAAGGAGGGACCTTTCCGGCCTGTGTTTCCTAGTAGCAATAAGATCGCGTTATGACAACCATGCCGAGGCCATTTTGGAGGGGGTGGCAGGGAGTGAGGGGGGGGGGGGGGGGCACACCCTGCCTAGTCAGGTGTTCTTTTCATTCAGTCATAAATATTTATATGGAAATGGCGCAAAGCTGTCAAATGAGGGTATGGTTATCAAAAACATTTACGGGAAACGAAAGTTAGTATGCAATAGGGGTTAGGGGTATATCATATGCACTGATTTTAATGGCAAATATTTTCCATATGTTACTCATGCAGAGGCGAACACTTTCGAGGAATTTGTCAGGTAGCTGGTGGGTAGCCATCTGTTTGCAAATCTGCATAACCAAGCGACCGATAGGCGGCGCGGCAGTTTATTTATCCGGAAAACACCGATTGTCGCGGATATACTCGTATGCTTGCAGCATGCAGGCACACGGCGCCGGGGTGGTGTCGTATCGACGTCGATGCGACATGAAAGCGTCGCACCGACGTCAATGTGACGTCATTTCGACGTCGTGTGGCTGCTGGGTTGTAATAGACATAGTAAAGTAAGAGTACTGATAACTACATAAATAGTGTTAAAGTTGTTGAAGATCATTTTAAAACATGTACTTATTGAAATATCTTTTTTTCATTGTGTACCTTATAACCAATGAGTTTGCATAACATAAAATGTACACTCCGCACATGAAAACCTGTCTCTCCCACTTCTGTTTGAAAAGCTTTCCTATGCTTAAAGTTAGAACTGCTTGAGAGTTTAGGTTTATATGTATATTGTGATTGCCACTGTGTTACTGGTTTATTACATGTTTTTCTCATATGCCACCTGCGAGTGGCCTGAGAGTGACTTAAAAATAAAGTTCTGTTCTGTTCTTCTGTTCTGCCACGGGCATATGGCGTTCGACAGTTGATAAACAAAGATCAATTTGGTCATAGCGCATATATAGAAACATTTGTATGTAATTAAGAAAGCCTACCTGGACAGTTCATTTCATCTGAATCATCCCCGCAATCGTCATCAGTATCGCACCTGTAGAACAAAATTATATTAACCCATTAATGTCTAGCGTCCCATACAAAGGGCATAGGCAAAACAGTGCAGACCCAGATCAGATGCTGCGTTTGCGGCGTTTGATCAGGGTCTACACTATTTACAGAAGACAAATGGGCATTCCTCCTAAAATGAAAATTAAATGATAAAAAAAAATTAAAACCAGACATCCCTTAATCGACAAACCGTCAGCCCCAACCCCACCACCCCCCACGCCCCCCTCCCCCTTAACCCAGCAATTTCTTTCAACTGTAGTTTTCTGTAGCATACTGGGTCAAAGAGGAAACAGGGTTGCTTTGGTCCTTTACTTAAAGTACAAACGGAAGTGGGGGTTTCTAATTTTAAAAGTATTCGACCATGCACTTGGTTACTCGAATTTTTCGTCCTGCCATATTTCTCCAAAAAGATCTTACGATGTAAAAGCAAAATTATAAACCTTTTAATATGTATATGCTCATTCCGATGTGATTAAGATTCAGCGTGAGAAAAGTACAGAAATATGTCATGCAGAACATTAAAATATACTTGAAACAAATATTCAGGGGTCAAATTTTTACCCTGCGATTTCTGGAACATTTAAAAAATTTGGTAAAATAAACCATTTCTAACTTCCATTTTATTCATTTTGCAAGTTTTATACACATGACGTTTGAACCAATAGCCTTTGTCTCGAGCAAGTCCGAGCTTCAAGTCAAACTACCCCTACAATGAAAGTGGTTTGAATTCCCATAGAGAATTGATAGTGTGTAAGTTTGGTCGGGCATAACTTCTAAATTTGCTTTGAGTTTTGAACTTGTTACAGCTTGCTGACCTTAAAAATGATTAAATTTGATGACTATCAAGCAATTTTGCAAAAAAAAAAAAAAAAAAATCATGCATTAGAGAAATCGAAAATTTTGGTGAATTTGCACCTTATGGACTTCTGACCACTTTCATTTTGAGGATAGTGTGAATTGAAGTTTGGAAGTGGTCAAGATTACGGCCATAGTTTCAAACTTCCTCTGTACAAACTTGCAAAATGAATGAAATTGAAGGTAGAAATAATTTATTTTACCAAATGTTTGAAATATTCCAGAAATCGCAGTGTAAAAGTTTGACCCCTTAATATTTAATTCGAGTATACATTGATAACCGAGAGCCGAAATGTTGTATAGTTTTGTTACGTAAAGCTGCATTTTTGCCAACAGGGACAAATCTACGCCTTATTGATAGAGGTCCGAAGCTGTTAGAATTACACTCATTCTAAAATATGGCAGTATTGAGTAAAATACCCACTTGTATGTTCTGGACAAACAATATCCATTGTCACACCTGAACTGAGTACTTCTGCAGAAATCTGTCAAAGAAATGGACAACAATAAGCCGCGACATGACAAACAACAAAGTGACATATGCACAAGGCGAAGACTCAGATCAGCTTGGGTATCTGCCCAGTCTGATCAGCGTGTTTGTTATGCACTTAAAAGGTAGCTATGTGTCTAAGCGACCTCCATGCCGACAGCGAAGACTCTGATCAGACTGAGTCTTCGATGTGCACACATGCCACTTTGATGTTTTGCCGTGTCGCTGCCCATATTGCTGTAAGTTTTAAGTGTAACCGTACACTTTCATCGGAATACCCATAATTTTCCGTCACTGTTTGAAAAGAAACAGATTTTGTGAGTTTCTTATTGCATCCCTGGGGCCGTATTTATGAAACGACTTAAGTGGTTGCTATGCTGTTGCTAAGGCTAAATTCTTTGAAGGAGATTCCCTACAACTATGAAATTTGCTCTGGAGGAACAGTCTTACAAAGACTGTTCCTCCAGACCAAATTTCATGTTTGTACGGAATCTCCTTTATAGATATTTAGCCTTAGCAACCGCATAGTAACGACTTAAGTGGCTTTATGAATACGGCCCCAGGGGTCATCAAATCATTCCAAAAGAGGTCAACTCGTACAGAAGAGAGTTTACTCTTTTAAGAATTGACACCCATTGAGAAAAGAGAAAAAAAGTAAATGGCAGAACTGCCATCCTGAAAGTATATCTTCGTGAAGAAACAGTATGTTTGGCTTATTACATGAAAAGGACACATCGTTTAAACATGACATAACATGTTATTATACGGTATTTAAAGACGTCAGTGTCTACATGTATAAATTATATCAGATTGCGTCTAAAAATTTAAATGTGACCTTGAATGTTTGCACACTGGAACATTTTTTAAGCGATAATGATAGTTTTAAATTCCGTTTTAGTATAGCTACATGTCGACAGGAAAATCAAAACCGGTCACCGGCTGTGACTGACAAAGTATATGTATGGTTCATAGGAATATTACAAAACAAAAGAATTAGCATCTTGTTAAGTTTTGGTATAGAATAAAGAAAATACATACGAACAATATGATCAGTGAAGTTATAATAGAACCTAAATCCCTGAAACTGCGAGTAGCTGTTGGTTTTAAACTCCACCGTTAAATAATTTCCCGTGGAACAGATAGGTGTAAATTCCGTGCCACAGAATTTCCCAAGTGACTTGGCATTGGTACTACTACCATCAAATAGTTCTACATAGTCGTCATACTGGGAGCAATAGGTGGTAGAGCTGAAATAAAATTAAAAATATTCATGCGAAAATTTCTAACAAGCCCATTGAAAAAAGTTTTTTGTATGTTGTTGTTGCTGTTGTTGGTTTCGTAGGCAGGTTTTTCCCAATTCATTAACATACACTGAAGCCTCTCACATGTACCGAATTTCTGCCACAGTTTTTCTCCTAGCATTGCTATTTCAATTCTGCTGCATATATACCAAATGTTTACAACTATGGTTACGTACGCTGAGCCACTTGGGAAACGTCGTTACGACAGATGAACTAGAACAGAACAGAACAGTGCATATATACACTCATCCTAATCTCTTTTTTAAATAATATTCTAATAAAATTCATTGAGCATATAGTTGAAGTATTGACATGTTTAACGGAAAAAGACACAAAACGTGGGTTGGAAAGTTGATTTCTTTTGGTTGGTTGTTTAGGGTTTAACGGCCCTTTGAAACAGTATTTCAGTCTATATCGGGCCGTCTCCCAGAGAGAGAGGGAGAAGGAAAGGAAAATGATAGTCGAGAGAAAAAAATCCCAAAACCCTCCGCCCACACCTACTGCAAGCACAGTAGGCCCTTGTACTACTTTTATCCATATAAGTAGGACACCCCGGCACTGGAAGTTATAACCAGCACCATCGCCCGACCACCATCCCATTGGAAATTTGGAAAGTTGAAACGCCTTTTAAAAAGTCAACACACATATTTTTAGAATAGACAGTCAAGTGTCTAAATTTGATGTCTTGTAGTCTAAACACTTATAAGAAGAATAACTAACTTCTAATATACACTTTCACTCTTTGTAACAGCTACAATAACAAATTGAAATATTTTAATGACAAGGTTGTTCCATTTTAGGTGTTTTAAAAGCCTGCAAATGGTATAAATTGCATGTCTTTTTAGCTCACCTGTCAAGATGAGCTTATAGTATAGCCTTGGTCCGTCGGCGTCGTCGGCGGCGTCGGCGTCGTCGGCGTTCACACTTTTAAACATCTTCTCCTCAGAAACTACTGGGCCGATTGAAGCCAAATTTCATATGGAGCCTCAATAGGATGGGGAAACGAAAGTTTATATATTTAGTTCAGGTCACATGACCAAGATGGCCGCCATGCCCATATATGGTAAAAACCTTAAAAAAATTTCTTCTCCAGAACCAATAGGCCGATTGCTTTGAAACTTGGTATGTAGCATCTTGGTCTCTAGTACGACAAAGTTTATATAAATGATGATCCTGGGTTGACCTTGACCTATTTTATGGCAAGGTCAGATTTGGTCCCTTAGGCTTTTGAATGGCAAAAACTGAAAAAGTGCATTTTTCTGTGGCTATTGTGCTCTTTGATATGGAAATGCAGTCAACTTCAACCCCTATGAATACCAGAGGTCAAGGTCAGTTGGTGACCTTGGTCAAAGGTCATTTGTCTGTTGTGTGTCAACATTTTTAAAGGACTTCTCCTCTGAAACTACTGGGCCAATTTCAATTAAATTTCATATGCAGCCTTAAGGCAAAAGGGGAATGAAAATTTATGCATGTGGTCCAGGTCACATGACCAAGATGGCCACCAAGCCCATGTACGACAAAAACCTTAAAAATCTTCTTCTCCGGAACCACAGGGCCGATTGCCTTGAAACTTGGTATGTAGCATCTGTGGCTCTAGTACTACAAAATGTATATAAATGATGACCTTGGGTAGACCTTGATCTATTTTATCTTAAGGTCAAATTTTGTCTGTAAGCCTTTGAATGGGAAAAGCTGAAAAAGTGCATTTTTTTCTTGCTATTAGACTCTGTGATATGGAAATGCAAACAAAGTCAACCCTTAAGAATTCTAGAGGTCAGGGTTTAATGACCTTGGCTAAAGGTCATTTGTCTGTTGTGTGTCAACATTTTTAAAGGATTTTTCCTCTAAAACTACCAGGCCAATTTCATTGCATATGCAGCCTTCAGGCAAAGTGGGAAAGGAAGTTTATATATTTGATCCAGGTCACATGACCAAGATGGCCACCATGCCCATATATGGCTAAAACCTTAAGAAATCTTCCTCTCCAGAACCACCAGGTCGATTGCCTAGAAACTTGGTATGTAGCATGTGGGACTTTAGTACTACAAAGTTTATATAAATGATGACCTTGGGTTGACTTTGACCTATTTTACCGCAAGGTCAAATTTTGCCTGTAAGCCTTTTGAATGTGAAAAGCTGAAAAAGTGCATTTTTAGCTCACCTGAGCTGGCGGCTCAATGGTGACATTATAGTATATTCTAAGTTAAGGTGTCCATGGTTGTCATCAGTCCGTATGTCGTTATCGTCTGTCGTCAACATTTTCAAACAGCTTCTCCTCAGAAACCAGTGGGCCAATTGAAATCGAATTTCATATGGAGCCTCTATGGATCGGGGAATGAAAAGCTACATTAATGAGTTAGCGGCCAGATATATGATGCTTATATATGGTAAAGCATTAAAATCCTTCTACCCTTAAGCCAGTGGGCCGATTCTTTTGAAACTTGGTATGAAGCGTCGGGGACACAAGCCCTACCAAAGTTATATAAATGATGACCCTGGGTTGACCTTGATCTATTTTATGGCAAGGTCAATTTTGCTTCCATTGGCTCATACATGGGAATATACTTAAACAAGGATTTTTTGACATATTTAACTTAATAATGTTAATGAACCAAGTTTTGCGAAAAATATGAATGTTCCTGTTTAAACTTTGTCCAGGTTCTCTTGAAGTCAAACTTTGTTACATTTCTCCACAGAAACTGCTCAGCCAGTT
Organism: Ctena decussata; assembly: GCA_963989385.1. Taxonomy (NCBI): domain Eukaryota; kingdom Metazoa; phylum Mollusca; class Bivalvia; order Lucinida; family Lucinidae; genus Ctena; species Ctena decussata. Next base: position 62,564,195 of record OZ022500.1, read on the forward strand.
GGAGTCAAATTTCATGCTGATGAGCCTCTATGGGTTGGAAGACACGAAATTTTATACAAATGATCTTTGTCACATGACCAAGATGGCCACCATGCCCATATATGGTAAAGCATTTTAAAACCTTCTTCTCCAGAAACAGTTTGTGGATTTTCTTGAAACTTGATATGTAACATTGGAGAAACAAGGTCTACCAAAAATACAAGTATGTATATGATGACCCTGGTTTGACTTTGAGCTATTTTTATGGCTAGGTTAATTTTGCTTCCATAGGCTCGTATTTGAGAAAATACTTAAACAAGTGACTTTATGAGATCTTATTACTTCATTACGTTAAATAAAGCAACTTTTGCAAAAAATATGAATATTGAAGGTCAAGGTCACTATTTGACCTTTGTCCAAGGTCACTTGGAGTCAAACTTTGTTACATTTTCTCCTTAGAAACCACTGAGCCAATTGAAGGCAAATTTTGTGTGAAGCCTATTGACTGGAGGGAATGAAAATTAATACGAATGATCTCAATCATATGACATAGACTGCCACCTTTAGAATCTTCTCCGGAACCAATGGGCTGATTCCCTTGAAACTTGGTATGTTGATGTAGCATCAGGGACACAAGGCCTACAAAATGATGACCCTGTATTGACCTTCACCTATTGTATGGTAAGGTCGATTTTGCTTCCATTGACTCATACAATGTTAAATAATTAAACAAGTGATTTTATTACATCTTTTTATTTCATAAAGTTAAATGGATCTTAAGCAAAATTATGAATATTGAAGGTCGGAGTCGCTGTTTGACCTTTGTCCAAGGTCACTTGGACTCAAACTTCAAAAAAATTTCTTTTCAGAAACTACTTGGCCAGTTAAAGTCAAATTTAATGTGAAGTCTGTATAGATCAGGGTAAATGAAAGTGTTTATACAAATAGTCTTTGTCACGTGAACAAGAGGGCTGCCATGGCCATATATGATAAAACACTTAAATATATTCTCCTCTTGAACCGATCAGATAATTTCCTTTTCTTTTGTTTTGTTTATTAAACACCACTCTGAAGATAGAAGCATGTAGATGTTATTGATGTAGTCTTTGGGGTTTGGGATCTGATTCAGTCGGTTCCTGAGGTGTATTTACTCTTTAGATTTATACTTACTTTTGAGTACAACTCAAATTTGAACAAAGATACTGTTTTATTGTGGAAATGCAGGATGTATGCACAGCTAATGAAGTGCCACTAGTGAAAGGTTTTGTATTTGTTTTTAAAGTCATTTTATGGACTTACATTATTTTATACCAGAAGTAGATCTATCATACAACATTTTCATTGCCAAATAATAAAGATACATCAATACATTCACTAATGCAGGGCAAGGACCTCCTCCTGGATATAATTGCATTGCTGATTATCATCAATACTATTCACATTCTTGCAGTTGTCATGTTACTTAATAAAAGCATAATAAAAATATTTGATTCAATGTGATAATAGAAATGATAAAAAAATGAAATAAAAATAAATATTCAGGGTCTTACAATTTGATCAATAGAACAGTATTTTTTAAAATGAGATTTTATTCAATACCTGTACATGTATAACTCGTTTGTTTTTTAATTTATAAATCATCAATAGTTTTAAATTAAAAGAAGCTGAAATAAAATACTAATATTGAAAAACTATTTTATTCTATATTTTTTCCTCTTTAATAACACTCTTTCTAATTTTCTAGGTACTACCAGTAAATCAAGAATCTGCCAAAGTATTCTTCATATGTTGATTGTTTTACTGTTATGATGTGATAAACAAGATACATAATGGGCTGTTACACTGTAGGGTGAAATCAGGAACTGAGTCAATAGCTCCAGTATAGACCACAGACTCTGTCTTTCTGCAGGGACTGACAAGAACAAGTCCCAAAACATTGCTCAAAGGGGCAACTCAAAAGCGTACCCATCTAGTTACATATTAAGGGGTAATTGCAGGCGTGTCTGTACCAGGTGGTGTAGTGCCACTGGTGAAAAATACCCTGTTTTCAAAGTCATTTGATGAAACTGCTATATGTTATATTAGGAACTGATATTTCATACAGCATTTGCATTGCCAAATCACATAGACTATAGTGATACATTCACCAGTGCAGAGCTAAGGCCTCCTACTGGATATAATTGCCTTGCTGATCATGGTCAATACTATTATATTCACTTTCAGTTTTCATGTTACTTTATAAAAATTAACCTAAAGACTGAGATAGACTGACGATGCCGCGGAGAAAGAGTTGGAGACTGTCTAAAGCCCGAAAGTCGGAATGGATGAGAAAAGACGAGTGTCAAGAGACTGTGTCAACAGGACCAGATGAAGAGAAGCACAGAGACTCTGGCATTTGTTTATCAGATGGGGGTCTTGTCAACCCTGCTAACCAGTTTTTGATTACTGGTTTAGCTCTTCGGCCATCTGTGTATCTTGAGCCTGGTAGCATTTGTTTATCAGATGGGGGTCTTGCCAACCCGTTTCAACCATCTGTGTACATTGATCAAAGCATTTGTACTCCACCTGATTCTGTTATTGACAGTGTCGTTGAAATGGGCTCTGATGCCAACATTGAAACCAGCTTTGGTGCCCACAATGAAACAGGCTCGGTTGCTAATATTAAGACTGGTCCTGATGCCAACATTGAAGCTGGCTTTGTTGCCAACAATGAAAGTGGCTCTGGTGCCAACATTGAAATAGGCTCTGGTGCCAACATTAAAACTTTTTTTCAGACTTATGTGCTACATGTAATGATTGTTTAAACATTCAGAACGATTTTGATGATGATTTTGTTGATGCTTTTCCTAATCTGATTGCTGAAAGGCATTCTGGGTTCAAGGAACAACATTTTGAAAATAAGTCTGATTGCAATGCTAAAAGTGTTATTGGTATACATTGCAGAAATAATAAAGAATTGTCTGATAATGAAATAGTAGTTTTTCCTGATACCGACATTGAAGTTACAGACAGTTATTTGGAGGTTGCACCTAGACCATCTTCAGTACTATGGAATGCAAAACATATAAGGCATGGTAGTTTCCATCAGAATGACATGAGATTTTCTGAGCAGTCTAGAGGATTTCAATGTACATGTAATGCCTTATGTATGTTAGCACACTCATTGTGTCATGAAATAGACAACAGTTCAGTGTTAGATGATATTCTTCTTCTTGGAGATACTCTATATAAAAATACTATAAACAGTTTAAAGGCGCACGGAAAATTTGTGAATTCACTGTTGAGTTTAGAAGAAATTCCAGATATTTTTGATGTTGGCATAGGACAGTTTATAGTTGAAAAACAACTTATTGTAAGTGGTATTCTTGTGGATACTTCAGAAGATCATGGATTACCATCACTTCATTCTGCCCTACAGTCGGTATTTACCAGAGCATCATGTGGTCTTTTGATAATTGGAGCTATATGTTCTGCAATCAGTAAAAATAATAACTTGTATGTATTTTTTGATTCTCATTCTCATGGACGAAATGGACTGTCATCATGTGATGGTACCTCAGTTTTGATCTCTTTCTCTTGTATTAAAGACCTTGTTGCATACCTATATGCTTTGTATGATAGTATGGCAATCAATATGAGTTTACAGTTTGATTTATTACCTATTACTTTGAGAAAAACTGAACAGGTAATTGCCAAAGAAAACCAGCCTGAAAATCTTTTGGAAGGTTATTTTAAGGATTAGAAACTGCGACAACACGAGAAAGCACAGAGTAATGTGATAAGTATATCTGCTCCAAGTCAGATTCCCAAAAGCCAAGAAAAAGAACTCTCGTGAAGAATACTACAAATTGTATAGGCAGAAATCCAGAGCGAAACCAGATGTTTTAGCAAAGGAAAGGGCTAAAAAGCAAAAAGCCAGAGAGGAACCAGATGCTTTAGCAAAAATGAGAGCTGAAAAGCAGAAATCCAGAAAGAAACCAGGTGTTTTAGCAAAATAAAGAGCTGAAAAGCAGAAATCCAGAGAAAAACCAGGTGTTTTAGCAAAAGAAAGGGCAAGAAAGCAAAATGCCAGAGAGAAACCTGATGTTTTAGCAAAAATGTGAGCCGAAAAGCAGAAATCCAGAGGGAAACCAGGTGTTTTAGCAAAAGAAAGGGCAAAAAAGCAAAATGCCAGAGAAAAACCAGGTGTTTTAGCAAAAAAAAAAGGGCTAAAAAGCAAAAAGCCAGAGAGGAACCAGATGTTTTAGAAAAAATGAGAGCTGAACAGCAGAAATCCAGAAAGAGACCAGGTGTTTTAGAAAAAGAAATAGCTGAAAAGCATAAATGCAGAGAGAAACCAGGTGTTTTAGCAAAAGAGAGGGATAAAAAGCAGATGTCAAGACAAGATGCTGTTTTCAAAACAAATGAAATTGTTCATCAGCGGGTATCTAAGCAGAATGCGAGAAAAAAATGCATATGTACTAGAGTGTGAAAGAATAAAGCAACAGGAGCGAAGGAAAGAGAAACGAAAATTAGAGGATTTCACTGAATTTACTAATGTTTATAAAAGACGCAAAAGTGACAAAGACAATGCAGATGACCCAAAATTACAGAAGCTGCATGGTGTGAAATATTTCAATAACATTGTAGAATGTATCAAACAGTTTCATTCAAGTATTGCTGTTGGACCAGTGTTTGTATGTACATGTTGCCACCAGACATGGTTTAGAAAAAGTGTCTCTATGTTAAAGAATGTCAGTATCCCAGCAAGCAGTGTAAGACTCTATTGCACTAAGTTTACTTCAGTTAATAATGAAGAATGGATTTGTCACACATGTGTGGGTGCATTAAGAGATGGTAAAGTGCCGAAATTGTCTGTAGCCAATGGAATGAAATGGCCAGATAGACCACCAGAACTAGATTTACATCAGCTTGAAGAAAGACTAATAGCATTACGTATTCCATTTATGCAAATAAGAAAGTTGCCTCGTGGAGGCCAATACTCATTGAAAGGCAGTGTAATTAATGTGCCAGTTGATATTCAACCCACTGTTAGCTGTCTTCCAAGACCCATGGATGAAAATTTTACAATTGCTGTCCACCTTAAAAAGAAGTTGTCATATAAGAAAGTGGACTTTAAAGAGAATGTAAGACCTTTGAAAGTCTTGACTGCATTACATTGGCTATTAAATAACAATGAATTGTATAAAAAATCAGGCATAGTAGTTGATGACAACTGGTTTCAGGAAGTTACTGAAAGTGCTGAAGAAACTATCAAAGAATTTTTAGATGTGTCTTTAGAACACACGGAGGACAAACAAACAAAAAATTCCGTACTTGAACCAGATAGGGATATTTCTCCATTGTCAAAAGATAGTGAAGGAACTGATGATTATGATTCAGATCATTTTAGTGAGATAGATGCCTATGAGCATATTGACAATGTCGATACTCTAGTAGATGATGCAAATATTGTAAACAAGTATGATCAATTATTTACCTTTGCACCTGGAGAAGGACAGCATCCTCTTAGTTTGTATCATGATGTAGATGCAGAGAATTTATGCTTTCCTACTTTATTTTGTGGGCAGCGGCGTCCCAGTAAAGAGGAAAGAATTGTTCCAGTGCATTACAGTGATACTGTAAAGTGGGAATTACGCAGTGTTTACAGGAGGTCTGCACAATCTGTCCCAAACCTGTTTTTTAAACATAAGAAGTTGCAGATGAAACAAATCAGTAACAAAGTTAACCTAGCAATACGGAGATGTAAAAATAAAGGCAACAAAATAACAGCAGCTGAAGCAAGAAGTTCAGAATATTTATATAAACTTGTCCAACTTGATCAAGGCTATTACATATTTCGTCACTTAGAAACTCGCCGGCTTATTTGCAAGCCAGAAAGAAAGACATTTTCGCAATGATAAGACAGCTTTCTTTGCCAACATGGTTTATGCCATTGTCAAGAGCAGATACAAGATGGATTGATCTTTTGAAAATGCTGACAAAACTGAATAATGGTAAAGAATATTCAGATGAAGATATACAGGGGTTGACATGGCAAGAAAAAACTAAGCTTGTTCAGAAAGATCCAGTAACGTGTTCAAGATATTTTGATCACAGAGTACAAGAATTCTTGAATACAGTTCTTAAAAGTACTTGTGAACCAGTGGGGAAACTCAGATATTACTAGAGTAGAGTTTCAGCAGCGTGGTTCGCCTCATATCCACATGCTGGTTTGGGTTGAAAATGCTCCAATGTTAGAGAAGAGCTCTGAGCAGGAAATTGTGACCTTTGCTGACCAGTATCTTACTTGCAGTGCAACAAATGAAGACACTGCACATCTTGTTGAACTTCAAACACATAAGCATTCAAGGACATGCAGAAAAAGAGGAAAAGCAATATGTAGATTTGGATTTCCTTTGCCTCCCTTACCACAGACAATGCTGTTGTATCCTTTAGATGAAGAGGTTGAAAAGTTCAAAAATAAGTATACAGGGCTTCAAAAAGAAATGAATGAGTTCAAAGATACTGATGAAATAACATTTGGTGACTTCTTAGAAAATGTGGCCAAAATGAATTTTGACGATTACATCAAATATATAAGAAGTTCACTGAATGCTCCGAAAGTATTTCTGAAAAGGATGCCAAATGAAATGAGAATTAATTTGTTTAATGCCAAAATTCTTCTTGCCTGGAAAGCAAATCTTGACATTCAAGTAGTTCTTGAACCATATGGCTGTGCATCATATGTTGTTGGGTATATAAGCAAATCTCAAAGAGGTATGAGTGCACAGCTTGAAGCAGCTGTTAAAGAGGCACGCAAAGGAAACTTTGATTTAAAGAAACAGGTTAGACATATTGGAAATGTCTTTTCAAACTGTGTTGAAGTTAGTGCTCAAGAAGCAGTTTATCTTGCTCTGCAGATTCCTTTAACAAAATGTACAAGAGATGTTGTTTACATTCATACATGTATTCCTGAAGAGCGTGTGTTTCTCCTGAAAGCTAAATCTGTCCTTGATAAAATGCCTGCTCAGTCTACCAATATAGAATCAGATAATATCATTCAATGGTATTCTAAAAGACCTAGGCATCTTCAAAAATTTTGCTTACCTGATTATGTCTCCAAGGTTGATGTCATTTATCCAAAAGGAAATCGGTTGCCTGACAAACTGGAAGAAAAAAATGATGACAGTATCATTGATGGTGAATCTAGTGATGAAACAGAAGATAATGTAGATGGAGAAAGCTTTGAAAATGAAAAGTCACTATCGGGTCTTTTGTATGTAGCAAAGAATGGAACCAAATATAAGTATCGGAAAGTACCAAGAGTAATACGCTATATTAGGTACAATTTGAAGAAGGACCCAGAAAATTATTATAGAGAACAGCTTATGCTTTTTATGCCATGGCGAAATGAGCAAAAAGACTTAATAAGTACTTTTGAAACGTATGCAGCTCATTACATTTCCATGAAAGAGTCCCTTGAACATAAGCGTAATGAGTATGAGCATCACACTGAAGAACTTGAGCTTGCTAGACAAATGATGGAAGCTGAAGAAGCTCTTTAAGATGCACTTGCTCCTAATGCAGAACAAGAAAACAGAGAAGCACAAGAAGAAGGCAAAAAAGAAGCTGAAAACTTCGTATATTTTAATCCAGACAGAGTAGTAGAACATAGGCATTGTGATATTGGTATAGAGCTGCAGTCCACTTGTTCTGTTCCAGCTGTTGAAGCAAGTAGAGTCATGTTACCAGATGAGGAATACTTGCGTCTACTGAGAAGCTTGAATTTAAGACAACGTGAATTCCTCAATCATATAATCCATTAGATAAAATGCAGGGAAGAACCAATCTATGCCTTCCTATCCAGTGGTGCTGGTGTTGGCAAATCTGTAGTCATAAGAGCACTTTATCAAAGTCTGTACAGAATATTGAATTTGAGAGAAGGAGAAAACCCTGATGATATAAACATTCTTCTTTGTGCTTACATGGGGTTGTCTGCATACAATATAAATGGTCAAACCATTGCCTCTGCTTTCCACAAAAAGATATACCAAGGGCATCAGATATTGTCAGCCGATGAACTGAATACATTCAGGATAAAATATAGACATCTTAAGGTTGTTATTATTGATGAAATATCTATGGTAGCGACAAAGACTTTGAGCTTTATAGACCAACGACTTCAGCAGCTGCCAGGAACAAGAGCAACTTTTGGTGGTTTAAGTCTTATCGCAGTTGGTGATTTGTACCAGCTAAAGCCAGTAGGTGACAAATGGGTATTTTTTAGACCTAGACAAAGATGCATCTGCTCTTGCACCAAATTTATGGAAGGACCATTTCAGAATGTACGAATTAGTTGATGTCATGAGGCAGAAAGACGATCTTGAGTTTGCACATTTATTGAAGATGACAAAAACACATTGCAGAAACATACTGTTGATCATCATTTAGGTAACTCTCCAAGAGATGCCTTGCTTTTGTTTGCTGAAAACAGTATTGTAGATAAACATAATGAGGAAGTTTTGAACAATATGGCAGAGGAAAAGGTTGTTATACCCTGCTTTGACACTGTTGTTTCAGCAAACATTTCAGCAAAAAAGTGCCAGGAACTTATTAGCTCAGTTCCACAGGATTATTAAAAAAAGCCAACTTGGAGAAGTTCTTGACTATAGCAGTTGGAATGATACATGTAATGACAGTAAATGTCAATGTTGAAGATGGTTTGACAAATGGATCTACAGGTATAGTGAAATATATTGAATACAGAATGGAAGGAACTGACCGTCCAAGCATTGTATGGATTTTATTCGAAGATCCTAGAATTGGCAGGTCAACAAGAGAGAAATATATTCAAAGGGGGCTTTACAGTTCAAATGTTCAAAGAGAGTGGACTCCAGTGTTTGATGTAGAACGAACTTTTTTGTTCACAGATACAAAATGCTGCAGAGAACACAATTCCCTTTGAGACCAGCAACTGTAAAAAAGTCCATAAAGCTCAGGGAGCCACAGTAGATAAGGCTGTAGTTGACTTGTCTCAGAAAGTGTTAAGACAAGTATCCGCATCCACTATGTTGCTTTTAGTAGAGTAAGAAAAATTGAAAATTTATATATTCTAAATCCGAACGAAGCTGCTATGGCTTTAGATGAAAGAGTGACATTAGAGATGCAGCGGCTACGAGCAGAAGCAGCACTAGAACTTAGCTATACTCCATTGTATAAAATTGATCCATGCAAAATCAAGTTGGCATTTAATAATGTAAGATCATTACATAAACATTTCAAGGATATACAGTTCGAACCAAATGTGTTAGCACCAGATGTCATAGGTTTCGCTGAATCTAGACTGTGTGAAAGAGATGAAAATGTTGATTTTGCTCTTAATAGAGTCAGACTTGTTAGACTGGATGAAACAGCAAACAGAAGGTGGTTAAACATCATTCTTTATCCTGTGAATTCATTTTGACTACCTTGCATAGCAATAATAAGAGATGTGTTCAGGTTGATATACTTTACAAGTACCCAAAATCCTCACAGACTGATTTGAAAAGGGAAATGTGCAGCCATCTGATGCCAGTTGTAGATCCAAGTGCAAAATTAGTTATTTTGGGTGATTTTAATGTACAGGTGAATGATGCAGAGACACCTTTTGTTAATTTTATGGAAACATTATTTAATTGTCATCAAAATATTCAGCAGCCTACAACTGATTGTGGATCTGTATTAGATCTGGTATTTTCAAATTCCAATGCATTTTGTGATGTTATCGAAACATACTGGTCTGACCACAAACTTATATATTGTGCTTCAGACATATAGATGCCGTTATCTAAATATTCAACCCCACCTAGTGTAAATTATATTAAACAGTTTCATAAAAATGTTTATAAGAACACATTAGACCAGTTGTGGATCCAAGAGCAAACTTATATCGTATCTGATTTTAATATACAGGTAAATGATACCGTGACCTCCTTAACTCATTTTACGAAAACGCTGGTTCATTGTCATCAAAACATTTGGTGGCCTACAATTTAAAGTGGTCAGACTACCCAAATCATAAGTCGAGTTTGTAAATCATGTAAATAGTGACAGTTCCGAAATACTTTAGATACACAGACATGGACCCAGAAACAGAGGTGTGACCAGGTGCTTGCAAGTAGTAAGCACCATCTGCTGATTATGATACACCCGCCATATCTATGTATCCGCAGAATAAGTCACTGAAAACGAAATGCTAACATTCGAAAGCCCACTGATGATTAATCAATATTAGACCTTACATTTTCGAATTCTTTGATGTTGAAATATACTGGTCCGACTGCAAATTTACATTATGGTGCTTTGAAAATACTGATGGCATTATCTAAATATTCAACCCAGCTTAGTGTTAAACTTATATTCATTGTTTCATGAAAAAGGGTTATTATTGCTCAAGGAAACAGCAAAATAAATGGTGATGCTGCGATTTATTGCAGTCTCGCCAAATCTTTTGCTGTTGTCTTGTGCAGGGCCTAGTCAAAGTAGATGCCTCTAAGAAGGCAAATAAGCTTCTTTGACTAGCTGTATACTTATAATAAAATGATTATGGAAAAGACGATCTTTTGATTAGCTTGTTCATGTAACAGCTCAAACCTCAATTCTAGCAGCTTCTTCATATATTCTTCAAGTATTTTCATTCTGTTCATTTGGTTTTTTTTAACAAAATGTATAAAGCAAGCTTATCATTTCGAATGTTGATAATCAGTTTTTGTTACATTGATATTTTTACATGTATTCCATTGTTAGCTCACCTGAGCCGAAGGCTCAGAGGTGAGCTTATAGGATGGTGGTCGAGCCGTCGTCCGTCCGTGCGTACGTGGGTAGATGCGTCAACAATTTCAAACATAAATATCTCAGAGACCAGTGGGCCGATCGCAATCAAATTTTATCTGAAGCATCATTTGGGTGGGGGGAAAGGCTGCCTTAGGTTTTGGTGCCGATCAGCTCAGAATTCTGGTTTCCATGGCAACAGATAGCCCCTATAGGGTTATAATGGGGAAAATGGCGTCATCACGTTTTCTCGACTGTTTTTGATTAGATCCTTATCATACTTGCAGGTAATGCTAACATATACAAGAGCTTGGATGAGTTCGAAATTTGGCCGGATTCGAGCACAGACTACGGAGTTAGCTGCCCTTGAGCGTTTGAAAAAAATCCCATAGGGTTATAATGGCGAAAATGGCGTCATCACGTTTTCTCAACTGTTTTTGCTTAGATCCTTATCATACTTGCAGGTAATGATGACATACATAAGAGCTTGGATGAGTTCGAAATTTGGCTGGATTCGAGCACAGACTACGGAGTTAGCTGCCCTTGAGCGTTTGAAAAAAATCCCATAGTGTTATAATGGAGAAAACAACATCATCACATATTTTTAGAAAAACTTTGTCATCGCTCTATTGCCTACATTTCTCAACGGATTTTAAATCAACTTCACACAAATCACCCCGTCCAATCGAAACGCCGGAAAAGTGGTACGAACGCCGGATATGCGGTATTTTCACGCCGAATTGTGGTCTTTTTGTCAGAATAGCCGCCATTAAATTTGACAGCGGGTTACAAAAGTCGGATGAATTAATAGTTAAAAACGGTAAGTGAGTATAACGAATTAGCCTATCCGGATCTACATAGATTTTACTAACTGTCGAGACTCCGTTTAGTTTAGAAACTACGTTTGTTTGTCGTAGCATTCAAAGTGATTTTTGTCTTATATGTTCGGCCTTTCGCTTAGACCTTATTCACGTCCTCAAGTTTCGTACTTTTTTAATTTTCATTGAAAAGGGTCACAATGAGTTGCCTAAAGTAGAATTTTAAACATCTTCATACCATTATCGGGAACCGAGTGATTCATTTTACACCGAGAAAGCAGAATTGGAGGCACAGTCACAAAAATTGAAAGTAACGCCGGATAAAATGGTACCAGTTTCTTTTGAAACTGCTTATTTTTTCCATTAGACAAATAAATGTGTATACAATCAGCACATCTTTATAGTCTGGTCACTCAACCCTGCTGGCATGAAAAATCTACAAATCGTAGTGAGTGGCGAAGATTGATCTGTGCTGATGGATGGATGAATCGATGGATGAATTATTTGGGGATTTAATCGGTAGGGCTCCTGACTCATAAGTCAGAGGTCCTGGGTTCGAAACCCGGTCTGGCCACAAACTTTCGTTTCTCCTTCCGCTGATTCAAGAAGGGCAGTTGTCAGTTACCGGCGAAAGTTTGTGCACTTAGTACTGGTTAACCGCTTAGGAGGTCTAAGCCTGCCCAGGAATAGTGTGGTTAGGCTAACTGACCGTCCCGACATGATCATAGTTGTTTACCGTGGACGTTAAGCAATAAATCAATCAATCAATTTTGGGGATTTACGGTTTTGTATCATATCGGGTCAATAGGGTTACTAGTAAAGAAGGGGCGCAAGGGCTAGAGAAGAACAGAATTAAATCCTTGTTCGGAGGAAATTTAAATCAAAGGTGTTGACCCATTGTCCAAAACGACCTGACTCTGAATATGCAGATATGCATATGTTGTAAGACCTATTGTTTCGTGACAAGGCATCTAATGACAAAGCCAAATGGGCCACGGATGCTATCCGCGGCACCTCCAACAGATACTATTCGAAAATAGTCCCACTGGACAAAAACCAATTAATGTTGTGACGTTGAATCAACGTTGAATCAGTGCTGATCATGTTCAACGATGTGTTCTGCTAGGGTGAAATATATCCATTCACAAATGCATATATATTGTGTATGAAGGAAAAAACTCAAGTAAACAAACTTTATTTAAAACGCCTTTTATCCTAAATATTGGGGTAATATTCGGGAACCAATTATTTTATTTAATATGTATTTACCTAAATATTGGGACACCAACTGGGCACAAAACGTTAAATCAACATTGAACTGGCGTCGTGACTGATCCAGCATTGTTTTAATGTTTCAATGTTCTGTTCCTGCTGGGACACATAAATTCAGTATCCTAAAATTCGAACAAATTAGATTTTACCATCAACAAAACAGTGTAGATGCTGATCAGGCTAATGCTTTGATCTTGTTCGACACTGTTTGCTCGGGTACTTCTGTCGTCATGACGTTTAATCAATGTTGATTTAACGTTGTTTCGCTTTTGTGTGCCTAGTGGGTATACTTTGGGTCAAAAGGCAACACCAAGAAATCCCTGACACAGCAGTCTAATCGAAAATGAAACAAACACGAATTACCTGTAAAACCGTTACTACACATCCGTATCCTTGCGATTTGAAAAAAGGCATACAGTTAGGTTATATACATGTATATATGAATATTGAATATATTTACAAATAACAAAATAACATGTAAATTAATGCATAAATCTATAAAAATGAGGAAGCAACTATGTGTACGTGGCTGGGTTCAAATGAAAATGGAAGTATACCAGCACATAAGCAGTGGGCTCCAGTTAGGCAGCCTACTAATTCTGGGTTCCAGAAACATAGTGACACAAGGGCCAACTCGTACAGCTCAAATAGTATAACGGCAAAATATAGCAGCCTCATCTTATACTTACAAGGGAAATTATTCTCACATTGTGTCCCATGTCACAGATGGCAACAAATTTGTACCGAGAAATTTGCATTTGCTGTCTGTTAGAAAAGTAGTCACAAAGTTTAGTTTTATATACCACCGTTAAGACATTTTGCTTCCATTATTGATAAAAAAAACATTCAGAATCGAACATAGCATCAAATGTGATAATGACAACTTTTAATTTGGCGTTCATTTTTCACAATTTTATAGCCAGGTTTACAGACTTAGAGCAGCAGCTACTATTTGGTCTGACGAACGTCAATACTACAAAATCTTACACCTGGAAATATGCTGACTGTGTACTTATTTATTTGTCTGATGGAAAAAATAAGCACTTACCAAAGAAACTTATACCAGTTTATCCGGCGTTACTTTTAATTTTAAAGACTGTGCTTCGAGTTCGGTTTCCTCGGTGGAAAATGCATCACTCGGTTCCCGATAATGGTATGAGGATGTTTAAAATTCTACTTTAGCCAACTCACTGAGACCCTTTTCAATGAAAATTAAAAAAGTACGAAACATGAGGACGTGAATAAGGTCTAAGCGAAAGGCCGAACATGTAAGGCAAAAATCACGTTGAATGTTACGATAAACAAACGTAGTTTCTAAACTAAATGAAGTCTCGACAGTTAGTAAAATCTAGGTAGATCCAGATAGGCTAATTCGTTATGCTCACTTACCGTTTTTAAGTATTAATTCATCCGACTTTTGTAACCCACTGTCAAATTTAATGGCGGCGATTCTGACAAAAAGACCACAATTCGGCGTGAAAATACCGCATATCCGGCGTTCGTACCATTTTTCCGGCGTTTCGATTGGACGGGGTGCAAATGTAGGGCATGACAATATCTCAAACAAGTTTGACTTCCAGGGTGCTGTGCCCAAGGTCAAGGTCACTGTGGCTATTTTTAGAAAAACTTTGTCAGCGCTCTAGCACCTACATTTCTCAATGGATTTTAAAATTAATTCACACAAATGTAGGGCATGACAATATCTCGAGCAAGTCCGACTTTCAGGGTGCTATGCTCAAGGTAAAGGTCACTGTGGCTATTTTTAGAAAAACTTTGTCATCGCCCTAGCACCTTCATTTCTCCATGGATTTTGAAATAACTTGACACAAATGTAGGGTATGACAATATCTCAAGCAAGTTCGACTTTCAGGATGCTGTGTCCAAGGTCAAGGTCACTGTGGCTATTTTTAGAAAAACTTTGTCACCGCTCCAGCACCTACATTTCTCAACGGATTTTAGAATAAATTCACACAAATGTAGGGCATGACAATATCTCGAGCAAGTTTGACTTTCAGGGTGCTGCAATCAAGGTTTTTAATTAGATCCTTATCATACTTGCAGGTAATGATAACATACATAAGAGCTTGGATGAGTTCGAAATTTGGCCGGATTCGAGCACAGACTATGGTGTTAGCTGACCTTGAGCGTTTGAAAAAAAACCCATAGTGTTATAATGGAGAAAAACAACGTCATCACATTTTCATTTTTCATCGGATCCTCTTCATACTTGCAGGTAATGAGGATATGTATAAAAGCTTGGATTAGTTAGCATTTCGGCTAGATCCCACCACTGACTATGGAGTACCTGCCCTGAGCATCCACAAAATCAATGTCACCACTTTTTCTTGGTTTCTACTGATCTGATCCTTTTCAAACTTGCAGGTAATGAGGAAATGCATAATATCTTAAATAAGTTCAAATTTTGGCCAGATCAGGCCAACCACTACGAAGTTAGCTGCCCTTGACAGCTCTGTCTATTGTGCTCTTGATCGGATACTTTTTAAACTTGCATATATTAAATGAGGGCATACATAATGTTTTGGATGAGTTTAATTTTCAGCCTGATTGGACCACTGACTGTGGAGTTAGCTGCCCTTGAGCATCTTAAATATCCCTGTAGGTTTACAATGTCTCTCAGGTGAGAAATTGTTGCCCTTTTGGCTACTTGTTATAAATACTGCACAGTTTTTATATTGAAAAACAAATACCAATCTGACTGAGAATAATTTTGTTAGTTTTAGAAGTATTTCATGTGGAGATCTTTAAAGGTCATTTATATATAACATATCTCAATTTATATACCTCATTGTCACAAAAACTGTTAATATTTGCTAATGACCATGTTATTTTAACACATTTGACTGTCTTGTTTGATAGCCTATTATATTGTAACAGCTGAAGAAGCTGCTATCAGGTGGTTTGTGCATTATTGGGGTTGCCACCATACTTCTTAACTATTCAATGTTTTATACCTTTTTGTAATTCTATTATTTCTTTCCAACCTGTTTAAATCAGTATATCTAATGTCAATATTTGATTAACAGTAACTTGTTCTTAATATAATTTTCATGTTCAGTAGAAGTACTGCTGACAATCAGTTTGATCCATAGGAATACCCTATTGATGCTATTAAATGCCCTAGGGGTGTTACATTTTACGAAAGTTTGAGTATTATATAGAGCCTAAAGGTAGTTAATCAGAAACTGCCAAATTTACGCACAGAGGTAGCAGCTTTACTACTTTCATTTTTTGCCTCCGTTCTTTATATATCATTATGGGTAAACTCTTTCAGGGAGGAATTTGCTCCTTTAGGAGCAAATTTAAAAGAAACAAATTCCTCCTTTAAAGAGTAGAGTCCATTGGGAAGGAAACTCAGGAAAGTTGTTCCCCTTTGTAAAACTGATGGAAAACATGGAGGTATGCCCATAGATCTTGGGTAATTTTAAAATTAGGAATAATAGCTACTTTTTGTCATCACTCAGGTAGTTGACAGCTACATGAAATATCTTGTCATTAAGACTTTATGCTTGGGATTTTGTAATTTTGGCAAGTCAGTATAACATTTTTTTTTTCAGAAAAGAGGCAGGGACTATTTATTAGAGCAGAGGCATTCATTAGCATTGATGGATGGATGATTTGCAATTCTATGTCCTTTTCAACAGTATATTAGTCATATCAGGACTCTGGGAGGATGATTACGAAAGGCTTTGTGAAGTGAAACCCATTTTAGGGTTTGAAAGGTTTTTCCCTCCTACAGGTCTCCACCCGGACCCCTATATTAGCAGGCCAGTGGTTAACATACTGCTGCCAGCATTAAGATAACTATGATAATTCGTCAATATGAAACTTAGCAATTTTACACCAAAACAAAAGAAGGTTAGAAGCATGCAGCCAAGCTATAAGCACTCCTGACTTACACTTAATCAAATCATGGTTGCTGTTTTCATACTTTGGATGCTACATATTCAAAGGATCAGTTTTCAGATTGTTTATTATTATGGATACACAAAGTCGAGGCTCGCTGGAGGCAAAATTCTTCACAAACCACCAATAATACATTGCAAATAAAAACCATAAAATTGCCACATTCTCCTGATGTTACTGAACTCTTTAAAATGCATTGTATTTGCCAAAAATCATATGTCAAACAGCTACTGCAATTTGATTATTTCGTTTTGAACAATATATGATGATCCGGTGCTTATTTTGCAAGAATTTAAAAACTACCGGTAACCCATGATGCACATGTACCTTTTTGCTATTATTCAGCATATTGTGCTCTAGTACTCTATAACAGAATTGTTGAAAAAGTTTTAGCTCAACTACTGTGAATCAACATATATATATATATGTAGTTTGCTGTCTGCTACAAAATATTGCAAAGTTTATATTTTAATCATATGGTAAAAGTTCAACTTCTCCAGGAAGGCACCTATTTTACTTCAGTAATTAGAGCCTGGTAGTGACTTGAATTATATGGTCTAGTAGTTTTGCTATATATTTTGAATACTTTTTCATGGTAAACATCATATTTAGGATATTGGGTCAGTTTAAAGGAGAACACTCACTAAAATATAAATTCATTTAACATCGTCAAACTGATTGAACAATCAAATTTGGTGAAAATTTCATGAAAATCAGACTCAAAGGAAGAAGATATGAAGGTATAAAAATTCAACATGGTGGTCATGGAGGAATGTCAAGGTGGAATTTTACCAACATGTCTTTATAAAATTTACATTGACTAACTGTTAAAGATTCTTAAGTCAAAAAGACTCGGGATTCATATTGGAACCGTTTATATCAGATGATGATGTCACATTGATGGCGCTTCCTCCAGATGAACTTCAAATTATGTTATATGAAGACATTAACTTTTTTAAGATAAAAAGGGGAATCAGATTCACGGGACAAAAGCAGTGTTATGGACATCTCTATATATAAACTAAATGAAGATTTGAAATTGACACATGGTGAAAATGTGATAAATTTTACTGAAAGTTCTTTACACCTTAGAATACTAAAGCAGGGAAGAAATAATCATCATTGAACATTAACAAAAGAATCAGTCTTGTCCTCTCTTATGAATACCAGGTTACATGGTGCAAATGGTCTTACCCATGAGACTTCCTACAGCATCTCTAGAGCATATGTGTTATCACATCTACTTTATGTCCTGAGGTATTGAGCCTCTGCTGGGACAGCTGGACCAGATATTGTATGCAGACATTAAGTAATATTCAACCTTTACCACTTACTGCTAGTGATAAATAATATGCTCCTTGGTGTCTTGCTCTTGGAGATACATGATAGACTGTTACATTTACAACATGGAGTCATATCAAGTGATAATGAATGCCCGAAAGATTTGGTTCAGAGACAGCTGGCTTGTTCATATAAAATTCAAAACAGTTTCTTCTTCGTTAATTGTGAGTAAATTCTAGAAACGTATGAATTATCATCTTTGAGCCAGCTTGTCTGTAGTAGCTATAGTAAACTTCATTGGAAGCACATGTATGTTAAAGCCATAACTACCTTTTAGAGGAAGCAGTTTGTGAAATTAAAACCAAGAAGATTTTGAAGTATCTTTCTGTTTATAATCTACGGATTTGTTTGGCGTTGTTTGGACTCCTCAGTAACAGACATTAGAAAAGGGATCGTAAAAAACACATTTCTGACTGGAATTTACCAAGTACTGAAGCACAGGCAGTCATTTAGTGGTGGAACGGTGGACCCTGTGTGTCGACACTGTCGCTTGAAGGCTGAGGAGCTGTAGCAAATGCTGGCTTGTTGTCTAGTAGCATTCTTTGATATCAGTATATTTACTGTACAAGCCTTGAAAAACAACGTTTGCGGAAAAATCAGCTTACAAATATGGTGTAGTTATCTTACAGTCTGGTTACTTACCTTTAAAAATGTTGGTATGAGCTGAAACAATGGTGAATAACCTACCTGCACTTTGGGGTTTAGAGAATGTGATAGAATGTCTATCTAGCAGCTGTTTTTACAAAATTTACATTAGAATGACATCATTTACTCACAGGTTGGCTGTTTCCCAGCTGGGATTTTTATATTCATAAACTTCTGTAACTTTCTGAATTTGTGTCCGATTTTCATGAAATTTTTGACAGATTTTATATATTATTAAAATCTCCAGTTTTAGACTGATTCATATTTTAGTGAATGTTTCCCTTTAATGTAGACTTTGATATAATAATGTGCATGTCTACAAGTGAAAACCAGAGTGACCTATATTCCACAGTCTAATGATTTTGTCTTGTACCTTGAAGACAATTTTACTTTATAAAAATACACACCTTTCCAAGCCACACCCAGATTTGTCACTCAACAGTCACATGATAAGTGTATAAATGACTAATGCAAAGACAACTAAGCATGTGATTGTCCCACAAACAAAACTCTCTTGTTGAATATCCCACAATAATAAAGTCCTTGATTTTCCCTTAGAGCTTATGAAGAGATACATACCTGTTGAAAGTAAGTGTGGCTTTGGAAAGGTGAATTTGTTCTATGTGACACAAAGATTGACCACAGAATGTGTGCTCCATGAAATACAAAGATTGACATGATACAAACGTCAGCTTTATTGGCCTATATCTTATGGTTCAGTGATTATAGTAATGATGATAACAATCATGGCCTCAAAATACTTGCTCTAGTTGTCATCTTATTTTCATAGAAAACCCTTACTGTAACTGAATATTTGTTTTCATAAAATTCTAAAGTTTATTATTTCATTCATATACAAACTATATATTATGTACAGATAAAGTACTGAAAATTTCAACTCTTGTTACTTTTCTTTACAGCTCCATACATTTATGTAGAGCACTATCATTTCAAGGTCCATATTTTAAGACCACAACAACTTGTTATTTTATAGAAGTGGCCATGATGGAACAGTTTACACACTCACCATCCAATCCTATAGAATTGCAACCTGTTTATTAGCCTACCTGAGCTGAAAATTTACATTTCGGCCAGTTGACCTGAGCATATACTGACAGATGAGCGATCGTTGTCCTTGGGCGACTTGTTACATGGTACACATCACTATGTCCTAATTGCCATAAAATATTTGTACTTACACATAAAACGAAAGGTACAATTAGTATGTAATATGTTTTCATTTAAAGCTGAAACAGTATTTAATGTATCACACTTGTTTGGCAATTTCTGTTTTCTTAGCAGCACTGTCGTGAAAATGCATGTAAGCTACGTTATATGCATCTAAATGAGTAGCAAGCAAGCAATAAAAGACGTTTCACCTCAATATACAATAGTATTTCAATCATTTATTACTGTTAAAATTAATAAACAACCACATGTACAAATGCACTGCATATTATATAGAGCATTGCTTCTCTCGGCAATACACCGTTATTAGAATGGATAAGGATGTAAGCTACGTTATCAGGGTTTTGAATAAACTATAGGTGACGAGGACTATTCGTACTAAGTACTATTGTTGTTTACGCAGGAAGGTCAATTACTAAAATAAATGCTATTGATGCACAAAAAATAAAGCATGTAAGCAGGGGCTCACGCACCAGCACCACCGCCTAATTAAACCAACCTAATACATAGTTTAATGCAAATATTGAAGGACTCATGAATGAATGGACAGACAGACCATCAAACCCATTAGGCAACCTAGTTCACAGAGAGATGCTTTGACGCAATTGTTAAACGTTTTCTAAGTCTGTGGCCTTAACCTTAGGTTAACATGATCATCCAAATAATTTCAATTAGTATAAACATGTATATTTATCCTGCAATAGCACTAAGTACGAAAGAACAAATTCAATTTAACATACGGACAGACGGACGAACAGATGGAAAAGGGGAGATATAGTTACATAATGGCATAACTTTCAAATTGCCGTAGTGTTTAAGACAAAGTTTCTCTGACGTTCGATATTACAAACGTAATGCTGTGTCCAAGGTCAAGGTCACTGTGGCTATTTTTAGAAAAACTTTGTCACCGCTCCAGCACCTACATTTCTCAACGGATTTTAGAATAAATTCACACAAATGTAGGGCATGACAATATCTCGAGCAAGTTTGACTTTCAGGGTGCTGCAATCAAGGTTTTTAATTAGATCCTTATCATACTTGCAGGTAATGATAACATACATAAGAGCTTGGATGAGTTCGAAATTTGGCCGGATTCGAGCACAGACTATGGTGTTAGCTGACCTTGAGCGTTTGAAAAAAAACCCATAGTGTTATAATGGAGAAAAACAACGTCATCACATTTTCATTTTTCATCGGATCCTCTTCATACTTGCAGGTAATGAGGATATGTATAAAAGCTTGGATTAGTTAGCATTTCGGCTAGATCCCACCACTGACTATGGAGTACCTGCCCTGAGCATCCACAAAATCAATGTCACCACTTTTTCTTGGTTTCTACTGATCTGATCCTTTTCAAACTTGCAGGTAATGAGGAAATGCATAATATCTTAAATAAGTTCAAATTTTGGCCAGATCAGGCCAACCACTACGAAGTTAGCTGCCCTTGACAGCTCTGTCTATTGTGCTCTTGATCGGATACTTTTTAAACTTGCATATATTAAATGAGGGCATACATAATGTTTTGGATGAGTTTAATTTTCAGCCTGATTGGACCACTGACTGTGGAGTTAGCTGCCCTTGAGCATCTTAAATATCCCTGTAGGTTTACAATGTCTCTCAGGTGAGAAATTGTTGCCCTTTTGGCTACTTGTTATAAATACTGCACAGTTTTTATATTGAAAAACAAATACCAATCTGACTGAGAATAATTTTGTTAGTTTTAGAAGTATTTCATGTGGAGATCTTTAAAGGTCATTTATATATAACATATCTCAATTTATATACCTCATTGTCACAAAAACTGTTAATATTTGCTAATGACCATGTTATTTTAACACATTTGACTGTCTTGTTTGATAGCCTATTATATTGTAACAGCTGAAGAAGCTGCTATCAGGTGGTTTGTGCATTATTGGGGTTGCCACCATACTTCTTAACTATTCAATGTTTTATACCTTTTTGTAATTCTATTATTTCTTTCCAACCTGTTTAAATCAGTATATCTAATGTCAATATTTGATTAACAGTAACTTGTTCTTAATATAATTTTCATGTTCAGTAGAAGTACTGCTGACAATCAGTTTGATCCATAGGAATACCCTATTGATGCTATTAAATGCCCTAGGGGTGTTACATTTTACGAAAGTTTGAGTATTATATAGAGCCTAAAGGTAGTTAATCAGAAACTGCCAAATTTACGCACAGAGGTAGCAGCTTTACTACTTTCATTTTTTGCCTCCGTTCTTTATATATCATTATGGGTAAACTCTTTCAGGGAGGAATTTGCTCCTTTAGGAGCAAATTTAAAAGAAACAAATTCCTCCTTTAAAGAGTAGAGTCCATTGGGAAGGAAACTCAGGAAAGTTGTTCCCCTTTGTAAAACTGATGGAAAACATGGAGGTATGCCCATAGATCTTGGGTAATTTTAAAATTAGGAATAATAGCTACTTTTTGTCATCACTCAGGTAGTTGACAGCTACATGAAATATCTTGTCATTAAGACTTTATGCTTGGGATTTTGTAATTTTGGCAAGTCAGTATAACATTTTTTTTTTCAGAAAAGAGGCAGGGACTATTTATTAGAGCAGAGGCATTCATTAGCATTGATGGATGGATGATTTGCAATTCTATGTCCTTTTCAACAGTATATTAGTCATATCAGGACTCTGGGAGGATGATTACGAAAGGCTTTGTGAAGTGAAACCCATTTTAGGGTTTGAAAGGTTTTTCCCTCCTACAGGTCTCCACCCGGACCCCTATATTAGCAGGCCAGTGGTTAACATACTGCTGCCAGCATTAAGATAACTATGATAATTCGTCAATATGAAACTTAGCAATTTTACACCAAAACAAAAGAAGGTTAGAAGCATGCAGCCAAGCTATAAGCACTCCTGACTTACACTTAATCAAATCATGGTTGCTGTTTTCATACTTTGGATGCTACATATTCAAAGGATCAGTTTTCAGATTGTTTATTATTATGGATACACAAAGTCGAGGCTCGCTGGAGGCAAAATTCTTCACAAACCACCAATAATACATTGCAAATAAAAACCATAAAATTGCCACATTCTCCTGATGTTACTGAACTCTTTAAAATGCATTGTATTTGCCAAAAATCATATGTCAAACAGCTACTGCAATTTGATTATTTCGTTTTGAACAATATATGATGATCCGGTGCTTATTTTGCAAGAATTTAAAAACTACCGGTAACCCATGATGCACATGTACCTTTTTGCTATTATTCAGCATATTGTGCTCTAGTACTCTATAACAGAATTGTTGAAAAAGTTTTAGCTCAACTACTGTGAATCAACATATATATATATATGTAGTTTGCTGTCTGCTACAAAATATTGCAAAGTTTATATTTTAATCATATGGTAAAAGTTCAACTTCTCCAGGAAGGCACCTATTTTACTTCAGTAATTAGAGCCTGGTAGTGACTTGAATTATATGGTCTAGTAGTTTTGCTATATATTTTGAATACTTTTTCATGGTAAACATCATATTTAGGATATTGGGTCAGTTTAAAGGAGAACACTCACTAAAATATAAATTCATTTAACATCGTCAAACTGATTGAACAATCAAATTTGGTGAAAATTTCATGAAAATCAGACTCAAAGGAAGAAGATATGAAGGTATAAAAATTCAACATGGTGGTCATGGAGGAATGTCAAGGTGGAATTTTACCAACATGTCTTTATAAAATTTACATTGACTAACTGTTAAAGATTCTTAAGTCAAAAAGACTCGGGATTCATATTGGAACCGTTTATATCAGATGATGATGTCACATTGATGGCGCTTCCTCCAGATGAACTTCAAATTATGTTATATGAAGACATTAACTTTTTTAAGATAAAAAGGGGAATCAGATTCACGGGACAAAAGCAGTGTTATGGACATCTCTATATATAAACTAAATGAAGATTTGAAATTGACACATGGTGAAAATGTGATAAATTTTACTGAAAGTTCTTTACACCTTAGAATACTAAAGCAGGGAAGAAATAATCATCATTGAACATTAACAAAAGAATCAGTCTTGTCCTCTCTTATGAATACCAGGTTACATGGTGCAAATGGTCTTACCCATGAGACTTCCTACAGCATCTCTAGAGCATATGTGTTATCACATCTACTTTATGTCCTGAGGTATTGAGCCTCTGCTGGGACAGCTGGACCAGATATTGTATGCAGACATTAAGTAATATTCAACCTTTACCACTTACTGCTAGTGATAAATAATATGCTCCTTGGTGTCTTGCTCTTGGAGATACATGATAGACTGTTACATTTACAACATGGAGTCATATCAAGTGATAATGAATGCCCGAAAGATTTGGTTCAGAGACAGCTGGCTTGTTCATATAAAATTCAAAACAGTTTCTTCTTCGTTAATTGTGAGTAAATTCTAGAAACGTATGAATTATCATCTTTGAGCCAGCTTGTCTGTAGTAGCTATAGTAAACTTCATTGGAAGCACATGTATGTTAAAGCCATAACTACCTTTTAGAGGAAGCAGTTTGTGAAATTAAAACCAAGAAGATTTTGAAGTATCTTTCTGTTTATAATCTACGGATTTGTTTGGCGTTGTTTGGACTCCTCAGTAACAGACATTAGAAAAGGGATCGTAAAAAACACATTTCTGACTGGAATTTACCAAGTACTGAAGCACAGGCAGTCATTTAGTGGTGGAACGGTGGACCCTGTGTGTCGACACTGTCGCTTGAAGGCTGAGGAGCTGTAGCAAATGCTGGCTTGTTGTCTAGTAGCATTCTTTGATATCAGTATATTTACTGTACAAGCCTTGAAAAACAACGTTTGCGGAAAAATCAGCTTACAAATATGGTGTAGTTATCTTACAGTCTGGTTACTTACCTTTAAAAATGTTGGTATGAGCTGAAACAATGGTGAATAACCTACCTGCACTTTGGGGTTTAGAGAATGTGATAGAATGTCTATCTAGCAGCTGTTTTTACAAAATTTACATTAGAATGACATCATTTACTCACAGGTTGGCTGTTTCCCAGCTGGGATTTTTATATTCATAAACTTCTGTAACTTTCTGAATTTGTGTCCGATTTTCATGAAATTTTTGACAGATTTTATATATTATTAAAATCTCCAGTTTTAGACTGATTCATATTTTAGTGAATGTTTCCCTTTAATGTAGACTTTGATATAATAATGTGCATGTCTACAAGTGAAAACCAGAGTGACCTATATTCCACAGTCTAATGATTTTGTCTTGTACCTTGAAGACAATTTTACTTTATAAAAATACACACCTTTCCAAGCCACACCCAGATTTGTCACTCAACAGTCACATGATAAGTGTATAAATGACTAATGCAAAGACAACTAAGCATGTGATTGTCCCACAAACAAAACTCTCTTGTTGAATATCCCACAATAATAAAGTCCTTGATTTTCCCTTAGAGCTTATGAAGAGATACATACCTGTTGAAAGTAAGTGTGGCTTTGGAAAGGTGAATTTGTTCTATGTGACACAAAGATTGACCACAGAATGTGTGCTCCATGAAATACAAAGATTGACATGATACAAACGTCAGCTTTATTGGCCTATATCTTATGGTTCAGTGATTATAGTAATGATGATAACAATCATGGCCTCAAAATACTTGCTCTAGTTGTCATCTTATTTTCATAGAAAACCCTTACTGTAACTGAATATTTGTTTTCATAAAATTCTAAAGTTTATTATTTCATTCATATACAAACTATATATTATGTACAGATAAAGTACTGAAAATTTCAACTCTTGTTACTTTTCTTTACAGCTCCATACATTTATGTAGAGCACTATCATTTCAAGGTCCATATTTTAAGACCACAACAACTTGTTATTTTATAGAAGTGGCCATGATGGAACAGTTTACACACTCACCATCCAATCCTATAGAATTGCAACCTGTTTATTAGCCTACCTGAGCTGAAAATTTACATTTCGGCCAGTTGACCTGAGCATATACTGACAGATGAGCGATCGTTGTCCTTGGGCGACTTGTTACATGGTACACATCACTATGTCCTAATTGCCATAAAATATTTGTACTTACACATAAAACGAAAGGTACAATTAGTATGTAATATGTTTTCATTTAAAGCTGAAACAGTATTTAATGTATCACACTTGTTTGGCAATTTCTGTTTTCTTAGCAGCACTGTCGTGAAAATGCATGTAAGCTACGTTATATGCATCTAAATGAGTAGCAAGCAAGCAATAAAAGACGTTTCACCTCAATATACAATAGTATTTCAATCATTTATTACTGTTAAAATTAATAAACAACCACATGTACAAATGCACTGCATATTATATAGAGCATTGCTTCTCTCGGCAATACACCGTTATTAGAATGGATAAGGATGTAAGCTACGTTATCAGGGTTTTGAATAAACTATAGGTGACGAGGACTATTCGTACTAAGTACTATTGTTGTTTACGCAGGAAGGTCAATTACTAAAATAAATGCTATTGATGCACAAAAAATAAAGCATGTAAGCAGGGGCTCACGCACCAGCACCACCGCCTAATTAAACCAACCTAATACATAGTTTAATGCAAATATTGAAGGACTCATGAATGAATGGACAGACAGACCATCAAACCCATTAGGCAACCTAGTTCACAGAGAGATGCTTTGACGCAATTGTTAAACGTTTTCTAAGTCTGTGGCCTTAACCTTAGGTTAACATGATCATCCAAATAATTTCAATTAGTATAAACATGTATATTTATCCTGCAATAGCACTAAGTACGAAAGAACAAATTCAATTTAACATACGGACAGACGGACGAACAGATGGAAAAGGGGAGATATAGTTACATAATGGCATAACTTTCAAATTGCCGTAGTGTTTAAGACAAAGTTTCTCTGACGTTCGATATTACAAACGTTATTCACATACATATACGAGGGGCGTTCGGAAAGTTTTGCAAATGACGTAATTTCTCGGTAACCACAATACAGACAGAACTTCTGATTGCAAAAACACATAAAGCTATATTATGCGAAGAGAATTCTGCAAACAAGGTGCATTTTTTTAAAAAAGGACGCATTTTTAACTTCTTTGAAAGAGGTATACCCTAAAGACACTGCAGAATTTTACTTTAGTAGGCCGTAATTTAATATATCAGCAGTCTTTGATATCTTTTTATGTTTGTTAGTTAAAGACAATATCCAGACAATGTTGTTCTGTAAATATCGCGGAAATAAGTTTTAATCTGGCTTCCGTATAGGGCCGGGAATATGGATTATCCGTACTTTATGCTGTAGTAATTTCTCCATTTTTACTAAAATTTGATGATTTTGTAATGAAAACAAGTGTATTAGCATTCAAAATATTGTCGGCAAGAGCATTTACATGGGTCAACGAAAACCTGTCAACAAATTCAAATTAATGCCAAAAATGAAGCCTCTGCAAGCTTTCAAAAATGACGTTAACGTAAAATTCAATAACGTCATAAGAACTGCGCATTGCTTTGCAAGGAATAAGTCGATAACAGTTGCCGCACTTCTAACTTTTGTATGGATATTATAGGCAACGATGGACAAGCAAATGACAAAGATTAATTTGGTATTTACAAGGATATTTGACTTGAATGCCTAACACTGAAAATATTTTACATATAAAATTAGCCCAGTGGTATGACTGGGACCTATTAAAATGCGTTGTAACTCAATAAAGAAAAGTGTTTTTGTATAGTGTTTGGTATCATTGTAAAGACAAAATGCAGTGCTTTCAGTACATGCATAGCAGTTGTACCCAGCATGCTCCTAACCAAAGTCATGAGGCCATTTGCAAAACTTTTCGAACGCCCCTCGTAGAACCAGTAGTATTATTACTTGACATAATTAGTCCCTTTAGCTTAAACAGATCTGTAAATTGATTCCAAAAGTAAGCAACGTTATCCTTTAAATTGTCACTCTGCGGGTGTAAATGCTTTCATTTGTGTAAGTTTTCCTTAAAAAAGTCTACATATATAAATATTAAAACCATTTTATAATAAAATTTTCATGGGTATTGTAGTTTCTTTCATCCGATTAAAATTATAATTAAAAGTTATTGCATAAAAAGCAGTGCATAGAGGTATTAACAGCCCGGCATCAACCGGCGAAAAGCCGTGTTTCAACAAGGGTTTGGCACGCGCTGTTGATGCACGATGACAGAACTTTCATTATGCTTGTGCCGGGCCACTAATAAAAATCCGCCATGCAACTTTGTCTCTCCAGTTTCAGTCGAATTACAAAAATTGGTAGTGCGCTACCTAAGTATGCCTATATGACGTCATCATGCCTTTGTAATCTGACGTCATCGTCGTGACTCAGGTTTAAAGCGATATTGTTTACATTCTTACGATGCCAAATGGAGAGTAAATAAGTGTTAAAGAAAACAGGCATCCTAAGCTTTCAGCAATCAAGAACTGCAGGATGGTATATGAGTGGATCAGGATTGTTCTGCATGGAAATTATTGCTCAAGGTACATGTATCTGCTTCTTGTTGATTAATTTGCAATCTATTTTGCATCAACTACAACGACCATCTTGGATAATTTTCCGAAATATTGAGGTTGAATAGGATGATGGCGGCCATTTTGAATGGATGAATGCTCTTGGGCCCGGAAGACGAATATTAGTAAAAAGATGTACTAGCGCGTTGGCTGTCAAACAGTGACAAAATATAGTGCCAAGTTTTTTTTTCTCAAATTTTAACGAATAATTCGTTGAATTTATGCAATAACAGCGATCAAACATTTGTTTTCAATGCATTAACTTTGCCAAATGTTAATGCATGAAAAACCATGTTTGATCCCTATATTAACAAATATTTAGAAACAATATATACATGTATAAGAGTATATGCATTTCCAAAATTCTGATCGTCTAGAAATTATAGGACATGTCATGTGTCTATTTCTCCATGCAAAACAACCATATATACATAAGCATACCATATAAAGTCAATTTAATAATGCCTGATGCACAGTGTGACTGCAATCCTATTGTAGATTAGTAAATAACGAAGCTTACTTGTTTATTAACATTGACCTTTATATTGAGTTGCATTTTCCTTAAAAATGCATCCCGAGTGTAGAGATTTTAAGTTATGCTGTACAGTATATATCTACATGTATAAAAAGAGAAGAAACGTTTTTCCATATAAAATATTTTCATGTTGTTGAAATTTTATTGATTATTCTATTTCTGAGAATAGGTGAACAGTCATTAAAATATCATTATTTAAATTATTTATGATACATTAGTTTAATCAACTTAAAATCATGTAAATAGTATGGCTTGCATACGGAAGCACTAGTGGGATAATCGGGCGTGGGGGGAGGGGGGGGGGAGTCACTTCCATTATACAGCAGGTTATGTATGTGCCGCTGGAACTTAGTTAATTCGCATATTTCGCTCGTAAAGTGTAATTAAGCAACAAACGTAGTTTGAAATAGAATGTTACTGTAGAAAGTGGGGTTTTATTTTTTAATATGCATCTGTGCGGCCTTCATAATGATTTTAGCGACAACCACTGGAATCCACAACTACTGATGTAGGTCATACAAAAACAACAAAAAAATCTTAGTTCAAACAGCCATCCCCACAAACAGAAAACTATTGTCCTGCTGTAAACCCAATCAAAGTGTTTCAGGAAGTTCAGCTAGCGGAACTTTGGCGGCGCACACATTGGCGGGCACTAATCGTTGTCTCCATGTTTGAGTCAACTATCTATGAATTCCAATAAATGTCATTTGAAATAGAAGACGAAGAAAAAAGTGCATGCAAGAACGTTCGATTACTGCATTACTGCACATGTCATACGCCCCCTCCCTCGCCAACCTCCCCACCTCACTTTTTTAGTTTTTGCTTCTAAGATGTCATTTAAGGATTTTACAAAGCGGCATTAAAATCAAGCACTAATTGTTTGTCAAAATATACTACTGACTGACGCATTAAGTACGGAAAAAAATCTTACTATCCGCCATTAACGGTGAAGTTTTCGGCAACAAGTTCCACATATTGTCCGGCGGGTGCCTGGATGGTCCAGCTGCAGTTAAGATTCTTGCCATAGTTATGTCCAAACTCGTAGCCCGCATGAGAGATTATCTCACCACCGTTCGTGGTAAGGGGTCTGTTTGATCCGCACCTTAGATCTCGCTTCACTGAAAAGTGTTATTGCACTTTTAATATTTAGGAGTCATATTCAATCCATAAATGGCCTTATAGTTCCCAATTTTGTGAGTATTTTCCCCAAAGTAGAGAATAACATCCGAAAGTTTTCACAATTTCAAAGGGACAGGTAGCTTCCCTACAACTTAGATAAAAACACTGATTATATAAATTCTAGGTTATGACAATGTTAATCTCACTTTGTGAGGTGGAAAATGCTCAAGAACTAAGTATTGATTTAAAAATTATTTTATTCGTATACTAATCACATTAAGTGCAACACAATGCAATAATCATATAAATGGGAACTAAGAACTAGGTATTTAAACTCGTGTGTAGGACAAAAAATTAAAATAAATGTAGAATGTACAAGAAAAACAATAAAATACTTGGTCAAAAACTGCAGCATGGGATTGTTGTAACACAGTTTCACGAAGCTCTATCGTATTTCTTCTGTTATAAGTTGGAGGTTTTCCCCTGCGAAAACAATCTCAAATAATAAGATCCGTCTTATAAGACGGATCTAGATTTTCGGAATTGGTTTTTATAAGACGGATAATGATATTTGAGATGGTTTTTGAAGAGGAAACCCTAGCTCACTGCCAAATTACACCAGACTGATTTACATAATTGGAATACTTTTGAAGAGATTAAGCCCCGTCTTGTAGCCAAATAAAAATGGTACCAAGCTTTATCAATTTCAGAACAACTGCAGTGACTTTTGTTTTGTTTACTGTATTGAGCTTGTACTAGGGCACGTAAAATATTTGAACTTACAGTTATATCAATATGACGAGACTGAAAAAACGCACCAAATGAGATTTTGCAAGTGACTCCTCGACCTAAGCTGATAAGAGTGTCTAGGCCAAGATTCCAATGTACTTCGTATCCAGGGGCCGTATTCATAAAGCCACTTAAGTCGTTGCTATGCGGTTGCTAAGGCTAAATATCTATAAAGGAGATTCCCTACAACTATGAAATTTGGTCTGGAGGAACAGTCTTTGTAAGACTGTTCCTCCAGAGCAAATCTCATAGTTATAGGGAACCTCCTTCAAAGAAATTCAGCCTTAGCAACAGCATAGCAACCACTTAAGTCGTTTTATAAATACGGCCCCAGGGCCTAGTTGTTCAAAACTAACGACGTCGTTAGTTAACGTGACGTTAAAATTTCAAACGTTAATAACTCAAATATGCCAATATTTTTTGTTGAAAAATGTGAGTAGCTTTTGCATTGCAAAAGCTTCTAACATATTTTCAACAAAAAAAATTAGTGTGTTTGGCTATAAAGTCGTAAAACACTTAACGAGTTGACCTCTTAACGAGCTTGTTAGCCTAACGATGCTTTGAACAACTGGGCCCTGGTGTTTTTTAAACAAACCATTAGGATAGAAAGTGCATGAGAATAATCAAACGGTGCATAGATTACATTCCAAGCATCACAAGATTTTCATGTACTTTCATATCCTGGTGTAGTGCATTACAGATAAAGCAACAGGATGGAAAGTGTACAGGAGTCAAACGGTGCATAGATCAAGAATACTACATGTCTTACACCTCATCCTCTTATCTTAATGTGCTTCATAAAAGACATTGCTGGGGTTGGTACGACGAGCAACAGTTGTTTTCAGCATTATGGCGATCTACCGACATTGGTCTAATGAAGGGTAAGGGCCTGCTGTGCTGCCAGCGGAGCGGGATGAGAACTGCATAGGTATGTTTTACATACGTCTGTCCGATATTTCTCTTCTTTCTCATTTTCTCTGTCAGACGGCTTGATACAGATTGAAATCGGTAATTCTACATTAGAAAGCTTTGAGAAGGTCAGGGTCATCGGGATAGTACTATATTCGACATCCAAGATAATACGATAGAAGATTGTGGTCGGGATGTGGTACAACTTTATATTTGTCAAGATTTATGCGACTCAGCTGGTCTTATTATTACTACTTTGTTTGGTCGTCTTATTTTTTTAAAAATGATTTTCGATGATGCTGCGTTATGGAAGTTTACGTTCACGTCAATCATCACTTTGGAGTTACCTTTCCCAGTCAAGCGTCAGTTAAAATATATGCAGCGGTTAGGGACTAATACAATCAGACCCCGAACCCCGCCCTCAAAATCAAAAAGGGTACAAATCGACGACAGTTCACGAAAGACATGCACGGTCAACCGAATGAACAGCTCTTTCCCAAACAGTTTGGCATTCAGCTACCCCAACTCAGATAGAGACATATTTTTTAAACAAAAGAAGGCCAATCAATTTCTTGACTGAGCTTCTCTCTACAAAAATTGATGTGTTTTGAACAATGTATAAATGAGGGGGGGGGGGGGGGGGGGGGGGGGAATACACCTGAAATGAAATAAAGTACCTTTCTGGTCTTGCAATATTTCTAATGTGATTCTGTATTTAACCATTTCCAAATTCCGAGTTAGGCCTTACTACAATAGTTTTACTAATAGAAGAAAATCAATTAGCAATGCATATTCTCAAAATAAACAAGAAAAATCTTGAAAAAAAGATAATCGTCACAGATTAAATGGAAGTGTGTTTTGTAATATGTCTCCAGTTGAAGAGTTGACAATAACTGCCCTGAATATGACTCAAGTAAGCTATGTCGGTAGGTACCCGCAACCGTAATTTTGACACTGGGTAGCGACAATGACCTATCTCAAAATTGGGCTGTCCAATTTGGAATGCAAAAAAATGGACTGCGGTCAATTTTGAAATTGACCTGAATTCAAAATAGTTACCAACATGGTGCATTGTTTATTTGTGTGTATTAAACCGAAAGTAGAAATTAAAAGTAGATCTACGTCGAAAAAAAAGAAGAAAGTTTTAAATATCTGCGTCTGTTTTCTATTGTAAAATTGCCAACAAGAGAAACATCTTGAATTAATATATGACAGAGTGCTAGTATTCACAGTGCATGCGACGGGAAAAAACGAAGATTAAATATTCCTTGACCTTTGATATTATTGGCTAAATTTTGACATACGTGTTATTTGACTAATGAAATCTTGTGAAATGTGGAACAATATCGAAATTATACGCGTCTGCGACGCGAAAAACGTGAGAATAATTATGATGTCAAGAGTTGACAAGAGATACATTAGTCCACTACAATAACATTCTGCAATACTCTACTTCTCTTATCAGTGCTATGAAAACAATTCATCAATTTAGTTAACTTGAATAAAATGTCTTTGATAAGATTGGTATCATCCTTAAAAACAATTTGGTTTAAACTTTATTTCTTTGGTATATCATGCAATCATTCAATAAACATTATGACATAAATACAAATATTATGCAAAAGAGATCCAGAAGCAAGGTGAGAGGCTTATTTCAATCTGTATCCCTCAAAACAAAATTTAGTTGTAAAACATTTAGTAATATGAGTGTCCAATCAAAAGGTAATAAAATGCGTTTGCCTTCAATATGTAATACAGTTTTAACATATAAAACTTGTATGTACTCGTTTGATTTTATTTTTCTACAAATGATCATATCATATAGTCAGTTGAAGAAAGCATAATTCAATGAAAAATGTCTAACATTTTTTTAAAGGTGCGCGATTCTTTAGAGTAGCTCCTGAGAAAATTATCTTCACATTCATTGCAGCACTGATGAAAAAACAGTTATACAGTGAAATATAAATTATTTCTGATTTTTTTCAATCACTGGATTGCTTAATCTATTCTCACAGAAAAATATCGAAAATACATTTCCTTTTCGGTGCGAACATTTTTTAAAAACATTTGTATTCCTTTATTTTTTTTTATCATTTTTTTGTTTTCGTTCATTCAATTATCTGTCTTTCTTACATTTTAATCGGGGCAATTTTTCATGAAGGTGCTACGAAAATACCACACTGCCTGATTTATCCATTGGAAAATAATGTAATGAAAATTGATAAAGCTGCTATTAGACCAGGACCTAAGAATAGCGCCAAGAGGAAGAGTTGGACCAGCCAGCGACTGAAAATCTCCTTCTGTCAACCAAGCAGTAAATGGCTACTTTTCTCGAGTCTTAGAAGGATAAAGGCGGCAATAGGAAAGGAATGGGCTTCGCTGTTCTTATGCTGTGTCCAAGATCTGGTAGGCGTCTAACACCCTCTCCCCTACCGTTATTAGGCTACAGGAAACCTTAACCTTAAGATGAACTGTACACTTCCAGGGAAAGCGACTCTTCTTACAGAAACTTCGAACTCATCCCTCATCATCCAGTATTAAATCGTAATCGTAAATGGACTTGAAAAATATTATGTATAACAATTGCCTGATGATCAAGGGGTAAATAAAACCATTGATTTAGAGTGAGTGGATACATCTCCATGTATTCCGCCATTTTTATAAAAGGGAACAGCTCTTGTGATTATTGAGCCGCGACACGACAAAACCAACAAAGTGGCATGTGCGCCCAGAGAAGACTCAGATCAGCTTGGGTATTCGCCCAGTCTAATCAGAGACTTCGCTGTCCGCATGGACCTAGCTTAGACCCTTGGCTACCCTTCGAGTGCAGAGCAAATACTCTGATCAGATCGGGTGGCTGCCTAGGTTGATCTGAGTCTTCTCTGAGCGTACGTGCCATTTTGTTGGTTTTATCATGTCGCGGCTCATATTTCTCATGTTTCTCTACACGACAAAGCCTTTCCAAGGTAGGGACTTCTTTCAACGAACAGAATTCGCTCTTCAAATTCCTTTCCCTTAAGGAAGCCCCAAATGAATTTGGAGACAGACTTTGCCCTTGGTTTTCAACATGTCTCTCTTGACATGACCGAAGTTTATGCATTGAACAAAGAAATGTTTGATTTGTTTTGCATAAATTTAACGAAATATTCGTTAAAGTTTGCGAAACAAATATGTGACTATATGTTGTCATCGTTTGACAGTCAACGCGTGAGTGCATCATTTTATTGATATCTGCTTATCGGGGCCAAGTATTTACAAGTCTTAGAGCAAATGACGGATTACCGTGCGTGATGGATAAACTAGGTGTCAGGATTCGTTCTGTTGGGCCTCTTGGAGATCATCGTTAACAACAGCTGTGCGTAGCGCAACAATTTTAGTGGCCCCGGAACGAGTATATTGAACGCCGTAAAGCAAATTCATAACACAACGTGACACCTTGTTAATAACTGTTTTTGTGTTCGTTATTTACAAGCCTATTATAGCATATGGCACCGATTTTTATGCAATACTTCACAATGAAAATCAAATACGAAGACTTACCTGCCGTTGAATAGCACAGGGTCACCAGTAATGTGATACTGAGAAAACGAAGACAATTTTCCATGATGATGCTTTCAAACTAATATTGAATGATATGAAATGCCACTCTTGGTACTGACATGCCGTATATATAATATGGCGCTGATAAAAGATAAGAACGTCAGAAATAAAGGTGTGGGTTATTTACCTGATAAGGTGGCGCTTACTAATACTCGTACATAGGCTTGGATTTTGCAATGTGTGTATTCATGTCAGACGCGCCATGCGCCCAGGTCAGTCAAAATTGTCCCTGATTAAAGTAGAAGCTTTTATATCTACTATCGAAGAGTCTGATCAGACTTGTTGGTTGAGCAGACAGTTTTAGATATTGTCTGTTTGTAATTATTGATATTTCGAGCTTTTTATCTTGTAGATTTGACAATTACTGCACAAATACATACTGTGAAAAGTAAAAGAATGGTGGTTAGCCAATATACAATCAAGAATTCTGCAAAATGCTATGTCGCATCTGCACCGCACTTCCACAGCAGCAAAGTGTAGGCAAGTTTTGATGAATTAATGTATAAAAAGTTGAGGGAATTAGACTTACAAACGTTTGGAAGACCGTGGGTACTGCAGCTAGAAAAACGGGCTTTAATTGTATTTTAAGAAGTCAGCAGAACATGAGCATTAAATATAGACCAAGCGTAAGTAAGAAATAAGTGCAGCATCCCTGGAAATCATTCTAAGAATTAATTTTACGCCACGTGTCATAACTGTAGGCACTGTTGTTAAAGTGAAATGAATTTAAATGGTAAGTTTGATGTAATCCTAGAAGTGATTTTACAAAGTCAGTAGAAAGTGAACTACAGAAGAAGGGTCCAATATGCAGAAAAAAACATTTCTAAGAAGATTTTTAATGCCAGGTTTGATGATTGTAGGCATTATAGTTTGAGAGAAGTGGACTTAGGTTCACGTAATTTTGGACGGAAAATATTACAATGGCAGCAAAGAGTCAAAATAATTCAACAGCGCTTGAGACATTTAAAAGAAGAGAAACTTTTTGCCAGATTAGCTCCCTAGTAATTCACTACTGGCCGTTCCAAGACCGTACTTCTAGTTCTTCAACGTAGTTCACCTTTAAAGATACCCACTTTGCTTCCTGTTATGTTTGCTGACGGAAAATGGAAAACAGGTAAACAAAAGATGTTTACCGACCGTCATCCTCTTGTACATGCCTGTACAGGCATGCAGTTGGATCAGTCTAACGGTAATCTACAAACAAAGTAGAAGCGTGTTCTGGGAGTTGTGATGAGCTTTTTTCATTTTATATCATCTGGATGCGAACAGGGAAGACTGAGCAGAATTTGTGGGTGTGCGAGCTATTTAAACATACATATATGAGCCGCGACACGAGAAAACCAACAATGTGGTTGTGCGCCCAGCGCAGACTCAGATCAGCCTGGGCATCCGCCCAGTCTGATCAGAGTCTTCGCTGTCCGCATGGAGGTAGCTTAGACACTTAGCTACCATTAGGGTACTTAACGAAGAGTCTGATCAAACTGGGTGGATACCCAGATTGATCTGAGTCTGCACTGGGCGCACAACCACATTGTTGGTTTTCTCGTGTCGCGGCTCAAATATCATGTCTCTTTAAATAAGCAATGACACAGGAAACATGTGTACAAACAGAAAACTCAGATCAGCCAGGCAGCCATGAGTTCAGACTTTGGATTTTTCGAAGCAAAGGCATTTCTTGTAGTCTGATTCAACTTGCCACAATATGTGCCTATATCTGAATGCAGATCAGACTGCGCAGACATGCACATTAAATTCAATTAACAAATGAGTCATGCCACGGGAAACAGTATAGCTTGTGTTAAAAGTGGAGACGCAGATCAGCCTGTGCGGTTAAATTTTTATATTTCACTCATCGAACTGAAATTCAAGCAAGTTAGGGCTGTGGTCGTTGTCGGGCGAGGGTGCTAGGTAACTCTCAGTGCCGGGGCGTCCTACTAATTTGAAAACAAAATATTAGGACCAGGGCGTACTGTGCTTGCATTAGTTGCGGGTGAGGATTTATTGGACATTTTCCTTTTCCTTTTCATATCTCGTTTCTTTTCCCCTCTCTCTGGGAGTCGGCTCGATATAGACTGAAATACTGTTTAAAAGTGCTGTTAAACCCAAAACAACCAATCAACCAATCTGGTAAGATGAGATTGAGGTTTGATTTGAAAACTGTAAATACTAACAATATTGCAGAAGGCACAATTTAGTTCCATATTACATGTGATTACAGATTCATAGTCCACTACCATCAAATTAGTCTGTTCGAAATCTTTTATTATCTGACCTGACCAACAATCTTGTTGTGTCGCTTTAACTCCACGGTAAACAGCTATGGTCATATCAGGACGGTCAGTTAACCTAACCACATAATTTTCTTGGCAGGCTTAGTTCAAGAACCAGTACTAAGTGCACATACTTTCGCCAGTAACTACCCTTTTTGAATCAGAGGAAGTATAAAATGACAGTAAGTGGCCGGACCGAGTATCGAACCCGGGACCTCTGGCTCTTGAGTCAAACGCGCCACAGACTGCGCTACTTGGCCCGGCAATGGAGGGCTAGTCTGTTTATGAGGATTCCAGTCAGTAACAATGGCCCATGTAGAATTGGGAAGGTTGTTTGGTTGTAGTTATAGCACTGGTACTCTTGGCATAAGTGTTCCTCAGAGTAATGGCTTTCAGTCTAAGCCAGATTACACCAGGCTATATGGTTGGTCATCAAAATGATAGAGCCTCATTAAGACTTGTACCATTTTAATACATGTATCCATTTAGCATGGACGCCAGGCTTATTGTCAATCCTGGTGTTTTTATTTGTTTTAAATACGCAATTTCCAAAAGCAGATTTTTTTACATCACGGTTTTCATTATCAAAGATTTCGTAATAAATGCTGCCCGAACATCTCAAACTAAACTGAATACGTATGTTTTGAAATAACCATCCTTTTGAAATCTTAAACCACGTATTGAGCCCGTGATAGTAGACCTTCAATGTATAATTATTTTGAAATTAAGGTTTGAAATGTTAAACTGTGGTTTACGAAATTAACTTTATTAAAATATGATACATACTATACATTTTCATAAACTGTACAACAGACTGCGTCTTTTGTTTAAAATCAGATAACAGTTTTTGGCACTGATCTTGAGTGTGGAAGGATAAGTTAGAAAAAAGACACTTTATCAACATCATTTAAGCTCTAAAAAACCATTTAGCATATGGTCTGCTTCATTGAACAGCTCGTAACGCAACTCAGTGTACACCGGACAATGTAATAAAATATTGATTTCATCTTCAACCGCATCCCTACAACTTAAGCCTTTTTCACTAACTTCTAAGCCACTATAGCGACCAGTTTCAAGCGCAATCGGGGTGTTCCACTTCTAAATTTAGCCAACGCCCCTATTAAATATATTTGTACAATATTTTCTAAACTATAAAATCCTGCTTAAAAGTTCTGTATAATCGAAGTTTATTCCCTCCGCTCCCGAACATGAACTAAAGCGATTTACTTCAACTAACCACATATTAATATATTCTTACGTAATGAAAGGTAAAACGTTAGTTAGAATGTTGTCTTATTAATGGTTTGATTTATATTTATATTATTACAAATGTGAAAGTTAGGCTCTGCTAGTTTCTGACCTAACCTAAAATTCCAGTTCTTACATTTAGTACCGACTTGAATTCGACCGGCAGAATCTTTTTCTGATCAACCATGTTACGTCCATATTTACACAGCAACACCAGAATGTAAACACAGACTTCCAGACTTAGGTTTCAGACTTAAGCCCCCCCCCCCCCTCCCACACTTAATCTTTTGCTGACCGTTCCAAGGCGGTACTTCTGTTGTGGTTCCTTGATGTTACAATGTGCTATGTCCTTTTGTCTATGTTTTTGGCGGTTTGGACACCTGTTTTGCTACCCAATTTGCCTTTTGTTTTGTTTTGTAAGTTAAACATAAAATAGATAAAAATAGATGTTGATGCTGTTTTTGATTAGGGTAGCTGATGGCCACCTGTTTGGGAAAGAGCTGCTCATTCGGTTTACCGTGCGTGTCTTTCGTGAACTTGTGTCAATTTTTCCGTGTGTGTGTGTGTGTGCTTCTCTCCCTATTGGTTTTGAAAGCGGGATGGATGGATGGATGACTTGCGATTTTACGTCTTTTTCAACAGTATTTCAGTCATATCAGGACGTTGAGAGCGGGATGGGGGATTTGATTATATTTATTCTTAATCAGTGCCAGTCTTTTTACTTCGTTATCTCAAATTAGTTATCAAGGAATTTAGAGGAATTATGCCTTGGTTCCAGCAGACGAAGCTGCAAACAATATTGTTGTTGTTTGACGGTTGCACTACATTAATACTTTGAAGCAGGAACTGAGTGGCACTAAGGCTTATGAGCAGACTTCCGCAAAAGATAAGTCTGTCATCAATGACCAAATTTGTCATACAGCCACTAAATTCGCTGTAAGTGTTCATGAAGACCAAGAGAGGCTTCCTACATTCTACTGGCCACCTAAACTTCATAAACGACCTATAAGGCGTGATTTATTGCTAACTCAAGCTCATGCACGACTATCGAGCTTTCTAAATTTCTAACTTCTTGTCCTACTGCCAACATAGAGCATGTCATTAAATATTGTGAAAAGTCTATGAAAGATAGGTAAAAACCTTTTTTGGTCAGTAAAAATTCATGTGAGGTATTAAAGGAAAACACTCACTTGACTACGAACAGACTTCAAATTATAGGTCTGAGTAGCAATTAAATTTGGTAAAAATTTCATGAAAATCGGACTATAAATGAGAAAGATATGAAGATTTTAAAAATTCAAAAAGGCGGTCTTGGAGGTCGCCATTTTGAAAGTTCATGTCACGTGATAAATATTTAAATCTAGGATAAGAGCATAAATTGCGTACTCTTACAGTATTATTTAGTTTTGATCATTTCTCAGTCAGGTACATAACCTTTAAAAGTTAAAAAAATATAACTTGAAGCAGTTATAATTTTTTGCGACTATGGCAAAAGTAACCTGTTTA
Organism: Ctena decussata; assembly: GCA_963989385.1. Classification (NCBI taxonomy): domain Eukaryota; kingdom Metazoa; phylum Mollusca; class Bivalvia; order Lucinida; family Lucinidae; genus Ctena; species Ctena decussata. The sequence continues at coordinate 62,604,677 of OZ022500.1, forward strand.
AGTTAAAGTGTCTTTTTTCACCTTCATATTCTGGAGTTATAGCATTTTTATGGACAGGTGGGTAATTTTCCCTGAAAGATCTCTAACATAACTTTATGATTAAGCAATAAAATTCTGTACGCATCGTCTAGAAATTGGTACGCAAAGCCCTTGAAGATCGGGAAATTAACTACTTTTTAACTTAAAACAGTTATTTTTTTGGAGGTTGCAAATCTGACCTTGGCCAAATAATTTCAGATATAACCTAAATAAGTTATTTTCTACAGCCTCACTATGAAATTAGTGGTAAATAGGATAATTTTTAACTGCTTCAAGTTATATTTTATTTAACTTTTAAAGGTTATGTACCTGACTGTTTCTTTATGAAGTAAAATATAGATTTATGCGTTTCATTTATCTACAGTTTGTTTCAAACTTAATTTATTTAGGATTTTCATTTTTGACTGTGAGATAATGACGTCATTAACTCACAGATCTGCTGGTTCCCAGCTCAACATTTTAATATCTTTAAACTTTCATATCTTTCTTCATTTTAGTCCGATTTTCATGAAATTCAATTTTATGTTTCATTAGAATCTTCAATATTAGTCCAACACGCATTTTAGTGAGTGTTTTCCTTTAAATAAGCTGATATCGCGAGGTTTTCGTGCGTATAGTTTGTCTACATATGAATTTTCGACTTTATATACTACATTGCCTCAAAGTCTTATTAAGGATAATCTAGTGGATTTAACTGAAAGAGTTTTCCAAATGGACCACTCTCTTTATATTGCAGGTAATGATAGGCGTGCTTTAGACCTCTGAAAGGGGCAGAAATTGTAATTTATGATCTTGTCAGACAGTGTCTGAAGCTCTCACCTTTTCCTTGGACATTATTTAATTCAGATTCGGCTTTAAATTATATAGACAAATTATAGGTATTCCTATGGGCACTAATTGTGCCCCTCTTGTATCTGATCTGTTTTTGGTTTGAGAATCTTTATGCTGTCTCTTTCAGAGAATATCCAATCGAAGCTTTCAATTCTACTTCTTGGTATCTGGATGACCCGTTGAATACTGACAATATTTTCTTTGATAACATGATTAATTAAAATTACCCTGTCGAACTTCAGTTAAGTAAAGACAGCGTCTCAGACACCGATGCCTGATTTTGGGATTTACATTTATCTATATCAGATGGTTTTGTTACAACTAAAATTTGCGATAAACGGGATGATTTTGATTGCGATATTGTTAATTTTCCATTCTAAGATATTGATGTTCTTCGTTCTTCATTCTATGATGTTTATATTTCCCAACTGAATCGTTTCGCTCGAGTGTCCATAAAGTTTTGACAGCTTAACTTCTCAAACAAGGTTGTAGATATAAACCAGGTTATATATATCATAAGCTTCGAAAAGGGTTAAACTTTTTAAAATTTTAACGATGGCATTTCAATTAAGTGTCTAAATATAATGTCAGATTGAAAACACTTCTTCTGCATGGCCCTTCGGAACTTGAATTTTATGGCGACTTGGTATATACATTCAGAAAATTAATTTGTACAAATGATTTTCCTTATCATTTTAAGAATAAAATAATTCGATATAAAAAGATTGGTTATAATACAGATATTTTGCGACAAACTGATTGCTTGGTGGTTTCCCAATCAAGGCTAACAGCTTTACTTACCTCTTAGATTGCACGACGGTGGGTGTCAGTCTTTATAAAGGCACCAATCTAAACCTAACGTAATAGTAACACAGACGGTTGGCGCCTGGCACCTGTACTAGGAGGTCTCGGATCGGGCCCACCGTGGTTTCACTGGTAGATTACTTCTGCGCCGTGGTTTCAGTGTTTCTATTTCTGTGAGTCCTCATATTCGTTTTAACTTAGTTCTAATTTTGATTTCTATGTTTCTGAGATAAACAATTATGATCTAAGAACCTTCCATGCAAACCGAACAACTCAGTGTCTGATGAACTAAACCAGAACCAAGGCGAGGGTTGGTCGCGACCGAAAACCGGTTAAGCCCCCCTCTGCCCCCTGTAATTTCATTACTGGCCGTCCCAAGGCGGCATTTCTGTTTTGGTTCTTCTTGGTTGATTTATGTGTTGTTTGTTGCTACGTCTGTTATTGATATATTGTGTGTGATGTTAAGGGTAACCCGGTGACCATCTGCATGGAAAATGGCTGTTTGCATGGCTGCCATGGTTGTACAGCATTAAAGACAAATATTCTTGTTTAGTGGGTATCATTAGCGCGCATTTGCGAAGCAAAGGAGAGCTTATGCTATATCCCCGGCTTCGTTGTCCGAGTATGCGTCAGCGTTCGCGTTCACGTCCGCGTCCGTGTCTGTGAGCAGCTTAACCTATGTTAACCATTTTTATTTAGGTCTTTTTCTCAAAAAGTATAAGAGCTAGAGTAATGAAACTTGGTACAGACTTACATGATCACCTGAATATATGCACCATGTATTTATTTATTATAAATTTCTGACACAAATACATACATTTGTGATAACAAACATATATATAGATGTCTAAGGATTGGATGTAGGCTAGGCCTATATTTATCCTCTCCTAGACGGTACTGTAAATTTACAAGTAATACATGTATAATAATTATACGAATAATATGAACTTACAAAACATGTACATGTATTACATCACATGTAAATTATTTTATCAAAAAGTTAAGCACATATTTTGAGTATATATCTTCAAAAAGTATATGTGTTCAAGAATATGCAATAGAAAATTTGAAGAGATAGAAGGAAACGATAATGGTAATAATAAGAAGAAGAAAAGAAAAAGAAGAATAAGAAGAGGAGAAAAAGAAGAGAAGAATGTCTGCCATACCATGAAGGGTTTTATAAAGTATCGATTTTGCTACAATCTGTGATAAAGCAATATCTTGTCATTGAACTACTAAAATTGACTATGGATTCCTTGTATAAGTACTTTAATATGCTTTCGTTTCGAGCATTTATTTGTATTAACATTCGGTTGCATTGTTATTTATTTATTTATATATTTATTTTATGCATTAATTATCATTTCAATAAAAAATGAAAATGTGGACAGCGTCTCTGAGGTAAGTATGACCGGTGTTTATCTTGGCGAATTACCCGGGCCACGGGGACTGTGTCAACAGTATAGCGGACCAATAGTGATTGCGGAAGTGGCGCGTTTCCAGATGAAATCCCATCAAATTAATCAGTCAGTCTAAATAAAGAGGTAAGTATGAACAAAATTTTACATCAGAATGATGAAATTAAGAAACCTTTATACAGTTACGTCATGCACATGAAATGACAATTCCGGACTGCTATAAATCTTGTAATTTTTAGAAGCTTCGATTCGTGCATGTAATTGTTCGGCCTGGCAACCAAAGGTCACTATGCATCCAGCAGGTGAACAGTGAAGACACCAATCAGATGCCGTATTAGACAGCATCTGGTCTGGTTCTGCACTGCTTGCCGCTGTCACAAAAATGTCAGACTATGAGTTAGTCAAACCGTTTAGTATTCGTAACATATCCAATAACTGCATCTTGTAACAGGCAATTCTGTTCATTTGATAAATTTTGATTTCCAGCCAGAAGGTCATTTACACTTATAGATATTGTTTCATAAATAGACTTGTTAACTTGCAGAGTTTTGATTAATTGCATTCTTTGTTCATCATATTTAGAGCATTCAAGGAGATAGTGTTGAACAGTTTCTGCAACACCACAGTCAATACAAAGGCCATTGTCTTGCAAGTGGTCATTTAAGAGATCAGCATTAAGTGAACTTTTGTTATTCCTTAACTGACACATTTAGTTTAGGCGTTTAGGCCTTTTTCTCACAAAGTATAAGGGCTAGAGTAACAAAACATGGTACACACTTACATTAGCACGTGATCACCTGAATATATGCACCAGGTATGACCGTGACCTATTGGTCATGGTCCACTGAGTTTGAAAAACATTAGGTTAATGTATATTAAGCAGTTGTGTTCAAGTTAGTTTCAAAGTAGATATAAGGGTAAGAGCCATGATATTTGGTCATTACTTGCATCTGGACGAGGGCATGTGAGTGTAACCATCCATGTAAGACAGTGACCTACATTTTTACGCTTCACTGACTTTGTGGTATTTCTAAGTCTCTATATGGGTTTACAGTTTATGATACACTTCACCGATTTTATGATATTTCTCAGTCTCTATAGAGGTCAGGGCCATGATACTTGGCACATTTAAGGAATGAATGTTATTTTTTAATCGTTTACTGAAGTATAAACTACATCGGGTTACGAGCAAAGTAAGTGAACCCCGAAGGGGTTTACGTAAAATTTGCTCGTGACCCGATGTAGTTTATACTTCAGTAAACTTTTAAAAAAATAACGTTTATTCCTTATATTTATATTATTAAACCATGCTTTTGATCAATAAAAAGATTAACAAAAATAAGAAATACATATATAAGAATCGTTTTTAAAACATTACCGGCCGAATTTCGCAATAGTTTGGAACAGCCGCATTGTCACTGCCTACCAGTAAATTCCATCTCTTGCTGTAGATTTCACGTGCAAGTAGGCGTAGCGAGCTGTCACTCAATGTTTGCTAGCCATTCCAGTTCATTGCATGTTGTTGATTCCACGTGCTAGCTAGTGAGATGAGCTGTCACTCAAAGCCACGTGACACAATGTAATTGTTGACTTGTAAGCCACATTGACTCCCGCATCAATTAAGTGGGGTTATAGGGAGCTTTGCAGTGATAATGTAAATATTCTAACATACAGCCACCATCGTCCTGACATGATTGAAATACTGTTGAAAAGGGACAGAATCGCATAATCCGACCAACACACACCCAAAAAGACGTGAGACAATATGGAATGTAAGTTTATAGGTTTATAAATGTTTTATTTGAGTGCCACCAATTTATCCCAGAAGCGAATTCTTTCTTTTCAGAGTAGATTCATTTTTGGACGACTTTTTTACGTCTAGGAAAGCAAACAGGAAGCCACTAAGTGGTCCCTTTTTGGTAAATATGCATCCATTTTCAACACGAAATTAAATGACTTGAGAATAATTATTTGTTTAAGAAAATCTGAAGTTTCTGTTGAAAGAATTATATTTTGTAATGTCATTGAAAATTGGCGGAGCATAGCTAACACTGTGCGCCAGGCGCCCATACCAGTATCGTCATAAGTCTGTAAACATAGCGATTAAGAGTTCATATCGATGTCAAAGTGACGCCATCGATTCCTCATTCTGCCAAAGTACTAAGCGCAACAGTTGGTAACTCCAGTGTTACTATGGTGATAGATCTATAGCGTCATCTCATTTATGATTCGAGAGGAGCATGGCATACAATGTATGCCATGTTCTTATCAAATCATAGGTGACCTCAAATTCATACAGTGGAAAAGTTTGATTTTCTCACATCTATAAATTATTCTCAGATAATTTAATTCTCTGTTTTTCTAAGAATGCATCAAATTTCTCGTAAGTATAATGAACAAAATGTCAAGATACAGTGATTAACTCCTGCTCATGGTACTAGTACACGAGAATAACGATGATTTTGTCATTTTGAGCATGCAGGGCGAAGTGCAATGAAAAGAATAATGAAAAAAAGAACAACAGATAAAGCAAAACTATGCGCTTTATTTCAACGAAAGAGTGTAGATTCGAGTTGCATCGCTGTTCTAGATCTGTTTAAAACAGGCACTCTTCACATGGTTACACTGAAACTCAAAGAAACATTTTATTTACAAGTTTGCTCGTTTCTGTGATATTTTTTCTATTTTTAAGAGACAAAGAGGAATGCTTTAACTTGCAGATTTCACTTCTTAAAAACCCATTGTAGCTTTCCTTTGAATTTAGCATATACATGTATTTGTATTATCGGTTCCCACTCGGCGTCTGATCAGAGTTTAAACTGTCTGCATATGAAAAATGAGTCGGTCTCTGTCAAAGGAATTGGATAGTTTTAAAAGGAAATGAACGTAATGAAGATAAACTTAAGCATACACCCCTTTAACTATAAATGGACTTATCCAATTTATATGACCAGACGAGTCGACTAGGTATACTATGATTGGTAATTAGCAAAGCGTTACATGTACAATTTCAGCTAACAAGAGCGGTAATCTTAGTTAGAGGCCATGAAGAAAAGTATTCGCAATTAAGAACCTGAACCGAGCGAAGCGAGCCGGTGTGTGTGTGGGGTGGGTCGGGGGGGGGGGGGGGGGGGGGAGGGGGGGGGGGTTCTTAATTGCGAAGATTTCTCTTCGTGGCCTCTAACCGCCTATGTGTCTGTCAAAGATACATGTAATAATCTGATTTTGACCTTTTCAAGTCTTTAGTAGATTTAATAGTGAAGATGGTCTTCATGAATGTAAGTGACAAGTCTACTGAAAATTTGAAATTTCCAGTGATCTGATTGGATTATTATCTTGGGCAAACACTAAAAACTGTTTAACCCATGTCCATTTGCAGTTACTGTAGTTGATGTACATATATCAGGAAATATTCACGCTACAGTTTGCGCCTTCTGGAAAGTGTAGAAAAATATCAATAATTTAAAAGAGCCGCGACACGACAAAACCAACAATGTGGTTGTGCGCCCAGCGCAGACTCAGATCAGCCTGGGCATCCGCCCAGTCTGATCAGAGTCTTCACTGTCCGCATGGAGGTAGCTTAGACCCTTAGCTACCCTTTGAGCACTTAACAATGAGTCTGACCAAACTGGGCAGATGCCCAGGTTGATCTGAGTCTGCGCTGGGCGCACAACCACATTGTTGGTTTTGTCGTGTCGCGGCTCAAAATTGGTTTATCTTTTAATGTTCCTACCGTAAAATTCTAAAAACTTGGACTTCTAAATTAACTACTGTTACAGTAGTTGTTCTAAAACAAAACAGTTTTGTTTGTTTTTTCAATGCAATAACGCTCTCAGTGATGCAGATGGACTTGAAACCGTGTAGACGTTCGTTAGACTGCGCCTTTAGAAGCAGTCTAATCTGGGTCTGACTATTTGCTCAAACCTATCTGCCCCACTATTTAGATTGCTTTTCGATAGGTCTTTCGGCAAAAGTACGTGTATCGTAAAGGGATAGGTAAATTAAGCCAAAAGTTGTAACACTCTATATATAATCAGGGGTGTCCAAATCATTTTGTCTTGTAGCAAAAGTAAAATTTCTTGTAGCAAAACCACAATTTCAGGTCAGCCATATTGGCGCGCGGCACCGTTATAAAACTACTTATGCCAAAAGGCTAGCTCTTGGAATTCTCAGTTGGAAGAGTTTGTTTTTTTGCTCCACTAGAGATGATAAAATGACAAGAAACACATTTATCTATCATTAAACTATTACAGTATAACAATCTTGTAACATGAACAGAAAGACAGGCAGCTAGAAGTTTCCCCATTGTGCATCATTGTTATATATCAATTCCATGTGTTCATCCAAACAGTACAAGACAAAAAGCATAGACCCAGATCAAACTGCTCTTCAAATATAACCTCACAAGTATGTCATTTCAGTGCAGTAACACTACCATCCTAAGTTTAATATTTAGTGTAATTCAATAGTACTGTTCATAGTGTTAGTGCTGACCAATTCATTGCTGAATTGCTAAAAAATAAACAATCTGCTTATTTGGCATTCTCAAACCATAACCCGTTCCCACTTTTCCCTAACTCTCAATACAAACAGCTAAAATTGGCCCTTGGGTAATGGGTCTGATTTGTTCTGGTTATTTTGGTGAAAGCTGATACTTGTTTAAACCTCAAAATCTATCTATCTCAAAACCGAGTCATATTCTACACTTTAATGAACATACCTGTCATTACACCTGTCTATTTTCGTTGACTATTAGATTGAGAACAAATATAGCTGCATATTTGGGTCAGTAAACTTGTATAATTGCATATTTCTGTCTCAGTCAGATGCTGAGGATCGTGGATTTCCATGTTTTATTTATAAATCCACTGGTTCTCGTTTCACATACGATGCATCTGGACTGGTGGGAACTGGATAGAAAAACGCGGGAAATTATTCTTAAAGTGAACGAACCGGCTTGAAGCGAAAAGAAAATTGCTGGCACTCGTGATGATTTCATGAAAGTATGATCTGATCAGCCTGCGCAAATTTTGCATGATCGATATTCATGATGACTGTACATTACGTATCTGACATGTTTACCGAAAAAATCGATATGGAATCATTGTCGATTGGCGACACTTGCAATTAGGTGTAAATCTATTACAGAAACATAACCATAAAGCCGTGACACAATAAAAGTCATTTACTCGGTAAAAATTACCTGTTATTACAGTTAGAACAGGTACCTTTACTGATGCGCTAGCTGCGTCTTATCACGACCAATATTGCACCCTGTTAGGTAATAAGGTCACGGACAGTTAATCCTTTGACTAGCCGCCGGGTAAGAAGGTACCGCAAAATGAATGGGTCAAAAAATTATGACAGGAAAATTCAGCATCCGGGAGATTCTGAATAATTTCCCGAGAGCGCGGGAGATGGGCTTCATTTCCGGGAGACTCCCGGATGATCCGGAAGACATCACATGTATGCGCTCTGGTTGAGCTATTTCAATACTGTGTACTGGTACCCGAGTCACAATCACCCAAATATATGCACTCTTTGTATAAACAGTACCAGCTTGTTGATTAGTCACACAAACAAAAAGAGGCTCACTACGGGGCAAAATAACTTGAGGCCAGATGGGAAAATGGCAAAATTTTCGCGATTTTTCAGGAAAATTACATTCAATTCGCAAAAACACCATTCGCATTTTTTAGAATTCAATTCGCAAAAAAAAATGCGAAAATGCGACAGATGGACACCCCTGAATTAATGATTTTATGACCCCATTATGTCATTAAAGAAATAGCAGTGCCACTAAATTGTTGCATAATAGGATTATGACACCGAATTAACAAGAAATATGTCTTTAAAAATACGACATGTACTTTTTACTCCTCGATGTTGTATTTACCATAAATGTTTAAGTTGCAATCCACGTGAGTTGAAATCCCGTTCTCCAACCGCTTCCGTCGGTGCTGAACAATACTATTGCGCTATTTCTAGCTATGGCAAAGTCAGACGGAGCTGTGGAACCACAGTACGGACCTTTAAACAACAGAAGAAAATTTTAATCATTTTTTAACACGATCACTTTTTGTATGTTCAGCCCCCACCCCTACTCCCCATCCACAGCCGCATTTTTATTCGAAATTGCTTTTGAGCGTGCCGGAAACTTTCGTTCGTCTTAGACATGCACTCAGAAGTGCATGCAAAGTAAACGTTTGACTGTCGTCTATCTTCACAGTAACATAGCAGAAACTGAAAAGTTTGTGTGTGTGTGTGTGTTTGTTTTTTCTTTACTTCACATTTTCTCGAAATCTTAATTTTGAGCGGAATGACATTTTACAAAATTGGTACCTTTTGTTTCCTACAGTGAAATATCATTAAATAGTAGGAATAGCTTAACCGTTTTCTATTTTTATTATTATGTCTCCCCCCTTCAGGGTCGGGAGACATATTGTTTTTCCCCGGGCGTCTGTCCGTCTGTCCGTCTGTCTGTCTGTCCGTCCGTCCGTCTGTCTGTCACAAATCGTTTCCGTTCTATAACTTGAAAACCGCTTAAGCTATATTCGCGAAACTTCATATAAATATCAATCAACATGAGACGACGTGCAGAGTGCAAGAATGGTAACTCTGGCATTTATACTTTTTGAGTTATTTCCCTTGGAACTTAGTCCATCACAAAATTGTGTTTCAATCGTGTCCGTTCTATAACTTGAAATCCGCTCAAGCTATATTCGCGAAACTGCATATAAGTATCAATCAACATAAGACAACGTGCAGAATGCAAGAATGGTAACTCTGGCATTTATACTTTTTGAGTTATTTCTCTTGGAACTTAGTCCATCACAAAATTGTGTTTCAATTGTGTCCGCTCTATAACTTGAAAACTGCTCAAGCTTTATTCACGAAACTTCATACAAATATCAATCAACATGAGGCGATGTGCAGAGTGCACAAATGGTAACTCTGGCATTTATACTTTTTGAGTTATTTCCCTTGGAACTTTGTCCATCACAAAATTGCGTCTCAGTCGAGTCCTTTTATACCTTAAAACCATTAAAGCTATATTCATGAAAGTTCATGCAAATATCAATCAACATCAGACGATGTGCAGAATGCACTCTGGCGTTTATACTTTTTGAGTTATTTCCCTTGGAACTTTGTCCATCACAAAATTGCGTCTCAGTCGAGTCCGTCTATAACTTTAAAACCATTCAAGCTATATTCATGAAAGTTCATACAAATATCAATCAACATCAGACGACGTGCATAATGCAAGAACCATAACTTTAGCATTTATACTATTTGAGGTATTTCCCTTAGAACTTTGTCTGTCACAAAATCGTGTCTCAGTCGTGTCTGCTCTATAACTTGAAAACCATTCAAGCTATATTCACGAAACTTCATACAAATATCAATCAACATTAGAAGGATTGCATAGTGCAAGAACCATAACTCTTGCATTTATGCTTCTTGAGTTATTTCCCTTGGACCTTTGTCAGTCACAAAATCGTGTCTCAATTGCTTTATTACTTGAAAACCGGACAAGCTATATTCACGAAACTTCATACAAATGTCAATCAACACTAGACAACCTGCAGAGCACAGCATTTAAACTATTTGAGTTATTTCCCTTGGAACTTTGTCATTCACAAAATCGTGTCTCAATCGTCTAAGCTCTATAACTTGAAAACCGTTTAAGCTATATTCATGAAACTTCATACAAATATCAGTCAACATATAAATAGACGACGTGCAGAGCACTGTAACTGCGTTTATACTTTTTGAGTTATTTCCCTTGGAACTTTGTCCATCACAAAATTGCGTCTCAGTCGAGTCCGTCTATAACTTTAAAACCATTCAAGCTATATTCATGAAAGTTCATACAAATATCAGTCAACATCAGACAATATGCAGAATGCAAGAACCATAACTTTAGCATTTATACTATTTGAGTTATTTTCCTTAGAACTTTGTCAGTCACAAAATCGTGTCTCAGTCGTGTCTGCTCTATAACTTGAAAACCATTCAAGCTATATTCACGAAACTTCATACAAATATCAATCAACATTAGAAGGATTGCATAGTGCAAGAACCATAACTCTTGCATTAATACTTCTTGAGTTATTTCCCTTGGACCTTTGTCAGTCACAAAATCGTGTCTCAATCGCTTTATTACTTGAAAACCGGACAAGCTATATTCACGAAACTTCATACAAATGCCAGTCAACACTAGACAACCTGCAGAGCACAGCATTTATACTATTTGAGTTATTAGCCTTGGAACTTTGTCATTCACAAAATCGTGTCTCAATCGTCTAAGCTCTATAACTTGAAAACCGTTTAAGCTATATTCATGAAACTTTATACGAATATCAGTCAACATATATATAGACGACCTGCAGAGCACTGTAACTCTTGCATTTATATTTTTTGACAAAAACTAAATATGAATATCAGTCAACTTTACATGACATGCAGAGCATAACAACTATAACTCTTGCATTTATACTTTTTACTTATTATGAATCCCTGCTTCAGGGTAGGGAAATGTATTGTTTTTCCCTTGGCGTCTTAATGACTGATCCTTTTGACATCAAAAAGGGGGGAGACATTCTGTTTTTTCGTAGAAAAACAATTCTAGTTACTTCTTTATATTGCACCCTCTTCAAGTACACTACTCAAAACTTTGAAAGGAGCATCTAAATTGTTTCAATAGATGACAGTGCAACGCATCCCCACTTTGAAAGTCATTTACTTTCGATCGAAAAAAAGGATGTTATTTCTGATTATTTTGCTGTCTTTTAAAACAGGGTCGAGGTTTTAGACTGCGCAAGTTTTAATCCAGTATTTATCCCGCCCATGTCCATGGACTGGTTTTTGAAAATGCAACTTTTCAGAACAGGTGAAAAGCACAAAAAATTAACCAATATCAAAACGACCATTTAATTTATGTCTCACAAGGTGACTCGTTTGAAATGATTATTTTGAAATCAAGTTTATGAAATTTTATAGACTTCCAGAAAAATTCCTCAATTTCTGAAAATTCAAAAATTGCAAAATTTGTTCCACGGAAATAAGCAAGGCATCAGTTGTAATGAAATCCTTATTGTCTTAAAGATTGTCTCCCTCGTTTATTTCATGTTTTCAGAAACAAATATTTTAACAAAATTTCGTTAGACAATATGTAATAGTCTCATAATTAACCGTACAAGTTTTGAGAAAATGCATGTTTTTTCGATAAAATTTGTGGAATGAAAAATAATCTTCAAATTAAAATGCAAATTACCTGTTTCCTCACGGCCTGTAAGAATATCGATTTTGACCACGTGGGTCGTGTGATCATATACAGGTGCCTTTTTTCTTATTCGTGCACGTGATTGAGGCGTATGAATAAATTATTTTTGTCCAATAATACGATTTCGAGCGCGGTCCGCGATCGTTTAAAAATTATCTTTTTTGTTTAAAGTCACTTTTAGCAAATATACTCAGAGGCAATAGAAAGTATACAGTTTTTGATTTTGAAAACTGGGTCTCGTGTAAATGGCTGCATTGAAATAAAAATAATGACATTTTGGGCTAACGTCTAGCTGTGCAAAACATAAACCACAAATTGTTTTGCAGTCACCAATAATGGAGTTAAGGTCCTAAATTTAAATTCAGCAGTTCCAACCGAAACTCGCTTTGCATTTGACAAATAGCATTTTGCACTTCACGATTGCCTAGCGCTAATGTCTGTGAGTAAAACCACATCGTCATTTAAACTAAAACCCCAACTAAACTTCTTCAACCATAAAAATGCCACATGTCTCGAATCATCTCCCTTTTAATTCAAAGTATAGAGAATTAAATGTTTCTCTATTTCACCTAGTATTAGAACTTTTCACTTGAAATTTTCGTTAAATTGTTGTTTGGCTTCTTGCTTTTGTGTGCACTTAAAAGGAAACTTATTGACTTGTTTGTTTGAAAGAAAATTGAAAAAAAAAAGTCCCATTACAACTCAATGCATATTCAATGCATGTTATCAGAAGACGCCAAAATGCATCATTTCTTGGTACGAAAACTTGATACTTTACACCTTTTTTCATATGAGAGTTTGATATGTCCTTACAAACCTTTCATCCCTTTTCGATGTAATGCGTAAAATGCACAGAATTAATCTCTGTTGTCCAAAGTGTATGTTTAAAGGGGAGCTACTCCAGCGACAATGTTGACGCAGACCCCTTGTCTGTTTAAAACCATATTATTTCCTTATCCTTTTGTCGATTGTGTACAGAATTAATCTCTGTTGTCCAAAGTGTATGTTAAAAGGGGAGCTACTCCAGCGACAATGTTGACACAGACCCCTTGTCTGTTTAGAACCATATTATTTCCTTATCCTTTTGTCGATTGTACTGAAAATTGTCGCAAATTATGTGAGATTAATTGTGTTTATCAACAGTGCCATCGTATTATCAGCAGTAAAGACATCTGAAAGAAAATCAAGATTGTGTTATCTGTATACTTTCTTTCGCCTCTCAGTATATTATAATCTAAACTATATTTCAAATGTATAGTTTGACCATGTCGCAGTTAGTGCATGAAATATTTCATTAAATCATTTTTGTTATAATTATTAAGGGAGTACATGTAAATCTTTAAACTCGATCCTTCTTGAGAATCCTGTAAAAGGATCGGAACTTCTTGACAACGGGCGGCTTATTTTTTTACCGTTGAACTTGGTATTTGTTTTAGTAATGTCTATGGGAAATTTTCAGCTGTCCTTTCAATATTTTGAGTAGTGTAACTTATTTGTTATGGTTATAAATGGACAAGTATATCAAGGCACCCATATTTCACAAACATGAAAACGTATGGATCCTACAACATTTTTAATGATATTTTGGTTATCAATTGTTTAGTAGAGCGTCTGGCGAATTGCTGGACTATCACGTCTATGACATTTTTCTGGGAGCTCTTATTTGGGATTTGTTCAGAAAATACTACTTCTTAAAGTTTCTACACTAAAAATACAGTCACAACTACCGCGCAAGAGAAACAAAATAATATATAAATAAATAAATATAAATAAATAATAAAAATAAAATAAAACACAAACAATCACTAACTGCCGGCCGATATGAATTGCGTTTCGGTTCAATAGACCGAGAAAAGGTGGTACAATCTAAAACAGGTCTCCCCTATAAGAAGTGAATATTTATAGTCCGTTTGCTCCCAAGTGCAAACGGAATTTTGCTTATTTTCTCGAAAACGATGAAAGATCCATCAAATGTTCCAATGCCCTAATGATTCCTATAACTATACATAACAGAATACGGAAAGACCAAATTTTTGGATGCTTTTGTAAAATATTTTTCATTGACAGTAATGCAAAAACTGAGCAGTTCACTAAAGGGCGTCGTATCTTGTTAGAACAGCCCAAATATTGTTGATAGGCACTAACGTAAACTCGTTGTTTACTACAGGTGTGGGCGTATATGAATGAAATAGTAAAATGTATTCACCTGTCCGCACGCGTAACGCATGGTATCAGTGGTCAGGTGATACTACGTTGTAAATAAATATTGAGCTATTATATTATTTTGCGAGTAAAAATTGTATGTTTTAAATTTTGATAATGTATGGGTGAAACAAAAAGTAGAAAAAATGGATTTAGAATAAAATTTCAATTAATTATGCAATTTTTGTTCTAGGGATAGCATACATAAGTCACATGCTCTAACACGTAAAACTAAACGGGAATTCCAACAGCCAACTTTTACTCCCTTGTAATTAAGAAGTGAAAATGACATATTTTAGGTCCTGGTTTTGTATAGAAACTTTTTTAAACAAAACCTCACATTTCTGCAAAATTATGATTTTGTTATGTATAGGATGAAAATTAAGAATGAGCGATTCGAAAATCTTTTACCTCTCACCAATTTTGAGAAAATATTGGGGATGCCGTTTGCAATTGGGAGCAAACGGACTATACCATGTTTACGCAGATTTAACTGTAACCAAATAGCTTACACAATAGCACAGTACATATTCTCCCCTATACTGTACATGTAATAATATTTTGGCAAAATGCACAGTTAGAGATTAATTGTATGATGTGTTATGCAAGTGTCTTACCGTGAGTGTAGTAAGTAGAACCCTGAGAATAAATTTTGACATAGTCATATGAGCATATGGAATCGGCCTCGATGCTAAAGTTTTTGTTGAAGGAAAAAGATAGGTTCTGAAAAATGAGAAAAATATAAATATTGAAATCATAAACGTCAGCAAGCACACGTACACGTATGTATAAGGCATAAAACCCTGGTAAAGACACATGTTTTCTTTAATGACACCGCAATACAATCTTAAAGAAGCAAGATATATTGTGACTAAAATAACGGAAATTAATAGTAAATAAATAATCCTATACTGCCACGTCGGTTAGCTTTATATATGTTTTTCGGGGACGTATCGGTAGCGTAATGGTTAAAGCTGACGCAAGTTGCAGTGCTAGGCGCTGCCGCCGCATCCGTGAGGATTCAAAACCCGATCAGAGACTATAAAATACTCACAGCGAATTCTGCCTCCATTGTGGTTGAAAAGACAAGAGTCGCCTCCATTGATGAGAGAAATGGCATGGACACAAGATAAAATTTGCTTAACCAGATGATTTGCATTCGTGTATTTTTTGCTTTATACTGAATTCTCACAATACTTTACTTGAGCAAAAATGAATTATCTTAATGTAACAAAATATTATTTTGAGTTGTCAAGATAATATGGTGAAACGCAGTCCTTGTCGCTGAGTAGACCTTTTGTTACATATAATATACAACATAGTGGCAAAGTCCTTTAAACAATATTCTGATTTCAAGGGGCTATAACTCGGTAGTGAATAGTTCGATGTTGTTGTTAACGACGTTCTCCAGGAGGCTAAACGGTACGTAACCATAGATGCACAGGAATAATTCGATTCTATTTCGTTCAAATTCTCGTAGTTTAATTTAGTTTAAACATATTTTATTGTCTTAGAACTAACAATAGGGTTGAGCTACAAGTTCTACCAACATTAGTTACAGCCCTTCCCTTAGAACAGTATATACAAATCGCCAACTAGGCTACATCATAATAAAATAAACAGAGAATATGTAGATGAGTAAGCAAAAAAAAAAGTATAAGAAAAACAAAAGAATAATGATAATAATAATAATAATAATAATAATAAATAATGATAATAATAATAAAAACAATAATAAGAAGATAATAATGATGATTATTAAAACATGAGGCTGAACAATCTAGGGATAACTCTTCTCCTGTTCAGGAAGTCACTGCCACCACCAGGAAGCAAACAACACAACTAGGCTCTAGGGGTGACGCCACTGCTCTGTCACAATACAATCAATAGTAGTCATAATAGCCCATAATAATAATAACCCAGCAGGCCCACAACGTCGAAAAGACGTCGCATTGACGCCGTTTCGACGTAATTACGTCGCATCGACGTCAGTTCGACGCCATCTCGACCCCAGGTGCCCGCTATGAATAGTTATAATAATATACACAAACAGGCCGTCATCACAACATTATTCGGCTTCATGTTGGTTTAGTACATGCGTGGTTCCGCCTCCTCCGTCAGCTCAGAAAGAAAACGTGCATCTGAAAGGGGTATCACATTATCTAAAACGCCCCGTGTTTTTTTTTTATAACTTAGAGTCTCTAACAACAACGTGTTATTATCAGAATTATTAAGGTTATCTTTTCCGTATAGAAGTGCGCTTAAACTAAGAGGGTGATAATGTCTTGTTCTTCTGAAGAGAATGAGTCGCTGATTATCGAAAAGCGGACACTCAAAAAAGTAATGAGTGGCTGTTTCATTATCGGTATTACAAGAACAATGGGCCTCATAGGTCCATTTCAGATTTATACTGTGTATACATGTATGATTCAATAAAATTCAGTAAAAATTGTAATTTCTAATAAGCGGACAAGTTTTTGGCGGTCAATGACTCATTCATTAACTACAAAATATTACAAAATTTCAACAAAATGCCTTGAAACACATAGCTTCCAGCACGCAGACAAGCTTTTTTCCTGTTCTACGTCTAAGAAACTTTCAAGGAACATAACTACATGTATATGGTGAATATTTCGAGATTGCAAATTTGACAAAAGCCAAATGTATATCAATACGAACAAGAAAATCTTAAAAAGAGATAATCGGCGCAGATTGAATGGAAGTGTGTTTTGTAATATAACTCAAGTGAGCTATGTCGGTAGGCACCCGTAACCGTAATTTGGACATCGGGTAGGGACAGTGACCTATCTAAGGATTAAGCTGTCAAATTTGGAATCCCAAAATGGTTGAGAGTGACCTGATTCGAAAACAGTTACCAACATGATGAAATGTTTGGTTGTGTGTATTAAACCGAAAGTAGAAATCGAAAGTAGATCTACACTGAAATAAAGAAAGTTTTGAATATCTGTGTCTGTCTTCGATAAAATTTCAATTGTAAATTTAGAAACAAGAGAAAGATTTTGAATTGATATTTGATATTATTGGCTAAATTTTGACATACGCGTTATTTGACCGATGAAATCTTGTGCAATGTGGAACAAAAGAGAAATTATACTCGGCTGCGCGGAGAAAAAGATAAAAATGTTTTTGCCTGCAAAATAATAGTGGGTGAGAAAAAAACACTTACGTTTGTCCAAGTTGGTGCGTTTATATGATATTGACAGTACATCGAATTATAATAATGGTAGGGATAGTTTGGACTGTGAATTGTTCCCGAAGTGCCCGTATAGCTGAGTTGTCCGCAGGCTGCATAAGAAAAATACAAAAAGGTCATTTAAAAACTTGAGCCGTGCCACATTGACAGACTTAAGATGAATGGATATACTTTCAGGAGAAGCAAATGACATGTATATTATAATCTCAAAGAGTTCCTCCAAGAGCAGACAACACATTCAAAAGAAAGAACATGGGCCATACTTCGAAGTTTCGGCTATTCAAGCCCCATCGGTGATACTGACAATATTTTGCCTTCATTCTACAAAAAAAGGTGTCAACTCTGAAAGTAAAGAATTTGCTCTTATAGGAGCAAATTCTTTCCTTTTAGACCACCCATTTAAGATGGCCCATTCTCCTTTTGTATAAATGGGGGAGAAACATGGTGTATCTATTTAGCTTAACAGCATGTTCAAACAGAAATAACACAGATTAGCATATCGGTGCAGTCGTAATTTACCCTAGCCCGTGATTTCCAATGACATACAATCAAATGCATTAAACTGTTATGTTTGTACATGAAACTTGAAAGAGAGTGTTTTTTTTTTTTTTTTTTTTTTTATTGTGCTTTACTCGTTTGAAGATGCTGCGCACTTATGGCTAGCAACAGAGTATCATAAATGCGTTTCGCAATAATTTTGAGGACTACTGTAGAAGCCAAAATAGCGATCATACGGAACCCCTGAAGGGACATTTCCTATCCGATCTTTATCAGAATAGAAATTGAAACAAGAACATTAGAACTGAAATCAAAACATCAAATATCTCGTTTAAACGACTTATTGTATCGTTTAAACGATATATTATGTCGTTTGAACAATATAAAATAGAATAAAAAATTAAAACAAGAAAACCGGAGTGGAAATTATCAAGAAAAACAGAAAAGAAATTGAAACAAAAATATGTCGTTTAAACGACTTATTATCTTCTTTCCATTCCGATATTTATAAGAATAGAAATTGAAACAAGAAAGTTATAACGGAAATAAAAACAACAGATATCTCGTTTAAACGACTTATTATATCGTTTAAACGACATATTAAATTAGAATGGAAATAAAAACAACAAATATCTCTTTTGAACGACTTAGTATTTCGTTTAAAGGATATATTAAGTCGTTTAAACGAGATATCTATTGTCTTTATTTCCGTTCTGATTTCCTTGTTTCGATTTCTTTTCTCATATTTATCGGAATGGTAAATAGATGATAAGTCGTTTATACGGAAGCGTATATACGCCACTACTTGCTACATAAGACTGCCAGAAAAATATGTTTTTTCTCACGAAAATGCCGGAAATAAGTGGCTTGACTACGATAATATCAATAATGTTAAAAACATAGTGCGTTTAGATAATTATTTTCACAGTTAGTCTCAATTTAATGTTGAGAGACAAATTAAAGAAAACAGTGTGTCTAATTCTTTCTTGTTTGGCAAATGTTTATCTGATTTCGATAAATACGTATTTCACTATGATCCAAAAATATATATCTATATATGTGTTGCCTTTAATTAAAAACTACCATTTTGCGCGAAAACGTTTTGTGTCTTCACAGATCACTTTCTGTCTTCGGGATAGAATGATTGTATTATTTCCTTGACAAATATTTTAAAAATATCAAGCAAGGGAAAAACATATTTCGTTCAGATGGTTGAATATGTCGTATTGATAATTTAATATATGTCAGTTCGAGACATTTTTGTATTTTGTAACAGTAATTATGCCCTTTGTTGAATTAATAACAAGTACTACTAATATTTATCATTTTATCACACTGTTTTTGCCAGTTGCTTTTTAAACTAGAGCAAGTGAGCAAGAGCTCACGTATACCCCCGACCAGCGCCATCGCCTAATGAAACCACCCCCTTAAGAAACCACTGCCTAATGAAACCAATCTTATACAGGGTCTTAGTCACCTATAAAATGGTTCCATCAAAATAAAGAATATAAACTCAACGCAAAACTTTGACGCAAATATACAAGTATGTGACCTTGACCTTTGGTAAGCAGCTATGAACCTAAAAGTACACCTAGTAAAATATAAAAAGGTTCCATCAAAGGATATTGGAAGTGTAAAAGAAAAATATAAACTTAACACAAACCTTTAAAGCAAATGTTTTAGTCTTTGACCTTGACCTTAGGTCAGCTGCAGCATCCAGATGATGTCAACTATTCTGCAGGAACAAAGAAGTAAACCTAGTCATGTATCAAAAGGTTTCATCAAAGGATGTTGGGAATATAAGCAAGGTTTATAAACTTAACACAAAACTTTAACGCAAATATACAAGTCTGTGACCTTGACCTTTGGTAAGCAGCAGCATCCAGATGATGTCAACTACTCTGTGTGAACCTAAAAGTAAACCTAGTCAAATATAAAAAGGATCCATCAAAGGATATTGGAAATGTAAAAGAAGAATGTAAACTTAACGCAAAACTTTAACGCAAATGTTTAAGTTAGTGACCTTGACCTTGGGTCAGCAGCAGCATCCAGATGATGTCAGCTATTCTACATGAACCCACAAGTATACCTAGTTATATACCAAAAGGTTCCATCAAAGGATATTGGAAATATAAGCAAGGAAATAAACTTAACGCAAAACTTTAACGCATATGTTAACAGACGGACGGACGGACAAGCGAACGAACGGACGGACAGACGGACGAATCTACGAACGGACGGAAAGACGAAAACTATATACCCCTCGACATACTTCGTATGTCGGGGGTATAAATATGCATCGTGATATATATGTAAGGAGCGATGCTAATATTTTATGTCCACTTGCTACTCATTGTCTCATTCAGATAAATAAATTTATTGCCATACACGAAGAAAAAGGAGCATGCGGAATGTCTTTTCCGTTTAGTCGATTTAATTATACGCAATAAGACCACGGTATCCGAACTACATGTACAATCTCTTCCGGTTTTCATAGCGTTGAATCGATAGTACAAACGTTCGCTTATAACCAGTAGTCGGAAATCATTATGTTTTGAGATTTTATCCGGAATCTACTGCGTCATTTATAGCTATTCAGCTTCGAAAATGTAAAGAGGTAAGTTTAATTTAATTTGCTCTTCGGTCTGTCTTTTACTTTATTACCCTGTACAATGTCGTGTATGGGTGGGTAGTAATTGGTACAGTATTCAAATCGCCCTTGGCATGATTCTTAAACCATTTTGAGCATTTTCTTACATGTTTTATAAAAAAATCTTTAGAATAAACGGAAGGCGTTATCAATCTACAGTTTGTTAGTTTTGATAAAAGAATGATAGCTAAGTTTTGCACGACACAATCTCGTGTTAAATTAAGCTGTTCGGGAAAAAAATCTGCGACGGCAAGGAGTTTTTCATTGTACAGGGCAATAAAGTAAAAGACCGAAGAGAAAATTATATTAAACCTACCTCTTTACATTTTCGAAGCTGAATAACTATAAATGACGCAGTAGATTCCGGATAAAAACTCAAAACATAATGATTTCCGGGTACTGGTTATAAGCGAATTTTGTACTCTCGATTCAACGGTATGAAAACCGGAAGAGATGGTACAGTGCGTTCGGATACTGTGAAGACGAAAGAAGATCAATATTTTTTTTGTATCCAGATAAGATCTAGCAATTGTCAAAAGCATTTCCCTTAAACAATAAAAGTTCGCTCTTTGTTTAAACTAAAACAATTCTTCGACCACAGTTCAGTGGCAGTTTGCGTACCAGTATGAAGGTGTAGGTACAATCAAAATCTGTAAGAGTTCCTTCAAGAGCAGAGAACTCATTCAGAAAAAGTTACACGGGCCAGACCACGTAGTTTCGGCTAATAAAGCATCATCAGTGTCCCTGACAATATCTGGTGTCGAAACCAGAAAAAAAGCATACTGTATTTTCTTAATTTTAATAGGGCAGTCGATTCAATGACTGATTAGTATCAAAAAGGGTCCAAGTAATATAAAAGACGATGATGTAGAATAACAGTCTAAACCAATCAAAATTTTCAGATGTCTCTGAATATAACCTCTGAACTCAAAGGACGATAATAAAATATAATCTGCACTATAGATGATGTACGGGGAGACGTTTTACGGTCGCGACACGTCACAACACTAGCTGCTGCGAGGTAAAATCAAAATCCTGATCTCAAAGGATGAAAATAAAATATAATCTGCACTAAAGATGATGTACGGGGAGACGTTTTACGGCCGCAACACGTCACAACACTAGCTGCAGTGAGGTTTAATCAACTGTAAGTTTACAGTTTAAAAGCTTAAATTGTGACTTGAAATGTCCATTCCTATACAGTGTCATGGGACGGTATCAAAAAGGAGCTACAAGACCACTCGGAAAATGCGTTTTATCAGTGGCTGCGGAGGCACATGGTACCCAAGAAAAATTTATGTGTCACAGGATAACTTCCATGAAAATAAACTATACCTGCTGCATCGACTGACTGCATGGAGATTTACTGGACCCTTATCTGGAAACAATACCCCGAGGTGGGTGGGGAAAGGGGGTACTCATAAATAACAGTGGTACACGTATATGTGCTGCGTAAGAAATCTTAGGGAGCGACGTCACTGACAAAACAGTGGGTTGAGCTGACTTTGAGTTAAGTAAGTAAGTAATGTCTTTATTTAGTTGAGGTTTAAAGGCCCAGTAAACAACTAAAGTCATGTCGAGCCGGTCAGTTCCTGTGCAGGCCTAGACATCCTAAGCTATTAACGAGTACTGCATGCATATACTTTCGCCACTAATCTTGAATCAGCAGAAGAGATAGAATATCTCATTGTCAGTCTCCACGAAAGGCAAGTGACTAAGTGTGTGTGTGTGTGTGTGTGTGCGTGTGTGTGCATGTTTGTACGTTCGTGTGCGTGTGTTGCATTTCTGCGGCATATACCCGAATTGACTTATTATGGGAGTACCACCCCTTCCCCCTTCAATCTTCAGCACAAGTTTTTATCACGTTAACTAATAATGTCGAATAATAACATTTATACACAAAAAACCTGCATTAGCAATAATAACCCGTATCAAAAGTACATTTAAACATACAAAACGTACATTAGAAATAATAACCCATATCAAAAGGCCTTTGAGCGAACAGTTATTAATATCATAAATTACAGGGAACCTAGCATTTGTCCGACCCAGACGAAAATTATTCTTTAAGCAGGCTGATCTTCGACCACATCTTCTCTGACTGAATCTAATGTTCTCCGTATATTCCTAATTACCGAGACACATAAGCAGATGTCTAGTAGTATTAGTTTAATTAAGTTACATCTGCGA
This sequence comes from Ctena decussata, assembly GCA_963989385.1. Classification (NCBI taxonomy): domain Eukaryota; kingdom Metazoa; phylum Mollusca; class Bivalvia; order Lucinida; family Lucinidae; genus Ctena; species Ctena decussata. Next base: position 62,627,809 of record OZ022500.1, read on the forward strand.
AAAAAAAATAAGATAAAAAAGTCTGAACGCAAGGGATTACTTTGTGTATGTTACCCTAACTTAAAATGGATGGATCCTATACAGAGCTCCTATGTGTGGCTGGGAAATTCAAGTCTTAGCATGAAATAAATATTTTCATACTTCAGATACTCTAACATGTCTAATAAACAAACAATTTTACTGAATCAATACATTCTCGGAAGCAGTTTGATAACGGTAGCGTCTGTAAAGTTTGGTAGGGGGTCGGAAGTCTTCGGCGATGCGGTACAATATTTTACCCCAGTGCGGTGCGGTGCGTTAAAAGGTTTTGTCTTAGATATCTGCATGAATATTTTGAAAAAAAAATGAATATATAGCAACAAAAGATAATATCAAGACTTCTCGTTATACTTATGGCAAATGACAATATATTTAAACGCGTTGTCATACATTTTATGATCGTTTTCAATTAAACATTTTATAAAGACAGATAATATGCAGAGAACAAATATAAAGTGCAAAAAAAAAACACTTAATTTTGCTAACAGATTTATGTTGCAAGTGGTGGCGTATATACGCTTCCGTACGTTTAAACGACATATTTTTGTTTCAATTTATTTTCTGTTTTTCTTAAGTTCATTTCATTTCTTGTTTCTTGTTTTAATTTCCATTCTATTTTATATCGTTCAAACGACATATTATGTCATTTAAACGATATAATAAGTCGTTTAAACGAGAAATTTGTTGTTTTGGTTTCCGTTCTAATTTTCTTGTTTCAATTTCTGTTCTGATAAATATCGCAAAGGAAATGTCCCTTCCGGGGTTCTGTATGATCATGCATTTTAAAAGCGTCAACACCATAAGTTTCGGATCTTACTTTGGCTGTGACCACAAATGTCTGTACAAGCAGCTTATATCAATATTGACAATATTGTATTCTTCCGAAAGGAAGAAGAAAATCAAACAAACAACAATAACAACAAAAACAAAGAAAAAATAAATAAATGAAATAAACTGAAACAAATCTATGTTATTTCTGGACTGTCACAGTAAGGTACAAGCAGAAACAAGGAAACTCCGTCTACTGATTCTAGCTCTTTATTTGCAACCAAATTTTGGGGATAGTACCCCCTTCATCAGATTGTACTGATTCTAGCCCCTTATTATACCCCCGGCATACGAAGTATGCGGAGGGATATACAGCTTTCGTCCGATGTCCGTTCGTCCGTCTGTCCGTCCGTCCTCCCGTCCGTCCGTAGGTTAACATTTGCGTTAAAGTTTTGCGTTAAAGTTTTTAAGATCTCATATAATCCAAATCCTTTGATGGATTAGATTAATATTTGGCATGGTGATAGATAATGGTCCAAAGTTTTACTCAGTGTCACTCCTACCCATGCTTGTGACCTAGAGGTCAAGGTCACGGACTTTGACTTTTCATGTTAAAGTTTTGCGTTAAAGTTTTTAAGATCTCTGTATAATTCAAACCCTTTTTTGGGTTGTGTTTATGTTTGACATGATGATAGATATTGGTCCAAGGTTTTATTCTGTACCATCCACTCTAGTGCCTGTGACATAGAGGTCAAGGTCACGGACTTTGACTTTTCATGTTAAAGTTTAGCGTTAAAGTTTTTAATAGCTCTATATTATTCAAACCCTTTGTTGGGTTGGGTTTATGTTTGGCATGATGATAGATGTTGGTACATAGTTTTATTCTCTACCATTCTCACCCATGCCTGTAACCTAGAGGTCAGGGTCGTGGACTTTGACTTTTCATGTTTGAAGTCTTGTACTTAAGTTATTAAGATCTTATATTATCTAAACTCCTGTTCAGTTTGGTTTATCTGTCCAAAATTTTATTTTGTACCATCTTTTCAAATGCCTGTGACATAGAGGTCAAGGTCACTGACTTAGACATTTTCATATATTGTTCTGTTTTAAGGTTTTGAGATCTCATGTCATCCAAATCCTTATTTGGGTTTGGTTCATTTTTGGTATGGTTATAGGTATTGGTCTAAAAATGAATTCTATATCATCTCCACACATGCCTTGACTCAAGGTCAAGGTCACAGACATGCTTTTCCATGTTAAAGTTTTAAGTTAAGTTTATATTATTTGCTTATTTTTCCCATCTTCTTTTGTAGGATCTTTTGGTATGTGACTTTGTTTACCTCTAGGTTGCAACAGTTTACATTATTTGGATGCTGCTGTTGACATAAGGTCAAGGTCACATACTAAACAGTTGCATCAATGTACTGCTTTATAATGTTTCAGATATCCTTCAGTGGAACTGTTTGATATATTTCTTGGTTTACTGTTAGCTTGCAGAAGATAAGTTGACATCCTCTTTATGCTGCTGCTGCTGACCAAAGGTCAAGGTCACAGATTTTAAAATTTGTATCTGATATGTGTTAAATTTTTGTGTTTAAAGTTTAATGTCATTAGGCGGTGGCGCTGGCCGGGGGTATAAGTGAGCCCCTGCTCACTTTCTCTAGTTTGCAACCAAATTTCGGGGGTATTACCCCTTCACCAAAAACTGATGAAGGGGTAATATCATCAAAATTCGGTTGCAAATAAAGAGCTAGAATCAGTACAGTGAGTTAAATTTACACTTCCTCCGGATGTCTAACCCTGACAATATGGATGCAAAGAAGAGAAAATCAGTATGTTAAATCTATAATTCCCTAATATTTCATTATCAAGAAACATCACAAAAGCTAAATTATGTTCTTTCTGAACATTCAGTAAGACACTTACATTGGTACCAAGGTCTAGATAATTTACTTACATTGGAACCAAGGTCTAGATAATTTAGTAAGTAACTAAGTAAGTCAGTAATGACTTTATTTAGCGAGTGTAGCTCAGTTGGCCGAAGCCAATCTGCTATGAAGCCCTCATAAAGTTACATGTATATGTACACATACAAAATAATGCAATTAAAGAATACAAGAAATGTTACAAATCAGTGAGTATGAATTTCAGGGAACATATCATATATATAGTTGTTAGAAACAGTTAGAAACATTACAGTAGGTTAAATCTATATTCTCTTAGAATTTCATTACCAAAATGAAAAATAAAATCCACTAAATTCACGTTTTTCTAATAAAATACGACTTTAGTGTCATTTGATAAATAATATCTTGCATTCGTGGTCCTGTATTATTGAATTTATTAAACTCGTTGGGGAAAACCGATAAGATGCTCGGTATAGCCTCGCATCTTATCTTTATTTTCCACCTAGTTTCAATAAATTTAATGGTATAGTAGTACTCATGTAAGATCCTCTTTTTATCACAGTAAGACACTTACAAGGTCTGTATATGGTGGTTGTAGTGTACATTTGGCAGTTACTGGTCAGTTCATCACTACCGTCCCCGCAGTCATTATCACCATCACAGAGCCAGCCCAGTGGTTCACATTTGTGATTTGCGCATGTGAATTGGCTGCTAGTACATGTTGGGACTGTAACAGATATTACCTCAACAATCTAAAACTTTGGACTTTAATAAATAATTACCATACTGTAATAAAAATAAATCAGATTTTTCAAAGCTGCCAGACTTATGTACGAAAAACTACTTATGACTGTCGCTTTCTTTTTCTAATTAATATAAATTTTCGTCTTTCTCAGAATGTTTCCTTGAAACACAGCTAGTGTTGATATATTTTGATCGGACAACATTTTCATATACCGTAAAAAGTAAAAAATGGGACGTTACCATAATTAAATGTCCTAAAATTTAACAGATTTTGCTTTTTAATACAGTCTTTAATAATACATATGGGTTGCAAACAGTGTAGACCCTTGTCAGACTCCGAAAGGAGCAGTCTGATCAGAGTCTGCACTTTTACCTCAAATTTAGCTGTCCCAATACTTGGAATTTTAATGGCACTTTGTCTAAAACAAAACAAAAAAAAATTTGTAAAACTGAATAACAAAAAAAATGCCTACCTGGGCAGTTCATTTCATCTGAATCATCACCACAGTCATCATCATTATCACACCTGTAGCACAAATTGAATTAAACACAGTCCATGTTACAACTTTGATATTTATCTTAGGTCCAAAATGGCAAATAATATAAAGGTAAAAGCATAGTCTCATCCTCAATGGCCATTGTAACTTTTCTCGGAATTGCTATAATAATCGGTAAATTCCGCCAAACGTCATCAATTATTGACAGACAACCTATTGTGTAATTGTCAGGATCTAGGCATATAAAATTAAGATGACAAAGGGTAATATGATGTTTGACATAATATAAGCGGTATTAAACGAATTTGGGAAAGACACAATATGATGTATGTCAGGTTCTTGGCGATATTAAACGAAATTGGAAAAGGAACACTATAATGAGTGTCAAAATCTCTGTGGTACTAAACGAAAAATGAAAAGGCACAGTATGATGTTTTGCAGGATCTCGGCTATATTAAATGAAGTGACATTGAAGTTGAAGTATTTAAAAACGAAGTTGACAAAGGCACAAAATGATATTTGTCAGGAACCCGGCGGTATTAAACGAAATCGGCAAAAGGCACAATATGATGTTAATCAGTGAAATGGTGGTATTAAATGAAGTGTGCACAGGCACATTGGATGTTTGTCGGGATATCGGCGGTATTAAACTAAGCTGGCAATGGTGTTTTGTATACTATTTTCCAATACCTTACCTAAACGGGGTACCATTGAACACCGTCTTTCATTATCACCCTCTAATCGTCTAGATATGACTTAAATACTATTGAAATGGACGTAAAATCGCAAGTCAGCCATCTATGCAAAATGCAGTAAAAAGTAAAAAATAGGGGCAAAATACTGTAAAAAGTAAAAAAAAATCACCAGACACCCCTAAAACTATAAATGGGCTGATAAGGATAGACAAGGCCACTGGTTAAAGCAATTACATGTAAACGAAGTTGGAAACGGAAGATGCGATGCCGGTGTTCACCGTGCGGTATTTGCTGTTTTGCCTATATAATCTTCTATGAATCTTAAACTAATATTTAAAAAAAAATATTGGAGATCGGGCATGTAATAAGCATGACACAAATGAACTTACTATAATAAGTTTGTTGTGCATAAGATGCAATAAATGTGTTCATGTAACAACTACTCACTTGTAGGATCGGCTCAAACAAAATCCATTGTCACACATAAACTGATAACCACGACAAGAATCTGTAAAGTATACAGTCATTTTGATTTCTATGCAGTTCATTTAAATGTACATGTATATCGTCACTTGAAGTTCTCATATCCGATCGGTTTCAGATGAAGACCAATTTTCAATATACATTTTTCTGACGCAAAGGAGTTGGTACATGTATGATAAAGGGGGCCTTTGTGACCCCATTTAAACTCACCTACAATTCTATATTTATCATCTGAGTAAATTGTAATCATCATGATGCAGAAATATATTTTTATTTTTTTCTTTGTCATCTTCAGAATAATATGATTTCTGACCTGAATGTGTTGTTACATCAAAGAGTTAAAAAAAAAGCTAAAAAATGTTTCAATGCTTTTCCTTTAAAAATAAAGCAGCTTCTATACGCGCTTGCTGATACATCTTTGGTGGCACATGTAGGCTAAGGAGTGGTATAGCAGTGTTAGCAATACACGCACTGTGCAAGGAATGCCCAACATTTCCACCTCCTCAAGTTTCCTGGTCCAGAAAAAAGGAAAGAAAACTTCAAAACTTTACATTGGTACTTACGTATGACATGATCTGTGAAGTTATAATAAAATCGAAAGCCCTGATACTGATTATAACCGTTGGTCTTGAACTCCACTGTCAAATAATTCCCCGTGGAGGATATAGGATTAAAGGTGCTGCCACAAAATTTCCCAAGTGACTTGGAGCTAACACTGGGCCCATCAAACAACTCCACGTAGTCGTCATAATAGGAACAGCTGGAATAGCTAATAAAAAGAAAGTTTATTATTGTGTCATATTATACATAACCTTTTATCAAGCAACCTACTATGTGTAGAGAAATAACCTAATTATGATTGGCAACTGTGGTTTTCACTTCATCGCACGTGACCTGTCAATCCCGTTAAGCGACGTCACCCAGTAAACGTAACTCAGAAGTAGCGGGCAATAATTTTGAATGTCGAGGATCCGATCGGCAGACATTAATGGAGCTTTAATTTCTTACAAAATACTTACATATTTTTACATTGGTCGGCTTATAAAATAACTCTTTCATACCTGCCTGGGACAATTAGTCGGGGAAATGAAACGCAAAAAGGCGTCTAGAAAGTGACAAAAATTGGCCCATCGTTCGAAAGGACAAATTTGGTATCATTTGAAAGCTTATTGTCTCTGCTTTAAACGCCAAGGTGTTGTCGCCTTCGCAAGTGGTGCCTTAAGTCAGAAAGTGGGAGATAACTCTGTACCCTAGCGTTCAAACAGAAATGTTTTAAACCACCACTGACTGTCGTCTAGAAACTGCATAAGAAAGCTTGCATCATAATTAAACATTTTATGTTTACATTGTATGAACTCTTATTACTGTGCAATTAAAACAATTAACATTTGCTTTTTTAAATATGATCACTTCGAGCAAAAAATGAGGGCGTTCTTACACAAATACATTACGTGACCGAAAGAAAACCTTTATAATGTCCCAATTACTTACTTATCTTTTGGCAAAATTTGAAGAGGAAACCACTTCAAATATGTAAGTTTGATAACAGTCGTAAGTACAATGCAGATTATTAAAAAAAGAGTAACCGTTCAAGTAATAATAGATATAAAATTCAGCAATATACGTTACATTTGCTTACAACAAAATTTACTTAATCGAAAATATAGAAGAAAGAATGCATTAAAACTATTTAGTTACGGATGTATAAAAAGCATTATTCCTATCCAAACATAATTAAATATTGTTTACAGCTTGTTCCTATTACAAATATGATAGGGAAGCGCCACTTATACGTATCTACGCGCCTGGGCGTAGACAGTCTAAAGTTAGGTTTTCGATCATACTTTAGCCCGGTGTGTGTGCTTCAATTCCTTTCGGTTTTAAGAGGGGGGTGTAGGATTTGATTGTATTAATTCCTGATAATTGCCTATCTTTTTACTGTCCAGTCTGATCAGTTTTAATTGTAAAAATTACTGACGAAATCATAAACTGAAAATTATGTATTATTTTTACTTATACATGTGCTTCGTTAATGTATGATCTGTCGCTATTGTAGTTCAAAACATTTTGTAGTCATTTAAACACCTGTCTGCTGCGATGCAATTTTGAGCGCCAATACGTAGAAGATTATATAACTATTACACGAAGCAACTTGTCAAACGTTTCACAATGGTAACGTATATAAAATATTAAGTGTTTCTTAAATGCATCATCTTATAATTTTGAGTCTGTCAGTGCAGATGCATAGCTACTAGAATTGTTTTCATTTCATGTAGATCATCTTATAATTTTGAGTCTGTCAGTGCAGATGCATAGTTACTGTTATGCTAATCCATGGGCCAAAGTCCCATTTAGTCTAAAACTGAAGCAATATTGGCATTATACGTTACCTTATATTGTTTCTTATTCTCAGTTATTAAAGTCATGAGCCAATTGTCTAACCTTTGCAGTATTATTTTCCATCACCTTTCACGTTATTAAATGTAAAGTTTCTGTATATTTTTTGTGAGCATGAAGTCTTCCCGGTATAATTCCAGAGCTCTCGCTTTCTCTCTCTCTAACATTTTGCATTTTAAATTGCCGCTTATTTAGAAGATGTAGTTCAACAATGATGTAAAGAATAGTGGGTAAAAATGTCAGTTAAAATTGGCGTCCATGCGTATATTTATAGGCCAAAGATAGAAAGTGGTTACAAATGCGCATATTTACAGGCCCCAGATATGATTTTGTCTGCAACGATACGATAGGGTTATAAGCATGTATCTTTCGTAAAGTTACATACGTTATCTACCTTATCTGGAGTGTTTTATCAGTTCACATTCAAATGTCTCTTCCGTAGGCAGAAAAATTACATGCAATGGCTGGAGACTCATAGGTGAGTCTGCATTTTACTGTCAGTTATCAGATTTAATCAGTTTTTCAGTTGTGTCTGTAATAAGGAGACACTTAACTAGTTCTGATTAGAAACAAGTAGCCCAAAGGGCAACAATTGCTCACCTGAGAGACATTGTAAACCTATAGAGATATTTAAGATGCTCAAGGGCAGCTAACTTCACAGTCAGTGGTCCAATCAGGCTGAAAATTAAACTCATCCAAAACATTATGTATGCCCTCATTTAATATATGCAAGTTTAAAAAGTATCCGATCAAGAGCACAATAGACAGAGCTATCAAGGGCAGCTAACTTCGTAGTGGCTGGCCTGATCTGGCCAAAATTTGAACTTGTTTAAGATATTATGCATTTCCTCATTACCTGCAAGTTTGAAAAGGATCGGATTAGTCGAAACCAAGAAAAAGTGGCGACATTGATTTTTTGGATGCTCAGTGCAGGTCCTCCATAGTCAGTGGTGGGAGCTAGCCGAAATGCTAACTAATTCAAGCTTTTATGCATATCCTCGTTACCTGCAAGTATGAAGAGGATCCGAAAAAAAAATGAAAATATGATGACGTTGTTTTCTCCATTATAAGACTATGGGATTTTCTCAAACGCTCAAGGGCAGCTAACTCCGTAGTCTGTGCTCGAATCCGGCCTAATATCCAACTCATCCAAGCTCTTATGTATGTCATCATTACCTGCAAGTATGATAAGGATCTAATCAAAAACGTTGATTGCAGCACCCTGAAAGTCAAACTTGCTCGAGATATTGCCATGCCCTACATTTGTGTGAATTTACTTTAAAATACGTTGAGAAATGTAGGTGCTACAGCGATGACAAAGTTTTTCTAAAAATAGCCACAGTGACCTTGACCTTGGGCACAGCATCCTGAAAGTCAAACTTGCTTGAGATATTGTCATACCCTACATTTGTGTTGAGTTATTTCAAAATCCATGGAGAAATGAAGGTGCTAGGGCGATGACAAAGTTTTTCTAAAAATAGCCACAGTGACCTTGACCTTGGGCACAGCACCCTGAAAGTCAAACTTGCTCGAGATATTGTCATACCCTACATTTGTGTTGAGTTATTTTAAAATCCATTGAGAAATGTAGATGCTAGAGCGCTGACAAAGTTTTTCTAAAAATAGCCACAGTGACCTTGACCTTAGGCGCAGCACCCTGGAAGACAAACTTGTTTGAGATATTGTCATGCCCTACATTTATGTGAAGTTGATTTAAAATCCGTTGAGAAAGGTAAGCGCTAGAGCAATGACCAAGTTTTTCTAAAAATAGCCACAGTGACCTTGACCTTGGGTGCAGCACCCTGAAAGTCGAACTTGCTCAAGATATTGTCATGCCCTACATTTGTGTGAAGTTATTCTAAAATCTGCTGAGAAATGTAGGTGCTAGAGCGCCGACAAAGTTTTTCTAAAAATAGCCACAGTGACCTTGACCTTAGGCGCAGCATCCTGAAAGTCGAACTTGCTCGAGATATTGTCATGCCCTACATTTGTGTGAAGTTATTTTAAAATCTGCTAAGAAATGTAGGTGCTAGAGCGCTGACAAAGTTTTTCTAAAAATAGCGTCTGCGTCTGACCTTGGGCGCAGCATCCTGAAAGTCGAACTTGCTCGAGATATTGTCATGCCCTACATTTGTGTGAAGTTATTTTAAAATCCGTTGAGAAATGTAGGCAATAGAGCGATGACAAAGCTTTTCTAAAAATATGTGATGACGTTGTTTTCTCCATTATAACACTATGGGTGTTTTTTCAAACGCTCAAGGGCAGTTAACTCCGTAGTCTGTGCCCGAATCCGGCCAAATTTCGAACTCATCCAAGCTCTTATGTATGACATCATTACCTGCAAGTATGATAAGGATCTAAGCAAAAACAGTTGAGAAAACGTGATGACGACAGTTTCCCCATTATAACCCGATGGGATTTTTTTCAAACGCTCAAGGGCAGCTAACTCCGTAGTCTGTGCTCGAATCCGGCCAAATTTCGAACTCATCCAAGCTCTGGTGTATGTCATCATTACCTGCAAGTATGATAAGGATCTAATCGAAAACAGTCGAGAAAACGTGATGACGCCATTTTCCCCATTATAACCCTATGGGGGCTATCTGTTGCCATGGAAACCAGAGTTCTGAGCTGATCGGCACCAAAACCTAATGCAGTCTTTCCCCCACCCAAATGATGCTTCAGATAAAATTTGATTGCGATCGGCCCACTGGTCTCTGAGATGTTTATGTTTGAAAGTGTTGACGCACCCACCCACCCACGCACCCACGCACGCACGGACGGACGACGGCTCGACTCCCATCCTATAAGCTCACCTCTGAGCCTTCAGCTCAGGTGAGCTAAAAATAATAAGATAATAGAATAGAAGTAGAGATATCAAGACTTTTTAGGGTTCCCGTCTTAGTCGTCGTTTCTAATGACATACAAAATTTCAGTCCTGTTACTTTACACTTATTGTTAATTCTAGAATTTTACCTTATATTATATAAAGGCATCATGTTTGGACAAGTGTGTAATTTTAAAAGGTGACATGTCAATTACAGAATAATTAACCGAAAACAAAAAGAACCCCCCCCCCCCCCCTCAAAACTCATTATCAAACACTGCAGCTAACCTGTAGATTCAAAATAAATGTAACTGTTGGACAGAGTTAAGCCGCTTCACAATTATTGAATGGTTCTTTTAAATGAAATTGTTACAGCAGTGCTTCCATAATGAAATATCAAACATTTACCATAGTGTTGTAAATAACCAAAACAGTGGTTTGCGTGGAGATATAATGAGATTTGACATTTTCTGAAGCATCCTATTTTATAAGCCGTTTGCTTGCATATCAATATGTAACAGAATGTTTATTTTATAGATAATAACAATTTTTGTTATTATGCTTCGACTGTCATGTTTTGTTTTATAGTTTTGGAAGAGTCCCGATATTGAAAATATGATTTCTATTTCAAGAATATCTTTCGTCCCTTATGAGGAAGTTTTTTTTTCAAGAAAAAAAAAGCGGCTAAAATTATAAGAAAGTTTCAATCTTTCGTCAAACAAGAGAACACTTTCTTATTTGACAAAAATAAAATCAATATGTAGCTGTTACAGTAACATCCTAGAGTGATAAAGTAAAAAGAGGAAATTGAGGGTAGTTTATTGATTATTCTAAATCCTTTTAAATAATCGTTACACAAAAGACATTTCTTAGTTTACTTTTTTCTCTACAGTTATTTGTGATACAAACAACATGTAGAGTAATTAAATAGGTGTTTCATATAAAAATGGTAGCGTAGACAACACAGAAAACGCACAACAATCCATAGGTCTGACAAAAAAAGACGCCCTATATAAATAGTCAGTACTTGTTTGCATAATTCTCAATGATAGACAAAGAGTTCGTTTTGAAAAAACAAGAAAAACAAAAGAGTAATCCAAATATCAAGCTGTGCTGCGAGAAAGGATTATATCTTTTGGTAGGCTTCACTTACGTTTTTTCAAGTACCGTACGTAATATATTCCAATTAAAATCCTTTAAAAATTAAGAATAAAAGTACGTAAGATACATGAGAAGTCCAGAAATAAAAATACATTTCAGAAACATGTCACTGACTAAAACAAGGCAAAAGTTCCCCACAGCCTAATGGCCATAGGGGCTGTGGGTGTAAGAGGCACAACTCGTCTAGCCCATCCCTCTCTTTTCGCTGCATTTTCCTGCAAAAGAAGGTACCTATCCATTTACTGTTTGGTTGATAGATTTTTCAGTTGCTGACTGGCCAGGCCGGGGTTCAACGTAATCTCCTGCACCATAGCCGAGCGTCTTTAACCACTCGACCGAGCATGTCACTGATATAGAATACTAAAATATAAATTTTACGTTACTTATTTTCTCCCTTTTCAGGCTGCATTTGCATGTTGTAAACTCCTTTATATCCTTTGGAAACAACGTTACACGTCACATATTTGAACAGCAATTTACGCTAAGACAAAATAAAAACGTCAAACTCAGGTGTAGTCTTCTGATAAATGTCCCGGTCTTCTGTCATTTGTTCATGATTGAAACATTGGGTTCTCTGCCATTGAAGGAACTCTTTAAGACTTTTATTTTAATTTGTCGAGCGTCTTAAATTCTCCCATTTGTCTCGGATTCACCCGTAACATTTCCGACTTTATAAAAAAATTTTAATCGCTATTTCGTAAAGGATGGATACCATTTACTATGGTTCTGTTAAGCAAATAAAAAATTTGTAGCAGCTCAGTTAAAAAATATAATACTTATTTCTGTTGATTGTTAACAAACAGCAATGTAATCCAAATAAGTATATGATTGTAAGACAAGAAGCTTCCTTAATAGCCCGTTAATGCAGTTTAACATTGTTTTAATATTTTTAAGATGTTTCCAAACTTGAAATTCTTCTTCTGACTTGTTATTTCGATGTTTTACGTCTGATGCTGTAAAATACGTTACGGTACTGTCACTGAGCCAGTCATTAGAGCTCAGCAAGAAAATCCCTTTGCAAATAGTAAGTTTAGATTATCCGTATGATAATCCAGGCAGAAAGAATCAGATGCAATCTTGCACATTAATTGTAGAGTGCAACGGTTTAGATAAAAATCTAAAGACAACAAACAGTTTTAAATGTTAATTCTTTAAAACAAAAGGTTTCACGTGAAGCTGTAAATGTATAAAATTTTGTTGGAGATAAACATGCATTGTTAAATATTAGAAGTTGTGGTTTACAAAATAAATTTGTGCGTTTAAGCACATTTCTACACTTCTTTCAGCTTATAGATAATTTCTTTCACATGTTTCCGTTAAGTAACGTATTTGACTACAGTTCTAGAAGAATGACTGCAGAAATAAACATGCTCATGCTTTTAAACTGGAATAAATATTAAACACAAGAAGTATTTCTATGTAAAATTTGCAGTTTTATTCCCTTTTATTATGGCAAAAATGATAACAATCAATATTTACTAGTTCGTTTTTTCTAAGTCATATTGTTTCGACATTAGTCATAAAGCACTTGTGATATCTCTCTTAAAATATTATAAAACAGCCTATCTTTTTTACCAAAAAGATATTTTTGACATGCATACAACGTATGTACACATCAGTCATACCATGAAAATGGCTTCCTTAATTTAAGACAAATTTAACAGAAATCAGCCATATTGTTTAACTTATAAATCTTATACCCCCACCCCATCCCCGCCCCCACACGCCCTTCTCCTCCCCCTCGCGCACCCTTACCCTCCACCCCTTTTTCACCGAAAACATGACTTTGGCACTGTTCTTCATCCTTAAGCATAACCTTCTGTTTGTCCTGTTAGAAATCAGATTTATTTTTAGCGATGGGTTCTCTATTAAACTCACACAGCCGACAATTGACTTAAAATACTTTTTAGGTACGTATATATGGTACAAATAATTTTTCGATAAGACAAGCATTTTTAATTATAACTTTCGTAAGCGTACTTTTTCAGTTGAAAAGATTATAATAAACACTACATATGATATACTATGACGAATTATCTGTTTTAAATGAAATACTTGTGAAGAAATGACCCCCTTTCATAAAAAGCCCCCCCCCCTCAAATTGCATTTTAGCCCCAAAAATTCTTATTCTGTAACCATGGTAACAGCAGATTTCTATATTTTTTTCGCATATAAACTTATATCAAAGGTTTTGCTATGTTACGCATAAGTATCATTCACATTTCGAAGAGTTTTAACAAATTTTATGGAGTTCCCATAGAAATTCCAGAAATCAACGATTTTATTCATAAATTAAATATTTTGCCCCAAAAATTCACTTTGGCACCACTTTGGAGAGCGACAACACCCGGAATCATAAACTTCAGTATTTCCTGCTAACAAATCAGTCAACAAATTTCTTTCGAACGATGGGCCGATTTTTCGCCTCAAAATTGGAATTGCAATACAACGCATTTGCGACGTCAGTTAGGTCCAGGAAAACTGCATTTGCTTTTCATTTGTTTGACTCTCTTTACGCCTTAATTATTCTCATGGTGCATGATAAATAGAAAACCACGTAAGTGTCTTTTGATATCAAGTTAATCAAGGTAGACGAGAACCAGCGTTGGAATGGCGAGGCTTGCCGAGCCAGTCCCACGTGTTTCTGGTCGAGCCTGATAAACCTGATATCAAAAGACACTAGCATGGTATTCTCAATATATCACATGTAGTATTTGAATACTTGGTTTAGGTTAAAAGTGTACACTTTCAGGAGAAGCAACTCTGCAAATTTCATATTCCCGCATAGCAGTTTATGGTGGATTCTTAAAGGCAAGAATTTGCTGCTCGTGAAGCAAATTCTTTACTTTAAGAGTAGACTTCCTTCTGGAAAGGCTTTGTTGTCAAGGGAGGGGAAAAGAAAGTCACAAACGTTTTTTTTATAAATGACAGAAAAAAATATGTCAGTGTACTCATACATGTACATCTTAATTTTTCATACCATCATGCACTTTACTGCTTTGTCAGAACCGTCTAGGCTAGATAATGTCTACTATAAATGGTCAAACATACATTTATGGAAAACTAAAACAAAAATCCCACACTTTATAACTTCATACAGCTGACATTTATTCTGCGTGGAACAAGTCTTGATTAAAAGCTATCAAATCATGCTTCTCTTTATATATTCTGGGCGTTTTTTTAAATAAATTCTGAAAGGAAGACATTTGGTATAAAAAAATTACATTTGAGCGACTGGATTGTTTTGCTTAATGTCTTATGTCAGCTGACAAACGGCATTGCTCTGTTCCAAGTTTGTCAAGAGTTAGTTGTAGTATATGAGCCGCGACACGAGAAAACCAACAACGTGGTTGTTCGCCCAGCGCAGACTCAGATCAGCCTTGGCATCTGCTCAGTTTGATAAGACTCTTCGTTAAGAGCTCAAATGGTAGCTAAGGGTCTAAGCTACCTCCATGCGGACAGCGAAGACTCTGATCAGACTGGGCGAATGCCCAGGCTGATCTGAGTCTGCGGTGTGCACACAACCACATTGTTGGTTTTGTCGTGTCGCGGCTCACATGTAGGTGCATATTCAATTACAAAAATGTACATTTTTATTAAGTATTAAGACTAAAAGATGATGCCATTGATTATCTCGTCACCTAATAAAGATGTCATCGTCATTATATTTAATAATTAGGTCAGCTGTAGCATGGACTTGTTGAGTTTGGAGGTTACTTGTAAAGTAGATAATATCACGAGCGAGCGCGGAGGGCGAGTGAATATCTTCTTACGACGGACCGAAAAACGGTGACTTACTGCCCGACAATTCAATGCTAGAGCTGTAATTCGATTATTACATTCAAACACGCTGAAAAAGTAATCTCTTCATTAAAATTCTCCCAACCTTCCTACTAGCACGTTCATGATCCAACCAGTATTCTTAACTGAACCAAAGATAAATATACATTTATATGATGTTGATCTAGAGAGAAAAGAAGACGTTACACCGTCTAACGTCAAGGAATATAATTAAAACGTCAAAAATGTGTCAGTAATTGCCTGTGACGTCAGCACTTAGACGTACAATCCGAAACAATAATTTTTTTGCAGAATTTAAAACAGAAACTGTGTTAGAACATGACATAACATGGACGTCGCCAATCACCGCAACTGTAATCTATTTATGGCATGGGACCGATGAGCACGCCTTTATTGGTATTTTGTCAAATAAAAGTCTCGTAATGAAAAAGAAGTTTTCCCAAACAAATAATATGGAACTATGGAATTCCTAATTGTTGTGGTTAGCACCTTGACCTTACGACATCACTTTGACATCAATTTGAACTTTAAGTTGCTATGCTAGCATATTTATGACGTCATTGGTATCGGAGCAGGGCAAACGGTACTTACCATACTCTGCCAAATTATCAATAACATAACAGATTTTTTGTCAACAGAAACTTTAGACTTTCTCAAAAAATAATTGTTTTCCAGTCATTTAATTTTGTGTTGAAATGCATCAGACATCACTCAAAAATCATATAATATCATGCACTATGTGTATAAATGATATACAATGTACAATAAAAGTCTTACGTGCCGCCGTCAACGGTGAAGTTTTCGGCAACAAGTTCCACATATTGTCCAGCGGGTGCCATAATAGTCCAGCTGCAGTTAAGGTCCTTGCCATAGTGATGCCCAAACTCGTAGCCCGCATGAGAGATTATCTCACCGCCGTTCGTGATAAGGGGTGTATCCGAACCACATCTTAGGTCCCGTTTCACTGCAAAAAGTTGCCTTTACCATGTAAATGCTTGTCCGCAAAAAGGGATATTAGAAACGATGGAGACCTTAATAATTGAGCCGCGACACGAGAAAACCAACAAAGTGGTTGTGCGCCTAGCGCAGACTAAGATCAGCCTAGGCAACCGCCCAGTCTGACCAGCGTCTTCCATAAGCGCTTAAAGGGTAGCTAAGGGTCTAAGCTATCCTCATGCGGACAGTGAAGACTCAGATCAGACTGGGCGGATGCCCAGGCTGATCTGAGTCTGCGCTGGGCGCACAACCACTTTGTTGGTTTTCTCGTGTCGCGGCTCATATAATGGAACAGAGAACAATCACCATCTTATCTGCTTTAAAGGTAAATGGATACGCCTCTATTTTTCCGCCATTTTTTTTTTTTTTTGAGAAAAATAGACAACTTTGAGCTTTAGTTTTTGAATTCCCTGTTGAACCTCTCTGAAGGGGAAGTACTGTTAAAGGAAAAAAGAACAGTCGTTTAAGAGTTGACCACTTTCAATTTTACTTTTAAAGGGAAGCACAGTTTCCATTAAGACTTATTGGTTCGTTAACAAAAACCGGAAAATGGCATGCCATATCTCATATACTCAATCTTTGCTTTAAAGTAAAAGCACAAACGGTAAATTTGGTTAGTGGGTTGTTTTGGGTTTAACGGCTCTTTGAGACAATCAAGCCGTCTCCCAGAGAGGCAGAAAGGAAAGAGAAATGAAAGGCGAGAGAAAAGTATCCAAAAAACCCTATCCGCACCAACTGCAATCACAATGGGCCCTTGCCCTAATATTATCCAAAATTAGAAGGACGCCCCGGCACTGAAAGATACCCAGCACCATCGGCCGACGGCAGCCATCCCGGGAACCACACCACAAACGGTGGAAGGTATTTGGGTCGACCGATTTCTTCAAATGGCCATGAACTGTGTCAGCTAGCAAATTGAGCCGCGACGTGACAAAACCAACAAAGTGGTTATGCGCCCAGCGCAGACTCAGATCAGCCTGGGCATCCGCCCAGTCTGATCAGAGTCTTTGCTGTCTGCATGAAGGTAGCTCAGACCCTTAGCTACCCTTTAAGCACTTAACGAGGAGTCTGACCGGACTGGGTGGATGCCAAGGCTGAACTGAGTCTTCGCTGGGTGCACAACCACATTGTTGGTTTTGTCGTGTCGCGGCTCAATTTAATTCTCGAACCACTATTTATGAGAGTGTCTAAACAAAAACAATGAAAATAAATAAATGAGCCGCGACGCGAGAAAACCAACAAAGTGGTTGTGCGCCCAGCGCAGACTCAGATCAGCCTGGGCATCCGCCCAGTCTGATCAGAGTCTTCGCCGTCCGCATGAAGGTAGCTAGGACCCTTAGCTACCCTTTAAGCGCCTAGGGAAGACTCTGATCAGACTGGGCGGATGCCCAGGCTGATCTGAGTCTTCGCTGGGGGCACAACCACATTGTTGGTTTTCTCACGTCGCGGCTCAAATAAACATAGAAAAATGCACTAAATGCACCAAGTCCGATAAGACCTCAAAACTGATAAGCATGTGAAGAGTGTCTGGTTCCTTGAAATGGGAGCCTCGCACCAGGACATGAAAGTGCATGAAAGTCAAATGGTGCTTAGATTAGAAACATACGATATCTAGGATCTCGTTTACAGACAGATTCCAATACTTGTAAGGTTTGACACGAAACTCGGCTTTAGAAAACCTCTAACTGGCAGATGCCGCAAGGTCTGCTGCATATCATCCATATTTTCAGCGCTTGCCAAGTCCTCATTATGAGAGCTAAGCACTATGGTCGAAGACCAAACAATCAAGTCTGTTGTTAATCACATAGCGACTTGGCGCCATAGAATCTTGGTTAACACTGTTTCAAGAGCAAAAACATGTTGGTCTTTTTGTTTTGAATAGACAAACAAACAGTGAACGATCACACGACAAAATAAACAAGCAAATTCTGTGAATTTATATCCCCTGCCGAAGTGGCCCTGATTCGTTTATGGTTTATTTTAAGTTTCATAAAATTTCGTTCACTGGTAACTTAGTTATGCCTGAATTTGTGAATTGTATATAAAATCAAGGGCAATAACTCTGGGATAATTGAGGCATAAGCTGAAGCTGTTCTCCTTAAATACTCGCCTCAGCATCACTGCAATATGCTGATACATCTTTTATTTAGTTTCAAGAAAGTTTGTTCACCAGTACCTTAGTTATGCCTAATTGTGGATTCATTAAATCATGCACTGTTGAAGTGGTTAAGACAAATTCATGGCCAGTTTCTAGAGAACCAATATTCAAATCTATCTTTTAAATTGCTTAGGCAGACAATATTTTTGACAGATGTGCAGTAAACTTGTGTTATGGACTTTCTTTAGATAAAGTTTCATCATGAAAGGCACAAGTCTTTTTTGTTCTTTGATTATAAAGATTCTCCAGGAAATACTTCTATACTTAAATGATATCGCGTTTATTCAGTATATTGTATGCAATAAGGTGGTGTATAATCATATTTGTTCTGCTGAAAAGCAAGATTTTTTTTATTGGGAGAACTTGCTTGTTTTCTAAAGGTTTTTGTGTCAGCAGAAGGAGATTTATTCAATTACACATACTTATGCAAGTCCTATATAATGAGTTTTTTTTTTATTTAAAGGATCTTATAAGATATAGATTGAAATATTTCTCTAGTTTAACGTAGTTTAACCTATGTGCCTTATCTTTTAAACAGCCATTAATTTAAATGTTATTGGGGTAAGTATGCACAGCCCCTTAAAGACATTTCAGCTGTTCATGTTAAGTTCACACAATTAATTATTGAAGCAAGTGAAGGTAAGTTTTCAAAGCTTACATTGAAACGGATTACGAAATTTTTAAGATGATATGTATGCGATTCATTTGTTAAAAGATGTCACTGTAATGAGTGGCCAAAATACCATACTTTATTTATACTAGTGCCTCATTAAAGAATCTCATGACATTCATGAACCCATTACCTTTTTTTCATGGTAGTATTTAAGGGACAGCAGCTGCCCATGAAAAGCGACAAATTTTATGGTCCATTAATTATTCATGCCCATGTACTTTGAAAATACCGGTTCAGTTGAAAAGTTATGTCAATTATGCATTGCCATTGAATGCTTTTTCATGGTAGCAGCTTTGGAGGTGGGGAGGGAGGAAGGTGCAAAATTGAAACTGATGGAGATGCTACATCTGAAACTCTGTTCATTCACCTAAACAGACCCATTAAAAATGGATTATGATCACTACTGCAGAAATGGCCATTAATGAGCAATCGATGAGCCTTGAACAACCAATGAAAATGCCATCCATAAAAGGCGGCATCATTAATGGTCATTAAACTTCACCATTGCTGCTAAATACTGGCCATTAAAACAGGAATACGTGAGCATTAAACTGTTTAATGGTTTGAAATATTTCTTTTTTTATTATTCCATAGAGTATGCACCAGTAAATATATTGGGTATTCTCGGTACCGTCGCACTGGTCATCAAACTCTCAAATTAGGGGCACTGACCAATGAAATGCAAAAGTTAGGTAGAATGAACAACAATTGACTTTTGATTCACCCTACATAGTGCTACTGTGGAATGGTACAATATATGCAGTCACAACGTCTGTCTGAAAATCAAAAACTGGGGCCGTATTCATAAAGCCACTTAAGTCGTTGCTATGCGGTTGCTAGGGCTAAATATCTATAAAGGAGATTCCCTACAACTATGAAATTTGGTCTGGAGGAACAGTCTTTGTAAGACTGTTCCTCCAGAGCAAATTTCATAGTTGTAGGTAATCTTCTTCAAAGAAATTTAGCCTTAGCAACAACATAGCAACGACTTAAGTCGTTTTATGAATACGGCCCCTGCTCGTATAAGTGCCTTGGTAGTAATGGCAACGTAAATATAAGGAATGACGTTAAACAGGTTGCATCAAATGACGTGATTCAAACGTGGTAACTCACTTTGTGTGCTGTGATTGACACACTACATGTTTAGTTGTTGTAAGATAATAGTCACATAGTGCAAGCATTTATAGTATAGAGGCCAGTAGCTGTTTATCATCTTTATTCTTTGTGATTATCGTCCATCAAAACAGTTTCATTGTGATAGTTGGTTGGTTGGTTGGTTGATTTGATGCTTAACGTCCACGGTAAACAACTAAGGTCATGTCGGGACGGTCAGTTAACCTAACCACACTATTCCTGGGCAGGCTTAGACCTCCTAAGCGGTTAACCAGTACTAAGTGCACATACTTTCGCCAGTAACTGACAACTACCCTTCTTGAATCAGCGGAAGGAGAAACGAAAGTATGTGGCCAGACCGGGATTCGAACCCAGGACCTCTGACTTACGAGTCAGGTGCCCTACCGATTGCGCTACCCGGCCCGGCCATTGTGATAGTGAACATTTTCTGATTGTAGAACAACAACAGCAAAGAAAGGTAGTAAGTAACGTTTGTAGGAACATTCTCAATTTTCAAAGCAGTGAGTATGCATCGAAAGGCAAGTACTGTTATTATGTGTGGGAAAAATTGTGCTGGATATTCTCTGTATAGTTTCAATGTGATAGAAATAAACAGACGTGTAGGCACTGCTACATGTAAATGTTGGGAGCAAATGTGATGGATAATCACCAGTTATAACATCACAGCTTTACATCACAGGCTTTTGTGACTGTTTGCCATTCAAACAGACCAGCATTTTTTGCTGCTGCACGTATTGTTTTGTTTTGCTTTTCATCTGTACACTTTCCAACCACTCCGGCTCTTATGTTTAAGTGGAATGGGTACACTTTCAGCGAACGCAGCCTGCCATTTTAACCTCCCTTCTCCGTGGGGATCAACTCTGAAAGGAAGGAATTCGCTCCTACGGAAGCAAATTATTTTCTTTAAGAGTATCACACCGGGTAGCCGGCAATCGAAAACGCCCTTAACAATCGATTAATGCGGATCAAAAACAGCGTTTTGGATTGCAAAACAGCGTTTTCGATTTCAAATTGTCGCCAATTTGCAATCGAAAACGCTATTTCTAACTGTTTTTGGTCCGCGTTCGTCAATTGCACGAGCGTTTTCGATTGCCGCCTACCCGGTGTGGTATATCTTTCTAGATAGGATTATTTCACACAGAGAAGCAAATAGAAAGTCACAAATGTTGTTCACCTTTGGAAAAAATATTGAAATTACATGGAGGTCTACCATTTTACCTTAATTTGGGCACGTATATAGAAAAATAAATATTGAATAAAAGACGTCTACAGTATGTGGGCAAAAGTATTCGTATAAAAGTTACGATGCCGTTCATTTAATGCATTTCAATAACTTTAAAGAAAAAAAATATATTGTCACATGTGCCTAATACTTGTTCATTGCGGAAACCAGTTTGCATATATCTTGTGAAGTTTGCTTGGTGATTACTGTTGTAGTTTTTCGATAATAATTTTTACAAAATTTCTGTAAATACATTGAATCAAACGGTAGCGTCACTTTGTGACGAATACTTTTGTCCACCTACTGTTAACTGTTAGTCTATACATGACACAAATAGGCATGGTTCAGGTTTTTTTGCTAGCATAGTTTCTAAACTGTTTCACCAGCAGTATAGCATTAGTTTATATGGAGAAAAAGAAAATGGAATGACAGAATGACAAGATAAAGTAACCATGAAATGCAATTGTCTCAAATAATACAACTACATGTAGTTACGTCTGAATATTGAGGAAAACTACTCTGACGAACTTCTTTTTTATTTAAAATTATGTGCTGAAAGTTTCCTTTGCCCTGATATACTTAGTCTAGTATAAATAACTGATTTGTATAAATATAGGCTATACACTTACCTGACAGCGAAAAGCATGTTGTCATAAGAAGAGTAATGGTCAGAAAACGAATGAAGGTTTGCATGATGATTAACGACAAATATGAAAAGAGGAAATACTAAACTGCGCGCTATCATGCGGTATATATAACACCGACAGAGGTCTTAAAGAACTGGGACAACCCAAATATTTACCGTGATTGTCCTAAGTTGGAACAGTTTGTTTTCAATGCAGTAATGCATCTAATAGATGAAGACGGAATGGCAAACAGTGTAGACTCTGATCAGACCGCTCCTCAAGGAGCGGTTTGATCTGGGTCTGCACTGTTCAGGAGCGATCTGATCAGGATCGGCACTGTTTGCTCAGACCTATCTGTCCTATATTTGGATTTTCCCGGTTCGTCTTTTATAGTTGATAAGAGTATCGGAATGTAGGCATAATTCAACTATTAGATAAGGCAGCGGTGGCGCTATGTTATTCTGGAAGTACAAACAATGAAGAACCGAATTAAGGGAAAAAACGCTTGAAAAAAAAAAAAAAAAAAAAAACTCTTTTCCACTGGGCTGTTTTAAATAAAGCATTTTACAATGTGTGCATGCTGGGTCTCAAGGCGTCGGAAATTCTTGTTGCCTTAATTTTTGTCTGTGCATATTTTCACCGCACTATATATGTACATGTTGATACATGTATGTTCATAAGCCTTTCGCATAGATTTCCTGACAAGTTTTAAAGTAAATGAGAGGGCAAATGTTCAGGAACCGACACCATCAATTTCCACATCTTGCCCAAAATATCAAATGTGAAAGGAAAACAGTACATGCAGCATACAAAACAAAACAAAACAAGAGAAGCGAAAAGCCAAGAGGTCAGCTACTTACACCACAAGGCTATCCTAAATAATTTACAAAAAGAGACAACAAGAAAACTGACAAACAACAAATATTATAGTAGATATAAAGCAGAAGCACCCCCCTAGGGATGGGCAACGGCTAAAAACGATTTGACAGGCCCACAACCTTCAGTCTGGATTCTGTTGTGGTTTCTAAACATGCAAGCTATTCTGTCTTGATAAAGGACATCTAACCCTTCAATGGATCAAAACTGCGAACATGTAAATCAGGCCTGAAGGTTATAAGACTTTTTCCATGCTCAACTCAGCTGAGCATGAATTTCTACCTGCTAATAAATAGCAACTTACTGATAAGTACAGTTGTTTTCTTGCTAACCTTAGCTGAGTATGAAATCTTCTCAGCTAATGTTGTCATTTTCATATTTATCAGCAGAGAAAATTATAGGCATTTCCATATTTATCAGCAGAGAAAATTATAAAAAAAAAAATTTCTGCTTATCAATATGAAAACATTAGTTGGCATTTTCATATTGATCAGTAGAGAAAATTTCATGCTTAATGTTTGCATTTTCATAATTATCAGCAGAGAAAATTTCACGCTCAGCTGAGTTGAGCACGAAAAAAGTTTTATAACCTTTTGGCAAGGATTAGATATTGAGACGAAACAAAATGAGCACTCAACAAAAACGCTGGCGCTTAAGAACTCCAACGGTAAACCCTTATGTTTTCCGACCGTCTTTTCGCGATTCCGCTCGTGTAAACTGGCGCGTCAAAGTTCTGCATGTATTTATTTGTTTGTTTATTTATGTTTTGTATTGCTGTGTTTCTTCTTTTGAAAATTGTTCACTTTGCCTTGTACTGGTATAGGATACGTACTGAGTAGTTTGCATAATTGATGCTGTTGTTGCCGTAAGGTCAAGGTCACAGGCGTGACATGTATCTAATATTGCGCTAATATTGCCTTAAGTTTTTGTTTAAGCCTCGACTGCAACTTGTTAATATGTACCTTAATTAGTGTTAATAATCGCAGTTAGCGCAGAATGGCTATATATAAATTTAAAGAGGAACTGACTGAATCAGATCCCAAGCCCTATCCCCAACATCAAAGGGAAAGACTGACAAAGACATCCAACAAACAATAAATTACAAGTGATAAGCCGAGTCAGCAGCTCTTTCCCAAATAGGTGGCAACTCAGCTATCTTTATTGAACTAAATAATTTAGACCAACAGAAGGGTTACAACAGACTAAGCAAATTATACGAAAAACATTTAACAATCATTTTACCTATTTTCTATTTTTATTATAGAAGGGTTAAAATGAGAACACAATAAATTAAACAGCACCGAACATAAAACAAATGCAACCGCAACGAAAGTACCGCCTTGGGACGGTCAGTAAAAACTACTGGGGGTTTAAACCGGTTTTACTGGGCCCAAACCTTCGCCCTCACCCTCCGCCGCGATGCACACAATTCGTTGGTTCGGTTCATATGACGGTCTCCTAACTCATCAGAGAGTCACCACGGTCAACAATTAAAATCAAGAAAAGACCGTGATAAAGCAAGGATGAGGACTCGACAGGCAAAACGTGTTGAGACACCTGGAGATCCCTGGGGCGTCAGCAACACCACTCGGGCACTGGAGCAAAAGAAGACCACCAGTTGAACCCCGGTGGGCCAAGAAACAGACAAACATTCTGCTCGCTTAGATGCTGGTTGTAACGTAAGTCAAGGTCTCAGACTTTGAAGCTTATTTTAATCTGTTGTGTTAAAGTTTTGCGGCAAGTTATTTTTTCAATGTGGCTGAATTGACCATGGTGGTGTGTAATCTACAGGCAGGTAAAAGCTGGTTAGTAAATATTATCAGAATGCTGTTACAAAACTAAATGGAATGTCACTGGCTTTGAAATGTATATAACATTTGTGTAACAGTTTTGTATTCAGTTCCTATTCTGTTGTTTCAAAAATATAGGAACGAAACATTTTATGTGTGACTCGGACTATTGTCAGGTTAACAGTAAATGTCCGTCTGTCTGTCAGATTAAATTTGCATTATGACAATGCATTTATTGTTCGTTTTTTTTTTTTTCTTCTTTTTTTCTTCATTTATGATGGCTCTTACCAAGAATATACATGCGTCAACGCTCACTTGCTATTGCTACGTGTAGGCCTGGGACCAGAAAAATCGTTAATTTATGGGGAAGCCCTGTTCCCTTCAGAGTTTGCCCGTTATGTCAAAAATACATGTATATGATCAGACATTTTCATCACAAGTGAATGTACAGTCATGATACTTTACTGATTTATGTTTATGACACGACTTGAGGGAATAAATTAAAACTAAATAATTATTACGGAGTGGCTAATGCCAGTCGACTGGCAGCAGCGATTTTAATGTAAAATTGCTATTGCCAGTCGACTGGCAGCAGCGATTTTAATGTAAAATTGCTATTGCCAGTTAGTTTAAGTTCTGATAAAAAAAAGGCAAACACTACTTATCAACAAGCAATGCTTGTGAATGTTTCTACTTTGTATTTATTGTTGCACCCTCATTATTGCAGCAGCATGTATGTGGCTCACCAACAAACTGCACTGTTGAATATAGGTTTAGTTTTCTTAAGTCTAATTACTTAACTTCCTCCTGCAGCGTTGAAATCTGATATCCACGAGTAAACTGGAAAGGAAGTTCTTTTTAATTATTTCATCTTATTTTTGCAGTGCTTTGGATTATGCTAATATGATGTCACGAAGGCTTGAAAAATGCAGGAAGATGGGCATAGGTCTGAGCTGAAAATCATTTTGTTGCATGCTGCTACTGCTGCAACGACATTTTATTCTCTCTTGGTCTCTATTACTTTACATGTAACCAATCGAGCAATCGCCAACACTGCAGTTGGCACAAGAATTAGTCTAAAATCTAGATTTGTTATTAAGAAGCTAGGATTCGAACTCACGCAAACTGTGTTTACTTAGCTTGGCCATACAGAGACGGCCGTCATACAATTTACGCAACCACGTCATTAGTCGAGGCTAACTCAATGAAAAATAGGTAGATTAACTGCATGATACTCCAAATTTCTTTTTTTCTTCTCTCTCTCTGTCTCTCTGAAATATAACTAGATAACTGCATTTTTTAATGACCCCCCCCCCAAAAAAAAAAAAAAAAAAAAAAACATACCCAGTCTCTCTCTTTCTCTCTCTCTCTCTCTCTCTCTCTCTTTTGGTGTCACCTTATAAGCGTGGTTATGAGGACATTATGAGAGAACTATAACGGTGACCATATTATTGTGAGTACAAACCATCTCGGCCCCACCTAGAAATAAATTCCTGGGCACTTAGGCTTCTAGTCATCTCGGCCCCTTAACCCTAGTCACTTCGGAGCTAGTTTGACAAATTTTAAATAGTTTCTATATTTGTATAGATTTTCACTATTTTTGCCTATTTTAATATTTCACATCTTTTTTAAAGTAGTATTCCTCGAGAGTCCAATAGCATCCAACAAAATTATGAGCTCAGTACTCGCACATCTTGTCAGTTTTGGTTGGTTGGTTGATTTGTGTTTTACGGCTCTTTGAGACAGTATTTCAGTCTATATCGAGCCGTCTCCCAGAGAGAGGGAGAAAGAAGAGAGATCCGGCACTGAAATTTACCAAGCACCATCGCCTGACCGCTTTTAGATTCGACTGTCTAGAAAACATTTGGGACCCATGCAAATGTTTCTTTTTGGTAAGTGGAAAGAAATTTAATCGGAGAAGTGCAAAGTTTTATGAGTTTTAAAATTTTACGCTCTCTGCCAAAACGTGGTGATGCATTTCTTTTTACGGGCGGTATACTGCACTATCGGCACTAAATGTTTTGAAGAGAATTATTGCAAGACATTTCAACCCTAATTATGCCACTTGAAAATCTCTTTTTGACACCAAATGACATCATTATGCCAGAATGACCATCTTTGCCACTTTGCTGATAATCAAACCAACATGTCGCAGATAAACAAAAATATTGCGTTTTTGGGTCCACTGAATCATCTTCAAATATTGACGAGGCTCTGGTAAAGCATTTATCCAGAATGGAACTAGATTCCATAGCATTTGATGAATAAAACATCGGTAAATTCGAGAAAGCGGGGCCAATACGTTACGCTTTGA
Source organism: Ctena decussata (assembly GCA_963989385.1). Lineage (NCBI taxonomy): Eukaryota > Metazoa > Mollusca > Bivalvia > Lucinida > Lucinidae > Ctena > Ctena decussata. The sequence goes on from OZ022500.1 coordinate 62,654,914, forward strand.
TCTTGTGAATTTTCATTTTAGGGGTTACGCTCCACGATGAACCTTAACTTAATAAAGCACATAATAAAATGCCATGGAAAAATTCAAAAAGTTATTTCAGAAAAACTAAGTGTTGCGTTTTTAAATGCAGTAAATATACATATATAGCATACCTTTGCAGATATTCTATGCATATATTTGCCTGCAATATCATAAATTTTACCCATAAATGCAATTCAAATCACTAACAATTCATTCTTGAATCATTTCAGGTCACATTGAAGAAAACATGTCAGCATCTGAAACAACAAGCAAAGCAGTGTCATTTTGTTTTCTTTCTCATATTCTTACCGTAAAATATAATATTTCCGAAAATTTGTGATACAAAAATATTCGATAAAAATGAATTCATATAATAGAAATGAGGTTTTTATTGAAATTGATAAAACATTTAGCTGAAAGGGCACAGTCCCAGGAGAATTAACTAGACCATTTAAATTATATTTTTTTCTTTAAGTCGTTTTGTTTTGCTGTGTTTTTTTTTTTTCTCAAATGGCCGCAGCTCTTAAAGGTGAGAATTTTCTCCTTTAGGAGCAAACGCTTTCCTTCGAGAGTCGACCCCTTTCCTAAAACAATTTCTCGGTAACATTTATTAATAACACTTCTGCAAAAATTCCCCGACTTGCAGTTACCGTCTTTGTTTACACTAAATCAGTCATGAAATATAAGATAATTGAGCCGCGACACGAGAAAACCAACAATGTGGTTGTGCGCCCTGCACAGACTCAGATGAGCCTGGGCATCAGCCCAATCTGATCAGACTCTTTGCGAAGCGCTTAAAGGGTAGCTACGAGTCTAAGTTACCTTCATGCGGACAGCGAAGACTCTGATCAGACTGGGCGGATGCCCAGGCTGATCTGAGTCTGCGCTGGGCGCACAACCACATTGTTGGTTTTCACACGTCGTGGCTCATATGCTTCTATCAGCTGAGGCGCCCTGTTGGCTTCTTTTCTGAAACAGAAAGAAAAAGAAAAAACGAAGAAAATAAAAAATAGAATAAAGTGGAACATAATGCCTTATACGATGACAAATTTTGAAAATTAACCATGCTTTTCGAATTACATATGTACTTGCTTTCATCGGATGATAAATACGTTCTAAAAAGTAACATCCTTTGGAAGCAAGGAACACACTAAAGAATAGAAAATAGCAGTCTCGGTTTAATTGAGTCTGTTCATGACTAGTAATGAAATGTGCGACACCAGCCATGCCCCCTAGCTCCGGCTTAGGCGGAACTCTATTTTAAAATTAGTCAAATGAACTCAATGATCCCAAAGGACCAGAAAATATAATCTGCACTATGATGACGTACGGGGAGACGTTTTACAGCCTCCACACGGCACAAACACCAGCTGCAGTGGAGATAAATATGTTCTGAAAAGTAAGGTCCTTTCGAAGCAAGAAACACACCAAAGAACAGAAAATAGCAGACTCGGTTTAATTGAGTCTGTTCATGACAAGTACTTGATTGTGCGACACCAGTCACGCCCCTAGCACCGGCTTAAGCGGAATTCTATTTTTTTTAAACACTCTCAAATGAACTCAATGATCCCAAAGGGCCAGAAAATATAATTTGCACTAGATGGTGTACGGGGAGACGTATAAGCTTTAATTTTCCCCCCAACCCATTCAATAGTCAAATAGTCCACACACACACACACACACACACACACACACACACACAAAAGAAAACACATAAAAACATAAAACAAAAAGCGACAAGTGTCCATTGCGCAAATCTGATGTCAAATAGCCTCAACTTTACTCAATGTAATTTAAATGACCAACCTTAGAGTTAATGATCTGTAACGTCGACTCAAAATGCTTACTGCTCAGAGGTTTAATTTTAACTCCAGAGTGTTATTGAAACTGTGATATCATGATATACAGTGTATATATGCTTCAGCCAGACAAGACAGTGGAAAATAAAGTAGTATCCCTAAATGAACAGCTCTTTCCCATCTTAAAGTTGGAGAGGCTGGTGCTATAGCATTTACTAAACTAAAACTATTTCCCAGTTCCAAAGCAGGGAGTATATCATTGTCACTTTACGCAAAAAATCTAATCGGTCAGCAAGTGCAAACATTAACAGAGGAATAATGTTAATTTTCATCTCAGTACTTACAATGATATCATGGCACAATAAATCCGTGTGAGGGTGCGGCTGTGCAGTTAGCCAATTCATCAGACCCGTCATCACAGTCAGCATCTCCGTCACAGTACCAGGTATCCACTATACACTTCTTGTTGGCACATTGAAACTGTTGCGGAGAACATGTGGCAGCTTGAAAACAAGAAAAACATCCTAAGCCCAGCAGGCACACAAGGTTGAATCAACCTTGAACCAATATAGGGATCAAACATGGTTTTTCATGCATTAACGTTTGCCAGGTCCCGAGGGAGATGTTGGAAACCGAGGCCGAAGGCCGAGATTTTCAACATCTCCCGAGACACCTGGCAAATGTTAATGCATTGAAAACAAATGTTTGATCGCTGTTATTGCATAAATCAACGAATTATTCGTTAAAATTTGAGAAAAAACTTGGCACTCTATTTTGTCACCGTTTAACAACCAACGCGCTGGTGCATCTGTTTACTAATATTCGTCTTCCGGGCCCGAGAGCATTCATTCTATTCAAAATGGCTGCCATCATCCTATTCAACCTCATTTCGGAAAAGTATCCACGATGGTCGTTGTAGTTGATGCAAAATAGATGGTAAATTAATCAACAAAAAGCAGATACCTTGAGCAATAATTTCCACGCAGAACAAGCCTGATCCATTCGTATACCATCCTGCAGTTCTTGATTACTGAAAGCTTAGGATGCATGTTTTCTTTAACACTTATTTACTCTCCATTTGGCATCGTAAGAATGAAAACAACATGGCTTTGAAATCCGTGTCGGTACTTTATGACGTAATAAGAGTACATGATGACGTCATAAGAAAACTTAGGTAGCACGCGACCAATTATTGTAAATAAACCGAAAAGGGAGAGGCAAGAGTGCATGGCGGTTTTTAGTGGCCCGGCACAAGCATAACGAAAGTTCTGTCATCGTGTTTCAACAGCGCGAGAAAAACATTGTTGAAACACGGCTTTTCGCCTGTTGATGCACGGCTGTTAATACCTCTCGGCACTGCTTTTTATGCAATAACCTTGATTCAACGTCACGACGTTGTATCAAGGTTGATTTAAGGTTGCTTCAACCTTGTGTGCCCAGTGGGAAGGCTTATCATCACTGATGCAGTTACAAACATCAGCACTAACCCAATTTCTTAAGTATATTTATTTGTATCTGTGGCAAACCCAACAGAACCAAACTAATACTAGACGAAAAAAAAGTATGAACGTTAAGTCTCAACTTCACAAAAAGTTGAAGTTTATACATGAAGAGTTAATATTATATTAAAGTTACCGCTCTTATTCTAGACGCTTGACTGCATTTTCCGTTCAATATTGGACTTACTTTTACGGAAAATATATCAGCCATGCTATAAAATGCAGATTCCATGACGACCTCAAGAAAAGCTGAGACCATTTGAACACATTATTAGTGAAAACATAAATCAAGAGAACAATGTCCCAAGTCACGTGTGGTTGATGCAACTTTGTGTCAAAGTAAGGCATTAAAGTGTTTCCATTCCAAAACAAGATAGTCTACTTTCTACGGATTACGCACCAGGGCAGTTCTGTTCATCGCTGTCATCAGTACAGTCATCATCACCGTCACATCTAAAGATGAAAATGGTTTCTACATTAATTATGTTAATATTTGTAAGCAATGTTATTTATTTCCTTCGCCCGTCTTTATGTTTCTACTTATAACTCAGCAACGAGACAACAAAACCAACGACGTGGCATATGCGGCCAACAAAGACTCAGATCAGCCTGGACATCCGCTAGCTAACATCCGCCCAGTCTGATCAGAGTCTTCGCTGTCCGCATTGAGCTAGATACGTCCCTTAGCTACCCTTTAAGCGCACAGCAATGACTCTCATCTGAGTCTTTGCTGTGCAAACATGCCACTTTGATAGTTTTGTCGTGTCGGGGCTAATTATTATATGAAACGATTAGTTTAAATCCAAAGTAGTCTGATGTTTTTACACCTGTAAACACTTCACGAAAACAAAAGATAGGCATGTCTGCTACGTTCTTTGTTTATATGCTCTGTTTTTTTTTTTCTATTAACTTATTGACGTCGGAGTCAACTTTTGGTTTCTTTTCTAGTTTAATGTTTTGTTGTTGAGGTATCAACCATATCACGAACATGAAAAGTAACGTGGGAAAATTCAAGGAACTGATACAGTCATCATTTTTAGGAGGCAAACATTTTCAGATCAAACTACCGACCCAGAAGTTGAAAAAAGCAAGCTTTTCTCTATAGTTAGTGAAAAACACCCCTTTTGGGACTCATATGATAATAAAGCATACTTGTGCACATTTGTGTTGGAAGTGCGAGAACCGGTGGCGTTCTCACAAAAACACCTGAAAGTGGCCGAATCGAAAGGCTTCGGTTTTGTCACGTGCACTTTCATTATTTTTCTGATAACTTTGTACAAAGCTGAAATAGTGTGCCTATATGTTTTCATAAATATGAATCGAATTGTATTGTTATATGTTGGCTTTTTATTACCAGAAGCTTGATTTTTTTTTTTAATTTTTGCAATAGAAATGGAATTGCACGTTTACCACGATACATGTATAACTTATCTTACCTGCGTGAGTGATGAATACAATTACCATTGGCACATGCAAATCTGCCTTGTGTACATGTATCTGTCAAGTAAATAAAAATGATATACCATACAGACTTAAAGTTTCATTAACGAAATGGACTTTATGGATGTATGAATCACCCACAAACTGAATAAAGCTCAAAGGGCTTTATGCTAAGTTTGTGAGTAATTCGCCGGCGTTAACACATCCATACCGTGCATGATAAATCTGCCAAAGTCTCACTCCGTCAAATTATCAGATGATCATGCACGGTTAAAAACAACTTGTGGTTCTCTCAATCAGCATCTTTTTTTCCAAAAATATAATAGATAGTCCATTTTGTATCTGTCAAGCGGTTGAAGATACCAATCATTTTTTCGTTTAACTGTGAACGCGTTCATAATCTCAGACAAGAAATCTTTAATAAAATTTCTCCTGTTTGTCAGCCTTCTTTAAATACATTTTTTGCGGTAGTGAACAACTTACTGATATCGAGAACCGACAAATGTTTATAGCTGTACAAGAGTTTTTGATAAAATCTAAACGTTTCGAAATTGCACAATATCTATTTAGTTGTGTGTGTGTGTGTGTGTGTGTGTGTGTGCGTGTGTGTGTGTTTGGAAATATGCATGATATATAGAATGGCCGTATCCTTGGCCACATTACATCATAAACTTTTCTTGGCGACTTTCTATTTTCTCATCTTTACAGACAAAGTAGAATATGTGACTGTAATTCATTCTTAATTCCCCGTGGAGCTTCAAGCGATCAGAAAGATTAAATAAACATTTTTATTGAGAATATGTTGTAGTACCTAGGCAATTTAAACTTACTAGTATGTCTATTTAGTTTTTGGAAATGCTTTCATTTGGTATCAGTTTCTCGATATTCCTAAATGTTTTAGCCTATTATGCTAAAATATTAATTGACAGTGGTATGCTTCAAATCACTTAATATACAGTAATTGTGGGATACAGATCATACAAGTCGTAGGACTTTCTTCTGAATCCTTTTCAAGGTAGTGTATTGAGTTATATTCTTGTGCGATTGTATTGTTTGTATTTGTTCAGTATTTGAATAAAATACTGTTTACACTAACGGATCCATAAAATCCACACAAATAAAATTCATTTCTTTTAATTCCAACGTCAGTTATCCAGAGTATTTATAAATTGCCGCTAAGAAAATATTCCAAGTAGTACCCGATTTTTGGTTCAGGTGATTTATCGAAGTATAAACGCCATTTTCTGTACGCTCTTGACCAATCGAATTGAGCTAAATTTGCAGTAGAAATGAGTTGGAATTAATGTCACTTAAGCTTTAGCAGTTACACAAACGAGGCTACTAGTCTGGTAGCTTTAATGTTCGCCTTTCACACAGCGGACCGTGGTTTCTACTTCCACAGGCGGCTTATGACTGATCAATTTCTTCAATCCAACAGACCAAAAACCCGCATCGAGGTAGCCCAGAGCTGGAAAATGTAATATCAGAGTGGCGGTCGGTGATTGCAGTGTCGCCAACCGTAAGGCAAGTTTCAAAGTTAAAACGTGCTTCCGTTAAATGTCACAGAACGTTCTGTGGAATGAAAAGCAAGATCAATTCTCGGCCCAAAAGAGCAATATTATTGTTCATCTGTGAACACTGGACAACTGGCATTGCACTGATAATTGGATGCATCTGAAAGACGAAGGATGATAAAAAAATACGTGGACTTTCGCTGAAGAAATTTTAATGCTAGTAAACCAATTACACTAAATTTGCACTAAATAAAGAATTTGCTTTCTTTTCTCAAATGATGTATTGAAGCTATCGATCTAACTTCGGAAAGTGCTCTGTATGGGTCATCATAATAAGCATAAGATGGTACTGCGAACACGGGAAACTTTGCCTAACTACATGTTTTTCAGATTCTTTATTTCATTTTTGGCTAAATCTAATATTGAAGCAGAGTTAGTTCACTGCAATTACTGTAGTATGCGTTTGTATGTTTTCAAGGAATAATTGCCGTCAGTATTTTAATGTATACATTTGCTGCTTAAATGAGTTTCAAAATGACGTCAAACATTTTACCGGATACCGGTACTACATGCAAGTTCCAAGTTTGGTACATGTATATATGTTACGAAGGGATATCAAAAATTTTTGAGTCTCGCACAGAAAGAACAAGATATTTGGATTTGAAGTCTGCTTGGATTTATGGACTTATTGAGGAGAGTGTGATACGAAATTCGCTACAATAACTACATTAGATGCGGATGCCTAAGATGGCTCGAATCACGAAACACTGCAAAAAGAGAATATTCTTTTTGTGAAAACGGACTAACAAAAGAATCACAGTGACTGCAGTGATAAAATGAACATAAGTTACGCCAGGCGTCATTTTTTATGCTGTAGCTGCACATACCTAATATAAGATGAAGGAAAATACTTATTTTTCATTGAAACGTCTTCAACATTCCACAAAACGTAGATACATGTACAAGATGGAACTTTTTGTAGTGTAAAATAAAATTACCTATAACTGCAAGACCTTTACTACCACAGCAAAAGTTCACGTAATTTTCGTCACCCCTCGTATTTCGGGGTTTGCCAATATTTTTCTATTTGCCTAAATTTACCTTTATTGGCCTAAAACCTGAACACAAACTACTTACAAATAACATGCTGAGTAAAGTTGTAATGCAGCCTGAAACCGGATCCCTGGTTGAAACTATCGGTAACAAACTGTAGGGTGAGAAATTGTTGTGTCGATGTGATTGGGTTAAACGTATGTCCACAAAACTTTCCAAGAGAATGCGACCTGACGCTATTACCATCGTACAGCTGAAGGTAGTCATAACATGTACTGAAATTGTTAGAAACAGTTCGTCAAGCGTAATGATTATTTGGCAGTTTGGCTTACATTTTTTTTAATCCAAGACCTTTGAACTGGAGCCATAGCTAGGAATTGTTAGATTTAATAGCATAATTATTCTATTTGATGGCATGGCCAAATAGTAGTTTTTTTTAGTTTATGTACGTCTTTGAAAAGTAAATTTATACTGCTTACGAACCAAGCTTGAGCTTCCGATGCCATTTATGCCCAGTGGACTCTTCTTTTCTAATCTAATGGACGAGTCCATTTGAGCCGCGACACGAGAAAACCAACAATGTGGTTGTGCGCCCAGCGCAGACTCAGATCAGCCTGAGCATCCGCCCAGTCTGATCAGACTATTTGCTAAGCATTTAAAGGGTAGCTAAGGGTCTAAGCTACCTTCATGCGGACAGCGAAGACTCTGATCAGACTGGGTGGATGCCCAGGCTGATCTGAGTCTGCGCTGGGCGCACAACCACTTTGTTGGTTTTCTCGTGTCGCGGCTCATTTGTCGATTAAGGGGTTCTGGAACAGTTTATCTTTACCAGTTTATTTCAAGGAGAAATACCAATTTGTCTTATTCAAATAGTGTACTCCCTGATAAGCCACCGCATTCTGGATCTGCACTGTTTGCCGATGTCCTTTTGATGGGGCGCTAAGCATTCCTTGCTAAAGCAGCAACGAAGTTTGAAATAAAGATCGTTAAGGTTAATGGGTAAAACGCCGTATTTGCTGCCATTTTTTCCAAAAACAAAAAGAAGTGACAATTCCTGTGACTTCCTGTTTGCTTTCCTTGAAAACGAAGCTGAACCTACTCTTAAAGGGAGAATTTGCTCCTAGGGAACAAATTATTTTCTATAAAATGTGACCCAAATAAAAGCGGAGGCTGTAACGGCGATGCGAACTAAAATGACGTGGTATCAATGCAACGTCTTTGACGTTGATACGCCGTTGTTTCAAAGCTTTATCTACCCAATTTAAAACATTTGAGCCCCGACACGACAAAACCAACAAAGTGGTTGAGCGCCCAGTGAAGACTCAGATTAGCGTGGACATCCGCCAAGTCTGATCAGACTCTTTTCTCAGCGCTTGAAGGGTAGTTAAGGCCTCATTTACCTCCATGCGGACAGTGAAGACTCTGATCAGACTGGGTGGATGCCCAGGCTGATCTGATGCAGCGCTGGGCGCACAACCACTTTCTTGATTTTCTTGTGTCGCGGTTTATTTGTTGTTGTTTTTTATTATTTGCTATAGTCTGCAGCGTATTTACATCATTTACTGGGAACAAAGTGAACTGTTCAAACTGGACTTACAACAATCCCATTTCCGTGCTGAAAGTTTCTGCTACGATCTCAACCACATGTCCAGTAGGTGCTTGTATTACCCAAGTGCAGTTAAGGTCTTTCCCATAGTGATGTCCAGCATCATACCCAGCGTGTGACGTGATAGTACCATTGTCTGTTGTTAGGATTGACGTTGATCCACACTGCGTTACACGTTTAACTACAATACAGTTCGAACTTAATAGTAAGCACTGGGGCTCTATAATTAAGGAGTAAATTTCAATTTGTGGAGGTTCACCGAAGTGTAAACTACATTGGGTCGCGTTCAAAGTGAAACCTGACAACTCCCACCAGCACCTACTGCAAGCATAGTAGGCTCTTGTTCTACTTTTATCCAAATTAGAAAAACTTCACTGGGAACTACATTTACAGCTTCTATTGTAGCTGTTACGTTCACTGACAATAAATCCCCCTCATCACACACACACGCACACTCGTATAAAGGACTGACCAATCAGATTCAGTTCTGGTTGTCGGCCCTTACGCGCTTCAATGAATAGATGGAAACCGGCTAGAGATACAGTTAGCGCGGTTCGAGGCATGATGGTAACTTTAGCACGGTTACGTGATAATACTTAAGTCCATGCTGCTGGTGTTCATTTGCAAATGTACGTACTACAGGACTTGCAATAGTTCGAAGTGAAGTCGCCCCGACTAGGACGCCCGGCACTAAAAGTTACCAGCACCATCGCTTGACCCAACCACCCTCTTGTCCTACGCAAATCCGTGCTCAAGCAGTAGGTTTATTACCTGTTTTGTAAATGATAAATGGATACATGTTTTTCCACTAATATCGAGGCAGTGACCTATATATATATGTATTTATAGGTCACTGATCGAGGGAAACAAATTTTGTGACTTCCTGTCTGCTTCCCCGGGTGACGAAACCTATCCAAACTGGGGTCTACTCATAAGGAAAATATTAGCTACCAGAGGAAAAAAAATCTTTCTTTAAGCGTAACCCCACCCCCTATCGAGAAGGGAGGTTATAACGAAAATAGAAGAGTTGCTTCTCCTGAAATCCGTTAACTTGTATGTGCTCGCATTGCTCTGTTGTTTGGAATGACTTGATGAAACAATTTACAGGGGGAAAACAGGATAAAAACATTCTTTCCCACACTGTCTGCTGGTCAGCTTGCGGTTTATCAGAATGAACGGTAAAGAAATGAAACAAAATATTCTACCTGTAATTGAGTAGCATATTGAAGTTACCAGGGCAGCAAACAGTAACCAGAAAACAAGTTTCATTGTTAATGTTTTTCACACAAGCCGAGTTAATATCTCTTGTCCGAAGAAATGGTTTGTTTAATCGTTCTGTTAAAATTTAACCTTTGCTTAACTGATAATACCGTAATAACCCTATATTCTGAGACAGAAATGCTGAAAAAAGTAGTCTTTGAGATGTATGAGCACACCTCCATGTTTTTCGCCATTTTTTCAAAGGGGAACAATTATTTTAATTTCCTGTTTCGTTCCCTGGAAGACGTAGCCCTTCCAAAAAATGGATCTACTCTTCAATGAAAGCATTTTGTCCTCTACAGGACAAAATCCTTTTCTTGAAGAGTTAAACCTCACTGACAAGTCAGGCAAGTTATATGCACAGCTACGAACCATCAAAGTTTCAAAATGATTCTTGTAAACCTGTTTGAGGAGTTATTCACACTAGGTATTTACGGTAAAGAGGGGGCGGCACCGCCGAACTACGGAAAGCCGAATACTATGCCACATTGCTTTTCCTTGAAAAGACGGGGGGACAATGAAAGTGTCCCATTATTTAGAGCAGAAATGGTATTTGGAATCACATGTAGGAAAGAAGAAACGTCAGTAAGATGACAGAATATATAGGTTTTGTTTAAGAGGTTGAAGAAGCACTATCTCGCTCATCAAGGACTAATAGAAACCCCTCGTCAGTCTTAGAAAAAAAAACATGCACAGTCTCATATTTGATTTGTGTTTCTCTGACGTTTAATTTTTATGTACCCTTTCTCAAATAGGATCATTTTTACAGTAAAGAATTTGCTTCCCTAGAAGACCTCCTCCGATCTTTCGGATGAGGCTTTAAACCGAGATCTCGTCTCCGTATGAACTATAAATTGGTGGGCCGTTAATCTCGAGCTCACTCACTCACCCAAAGCATCAATGCCCGACCGAAAATTAAATATTAAAAGTAAAATAAAATATAAATAAAAGTCATTTTGCAGCGTGCATTGGGGCGGGCTACTTTTATTGGTTTTTGAATTAGGTAATGGCCTACTGTGCTTATAGAAGGTGCGAGTGGGGGTTGTTCGCATACATTTCCTGCCATATTTCTCCGATACATCTTCTGCTCTCTGAGAAACAGCTGTATATACTGTAAAACACTTACATGTAATATCTGCGGTATCAAAATTTCGCGGTTTACTAAAACTGACATATTGGCGCATATTAATATTGGCGGTCATGATATACTATGGCTCCAGATAATGAAGAAAATTTGATGTAATTTTGTAACACTTGTTCTAGGTTTTCATTTGTGACTTTACATTGTTGCATCTATTAGAATCGCCTCATTGAGGCGATTCTAATGTGATGACATAATGTATAGTTCCTTTGAAATGTATGTAAAAATATAGAATACTCATCAAATACTCCTTTTCATCCGTGAACCTCCGTTGCGTATGTATGTGTATTTAATAAATGTAATATTTGCGGACTTATATTTTAGCGCTCTTTGTCCTAATCGTCAATATCGCCTAAATTCAGTAACCGCCAAATTTAAGTGTTTAACAGTAAGTTGAAATTCTGTCTAGAAAGGCGGTTAAACCCGAACAACAAAAAACATTGCAACCGATTTGGCAATGGTTGCCATGCCTTGAGATTCTGACAATTTTAAGCAAGCACTGAAGACAATCTTAGAATGTCATACAAGGACATGACCCGGATTTACCTGTGCTCAAATCTTCTTAATCATAAAATCATTTATATTACTGGTTTTTCGGGATCACTGGGCTTACATGTATGTACAGTAATTTTGAAAAAAAAAAATAAAGTGAAACGGAGTTCGACTGGAGCCGGTGCTAGGGGATTGTAGCAAGGTGAGGGTCGAGGGCAGGGCATAGCAGCGTTGCGCGTGTCACTGATTCAATGATATCGTGTTTCAGATTGCCGTTTTCATGTTTTCATCGGCATTTTCAAATGTCCAAATTTTGAAGCGACAGACGCGCGTTCCTATTTTCAACTTCTTCAATGTTGCTAATCCCTCAAAGGCTTAAAGAAAAGAGATGATGGACGGGTCTAGGCAGGCAACGAACATCCCTTTCCGAGCCACACTTACTGTCATATTCCGCGAGACACATTAGCTGCAGACATCAGGTAAGAGACGCCTACGTATTAACTCGCGAGTGCACGCGTCTTCCATCGCGTCACGTCAACCCCTGTGTCTCGAAAAAGGCGACAGACAAGAACATCAGGGAAGAGATGTCCAATGTAGCAAGAACCCGCAAGAGCCAAAAACAGCTCAAAAGAATGGAAGCCAAACTCCGCTAAGATTCGTGTCGCTATGACAAGTCAGTCTTAGTTTTAAAGTAATTTAGACATTTTAACAGATACACATCAAATTGAATAAGGTTACTTTAAATCAGTATTTAAGTAATGGTACCAATGCCAAATAACCACAATCAACACACTGAAACAGAGAATAAATGGGTTGATGATATCCTCGGGGACAAATTGTCCACCAGCAGTGATATCGGCCCAGTGTTCTAATATAAACGTATTCATGCCAAAGGAGTAGGTTCACAAAGGGTCAAAATCGGCCCTATCTCAGAAATTAATGAAATTTGTATATATTGTACAGTTATGTTTCCTGTGACTGAAAATGAATTTTTTAAAAGTCTGTCGTCTTAAATACTCATTTGTGACGTCACAAACGGACCATACCCCATGTGACGTATTTGATGATTTTATAACGTTAACGACGTTATAATCTTGTCCTGAACGTTTCTTATTTGCAGTGCTACAGCTCTTTGCCTAGGTATTTTAGATGTGGCTGTATCTCTCCGGGTGCTCTTACGCACCTGTAATTTTTTTTCTATTGGTCCCCGGGTTTGGCTTGCATGATGGTATTACATGTAATAATACAAATTGTAGAGTTCCGATTTTTGCCACTCTATCAAATTCTGTTAAGCGCTTATAATTCTCTTGTGTATGTTTTGTTTTTCGGGCAAAATGCAATATAATGATAATAATAGTAATAATAATAATAATAATAATAATAATAATAATAAACTATCTCTAAGCAAGATTAATGTTTTTCAGCTATGATATTATATTGCTTACTTAGGTTTACTTAGGTTGATTCTGAACGCAAGGCTAGGGCCTCTATGTTCAGCTCTTCTTCTGTCTGTTGATCTGTGACTGTCTGTGCATGATCTGTGGCTGTCTGTGCATGATCTGTGGCTGTCTGTGCATGATCTGTGGCTGTCTCTGCATGATATGTGGCTGTCTCTGCACAGATCATGCAGAGACAGCCGAAGGTACTGCCACATCTAATATACCTAGGCAAAGAGCTGCTGCACTGCATACATTAATGCCAGTATCAAAATTGTTTCATGAATGGTGTTGTATTCTGATGGAGTTGAAAAGAAATTAATAACAAAACTAATACAATAGAGATGGTATTCTTTCTATTGCCATTTTCAGGCATAATTCAGCTCTGAATTTATATAACTACGGGTCTTCAACCATACATCGCAATACAGATTACTTTGTACTAATATGTTTCCCGGGAGCTCAATTAGATTAAAGACCCCATTTCTGTATCAGCGTGAAAATTTATTTCTTGAGGTTTCGCTGCAAGCTTCTCAATATAGTTTCGTCAGTGTAAATGACCGTTATTAGCCAGCTTTTCAAACAAATAAAACATCCTTTAGTTTCACATAAAAAGGGCTTGAAAACTTATTTGGGTCATTTGTAGTTGGCAAATAAAATGACCTACTTTCGATTTCATTAAGTTAAATAAAATGGTACAAATACAATGTACAGGCGTGGAGTACCAATCACTATCCCGCCTATATGTATGTAGCATTGCTAGGGAAACCAGAACAGGAAATTATAATTTGTGGAGCGATTTGTTATTTTTCAAAACTTGTTTTCTCTACGTTTCGCCAGTCATATGACTCAATATAATGGGGCCCATATTTGATCGCCAAACGGGAAGGCTGAACCGTCTTTTACAACGATTTGAGTTTAGGCGTTTTTACCACTGATAGGACTCTTATCTGGAGACTTTAAACGCTGGCCTGCAAAGCTAGTGAATCGGGTTCGATTCCTGCTGGATGCCGGAATATTTTCAACCGTGAACGAGCTCTCATTGCATACAGCTTTCATTATGTTTACGGTAAACACGATAGTTTTTTTATCGACAAGGGCATCTGCTATGCAAAAAAAAAATAGTTACGGATAGTTTGACGTCGCTCGCATCCAATGAAATGGCGGAGTGGGCATTTTGATTCTCGAAAAGGCCGTCGGCAAATTGAAAGTTAGGAACAAAGTGGACTCATTTCGATCTTTAGTGTTTGGTGGTTTATTAGCTCACCTGAGCCTTTAGGCTCAGGGTGAGCTATTGTGATCACCAAGTGTCCGTCGTCCGTTGTCCGTCGTGCGTCGTCCGTCGTCCGTCGTCAACAATTTGCTTTAAATGACATCTTCTCTGAAACCGCTGGGCCTAGGGCTTTGATATTTGGTATGAAGCATTGTCTAGTGGACCTCTACCAAGTTTGTTCAAATGGTGGCCCCAGGGTCCAAAATGGCCCTGGGGCAGGGGGTCTTGGGTTCGAAACTAAAAAATACTTAAAAATCTTCTTCTCCAGAACCGCTTGCCTCAGATGCTTGAAATTTGGTATGTAACATTGCCTAGTGGTCCTCTACCAAAGTTGTTCAAATGGTGGCCCCAGGGTCCAAATGGCCCCGGGGCAGGGGGTCTTGGGTTTGAAACTAAAAGATACTTAAAAATCTTCTTCTCCAGAACTGCTTGGCTCAGAGGCTTGAAATTTGGTATGAAGCATTGTCTAGTGGTCCTCTACCAAGTTTGTTCATATGGTGGCCCCAGGGTCCAAAATTGCCCTGGGGCAGGGGGTCTTGTGTTCGAAGCTTAAAAATACTTAAAAATCTTCTTCTCCAGAATGCTTGGCTCAGATGCTTGAAATTTGGTATGGAACATTGCCTAGTGGTCCTTTACCAAGTTTGTTTAAATGGTGGCCCCAGGGTCCAAATTGGCCCTGGGGCAGGGGGTCTTGGGTTTCAGAACTAAAAAATACTTAAAAATCATCTACTTCAGAACTGCAAGGCTCAGCTGCTTGAAATTTGGTATGTAGCATTGCCTAGTGGTCCTTTACCAAGTTTGTTTAAATGGTGGCCCCAGGGTCCAAATTGGCCCTGGGGCAGGGGGTCTTGGGTTTCGGAACTAAAAAATACTTAAAAATCTTCTACTTCAGAACTGCAAGGCTCAGCTGCTTGAAATTTGGTATGTTACATTGTCTAGTGGTCCTCTACCAAATTTGTTCAAATGGTGGCCCCAGGGTCCAAAATGGCCCTGGGGCAGGGGTTCTTTGGTTCGAAACTAAAAAATACTTAAAAATCTTCTTCACCAGAACTGCTTGCCTCAGATGTTTGAAATTAGGTATGTTACATTGCCTAGTGGCCCTCTACCAAGTTTGTTCAAATGGTGGCCCCAGGGTCCAAAATGGCCCTGGGGCAGGGAGTCCCAGGTTTGAACCATAGAAATACATAGAAAAAATTTAAAAAATCATCTACTTCAGAACCCCAAGGCTCAGATGCTTGACATTTGGTATGTAGCTTTGCCTAGTGGTCTTTTACCAAGTTTGTTCAAATGATGACCCCAGGGTCTACAATGGCCCCACCCTAGGGGGTCCTGGGTTTGAACCATAGAAAAATATTCAAAAATCTTCTTCTTCAGAACCACTTGGCTCAGATGCTTGAAATTTAGTATGTAGCATTGCCTAGTGGTCCTTTACCAGAATTATTCAAATGATGGTCACAGGGTCCAAAATGGTCCTGCCCCAGGGGGTCCAGGGTTTGATAGCAATACATAGAAAATATTCAAAAATCTTCTTCAAAACCATTTGAAAGTGGCTGCAAACTATCAGGTTTGTTAAATGATGACCCTTGTTTGACCTTTAACCTTTTTGGTCAGGTGAGCGATTCAGGGCCTCTTGGCCCTCTTGTATATTTTACCCTACAAAATTGACCCAATGAAGCCATTTTCTATTTAAAAAATCCCACGGTTCTAACAGCTGAACGTTTCCCTGAGCTCAGGGTAATTAAACTTTTTTTCTAAAATACACAATAATACTTAGAGAATCGGCGTTTGCGTTGACCCATTTTGTTTCTGTTTTTTACGAGTAATGTGAAGGACTGTTGGAAGCAGACTTAAACACACTGTTAAATCTGTAACTTCGGACAAGTGTAAATACCTAGATCTATTAGATTATTTACAGACGATTTAGCGACTGACGGTATGGTACTATGCAGTCTCAAAATGTTATTAAACATTTAGTTGCCTAACACAATTTTCCCTAGTAGATCTATACCGCTCCTATAGCACTGAAGAATGCACTGATAAACTGTGCAGAGCCTGTCTGCATTTTTTCCAAAAATTAATGTGTTCAAAGATAAGTGTAGTAGGTTCGAACACTGAGTCCGGCGTGTATGCATACGAACAGTTCAGCATGTTTATTCTTTTATTATATTTTTTGTCGTGAGATCCTCGAGCATGTACCTTGCCGTAAGAATCTCTACAGGACAAACAAACAGTCAGACGGAAGTACATGTAGCAGGCCTTTAGCTATATAGTATGTTTATGTGAGTGTGCCTGCGTATGTGGCATAGAACATTTATTCTATAATTACCTTAGGTTTCTTGTCACACATCGACAGAACATAACATTCTTTCTTTCTTGTCTGGTTTTACAGCGTTATTTCATTTTCTTCATTTTCCGTATTAGAATCAGATGCTGTCGCTAATTTGACATCAGCAGGTTCTTTGTTTGAAGTCAGAAAAAGGCTGAGACGTAAATAAACCGACGTTACTTTCACATAACGTTTTCGACTTAACGTGTTGTCTCATTGTCCACACAGATTAACAATTAGGAGGCGAGGGCGTAGGGACTGTCAGCGATGAAACCATGGTAAAGGGACGTCAGTGGGCCGAAAGGTCTGACGCATTTGCTTTATGATCACAGACCTCTCACTTGTATGGGCTCGAATCCAGTACGTATACGTATTTGAGAAAGATAAGTTCTGCTTGTGGAAGGCCAGGTGGTTTTTCTCCACGTGCGTCATTTTTGGCCTGTCAGAAGAGTTAGGTAAACGTTACTGTGAGATCGGTAGAGGTCAGTTCAGCTACATGTACCAAGAGTTGTCACCTAAGAGGCCGGGCCGGGTAGCGCAATCGGTAGGGCACCAGACTCGTAAGTCAGAGGTCCTGGGTTCGAATCCCGGTCTGGCCACATACTTTCGTTTCTCCTTCCGCTGATTCAAGAAGGGCAGTTGTCAGTTACTGGCGAAAGTATGTGCACTTAGTACTGGTTAACCGCTTAGGAGGTCTAAGCCTGCCCAGGAATAGTGTGGTTAGGTTAACTGGCCGTCCCGACATGACCTTAGTTGTTTACCGTGGACGTTAAGCATCAAATCAACCAACCAATCAACCAAAGTCACCTAAGAGTACAGATCAATAACAAGTTGTACTCGATTATGCACCGTTTCGTTTCGCTATATGCGGGCCTCACTATTTTCCGGTATTTACTTCCACATTTTGGCGCACCCAGCTGCAGGGCCCCTCCAAGCATCGCAAAGGCAAGAGCTATAAAACTTGTCCTGACACTTCATCTCACATACTACAAGCATCTCACCTAATACAAGCAATAACCAGAGAGTACGTTCCACTTAGGATGAGCTGTCACTAAACAGTACAGGTCACCTAACAAAAGTTAATAGCACTGAAGCTCACCTGTTACAAGCAATCACTAGACAAAAGGAAAAAGCTGTCAAACTCGCCCCTTACCTACAGATTCAACAAAGTCCAAGAATACAATAAAATTAACTTGTATAGCGGCCAATTTTCTACTTCATAGATTCATTGCTATGGGATAACCTCTCAAGCTTTTTCAAAAGCTAAACTTGTGACACTTAAATTACCAAATGTTTATCCCTGTCCACTTTAAAATAACATAGTACATAAGAAACAAGTTCTGTACAAATATATTAAGGATC
Source organism: Ctena decussata (assembly GCA_963989385.1). Classification (NCBI taxonomy): domain Eukaryota; kingdom Metazoa; phylum Mollusca; class Bivalvia; order Lucinida; family Lucinidae; genus Ctena; species Ctena decussata. Next base: position 62,673,136 of record OZ022500.1, read on the forward strand.
ATAGACAACTGCTCTGAACACCAGAATGTGCATCAGACTTCGCGCCAGAAGAGGAATCGCGCCTACCGACCTACAATATAAATACTCGTATGCTAGATGAATTTCCTTTTTAATCCTCGCCTTAAACTCTGGATTCTAGTACTGTTTACATCTTTTGTGTAGATTTACCGTTGCTTGTTGCAAAAGTTCTCTCTTTCTTCAATAACATTTACAGGTGCGTTGTCAGCAAACTCGTGACGTCAAGAAAACAACATCGCCTTTTCCCGCCGCTTATGACGTTACGTATTTGCTGGGTTAGCGAATATTTTTCAAGTAATTTCTTTTTCTCATATCGAGCCCACCCTTGTAACATTTTCTCGTTTTGCCACATGATTTGCCATTTTCAGCGGCATTGACTGTCAAAAAATCGTGATGTTACAAGGTTGGGCTCTATATGTACCATTTGGTCAAACATACGAGAAAGTGCGAAAAATCGCAAAATTGTGTTACCCCATGCTACTTTATACCCCTAGGACAAGTTTGAGAAGGGCCATACGGTCAAAATTCATATGGTTTATAAAAGTTCTATGTTTGCCCATATAAAAAGTAACAACAAATCACTGATTTGACATGTTTGAAATTTTACGATTTTACAGGGCCGATTTTAGGCCTTCGTGAACCTACTCCTTTAGTGCGACAGACGCGCGTTTCTGAGTGTCACTAAACCCATAAAGTTTGAAGATGATGAGCAATTGCTAATATGTTAGATTGGTAAAGCCGAAGAAATTGGAAGCTGTGGTAAAAAGGGTAGTGGTAGAGGGTATTTTATCAATCGTATCGGAATAGCACAAATGTACAAAGTATAGAAACTGACAAACTAGTTTCAGCTTGTCATCGCCAATAGGCAAAAAGTTTCAAGTCCCATGACCTGGAGAGATAGCAGATTTCTTCAACATATTTCTTTTGTTTTCTCATAGGTCAATAACAGGATGCACTTTGGCATGAAATATTTTAGAACAAGGATCATCAGATCTGGGACATATGAGCCGCGACACGAGAATACATGTACCAACAAAGTGGTTGTGCTCCCAGCGCAGACTCATATCAGCCTAGGCATCCGCCAAGTCAGATCATAGTCTTCCCTAAGCGCTTAGAGGGTAACTAAAGGTCTAAGCTACCTCCATGCGGACAGTGAAGACTCTGTTCAGACTGGGCGGATGTCCAGGCTGATCTGAGGCTGGCGCACAACCACATTGTTGGTTTTGTCGTGTCGCGGCTCATTATAATGTTGAAATCAAATGTACTTAGTAAATTCTGTTCACATTCTAAATATAATCTTAAGTGTATGGCCGCCTTTTCAGAGGGAGGCAACTTTTTGTATTTTTCAGTTTGATTTCCTAAACAACCAAGCTCTTTAAAATGTGGGTTAAGAGTTGAAGGAAATAAATTGCTTCTAAAGGCCCAAATTCATTCTTCTACTGATTAACCCCATTATTTTAATCAATATTTTATTTTCCATACTCTAAATACAGTATTAAGTGTATGGCCGCTTTTTCAAAGGGAAACACCTTTTGCATTTTCTGTTTGCTTTCCTAAACAACCAAGCTCCTTTAAAATAGGTTAAAACTTGAAGGAAATGAACGAGCCGCGACACGACAAAACCAACAAAGTGATTGTGCGCCCAGTGCAGACTCAGATCAGTCTGGGCATCCGCCCAGTCTGATCAGAGCCTTCGCTGTCCGCAAGGAGGGAGCTTAGACCCTTAGCTACCCATTAAGCGCTTAGCAAAGAGTCTGATGAAACTGGGCGAATGTCCAGGCTGATCTGAGTCTGCGCTGGGCGCACCTCAACATTGTTGGCTTTCTTGTGTCGCGGCTCAAATTTTATTGCTTGTAAAGGCCCAAATTCATGATTTTATTGATTAACCCATTCATAAGGGAGGCAGAAGAAACAAAAATAGCAGAGTTCCGTAGAAAGTTACCATTCACCTGTCTTACTTTCGTTTCTATCCCATAACCTTACTAGTTCGTTGGGGCACCACAGATGACTTCAAAACAATCCCTTTCCATCTTGTCCTGTCTTCAGCTGCCCTAGTTGAGCTGGCAAAATTCCTGTCCACTCCTTGATTTTGTCTTCCCACCTCTTCTTCTGTCTACCTCTTCTTCTTTTTTCTTTCACTGTGCCCTGAAGAATTGTCTTTGCTAAACCAGAAGACCTTGAGACGTGGCCAAACCACCTTAGTCCAGCGTCAGGAGTTCATCATATTCTCCAATGGCTGCTTGGATCTTCCTGCGAACCTCCTCATTGGTTATATGGTCCTTGTACGAAATGTTCAGTAACCTTCGGTAGCATCTCATCTCAAAGGCCTGCGTTCTTTTCTCTTATTCTGCTGTCAAGGTCCACGATTCACAGGCATACAGAAATATGGAAATGACATCGGAGCGCATAAGTTTCACCTTTGATCAAAGAGATATATTGTTATCTCTCCAAATTGGTTTCAGCTTGGTAAGAGCTGAAGTGGCTTGTGCTATCCTTGAGAGAACCTCCTGTTTTGAGCCATCATCTGAGACAACTGCTCCAAGGTATTTGAAGCTGCTTACAGTACCCAGGGTCTGCCCCTTTACCTTGATCTCCCTCTGGATGCCATCTGCGCTGTTTGTCATCAGTTTGGTCTTCTCAGCACTTATCTCCATCTTATACCTTGTGCAGGTTTGGTCGAGACTTTCAACTAGAGCTTCTAGTTCCTGCTCTTCCTCAGCTAGAGCATCTATGTCATCGGCAAACCGCAGGTTGGTAATATTTCTGCCGCCTATGCTAACCTTTCCGTCATGTTCTTCCAGAGCATCAGACATGATCCGTTCGAGAAAAATGTTGAAGAGGGTGGGTGACAGAAGACATCCTTGTCTTACTCCAACTGTTGTTCTGAACCATTCTCCTGTGCTGCCATTTATCAGGACTGCACTTGTAGCCTTATCGTATAGCTGCTCAATGGTGCGAACTAGGTTTGCATTGATATTGTACTTCCTCATGGTGGCCCATAAGGCTGCATGCCATACCCTGTCAAAGGCTTTTTTGAAATCAATGAAGACATGGTACAGATTCTGCTGATGTTGGAGATACTTTTCACACAGGATTCTAAGGTTGAAAATCTGTTCTGTGGTGCTCCTTCCTGCTCGGATCCCAGCCTGTTCCCCAACGATTATCTCTTCGGCTTGTGGCTTAAGCCTGTTCAAGATGACTTTCAGCATGACTTTGCTTGAATGACTGATGAGGCTGATGGTTCTGTAGTTCTGGCAGAGCTGTAGGTTGCCCTTTTTAGGGAGCGTAATAATCAGCGACTGAGTCCATGGGGTAGGCCATTCTCCTGTTCTCCAGATCCTGTTACAGATATCTGTTAAAACATCAATCATGGTCTTCCCTCCAGATTGAACGAGGTATATTATCAGCTCCGGCAGATTTTCCCTTCTTCAGTGCTGCTACTGCAATCTCAACTTCCTCACGAAGGATCGGTTGTTGATCTTCTTTTGGGGGCTGACTGCAGTCCAGAACTGCATTGTCACCATCAGTCTCATGGTTGTATAATTCTGAGCAATATTCTGTCCATCTGCTGAGAATCTCTTGTTCTTCTGTAAGGCATTTCCCAGAGTTGTCCTGGATAGTTGTGGATCTACCCTGTTTCTCTGAAGTTAGATCCTTCGCCAGCTGGTATGCTTTCTTGCTGTTGTTGTTGTTCAGGCAAGTTTCGATCTCCTCGCACTGACTAGATATCCAGTCCTCCTTCGCTTTCTTCACTGCCTTCTGAATCCTTCTTCTGCTCCTCCTGCTTCATACCTCTTCTTCTTCAAATTTCTCCTCTCATCACAGAGGTCGAGAACATCTCTAGTGGCCCATGGCTTTTTCCTGCGACGTTCCTTCCCAAGTATCTCACTGACTGCATCAGTCACTACTGTATTGTAGGTGGTAATCATGGTATCTATGTCCATGTCATCATCCCTCAGACAAATGAGTGGTGCAAATTTTCCACCTATTGTTGCTTGAAAAGTGCATGCCACCTCTGGGTCCCTTAGCTTCTCAAGATCAAACTTCAGTCTTGGCTGGGTTGGCTTTCTAGCCTTCTTGCCATTCACCTTAACAGATAATAAAAACTCTAAAATATAAAATATAAAATATACAGAAAATATAAAGTACTAAAATACTGAATAACTCTGTTTTTTATTTGTTCATGATGAAATAGGTCAACAGTGGATGGATGGATGGGTGACTTGTGATTTTAGGTCCTTTTTCACAGTATTTCAGTGATGTCAGGACGATGGTTGGGTGCTACATGTAATGAAAAGCTGTGTGCAACGGAACCCCGTTTATTGTCGAGCCCGCTTGCGGAGAGCGAGACATAGTTCTTACAATGTCAGTTCGGTGTATATCCGTGAGTGCGTGCGTCCGTCCGGATTTGTCCGGGCCATAACTTCTACATTTATTGATGGATTTCAAAATAATTTGGTACAATTGTTCTCCTTGATGAGTAGAAGTGCCATTTGAAACATTTGTTCAGGTAGGTCCAAGGTCAAGGTCACACTTAAAGGTCAAATGATAAAATAGCCATAAATTGAGCTTGTCCGAGCCATAACTTCTACATTTATGGATGGATTTCAAAATAATTTGGCACAATTGTTCTCTTTGATGAGTAAAAGTGCCATTTGAAACATTTGCTCAGGTAGGTCCAAGGTCAAGGTCACACTTGAAGGTCGGATGTTAAAATGGCTATAAATTGAGCTTGTCCGAGCCATAACTTCTACACTTATGGATGGATTTCAAAATAATTTGGCACAATTGTTCTCCTTGATGAATAAAAGTGCCATTTGAATATTTGTTCGGGTAGGTCCAAGGTCAAGGTCACACTTGAAGGTCAAATGATAAAATGGCCATAAATTGAGCTTGTCCGAGCCATAACTACTACATTTACGAATGGATTTCAAAATAATTTGGCACAATTGTTCTCCTTGATGAATAGAAGTGCCATTTGAAACATTTGTTCCGGTAGGTCCAAGGTCAAGGTCACACTTGAAAGGTCAAATGATAAAATGGCCATAATTTGAGCTTGTCTGAGCCATAACTTCGACATTTACAAATGGATTTCAAAATAATTTAACACAGTTGTTCTCCTTGATGAGAAGAAGTGCCGTTTGGAACATTTGTTCTAGTAGGTCCAAATTCAAGGTCACACTTGAAGGTCAAATGATAAAATGGTCATAAATTGAGCTTGTCTGAGCCATTACTTCTACATTTACGGATGGATTTCAAAATAATTTGGCACAATTGTTCATCTTGATGAGTGGAAGTGTCAAGTGACATATGTGTTTGGGTAGGTCCAAGGTCAAGGTCACACTTGAAGGTCAGATATTGTAACAGTCATAAATTGAGCTTGTCTGGGTCATCACTTCTACTTATTTTCCTTTGTGAAAATTTGAAAAAAAAAGAAGAAAATGCTGCCTTAGCATGATGTTTTTTGGCTTCTTTCTAGAGTGAAGCAGTTACTTAGTCTTGACACACTTATAGGTCACTAAAGCAAACAGCGGGCTCGACCAGTTGTCCCTGGACAACCTTCTAGTGATTGAAAAGATCCACGCCTACAGCGTAGGCTCAAACCCGGGACCGTTAGATCAGAAGGCCAGCGCTTAACTCACTGAGCTACCGGTGCTCCTTCAGCAGTTGAAGTTACAACATATACTAACAATGTCTATCGTAAAGATTCTAAGTTTTTGAGCAGATAGATCTGCACAAACAGTGGAAACCGAGATCAGACTGCTCCTCAGAAACCATTCTAACTAGAACTGTCGGAGAATCCGACTATACCCCCGCTTAAGTGCTTTAATCAAATAGTGTTATTTTCGTTACATTAGGTATAGAGAGAGAGAACGCATTGTCAACATGTATACCGAATATGAATAAATCCCTTTCTATGTATACGTAATACGGAATAAAATGATTTCACAAAGACAGATAGAAAAATTAATAAATACATGTAAGACATAAGTCTTTATCCATCTGTATACCAAATTTGAAGATTCAAACTTGAAAGGATCCTGTGAAATTTGTTACGAAAAATTGCATTATTCTAAGTAAGGAGAGAAAGAAAAACTGGAAAAATATCGAGAAGAATAAACAGGAGAAGGCTGGTTCTCAATCCCACAATACAACAGTTATCATCAACCTGCAAACAAAATATCCCTCTTCTAACTTGCAATGGCTGCTTAGAAACCTTTGACAAAAAAGTCATTCTTCAAAATATGGAGAGGAAGAAAATCGGAGAAATACAGGGAGGAATATGCCAGATATGGCTGGTTTGCAATCCCACAATACAATAAGTCGTTATCAATCTGAATACCAAATATGAACATTCTACATCGAAGGATTACTGTGAAATATTTTATGAAAAATTGCATGATTCAATGTAAAGAGAGAAAGAAAATAAAACAAATACATGGAAGAATATGCGAGATACAGCTGGGTTGAATCCTACTATACAATAAGTCGTTTACAATCTGTACACCAAATATGAACATTCTGCCTTGAAGAGTTGCTGTGAAATCTTTTACAAAAATTGCATTACCGGGTATTCCATGGAAAGAGAGAAAGAAAATCAGACAAATAAAGGGATGCATTGCATATGCGGGAGATGGCTGGTTCTCAATCCCACACTACAATAACTTGTATTTAGCCTGCATACTAAATACGACTACTCTAGCTTGCATGGTTGCACAAAAATCTTTGACGAAAAACTGCATTATTCAAAGTATGGAAAGAAAGTCGGACAAATACATGGAAAAATGAGGAGAAGGCTGGTCTGCAATCCGACGATACAACACATCGTTATCAACCTGCAAACCAAATATGACTACTCTACCTTACACAGTTGTGGAGAAATCTTTGACGAAAAATTTCATTATTCAAAGTATGGAAAGTAAGAAAATTGGACAAATACATGAAAGAATAAGCAGGAGGAGGCTGGTTTTCATTCCCACGATACAACACACCATCATCAGCCTGTATGCGAAATATGACCACTCTAGCTTGAATGGTTGTTGAGAAATCTTTGACAAAAATTTCATTATTCGAAGTATGGAAATAAAGAAAAATGGACAAATAAAGGGAAGAATAAGCATGAGAAGGCTGGTTCTCAATCTCACAATACAACACATCGTCATCAACCTGTATGCCAAATATGACTATTCTAGCTTGTATGGTTGTGGAGAAATCTTTGACGAAAAATTTCATTATTCAATGTATGGAAAGTGAGAAAAGTGGACAAATACACAGAAGAATAAGCAGGAGGAGGCTGGTTTGCAATCCGACGATACAACACACCGTCATCAACCTGTATGCCAAATATGACCACTCTAGCTTGAATGGTTGTTGAGAAATCTTTGACGAAAAATTTCATTATTCGAAGTATGGAAATAAAGAAAAATGGACAAATAAAGGAAAGAATAAGCAGGAGAAGGCTGGTTCTCAATCCCACGATACCACACATCGTCATCAACCTGTATGCCAAATATGACCATTCTAGCTGGTATGGTTGTGGAGAAATCTTTGACGAAAAATTTGATTAAAAGGGGACGGACGGAAGGACGGACGGAGGGACGGACGGACGGAGGGACGGAAGGACGGACGGACGGACGGACAGATGTAAACCAGAAAACCCCCCACTTTTTCAAAGCAGGGGTATAATCAAGGTCTACACAGTTGCCATTCTATTTGCGCATTTTGTAGGCATTACTCTATGGTAGTATCGAATCAACAGCAAAATAAATAGTAGGGCAAGGACCTGTTGTGCTTGCAGCAGGTGTCTTTTTGTAGTTTTAACTTCTACATTGTTTTGCTGAGAAACGAAACGGTGATTTCGTTGTCTGGTTCTATAGCATACAATGTAGGCTTTACTGAAATAATTTGAATAAGCATGTTTCATCGATTACATAATATTTTTCATGATTTTTTTATGATTTTTTTCATGATATTAAATTTTCTTGCACTTTTTTTTAAAATTGAAACAAAATATATATACCAAGATAACTGCATTTTTAGCCGTTTCTTTTAAATATCCTATATCATAGACTATCTTATTTGCAGAAACGAAAGTGTATTCATGTGCTAGAGATATGAATTGAAATGAAAATGTGTAAAAAAAAAGTATGTAGAAATACAAAAGTTTGTTTTTTAGGGAAATTATTATTTTTACCCAAATGTTTTATAGCCTCGCCAATATTTCTATTTATATAGTATCTTTCTACCTTTAATTTCCCCTTTTTCTGCTGTTAACCCATTACAAGTAAAATCCAGCACATCAGAAGCAGCTGTCTCGATTTCGCAAAATGAGCCGCGACACGACAAAACAAACAAAGTGGCATGTGCGCCCAGTGAAGCATCAGAGCAACCTGAGCATCCGTCCAGTCTGATCAGAGTCTTTACTGTCCGCATGAAGCTAGCTTAGACACTTAGCTACCATCTAAACGCATAGCAAAGACTCTAATAAGACTGGGCGGCTGTCAAGGCCGATCCAAATCTTCGCTCGGTGCACGTGCCACTTTGTTGTTTTTTCTGCAAGAAGAATTTTAATGTTTTCAGCATTCGGCAAGATTTCTAAACACTTTGCCATCAGTGATACTTGGATTTCCATATACCATGTTTAGATGATCTACCTCCAGATACAGACCTTAATTTGAGGAGCGAGGACTTTTTTAAATAGAAAAACTCTCCTCTCTGAATTTTAGAGCACACAGACAGACTCGGTGCCAGAAGGTGCATCGTATGGCTTCGTTCCGTCCGTTGTATGATAATATAAGATTCAACAAACAAAGATTTCAACAATTTTTCCTGTATCCGTTAATATAAAATAGGGAGTATCCGCTTAGAGTACTCAGTTGCTGAACTATTATTAGCTGGTTGGTTATACTATAAATTCATGTTCCTCGCGTAACGTCCTGGAGTATCGTTGCTTTTTTAAGGGGGCGGGGGAATGAGGGGGGATGGGGGGGGGGGGGGGGGCAACAAAAATGTAATAACACACATTTGACAAAACTTAACTTTATTGCCACCTTATATATGTGTGACGTGTATAATGCATAAGCAAATGGAACAATATTCTCAAAACGACATTTTCATCTGCTCAGAGAATATAAAGCGTCGTTCTTTGGTGAAGTACTAACCTGAAAAGAAAGGAACATAAATGGGTAATATCTGACGACATTCCATTACTGTTTACTTCATAAAGAACAAAATGACCTAACTCGTTTTTTCTCTCTTAAAATTTGCTACTTAGCGCATCTAGTACTGAGTTTCTTTCTGCGTGTTCGAAAAGTTTTGCAAATGACGTAATTTCTCGATAACCACCATGCAGACAGAACTTCTGATTGCAGAAACACATAAAATAATGATATGCGTTGAGAAGTCTGAAAAACCGGTGCATTTTTTTAAAAAAGGACGCATTTTTATCTTTTTTTGAAAGAGGTATACCCTAAAGACACTGCAAAATTATGTCCCCCCACCAAAGGTGAGGGACATATTGTTTTCAGTGCGGTTCCCGGTGCGTTGGCGTCGGCGTCGGCGTCCCACTCTTGTATGCACGATATCTCTTGAACCAACTGATGGAATTTCACCAAACTTGCATGGATATATTTTTGGGACAAGGTTAAGAGCTGATTAGATTTTGGTGACCTTGACCTCATTTTCAAGGTCACAGGAGAACTTAAATGGCGTGAAAATTTCTTGTATGCACAATATCTCCTGAACCAATGGGTGGAATTTCACCAAACTTGCATGGATATATCATTGGGACAAGGTTAAGAGCTGATTAGATTTTGGTGACCTTGACCTCATTTTCAAGGTCACAGGCGAACTTAAATGGCGTGAAAATTTCTTGTATGCACAATATCTCCTGAACCAATGGGTGGAATTTCATTAAACTTGCATGGATATATTATTGGGACAAACTTAAGAGCTGATTAGATTTTGGTGACCTTGACCTCATTTTCAAGGTCACAGGAGGACTTAAATGGTGTGAAAATTTCTTGTACCCACGATATCTCTTGAACCAATGGATGGAATTTCATCAAATTTGCATGGATACATCATTGGGACAGGTTTAAGAGCTAAGAAGATTTTGGTGATCTTGACCTCATTTTCAAGGTCACTGAAGGACTTAGATGACACTTTCTTGTACTCACTATATCTCCTGAACCAGTGGATGGAATTTCACCAAACTTGTATGGATACATCATTGGGTCAACTTTAAGAGCTGATTAGATTTTGGTGACCTTGACCTCATTTGCAAGGACATAGTCATCTATGTAGGATATCTTTAGAACCAGTGGATGGATTTTCTCCAAACTTGCCTAGTATTTTAATTGCACAGGTTTTTTATTCATAAGGGTGGATTGGAAAAGGGCTGGTGGGGGGACATCAGTTTTTCTCTGAAAAAATTTCTAGTTTTAATTTAGTAGGCCGTAATTTATATATCAACAGTCTTTGGTTTTTCTTTATCTTTGTTCATTAAAGACAATGCCCAGACAATGCTGTCCAGTAAATATCGCGGAAATTATTTTTAATATAGGTTCCCTACTGGCCCGGAAATATGGATTATCCGTACTTTATGTTGTGGCAATTTCACCATTTCTACCAAAATTTGATGATTTTGTAATGAAAACAAGTGTATTAGCATTCAAAATCTAGTCAGCAAGAGCATTTACATGTGTCAGTGAAAACCTGTCAATAAATTCAAATTAATACCAAAAACGAAGCGTCTGCAAGCTTTCAAAAATGACGCTGACGTAAGTTTCAGTAACGTCATTAGAACTGCGCATTGCTTTGCAAGGAATAAATCGATAAAACTTGCAACGCTTCTAACTTCTGTATGGATATTGTAGAAAACGATGGACAAGAAAATGACAAAAATTAATTTTGTATTTACAAGGATATTCGACTTGAATGCGTAACACTGGAAAGACTTTATATATAAAATTAGCCCAGTGGTATGACTGGGACCTATTAAAATGAGTTGTAACTCAAAAAGGAAAAGTGTCTTTGTATAGTGTTTGGTATCATCTTAAAGCCAAAATGCAGTGCTTTTAGTGAATGCAAAGCAGTTGTACCCAGCTTGTCCCTAAACAAAGTCATGAGGCCATTTGCAAATCTATTCGAAAGCCCCTCGTATTTCTCCAGTGTTTCAGCATCGATATATGTGAAATACTTAAAACTAGGACAATGTCTGTTCCTCGCAACGCCTGAATTCTAGAATTAGAGTTCGGGCGGTGTTTTCTGGGACCCGTTTAAGATATCACATATAGTAACAACAACAAAAATTAAGTGTTTACATTGCTGTTTGTAAGCGGACATTAAACATCGAAAAGGTTATAAATATATATGGCAGTGAAAATAGTGACGCCTACCGTGAAAATAACATTATTTATTTATTCGAAGCAGTCGTCTGTTAAATAAACATTTCAAGAATGTACGTTAACATCATGTTAAATTATTTTTCTCCTCTGAAGAGTTATACTAACGGCCAGGATCGAGTTTATTTGCGTTATCGCTGATAGGCAGCATTAAAATACAGGTCTATCGCATACGGGACTGCTGGGTAGGCCGAAAATACATTGTTTACCATTACGTCACCTGGCCATGTGATTTGTTAGATTGGTCCATTCAAAGTTGTATCGGATATACGTCATGACGCGTCATGGCTACTCTTCAATGACCTGGCCGCGTGGTTATGTTTAAAAAAATGTTTTTGTCATAGAAAACATTATAATATCTAATGTCATATCTATGAAAGACCAAAGTAATATTATAGCTACAACAAGAGCTTCGCAAGCGGCGCATAATACGCCCGTGTTAATATCGTGAAGGAGTTACAGAATGAACAAGAATGTCTACAAAAGGATAGAAAGGCAGAAAAACAGGGGCAACAACTCTATAATTAATGTCGGCAACATTAGTTTTACAATTAAAACATTAAATACTATTAGTATACCAAAACTCAGCTTCCAAGGTGAAACGGCTGAGAAGTTGAGTAATGCCGAATTCAAACAAGGGAGATAATTCCCAAACTAAATATGCTACAGCTACCATTCTTGGTTCTAATACATTCCCATGACAATATACACATCACCATATTAAGCTGTATTAAAAAAAATTTAGTGGTTAAGGAGCTACAGAGTCAACAAAAATTATGCAAGGGCAGATAATTCAGAAATTAAGTAAGCCAGAGTTGTGATTCCTGCTCAGGATACATTGCCTCATTATTATACAGGGTGTTAAGAAAGGTCGTAGACATTATTTTGACTTACACTGAAAGCCAAATGATGGTATAATTTTGGCAAAACTTTGTAAGTGTGATACAGGAAGCACTACCAAAGATATACACTATATAAATTCTTTTTCGATTTAAAAATGACGTGAAAATCTAAATTGCCATGGACACACCCTCTACAGGGCTGACTAATGGAGAAGACGAAATTTGGATTTGTATTAGAGATCAGCATCTTAAGAGCTTGGTTTTCCAAAACTAATAGAACTATTTAAAAGTAAAAGTATGCAAAGACCAGGAACTGAAACAATCAAAATCCAAATCCAGCCCTCAAACCATAGTTGGAAACAACTAAGATTACAAATAATCAAGATACAGAGAACATATGGCCAACCGAGTGAGCAGCTTGTTCCCAAAAGGTGGCCACTCAGCAACCCAAACCGAACCAAACATAATAAGAACATACATAAGGTAAAACATCACAGAAACTCTGACACCAAAAACAGGCAACAGAGAACCACAACAGAACTACCGCCTTGGAACGGTCAGTAATGAATTACTGGGGGGCTTAAATCGATTTTACAGGCCCAACCTCACCCTCAGTTTCTGAAGTGGTACAAAACATTTAGTTGGTTGTTTGGTTCGCATGATAACCCTCTAACTCGTCAATGAATCATCACGGTAAACACATAAATCAAATTTCAACACCATGAAGAAGCAAAGACGAGGACTCAACAGATACAACGGGCCGTCTGACAGGTGGAGATCCCTGTCCTGCCAAACGACCCCACTGGAAATCTGAAGCAAAAGAAGGTCACCAGTTGAGCCCCGGTGGACCAAGCAACAGACAAAAAGGCTCCGGTCCCAACCAACTAAAATATATAGCTTTAGGTCGGGGCCATCATAGAGTCTGACGACCGATCCCCCGGTGTGCAATTAAAGAGTGCAGCAAAGTTATCAACCGTGATTGGGTTAATCACTAAGCATGCAGACTGTCGCATAACATTTAAATTATAGCCAATACGTTTGTGACGTATTATTATTTTTCGGAATTGATCAGAAAAATCAGTCCTACCCTTAATCTTTTTGAATTTGTATACTAAGTCACCATAAAATTCTGGTTCCGATAGGCCTTGGTGTAAAAGAAATTTTAATCCGACATCAAATTTTGAAACCAATTCATGGTGTCTGCGATAGAATTTAGAAAAAGCCTTTCTAAGCTTATGATACCGATAGCCCTGTTGAAGAAGTTTAGTAGTTAAACATTTATTACGAGCATTAAAGTCATCTACATGACTACACACTCTAGCAAATCTTATAAGCTGAGAAATATACACTCCATAAGAGGGACGACGTGGAACGTCACCATCCAAAAATGGAAAATTAACTATATCAAAGTCAAAGTCATCACGTTTATCATAAATTTTAGAAGATACAAAACCGTCAGAAATAGACAGATGCAAATCCAAAAAGGGGGCCTCGGTATCTGAAGTATTAGCTTTATTCAATTTAAGTTCAGGTGGGTAAATTTGGTTAACCATGCTTTCAAAATAAGGATTATCAATATTCAGAAGATCGTCTAAATATCTAGAGGTTGAGTTAAATGCCTCAATGATATCAGCTTGATTATCAACAGAAAGAGAAGTCATGAAATCTCTTTCATAACAAAATAAAAACAAATCGGCCACAAGAGGAGCACAATTTGTACCCATCGGAATACCAACAATTTGTCTGTATAACTTATTACCAAATCTGATGTAAATATTATCTAAGAGATATGATAAGGCGTCACATACATTCTGACATGACCAAAGACTATATCCTCTATATATTTTACGGTCAGTAGAAGTGAAAAACGCTTTCTTATCGTTACAGGCAATATAAAGGGTATCTTCATTTTTGGAGAACTTTTTGAAGGCCCTCTCAATCAAATCAACAAGTTTTTCCTTTATTAGATTATGGGGTAATGTGGTATAAAGAGTAGAAAAATCATAAGTGGACAAACTAGTCGCACGGAACCCTCTTGATTTCAGTTTACTAAGTAACTCACCAGAATTTTTTATAGACCAAAACATATTTTTCCCTGACCTCTCATACACTGTCTCATAGTACCAAATGACACGTGATTTTACAGCAGTGAGGCAAGAAGTTAATAATTTAGATAATTCTGTAGTAGTACAAGAGCTAGAGTTGGCAATGAATCTAGCTTTATACGTTTTTTTGTGAAGCTTAGGTAACCAATACATCGTAGGAAGCCTGTCTTGGCGTTCCTTAACGTTTACAGCAAACTTTAAAGGCAAATTATTTGAGTGGCTATTAACGACAGTCTTCTCATCTGTAAAAGTCTCTTCGTAAGCCGTGGTGCCGTTAAGTTCCTGCTTCAAAGTGTTAATATAGTGCATCCGACAAACAACAACAATGTTGTTTGCGGCCTTGTCAGCAGGAACCAAAACATACTTCCTATGAAAATCCTGGATACCCTGCTTCAAATATCTAAAGGAAGATTTAGGCTTAGGAGGTAAAAGATTAGTATTGTGTGAATAAAACTTTATACGTTTATCCACAATATTAAAGATACTTAGTTTCCATTTCTTTAAAGCGTTACTTTCAACACTCTCTCGTTTACACCAACGATTACCAAAATCATTTAATGCAGATGCAATTTCTTCCCTACATCTGTTGAAATCGACATGGGAAGGGAATCTATACTTAGGACCCTTAGAAACAATGTTACGAATTCTAGAATCCGGGATGATCTTCAAATTTCCAGTCACAACATGACCTGCTGATGGGTAAATAAATTTGGAATCTTTACAATCTCATGAATCAGGAGTATTAACATCGATGTCAAGATCAGACACAAGTTTATTAAAATTAAATATGATACTTCTAATTGGTTTGTTATACTTATAACAAATAATAGGTGGTTCAGAATTTTGGAAATAATCAGGTATGGAAGATGTAACAGATTTATCCTGAAATATACTAGGTAAATCTATAAAGTCAATACCTTTGTTAATGAAAGGGATTTTAATGAAATTTCTTTTATGATTGATTTCAGAATCAATTAGTGGACGGAGAGCGTGTTGAGTATAACATCTAGTTAGAAGTGCCGCTTCGTATATTTGGTGATTTCTATCGTAAAACCTATTAGCCTCTATATCCAATTTGCGTAAGACTGGAATGGGAAGGGAACTAAGAATTGAAAGCATAGCATGTCGGCCATGTTCCAATAATTTTGTTGATAAATCATTAAGAGAAGTGTTAGATTTTTTGGCAGCACATCTTTTACGTTTATCATTTCCTTTTTGTCTTATACCATGAGATCTGGATTTCTAAAAGAGAAAACACATCAAAATCTGGCATTTTAGAGATATTTCCCTCATGGTAGATGTTATCGTTAAAACCAAGTGGAGAAGCTGTAAAAGTACTGGTATTGCAGAAAATATTTTCGGATTTTTTTCATTTAGTTTTTTATTATCTTCCGACGGTTTACTACGGAATTTCTGACTAAATCGAAAGGGTACCCCCATTCTCAATTGCAACTTTAAATTTTAGGGGGTAGGGATAGAATCTATATCAGTATTTGTAAACACAGGGGTATTCTGTAGAATTTTTTTAGTCTTTTGTTATTAGATTTCCTGTAACATCGAGCGCAAACATTTGATCCGAATTTTGTTTTTATATTCTTCTGCAAAATCTCTCTTAACAAATTACTCTTTAGATTTAACTCGGATTCATTTTTCATTGAATTTTGCATTAAAATCTCGTTGTTTTGAAACAAAGTAGGTAAGAATATGGCATTGTTTAGGAAACTTTTAAAATACTTTATACTGGGGTACAAACCCCGTATAATAAACGAATTTTCTTGTCATTTAGATGTACTATTGAATAAGAAATGCTATTCTATCAACACATTTGCATAATTTGACTTTTCGGAGGTAAAATTTTAAATATATAATACTTTACAGATAAACCAAAAATATTTCTAAATTTAATTCTTGTCTCCCTTCCCTCTAAGACCAACTCAATGACATAAATGATTTTGTGTCAACTTTTGATTTCAAGTTTCATTTAAGATGTTACTTCATTACCCCCACCCCCTTTGCAAAATATTAATGCCTCGTCTGCTTTTTCATGTCAATGAATCATCTGTCAAAATGTGCATATTGTCTACGATTCCTTACAAGCTATTACTAATGAAATATGGTTTGGCGTAGTCTCTATCATTTAAGTTAGTTTTAAAATGATTATGCACTAAGGGATAAGAATAAACAACAGTTTCATATGGCACACCTATATGCGTAAAATCCATAATGAAAAGCAGGCCACATTGACACCTTGAGTACGAACTGCTATTTTTTTACAGTAAAGTGCGGTCGTAAAAGTTTTTACATTGTGGACCTTTTAATATTGAATAGTTCTTGAAACCTGGAAAGTTTTAAGATTTAATGAATGTTACTTCTGCAGTTATAAGCAATTTTGTAATGTCTTCGAACTTTCTTAACACCCTGTACACATTCCTGTAAAGTTGCATTATAATATTTCATGGTTAAGTAGATATGGAGTGAATGAGAACAGCCTAAGAATACTAATCAAAGGGAAGTTACTCCAAAATCAAGTAAGGTAGAGTAACCATGCACATTGCCACAAAGTTTAATCATGATATTCCAAATGGTTACCAAGTTATGATATGCACAAGATAAGAATACACAAAAATAGCCCAAAATTAATCAAAGGGATGTGACTCTAAAATGAAGTAAGAAAGAGCACCGATTTTTGTACGCGACACATCGTTGGGAATCCATACATACTACTATGAAGTTTGATCAAGATATAACAAACACTTATCTACCTATGGCGCGCACAAGACTTGCAAGGAAAATAAAGGGGGCAAAACTTCGAAACTAAGGAAGGGGGAGCAACCATTTTTGTATGCGACACGTTTCCTCCACCTAATACATATTCCTACAAAATTTCATGAAGATGTCCCAAACGGCTACTGAGTTATGGCGTGCACAAGAATGTTTACGGACGGACGGACAGCACCATGACATAATACGTCTGTTTTTTTCAAAACGGGCGAATAAAAACTAAATATCAGTTGGGTCGGTTTGCTTTCATTTTTATGGCTTGCTATTTTCGCGGAGCAATACAGACGTATACAGGCGTATTAATTTTATCCTCTGGAGGATAGGGATGAGTAAAATAAGGCAGTCAATCTTCGAAGATTGTGACGTACAAAAGGCAATGCCTAAAACTGAGAATTTATTCAGAATATGAAACTGTAGAAAGCTTCCAATAAATAGGAGCAATCGCCTCAGAAGACCATCTAAATGTGGAGGTACTTTCAATAATTGCCCTTTTAGCTATAACAAAGCTGAAGCCAGTCTATACAAATAACAACGCTGCATGCCTGTAAATGGTGGACTTTGACAGTAGAATTTCAAAAAGTAGTGCAGTTTTTTGCAAAGAGATCTTAATGAAGGTTATTAAACATGTCGCACAAGGAGCACGCTGCTAATAAAGATAAGCTAAGGAAGATACATGCAGCCACTGAGAATATAACGAGCTCCATACTGTGGTCTACTAACGGAACTAATGTGTTTTCCCAGGTGTCCTGGCTTAGTGAAGACGATCCTACAGGGCACAGTGAATGTAAAAACAAACAAAAAAAAAACGATGAGTTAGGAAGAGGTTAGGGACAACAGTAGGAGTACATGTATACAGGCATGGATTGTGCCGGCACAACCAGGGCCCAGAAGTAGTTTGGAATTTTAAGATAGCCAACACACGGAGGCTACCCCAAGTAGGGAACAAGACTTAGAAACTGGGCGTTCGCGTGAAATGAACCTAAAGCCGTAAATAATCAGGCCCAATTTTTTATTAAACAGGATTTGAGCCGCGACGCGAGAAAACATACAAAGTGGTTGTGCGCCCAGCCCAGACTCAGATCAGCCTGGGCAGTATGATCAGAGTCTTCGCTGTCCGCATAAAGGTAGCTTAGATCCTAAGCTACCCTGTAAGCGCTTATGGAAGACTCTGCTCAGACTAGGCAGATGCCCAGGCTGATCTGAGCCTGCACTGGGCGCACAACCACTTTGTTGGTTTTTTCGCGTCGCGGCTCATTTATAGACTGCAGTGACAACAACCTCGTCAGTTCGAAGGTGCTGAAACCAAACAACTTTGAGAAGTATTTATTAGTGTCTTACTGTTCGCCCTCCAAAATACTTTAAATCCTGTGTATTGATTACTTTTATCACTTTTAAACTCGACTATTGCGTGGGAACCGTTTATGTATAAATTATGTGGTACAGAACTACCGCAGAATGGACCTGAAATATACAAGAAACAAGAACTTAATATTTATTCATCTATTTTTTTCACAATGTTATGACAACATAAACATGACCTTGTACATACAACTTTGAAGCATATATACGTGCCAGTAAAATGGCACATGTCTACACTTGTATGTATATGTGTAATATTGCGAATGGTTAAAAAGAAAAAAAAAACACTTATAATAATTGAGCCGCGACACGACAAAGCGAACAATGTGGTTGTGCGCCGAGCACTGACTCACATCAGTCTCGGCATCCGCCCAGTCTAATCAGATTCGTACCTAAGCGCTTGGTCTAAGCTACCTTCATGCGTCCAGTGAAGATTCTGATCAGACTGGGCGGATGCCCAGGCTGATCTGAGTCTGCGCTGGGCGCACAACCACATTGTTGGTTTTGTCGTGTCGCGGCTCAATTGTAAAACAAAAACAGATAAATAGTCAATTCGCAATATATCGAGGTCGAAGTTTATCTGCAAATAAAATCTAGTCCGATAAAACTCACTTTTAGACACCAGCAGTTTGAGACAAACTTGATATAGAAGGATGCTTTGAGATATCAGTAGGATAACGATAGTCAACAGAAAGTCAGTCGGTACGTTCCGTGAAAACCCCACAAATATCGTATCCTGCTTTTGTCGACTTCAATTAGTATTGTAAAAAGAGAGAATATCATGTTAGTACCTTTTGATATCAAGTTTATTCAGCAAATCCAGAAACACTGTAGAAAGGATGATGCATGGAAAGCGATACTTTCGTGTTTCTCGTCGAGCCTGATAGGCTTGAAATCAAACGACACTGGCATGGTTTTCTATATATCATGCATCATTTAAAGATTTTAAGGCTTAATGCTGTTTTGTCAGACTTTGATGACATAGCCACTGCGTAATGACGTAAGTCGGTGATGTCATTTGCGATTGCACATTGTTAACACGGCCAACGTCAATTAATAGTCAGTCGTCTTCAATCGTTTCTAAAAGCACTGCCTGGTATCATTCGCGTAAGCGCAGTTCAGAAGTGACATGATATCACAATTTTGTTATATATACATTAAAGGCTCCATTGCTCTATCAGCATGAAAACTTTTATCATGAGGTATCGCTGCAATCTTCTCACTAAAGTTTAATAATTGTAAATGACCGTGATTAGACAGCTTTCAAAAAGTAAAACAATCTTTAATTTTTTCATAAAAAGGGTTTAAAAACTTATTTGGGTCATTTTAGTTGGCAACTAAAATGACTTACTTTCGATTTCATAAAATGGTAAAAATACAATGCACAGGCTTGGAGTCCCAATCACTATCCCGCCTATGTTTATACAGCGTGGTAGACGAGAAACCAGAACAGAAAATTGTATTTTGTGAAGCGATTTGTTATTTTTCAAAAACTTGTTTTCTATACTTTTTGCCATTTATATGACTCAATATATGCACACCAACCAACATTTTATCACCAAAAGTGAAAGTTGAACCGCTTTTTACTATGATTTGAGTTTAGGCATTTTACCGCTTATAGGACTATGGAGACTTTAACATAGATAAATCGGGTGGAATTTTGCTGCAGACGGATGATAAATTACGCTGTTTATTGATCGAATGTAAGTGACTCCTTTCTTGGGCTGCCTATATTAGTCATGTGGGGAACTATGACCCCTGGGGATGGTCGGGTCGGTGATAATGCTGGGTAACTTTCAGTGCCGGGGCGGCTTACTAATTTGAATACAGGTTGGCGAGGACCGGCTGTATATGCAGCAGGTGCGAGATGGGGTGGTTTTGATATTTTTCCACGTGTATCATATCTTCCTAGTCTTTCTATCTCTCTTTCGGACACAGCTCGACATAGATTGAAATACTGTCGGCGTCTGAACAGAAATTACAATGTTTGCTTCTGAACACTGTTTGCTTATAAAATACAAAAAAAAAGCAAAAAAACAAAAACAAAAAAAAAAACAAAAAAAAAAACAAGAAAATATCCACCAGAAACCACTAATACGAGAACTTGACACATCAAAATAATAAGGATTGACGAGTCCACTTGTCACTAAATGGGTTGACGTACCTTTATGCTTAGGCATAGGACTGCCGGCTGCATAAATTGAAACATAGTCATACTGACATCCGACGTCGGTTTCAAGACGAAACGAAGTAGCAAACTTGAAAGAAATGGTCTGAAATTTAAACAACAGAACGCGATTACAATAAAAAAAATACCAGCTAAAATTCCTGATAATCTGTTTATCTACTAAAATATTTGACTTGAGATAAATGGGTGTAGTTTCAGGGAAAGCAACTCTGGCATTTACATTTGCCTACCTTCTAATTAGGGATCAACTCTTCAAGGAAAGAATTTGCTCCTACGGGTGCAATTTTTTTCTTTTAAGAGTAGGCCCCATTTTGGAAGAGCTACATCCTCCAGGGAAGCAACCAGAAAGTTACGAAACTTATTTCCTAAAAATGGCATAGAAACATGCAAGTGTACCCATACACTTGAATGTACATACTATGGTGATGCAAAAACTGCTGTTAGTCTTTGCTGCTTACTAATGTGCGCTTATTAATATACGTTGGTATGGAAAGAAAAGCCAATAAAAACTGTATCCATTGACTTTAAAGACTTTGCAAATATTTCCTTCAATAATACTTCCCCAAAATAAGAATCTATAAACATATGCTAGATTTGAATACATATACTACTAGTCATTCAACAATGATCTGTGATGTTAAAGAAGATGCCCGATAGAGATTGTACAGGCTAATTTGAATCTTCGCTGTTAGCATTGGCTCTTCTAAACTTTTTCACGCAACACTACTCATTTTGCTTGAAGAGTTTCTTTGGGTCTACAGATTATTCATGCAACAAAGGAAGACCCATGCGCCCGTACTTTATTGTCAGGACTGAAAGATTCTTCTCTCGTCACACATTTCTTGTACAGTTGTGAAAAGGATCTTGCATACTTATTTGCTATTGCCATTTTCAAATGGCATACCCATTTCCAAATGGCATGCATCTACAGTTTTAACCATCTGCTCTTATAAATATGTTTAAAAGCCTTACCCTTGTGTTGCTGGGAGCGAAGATATGGTATTTACAGTTAACGCTGTTAGGATAGTAGGACGGATAATTTGGAGATTTTACTTCTCCCGATGTACCTGTGTGGTTTAACTGTCCACATCCTGCAATGGATTAAGCTAAGGTCTCAAGGTTATAAAACTTTTCCCTGGTCGACTCAGCTGAGCATAAAATTTCACCTGCTAATAAATAGCAAATTACTGGCTAGTACAATTGTTTTCTTGCTCAGTTTAGCTAAGAATGTAATTTTCTCTGCTAATGAATATGTAAATGCCAACATTAGATAGCATCTTCATATTTGTCAGCAGTGAAAATTTTATGCTCAGCTGAGTTGAGCACGACAAAGGTTTCCAGAGTTACAGTAGTGACGAGAGTATAAATATATTTATGTATGGATGACCACTCAAAAGAGGAGTTAAATACAAGAGAGCAAATTTTATAAGTCAAATGGGTCTCTCTGTAAAAATGGCAAACACATAATTTAGGTGGATCAATGATCACTAAGAAATTGTATTGCGTTCGGAGTCCATTGATAATTTTACCATTGGTACCTTTGGCTTCCATTAGTTTCCAATGGTATCATTTACAGCCTAAAATCTTCGACCCGATATCCGAATATTAGCACTCTTCTTCTGTTGCTGGTAAGAATGGAAATAGTTCATCGTGTGTGACACTTTTACACACTGGTCTGGCATTCAACACAGGCAACGAAGGAAGGCAACGTACTATAAAACTTGATTTTTTTTTCGCATATCTCTTAGATGAATATCAAACTATTAGTCTTACGGACCCGGCAGTCTGTTTTACCTCTTAGTCAGACCAGAGTTTTAAAGAAATCCCATCTAGTATAAATGCAGTGCTTGAATATGTTTCTTTACCGATTCGTTGCATCGAGGTTGTGGTCCAAAAATTGTTTTCAAGCAATTCTTGAATATGCATATGAATTCAGTAAAACTTTTGATTCCTATTTCAAGAGCCGGGGATCGGATGCATGGTCCTTGAGACTATACTGTACGTCTGAAACTAACTTACCCTGATGAGGGGAACAAGCAAGATTCCTGTACGTTGTCTTCGTTGCCTGTGTTGAATGCCAGACTAGTGTGGCTTTATTCAAACAGTAAATGAATCCACGATATCCCATATACAATGCCTAAGCCATATAAGTAGTTGTCAGAAAGAATTCAACCCAAGAACCCAATAAATTGCAAATAGTATGAAAGTTATTTAAATGTATAACAATTTAATGATTATCAGTGGCTACCACCAAAAAACTCCGAAAGTAATTGGCGTGTCGTTGCTACCGTTGGCAAAACTCTGAACGAACCTTTTTACTACGTGTGATTAAATTATGGACTGCGATACTTTACATCTTCAAAGACAACAAATTCGGGTTGAAGTACCAGTAAAATATGCCCGCAAACCTTACAGCGTTTATTTTTATATTTCGAACCTTATCGTTGTTCGTTCAAATCGACTAAAAGACACCTTGACTCACAGCACTCATGAAGATGGCACGAATAAACAGGCTTTATTGCAATACTTTACATGAAAGCGCATCTTTTTAGGAAACTGTAAAGTTACAGGTGGCTAATTAACATTGGCTAGCAAGCTAAGACATACTTTCTACAAGAGCAAAGGGTGCTGATTGGTTAAGATTTCCTGTTAAGATAATTGATGCCTCTGTCATAAGATTAACAGCCTTTTTGAGAAATCTAAGGTCAAATGTTTTTTTGCAGAAAATTTAATTGATGCCAGGTGCCTTTAGATAAAGATTTTGCATGCATTCAAAGAGAAAAGGTATAAACATGCAAAGGTGCTTTTGAAATTCGCTGATCTTATTCCACGGTATCTAAAGCAAAATCTTGTACATGTAACCATAAACACTAGCTTACTTTGATAAAGATACATATACAGCGAGACTGACTGGGTCCTATTTTCCGCATATGCAATGCTGGACTGCCTTTTCTGTTGACAAATTCCTAATTGCTTAGTTTCGGTAAAGTGCAAACCCATAAAGGTGACAGTTTAGATTTCTGATATATTTAACGGATTTGGCATTAGAATTCCACAGATACTAGATCTATTCGCAAACGATCTACAGGCAGTAGATAAACACGCCTACCAATGGCTCTCATGCGAAACCGGGGTTCAGAACGCAAATCCATGAGAGGAGTTTCCGGTTTTGCAGTAGGGGAGCCGAAATCGTTAACAAATTTGACATCGGCACAAGGTTTGAGGTATTTATTTTCTCTGAAGACTATTTATGCAAAATATAAGAATGGTACATGTACTTTGTCATATGTAGATTGTTTCTTTGGCGCATGAAAGGATTCGGCAAATGGTCTTGCATTTTTCTAGATATGCATTTAGTACGGCGGAGCATGTGTTCAAGGTCAATCTCGGCGACATATACATGTTGGAAAAGGTCTCAATCTCTTGCTTGATTTTGAGTCTCTGACCTTGCCAGTCACAAAGAAGTGAGCAGAACTACTGTATGCGTGAATCCAAACGTTTAAAGTAAGCTTTTTGCGTTGGACAGTTTAGTTTTTAGAAAATATACGCAAAAAATTTGGCGTCGTCAGCCCGGTTCCGCATGAGATTTTAGAAAATATAAGGAATTTTTATCAAACACAAAACAGCTTCTGAACAATAATTGGATCCAAACTAACATGAGCTCTGTGATAAATCATTATTTTATACATTGCAATGACTACTTTTAGGCTGTTTTTATTCCCTGTTTGTCTTTTGTAGGCCTTTTGCAAACCCTCTTTCAAATCCTCTTGATGCCTCGAAAACAGACAAACGGGGAATAAAAACAGCCAGAAGGTCATCTGCAATGTATAAAATAATGATTTATCACAGAGCTCATGTTAGTTTTGATCCAATTATTGTTCAGAAGCTGTTTTGTGTTTGATAAAAATTCCTTATATTTTCTAAAATCTCATGCGGAACCGGGCTGACGACGCCAACTTTTTGCGTATATTTTCTAAAAACTAAACTGTCCAACGCCAAAAGCTTACTTTAAACGTTTGGATTCACGCATACAGTAGTTCTGTTCACTTCTTTGCGACTGACAAGATCAGAGACTCAAAATCAATCAAGAGATTAAGCCTTTTTCATACATGTATATATCGCCGAGATTGACTTTGACCACATGCTCCGCCGTACTAAATGCATATATGGAAAAATGCAAGGCCATTTGCCGAATCCTTTCATGTGCCGAAGAAACAATCTATATGTGACAAAATAGCATTCTTATATTTTGCATAAATAGTTTTCAAAGAAAATAAAATTTCCTTTTAAAAGGAAGGCTTGTCCAGCTAAGCCAGTGAAAGGTTCATCAGTTGTTTATTCAAGTAAACCCAGTTGTTAGTGCACTTTCTGTTGCTAATTTTTATTTAGCAAAGTAAAATTTCTTAAAGGTAGGTTCCTGTACTTTGGAATGCATCATAATTTTGATGATCGTTCATCCAAGTTGTTGGAAAGCACTTATAAAAGGGAATGAATAAGTTTCACTAAAAAGTGTAAATCAAAAAATATTAGAAAAGTTGTTTTGCAAGGGATTTCCTAACTCTCCTTCTCACACCAGTTAGCGCTATTTTTAGTTCGCGCCAAAAAAAGATAACGTGACTGACGTCATGCTGCATTGCATTTTGGGATAGTTTTAACCCATCCGCCATGCCAGGACCTCTAGGAGAGCTCACGGCAAGGGAAAATTGACCTTTGGAGAATGGCATCAAAAAAATTGCCCACCTATAGACATAATAAACATAGTTATTTTTAGAACTGGAATTCCAACGAAAGAAAGTAAACCAAAAGGGAAAACGACTATTTTCTTCAACATCTGACGAGTTTCTCAGTAGCAACAAATTCAGAAAAATAATAGAATTCAAAACTGCTCAGAAAAATGCGAAATTATTTTGTAAACATAATTGTTATCGCTAGTCCAGGAACCTACCTTTAAAGTCTCAATAGTCCTATCAGCGGTAAAAACGCCTAAACTCAAATCATTGTAAAAAGCGGTTCAACCTTCACGTTTGGTAATAAATTGTGAGTTGGTGTGCATATATTGAGTCATATAACTGGCAAAAAGTAGAGAAAACAAGTTTTTGAAAAATAACAAAACGCTCCACAAGATACAATTTCCTGTTCTGGTTTCCCGTTCAGCCATGCTATATAAACATAGGCGAGATAGTGATTGGGACTCTACGCGTGTACATTGTATTTTTACCATTTAATGAAATCGAAAGTAGGTCATTTTAGTTGCCAACTAAAATGACCCAGATAAGTTTTCAAACCGATTTTAAGTGAAACTCAAGGATGTTTTATTTTTTTAAAGCTACATAATCACGGTCATTTACAATTACGAAACTGTAGAGAGAAGCTTGCGGCGATACCTCTTGATAAAAATTTTCATGCTGATAGAGCAATGGAGCCTTTAACTTCTTGAATGGTGGCATTATCTACAGGTGTGAGGTAAAAACAAGTGTAGACTTTATTTGAAAAAAAACAGGTTGAGGAAATATGTAAACACACACACACGGGCCGTGTTACGCAATCGGTAGGGCACTTGACTCATAAGTCAGAGGCCCTGGGTTCGAAACCCGGTCTTAGTACTGGTTAACCGCTTAGGAGGTCTGAGCCTGCCCAGGAATAGTGTGGTTAGGTTAACTGACCGTCTCGAATTGACCATTGCTGTTTACCGTGGACGTTAAGCGACAAATCACACAAACACATACACACACACACGTACGCACGCGCGCACAGAGAGAGAGAGAGAGAGAGAGAAAGAGAGAGAGAGAGACTTTTCCAACGTTTAAGCCGTTAGGCATGTCTCAAGGAAAATTACTATATGGACCTATTTCAAGTCTGTTCTATATGGCTGCTAAGTCACATTTAGTTTGAATCAATATTTTAGGAAAGACTGTAACAAACCTGTGTCTGTGGAATCTTGGCACATCTGAACTTGGCATCAAAAAAAAAGACAACAAATATATATTCACTGAACTACATTTTTGGTTTTACATTTTGGTAGTAGCATCAGTGACAGTGACTAGAAGGAAATTTTGACACTCTGAGAAGAAAATGCATGCTACTATTGTTTGAGATAATGACTTACTTGCTTTACAACATTTGGGAACAACAAAGCACGGAACCCATTGTGTTCATACTCCCATGAACTTCCGAAAAATGAAATTTATCTCTTACATTTATACTATGTTTTCACATCAATTTTGGTACTTATTTGTGAAGTTCTGGCTAATTTTACGCCAAGGAAAGGACGAAGAATAGCTATTTACCAACGTGTTTGGTAATGACGTTCAACAGCCGTCACTATGACATGACGTATATCAAACGTTACGTCGGCCAATCAACTTATCGAATAATCCGTGACGTCGAATAATCCGTGACGTCGCTTAAGCGTAACATTGCATGACTGCGTGTTGTTCATGGATGTATGTACATCGTCAGCCCAGTAAAGGTTCATCTAAGGAAATCGTAGAATTGTGTAAATATTTCTCTGTACATTTGTATAGGTGAAATTAAAAGGCAACATTAGAGACTGTGACAAGAAAACATTGATGCAAAGCATCAATACGCCGTGAAAGTCAGTCACATTTAGCTTCTGCGACCAGTAGGCCTAACTGTGCACATATACAGGAATCTCGACACTAGCAAAGGTAGCCTAATATAGAGTTATGCGGTGTTGTGAAGCTGATTATAGTTTATTGGCTTTCTGCTACTATTGTATACGTCATAAGCATGTGGGCAGGTTCTTGACAAACATGCATCATAATGATGGATTTCTGATCTGCTCGGATTTATTTTCTATTCAGATAATATTTTAGTTTCGCCTGCTACTAGCAGAAACTAGGTAGATCTACATGTGTATTACTTTACTGTTCCTGTGTCTGCGGCATTATCACCGTCGGTGCCGGTGTCGTATACTTAACGTTTTTTGGTTGAGTGGTTTTTGTGACAATGCGCAAACAGGAGAGAGATAGCATGTCCTTATGTAATATTGGAAATAGACTTCAACTCTAGGTTTCATCATATTTTACTCCATGTAACATGGTTATTTTTTGCCCATAAAGTAATATTGATTGTTGACGCAGTAATTCTGCATATGTTGAACTTCAGTTCAGTTCAGTTCAATTTCCTAGGGCTGGTTCAGCCACTAGGAACACGTTGATAGGAAAATTGAACTTAGTTTAAACCAATTTTTTAATTTAATTTATTTATTTTTTATTAGTGAAAGGTCAATATACAGTAATACGTCAAGCTTTCAAAAATATATACATTCTGCTGGCTATCACTCTGACATGTAATTATTTACGTTCAAATTTGTATATTTATTATGTTGTTTAAAAATGATCTTTACCTTTAAGAAACTAGTCTACTGCGTAATACAAAATTAACGAAGACTTGTTGCAAATTATATAAGTATTACCTCCCTTGAAACATGCCATAGGCGATTCCACAAAGGTACCTATCAGACTGCATTTTGCGCAGTCTGATCATTACCATGTGGGCGATTGTATACATTTTCTGTTGTCGGATGGGGATAAAAAAAAATGCACTGAGGCAAAGTAGCAGGCGAAAATTGTATGTATTTTATGACGTACGCGAAGGTACAAAAAATCGTCCGGCATATACTAAAATATAGAGTGGAGTCAACCTTTGGAGTGGAGCCTTGGAGTGGAGTGGGTTTTTTTATTTTTTTATTTTCAAACTGCCAAGACTTAATGCTGCTGACTCGGATAAATATACAGTATGGCCATAATGTTTAATTATTGTTCCCCAAAGTATACTTGGCTTGGCCTAGCCTGATTCATAGTATTATGCTTTCAAGCAAGCTATTATGTTATTTCACATAATCTGGCTAGTCCAGGAGAGAAATTAGAACATGCCCCTTTGCATTTTGCAACTGGTCATTGCCCGAAAATGGTGAGGCATGGTTTCTTGTCCAGAATACTCCAAAATACCATTCCAAAAAACCACGCCACTCCATAGGTTGACTCCACTCCATATTTTAGTATATGCCAACTCTCCTGGTATTTTCCGAATGAGCGTGACGTCATTTCTTCCGAAAATAACTCGGTATCACTAAACGACATGAATACTGGCTTGTGGCCGAAACCACAAGCCAATAAATACCTCAAACCTTGTGCCGATGTCAAATTTGTTTACGATTTTGGTTCCCCTACTGCAAAACCGGAAACTCCTCTCATGGATATGCGTTCTGAACCGCGGTTTCGCATGAGAGCGATAGGTAGGCGTGATAAATAGCCGTTAGTGGTACATGTAGAAACATATCTCTGTAGACCAAAATGCAGCTTGCTAGCCCAAGTTCATTATATGTAGGCACCAGGAGATTATTATAGCGGTAGAGAAGGTTCTAAGATGGAGCCTAATAAGGTGAAACTGGATTACTATTGCAGCAATCACTGTCAAAAAACACAACAAAATATTCATTATTGCAGATAATGGTTTTTATGACAGATTTAGGAATTTATTTTCTATCCCGCGTGACTTAAGGCGGAATTGCCATAAAGCGAATTCAAATTTTTTGAAAAGCTGCGCTTACTTCAGTTTATGCTAATTATCGGATCACGTGACATAAACATTCGCCTTGGCTAAATTCAGCGCTGAATAAAAAATTTCTGTCACGTTTTGGTGGATTATTTTCAATTTATAAGATTTAAACTGTATGAAATATATACCAGTATGATGTAAACAATTTCTTCTCTCGTGTTGGACTAATTTTCACCAGTTTGAGTGAGTATTTTCATGTACTTTGAAGAATATGTTACGGCGTGTAATTGATTTATCTGACTTTACACATTTGACTGTACGTATTGTGTAGAATGGCTACTGCTGAGAAACAGACAAACGTTTGTCTCATGGGACACTCCTTCATACGTCGGCTAGACGAGTATATGGTGCAAAGTGGAAAGGAGAACCTGAAGTTATTCAGACATTTATTTGCAGTTTCAGTGAAAACACAGGGCGGCCTGACAATGGCGAGAATGGGCCGATCAAAAACTTACACGGAATTTTCAGTTACTCCAGATATTTGTGTGATTCATATTGGAGAGAATGACTTGGATGTTACTGATTCGGAGTCGGAGGATTCTTCACTGGTGCAAGAACAAAGAATTTCTAGATTGGTTGACCATATTTGTTCTTTTGTTGAATACCTGCTAGTGGGTGTAGGTATTCACAGGGTCGTTGTTGGACAGTTATTGAGGCGACAACCTTGGGCGATCAAGGCCCTCACATTTAATGAGGATGTTATTACTGTCAATCAGAGACTCGAAGAGCGTCTACGTTCGATTGAAGGAGCTTGCTTTTGGCACCATAGGGGTTTCTGGGACTCGTATGACTTTCTTGGAAGAGATGGTGTTCACATTCGTAGTTCAAGAAATGATACGCGTCATATGAACAGATATTTGCAGAGTCTCAAGAGTGCTGTTTTATGGGCTGCTAATCATTGAAACTTTACCATGCTTGAGGAAAATGTCTGATGAAATTGGATGACATTCATATATGGATGACATTCATATATACAATAGCATTTTAATGGCCCCACAGGGTAAACAAGCCATTGAGGTTTGAGCCATTGAAGTTCTACTGTATGTATGCCATTTACACAATTGTATCCAACCCATTTTATTAATTTATACATATATATTCATAATTTCAATTAGTCCAAGTTGTGTAGTTTGCTTTGCAGCTAAATTAAATTAGGTGACACAAAGTCCTTAGATTGTCAAATCATGTAAATTTGTTAAACCGTTGATTGTGGAATACATTACTCCACCGACAACAAACAAATATTAGAATGAAATATGCATGGCGCATGGCCACAGACCACGAAAAAAGTGGCAGTGTTCTCCAACAACTCACCCCCCTCCCCCTCCCCAAAATTAATAAAAAAAAAAAAAAAAGAAGAAGGTTTTTGACGTGTTGATCAAGTGTAGAAATTCTTAATATATCAATACGTTGCCAATAGCCAAAATTTCCATCATGAATTATCAACTCATGATCCTAAGCGCATTTAAAACAACTTTTCTGGCTAAGAAATGACAATAATAGAATTTGGGTAAATTTTCATTGGAAATTAAGGCATATTGTTGAGGGAACTTGTTGAGGATGGTTATAAAACAATGCATAAAACATCAACTTAACAAGACTTTTTTGTATGCAAAAAGGTGGCGTAGAAAATAGGCCACAAGGTGGTACTGTACATGTTACATACATAGATCAGTACGCATATTTATCAGATGGTGGTAGATAGGGGTGGTGGCGGGTTGAAAATAATCCACCAAAACGTGACAGAAATTTTTTATTCAGCGCTGAATTTAGCCAAGGCGAATGTTTATGTCACGTGATCCGATAATTAGCATAAACTGAAGTAAGCGCAGCTTTTCAAAAAATTTGAATTCGCTTTATGGCAATTCCGCCTTAAGTCACGCGGGATAGAAAATAAATTCCTAAATCTGTCATAAAAACCATTATCTGCAATAATGAATATTTATGACATATCCAGGACGGTGACACTGAAGCTAGTTTTTGCGAGGAAGAATTATGCAAAACAAGAGTATGTTTGAATTGAAACTGTCATTTATTTTAAATGACGGAAAGTGATAATTGAATATGAAACTAACATATTTACATGTACATAAACAAACATGTTATAAAACAATGCATAAAACAACAAGTTAACAAGACTTTTTCTTGTATGCAAAAAGGTGGCGTAGAAAATAGGCCAAAAGAATTATTAAGCAACACTTACTAGTGTATACTCATTGTTATTATTCATCAATTTTATTTGATAATGTATTTACGTATTGATTTATTTTCAGGTTTTTAAACCAGTGAAAATACAATGCTTATCTTTATTTAACAATATTATTATTGCTTTTTTCTTAAATATGTTTTATTATATTATATTAAGTTTTATCGAGTTATCAAGTCAAGTCAAAATAGCCTATCATGCACAAATGCAAAAATATCCATTGCCTTTATCACTGAGATGTGTTAAATTTAAAGAGAAATATATCAAACTTGATTTATTACTACAACATGTAGCAATAAATGCCGTCACGTGGTCCAGCCACTGCGTGCGGTATTTGTGGATTAAAACTTACTCCATGCTCCTCCATGACAATTAGCATAAACTTCGTCACTTCCATCCCGACAATCCCTATCACCATCGCAAAGCCAACCTGTCCCGATACACTTCCTCTCGTGAACACATGGAAAATTACTGCCGCTACACGTAAACGCTAGAGAACAAAACGACAATGCCTTTAATTTTCATCTGTTACAACAATGATTTATAATGAGCCGCGGCACGAGAAAACCAACAAAGTGGTTGTATAAACAGCGCATACTCAAGTCAGCCTGGGCATACGCCCTTGCAGATGAGACTCTTTGTTCAGCGCTTAAAGGATAGCCTTAACCCTTAAATGTTAAGGGTCTAAGATATCTCCTTGCGGACAGCGAAGCCTCTGATCAGTCTGGGCAGATGCCCAGGCTGATCTGAGTCTGCACTCGGCGCCAAACCACATTGTTGGTTTTGTCGTGTCGCTGCTGAAATTTAGTTTTAAACTTTATTTGTCACTTACCTAGTGCATGTGTCCTGGATCCGGGTTCAAAATCATCTTAAATCTTAAGAATGACCTTAAATCTAAGTACGATAATTTGACATGTGAATAAAAGTGCTCAAAAACAAAGTTTTGATTACTCTTTCTTATGACAACCTCATCAGGATAGTAATAAGGATCACATGAAACATGTGTCAGAGGTTTTCTCAGAGTGAAAAAAATCGACCTTAATTTAAGCCGAATGAATGGGAACTTGTGCCAGATTGCACCACCAAAAGGGAAATGTCAACAATACTTGATGTTGGTCTAAATTATTTAGTTCAGTAAAGATAGCTGAGTTGCCACCTATTTGGGAAAGAGCTGCTGACTGGGCTTATCACTTGTTATTTATTGTTTGTTGGGATGTCTTTGTCAATATTTCCCTTTGATGTTGGGGATAGGGTTTGGGATCTGATTCAGTCAGTTCCTGGAGTGTAGTTACTCTTTAAATTTTAATGTATGACTGAAATACGGGAATATTTCCCAAACTGCAAGTATTACTGCGAAGATGTGAAAGAACAAACATTATGCACGGCCGGTAAACCTGCAATTCTAGCCACGACACGAGAAACCCAACAATGTGGTTGTGCGCCCTAGGCAGACTCAGATCAGCCTGGGCATCCGCCCAGTCTGGTCAGACTCTTCGCTCAGCGCTTAAAGGGTAGCTAAGAGTCTATGCGCACAGCAAAAACTCTGATCAGACTGGGCGGATGCCCAGGCTGATCTGAGCCTGGGCTGGACGCACAACCACATTGTTGGTTTTCTCGTGTCGCGGCTCATATAACAATATTGTTCAAAGGCTACAGGAATACTTTATAGTCTGTTTGCTCCCAAGTGCAAACGGGGTTTTGCTTTTTTTCTCGCAAACGATGAAAGTCCCATTAAATGCTCTTATTTTCTAATGATTCTTATAGCTATACATAACAGAAAAAACCTAAGTTTTGGATAGTTTTTGGAAATATTTTCCATTAACAGTAATGCAAAAACGGAGCAGTTTCACTGAAGGGCGTCGTATGGTTATTAGAACAGCCAAAATATTGTTGGCAGGCAATACGTAAATTCGATACGTACTACAGCTCTGGGCGTATATATGAATGAAATAGTACAAATGTGTTCACCTTTCCGCACGCGTAACGCATGATGCCACTGGTCAGGTGGTACATATACATTGTACTATGTTGTAAATAAACATTTAATTATTGCATAGTCTTCAGAGTAAAAAGTGTATTTTTTAATTTTAATAATATATTTCTGAAACAAAAAGAAGCAAAATATGATTCAGAATAAAATTTTAATTAATTTTGCAAATTTGGTTCTAAATAGCATGCGTTGGTCAAATGTTATTATACGTAAGTCTTAGAGTAAATTGGAATTCAAACAGCCAATATTTACTCCCTTGTAATTAAGAGGCGAAAACGACATATTTTAGGTCTTTTTGGAGAGATTTTTTTATGCAAACCTTCAAATTTCTACAAAAATATGATTTTGTTATGTATAGGATAAATATTAAAAATGAGGAATTCGAAAATCATCTACCTCACATCAATTCTGAGAAAATATTAGGAATGTCATTTGCATTTGGGAGGAAATGGACTATGCCTTTTTATTTGACTTATATGAGCCGCGACACGACAAAACCAACAATGTGGTTGTGCGCCCAGCGCAGACTCAGATCAGCCTGGGCATCCACCCAGTCTGATCAGAGTCTTCGCTGTCCGCATGAAGGTAGCCTAGACCCTTAGCTACCCTTTAAGCGCTTAGCGAAGAGTCTTATCTGATTGGGTGAATGCCCAGCCTGATCTGAGTCTGCGCAGGGCGCACAACCACTTTGTTGGTTTTCTCGCGTCGCGGCTCATATGTTTGTTAAGCATTCATGTGCACAATATTTGCTCTGAAGTAAAAGAATAAGTTGAAATACCTCGAAGCATCTGAAATGGGGTTTCGGCTTGCCCCTTTTCAGGAGTTGGTGATCATTCGCTAATCAATTGTCTACAACTTGATTGATGTCACTAAATAAATAGTAAGGCTTAAGTGCTGTCATCGATAGCCAAAATGTCTGTAATATGCACAATTTGGTATACCAGGTTTAGCATTTCAAGACCGCGCTGTTCAGAACTTATTGGTCTCTCACCCTGCTTAGCTCCCAATCAGATAAGTTCATGTAGTTCAAACCGCAAAAATAAGCCAGTTAGAAAGTTATTGCTATGATAGGAGAAAGTAGCACACATGATTAAGTAGTGCCCCCCAACACCCTCAAAGTATACATGCTATTACTTACGGGGACAACCGTTTTCGTCTGAGTCATCGCCGCAATCATCATCACCGTCGCACCTATAATAAATTATTGACATGAAAAGGAGCATGCAGCGTCATAAGCGTTTTTATTTCTATTGCTATTATAGCATACTATGTTCGAAAATTTGAATAGAATAGTCATTTAAGCTAATTATCGGCAGAAACACAGTGTGTAAATTTGCAAAATAGTGTTGGTGAAGAGATGTGAAAAAACTAAAAGAGCGAATTAAACAAGTATAAAAGCCTCGTATCCACTTTTTGTTTTTGGATTAACTTAAGCCGCGTTTACACGGGCAAAGTTTCTGTGACAAAGACGGTTTGCCACAGAAAAATGTGTTCGTGTAAATGCCAAAATATGACAATGTTCCCTTGACAAATATATATGTTAAAGTTACTTCGGTAAATTAAATTTGTCCGTGTAAACGGAGAACGGTAAATTAAATTTGTCCGTGTAAACGGAGAACTTTGCTAAAGATTATGTAACAAAGAACTTTCTTATAAGCGTGAAAAATGTGGCAAAGATTTTGTTACATTGCTGTAGGTAACTTTGACGAATAATATTTGGTCGTGTGAACATTGCAGCAAATATTTCATTGCCAAAGCTTATTTGACAAAGATTCTATGTCACATTTCCTTTAACAAATACTTTGGTCCGTGTAAGGGCGCGTTTACACGAGCAAATTTTCTATGTCAAAGAAACTTTAACAAAGAAAGTATGACAAACATTTTGCGTTTACACGGAGCAAATTATTTGTTAAAGAAAATGTGCCATAGAATCTTTGTCACATAAACTTTGGCAATGAAATAATTGCTGCAGTGTTCACACGACCAAATATTATTATTTAAAGTTACCTGCAGCGATGAAACAAAATCTTTGTAACATTTTCCACGCTTGTAGCAATGTTCTTTGTTACATAATCTTTAGCAAAGTTCTCCGTTTACACGGACAAATTTAATTTATCGAAGTAACTTTACCATATATATTTGTCAAAGAAACATTGTCATATTTTGGCATTTACACGAGCAATTTTTTCTGTGACAAACCTACTTTGTCATAGAAACTTTGGTCGTGTAAACGCGCCCTAAACGCAAAAAGGTTTGGCATACTTCCTTTGTTAAAGTTTCTGTGACATAGAAACTTTGCTCGTTTGGCATACTTCCTTTGGTTTTGCTCGTTTGGCATACTTCCTTTGGTTTTGCTCGTTTGGCATACTTCCTTTGTTAAAATTTCTGTGACATAGAAACTTTGCTCGTGTGAACGCGGCCTTAAGTTGATAAGTTTGACAACTGTTGAGTTTCACTTTTGCTTGTCTTATTATTATTATTAGTAGTATTTTAATCACCATAACAACATCAACAATAATAATAACAAGTTTTTTTTCTTTGTATTTTGGCTGGCTGGGAATATAAGTATCTTGCATGGGTGTGAGATGTGGATAGAAACATTTGTCACGAGGGTCACTGTTCGGCATCACGAGGCCTGCCGAGTGATGCCGAACAGAGATCCCGAGTGACGGATTTTTCTATCCACACCTCACACCCATGAAATATACTTTTTCTTGCACACCACGTTTTGTTCTAACTTAAAAAGTTGTTGAAATGCGTAATTTTAGTGCTTGAGAGGTTTCTTTGTCAACGTCTGGTGTGCATAAACTGATGTCATTTTTGCCGTCTTCGTGATGTCATCATATAAAACACAAACGTCACTTGACGACGCAGATACGTGACCTCCAATACAACCAATGCATTGAAGGCCTATGATTTTTATTCTGTCCTGGGTAAGAACACCTGGGTAAGATAAGATTTTCTATCCCATAGGAAAAGAATGGCAGTTTCTTTTCGGTGGGCAAAAGGAATCCATTTTCTCTTTCTGAAACGAGTTATATTTCGCATAAAAATCGTGTAACAGTACGTCCACAAGACTCACTTTATACTGTGGAAGTAGCAGTTAGTACACAATGATTTCTTACTTGTATGACGAGGAAACACATCTATGGTCAGCACAAGGATAGTATCCACTTCTACATGAAACTGCAAGAGAAAAGCGAATGCTCTTTCAAAATCAAAATAACCACTTCTACATAGAACGGCAAGAGATAAATAAACGAATTTACGGTACCGCGCACTTTACATAAGTCCCATAGATGTATATGTATTTGTCAGTGTGCAAGAAATTTAACTGCGTTACTTTTGCTCGGCAGATCACAATAAAGTATATCCTGTTAGAAAGGTAGGTGAATAAAGCAATATACATGTACAAAATACTCTTTTGCATTGAGTCTTAATTTTGTGAGAAAGAACAGTTTCTACAATGCTAAAATTTTGAAACACAGCTTCAGATGATCGTAATGTCGCAAAGAGAATGCCATAGATAGATAGATAGATAGATAGATAGATTACAACCTGCAACATAGATGAATTAATGTTGATTACAACCCAATATGACACTTACAGACAGGAGTCCGGGTAAAGTTATAATAAAGTTTAAATCCATTGTACTGGTTGTAATTGTTAGTAACAAAAAGTAGCGTCAGAAATCTTCCAGTAGAAGATATAGGCAGGAATGTTGATGAGCCGCAAAACTTGCCCAGCTCTGTTGAGTTAGTAAATGGACCGTCATATAACATGATGTAATCATGGTAGCAAGTTCTACAACAGAATAAGAAGTTTATACATATAGATTACCATGTTAGTGTCTTTTGATATCAAGTTTATCAGGCGAGACCAGAACAGCGTAGGAATTGCAAGACTTGTCGAGCCAGTCCGACGTGTTTCTGGTCGAGCCTGAAACTTGATATCAAAAGACATTTACATTGTTTTCTATTTATCCTGCGCCATTAGAATATTTTCAGGTGTAAAGAGAAAAGCAAACGCAATTTTGTTTGAACTTGTTGACGTTGCGAATGCGTTATGAGTAAATCGGTGACGTCATTTAACCAATCGAAGGTTGTCATCTCGGCCAACGTCAGTATGTAGCCAATCGTCTTCAGAGATCGCTTCTGTAGGCATCGCATGATAACATTCGCGCAAGTGCAGTTCTAAAATGACATGATATCACATCATGTTCTCATACCCCTGTTATCAGGTGAATTTTGCAGCATATGCATGTAAAAATGAAATTCCAAGATGGAATAAAACTATAGTTCTACAACGGAATGAAAATAATATACTTAAGGACAAAAATTTTGCACGGATGTTAAGTTAACATCCGTGCAGAACTTTTGTCCCTAAGTATAATTCTCCAATGGAATGAGAATATCTATTACAGCTTATTATTTCATCAACAAGCATTAAGGTGGACGTATACGGAACAACTCTGTTCTTACTGTTTCAAGAAACAAAACAGAGTTAGTGTTCATGATGAAATCGATCAACTATAGAGTATATACAGTTATAACACACACTAACAATGTCTACCGTAAAGCTTCTAAGTTTTCGGGCACATAGATCTGTACAAACAGTGGATACCGAGTTCAGACAGTTCCTTAGGAACCAGAATGATCAAGATCTTCACAGTTGCCATTCCATCTGCGCATTTTTGTCAACATTACTCTATGGTAGAACCAAATAACAGGAAAACAAACAGTAGGGCAAGGATCGGCTGTGCTTGCAGCAGGTGCAGAATTTGGGCAGTCTGTTTTGGGGATATTTTGAACTTAAATGCTAAAGCCTCTCGGTTACTCAGTAGTGAGTGAACACATTTCAGACCATATGGTAATTTGTGAGTGAATAATAGTGTTAGTATAGTAACTGTACAACAACAATGGCTGTTCTACCATCATAGTTACCTCCTGTGTAAGAATGGTATAAAACGGAGAGGAAAAATGGTATTGATTAATAGAGTAACTTTTAATTCAAAGGTAAACAAATGTAAATTTCCTAGTAGTCTGGGTGCCGGGACGAGAACCCGAAAAAATAGTCCGCACAAATGTTTGATGCAGATTCTTATTATTTACGATGTCCTTAACCAGAAACAAAATGATGCCACCTTGGCATCCTTGGGGAAATTAAAATATTCAAGATGGCGTCCAAGATGGCCGCCAAGGGATAAAATTCATAATATCTTCTTAAATATAAGGGCTAGAAACATACTTTTGGTGGCTACCTATAGGTTTTTGAGGTCGAGGAATCGATTAAGCATGTTAGAAATTATTTCAGACAAATCTGTTACAAAATGGCGGACAAGATGGCCGCAAAAACATAAAAATCTCTATATCTTCTGTAGTATACGGGCTAGAAACATATTTTTGGTGTCTACATATGGGTTTTGGGGGCCAAGGAATTTGTTTAACATGTTAAAATTGACATAAAAGCAAACCTGTTACACAAAATGGCGGACAAGATGGCGGACAAAGCAACGGTCACGGCACTAATTGTCGGAGAAATGCACTTTCCGATAGCAGAATTCTGGTTTGTGTATTAGAAACCCGGATTTTACATGTATGAGATTGTTAAATATAAAAATGAAGTTATAAAAGTCCCATTCTAACAGTGTTTTTACAAGGGGCCAAGATCGTTCACAAGAACCTAGTGCAGGCAAGGGCAGATAACCCGTTGACAAAGCTTTAGTCATTACAGAAAGCTATTGTTACGAGTAACAATCTAAAGACTACAAGAAATGTGTTATATTCTATTATCTATTTTACTTTCTTCAATTAAATTTCAGGTTAAGAAACTCTGATATATTTGTTGGTTGCTTGCGTCGTTTAAAATTACAGCTCATGGTCGGCAAACAATGAGTGGTGTGAGTGTCGAAGGTTCGTGCCATGCCACAGCCAGATGTTTAGCATCTGGGCGGTTTGAAAAAATTACAAAATATTTGTTGGTTGCTTGCGTCGTTCAAAATTATAGCTCATGGTCGGCAATAGTGGTGTGAGTGTCGCAGGTTCGTGCCATGCCACAGCCAGATTTTTAGCATCTGGCCGGTATGGAAAATTTACAAGTCAGAAAAGATCATACTTACTTCAAAGCAGTAACAAATTTTGTAAACAGCTTTTGATTTTTTTTGTATTTTCCCAGTTCTTTCGAGTATAAAGGAGACAGTACTACCCATGATTATAGACAGTTGACTACAAATTGTATATGCATATCTAAAATGTTTTAGCTACAAAAGTGCATAATTGTCATGCCAGTTCGTGCAAGTATTCTTCTTACCTGACTAAATCTTCCGAGCAATGCTATGGGAAAGTTATTAGCATAAACTGGCTTCATAGACCCGTCAGCTTAGATCACCATATCTTCTCCAAAGCTGCTAGGCCGATCAAAATCACTTTTTGAGTTACTAGAGTAGTTGGCTTAAGTACAGAAAACACGGGATTTGAATCTTATTCTGACAACAACAGAAAATGGCTATCTGTCGACTTAGCAGAAAATATGTACTCGTACCGGACTAGAATCAAGGATGGTCAAAAGACGACACAAGGATAGATTTAGCCCGTTTTCATAATAGCGCTATGCCAGAGACACATCGACAATCTAACAACCCATTGCTCCAACGGCGCAAAGGCTCCTGGGATAATTTGATATATAGCTATACTTCCATTTGTTTGAGAGAACGAAAATTGGTATGAATGCTTGCGGCCCAAGATGTCACCGTTTCATCTAAAACGTCCTCTTCTCCTGAACCACTGAAGTACACATAAGTTGGTATTTTCATGTAATATTTCACATTCCTCAAAAGTTTTAAATAGAAACTGAATAAATGACTTTGCATTTGGAAAAGAAAAGGTAGATCAACAAGTAGAGTTAGAACCATCTCTAAAAGGGATTTTCCAAAACTGCAATACAGTTTCCTGGCAGATTAAAACTGTGTCGCCAAAAGTTGTTTATTCCTGCTTTTAGCCCATATGCTAACTAACCATATGCTATATATATAAGCGTAACACTGAGATAATGTCAGCATAAAATCAAAGACCTGAAAGTGATTTTTATTAAGCTCCTGACAAAAGATCAAAGTAAAGATATTTTTTTCTGTTACGACTGGAATGTTATCCTTCTGGGCTATTTACCCCTGTTTAAAGGCTAATATACAGAAAAAAGTAAATCTATAAAGTCAGGGGCAAAAAAAGGATTTTTCTTACAAAACTTGAATTCAGCTAAGCAATCAAAGTAAAACAAACCTTTGTGCCAAGATCAAAATTTTGCCCCACTGCTTGGCCATTCGGGGTTCTACTGGTGCTTTTCTTTTGCTGCAGGATTTCATCGGTGTGGTTTCGGAGGGATCTCCTGGTGTCGCAATATGTTATTTCTGTCGAGTCCTCATATTTGATTCATTACAGGTTTTATCCGTGATTGATTTGCTGTCTGTGATGATTCATTGATGGGTTGTGTACCCTTCATGCAGATCAAATGCTAACTAAATGTTTTGAACCACTGCAGAAGCAGATGGCATGGGTTTGGACCAAGTAAAACTACTTAACTTCCTTTTTGGTTCCTCAATGTTACGTGTGTTCTTGTGTCCGCTTTTCTGCAGTCTTCTAGCAATATGGGTACCTTATAGCAGCCCAGTTTGCTTTCTGTTTTGTCCTATTTGAAACACCGATAAAATAGGTAAAATAAATGTTACTGTTGTTTTCAACTGGGGTAACTGAATGTCTGAGAAAGGGCTGTTCATTCGATTTACTATGCTTATCTTTCGCGAATATTTGTCATTTTTGTATTTTGGTGTTGAGGGTGGAATGTGGAGTCTGATTGTATTAGTTCTTGATCTCTGTCTATCACTTTACTTTACCAAAAGGTACATGCATGGAATTATGAACATAAAAAGCCATTAAAAAGATATTCTTAAAATAATAATGAATTATCGAGCTGTCAATGTCTTTCAGTTGCGACTGAAATTTTCTAAACGGGGCTGTCTGCCCATACCTGGACTGGGCTCTTATGGATCATCATGGTCTCCTTGGTAGTAACACTATCAGATGCAAAATGAGGTCTTTATGAATTCTTTTTTTTAAGTTCATAGATGTTATAATTTCAAATTTCCGGGTTAAAAACTGTCTAATGCCTGAATTCTGTTATCAAAAAGTGCATTTCTTTTAAGACATTCAGCTCAATAATCGATGCTTCATCCGCCATCTTGTCTGCCATTTTGTGTAAGTTAGTGCCTTAAAGTAAATTCTAACATGCTTAATGGATTCCTTGACCCCGAAAACCTATATGCAGACACCAAAATCATGTTTCTAGCCCGTATACTAAAGAAGATATGGCGATTTTTATGCTTTGGCGGCCATCTTGTCCGCCATTTTGTAATTGATTTGTCTGAAATAATTTTTGACATTCTTAATTGATTCTTCGACCTCGAAAACCTATCCGTAGTCACCAAAAGTATGTTTCTAGCCCACATACTTTAGAAGATATTGAGGATTTTACCCCTTGGCAGCCATCTTGGACGCCATCTTGAATATTTTAATTTCCCCAATGATGCCAAGGTGGCATCATTCAGTTTCAGTGTATGGACATGTTGGTGAACACATTTGTGCAAAAACATTTTGTGCGGACTATTTTTTTGGGTTGCACCCAAAATCTCCATTTGGCAACCAGACTATAGCATGAGTTCGTAAAGGTAACAGATTATGGTAAGCAAACTTTCATGAAAATATATTCAGTGTTAATGAAATTAAATCAATTTTTGCCCTCCACTTTTAAGCAAACGACCTATAATAATAAAAATATGCAGAAACAGTGAACGATCGTGATACTTAAAGGTTACTAAATTATGGATCGCATAGAATTTTTATTGTTTAAACCTGTTCATAAGCATAAGGTTGATGTAAAAGTCTCCATGTCCTGTAGTACAGCCTTAGTGGAATTCTACTTTTAAAATGACTCTGAATGAGTCCAATGACACAAAACGACAGCAAATAAAAGATATACTGAAGTGCATTGTGTAAATTTTCTTGTATAACCATTATAGATCTATTTACATTTCCCCGTGGTTCTATGCCCGTAGCATAATAAAAGAGTGCTGCGAATTTTATGGACGTCAGTGTTATACGTGAACGCACACAAACAAAAAATCTTACGACGTTGACTCCAGTTGGAAAGTCTCTGCAACTACCTCCACGAGCCATCCAACTGGTGCCTCAATAGTCCATCGACAGCGAAGACTTTTCCCATAGTGGTGACCAGCGTCGTACCCAAGGTGCGAGTATATTGTTCCGTTGGGCGCTGTAAAATGTGTTTCCTGTCCACAGCCAAAATTATCATTATAGCTCGCTGAAATGAATAAGATTGAGCTGTGTAGTAAGGCATACACAAACAGAATTTGTATACACCCAGAGCTCAAGATAACGTGAATAATGTGAAGTTGTCAGGATATTTCTAAAATGATGTCCTTTTCTTATTTCTCAATAAAACATATGTTGTGACCTCTCAATAGAACCATTTTGTTACCTCTGCTTGTCTGTATCACTGCAGAGCTTGAGGTAAGAAGATTATTGGACGATAATTCTTATTTCCACCCTAACCCCACCCCACCGACCCCTCCCCCGTCCACCACCACCCTTCCCCCCCCCCCAAAAAAAAAAAAAAATAAAAAAAAAAAAAAAAAAAATACGAATCTGTATATTGCGACCCCTCGTTACATCTAGAACCTTCTGGTCGCTGTCCGTTACGTCTTATGTAGCCTAGCCACTAGGCGAAGAAGTTTTATCAGTCAGCCATACTATTTTCCCAGTTCTTACCACTGT
The DNA here is from genome assembly GCA_963989385.1 of Ctena decussata. Lineage (NCBI taxonomy): Eukaryota > Metazoa > Mollusca > Bivalvia > Lucinida > Lucinidae > Ctena > Ctena decussata. The sequence goes on from OZ022500.1 coordinate 62,716,455, forward strand.
GTTCTTACAGCTAATCTATACTTATAGGTCATATATCAGAAAAGGAGCAGATTCAAGTTTTATAGACTAGCCAGAGAAAAGAAGAAAAAAAAGTTAATTATTTTTCTTTTCATTATCAGACTAGCGCTAGTCTACGTCTTATGTTCAATCGTTATCTGCAGTCAAAAACTTACCTGGTTAACACAACACAGGTTATTATTCAGTTACCATAACGAATGGTTATTGTCACATTCTAACACTGGTCGCCTATATAGCCAATGGTAAAAGCTAGTGATATATTGCGTGACAAATTACTAGGCGGACTAGCGTGACGTTAGTTAGCGCCATTCGGACGTCATTTTCATTCGTATGGTGACGTCAATTTTCAATTTCATGAGGATAGACGGTGTAACGTCGTTTTCTCGCATCAAAAACGTACGAAATACATGTAAACACCTCTGTTACAATCACAGTTGTTGGCGGGATTTCTTCATGAAATCATGGCGGAAAACTGGAAAAAATCTGAAGGAAACACTTGCATTTTCGTCGTTTCTTGCGTGTTAGAATCAAAATAGATTCTTGCTTACATGTGATTTGTTGCCAATATATCACTGGTTGTCGGTCAGTCGTCAGTGAATATATCACTCGCGCTTCGCGCTCATGATATATCCACTGAACGACTGACCTCCAACCAGTGATATATTGGGCAACAAATTACTGTAAGCAAGAATCTATTTCTTAAACATCCGGACCAAGCTCAACAATGGGTCATATCGAAACGCTATCACCAGGGTAACTTCCCTTTACCTAGTGACTAATGCTGGCTAGATTTTTGTGCAGTCATAAACAGACTTGCATGTTAAGTTTATGGCTACAAGATCTCGGCCAAGTTCGATAATGGTCCAAATTGGACAATGACAAGACCAATTGAACCAAAAAGTGGTGCTTACAAGATGACTTTTAGCATTTTTCAGCAAACCAAAATGTGTGCTATTAATGCTATTATTGAATTAATCGACAAAAATATGTTATTCAACGCAGTGTAGTGAATTAAAAGCATCGACATATTGACTTTATGTAAGACTAACCCAAACACTTTAAACTAAGTTTTCTTTTATAAGCCTAATGCTATTAAATTGGAGGAATTACCTAAAAAGTAATAAAATAATTAATACATGTAGGTGAGAAAAGAGTTGCGTTTTGTTGTTCGCTTTGTATATAAAACTTACCAGTCTGCGAATAACAGGCTGCAATAAATAAACTGGTAGAAAATAATCGAATTAATAGCCCTATCATTGTAAAATGTTAAGAAAAAAAAGTACAAAAATCCAACTGTCCGTTATCAAATTCGTGTTTTATTCATTCGCTTTGTCAGGAATTTATGTCAATGTGCAGATAAGACCAAAAATGAATAGAGAGCCACATTCCGCTGCGTGCGAGGGGTGATCATTAAACAACAAAATATGTAAAAAAATAATTCTAGAGAACATATCTATTTATCATGTGGCTATACCCTATTCCATTAGCGTTTCCTGAGAGAAAAAAAAAATTCACTTACAAATAGTTTTCTTTCTTAGACCCGCAGTTATATTGTTTTACGGATTGCTACGGATATCCGTAGCAATCCGTAAAACAAAATAACTGGATTCAGTTTCGTTAGTTAAAGATCTTAGAAGGCACCCAGCCTCAAAGCAACATTCCATCAACGTTGATGATGAGCGGGTCTACAATACCCCACCTCGACTCCGAAAAGACGCAGCCTGAATAGGGCCAGTTTAAACAATACAGACAAACAGATAATAATTCATAACAAGCTAAAATTTCGATATAGACAGATTGGTTATAATAAAGATGTTTTGCGACAAACTGCATGCTTGGTGGTTAACCAAATCAAGGGTAACAGCTTTGCCTACCTTTTCGATCACACGACTGTAAGTCGGGCCTCGGACTTAATGGACGCACCAACCTAAACCTAACATAATAGTATTACAAACGGTTGGCGCCTGACACCCGTACTGCCTGACACTCGTACTGGAACGCCAGCCGTGGTTTAACTGGTAGGTTTCTTCTGCTCCGGAATTTCAGTGTGCTATTTTTGTGAGTCATCATGTTTGTTTTATCTCAGGTTTAATTTTGAATTCTATGGTTCTGAGATATTATACTTATGAGCTAGGAATCTTCCATGCAAACCGAACAACTAGATGTCCGATGAATTAAAAGCAGAAACTAGGGCAAGGGTTGGTCGACCGCAAAGAGGTTAGGCACCCCCCCCCTCCCCCCCCCCCCTCCCCCAACACACACACCAGTAATTTCTTTACTGGCCGTCCAAATGCGGCACTTTTGATTTGGTTCTCCTTGGTTATTTTATGTGTTGTTTGTTGCTATGTATGTTATTGATCTATTGTCTGTGATGTTAAGGCTAGCCCGGTGACCACCTATATAGTTAATGGCTGTTCACATGGCTGCCGTTGATGATGGCTTGGGTAATGACTAATTTTGTATAGTCTTTTTCCCACATGGTGTCTTGGGTGAATATCTGAGATTGTATTGGGTGTCTCAAAAATACGTGGACTTTTTAGGCGGGCTGTAAGCCCGTCTATAGCTACGGTTGTCAAAACGGTTTGCGGAGATCTTAACATATCTCTGTTTTTATAAGCCTACGCCACGCGCTCTACATTTTGAAAGAGAGAAAATAGTTCTGACATTTTTGTTTAGTTTCGAAAATTCAGCCCATTGAACAAGGCAGAATGATTCGTCATAATCAATGTTGATTTCTTCAAATTGAAAATGCTTCAGTTTGCGACTTAAATTGATGTTTATCCCAGCGATCAACGCGTATAAATGCATTACGTAAATTATTCGCCGATGGGTGAATACAAGTTGGCTTCTTTAAAAAGAATCCAAAGCAAAGATCTGCTGTGCTATGCATTGCATAGTTGAAGCCGACTGATTGTACTGATTGTACTGACGTGTCATTAAGGATGAGATTACTTGGTCGTGGCCACTAGGCAGTGTTTTTATGGCTTTTATCTTGACTGACTAATCTAACTGAACAAGAAAAAGACAGCAGTCATCATTTTATATCTTACAGATGACTGCAGTTAAAAGTGATTATTTTGCAGATGGATGCAATGGATATTTATTCTTTTGCAGAGTGACTGCAGTCAGCATTTAACCAGTTTAGACAGACTTCGGTCGCTCTTTTATCGTTAGGAGTCAGTGAAGAGTCTTTCGTGGTCCGCCAGGAGTATTCCGTTACGCTATATACAGTAAAAAGCTTGCCTAATGACATTTCCTGGTTAATTTGAAACAAGTGTAGAAAACCGCGAACATGCAGTCCAGACAACTTAAATTTACGCACTAAATGGCAACAAAGCACTTCATAAGTATTGCTGTACTGCTGTTTACCTATAAAGCGGCTAATGCCAGACCAAGGCCCAGTGGCCCAGCCTAAATGACCCATTCGCAAACACACACAAGAGTCAGACTCCAATATAACTCAGTCTGCCAAATGTCAGCATTTTGTGGATAATTAATTATGCTGTATTTCTTCCTAATGTTCACCTTGCGGTATGTGGAGCCCATGAATTAAAAAATGGGTGAATCCACATGCCTGCACCCTTGCTACTATAAAGAATATCAAATTTCATTTTCAACAGTAAAGCTTTTAAATGGAGACTCTGACAATGTCGTCAAAATCAATGGCTGGTGAAATTTGCAATTGAGCACCGTCTATAGTCGAGAAGAAATTTGCCTCCAATATGATTCAAACCTTGACCGTGTTGCGGTTCAGAAGATAAGGCAACGTTCATTGAACAAGTAGCAGGGATGAAGGAAAATGCCAGCACCATTTCTTCCATCCATTCAATTCTAAACTGAAACCAATTACAATAGCACCCCTACTGTATAAAAACAACAGTTTTTAGGACTTTTTTTCTTTGCTTAACAAAATTTGTGATTTCTTGTATCAATAAAATAATCTAAATATTTGACTAAATTTGTCTAATGTTCATTCCGAAGAGCTAGCTTATCATTATGGAATGGTGTGCCTCTGTCATCATCCATCATATGTCTGTGCGTTAACATTTTCGAAACGTCTCCTCTAAACCATTTGAATAAGATGCCCGCCATTCAGTACTTTCAGTACTTTGATTTTTAAATTGCTTTAACTCCTTTATTTATGAAGGAAACTTTTCAAAATTTTGCATGGTCATAGCAAAGTGATACTGGTGAAGATTCCTTATAAAGTAGTACTTCAACAGGAAGTAACGTCGGGTGATGTCATTATGTATAAATGACATCATTTTGTGTCATCTGTTTTATTGGAAACACAGTTCTAATGGCGTAAGAAAGTGAAAAGGAAATAGTGTTAGAAAGTGAAAAGGAAATAGTGTTAGAAAGTGAAAAGGAAATAGTTTCGGAGCCTTCTCAGGTCTGCATTCTAAGGAAACAAGGATTTTAAACATCTCAAATAATGAAAGATGTCTACGAAAAATGCAGCTAAAACTGGCTGTTATGATAAGAACCGAGTGGTGTATAATGCTGTTCGGAATGGTTAAGCCGGAAAGCTTAGCATTGAAATGAAAGCAGCATGCCAAGAAAGGCAACTTCAAAGATCATTGAAGAACTGGAAATGACAAAGTGCTGAAAAGCATTTTGTTCCCTTAAGTGTCATACTAATTTTCTGACTTCCAAAGATCTACTTTGACATTTTTTGTTGATTTTATAATGAAAGTGAAGATAATTTCGTGTTGACTAGCCACTTTCCTTCAAAGATCTCTATTTTCACTACGAACGACTATTTCATTACCAGTCTCTCTGATGTATTCAGAATACCCATTGCCTGAGATAATGTAAATCCTTCTTTCCGTAGAATGAAAGCTATTGAACTACCTAATTTGAGCCGCGACGCGAGAAAACCAACATGTGGTTGTGCGCCCAGCGCAGACTCAGATCAGCCTGGGCATTCACCCAGTCTGATCAGACTCTTTTCTAAGCGCTTAAAGGGTAGCTGAGGGACTAAGCTACCTTCATGCGGAAAGCGAAGACTCTGATCAGACTGGGCGGATGCCCAGGCTGATCTGAGTCTGCGCTGGACGCACGACCACATTGTTGGTTTTGTCACGTCGCGGCTCATTTACTTTTTACATATTCCATATAACTTCACCACAAAACAACGTAACACCAATGTCGATGTAAAGTCATCACGGTATCAACGCCAGCACGAACAGCCTTCAGCATCACGTAACTCTAAGCTGTGAAAGTGTTATGACGACACACGCCAGATACACGTACTGAAACATCCAATAGCTCGAAATAACAGGCCTTCGCGCTGATGCCTATATGCGATGACTTTATGGTTGACAATATCCAAACTAACAGAACCAACTTATCAAAACCCAGCCGTGCCGAGTATCCTAAGTGATAACAAGATCTCTTCTATGTCAAGACACTGTTTAGGATGTAAGGGAATCAATAAGTTTTCACCGTAATTGCTTGGAAATTCCAAAATTTAACTTCTATTCAATCATCTGCCTGAATTTTGTGAAAAAAAGTAAATTTCTAATGCGCTTGATAATGGTTTCAGTATTTTCTTCAGCATAGTGTTCCAGTTTCAGCTTTAGCAAACTCAGCTAGTGTCTAAAGATGCAATCTCTTGAGATATCCTCATGTTTTGAGCCATCATCTGAGATAATTGCTCCGAGGTATTTGACAATTTTACCGTTTTTAGGTTATCGCCCCGAAGATGCAGAATGTTTCTGATGGACGGACAGATAGATACATAGTTGAAACTTAGTTTTATGTCCCTTAGAACAGTATCTCAGTCATATCGAGGCGATCCATTGAACCCCGTTTACGGTATGAAGGATTACGCCGTTAGCAAAATTTGAACCCGGTATTGCTGGTACAGTAGAGCTCAGTAAGCAGCAGAGCGCTATGTGGACGGATGGAATGACCGACGCACGGACGCACAGACGGGCCAAAGCTATACCTGAATAGCCAATAGAGGGTTTTAAAACGAAATGAAGAAATGTTGATATTAAAAGAATTCTGTTTTAATTTGACGTACATTTTGATCCAAAGACATACTTGCCTATCCCTAAATATTCCCTGTACTATCAGTTTACCGAGCATGACATAAGCATAGCCTTAAGGTTGGATGAACTTGAAAAGTCTGACATTCCTTAAATATTTGTCATTTTTGGAATCACGTCATATCTGTTTCTACTCTATAGAATGGCATACTTGTTAGACACCGGTTCATAACAAATGGATTCATAATTGAGCCGCGACACGGGAAAACCAACAATGTGGTTGTGCCCCCTGCGCAGACTCAGATCAGCCTGGGCATCCGCCCAGTTTGGTCAGACTCTTCGCTAAGCGCTTAGAGGGTAGCTAAGGGACTGAGCTACCTCCATCCGGACAGCGAAGACTCTGATCAGACTGGGCGGATGCCCAGGCTGATCTGAGTCTGCGCTGGGCGCACGACCACATTGTTGGTTTTCTCGCGTCGCGGCTCATATGTATAGTACATGTAACCGATCCAAATAATGGCCGTTTCTCAGGAGTGCTGAGTCTGGTGGCAACTCTCTTTCAATGAGTAATCTGCACATTGAGAACCTTGTATATGGTATCTTTTCAGTTTAAGTGGCCAAATAGCCACCTGTTTGGGAAAAAGCTTATCAGTGCGTGTCCTTCTTGACATGCTGTCGGTTTGGTGTATGTACATCTTTTCCTGTTTGTATTGTCGACGAGTTATGAGATTTGTTAGGATCCGCTCATGGACATTGCCTGTCTCCTTTCTCCGTAGAAATAATAGCGCCAGTCACCAATTTCAAATCTTCGGTATATAAGTCTACAGAGAATTCATGATTATGACATTAATTGTGAGAAAACATTTCTGTCGTAAATTCTCGAGCACTTTTTCGCTGACAGAAGAGATAAATGACAAAAATATCATTTAATCAAGTTAAATTGATTGCGATAATTTAGGCGTACATAATTGCTGATTTGAACAGCCTGTCAAACATTTGAGCGGCTACACGACAAAACTAACAAAGTGGCATGTGCGCCCAGTGCAGACTCAGATCAGACTGGGCATCCGCCTAGTCTGATCAGAGTCTTCACTGTCCGTATGGAGCTAGCTTAGACCCTTAGCAAAGTGAAGACTCTGATCAGACTGGGCCAATGTCCAGGCTGAACTGAATCTGCGCTCGGCGTAAAGGCCACTTTGTTGGTTTTCTCGTGTCGCGGCTCATTTATGCTCTGCGAGTGCGACGACCTCCCCTTTTGAGAATGGACATACATTTATAAATAATCGCAGAGATGTTCATTTCGAAATAAAAAAATAAATATGTCAGTTATCTATATCAATTCATAAAATAACGTTTTATATCTTTATATTTGGAAGAAGCGCAATGTTTGCCTTCTTTAACGTATATTTGACGTAAGAGGGTTGATTAAAAATTGTTTCAAAGCTATTGCTTTTGCTTTAATATTTGTCTAAATTAGATAATAGAATCATGTAAATCATATCGAGGGATTACAGACTTAAAGTTAATATAACTTGACAAGAAGATTCTAAGCATATGTGAGATTTCAAAAGTATTTAATCCACAGTACCAGCAAAGACGCCATCATGATCACAACTAACTATTGCGATTGTTATTGTAACTTTGAATATGTCTTGTTTAAACTTTTCTACAGTCAGAGAAAACATGTCTCACCCGCGGCAACAAAGTTTCAGTTCCAAATAAAATACGGCTTTCGAGATCCAGTTACATACACTTGAACCGTTCGATGCTAGACTTAAGGTCAAGAATACGTAAATGGCTCATACATAGAATTTTTTTAAATTTTGCACAGGGGTGCATTTTCATGTGTTACATCGAATAGTGCCATAAAAAAGATAGGTCACCGAGTTCGTTTAGTCGCTAGATCAGATTGAAAAACATGAAATTTTGAGGCCGTTTCCATTGACGGCAATGGGAATGCGATGAAAAAACTCAGATTTTAAGATTTAAACGTACACAGCTTGTTTACCGGTACATAGATTTTTTTCAAAAACTGATATTTTATGTCACAGGATCTGTCGATTAAAATAAGGTAAGAAAAGTCCTTGACTACCGAGTTCGGTTTTCAAGTAGCGCTTGGTAAGCAAGCATAGGTATGTATAAATTTACGCCATTCCGCGACGTCATTTATAAGCGACGTTGCAGTCGTTTACTGGCGGCGTAATAAGACATGCTAAGAGCGTTATGAGAATACGGAAAGATGAGCACTAATAGGGTTCTCATGATGAATGTCTTAGGTTTCGTTCACACGGGCAAAGTTTCTGTGACAAAGTAGGGTTGGAAAAGTAAAATTTGCTCGTGTGAATGAAAAAATATGCCACTTTTTCATTGCCAAAATATGGTAAAGTTTTTATGACAAACAAAATTTGTCCGTGTGAACAGAAAATTTGCCATAGAATATGTAACAAAGAAACTAGCTGTTGAGATAAGCACAGAAAACTTTGCTCATAATCAAATCGGTTTGATTTTTGAACAAAGTATATTACACAAAGAAAAGGTGGCATGGTTGGCCGTTCTCACGGGCAAAGTTTATTTGTCCAGGTAACCTTGACGAATAATGTTCGATCGTGTGAACACAGCGGCAAATATTTCCTTGCCAAAGTTAATTTGACAAAGATTCCATGCATTTTTCTTTAACAAATAATATGCTCCGTGTTAACGCAAAATGTTTGGCAAGCTTTCTTTGTTAGAGATTCTGTGACAAAGAAACTTTTGTGGCGTGAACGAGGCTTAAGTGAAAGAATTTTTACAGACTCTCTTAGACAAAAATTAGTAAAAAATGCAAGCATACTTCTAACAGTAATATGGTTATTGCAGCCGACACGACTGAGCCGCATAAACAACTGCGTTACCCTAAATCACAAAATGCGCCGTGCCATAATAAAATGGGTTCTTTGGGGCATATACGGTCAGTGGAAGCTCAGATCAGTGTGCGCACCCGCCCAACCTGACCAGAGCCTTTGTTGTCCTCTGGTACAATGATTCCGTGAGGAACAGCGAAGAGATTTACTAGTCTGTGCGTATGCGCAGGCCGATCTATGTGCATGTATCATAATTTCTGAAGACTCGTGTTCTGTCGGTGTGGCTCATGGTTGTCAGATGAAGTTGACCTTTGGACAGTATTTCGGTCATATCGAGATGATGGTAAGTTACAAGGTCAGCTTTCAGCTTAGGGGCGGTGTGAGTTAGAGGCCCGCTATATCTTTGGCAACGGCATACAACAAGTGGAAGAAATATAGTATCATTCTTATTTTGTAATCAAAACAAAATTTTCGATGTCCAGAAAGGATATGTGATCATATGTGTATTAAAATCGCAAAAATCGGCATTATAATAAGTATTACATTCCGATCCCATAAAGCTCTAAAATCAGCTGGCATACATTTACTTGGTTTATTAATCATTTCGGATGCGCAATCTCACCGGCGCCGCGGACGTTCGTTATGACGCAGACGGTTGCGGGTTCGAATCCTTAGTCGGCCAGCTAGCGACTGGAAAAGTCTCTTTGTCAAGCCAGCAGTAAATAGGTAGCTTTTTCAAATCAGGAAAGGATAACGCAGCGAAAGGAAAATGATGGGTTCCGCCTTTCATATGTGTGTCTGAAAAGTCCTGTGAGCCCTGAAAGCAGGGAGGGAACATGTAACCGGCCAGCCTTAAATTGTTACAAACATGAAACTCTGTCTGTGTGTCAGTCACCCTCTCTCTCTGTCTGTCAGTCCCTCTCTCTTTCTCTTTCTCTCATTAATTAATTTATTAATACACTTATGTTGATAAAATATCTTCAAACATACAGGGAAAAAAGAACATTGCAATATCAGCAAAGGGCTTGAATAAACAATGACAACAACTCCGTTTTCCCCATCTTTGACGTTATTATTGAATGTCCTATGGGGCCGCCATATTGAAAATTACACTGACTAGGATGTATTTCGTGACGTTACGTCCTTCGCGACGCACGTAATTAATTGCGCCAGTCATTTACGTATTCTTGACCTTAATCCAAGTATTACGTTCTGCAACGTGAAATACCCTCGAAGCAATATATCCAACTAAAGATAAAGGTAACGACGAAGTAACAATTCAAAACTCATAAATCATAGAAAAGTTGACTAAATAAATCCGAACTATTTAGATACACAGGTATGTACCCAAAAGGAGGTGTGATCAGTTGCTGACAAGCAGTAAGCATCACCTCTATTTTTTATACGCCCGCCATAATGATTAGTCAGTGAAAATGAAAGTCCGGTAAATAAAAGCCATACTAATTTAAACCGCGACACGACAAAACCAACAAAGTGGTTGTGCCCCCAGCGCAGACTCAGATCAGCCTGGGCATAGGTCCAGTCTGATCAGAGTCTTCGCTGTCCGCATTGAGGTAGCTTAGACCCGTAGCTACCCCTTAAGCGCTTAGCGAAGAATCTTATCAGTCTGAGTCTGCGCTGGATGTACAACCACTTTGTTGGTTTTGTCATTTTGCGACTGAATTATGTTTCTGTCATGGCCATCAAGTCGAAAATAGTTTACAAACAGCTATATCGTAGGAATCAACGAGGTTATGACGCTCCCATAGAACTTTTAAAGAACAGACTCTAGCTTTGCTCTGCGATAGCCCTTGGAGAACACTATACTTATACGTAGCTTCCCTCTATCAATGAAATCTTGATACTTGATACTTGAACAGGCTCTAGCATAGTGGAGTAACTGAGGAACATGCTCTTTGTATGCAGGTGCCGTGGAGAGAATGGCTTTATTGAGTCTGTTCATGACGAGTATTGATTGGTTGATTTGATGCTTAACGTCCACGGTAAACAACTAAGGTCATGTCGGGACGGTCAGTTAACCTAACCACACTATTCCTGGACAGGCTTAGACCTCCTAAGCGGTTAACCTATACTAAGTGCACATACTTTCGCCAGCAACTGACAACTGCCCTTCTTGAATCAGCGGAAGGAGAAACGAAAGTATGTGGCCAGACCGGGTTTCGAACCCAGGACGTCTGACTTATGAGTCAGGTGCCCTACCGATTGCTCTACGCGGCCCGGCTCATGACGAGTAATGAAATCTTCAGTACGGTTCAAACCCTCTAGCTAGCTGATTTTCAAAAGAACGGGTTTATCAATTTCAAATTATGCTAGATTTAGTAGTTTGGGCCATATGGATGGTTTATTTGTATGATTTTGAAAGAACTTTAAGCAAACTGATTATAAAATTACCAAATGAACACTCCTATCAGATTATTTCGAAATCGTATCAACAGCTCTTTGATAAAATGAGCCGCGACACAACGAAACCAACAAAGTGGCTGTGCGCCCAGCGCAGACTCAGATCAGCCTGGGCATCCGCCCAGTCTGATCAGAGTCTTCAGTGTCCGCATGGAGGTAGCTTAGACCCTTAGCTACCCTTTAAGCGCTTAGCAAAGAGTCTGATCGGAATAGGCAGATTCCCAGGCTGATCTGAGTCTGTGCTGGATGCACGACCACATTGTTGGTTTTCTCGTGTCGCGGCTCAAATATTATTAAGGTAATTCAGGGTACTCTTTCAGGTGAAGCAACTCTTCGTATTTGACATATAGAGAAAATCATGTTAGTGTCTTTTGATCTCAAGTTTATCAGGCGAGACCAAAAACAGTGTAGGAATGGCGAGGCTTGCCGAGCCAGTCCGACGTGTTTCTGGTCGACCAGAAACACGTCGGACTAGCTCGGCAAGCCTCATTTAAGGTATCATATATTATGAGAGCGGGATGTGGGATTTGATTGTATGAATCCCTAATTATTGCCTATCTTTTCACTTTGTCAGACTCAGACTCTGCATCAGTTGCTATTTTGCGAGGAATCTATATATACTTCGACGAATAACAGCATTTACATTTTCAACGTTTAGACCAACTAAAGTAACGTTTTTGGTGAAAGTAAATCGTAAGCCCGAACTCATGGATACGCTGAAGTCCGAAATATTCAGATTCACAGACACGTTCCCAATACAGACTGGAATCAGGGGCCGTATTTATAAAACGACTTAAGTGGTTGCTATGCTGTTGCTAAGAGCTATACTGTTCCTCCAGAGCAAATTTCAAAGTTGTAGAGAATCTCCTCAATAGAAATTCATCCTTAGCAACAACTAAGCAACGACTTAAGTCGTTTTATAAATTCGACCCCAGGTGTTTGCAAGTAGTCAGCATCAACTGTCGCACAAGACCAGCAAGGGGCTCCAGGCGTGTATTCTGATGAACCGTTTTCCTTGATAGAGCCGACATTTATGGTTCCGGCAGTATCCATTTAGTGCTTACAATGGCTTTCCAATGAACACCAGCATATGCGTATTCATCCCAAATCAGAGTTCAAGACGACTTTAACTCTTAATGATCGTCCCTCCAAAATTGATATACAGAGATGTACTTTTTCTTTATCATTTACCTTCAAGAACCCGTGTGACATTTGACCCAGATTCCCTAGAGATCAAATAAATATAAGGCGAATTTCTTGATTAAGATTACATTTTGATTCCATTGTTCCATTCATCGTAACATTACAAAATGATGGAGCTTTTATTTCGATCATTTTCTGCCAGTTTATTTATTGCAATATGTTATTCACAGATAGGTATGATTTTTAAGAGTTTTTCAAATTTTGTTTTTATTATCATCAAGTTTTTGCCTACTAACACTTTTTCTCCAAGCATCTATTATCCAAACTTACTTGTTATTCAGTTTGATTTTTTATCATTGTACAATCACAATGATAAGTTGATAAGCATCTTTGAGTCCGCGTCGAGCCACCGTTGATTCGACAAAACGCCAAAACGACGTACCTTGGTGCTGATTTAACGTTGCGTGCCCGAATGGTTAAATGGACTGGCATGCTTTGGAACGTATGTACGACTTTTTTTTCAAGAATGATAAAATGTGTGAATTTATGCACAACGAACTATCTGTGTTATTCGACGTTTCGGGAAAAGGCGTCTATAAGCTCTAGCTTGTTGCCTAATCCCAATAATTTATGTTTTGTATTATGATATATGTTTATACGGAAAATAAAATATTTTTTACTCTAACACTTTTTCTGAAAAACATGCCAGAGAAAACCCTTAATTTAATGCTTTTTTGATCCCAAATATTGGGACAGATGGTTCTGAGCAAACAGTGCAGTCCCATCTCAGACTGCTGCTTTATTTAGACTGCTCCGAGGCTTCGTTTTAAAGACATGCTGGAAGGCAATATAACAACTCAGAGAACTACGTCATATAGAGCATGTGGTAATAGTTAGGGACATTTTTGTTACATCTGAATGAACACGTATGTTGTGAACTTTATCAGAACCGCATCGCGTGGTGGTTCCAGTCAGGTAGTCACATTCTAATTGAGCCGCGACACGAGAAAACCAACAATGTGGTTGTGTGCCCAGCGCAGACTTAGATCAGAGTCTTCGCTAAGCGCTTAAAGGGTAGCTAAGGGTCTAAGCTACTTCCATGCGGACAGCGAAGACTCTGATCAGACTGGGCGGATGCCCAGGCTGATCTGAGTCTTCGCTGAGTGCACAGCCACCTTGTTGTTTATGTCATGTCGCGGCTCATATGCTTTCAACAGGAAAATCTCTTTCATCTATAGCGGCTCTTTAGTTAAATATTTTTCATTACAGTTAATAATAACTTTGGCTGTGGGCAACCAACACGTTTTACAGCGCCGAACGGAACAATATACTCGCACCTCGGTTACAAAGTTGGCCACCATTACGGAAAGGGCCTACGGTGTATATGGACGATAGAAGCACCTCCCGGATGGTTTGTTGAATTAGTAGCGGAGGGTTTCGAGATTGAGTCATATTCGTAAGATTGTTTATTTAATATTATAAAATGCAGTTGCTTTTGCATGAACTATTTGCGATAAAAACTCTATAACCATGAAACCTGCACCTACCGTATTACACGATAGCGATTGTTGGTTGGGTGGTTTGGGCACAAAGGGCTTTTGAGACAGTATTTCAGTCTATTTCGAGCCGTCTCCCGGAGAGAGTGAGAAAAAAAAGGAATGGGTAGGATAGATGAGACTAAAACGACCAAACAACCCAATTGCGAACCTGCTGCAAGCATAGCCTTCCCTTGCCCTCTTTTTATCAAAATTAGTAGGGCTTCCCGGCACTGACAGCAACACAGCACTATCCGCCGACCCGACCATCCCAACAAGATGCCGAAAAGGGAATCTTGGAAACAAATCATAAAAATGGGCACAAAATTTAAGCATTTCACTGCAGCTTTTAAATAATACTTACATGTTAAATAAGGTGGGTTTAAAGATAATTCTGGGATAACTGGCTTGAGCCTTTGCTACCAGATCATGTAAGGGTCACTGATGAGGCATGAGTAGCCAAAAACTCGAAGCATAACCCACGTTCCTTCTTTCGAAAGTTTTTTTTCTGCTCTCGAAGGAACTTTTTTAGTTGTTTTTTTTTTAATTTAGATTTTGATTTAATGTGGAACTTTTCATATGATTTTCTTAGGATCCTACCATTGGCTATTCTTGGGTGAGGCTGTTATTTTCGAACTAAAAATATTGGTCGTGGACAAGTAATTTTGCCGTTATTACTTGAGGTATTTCCAACAAAAACATAAACTATGCTATTCTTCGAGACAGTTCTAATGAGGGTTATAAATAAGCAAACATTTCTTGGAATTATCCTCAGAAACTATTATCACGTAGAGCTCTGAAGTTTGATTATCCGATAAAACCGATAAAACCAAGGTATAATTATTTATTAATTTACCGGCTTAATATAAAAAGTTGTGGTTTGCACATCATAAACAAAAGCCTTACGCATTATTATATTATACAGTGCTCCAGATAAAGAGGGGTCATAGGGTAACTTTTTCTTATCATTTCCAAAACAAAAAAACAAAAAAAAAAAAAAAAAACATACGCCGTGAACTCTCATTAGAACCATTTTGCCCAGACGGGTTTTATGAGGGGTCCCAACATAAGTGTTTATGAAAAAAATGTAAGAAAATATACTTCTGAATTATCCTTACCACATCTTAACTGGAGCTCCGTAATAAATGTCATGTCAATTTTCGCATTTTCTGGGACATATGATAATAATTTCAATCGCTCTTATTTCATTGTAGAAGTTGTTACCATGATTATCTTGCGTTATACGATGGTCCATACACTAACTACACGCAGCTGGGCAAGTTTTGTGGCTCATCATTTCTGCCTATATCTTCTACTGGACGGTTCCTGACGCTGCTGTTTGTTACCCAGACGTATACACAGATGAATGGATTTAAACTGCATTATAACTTTACACATACTCCAATCTGTAAGTTTTACGGTTAATTGAAACACATAATTTACAGACAATGGACATGCAGAGGCGCCATCTAAAATACAGTGTGTGTGTACAGTATTCTTACAATCGGCATGGACAGACTAAAATCCCAGCAGGTATACAAAGTCGTGCTGATGTTGATGCGATGAAATGAAGTCGGTCGCGTCGACGTCAGTATGGCGTCATATACCTCTGGGATTATACACCGCCTTTTCAAAGTATTGTTTATTATATTCAAAACCTGTCAAATCTTACCAGAGGCTCACACATAAAGTCTAGATCGCGATTCCGTAGCTAAAATAGTGCAAACATGTATTAGTGAATACTTCACTGTTAAGAATACGTATCACCTATCAGCCCAGATACCTACACAACCTTCGGATTTGGGACGTCTAACTGAAACTGGCTAAAAATGGGTACTGCCGAAAGAATTATCTTGGTACCAATCAGTGGTGAGCAATAGAAAAGAATAATTATTACGATATGCATTATTCATCTGAGCCATCAAGTATAGTTTAGCCAAATCATTAGAAAAAGTAATTTTGCTTAGTTTAAACAATATCTTATTTCTATATACGCAGCCTATACAGTTATAACAGTGAACCATTGATGTTGTTGTTGCATTACGTCCACGGTAAACAGCTATGGTCATGTCGGGACAATCAGTAATCCTAACCCTACTATTCCTGGACAGGCTTAGAGATCCTAAGCGCTGATTCAGTACTAAGTGCACGTACTTTCGCTAGTAACTGGCAACTGCCCTTCTTAAATCAGCGGAAGGGAAATAATCAATCTCCACGAAAGTAAGTGGCCGGCCGGGTATCGAACTTCGGGACCTCTGGCTTTTGAGTCAGGCGCGCTACCGACTGAGCTACGTGGCCCGGCTATATCAGTAAACAAGCATGCATTCACTGGGACAACAAGCTAGTCCTTACAGACGATTTCTAAGGAGAAAGCGCCGATAAGCTCTGGCTAACTGTATTATGGCCATAGACAAGGTTTGTGCAATGAGCGAGAACTCAGACCAGTCTTCTTGTCCTCTGTCAGACCAGAGTCTAAATGAGCCGCGACACGACAAAACCAACAAAGTGGTTGTGCGCCTAGCGCAGACTCAGATCAGCCTGGGCATCCGCCCAGTCTGATCAGAGTCTTCGCTGTCCGCATGGAGGTAGCTTAGATCCTAAGCTAGCTATTAAGCGCTTAGCGAAGAGTCTAATCGAACTGGCTGGATGACCAGGCTGATCTGAATCTGTGTTGGGTGCACAACCACTTTGTTGGTTTTGTCGTGTCGCGGCTCAAATATCAGTGAATTTTACATGCTGAGTCTTTTGGAGAGATTCCATTTACCCTTCCCGTATTCAATGGAACCCGTATAGCAGTCAAGTGGCATTTGCTTTTGTATTGCAGATTCGTGTAGAAGTGGTTATTTTCTTTGTGCTGACCACAGATGTGTTTCCAGTTCGTACAAGTGAGTTTCAGCATTATCTTGAGTTAACGATTTAGATTAAATAATGTACTGCCTATAGCCTAAATATGCAAAGGAATTAAATAACTTTAAATTTCTTTTTATATTGTCTCATGAAGGGATGTGCGAATAGGAAAGAAAAACTCTTTGCACAGAGTTTCCCAGAATGCCAGTCAAATATATTTATAAGACAATGACATTGATTTCCTGAACTTCATTTAAACGCATGTACTTTATTCATTCAAGCCGCTCTAGGATTACATGAAATAGATTGAAAAAAAATCGTTTTATCAAATATAATTCCTGACAATCCGAAGCATATTATTATTTTTGTAATGAGACTATCAGCAAGTCATATATTCTCACCATTTTGAGATGCATATATTACAGCATGTTATTGCTACCGAATTGTCAAAATGGGTTTGTAGTTTTCTAAATATTTAAATACGGCTTCCGCTTCTCGGGTCTTTCGGATGAGACTTTAAACGAAGGTCCCGTCTCCGTATGACCTAGTTGGTGGTGGGACATAAAACCCAAATTCACTCACTCACCCAGATACGGCACGTTTTTTGTATACAGTTATTAAACTCGAATTCCAATGTCTTTTTTCGATAGATGTGATGGGGATGATGATTGTGCTGATGATTCCGACGAACAGAATTGTCCTCGTAAGTAAAAGCAGTTTAGGAGTAAATGAGCCGCGACACGAGAAAACAAACAATGTGGTTGTGCGTCCAGCGCAGACTCAGATCAGCCTGGACATCCACCCAGTCCGATCAGATTCTTCATTAAGCGCTTAAAGGGTAGCTAAGTGTCTAAGCTACCTTCATGCGGACAGCGAAGACTCTGATCAGACTGGGCGGATGCCCAGGCTGATCTGAGTCTGCGCTGGGCGCACTACCACATTGTTGGTTTTGTCGCGTCGAGGCTCAAATTAATTTAATAAAATTTTAATTAGATGTTCAAATCTTTACCCATCTGTTGTTATTCAAATTTTGTGATTTTATGATATTTTTTCTGCACCATTACTTGTACCATACTTAGCTGATTTGGGGCATTTTTTAGCAGTGTGTGCTTGCATTTGGCTTGAAAATACTTCATCACACGAACTTACACAGCTGGGGCCGTATTCATAAAACCACTTAAGTGGTTGCTATGCTGTTGCTATGGCTAAATTTCATTGAAGGAGATTCCCTACAACTATGAAATTTGCTCTGGAGGAACAGTCTTACAAAGACTGTTCCTCCAGAGCAAATTTCATAGTTGTGGGCAATCTCCAACATAGAAATTTACCCTTAGCAACAGCATAGCAACGACTTAAGTGGCTTTATGAATACGGCCCCATGTTTTAGCATATAATGCATTTAAGTATGTCAGCAATATGTGAAAACTTCAGCTTTGTGCCTGTGAGAGATTATATAGAGGATCTTACATGAGTGCTCATGTATTATTGAATTTATTAAACGAGTTGGGGAAAACGATAAGATGCGAGGCTATGCCGAGCATCTTATCGTTTTCCCCAACGAGTTTAATAAATTCAATAATACAGGAGCACGAATGCGAGATTCTATTTATCATATGACACTAAAATCGCATATTATTAGCAAAATTTGCATTAAAACGTCACGATTTCGCCATTAGAAAACGCGACGTTTTATGGACGCCAACGCTTAACGTTACGACGTAATTTGCATATTTAATCCACTAGTGGATTATCGTTTTTAATGCATGGCTTTATTACACTCTTAGAAGCGACGTCATATGATAAAACTTATTTTAATTCTTATTTTGAGTAACCTTTTATTTTTTCGGGGCATTTTCCCGGTCATATCAGAATAAGTAGACTGTCTATACCTCTGCTCATAGGCAAAAACAACATATTGTGAGTGTTTATTTCCTTAAAACACCAGGATCTACATGTATTTGTAATCACTTATTTTGATCCGTTAAAATATTTTGTCTAGCGTCTCTTGACCTGCAAAGAAGAGTTCATGGGGTATCTGGACAGGCCTTGCCAATACACATTTGTTTGGTAGTGATGTATCATACATTAGCATCTCATATCAAATGCCCTCCAAATATGTGTTATAGGTGTTAGTTTTCCTTGCAGTTTTTTTTTTTAATTAATCCATGTTATTCTGAGGATTCAGGAAGAAGAATTCTGTAATTTTAGTCAGATGATGAGCAACAGAAAGCATGCCATTTTATTTAAAATTGAAATGAGCGCTACAAACGGCCTATATCTTATTAGGTCCTTCCTTACAAGTTTTTGAAATGAGGACGATTTTTTTTCGAATTCGGACGAAGAGCGTCCGCGATTCTAAATTTTATCCATTGGACATGAATGGCTTAGGCACCGTGATACTTTTTTATTATTATTATTTCTAGACTTTAGGAAAACAAGTCGCCAAAAGTCCTTTGTAGAAGTCTTACAGAACATATACATTTTGAGATGTTGAGATGCTGTGAACCTCGCATATATTTAAACATGTTAAATGCAAGATATCCATCGACAAAGGTCAAAATACTACTCACAAGAAATTACGTGTTACCGTTACGTATTTTTCTACAACTAAGAATATTCGTACAATGATATAATAAATTCCCCGGTGTTGAACTCTTCGTGTCTTTTACGGCCATTTCAAAAATGATTCACCTATATCCAGCCGATCGTTAAGCAGAGGCGGGCAAAAAGCGGAATTCCCGGAAAAAAAACGCCTGAGCTTCCACAAGCAAAACATGACTATCTTGCTTTTGCGCCGAGCAAGGCTTTAACCCACAGCGGTGGAAACGAGTTTTATAATTATTAGTCGTAAGTACATGTATATGTGGACATCCGAAAGACGTACAAAAATACACCAGATATTCTTATACATTTTAGCATTCTCATGTCGCCCCAGCTATTTCCCTTGTATTAAGGAGAGGAAATGTATCGGAACGTCCTGGCTGTGTGATGGTGGAAATGATTGTCGAGATGGCAGTGATGAAGTATACGCAAACTGTCATGGAGGGGCATGGAGTAAGTTTATGAATCTGTTTTTCTGTGTATGTATGAATAATTTGTATGTTGTCCTAAGCATGCATTTCCGTATTGTTTCATTCATATACGGTCGTATGCATATGGCAATGAGTCTAACACTAGTTATAATTCTTCTTTAGATGACAGGGGATGATAAGGCTTACTCTAACTGCCTCTGATTAGCATGCAGTAAACTTTCTTAGGCAGTGTGACAGTCCTACGAGAAGGTATATAAAAATAAATTCGAAAGTGTAACGCTTAGTCTAAATTGGCGTTATCGTTCACCATCTAACAAAGAATACGCGCCAGTGTGTGCAAGTTACACTTACTATAACTGCTTATTTAATGACTTGACTTCATTTAGATAGCACAACGCAGCTTGTTTTATGTCTCTCTGTAGGTCGTAAGGCACCAAAGAGTCTTTACATCGGGCCAATATTACTTCATACCGGTTTTCGCTGCATTGAAGAAGTAATATGGTCATTTTGCATTATTATGTCTTTTTTATTAACTCTTTAAGCCCCAGTGACGCAATTAGCAAAATTTGCAAACAGCGTAGATCCTGATGAGGCGGCTCATAATGAGCCGCCTCATCTAGATCTACACTGTTTGCCCTCTAGTCTCTGAATTCTCAATATAAAAAGTCTTGGACAAGGCTTTTTTTTTAATTTTTGCAGACGTAAATTTTGTCGTCTGCTTTTTGGTAGTAAAAGAGGTTCCTGGAAGGTAAAAGTTTGTATAAAAGTGTATGGCTATTCCCCTTAGCTTTGATCGTATTTTTATTCGTTCCTTTTGAAACAAAAGGACTTACTATGTATTGGCACTGTCCGTGTACCGTACATTGAAGTTCTACCTTGAACATATTCCCATGTTTTGGCTTCGTTTAAAGGAGCAAAATGGTGTTTTCCGTTACAGCAGATTGTAAGGGTAGTACCAACCTGTTTAGGTAAAATACAAATATTTCCAGATATGAATGGTATTATATCTAATCAGTCTGGTCTTAATCCTTTGCAGAATGTGGACAGCTGAACCACACAGGCACATCGGGAATGGTAATGACTCCAAATTATCCGTCCAGTTATCCAAACAGCATGTCCTGCAAATACCATATAATTGCACCGAACAACACGCAGGTAGAGTAACTTTGTAGTTTTAAAGTACGCGTGCACGTTGCTGTAAGGTCCATGAAATTTAAAATGAAAGTCAAAATCTAGGCATAATTCGGCTTTATCGAACTCGTTAAGATTTTAATTTATCATACAGATATTCAGAGAACTTTTGATGGTAATCTGTAAAGCTTAGTGGAGAACACTAAGGCTGGTCTAACACTTGGTCGTTCGCACTAAGTCTTGTGATACATACACTACTTAAGCAACTTGATCTGATCCTCTGTATAAGCTAGAGTATACCTTCCCTGATCATTGAATCACACAAGATGCATGATGAAGAAGAGACGGAAAGACATTCAAATATATTGTCACGTCAGCTAAATTCGGACAGCAGGTAAATTCGGACAGTGACATTGTTTCCTTTATATGTCAGTTGTTTGGAATTAAAACAAAAATAACTTGGCAAACCGTGAAAATCTTGATGTGACGTCGTCTCATCTGGATTTTCACTGTTTGCAGTGGTATGTTCGAATTTACCTGCTGTCCGAATTTACATGACCCTAGTGGTAAGTGATCAGGCATCGACTTTGCCAGCAAAAATCTTGACCAGGTGTAGAAATTTTTTGAAGAGTCTTTTGTTGTGCCAAAGAGCCTTCTAAGGCTTCTTTATAATTATACTTGACACTAATTATTTTTCGGAAGCATTTCTTTCCAAACAAATTTGACCAGCTCACGGAAATGCATTTTACGTTATGAATGTACTGTCACGTTAAACCGGCCTGTGCATTTCCATAGTTTTATGCCAAGAATAGATTAACACATTAGCCAGCCTGCCTGTACATTTCCATAAGAATAGATTAATAGATTACCATGAGCCGAAGCTCGTAAAAACTACAACTACACAGATGTCAATAATATTAATTTTTTGTTATTTATTTGATTGCAGACAATTTCTTTCAAGTTTGCTACGTCGTTTCATATCGAAACCGACGTTGGTTGCCAATATGACTACGTTTCCATTTATGCGGAAGGCAGTTCTCAGGCTGACCATGAAGGTGCGGCAATATTGTTTTTGTATTAATCGAGACTTTTGTTTTTATATTGACCAGTTTATACGTTTGAGGTCTGTTGCATAAGTCAAAAAAGTCCAAGATCTGCAGCATTAACCCGAGGCCAGATACCCTGAATTTGTCACTGGGTCAATATAAAACACTTCACGGCGTCTTTTTATTACCTGTCTTTAAACCAAAAGGATTTATAGCATACACCGGTGCTAGAGGGCTTGGTCTAAGTTGTGCGTTTCAGTTCTCGCCATGAAGAGGGTCAGTCAAACAGAGTCATCTGTTTTCATCTCTTTGGTATGTTGTGTGCTTGCGAAATATCTAACCCTTCAGTATTTATTGATAAGCAGCACATAATAAATCAGAAAATAATTATTATAGAAGTTTATTTTCAAATTCAAATGTGCTATAAAGCCCGTTAGGATAAACATTTTAGTATATAAAATATTATGATTAAGTACGACATTGCTGATACATTTCAAAACACTTGTAGCGTTGCAGTATCCATGCAATTCGATTCATGGATTACTTGTAAAATAGGGCAATCTCTGATCAGATCTTTTTTTTTCGGATTTTGTAAGAAGCACATTTCAAATGAGGATTTACATCTACATGTATTGGTACAGTTTCAGGGGACGAAATTCTACCATTTTCGTTTTCTTTCCCTCCCTACGGGGAATCATGGCTTAGCTAAAATAAAATTAACACGAAGTGTGCTTCCTTTTGTAAAAAAAATATAAGAAAAACATGGCGATGTTTTCATTTACCTTAAATGTAAATACATTTAGGTACAAGAGTTTCTGTAGTTCTGGTTCTTTATTTTGCATATCTGTTATCAATGTGTTCTAGATTTAATAGTTTCAATGACATTGACCTCATATAAGTAGGTTAATGACCCCTGACACGTTTACACGTACTATCGTTTCACTATTTTGAAATTATTGCAGTTTTCTAGAAAAATCAGTTACAATATAATAATAAAATTAGCTAAGGAGAAAGATACTAAACTTTGTTTTCAATGAGGCGTTATTTTTGTAAGATAACTGATTTTCGAAAGAGGTTTTAGTGATATTTTCGTCTGTAAAAATGTGCTTATGTTTAGATTTTCGAATACCACTGAAGAGCTCTCTCGGTCCGTAGGTAGATTGCGATATTTTCAAAATAATACGAACTTTCGCTTTATTCCGACAAAGGGCTCGCAGTGCCTCCTCCCCATTTTAGTTTATAGCCGTAGGCTAGCCTGAGCTTGTCTACCACTTGTAGCCTGTTTACTGATAGTATAACTGCATGCAAATTGGCTAAATGATGCAAAATATAACCTGTCCTGTGTTTGATAAATATACATGTAATAACAAAAAAAAAGAATTGCCCAATAAATATTAAGCACGTGTAATGAGTTAGGATCAAAACATATAAAGTGGAATTTTGCCTATATCAAAAGTCAATGTTATCCGTTTATATTACGACAATCAGTTGTCCTAAATAAACTAGTATCAATTTAGTCAAGATAATCTCTAAATATTTTCTTCTGTTTCAGGTCCTTTCTGCGGAGATGTCGCACCACAGAATTTGTTCGTAAACGGTTCCAGCGCAATAATCGAGTTTAACAGTGATAAAAGTGATCAATACGCTGGATTTAAAGTATATTGGACAGCAAATAGTAAATATATTTCTATCGATCACACTTTTTATAGCTGTATTGATATCCTTTCAGGGGAATCAATTGTGTTATTTTCATTTTCGCCTCTCTTCAAATGGGAGTTTATTCTTAAGGGATCGAAATTTCTCCTGTTGAGCATAAAGGGAATGTTTCTTTTGAGTAGGAGGTGTTCATACAAGCCATGAAAACAAAGCGACACGTTGTTGTTAAATAAAATTCAAACTTAACAAAAAATATTTATTCTCTTATAACCACTCTAACGTTTTTTTTTCTCCACAAACAGCTGCTGTTGAAATTGAAAATAACAAAGTTAGAAAACAATAACTTTGCCATGCAAATGCTTGATGAATATATCTTGGTTCAAACAATTGATCTCCAATTTGGAAGTGTAATTGGCATAGTTTACAACCATTAGGATTAGCAATTTTATCATTTTTTGGCTGTTGTAAGCTCGTTTCAGTAAAATATATACAAATCATTATTTATCATAATTCAAAGACGGAAGTATTCTCAGTCAGTCGCATTTCTCTTAAGGAGCCATTCCATGCGACACTACCCAGTTTGTTTATTTGTTTGTTTATTTATATTTCAGCTTAATATCACTCGAAAGAAGAAAGGCTACTGGAGTTTGATCTGATGAAGATGCTTTCCTGAAAATTAATTGCAACATTTAACTGTGAATTATTATAATAGTGACTATTGTTATGTGGCAAATAAAGTTGTGTTTTCTACCAGCTGTGTTTATTAATATTAATTTTACACCATTTAGGCATGATTTTATAGTGTCATTCTGCTCATTACCAATTTCTGAATGTATTGTCAAAAATGACGCCACTCGTTTGAATATATGAACCAGAAAGAACTGCCTATGCTTTTGTTTTCCCCCAGATGCAAAGAAATTAAAGGGGCCATATGGTTTGAACCTGACTGCCCGTCCGTCATCCATCCGTACGAAGTATGTTAGGGGTGGTTTATATCTAAGGGATCGTAATTGCTGGAGCGTTGATATTTCATAGCTAGACAAACCATATAATGTTAGTGGACCCTTTATTTTCGTTTACCTTGTATTTACATAGTTATGCCCCTTTCCGAAAACCTAAAGTTCGTTCTTCAAATCATTTTTGGACGATTTGAGCTTCGTTCCCTTGCTAGAAATCGGACTCCGTTTTAAATCAAAAGGACAACTCTAGAACGATTGGCCGTTGACTGTTCAGATTGCATTCCTTTATTGTTTATGAAAAACTAACAGACCCTCATCATTTTTTTATATTTAAAAATGCACACCTGAAAATGTGTTCCTAAATTCTTGGATGAATGGTGAATGCCAGGATACAAACATTTAACACACTTTTAAGGACTAGCGTGTAGACAGCCGGAATTTGTATAAATATGAGTGACTTATCCCCTTTGTTTACGTCGACATTTTCCAACTTCTAACCGTTCAACCTATAGAGCTGATTTCCGGTGTACTATTAGTACTTCATGTGCCTTTGGTGCATTTGTGATGATTACTGTTATATAATTTGGTTTAAACAATATTTTATTAATCAATTCACATTATATGATTTACAATCTCAAGTATCAGGATCTGACAGTAAGCTATAAGCTTATAGTGGTCATCTCCTAAATATAATTTAGCTTCTCACAAAAGTGATATCATGATGTTGCTTGAAAACTCAAATTACATACAGTCATGTTAATTCAATTAAAGTCCATCCAACTCCAGCTAAAGCTTTTTGCTATTGGACGTTTATAGGCGATGGTGCCGAAGATGCTCGTTCTTTGTATGGCTTTGTGCCTTCTTGATCCAATTTTGTCGTTCTGTCTTCTTTAGTGGATGGTGCTACGCATCTACTAAGCAGTGCAACGAACATCCTTCTAAAGGCGATGAATTTTGTTACAATCAACTGTCAGATCAAGTATTTCGCCGAAAAAAATTCTTTTAATTCAATTGCGTATTATAACCGCTCAATTTAAGGCGCGGCAGCTACGAGGGATATTCAGAAAGTTCTGTTTGGGACGTCTTATTTCGGTCACCATCATAAATACAGAACTTCAGTTAGCGAAAATATATAAAGGTATGATATGTCCAGACAACTCTGCAAACGTGGTGTATATTTCCTAAAGGACATACTTTTGAACGTTTTTGAAAGAAGTATACCCTACAGCCACTGCAGATTTTCACTTAAGAATGTCATAGTTCATATATGATCAGTTTTTGCATTTTTTTCATAATTGCTACTTAAACTTAGTCTCCAGGCAACATTGGCCTGTAAATATCGCGGAAAATGTATTTAATCTAGGTTCAATACTCTCCCTTCAATTTAGACTATAAGCATTTTATGTAGTAGCAAATTTTTCCTTTCTACTAATTTAAAAGTTATAATGATTTTGTAACAAAAACAGGGGTCTTAACATTCAAAATCTTGTTAGGAAGAGCCTTTGCATAGGCCAATTCGAAACCGTCGAAAAATTAAAATTAATATAAACAACGAAGCCGCTACGAGCTCTCGAAAATGACGTTGACGTCGTTTTCAATAACGTCATAAGAACTAAGCATGGCTTTGCAATGACTAAATCGATACCGTTTGCTGCCCTTCTAACTTTTGAATTGATATTGAAAGCAATGAATGACATGAAGGTGACAAAATTTTTTTGTCTTTACAATGATTTTTCACTTGAATGACACACTAAAAATAAATTCAGACATGAAATTAGCCCAGTGGTATGACTCGGGCCTAATAAGATGAGTTGTAACTCAATAAGAAAATATATAGTGTTAGGTATCATTATAAAGGCGAAATGTAATGCTTTCAATACATGCATAGCATTAGTCCCCAGCATGCTGGTAAACAAGGTTATGCGGCTAGAATCAGAGCTCTCTGAACAACCCTCGTACATTAAGATTTGTGACATCATTCTTTATCAGATCATAGCTGTACTCTGTAAATCGCATGCTAACAAAGTGGCCGCCGCGGAAGTCGTTTTTAATGTAGAATATCTGATGAAGAATGTAGTCGTTAAGAATGTAGGTCAAAGGTACCGTTAAAGGTAAATTTTGTGACAATGATCAAGTGAGCCGGCGTTTGTAAAGAAATGACTTGTTCGTGTTTCTTTCTATCATTTTGAGATAAAGGAACGTTTCTTAAACTGCTCCAACAACGAAAAGTTGCAACAGTGGGTGGACCCGTAGTAATGTTTGATGTGTCGTATTGAGCTTTGTTATTATTTCATTGGGGAGGAGAGACCTAGCTGATTTCATGTCTTATATACCGTATTATTAGGTTATAAAACGGTGTTTTCCATCTCTAGTACGACTCCAATTTTCTACATGTAGTTCAGTGCTATATGAAATTATAATAATATTGAGCCGTGACACCACAAAACCAACAAAGTGGTTGTGTGCCCAGCGCAGACTCAGATCAGCCTGGGCATCCACCAAGTCTGATCAGACTCCTCGCTAAGCGCTTAAAGGGTAGCTAAGGGACTAAGCTACCTCCCTGCGGACAGCAAAGACTCTAATCAGACTGGACGGATGCCCAGGCTGATCTGAGTCTGGGCCGGGCGCGCACTCACTTTGTTGATTTTGTCATGTCGCGGCTCATATGAGATTAGTTTTCCCTTCTCAAAGAAATAAAAAAAATGGATCCGTCTTATAAGACGGATCTACAGTTTAGGATTGTTTGGAAGGTACTATAAGACGGATTTAGGTTTTGGGTATTGTTTTGGAAGGAATATACCCGTTTACGAACCAAAACGAAATACGTTGCTGTATGCATCATAGTTTTTGTTAAATCTTCATTTTGGTTCCACTTGCATACTATATACAGTAATTTGGATTTGAAACGCTAAAACCAACAGTCGCATGTGCGCCAAGGTAAGACTCACATCAGCCTGGGCATGCGTCCAGTCTGGTGAGAGTCTTCGCTTTGCGCTTTTAAGGTAGATAAGGGTTTAAGCCACTGCCATGCCGATAGCGAAGAATTTGATCAGACTGAGCGGCAGTCCAAGCTGATCTGAGTATTCCCATGGCGCAAATGCAACTTTGATGGTTTTGTCGTCTTGCGGCTCAATTTTGCTCTTCATACGCATCTCCATCAGAATTTGTGTCGCAAACGGTCGGCATTTTCCGCATCGATTTGCCTTATTTCTCGTGGATAAAGTTGAGAAATTTCGTTTGGATAGGTTCAGCAGCTTCAAGTTTGCTAAGCCATCATTATTCGCAAAAAGGATAAAGCCGTTAGTCAGTTCATCAAATTAGAGAGATCATTACTGTATCGTATGTCCCTCGCGAGTTGGAAACCGTTCTTTTACACGACGAGATTGGACAAAACACACTTTTCCTTTCAGATATTAAGTTTAATATTGTGTTTCAGTGTACACGTTTGTATACATCACAATTTGTACGCTATAATTAGAAAGGGAGGCATCCATTATTACATTCTGTTTGCTTCCCAAGCGAATTTAAGTTTTAAACAGGATCGACTTTGAAAGAACTCGGAACTTGTTTTCATAGCATTATAATTGTCGGTTGCCTTCTTAAAACAATCCCATTTTTGCGTTTTATTTATATGTTGACAAGGCTCTCAGCAGCAGACAGAAATCAATCAGTCGGTGCTTTTGAGGCCGGTTGCTAGAAGCGGTTTGTGACTGTCTTTACGAAATATTTTATAAAAGCGCCGGACTGATTGATGATGACTGTATGTAATTTTAATATTTTGTTCTTTGCTTGAAGAAGGCTCTGCAGTTAAGAATGGTGAAAAGCTGCATGTTACAGTAACAAACAGCATAGGCCCGCACAATTGCCCTATATTATCGGTTTGATTTAAATAGGCAGATTTGTACAATCTGTAGTACACTCTGTTTGTTTAAATGTGAACAGCAAATAACGTCTTTTTAAGGTAAAAGAGCAGACTTTCATTATCCTGTATATGATTTATTTTATTTCGCCCCTGTTTTTGCTTAGTCGCACGAATTACATGTATGTAACCTGAGTATCATAGGTATATATGGGCTGCAATCAAAGTTTAATACAGTCTGGTAAGAACAAAGAATATTTAAAAAAATATCGGAGAAGTTAAAAATATAATAAACTAAAATTTATATCTTCTTGGTTCGTAATAGATGACTGTTCGTTTGGTGCTGTGTACAATTATTTCTAGGCCTGCTGTTTAAAAAACAATTGAGCCACGACACGAGAAAACCAACAAAGTGGTTGTGCGCCAAGCGCAGACTCAAATAAGCCTGGACAGCCGCCCAATCTGATCAGATTCTTCGCTTAGCGCTTAAAAGGTAGCTAAGAGGCTAAGCTACCTCCATGCGGACAGCGAAGATTCTGATCAGACTGGGCGGATGCAAGGGCTGATCTTAGTCTGCGCTGGGCGCACAACCACTTTGTTGGTTTTCTCGTGTCGCGGTTCAATTTATGAATCATTTCGAGTAGCAAGTGCGTAACTACTGCATTGATGCATAATTATATTCTACTGACGTCTGCGTGCCATTCATCGCAATGAACGTACTCTCGTCTGATACAGGATTGTGCCTTGGCGATTTGCAAATTAAAATGTCCCATTTTCTCATATCACCCAACAGGCACATGACGTTGAAAAGCCGTCGTACTTTCGTCGATGCGACGTAATAACGCCGCATTGACGTCATTATGACGTCATTTTGACATTGTATGCCTGTTGGGCAGGGCTAGACTGAAGTATATCAAACAGAATTTGCACTATTATTATTTTATTGACTACAACTATTGATTTTACACTAAAACTTTAGACATTACAATATTCGGTGACCCGGCACCCTTGGTAATGATACGTCCTCTCTGACAAAATTAACCTGAAAGAAACAAAGAAATTATAGGGTAAAGTCGGGTAAATTCGGACAGCGAGTAAATTCGGACAGTGGCATTGTTTCCTTTATATGTGAGTTTTTCGGAATTAAAACAAAATAAACTGGACAAACAGTGAAAAACCATGATGAGACGGCTCAAAATGAGCAGTCTCATCTGGAGTTTCACTGTTGCAGTGGTATGTACGAATTTACCTGCTGTCCAAATTTACACGACTTTACCCTAATGCATAGATGCACATGAATTTGAACAGTTTTATGATAATTTGCTGTATTTGTATGAAAGAAAAGCTTGGTGTTCATTTTATACAGAATATGGAATCCATCCAAGAGTTTAA
Organism: Ctena decussata; assembly: GCA_963989385.1. Classification (NCBI taxonomy): domain Eukaryota; kingdom Metazoa; phylum Mollusca; class Bivalvia; order Lucinida; family Lucinidae; genus Ctena; species Ctena decussata. The sequence goes on from OZ022500.1 coordinate 62,746,330, forward strand.
AATATTTGTATGTATGGCTATTATGCCGCGACACGAGAAAACCAACAATGTGGTTGTGCGCCCAGCGCAAACTCCGATCAGCCAAGGCATCCGCACAGTCCGCTCAGACTCTTTGCTAAGCGCTTAAAGGGTAGCTAAGGGTCTAAGCTACCTCAATGCGGACAGCAAAGACACTGATCAGACTGGGATGATGCCCAGGCTGATCTGAGTCTGCGATGGACACACATCCACTTTGTTGGTTTTCTCGTGTCGCGGCTCATATGCATACACAAAAACAGGCATTAATTTTATGGGTGTAGTTGTTGTCTTTTGAACTGTTAAGAAGACATTTGTGATAATTTTCCTATGTACATATACTTCAACGGAAAAAAGTTCGTGTATTTTTTACGCATAGTTCCACACTACGAAGAGAAACTCTATTTATTACTTTCTTCCTGTTTCATTGGGCAATGCATGGGATCGGATTATTTGTAAAGACTTATCAACCAACGAGAATGGCGGCAAAATTGAAACCGACATGAGACGCGACACGACAAAAACCAACAAAGTGGCATCTGCGCCCAGCAAGGACTCCCATCAGCCTGGGCTTCCTCAGAATCTTTGCTAGCACTTGAAGGATAGCTAACGGTCTAAGGTAGCTCCATGCGGACATCAAAGACTCTGATCTGGCGTGGCGAATGCTCAGGCTGATCTGAGTCTTTTCTGGCCGCACATGCCATCTTGTCGGTTTTGTCATGTCGCAGCTCACATTGTTGCTCCCGATGAATGTGTTTTTCCTTCAGCCTAATCATAACAAAATATGATAGATTGACGAACAATTAACAGTTGCATTCCCCTTTTTACATACTTTAAGCCATTCGAAGTAGATGGAAGGCTGATAAAAAAAAACAGTGTGCAAGGAAGCCCCGTTTATGATGAAAATAAAATTCTTCTCAGCTGATTTCGAACACGGCCCTAGCTTATCAGGCTACCAGTCATTCTGCTGAGCTACAAGGGCTCCTAAAACAGATGATTTCTCGTACACTGGTATAGAAATGTCATTGAAAAATTTATTGCAAAGGACTTCTATGCTTAAGGCGTGAATTTTCCCCATGATTAAAAAGTTATACGGATCACTGACTTCTGCTTTGCATTTATGACTATGACACGTAACTTGCATGACAAATGAATTTTCAACTGTTTGTGTCAATGTAAAGTACGTTAAACATACGTTGACGTTGACGTCATTGTTGAGATAAATTGTAAATTATTCTCAAACTGATCGTCGAAATAATGATTTATTGTATACATTTCACCCTTTTTTGACTTACAGTACTTACATAACAGACAACACTGAATAGTTTTGACTATATGTATGTGACCTTGACCTCATTTCAAGGTCATGGTACACAATATAATCCTTGAAGATCACAGTGCTACTGTTGACCATTCTTCTTCTTTGGCTTACTGAGTATCGTCCCCCCCAGTGACCCAGCTTCCCACTCATATATATTACGTACTTGCATCGCATAAGTCTGCTGCATGAAGGAAATGCTGGGTCACGGGGGGAAAGTACTTGTACTTTAATTATAGTGAAGCGTTCTATTTTAGCCGTTTCGACCGGAAGTTTAACTATGGTTTTGCATGTTTAAATGCCAGTCAGGCGTAACAAGAAGAAAATCATTGCGTTGTATTGTGATATGCGTGTATTTAGCATGCATTTATGACAAAAATGTATGGAATGAATGACTGGTTTCAATACCTTTATTACCTCAAAAGATGAGGTATGAGAAAACCTTGAATTTAGGGTAGGTAGGGTCAGAATGGATTATCTCCGCATGTCTTTAGGTCTGAGTCACAAATGATCTGATTTCATACGGTTTACATATTTGTGGAAGCTCTGCTAAGAAACAATTGCACACTTTATACTTTTGAAAATTCGGACCTGTCGCGCCGGTCTAATGGGGAAAATCCTCGCCTTAATCATAGAAGTCCTTTGTTTCTGTTTTCAATTGATTAAAAACAAAATAAAAAGCGTAATAAATCATTATGATTCCTTGTCTCATGTTAGATGTCAGTCTAGCTGAACTTCTAAATAACTAACTTATTCAGTCGCAATTCAACCCTACTGAAACTCTCTTACATGCATGTGGACCTGGGACCGTATTTGTAAAACGACTTAAGTGGTTGCTATGCTGTTGCTAAGGCTGATTTACTATAAAAGAAATTCCCTGCAACAATGAAAGGTGCTATGGAGGAACAGTATTTGTCAGACTGTTCCTCCAAAGCAAATTTCATAGTTGTAGGGAATCTTCTTCATTTTCGCCTTAGCAACAGCATAGCAACCACTTAAGTCGTTTTATAAATACGGCCCCAGGTGCACATGCATGTATGTCCAAATAACAGTTTTGCGTTTAGTGCCGAAAAAAATTGTTAAATGAAGCTATCAGAAAGATTTGATAACAATATGATTACAAAGGAAAGAGGAAATCATTTACTGTTTGCGGTATAATAAACTTTAAATCCCGCATAGCTATCACTGTTATCACTGTCAAACTCCACTATTGCATGGGTAGCGGGTACTGTAAAATTCGTAGGGGCATGATCCCCGCAGAACGGGCCTGAAACGGAAGAAACCATATATTTGTATATTTAAGGTGGGTTTACACGGCGACACATGCTGCATGACATGTAAACACCCTGAAACATCAGACTGGGTGGATGCCCAGGCTAATCCGAGTCTGCGCTGGGCGCACATGCCACTTTGTTGGTTTTCTCGTGTCGCGGCTCATTTGGTCTGTAAGCCAGAATGTGGAAACCAAATGTGTCGATTCTTAATCATTGTTGTCCCATCTACTTTACTGATCAGCTTTGTGTGGATACTCAGTTGTTCGACCTGTATAATTCATCAAACTACTACTTTCTGTAAGTGATATTTCAGTCGTGGAATTCAGGTATGTCTACGTATATCAGAAAAGGTTCTAAAGAATTGCAGAATTACATACAGGGAAGACCGCAAAAGACCGCTCCGCTAGTAGCGGTGTGATCTTGGTTTTCAATGGATGTCACAATACTGAGGACTATTGAGAGACTTGCTGGTCGTTGACCCATTTTACTAGATATGATTGATAATGAACCAACAGAATTTAGAACGGACTAAAATCATGAGCCAGATCATTTTATCGCTTGTGACTGCGTCATATGTGCCTCATGCCATTTACCGGACCTTATAGATAATCTAGAACATTCGTGATTTCTAATGTTTGCATCGATAAATGGATCATGACTACACCGTATATTATAAACAGTAAGGATTGCTCAATTCCAAACGGTTATAGGCAAATAGTGCAGTCCCAATTCAGACGCTGTCTGATCAGGGTCTACTATGTTTGCATAAATCTAAACAATTTCTACAAAATTAACAAAAAAAGACAAACAACAAAAACACTAGTCAACCCTAAAATGGCGAATAAACTCATCTAATTTGTAAGGATAGAAGAATTAGCCAAGCATAAATGAGCCGCGACATGACAAAACCAACAAAGTTGTTGTGCGCCCAGCGTAGACTCAGATCAGCCTGGACGCTCATCCAGTCTAATCAGACTCTTTGTTAAGCGCTTAAAGACAGGACTTCTCTGCCGGGGGGTGAGATCAAGAGACAGAATGACACTGTTCTGTTCTGTTCAATTCTAGTATCGGCGTTACCCAAGTGGCTCAACGGTACGTAACCATAGTTGCACACACTTGGCGCCGTGTGTCCGTCCAAGACACTATGGAAGTTAATCCTCTTTATATAGTCCCATCCCTGTCTTTAAAGGGTAGCTAAGGGTCTAAGCTACCTTCATGCGGACAGCGAATACTCTGATCAGACTATTACATGTAGCAGGTAAAATTTCATGCTCAGCTGAGTTGAGCATCAAAAAAGTTTTATTACCGTGGGACTGGTTACTATACCGTGTTTGTAAGTTAATCCATCTGAATAAACAGCAACATAGTCATATGCACATCCCACGTCGGTCTCAATATGAAAATTAGCATCAAACTTCAAAGAAATACTCTGAAACAAAGTAAACGTAATATTTACGTACATGTATCTTTATTATATGGATCAAATCAGGGGCGTAGCTAGGGGCAATTACACTGTACGCACAATTATGCTTTATATTCACTGAGGGCAATGATAGGGGGTTAAGCCGCTAATATATTTCAAATTTTCTGTCTGTTGGCAGTTAGCATTAAAAATTATGCCCAATTAACAACATTTCAGCATGAAAATACGCAGGTTTGTGTTGAAATTTTGTCAATTTGACAAAATTTCAATACGCACCTGCGTATTTGCGTATAGGTAGCTACGCCCTTGCAAATCATCCGTCTTTGTGACCTTTATGCATGAATATGCAAATCGCATATTCCATTGCCATAAAGCAGACGTAGCTTTCAAAAGAAGTTTACTAGTCTGAAAACCATGGCCTACTTCTGTGGTTGACTACCCTAACATTTCGTAGTTTAATAGTCCAGGGATCAGTTGTTCAAAGCATCGTAAGCCTAACGAGCTCGTTAAGAGGTCAACTCATTAAGTGTTTTATGACTTTATAACCAAAAACACTGATATTATTTGTTGAAAAAATATGAGCAGCTTTTGCAAAGCAAATGCATCTCACAATTTTAAACAAAGATGTTGGCGTATTTGAGATATGAACGTTTAAAATTTTAACTAGACATTAACTAACGACTTCGTTAGTTTTGAACAAATGGGTCCAGATTACTAATAAGCAAGCCCAAAACGATATTCGAACTCAAGTGTTAATGCAGTGGCTGAACTTCTGAAATGGATGTCGTTTAATAGCCTTAGTCACGAGGTTTTATAAAAGAATTGCGCGACAGCGTAAATGTAATGTCATGAAATTCGATCGAAATGTGTTTTTCTGTCTTGCCAAGTTCTAATATAGCTACATGTACATGTAGATAAGTGATTCATAATAAGAAGAAATCTATGTTAGTTTCTTGCAATTTTTCGAGTTTTATGACTTCGGGCACCTGCAAAAATAAAAACTAAGAAATAATAATTATAATAATAGTAGTAAAACCAAAATGAACCGCCATGGAATACTAAGCACAACTTCTAACCGACCACTTGCATTGTCTCGAACACTGTCGTTTGAAGATGGTATCCGGACATAATTTTCTTATATTCAGTACTCCCAATGTGTCATCCAAACGTTTTTAAATGTTTGAGCTCAATACCTTTAGAATCGTTTTCCTGGTAGCAGAGGATACACATTTACCCCCATTTTCGAACTTCGCAAGGATTATGACTGTGGTGGAGAAGGTTTTTTAATTGTGACTAAAATTTTGAATGCTGTATTAAAATAATGCTTTGTTGTGAATTCTCAAGTTTATTTAAACATTTTCTAAATATTCGCACTAATCATAAGCATATGCTGACAAGATTCCGAAATGTGGTTTGCCCGAATCGTGAAAATCTGCTGAAATGTTGCGATTTTCAAAAACAGGGGTACCATTATCTTTCACTTATTCAATGGTAAACGGATAAGATTTTTATTTCAAAGTTACCTGATTTACTTTACCAATATTACAAGTTAATTAAAGATGGAAATATATGTTTTATTGTCCTTTTCATGCTATAAATAAGTGGTCGGTTAGAAGTTAACTGGTTCTAGTATATCGATATTGATTAGACTATTAACCAGCAGAATACGAGGGGCGTTCGGAAAGTATTGCAAATTGCCCCATAACTTTGCTTAGGGGCATGCTGGGTACAAATGCTAAGCATGCACTGAAAGCACTACATTTTGTTCTTACAATGATACCAAACACTATACAACACTATACAAAGACACTTTTTCTCAGTGTTTTACAGCGCATTTTATTAGGCCCAAGTCATACCACTGGGCTAATTTCATATAAAAAATCTTTTCAGTGTTAGGCATTCAAGTCATATATCGTTGTAAATACAAAATTAATCTTTGTCAGCTGCTTGTCCATCGTTGACTACTATATCCATACAAAAGTTAGAAGGGTGACAACTGTCATCGATTTTTTCCTTACAAAGCAATGCGAAGTTCTTATTGCGTTCTTTAAATCGACGTCAACGTCATTTTGAAAGGTTGTAGAGGATTGATTTTTTTGCAAGAATTTGAGTTTATTGACATGTTGTCATTGACCCACATGACTACTCTTGCTAACAAGATTTTGAATGCTAAAACACTTGTTTTCATTACAAAAGCTTTATAACTTAAGAAAAAAGGGAGAATTTGCTACTACATGTATATAAAGTACGCATAATTCATATTTACAGGACAGTATGGAACCTAGATTAGTATGATTTCCGAGATATTTTCAGGAAAACATCAATTTGCTAGGGCACTGTCTTTAAGTAAAAAAGATTAAAAAAAAAAAAAAACACAAAGACTCCTCATATATGGATTGCGCCCTACAAAAGTAAAATTCTGCAGTGCCTTTAGGGTAATGCCTTTTCAAAGAAGTTACAAAATGCGCCTTTTAAAACAAATACACCGCGTTTGCAGACTTGTCTTAGCATATCAAAGCTTTATGTGTTTTTGCTATCAGAAATTCTGTTTTTATGGTGACTACCAAGAAATTACAGCACTTGCAATACTTTCCGAACGCCCCTCGTACTCGTACTGTACCAAAGGTCACGCTTATAAACAAAATAAGGGTCTGGAAGATTTTGTTATGCGGCAAGTGCAGACACGTATCGGTCATTTACATTTGCAGTTAGGGTATGCAAACAGCCGTATTTCGCTTCTCACGCGAGGCCCTTCTTACGTTTTTCTTGTTAAACTTATTCCAGCGTATTGCCTATATAGTTCAAAAAGGTTTGTCATTAAAATTCTAAAATGATAGAAAAAAAGTCCTACCTTTGTGCCGTTCGGAGCAAAAATATTGTATTTACAGATTAAACTGCTTGGATAGTTTCTTGGATAATTTGGAGTAGCAATCACTCCAGATGAGCCAGTGTAGTTCATCTGTCCGCATTCTGCAACAGATTAAGCTCGGTGCATTAGAAAACACACACACACACACACACACACACACACACACACACACACACACACACACAACATTTTCCCGAATTTCCCTATGAAATCTGTATGTTCGCAGCACTGTAAGCCACATAATGCATAAAGACTACATTTTCTACGTTTACATTTGACCGAGCACATTTTTTGTATAATGTTTATTCAGGGCATTAAAGCATATAATGCTTTAATGCCCTGAATAAACATTATACAAAAAAAATGTGCTCGGTCAAATGTAATCGTAGAAATTGTAGTCTGTGCGCTAAAAAAGAATTCAATTGGGTTGACAATATGTTTGCTACTCACGTGGCCACATTCTTGAGAACATCATTATGAGAATTATAACAACAATAAGTAAAAGAATACGTTTTCGAATGTAACCTTTTCGTTGATAGATCTCTTTGCAAAATACCTTTCTGCCAGTATTATGGCCCTATAGCTATAAATTTGGCCAGATCTTGTGGCTGTAATTTCACTTTCACTTTTCAGTCGATTTTTATCAAACTTTCAAAAATTAATATCACTACCAGTCGTGGATCATATTATATTAGGGTCATGTTTTGACGCTTTCTGCCTGAAAAACGGCCCTTTGTACGTCTGGTTCAATTTTGTAGCTGCAACTCCTCCTTCAATGTTCAGCCGATTTTCATCAAAGAATGTTGTTACCAATTGAGGTTGATCATATTTTACTGATTGGATTCTCTCTGCTGGAGTTACGGCCCTTTGTAAGTCGGGTCAAATATTGTGGCCGCAACTCCTCATTCCATTCAGTTTTCAACCGATTTTCAGGATATTGTTATCACAATTTGATGTTGATCCTATATTATTGGAGTCATAATTTGAGCCTTTTTGCCAGAGTTACAGCCCTTTGTAAGTCTGGTCAAATCTTATGGCAGGAACATGTCTTTCGGTTATCAACTGATTTTCATCAAACTTTCAGGATATTGTCATCACAAGTTGACGTTGATCATATTTTATTGGGTCAACAAGGGTCCTTTCTGCCACAAGTATTGCCTTTTGTAGGTCTGGTCAAATTTTGTAGCAGCAACATGTCTTTCGGTTTTCAACCGATTTTTATCAAACTTTAAGGATATTGTTATCACCATTTGACATTGATCTTATTTTATTGGAATCCTGACAGGCTTTTACTGCGAGCGTTATGGCCCTTTGTAAATCGGATCAAATCTTGGGACTGCAACAGATGAGTTCTGTTAGAATTATGGCCTGTGATAATTACTCAGCTTGTAGTCATGACTCCTTGGAAATTTTAATTCCCTGATTACTGACAGGTCCATACGTAGGAGGACATTTGGCCTTCGGCCTTTAAGTATCAACTGTTTTCAAGCCTACTTACATTTCGTCGAGGAACACTTATTACATATGTTTGCTGATCCACGTTCACGGAGCAAAAGGAAATAGTTAACATCTCACGTTATTAGTCTCTCTCTCTCTCTCTCTCTCTCTCTCTCTCTCTCTCTCTCTCTCTCTCTCTCTCCCCCTTCGAACCAGACGGTGAAGGTATAGGAAACGTATCGGAAACGAAAATGCACATTAATGTTAAATATATAGGCAAGACCAAGACTTTTGTTTCAGCCAATTGATACTTTGATTGGAGGCCGAGATAAAGAAACTCCAGACTAGTTTCTAAAATGAGCCGCGACACGAGAAAACCAACAATGTGGTTGTGCGCCCAGCGCAGACTCAGATCAGCTTGGGCATTCGCCCAGTCTGATCAGACTCTTTGCTAAGCGCTTAAAGGGTAGCCAAGGGACTAAGCTACCTTCGTGCGGACAGCGAAGACTCTGATCAGACTGGGCGGATGCCCAGGCTGATCTGAGTCTGCGCTGGACGCACGACCACATTGTTGGTTTTCTCGTGTCGCGGCTCAAATAATCTGAAAACGAGCCTGGCAATGCCTTGTCTCGGCCTCAATCCCATATACCATCCTTAATCTTCTATTGTCATTCATAGGCGAGGTGCTGTGATCGATTTAGCTATATATAAAAATAAGCATGAAATAACTGTTTTATTGCCTAATCCATTTGAAACACTGCGTATGCTATGACTGGCTGTGTAAGCAGATAAATTTGTTGCTGTCTAGGAGCTGTGCTAAATTCGCTACATTCACAGAATCTTTCTGTCATCATTTTCCTTAACCAAAACTGTTGCAAATGTCAGTCTATTAAGCTGGTTCCCGGCTCTAATCGCGCCGAAACGTAACACAACATTTGGCTGAAACCTACTATATATATTATAGATCGTGTATCTAATTGTTTCGACATATAAATATCATCTTCTGCATGGAATTTACATGTTTGGCTGCTAATAAAATTCTACATTATTATTATTATTATTATTATTATTATTATTATCATTTTACAGTGACATTTCAGGTACAACACTTGCTGTCGGTTTCGTGTTCTGCGTGCAGTTTACATGCCCGGTAACGAGTGGAGTTGTTGAAGCTATCATGAATGGGCTGTATTAAGTAACGCTTGATAGGCTGAGACAGTTTATAGATCCTAGGCTGAGACAGCAGGTTCAGATAGACAAATCTCAGACAGCTTCTTGTCTAATGGGTGAGAAAACACCGATATGTGCCGAAAGTCGACAGGGCTCCTGTTAAAAACTTAAAGAGTTTCTCCAAGAGCAAAGATTACATTCTAAAGAAGGAACATGGGCCATACTTAGAAGTTTCCACTACTCAAACCCCTGTGACCTTAACAATATTTGGGAAATATCCTAATCCACAGCGAATCAGTTAAACGATGATAAATAAAAAAAAAACTTACTCCAAGCTCCTCCATGACAGTTAGCGCTAATTTCATCTGTTCCATCTTTGCAGTCTTTATTGCCATCACAGAGCCACCGTGTGGCAAGACACTTCCTCTCCTGGATACAGGGGAAGTTATTGGGTCGGCACGAGAAAGCTTAAATGAATACATGTAACAACAGTTTATGTAAGCTTTCCCGATCCATATACCAGGACATTTTGACTACAATAATAGGCCATTCAGATAGTCATCTTTGATATTGTTTCTTCACAGTAAGAAAAAGAAAGGATACACTAGTATAAAATTGATATAGTATGTATCTTCTCTGAAAGACAGCTTGCTTACATTTGCATTAAACTTAATGCAACTGCAATGACTCTTGGAAAAAATACTCCGCATTTTGTTTGAATTTGCCCTCCAAGGAAGCAAACCGAAAATTACCAAAAGTAGTTTTGCTTCGAAGAACTGGCGAAATACACCTACATTAAGGAGATAAAGCATTCGCACATCTTGTTTTACCATATTTAGTATGGATTAGATGATTTCATGACGGTCCTCGCAAGATTTTTGTGCATTGTTTGCAACCCACGTTTGATCTTTTTTACTTTAAAAAGCCAAATCTTTATTTTGGTCCTAACCAGATTATGCAGTTTGTTCAGTGGCAGACTTTTTCAGAGCGGACAGGGAAAACTACTTTCCTTATCGCGCGGAATGCACCATGCAACACAAAAAACATTGGCTTTCTTGTTTCAAATGCAAAGGGATACACTATCAGGGGTTGCAACTTTTCCATTTTGTGTTTGCCTCCCTTTTCGATGAAACAAACTCTGATACGAAAAATTGCTCCTGTAGGGGAAGTTCTCTTTTTTTAAGAGCAGGGGCCGTATTCATAAAGCCAATTAAGTGGTTACTATGCTGTTGCTAAGGCTGAATTTCTTTGAAGGAGACTCCCTACAACTATGAAATTTGGTCTGGAGGAACAGTCTTTATAAGACTGTTCCTCCAGACCAAATTTCATAGTTGTAGGGAATCTCCTTTATAGATATTAAGCCTTAGCAACCGCATAGCAACGACTTAAGCGGCTTTATGAATACGGCCCCCGATCCCATTTCGAGTAGTTTACATGTACGTCATCAAGGAAAACAAACAGGAAGTCACAAATATTGCCCCCCACCCCCTTTATAAAATGGCAAAAATCATCCATACACCCTATGTAAACGATTACAACTTTATTGGAGATCACGGTGTTATGGTTCCGACCCGTTTGTCTATGTTCTTTGTCTTACGTAAGGGAGATAACTCTGACTCGGGGCATTTGACCCCTGTTGAATTAATGGCTTGTTTTAAAGGAGCAATGTGGCTTCAGTGGGGAGCAATATATGTCCTTAAGTGAAGCCATATTTAAGTTTAAATTCCAGATAGAGCCTATACCAAATCTGTACTGCGAGATTGTTTAAAAAAGCAAAATCTTTAGCTTAGATCCTTTATTTTTTACCTGCTGTAAAACTTCTAAATATTGGGACAGATTCAGCTGAGCAAACAGTGCAGGCACAGATGAGACTTCTCGAAAGAGCAGTCTTATTAGAATCTACACTGTTTTCCGTTTCATTTGCATCTTTCAGACGCATTTGAGCCGCGACGCGACAAAACCAACAATGTGGTTGTGCGTCCAGCGCAGACTCAGATCAGCTTGGGCATCCGCCCAGTCTGATCAGAGTCTCCGCTGGCCGCATGGAGGTAGCTCAGACCCTCAGCTACCCTTTAAGCGCTCAGGGAGATGTCTGATCAGACTGGGTGGATGCCCAGGCTGACCTGAGTCTGCGCTGGGCGCACAACCACATTGTTGGTTTTCTCGTGTCCCGGCTCATTTCTCGTAATGCATAGCAAACCAAACCCGTTCTAATTCTAGAAACGTTAATGTTAGTATTTTAGGTGGCCCAAATTTTAGATTTGTTTACGGTAAACTACTTACGTGGACAATGATGTTCATCAGAGTTATCTGCACAGTCATCATCACCATCACATCTGCAGAACAGCGTAGACATGAGCCGCGACACGGGAAAACCAACACGGTAGCATGTGCACCCAGCGAAAACTCAGGTCAGCCTTGGCATCTGCACAGTCAGAGCAGATCCTTTGATGTGTGTTTAAAGAATAGCTAATGTCTCAGCCACCTCCATGCGGACTGCGAAGATTCTGATCAGACTGGGTGCATGGCCAGGCTCATCTGAGTCTGCGCTGTGCGCACGACCAGTTTGTTGGTTTTGTCGTGTCGCGGCTCACATGTCATAAGTATAGAATCTCTCTCTCTATTTGAAATTTTCGGCATCAACATTATTCGTCAATTCAAATTTTTGGCCTCCTGGCATCTATCAAGAAAAGTCAGTCAATTCTTTTTCTTTTCGACAAAGGCCAAGAGGTCGAACATGTGGAATTTGTTATAAGTCAGTTCTCTTCTGAAACGTTGCTTTAAAATCGTAATATATTGGCTGAACGTTACTTATTTAAAGTACGAAGAAGAGATTATAATTGCATAAACTATACGCAAGGAATTGCATCTCCAGATCTGAGTGCACCGGTCATTGTGTTATTTCTGATGTTTCATGCTCAACAGTGAGATATTGTTTCTGTGATTTAGCTTTGGGGTAAGTTAAGCTTTGGGGTGGGTAGAGTGGATGGGGAAGGGCGGGTTGTGGGGTGGGGGCGGGGGTAAAGGGGTTTAATTTTCCATATAATTCATCAGTGGGAACACTGAATATCTTCTTTGCGAAAACTATTGACCCGACTTCTAAATAGTATGACTGGTATGCCTTCTGGATGACCATCAGATCGTGAGAGTTAGTTCAAGCCTAATCCTATGTCTATACGTTTATACGTTTATAGGACGTACCTGACAATGTGCTAAAATGGCATATCTCAAGAATTGTGGAGGGAAAAATATTTAAGGCAGAAGAATCCTTGAGTCCTGCATTAAGTTCCTTCAAATTTATGCAAGATGGATTTAGAATAACAAATAGCATTAGCTACATGAGCTATTTTCCGACAAACATATGTATAAAAATAACAAGTAAAAACAGCTGCAAGAGAAAGAGAACAGTAAATAAATTTGGTAATTAAAAAAAAAACAAAAAAAAACGCATCTCATGTATACAATTACAATTACATATATACAGTGTTTACATACAATCCCCTTCTACAGCAGCCTTAGGACGAAAGAAAGGGCGAAAGTGTCAACAAGGACCCATGAACTCATATAGTCTGAGTTGCAAGGCTCCTTGTTACGAAAACAAAAGGGAGCCCAAGGCACAACTGTAGAAGAAAGATATACATATATAGCCTGCCCACCCTCTATATAAATCAAATAAAGTAATTTCAAAATTTGGCACAGTTAGTACATTACAACTATGGCAACTAAAAACAAGCAAATTAAGTTTAAAACTGCAATGGAACCATCAAAGATGGGCGCCATTACTGACAACGCAAAATAATGAAATGCAAGACTTTAGTAAGAAGTTCGAGAATGCTAAATTAGCTCTGAACAAACTAAAAACAAGGATTTTTTATCGAGGTATTCAAATGTTAGCAGGAGCTTATTTGCGCAGGAATTTGTAATAATGATATCAGATGCAGAGTTCTTGACTAAGACCAAGGAATTTTTATCGAATCAAATTTTAGCAGGAGCTTATTTGCGCAGGAATTTGTAAAAATATCAGATGCAGAGTTCTTGACTAAGAACAAGGATTTTTTATCGAATCAAATTTTAGCAGGAGCTTATTTGCGAATGAATTTGTAATAATATCAGATGCAGAGTTCTTGACTAAGAACAAGGATTTTTTATCGAATCAAATTTTAGCAGGAGCTTATTTGCGCAGGAATTTGTAATGATATCAGATGCAGAGTTCTTGACTAAGAACAAGGATTTTTTATCGAATCAAATTTTAGCAGGAGCTTATTTGCGCAGGAATTTGTAATGATGTCAGATGCAGAATTCTTACCTGTAATTCTGAGGAACACACCGATGGTCGGCACAAAGATAATCATTATTATGACACGAGTCTGAAAGACAACATCAAATATTTCCCTATGTATCATGATTTAAGAGACACATTATACATGTATTGGGGAGAGTCGGGTAACCTCGGACAGCGGGTAAACTCGGACAGTGCCGTTGTTTCCTTTATATGTCAGTTGTTTGGAACTAAAACAAAAAAAGCTGGCCAAACAGTGAAAATCCCGATGAGGCGGCTCATCATGAGCCGTCTCATCTGGATTTTCACTGTTTGCAATAGTATGTCCGAATTTACCGCCTGTCCGAAGTTATCCGACTCTACCCTACTAATCATAAATAGAAACGCTGTATTCAATTTATTTTAAGGTTTTTGTTTGTGACTGTAACTAGCGGACCCTAATTTTTAAAGTATTGGGACAGGTAGATATGCGCAAACAGTGCATATCAAGATCGGCCTTCTCCTAAAAAGCGGTTGGATTAGGGCTACATGCAAACAGCGCAGACCCAAAACAGACATCTCCTATAGAGCAGCCTGACCAAGGCATACACTGACTCATTTCTGCATTAAAAAATAAACTGTTGCGTTTTCAGGAAAAATATGGTCATTATTTTGGTAAAGTCTCAGAATATCACGGGTTCTGGAATATCACGGATCATCACGGCTAATACCTTTCTCGTGGTACATGTATCCCAATAAACAATTATTTCATCGGCCATAAGTTTAAATTTCTGTGCTGTAGTGGAAATTCGGAGAACTATATTGATTCCTGCCGAGTATAATCTTTCATATAATTGATTCGTGCAAGAGGCATGCTTTCCATGCAGTTTTATCGCCAATAATGAGCCATCTCATCTTGATCTACACTTTTTGTCCTCCAGTTTTTGATTTCGCAATACAATATAACGCGGTGAAACAGTCTCTTATTTTCAGTTGTAAATTATATCGTTTTCTTGTGTTAGCACTTTAAGGGTTAAGACGGAAGAAAGAATGTTGTATATTGTATACTCATTGACCCAGTTATCGGTGTTTACCAGTTACCGGTGATTTCCGAAGTGCCTCTCAAATTTTGTTTACATCACAGCGATTTGCATACCGAACGTTTTGGTTTTGAGCAGTCAAAATCTCCCACTAACCGTCAGTCCCCTTTAACTCATGAAAATGAGAGTCTTAATTTTAATTACTGATATAATAATAAACATAGTTTACAATTAAGATCACCGGTAACTGGGTATATGTAAAGGAGCATACATGTATAAATTGGCACTCTGTGTAAGAGAGTAAACTATAATTATTTAAATCTCAAAAGCCCGCATATCTTAGTTAAACTGATGTCGTTCGTCTTTAGAAACGCACAATATATGCATATTTCAATCGCAACTTAATGATTGACTAAAACATTTTAGGTGTGACTTATACAAACGTATCATCCTGTGTCTGTAATACCTACTCTCTTGTTGACTCGCTCCAGCAAGTGGTTTTTCGAAGTTTATACTTAAAGGATAAAGAAACAGCAAATTCCACTTACATGGTTCACTTTACTACCATTTCTCGTAGTCAGATATGTCCAGTAGAGTTTTTGAAATTCATTGGCATGCTCTCAAGCTTGGAAAGTAATATCTTGCAATGTATTTTTTTCAGTTTCAAAATGGCGGCCTCAAGATAACCATTATTGCTGTAGGGGTGGCATGTTTCAAGCACATTCTTGAAAACTACCATTTCATATAAAATTAACATGAAATCAGTTCAGAAGAATTTATTCTTATATCTTATAGCAGTAATTTTCGTAAGTAATATCTTTTTGGAAAACAAAAAGATGCATAAGTGTAGCTGACACTGCAAGCGACCCTCTGCTGAAATGGTAATATTCCAAAACAGATCAGGTGATTAGTGATGACATCATTTCTGTTGTGATGTCACAATGGGTGATTCCCAGCTTAATTAAAATTAAAATGAGCCTCGTCAAAGGCTGGAAACCAGAAGGAATATTTTTACTATTGGAAAACCCACCTCCAAACAAAAAATGATAAAAATAGACAAAAGAGGTGGTGCAATATGCTGCCAGTCAGTATTTACATGTAGCTACGAGAAATGGTTTTGGGTATGTTAAACCTAAATTTTTGATATTTAAGCATTTTTAAAGAAAAAAGTTCCACTAAAAACCACTTGCTGGAGTGCCTCAACAAGAGAGTAGCAGGCACACAACGTTGACTCAACATCGAATCAACCTTGATTCAACGTCACGACGTTGAATCAAGGTAGATCACCGTTGAGTTAACGTTCCGTGGCAAGTGACTCTCTTGATAACTAAAAGTTTATGTTCGAAAAGCAGATGTTTCGTTAGAATACAAACACTGTTTTATCTCCACAAAATTAATATGTCTCTAGCAGACGAGCAAAATTTCAAATTTAATGGCTATAATTTTGGGCCGAACATAATTACCCATTCTTAATATAATCTGCAACAGAAAAGACATACGCTTACATCATCTCATCCTGGTTACTTACTATAGCCATGGAGGAGGGGCGGGGGACACAGACACAAACATACTTACATACTTGAGTCCGTGTAAAGTTGTAATAGAATTTAAATCCATTATTCTGTCTATAAGTGTTGGACACAAACATCATAGTCAGGAATCTTCCGGAGGAAGATATAGGATGGAATGTTGATCCACAATACTTGCCCAGTTGTGATGCGTTTGTGAACTGACCGTCGTATAGTGTGAGGTAATCATGGCGGCAGCCCCTACGAAGAGTATAGATTAACTCCAGTGGGTACATGTAACTTTAACTTCATATTATCATCTGTCTCTTATCGTGTTTTTCTAGTTAGCATAGTGCATGAAAAATTTCATATATACATAATCATATTACAATAAACAGTTAGTATAAATAGACATGGAAATAGTTATGAAAACAAACAAACAATTGTTTACTGCAAATAGTATCATTTTTACGGCTCATTTCTCAGTGTTCAGTCAAAATTTTGATAAAGTGGGGGTATTTGAGGCTGATTTATATACGTATGAGCAAGTTACCCAGCGCGCACACGGTGTTGAATCGACATTGATTCAATGTCGATTCAACGGAAGCCGAAACAACATGGACTCAGCGTTGATTCGACGTAGTGACATCGAAACAGCGGTGATTCAGTGTTGGGTCAGCGTTGTGTGCCCGCTGGAAACAGCAGTTCTCAAATCATTACTGATACTGTCATGTTTTTCACACAAGTTTCCGTATTATCGTACTTTTAGTAGTCTGTATATGAGCGACGTCCTCTGGGAAGGGGGCTGACACCGTGTGTGTATGACAAACATCCGTATCGGCTGGTCAGAATCCTCATGTATTTTTATTAGCTTTGATTCTATATGGTTTGTTTCTGTCAACAGGTAGGTGTCTGAACAGACTGTGTTGCTGATCTGACATTTCCTGATATGCACACACCGTGGAAATCATTTCACATGACGTTGCTCAAAATCTAGAATTCGGTGAAAGATTAGTTTAGCTACCTGTCTTTTGATGCACGTGTATTTAGCATTTGAGCATTATTTGTACTATGTACTCATGGGCTAACTATAGCCTACTGTGCTTAAGTTATGAATAAACTTGAAACATGTATGTTTATGCAGAAGCTTGGCATTTAATTCTTATTCTTCACACATTTTGCCTGCAGGAACATTTTATTAGTAAAGTTTGCACCAAATAACAAGTAGTATATATTAGACATAATAAATCTGAGCAGCCACGTATGTTCATGTAAAATGCTGCAGTAAAAGCTCAGATGTTTTCAGTTGTCCTGATGCCTTCTCGGTGTTCGAATTAACCAACTATATTCATTGGCTTTCTTCTGATAATCAACGCATTCAGTAGAAGTGATTTATCATGCATGTGCGATTTATCCAATGAATACGAAGTACTGTACCACGTGACAGACAACAACATGACTTGAAACTTGTTTTTCGTTTTGACGTACACGATAACCCTCTTAAGAATAGCTTCGGTATTTAAGGAGAGAGGCGTGACAAATATTTAAGTACCGATGTAGATCCATCCCTGAAATTGTTGTCATTTTACAAACTAATTGATATTTTACTTACAAGCGTTGAAAATAATTCTGAAATAAAACATAAATTATCAAATTTTGAAACATTGTTGTCGTTAGGGTAAAGTCGGGTAAATTCGGACAGCGCGTAAATTCGGACAGTGACATTGTTTCCTTTATATGTCAGTTTGTGGAACAAAAACAAAATTAACATGGCAAACAGTGGAAATTCTGATGAGACGGCCCATTTTCCCATCTGGATTTTTACTGTTTTCAATGGTATGTCCGAATTTACCTGATGTCCGAAGTTACCTGACTCTACCCTACTTACGAATAACTCTCCACGTCGAAAGACTCTGCTACCAATTCAACCTTCCACCCGACGGGTGCCTCTATCGTCCATGTACAACGGAGATTTTTGCCATAATGGTTTCCCTCGTCGTATCCAAGATGCGATTTTATTGTGCCATTAGGAGCTGTATAATATGTTGCCTGTCCACAGCCAAAATATTGGCTTGCTGCAATGAATAAGGTGTTAAAACTAAACATCTCCAAATAGGAAAGACTCAGGTCGCCTATGCAATCCCATATTCTAATAGGTCTTTGCAACCCACAATACAGATTTCCTAGCATTTAAACGTGTATACTATGGACAACTCTTATGTAAACTCATAGTCGTCGACTCACCGTATATAAATTTGCACTATATGTTTATAAATGTATTGAGAGAGGAATGTTTATTCGAGGTATTCACTTTTGCTAATTGCTTCCCTGATATGTAGCCTTTGTCATCATTCCGTGCAGGTTATGTCAATGCGACCTAACATGTCTTTTTACGATGCGTAGTGAACTAGGATACAAGACGGTAAATGAACGTCCTTTATCAAGGCACAGCTAAAATTTGAAACAAACATAACTCAAAATAAAGAGTAGATTTCAACCTTCATTGTGTAATGAAGGCAATGTTTATACACTATCAATTTTTTACCATTAACTGTTAAAGCCAGATAACATGATAAAACCAAACGTGAAAGAAAAAAACATACCATAACATACTGTTATAAATATACTGGCACAAAACGATTGAAATAAAAGTTCCATCAGATACTAATGTGTAGAAATAAACAATGAAATCGTGGATTTATCTAAGCGACAAAAGTTGCCTTATATCCTTTTGTTTTGTGAGAAAAGTGTGTCAAAGTGTAAGATATATGAACAGAATCAGTGCATCTATACTTTGCTCCTTAAAAGGGCTGATCATGGGGTGACAGATGAAATCATCCACGACTTAATTTGACGTGCATCGATGAACAAAAGCCAAAAGACATATGCGATTATACAGAAATACATCTAGTAGGATATTAGTTGCGGAGCTCATGCCGTAGTGGACTGAATGTTCGCCTATCATGCAGCGTTTGCATATTTTACCCCTGGCGGTCGGCACCTGTATGATGATTTCTTCAATTAGATTGACCAGGAAAAAGATTAAGTGAGCTCTGGGGCCGTATTCATAAAATGACTTAAGTGGTTGCTATGCTGTTGCTAAGGTTAAATTTCTTTGAAGGAGATTCCCTACAACTATGAAATTTGCTTTGGAGGAACAGTCTTACAAAGACTGTTCCTCCAGAGCAAATTTCATAGTTGTAGGGCATCTCCTTTATAGATATTTAGCCTTAGCAACCGCATAGCAACGACTTAAGTGGCTTTATGAATACGGCCCCTGAGCAATAAAAAGTGGAAAAGTGGTATCAGGGTAGCGGGCTGTGATAGCAGTGTAGCTACCGGCAAAGCTGTACATGAGCATGCAAAACGCAACACACACTGAGGCAATGTGCCTGATAGGCCCATGGTTTCGTATTCAGATAGTGTGGCCTCGTTAAACGAGTACGACTAGGTAGAGAACATAAACGGATTAGCTTATCCCGGATTTCTAGGCAGTTTTTCAATAATTTATTTATTTATCTGTATTGGGACTTTTTAGGTACAACTATTTTATTTAAACAAAAATAACATGTTGCAGTATGTACCTAATGTACAAGGCCCATCTGACCCCTTGTTGCGACCTTAACCATCGACAGAGAACCTGAATCTTGCGCACAACACACATTCTCAATTCATTTACTATTATGTGACCTTCAAATGCTTTTCAGAAGTTTGAGAGTACTCATTGGGACATAATTCGACCACTGAGCAAACTGTTGTGCATCCTTGGCAAAGGGGGGGAGGGGGGACTACATTTTGTATCTGACTTAACTTTCCGCTATGTTTTGTCTCTCTGTGAAAATTGTCCATATTCGCTTCAGTAGTTGAGGCAGGTTTTGATGTTCGAACCCTTACTGTGACCTTGACCTTGCGAGCTGCAGCCTAGATCTTGTGCATGAAACATCATGTCGTTAGTTTTTAGATTAACGTGAAGTTTGATTAAAAGTTTCGAGTTAGTAAACAAAATATATGTCATTTGACTACTGATTGTGACCACGACATTGAGCAATGTATCCTATATCTTGCGATAAAGGGACGCCGTTTTTAATGCTTAATCTTTCTGTGAAGTTTGATAATATTCTCTTCAACGGTTTCGAACCAGTTTGTTTGGGGACATGGTTTGACCTCCGACCCCAGTTTGTGCCACAGGCCATGGGCATGAACAGCTTAATTTTGTTTGAAACATACCATCCCTATATGCTTTTTATTTTCTTGAAGTTTAACAAAATTTGCATTGATAATGTTTAGTATTAATCGAACGAAGAGTAATAACTTGACCTTCGATCCCTGACAATGACTATCACCTTGGGCGTGAGAACCTTTATCTTGGAAACAAAAGGTTTTCTCATTAGACGTTATCTTTCTGTAAAGTTAAATGGAATTTACTTTCATTTTAAATTGGTAGTTTTCTGAATAATTGCTGAGACACAAGTAGACCTCTGACTGCGTATTATTACCTTGACCTCGGGTTTGAAAACATTTATATTATCTGTGACATATCTTCTCGTTTTGGTTATTACGTTTCTGGGAAGTTATAAAAAAAATGTTTGGCGAGTTTAAAGCTATCACAGAGGCATGATGTGACCTCTGACCCTTGACTGTGGTTTTGACTTTGAACATGGGAGCATAAATATTATATCTTATGCGCAACTTCTCAGCATGTTTTAGTGTTTTTTTTGTAAAGTCTCCTCAAATTTGCTTCAGTTACCGCTGAGACACGATTTGAGACAACATAGAACTCTTATCTGATTGTGGCCTCGGCATTCGGCGTTGCAGCCAAAATCTTATACCTGACACACCTTATCATTACGCTTTATCTTTCTGTTAAGTTTCAGTTTTGCTTCTTTGATTTTTAAGTTATCGGTGAGACACGATTTGTAACGGACGAATGAACAGACGGATAGACGAACAGACGTAGCCGTTTTCATTTGCCACCTGAAGTTCTTTCGGTGAAATAAAAAAAATGTTGTTTTTTATTTGCTTTTTTCATTTCTTCTTAATCATTCCATGCAATCAAAGCTAACAACAACAGTTGCAATTTCGAAACAGAGAACCAATACAGATATCATGTTCTCTTTAATAAACAACAACAACGTCGAATTTCGATACTGAAGGTTCAACACACAAAAAGCGGCACTCACGAAGTACGTACTGTGTGCAATTACCTCATTTGTCAGGTACACAGGTTCTTAATCGCATTATAAGAATGATGCCAGTATAGAATAGATGTCCAACCTTTGGTTTTAAGCTCCCTGGTCGATTCGTCAACTTAAGCTGAAAAACTACATTCAAAAACATAATTGAGCTGCGACACAAGGAAACCAACAAAGAGGTACGTGCGCCCAGCTAAGACTCAGATCAGCCTGGGCATCCAGTCTGAACAGAGTCTTCGCTGTCCACATGGAGCTAGCTCAGATTATTAGCTACCCTTTAAGTGCATAGTAAAGACTCTGATTAGACTTGGCGGATGCCCAGGCTGACCTGAGTCTTCACTGGGCGCAGATGTCACTTAGTTGGTTTTCTCGTGTCGCGGCTCATATTATTTAGGCATTGCTATGTCCTATCATGCTTTTAGGTCAACCATTTCGGAATGATGAAAGTAATAAAACTGACATTAAGACACAGAAGCACAGGTAGTTAGTTATCATCCCTCATGGCTTAGTGCAAGAAGGTGGCTACAATTTATTTTATTTTGTTTTGGACCCCCCCCCCCCCCCCCCCCCCCACACACACACACACACTTGCACACCATCCACATCCCCTAAAATCAAAAAAGGGGAATGTACGAATATACCTTAATGCACTTGTCCAATCAGTTTCTTTGATTGATTGATTTATTTATTGCTTAACGTCCACGGTAAACATCTATGGTCATGTCGGGACGGTCAGTTATCCTAACCACACTATTCCTGGGCAGGCTTAGACCTCCTAAGCGGTTACATGTAACCGGTACTAAGTGCACATACTTTCGCCAGTAACTCACAACTGCCCTTCTTGAATCAGCGGAAGGAGAAACGAAAGTATGTGGCCAGACCGGGTTTCGAACCCAGGACCTCTGACGTATGAGTCAGGTGCCCTACCGATTGCGCTACGCGGCCCGGCTCCCAATCAGTTTCTAATACACATATTATTGTTTCATTTCCTGAAACGCGCACTTTTTCGCACTTTTTATGGTCACTTGACTGTGTTAACTTGTTTCATTATCTCTACATGTATATTTTTGGTTTTAATTTATTAATTTATTCTTTCATACTGTTTATTATTATTATTTTTAATTTTTAAATTTGTTTCACTTGTACATCTGATATCGTTCATCCAAGGAGAGCCTTGGGGTGAGGGAGAGAACCAGAGCCCGTATTCATAAAACGACTTAAGTGGTTGCTATGCTGTTGCTAAGGCTAAATTTCTTTGAAGGAGATTCACTACAACTCTGAAATTTGCTCTGGAGGAACAGTCTTACAAAGACTGTTCCTCCAGACCAAATTTCATAGTTGTAGGGAATCTCCTTCATAGATATTTAGCCTTAGCAACCGCATAGCAACGACTTAAGTGGCTTTATGAATACGGCCCCAGAGTGTTCTATGAGGAAAATGCTTAATCTTGATTGAGGGTCACTGCTCGTAACATATTTCGCTACTAGGGTCCGCACATGATTAAAGTAAAAGTCTAAAACTGGCCCATCTGGCGTTTGCCGCAGGCAACTTTGGCGAGTGTTCGTTCTTCAACTTTCTGTACATTCCGTTTGCAAAGCAAACGCGTGTCAGTTGTTGATAATCTTGTTTGAATATCTTGAACCGCTAAAATGGTACCAACAGCCAAACGGGTCATGCGACCCGTTTGTCTGTTGGTACCATTTTTGCGGTTCAAGACATTTCAATGTTGACTGGCTAATTAATATTTTATTTTTGAAACTGCCGCAAATATTTTACGTTTTGGGACATTTGCTCAAACAGTGCAGACCCGGGCTTCCCTCTGCATCTTTTACACGCTTTCTACAAAACCAAGCTTCCATTTTAGGATAATTCCGATATATATTTAGGTGTCTCAATTTTTATAATATTTCCGATAGTAATTGCAGCAGCCTAAATGCACCGTCCATTCTTTTTAGTGACACCAAATCAGCTGGCTAACATCGAGCCCTTCGCAAGTGGTAAACAAAGACAACTTTCAAACAGTAAAATTCGTCGGTTCGAGGGATGTCGTTCGGAAACAACTGTCAATAACTGACACCGTAAGTGTTTCATGAGTGCTGGTCGGCTGTTGAACAACACAATGCCACTTAAATATAAACTCTGATGAATATCGTAACATTATATGCCGTCAGGTTTGGCAAAAATCCGCGCTGGGATTCAAAATATATCAAGTTCACAAAAATTATCTCTAACTGATCACACATTTCTGCAAAAATGACTATAAACAGATGGTTTATTTTTAAATGTGATAATACCGGTGGGTAGTATCAAAGTCATCAAAACGTTTTGAACAACGGGGACCTGTTTGTGAGTATTATGCTTTGAGTTACTTAAATTAAATGAGGCATAGCCCGTAAAAAATGAAAATAAAATGAGACACCTGGGGACATATTTACAAAACGACTTAAGTGGTTGCTATGCTGTTGCTAAGGCTACATTTCCACGAAGGAGCTTCCCTACAACTGTGAAATTTGCACTGGAGGAACAGTCTTTTTCAGACTGTTCCTCCTGAGCAAATTTCATAGTTGTAGGGAATCTCCTTCACAGAAATTTTGCCTTAGCAACAGCATGGCAACCACTTAAGTCGTTCTATAAATATGGCCCCTGAATAATTACCGCAACTGCCCTGAAACTTAAACAGTGTTGGGTTTTAATGCAGTAATGATTCTGAAAGATGCAAATGGGATGGGAAACAGTGAAACCCTGATCAGGCAGTTTGTCAAAAGCAGTTTGATCTGTGTATATACTGTTTGCTTGGGCCTATCTGTCCGAATATTTAGAAACTTTACGGTACACGTGATATTTTTCAATATGAGCCGCGACACGAGAAAACCAACAATGTGGTTGTGCGCCCAGTGCAGACTCAGATCAGCCTGGGCATCCTTAGACCCTTAGCCACCCTTTAAGCGCAAAGCCAAGACTCTGATCAGACTGGGCGGATGCCCAGGCTGATCTGAGTCTGGGCTGGGCGCACAACCACATTGTTGGTTTTGTCGTGTCGCGGCTCATATATCTTAAACTTTTACGCTCAACATATGCACGCGTTCCATATTTTTGTTTTTGTTTATGTACTAGAATTGAAATCAACTTGACCTTCTTTTGTCTTTGTTAATTTTGTCCTTTTAGATGAACCTGAAAGTTAAAAGTCTGTATGACTGTAGTAGAAACCCTGTAAATTCCTAAAAGGGTATGAGTATATCGTCATATTTCCGGAAAATATTACAAAGGGGGACACTTTCTGTACATCCTGGCCCCGAGGTTATAAAACTTTTTTCGTGCTCAACTCAGCTGAGCATGAAATTTTCTCTGCTGATAAATATAAAAATACCAAGAAATTCAGCATTTTTCAGGCTCAGATAAGCCAAGAAGGCTATTTTTTCTACTCCTAAATATTAAAATGCCAACAATTGTTGGCATTTTAAAATTTATGAGCAGAAAAAATTTCATGCTCAGCTGAGTTGAGCATGAAAAATACTTTCCGTGACGACAAAGCTTCTTGTTGCTGTTGTTGTTTTGTTGCTTCACGTCTACGGTAAACAGCCATGATCATGCAGGGGCGGTCAGTTACATATAACCTAACAACACTATTCGTGGACAGGCTTAGACCTCCTAAGCGGCTGCACATACTTGCTCCGGTAATTGATAACTGCCCTTCATGAATCAGAGGAAGGGGAAAATAAAGTTGATGGCCGGACTGGGTACCGAACCTGGGACTTCTGGCCCTTGAGTCAGACGCGCTACCGGCTGCGCTGCGCGGCCGGGCTGACGACAGAGTCCTTCCACGTCAATGTCTATTCTTAAAGGAAAGACATGCTTCTAGTGTGGACACCCCAAAAGGAGCCAAATTGAAAATGGCAGAGTTGCGCACCCTGAAAGTGTACCCATACAGCTTAAGCAATCACTGCTATTATCGGAAACGTTAGGGAAACACGCTTTTATGAAATATACTGTACATATATACTGTTTATCATATGACGTCGCTGTTATTCAGTGGATAACGTCGTTTCATAAAAATCGCATGACCACATTATGTAATAACATTTGGCACGTACATGTAACGTCATTGAAAACGACCGTGTCAACGATGCGGTTCCTTATTGGGGCCCATGGCTCGTTTCATAAATTTCAAATAAAATGACTACTGGTGTAAGGTTCTTTTATATAATATATCTAACAATAACTTAAAGGCCCTCCTGGTGGTATACATGCAAGTAATATCTTAGTGTAGTTGCAAATTTTTTCTACTGATTCGTCATTGTAAATGACCATGGTTGTCCAGCATATCTCCCCTTTTTCTTAAAAAAAACGTGTTGAAATTTTAGTTTCAAAACCAATCTGAATTACTTTCGATATCATAAACATTAATTCGTGGTAAAAATAAAATTTGCAGTAAGGGGTCCAATTCATTGTCTCGCATTGTCATAATTTCGGCACCCAAAGAAGGTTATTCAAGATTGTTTTGGGTCCAACAAACAAGGTAGCAATCAACGTTATGATATTATGTGAACACTTTAAACCGGGACATGGTATAAAGTCAACAAACAGACCTCGGCTGTAGAAAAAAGTGTTTTTAGTTACCTTAAGTTTGTTGAAGTCCACTGTAAGTGTCATGCAGAATCAGGAAAAAAATCTACGATATATTGGTTACCAAAGCATTACAAAAAGACCATATTAAACACGATTGTAATACCGACTCTTGCCTAACTGCTGTTTTATCATGTTATAAAGTATTGCGTTAAAGCATACGGTCTGTTAAAAGTTAAGATGAGGTATTAAAAAAACTGAAATCAAAGAGGTTTTCGTAAGTCCAGTTTGTCTACATTTAATGTTTCGACAATTTACATGACATTACCTAGTTAGTCTAAGAAATATCATAAGGTTTTAAAATAAATAAAAAAAGTTTTCCAATAGAATCCTCTTTATATATATAATGCATGTAATGATAAAAATGTTTAGCTCATATCTGAAGAATATAATAACATTTAAGTTTTAGAGAGTGGCGGAGGTATGGTGGATTTCATGCAGGTCTAATAATCCAGGGTCGCAAGAACAATCTCCTTTATCCGATCGTTCGGGTGAGTTTTTAAACCTAGGTCGCGTCTCCATATGACCTAGTTCTTGATGGGACGGTAAACCCGAGTTCTCTCACTCACATTTGGTCGTGCCAGAAAGTGTGTGGATCTCTGTTTGTTGTTGTTGTTTTTTCTCTACGACAAAATATTTGGCAGTAATATGAACGTAAATATACCGAATCTAGTACTGCATTTCTGCATTTTACTTCTTCAACGTCGCTGCAGCCTAACTGCTAGAAAGAAAAAAAGTGATAGCCAGGACTCGGCAGGCAATAGGGATCTACACTTACTGACACATTCCACGATACACATTACCTGCAAACATAAGGTAAGAGACGCCTACGTATTAATTCGCGAGCGCAGGCGTCCACCACCGAGCCACCTCAGTCCCTGCGTCTTGAGAAATGCAACAGACAAGGACATCAGGAACGATGCACAAAAGCCTGCAAAATGCTAAGTTTTTCCAAAAGAATGTACGCCAACTCCGCTAAAATTCATGTCGCTATGACAAGTCAGACTTTGTTAGCTCATCCGAGCCGAAGGCTCACAGGTGAGCTTATAGTATAGGCAGGCATCCGTCGTCCGTCGTACGTCGTCCGTCCGTCAACATTTTCAAACGACATCTCCTCTGAAACTACAAGGCCCATTGTAACCAAATTTCATATATAGCATTTATAGGCAGGGGGAACCAATAATACTGTTTTTTATCCAAATCGCTTCAGAACTTTGGTTGCTATGGCAACTTAAAGTTTCCATTGACTTGTATGGGAAAAATTGAAAATTTGCATTTATTGCTATGTCGGTGCAGATATTTAGACAAAACTTTCATAGAAATGTTCCTTGAGTAGTCCTCAAGTAGCCTTATTATATTTATGCAAATTGCAGAATTTGGCTGGTTGCCATGGCAACGGAAAAATTGAAAAACTTAAAAAATCATCCAAAAAACTATGAGACCGATACCGCTCAAACTTTACAGAAGGGATCTTAATACTAGCCTCTTTAAAAATACTATTTCTCATGGCATTTGCCTCAGTAGTTTTGTTTCTGTTGGAACTTTAAGTTGCCATTGACTTATAATAGGAAAGTTGAAAATTTTCATTCATAGCTATATCGCTGCAGATATATGGACAAAACTTTTACAGAATTGTTCCCTGAGTAGTCCTCTAGTAACCGCATGAAATTTATGCAAATGGCACAATTTGGCTGGTTGCCATGGTAACAAAATGGTTAAAAACAGAAAACATACTCAAACATCATCTCCTCAGAAACTAATTGGACGATAAACCTGAAACTTTACTGAAAGGATCTTGGTAATAGCCTCAATTGAATTACTATTTTTATATAACCGTTTTGAAAACAACGGACGTATCATGTCGTGGCGCTGTCCGTCCGTCCATCCGTAAACATTCTTGTACACGCCATAACTCAGTAACAATTTGGGATATCTTCATGAAATTTGGTAGGCATATGTATTAGGGTGGGGGATCGTGTCGCTTACAAGAATGATTGCTCCCCCTTTCTTACTTTTGAAGTTATGCCCCTTTGATTATTTTTCCCTGTAAGTCTTGTACGCGCCATAACTAGATAACCGTTTCAGATATCTTTATAAAACTTCATAGAAATGTGTATGAAGTCCTAACAATGTGTCGCGTACAACAGTGGTTGCTCTCCCTTTCTTTGTTTTAGAGTTAATCTCTTTCATTTGTTCTTATAGGCTATTTTTGTTAATACTTTTCTTGTACATTATATTATTGTCAAGGGAAAAAAGTAGAACTAAAAATGGTATATCCAGTGCATTTAGGTTATCACCCTTGTTCAACTTACCTTGGAAGCTGATTTATACCAACAGTATTTCATGTGTTAAATATTTAGATGATGTTGCATGTATTTCATGTGTTTAATATTTAGATGATGATTATTACATTTGTCCGTCTGTCCGTCCATCTGTCCGTCCTTCCGTCTGACCTTCCATCCCCATTTAATCAAATTTTTCATCAAAGATTCCTTCACAACCATACAAGCTAGACTGGTCATATTTGGCATACAGGTTGATGACGACATGTTGTATTGTGGGATTGAGAACCAGTCTTCTCCTGCTTATTCTTCTTTGTATTTGTCTGATTTTCTTTCTTTCCATACTTTAAATAATGAAATTTTTCGTCAAAGATTTATCCACAACCATGCAAGCTAGAGTAGTCATATTTGTTATGCAGTTTGATGACGACATGTTGTATCGTGGGATCGAGGACCAGCCTTCTCCTGCTTATTCTTCACTGTATTTGTCCGATTGTCTTTGTTTCCATACTTTGAGTAATGAAATTTTTCGTCAAAGATTTCTCCACGACCATGCAAGCTAGAGTAGTCATATTTGGTATGCAGGTTGATGACGATATGTTGTATCGTTGGATTGAGAACTAGCTTTTTCTGCTTATTCTTCCCTGTATTTGTCCATTATTCTTTCTTTCCATACTTTGAATAATAAAATTTTTCGTCAAAGATTTCTCCACAACCAAGCAAGCTAGAGTAGTCCCATTTGGTATGCAGGTTGATGACGATATGTTGTATAGTGGGATTGAGAACCAGCCTTTTTCTGTTTATTCTTCCCTGTATTTGTCCAATATTCTTTCTTTCCATACTTTGAATAATGAACTTTTTCTTCAAAGATTTCTCCACAACCATGCAAGCTAGATTAGTCATATTTGGTATGCAGGTTAATGATGACTTACTGTATTGTCGGATTGAAAACCAGACTTCTCCTCTATTTAGTCCCTGTATTTGTCCGATTTTCTTTTTCTCTTTACTTTGAGGAATGCATTTTTTTCGCAAAAGATTTCTATGCATCTGTAAGTTAGAGTAGGAATTTTTGTATGCAGGTTGATGATAACTTCTTGTATTGTGGGATTGAGAACCAGTCCTCTGCTTATTCTTCCCTATATTTTACCAATTTTCTTTCTCTCCTGACTTTGAATAATGTAATTTTTTGTAACAGATTTCACAGCAACCATTCATATTTGGTATACATGGTAACAATGATATCTCTCCCTCTTTATGCTTTTTGTCACGAAAATAACACCATTTGATTTAAGCAATTAAGCGGGTGTATAGTAGGATTCGCTGACAGTTCTAGTTAATCATAGAGTGGTTGCCCCTGTTTGTCTGCCTGTCTTTCCTTATGTAAACAATCTTGTTCATTCTGTAACTCCTTTAGGACATTGAAACGGACGTATTATGCGCCGATTGCGAAACCCTGGTTTATTATTGTTGCCCGTGTAGTTTGTTGGCAATTTAAAGTTTCCATAGACTTATAATGGGAAAAATGTAAATTAGCATTTATTTCTTATTACAGTAGATATTTTGACAAAAGTTTTACAGAAATGTTCTCAAGAAGCAGATTTCAAAATTCTGTCATATTGTATAATTTGCCTTAGAGTTACTTACCCTTGAGTGCTGAGGATGAATGGACTCAGGTGAGCCACAGGACCATTGGTCCTCTGGTTTCAGATTTGTTAAGATATTCTATCAGATATATATTGAACGTCAAAAGAATCGCCTACAAGTTTAGATTCATTTTTCTTCTGTCAGCTGATTTATGGCTTAAACTCACATATAGAAGAAAATACTACTGACGTCTGCCAACAATATAAACTTAGCTTTTTGCAAAATTAAACCTTGATTAAACAGTTATCTCAATTTATCGTGGAACATTATAGGTTGTTGTAAGAGTTGTCTTTTTTTTGGCAGTATAACAAATTGTTTCCAAAACGCGACTCTAAAGTGTGGTTTTGAAAAAAAAACGTCGGTTTTGTTACCATGGTATTCTTCTAAGGAACATGCCAGCAGTTTGAAGTTGAACACTTGTCAAATTATCTCCCTTGCAATTTAACAAATAGCAAATTGGGAAGTCCAATTACATCAAAGGCTCTGCAGAGCTGCGAAAAATTTCTTTTATTTTACTCTTGTTAATTCATTTAACCGCTTCGTATGAATGGTTTTTGTTCTTTTCAAGAAATACAGGGCGTTAAAAGGTCTTTGGGGAATCCAATGGTAAGCAAGTGTTACTGTTTCTACTGCCAACTTTCACCTGATTGTTTCTCTAAAACGAAAGGCTCGATATCTTTGGGTGTTTTGCTGTTTCTTACCCTTCCTGCGGACATTATGTCTGGAGAAAATAACTGGCTGAGCATTTTATGGAATTAAAATTCGGCTTTTGAAAGTATGGTTACTATAAGTTGAACCCCCATCACAAAAGCAAGCGTCCTGGTCTCTAAAGTATATGGAATATCGATGCGTTAAGGTGCTCATTTTGTCGGAATATCATAAACAAAGTAACTTAAAATGTCTAAATAAGAGAACATGCCTATACCTTTAGATAAATTGGGTGTAAATATTGTATGCGTTACTTTTGATGTTCAGTATATATTAAATTGAGTTTCAGGCGTGACCCTAATGCAAAAGAACCAGAATCAACACTGTAATACTGAGTAACTGGATTTGATGATATTCTCTGTGACTTATTGTCCAACAGCACCACGATATCGACCCAGTGGTGTCAATATAAACGTGCGTATACCGAAAACGCGCTTTTCTAAGTTACTTAAAACAAAATATGAGTATTCCAATTTGTAGAAAGGATGCTCTCCTTGCAGCTGATTTGTTTTCGTTTTCTTATGAGAGAGATTTCATGTTGTCTCTTTCTGATGATAAGCAAACGGAAATTATTGAAACGATTGATTCCACTAAGGAAAAGGAATTCAATACTGACGGTATTTATGTAAATCAAATAATTATACATTTATCCTTATGAACTTCAGGTAAAAAAGACAAATCCTAATGATAACGAAGCCCTTTTTTTGGATCTACATTTTGTCTTTTTTAAATGCCTATGTGCCTTCAAAACCTTGTGACAAATTTCGATTGTGTAATTATTATTGCAAATAGACGGTGATTCGACCCATTCTTCATCTTGTTGTTTTCGTATTTCTCATCTCATTTGTTTTGTCACCGTTCAAGTCTCATTGTTTTCTCTCTTTTTTCAATATTTAACTGACGGTACTTCGACTTGAAGTTTAATGTGGAAATGAATATATTTTTGCCACAAGATATTTCAAAACCTGAATTTTACGATGACTTGGTGCATATAAGTTTCAGAAATTTTTGGTAAAATTGAATTTTCTTATTTGTTGAAAAGGTTGTCAGACGATATAAAAGAATGGCCCAAATTACATTGTTACTGACAGACTTTTGTTTTCAAATTTCAATGTCTCTCTTTTTGTTTGGCCCTCATCTTTGTTCATCATGGCATTATTTCTTGATTTAAATGTTTACTGTGCTGACTGACTGATGGATTAGAAGACCTACGCACTAACGAAACAAAATGTTACATGAATAATGATGCAAGCTATGACGAGGCTTAAGGTTCCATTAAACCGTCTGAGTCCCCCCCCGACCCCCCCCCCCCCCACACACACACAAACACCCTTTGCAGTGATTTATTACCAACCATTCCAAGGCGTCTCTTCCATTATGATGTGTCATTATAATTATTCAATATGTCGGCTTGTCTGTAGTTTTAGAAAAATCAGCTTGTATCGACTATTTTTTCTCTTTCATGCTAATGCAAGTTTTACATACATAAAGCATAGAAAATAGGCAAAGATACAGAGAATTCAATGTTAGTGTCTTTTGATATCAAGTTTATCAATCGAGACCAGAAACTGCGTAGAAATGGCGAGGCTTGCCGAGCCAGTCCGACGTGTTTCTGGTCGAGCCTGATAAGCTTGACATCAACAGACACTTACATGGTTTTCTATTGATCATATATCATTAGAATATTTTCAGGTGTAAAGAGCGTCAAACCAAAGAAAAGCAAACGCAGTGTTGTTTGGACTTGTTGACGTTGCGAATGCGTTATGACGTAAGTCTGTGTCGTCATTTAACCAATCGAACGTTGTTATCAAGGCCAAAGTCAGTATGTAGACAATCGTCTTCAGAGATCGCCTTTGTAGGCATTGCCTGATAATATTCGCGCAAGCGCAGTTCAAAAGTGACATAATATTACATTATATTATCATACCCCTGGTATCAGGTGAATTTTGCAGCATATGCATGATACAGATGTTTTATATGCCTGATATGTATTGATCACCTACCCTGGAAATGAGCTTTTACTACTTGTTTTGTTATTTCATACTGCCTATTTCGTGTGGTATGTGGGATGTTGAATTTGATAATATTAAAGGTCGACCGTATAGCTAAACACTTCAGTTGTCTTACGGCTAGCAAGAGACCCTGAATTTAAGTCACGGTCAGGCCACGATTTTTTTCGCTACTGTGACCACGTGGCCGGTGTGGGGGCAAAGGCTAGGGCCGAGTGCATAAAAATGCATGTTCCGGTGTTTCCTTTGTGGTGTTCAGCAGGATCGGGAGCCACGCCAATTAAACAGGGGAACATTGCAAAGTTCGACCATGTGGATCATAAGCTCAGTTAGCAGAGTAATCACAAGGTAAGCAAAATGCCCTGGGTTTGATTGCCGACCGGTCCACAATTTTTCCTCCCCTGTGAGTTTGGTATACAGTGTGGGTCTACAGCTATAAGTTTGGGATTAAGCGACACTGTAAAATTTATGAAAAATTTAAATACAGAAATGCGCGTCTGTCGCACTTAATTCAGGAAGGATACGTTCATTTATTTAAGTTGAAGGTATCAGCGAGGTAATGAAATCTCCTAACCACTGACAGTTAACCTCTATTATGACATTGAAACTTGAACATAATAACCGAAGGGCGTATCGTATGAAGCGTATCGAAAATGTTCCCTTTAATTTGTACGGCCATAATGGATCTAATTATGCCCCCACCTTCGCTTTTTACGTATGTAGCTGATCGTACAAAGTAACCTTCAAGTTTTGCGTTCGTAGAGCATCTTACAATGTGCTCGATGATTTTACGTGCGTAGTTGAGTCATAGTGGATCATACAATGCGCCATTCGAATTTTATATACATGTTTCATTGATATGCAAAAAAACAACAACCAATTATTAAGTAAACATTTATCACAATTTATACAAAACTTTATTCAACGTCTAATTGACTGCGTAAAATACACTCATATAGGACAATAATTATTAAATTTGAAGTCCATATCTTTGTCCGATGATAGAACAGAACGTTCCCTCGTCTGTTGCCATACTAGCCTGAAATAAAGAACGAAATCGGTGCTTTACAGTTAATAAATAAATCAACAACAAGAAGATGTGAACAATTTGACACTGGCAGAATCATGCCTATAAATATTCCTTGTCTACTCTCACAGAGAAAGATTTCATGCTTAAAAGTAAGATCAAATTAGTCCAGCAGTATAATAAGTATAATTCAGGTAGCACCAACGAATCTCTTTTGAGCTAGCAAATTCACGATTGAAATTTGAATTTCAACGTGTTACCATAGCAATATATGGCAGTACGTTCCAATTGGGTATATATGTTTTTAAATCATTTTGGTAGATGTTTGTGTTGTGCTTATTATGTAGAATATGTGAGAGAAAAAATAAAATTCAAAACATACTTTGTTGGTGTTAGTTCTTGGCTTTACAGCACACATAAAATGATTGATTATGACTTTTTCTGAAATCTCGTATGAATTAAAGGAGTAATAGAAATTAAATAGTAAATGACTTTGGGACCTTTTGATATTTTTATTTAATAACATTTAGTATTAATGCTTAGTATTAACGTTTTTTATCGGTTGTCAAGTACAGGCTATTTTTGCTTTTTCCTACTATACAGTTATTCCAAAACTCCGCTTGATAAGGCGCAATGACGTCTCAGTTTTGGTCCCCAGGCTTTAAATTGGAGAACAATGTCAAATTTCACTCTATCGAAAGTCTTTCACGATAAGTATTTCTGCTAAATTTGATAACAAGTCTTGAATAACTTTAAATTTCTATAAGTACCTGAGACTTGCATCAAGCCACCACACCATCACAAACTTTTATTTATTCTTTGCTGCTAATCAGCAGCATATATACACAGAAAAAGTTCAAAATAATTTACATATCACACCTCTAATTTTAAGATATCGTCATCACGGCGAGATATTCCTAAGCAGTAATTTGGAACGTAACAGTATGTCATATGCTCGCTTCTTAGTTTTATGATATTTAAAATACCCTATTAACACATAGCTATTGAGTGGATGCGTGCTGCCATTATTTAATTATCACCCCTCGTAACATAATACTGTATAACCGTGGTTAGCCCATCAATGCCCAGTGGTCTTACAGTTTAAATATGTATAGATTAAGTTGTATCCACGTTTGCTTGTTTTATTTTTAGGAAAATCATGCATTTAATTTATGCAGAAACAATGATCGGTCTCCGTGTCAATAGATTTTAAGCTCCAGGGAAGGTTACTGGATGGACAGGCGATGCGTGTAAGCAAAGTTCATACAAGATTTTAGAGGTGAGGAGAACGAAAGTTTGTTCAAATGGTCTTGATTACATGACCAACATGGCCGTCATGCCCAGGTATGGTAAAAGACTTTGAAAAATCGTCTTCTTAAAAACCAATAGATCTTTGCCTCAAAACTTAATAACAGTATGTAGCTTTAAAGATTTACGCTCTTGTTTGTGATTACATAAACGTTTCCACGAAATAGTTTCATAGTTACTCCGAAATGAACCATTTCTACATTTGACAATGTATATACAGAGCAGGTTTCGTAAAAAGTAATTTCAAACCAAGAAATAAAATAAGTTTTCTAGGAACGCGGACCGCTATCAAAATCGCCTAATTGGATAGAGTTGATTTGCCCTGACGTCACTAGCGCTTGCACAAATTAGTAAAAAAATCTAGGTATCGTCATTTGATCGTAATGCGTGGTACATCGACTTTCCTATTGGCTGAAGATAGTGTCCATTTACATTTTACAATTATACTCAATTCTCGATATCTCGAACACTGATACATCAGAGCACCCTCTTATATCAAAGAATATAGATTGGACCAATTCTGCTACTTTATAAATTTAAGCTCTGGATATCTCAAACTACTGATATCTCAAAGTAAATTTTCTGGGACCAGAAAAATTACTTCGAGATATCAGTAGTTTAGGATAAATTTCGACTTTGAAATATCGAGAGTTGACTGTATAGTACGAAATTTTAATTGAAAAATACATTAAATGAACTTCTTTTCCGACGATTTTTACAATAGATTTAAATATGATTATATTTTATCTAAAATAAAATTGTTTATTTTGGAGATAGTGCAAAAAAATGAGAGAGTATAATTTTGAATACTCAAGTACTCTCGAGATTGTTCGAAGGATGACCTCGGATTGACTGTATCTCTGTTTACGGCGAGCTCAAATCAGCTGTCTAATGTTTCTATATGGGAAACTGCTGTAACATTCGATGTCACGGAAATTAAAGAAGGCTTTGCTAGAAAAGTGGTATACTCAGTTATCTAAATGAGTACAGGAATTTTTTTTAGTTGTAGAGGTCAAGGTCATTTTTCTGACATTTGACCAAGTTCTTTCATATTTCAGCAATATCAATCATCTCCTCCTCAAAAGCACCTGGCCCAAATGGAATCAAATTTAGGTGTAACAGCCGGGGGTTGAAGAAAAAATGTTAAAACAGTTCTGTTCTCATTACTATATGGCCACCATGATTACGTATGGTCAAAACCTTTACAGATCTTCTTATCCAGATCCAACAAACCGATGGCCTTGAAACTAGGTATGTAGCCTCGAGTATATAAGGTATACCTACCAGTTTGATCCTATGACGACTCACGGCTGACCTTGACGTAATAACAGGGTCACATATGCTGTTATGTGAGAAAATGCTATAATAAAAGACTTCATGCGACTTGTGGAATATTTTGGTGTAAAAGTTTGTTTATACAGCACACGAAATAAATACATGGATATTTTTGAGTAATAGAGGTCATGTCATTATTTTACCTTTGGGCAAGATTTCACGAATATTTCAACACTTTTAAACGTCTCCTCAAAAGCCATTAGCGCAGTTGGAATCAAATGTTCTCATGAAGTATTCAAATGTCGAGGAGAACGAAAATATATAAAAAAGACTTCGGTGACTTTACGAACATGGCGGTCGGGCTGCAACATACCAATTTTTATGGCAATCGGTCTATTGGTCCTAAATAAGAAGATTTGAAACCTTTTTACAGTCTGTATTACCAAGTTTATTCAAATAATGACTTGTAGACCTTGACCTTTGAAAAAGCATGGTCAAATTTAGTGGAAATGATTTAACATAGTATTTTGGAAATTCAAGCAGATGTAAGGCTGGTGTTAACACTGGTCAGTTAGGTAACCAAATTCATTGAGTACCAGAGGTCAAGGCAATTATTTACCTTTCACTTAAGCCACTTATATATCAGTACCTCAGTCATCTCCTCCAAAACGACCTAGTCAGATGAATCAAAACGTCATGTGGAACCTCAAAGAGACAAGGAAAAGTTTATTTGAATGGTTTTTGTCACATTACCGAGATAACCTTCATGATCGTACATGGTGAAAAAATTAACAGTCTTCTTCTCCAGATCCTAATCATCCATGATATTAATAAAGTAAGTAGGAAAACTCTCAGTAACTGACACAATTCAGTCACAGATCCCACCCGCTACACCATGTGGAAGGGCACAAAACTAAATTTGTCACCACCAAAGACATCCCCAGCAGCAGCCATGTGAACAGCCATTTTTCATGTAGGTGATCAATGGGCTAGCCTTAATATCACAAACAATGTATAAATTTCAGATACAGCAACAAACAACACGTAAAACAACCGAGAAGAACCAAAACAGAACTGCCGCTTTGGGACGGCCAGTAAAGAAGTTACTTTGCTGGAGGGTCGGGGTGGGGGTGGGGGGGCTTAACCGGTTTGTAGTCGACCAACTCTCGCCCTTGGTTCTGCCTAGGTACATCAGATGCTTAGTCGTTTAACCCAACAAAAACAACAACCGCCCACACAATAGCATTTGTTGTTCAAAAACTATCAAGTTTGTTGAAATGATGATCCTGGGTTGAATTTTGACCTTTTTTACTCAGATAAGCAATTCAAGGCCATACGACCCTTTTGTTTATTAAACACTAGGCTTTTTTATAAAATCAATATAACACTATTACTATTTGCGTTCCACGTCACTTTAAATCCCTGATAGCCATCACTGTTATCTGAGTTAAATTCGATGATTGCATGGGAACTGGGTATGTTGAACTTCGCTGGCGGCGAATTTCCGCAGAAAGGACCTGCAATGTAAGAAAATAAGGATTTATATATCTATGGTGAGCCCCTTGTCTACTTTGCAAGTCTCTTTCTTCTTCAAGGCATAATTGGTTTTATTAATTGTGTTCATCTTAAAATTGTAGACGTAACAGTCACTTTCATTCTCAGTTTGATTTCATTTCAAACCGTGACAATATTATGAATTCCTTTCCGCATACTATACATTAAAGTTGTCTTGAATCTACTTAAGTTCACAGGTTGTGCTTTGTAGACAACTTAGGGTGACAAGAAGAGGATCCAAGAAACAATTATACATGACAGATAAAGTGCCACAAATTGAGTTATTTAAATTTCCGTTTCGCTATGATCCAAAAGTGAGCGTGCAAAGCTGGTAAACTCTTATCGTACTATTCTGATGCTCATTAGTCACGGTTTGTTTTATAGAGTCGATTCGCGTAACCGGCCAGTGGGTAAATTCGGACATACCATTGCAAACAGTGAAAATCAAGATGAAACGGCCCCTGATGAGCCGTCTCATCAGGATTTTCTCTGTCAGTCAACGTTGTTTAAATTCAAAACCACTAACATATAAAAGAAACAATGTCACTGTCCGAATTTACCCGACTCGACCCTATGTATCACATATACCACTATATATCATGCAAATCATACCATGATACACATTTTAACTTAGTGCTTGGTTGACAAAATTATTATGCGACAAGATGTTAAAACTCTATTCGCTTTTGCTGACCTTTTACCAAAGAGTTATAATACTGGTCTACAGGACTGGTGTCTGTAGAGACCCTAAACTGTGTGCCAAGTATGGCTGTATTACCATTGATCAGTATTACGTTACTCTCTAAAGAAACAATCTGCAATCTGAATTCGGACGTCACGTTCGGACGATAGATAAAGCTTGCAAACAAATATAGCGACTTTATTCACAAAAGCCGTTTCGGCCCCATTCAAAGTCAGTTAAAACTGCATGTTTTCTTTTGCTCATCCATTTGCGTATATGGGGTCATACAGAAATAGTATGTTTCTTCTTCGCGAATCGTGAAGTTAATATGATTTTATATATGCCTGTTTTGTTTCCATAATTTTAAGGCGCAAACAGAAATAAAAATAAGTTTAGAAGATTTTCCTTCACCAAATCTGGAGTTAATACGGCTTGAAACAGCATGTGATAACAGGTTTTTGGTGTTACGCTAAAAGTATTAGACAAGTGTGTACTGCACAAGTGCTTCCCAGATACCCCAACCTTTCAATTTTGTAAATCTAGGGACGTTTAACAAAAGAACTAAATAGATAATACCATACAATTCGCACTAAGTGATTCCTGGTGTTCTGACAAAAATGATCATCCGAAACATATTTTTAATTTGACAGTGAGCTATAATATGGGCATTTTTATGTTGAGATAGCATGTAAAAGTAAAAAAAAAAATCAGAAAATGCAATACATTCTGTGTTTATGTTTTAATCAAATTCATGAATTTTGAATTACGTGGAATCCCATATAATGCAAGCAGCAGAAACTTTCAAATAGAATGAGCTGTGAACATCCATAAGATGAGTATTTTCCAGCGAAAAATATTGAAAATTCCCAAATAATCTAAGTCGGGTGAATGTACAACTAGAGGTGCATAAAAACTCCTACAATCGCCGATGTAAAAATTTTGAATCACAAAGAAGGTTTAAGGTTTCAACACATATAACACTAACAGCGGTAAAAATACAACCTTGAAAAATCATAAATATAAGAGTCAAAATTGATATAAGGTGGCAATTTATGGTAAATGTAAAAATCTGCATAAAACCATAAAAAAGTAACGTATCTCCCTGAAAGTTAGCAGACTTCTTATTTTTTTTGTTCTTTACAGTTTAGAATACAAAATAGACGTACATGCTGCTTAAAAAGTGTTTTTGTAAGGAAAGATCAAAGGGTAATTTTCTGCGAATAAATCTGAAAAAAAAATATCGTTATTGAAAATTTACGTAGTGCTGAAGGTGCATTATTGCATAGTGAAGAGCGTCCTAGCAGTTATTTAATCCAACTCTTTCTCAAATTGTAATGTAGACCAGATAAAACGGTAGCTTTTTCTCAAATGTTCAACCATGTACAAAGTAAATGTACACTTGACGCAGTTATTAAATAAAGGGGAAGGCAAGCATACCTATGTTAACACCTACAATATAAATAATACATTACTGACATGATCAGTGGTGTGTAGATGAAATTGTTCAACCTTGTTAAAATAGTATCACCTGTCTCACCTGTGTGTTTTGACGAAAAACTTTGGACACGGACTGCATCTTTTTTCATCTGCTCAGCCTGATAATGTGTGAAAGAGTTTGAAAACATAATTGCTAGGACGCTCTCCATTATGCAACAAGGTACTCTATGCACTAAGTATATTTTCAATAATGATATTATTTTTTCAGATTTATTCGCAGAAAATTACCCTTTGATCTTCTCTTATAAAAACACTTTTTAACATTAACAAATGCTGCATTTTGGGATTCTAAATTATGAGAAACAACATAAAGAAGGCATCTGCTAAGTTTTGGAAAGATCTGTGTTATTTTGAGTATTTTATGCATAATTTTGTCTTTGATCCAAATCAGTGATTATCACCACCTTAAATCATACCAGACTGTTTATAGCTATTGTAACTTACCGTGTTTATAGGTATTGCCGTCTGAATAAACTGAAACATAGTCGTAACTGCAACCAACGTCGGTTTCAATATGAAACGCAGCAGCAAAGTTCAAAGTGATATTCTAAAAATAAATAAACCGACCGTGTTATATGTTGATAAAATTAATACACTTTTACATGGCAAACGTTGACACATTGTCTTACCAAGTTTGATGGACCATACTTTGCATCGACGTTAATTGACGTGTGCCGATTATGTCTACTATCTAATTAAGCGTAGGATAGGACTGGTATTGGCCATATTAGAAGAATGCTCATTAACGTTGTACATGTATCTATGGTAAAGAAGTTAAGAACCATAATAGTTCCACATGAATTATCTATCTAGAAATGTGAAATGCAGCTTTCTATCGTATAACATACTAATGATACAAGAAGTATGAAAAACAATTCGGCTAAATATTGTTTTGTTTTACATATTGATATATTGGAAAAAATAAGAGAATGTAGCTCTCAATGATTTATAGCTAATAGTCAATTACGGTTTGACCAAAAACAAACAAAATTTATTACCTCTAACGTAATTTTCCTCATTAAACGAAAACATTTCCGCTTCACTAGAAAAAAATACATAATTTGCCTTGGTGTAGCGTCTGCTGCTATCAATTTCTTTTGCATGCTGTTTAGGGAGCGTATCGAAATCAAATTACACTTTGTCGCTTATTACAAGACCATTCCGAACGTAAAACAACTGTTTAACATTCTGTCTGTTTCAATTTAGCCTGCAGATTTTATAAACAGATATTTGAATAATTACCGACGTCCTTTTGTTACGAGCATCACTTTAGACGCCAAAGGTTATACTTTAGGAATCAAACAGTTTTCTACATGTCATGGTGTTCCTGTCGCATTCTTGCCGGTGTGGGTGGTTAAATTTATACCTTTCTGTCATCTCGATTTTGCAGATGACATGCCTGTATAGTATAAGCTCGTGGTTAGAAATATGAAATGCAGCTTTATTTGATGTGCAGATGTCATTCCTGTATAGTAAAAGCTCGTGGTTAGAAATGTGAATGCTCTTACCTTCGTACCATTTGGAGCATATATGTGGTATTTACACGATAAGCTGTTTGGATAGTTGGTGGACGGATAACCTGGACTTGTAAATACACCCGATGTGCCAGTCTCATTCAACTGTCCACACTCTGCAATGGATTGAGAGCAGTACGATGAAATATATAACAAAGCAATTTTACAATGACAAAACCATTTATGTGTTATCATTTATGTTTGATTTTTAAACCGCGGACCTTGTCAGTTACTGCAAGACGCACCACTGAAGAACGGAACGACTTCAAATTAACAGGAGAAGATTCTCTGAAATTCATTGACTGTAAAGTGGCATTTGGATAAATGGACACAATTTGGGAAAATTAAGATAAATCTTGTCTAAAGGAACAGGGGCCGTATTCATAAAGCCACTTAAGTCGTTGCTGTGCTGTTGCTAAGGCTGAATATCTATAAAGGAGAATCCCTACAACTATGAAATTTGGTCTGGAGGAACAGTCTTTGTAAGACTGTTCCTCCAGAGCAAATTTCATAGTTGGGGGAATCTCCTTCAAAGAAATTTAGCCATAGCAACAGCATAGCAACAACTTAAGTCGTTTTATAAATACGGCCCCAGGTCTCCTTTTTTATATGGGGATTGTCTTATCTACAGCACATTTCTCCCCTAAGGAGAAAATTCATTTCTTTAAAACAGTTGTCTCTATATGGCAACAATTAGGTAATTTAGAAACGCAAGCAGAATAGAGTAAATGCGTGCTTCGCTTTCAAAAATAGGAGAAAACAACTGGGCCTACCCATTCATTTTAAATTTGAACTTACTCCAGGCTCCTCCGTGACAGTTAGCGGTTATTTCATCACTACCGTCTCGACAATCGTTTCCACCATCACACAGCCAACTCGCCTGGATACATTTTCTCTCATTAACACATGGGAAATAATTGGGACGACATGTGAATGCTAGAAATGAAAAGCAACATGAGACTTAGTTTTTGTCTGCCAACTATCCAGCTCGTCTATCTATATGATCGTCGCATTTATGTGACTGCATGCTTGTCATGTCAATGTCATATGAATGTATTCGTACTACTGCCTCCTATACGCAAATATAGTTGATATAATATACAGTTAATCTAGAAAATATAAGCAAAATGTCTATTTTCGCGAACTAGGCTTAAAAGAAATGTTTGCGAATTTTTATTAATTTTCTAATACAAATGGTTTTTCACTTTATCGTGGTTTTCGCTGATAGCTCCAAATTTACAGATTACGTATGGTAAACGCGAAATTACTTCCCTACATAAAAAACTGAAACTTCAGGCTCCTGCAAACAGTTCTCAAAAATTGTGATTGCTACTTGAGTTATATATATATGTAGAGCATATATCTGCCAAATACTTGTTTTGAATGATAGAAATAGTGAAGTTTTCACAAAATTCTTGAAGTTGCTAAACCGATATTTCGGTTTAGCAACTTTCAAGCGTTTTGTGGTAGCTCAGAATTTCGGTTTTGCAACTTTCAGTAGTTTTGTGATTCCTCCGCCATTTTATTTACTACTTAGCTGAAATTTTGACCTGATATGGTTTACGTTCATACTGGTCAAACGACATCTTTATGTTTTTGGATAACTGGTTGCAAAAGTTTTCGAGTGGAATGGATTTGTGTTCGTAATAACGTGTAGAGGCAAAAACAAGATGACTGTCTTGCACAGATGCGCATACTAAAATTTATTTGGGCTGTTTGCACATGTTTTGTTCTATTCATGCCTAGGGTCCCATAAAAAG
This sequence comes from Ctena decussata, assembly GCA_963989385.1. NCBI lineage: Eukaryota > Metazoa > Mollusca > Bivalvia > Lucinida > Lucinidae > Ctena > Ctena decussata. The sequence goes on from OZ022500.1 coordinate 62,789,717, forward strand.
GACATAGACAAACAGTGTATATTGTTTAGAAAATGAAAATAAAAAATGCATACACCAAACACACCTAAAATGATAAATTGACTCATTCTATTCATAAAGACAGCACAGTCCACTAGTCAAAAATGGCCATCAGAGGAGATGGCAAATCCCCCGACAAAAGGCCCCTTGTACCTAGGTAAACAGGATGTACTTCAAAACACATATAAGTAATTTATTGTCATTCTTTTATGCTTCTGATTGACATCAACAGTTTAAGAGATGCATGATTACCTACCACTCAGACCAAAACAGTATGCCAGACTGCTAAAAAGAGGCAAAATCTCAAACAGCCACCTTGTACATGTTCTGCGCAAAGTACATGTAGGAATCGGTACAATTCCGGAATTGTCCTGCGCAAAGTAGGAATTCTCACTTTGTTGCGCAAAGTGGGGATTCTTACCGTGCGCAAAACAATTCCGGAATTGTCTCTGCGCAAAGTGAGAATCGGGACAAAGTGAGAATAATTAAGAGGTTTGTGCGGTTAACAAATATATGTTTGCATTCATTTGTTTGATATGGTCATTTTTTCTTGTAATTATAAGTCTAACAGAATAGAATGTATAAGCCTCTGACATTAAAAGCAACTTTAAATATGTCTCTTACATCTGTAAAAAAGTCAAATCGATTCCTTAAAACTGTGGAAGAAATTGATTACACTAACTTGTCATCCTTAAACATCCTAATCAGAAATATTTCTAAGTTCGGGAAGCGTATTTCTGCAGCATGAGTACAAAGTATCCAATGAACCGCTCAAAACTCTAGAAAGAGTTGCTTTTATGAGCTTGTCATCCTGTACTAGACAAAACCCCCAAAACAAAATAAGTATAAGGCCTTAATTTTGTCAAAAATACAGATTCCTCATTTACAAGTCAATTCCCTGTTACGCGTATCAAATGAATATTCGATTCTCACTTGTCCTAAAGATTCTCACTTTGCGCAGACACACTTACAGCCGCGGATTCAGGGGGTGGGCTTTGGGGCTTAAGCCCCGCCATCTGGGCCTCTGTCTTATGTATGACATGTAGGCATCCAGAAAGGAGTATTTGATGACGGTTTGAGTTGATTTATGTGGTTACAGTAAACTACATGTTGTGACATCTCATTAGAATCGCCTCGGCGAGGCGATTCTAGTGAGATATTACAACATGTATTTTAAGGCAAAAATGACATTATCAATAATTCTCATCAAACTGATCCCTAACTTGACCCTAATTATGTCAAATATTGTCAAGCCCCCCCCCCCCCCCGCCCATACACACAAACATATTGGCACCTCCCAGCCCACCAGTACTTGGTGGTCTGGATCCTGGCCTGCACTTACCTGTTCGATTAACCACCAAATCTCTTGCGCAATTCTAGAATTGTACCGGTACAATTCCGGAATTGTAACACAAAGTTAGAATTCCTACTTTGCGCAGGACAATTCCGGAATTGTACCGATTCCTACTTTGCGCAGAACATACACAATGTATAGCATATGATACACTCATTATTTCAAAATGTGTGAATAATTTGTAAAGTACAAGCCCTACAAATCTAATTTTGAGCTCCCTTGTAAGTGAATTTGGACAAAGAATCCAAATCTGAAAAATAATTTTTTTTTGGAGGGGGTGGGGATGGGGGGAGGGGAGGGAAGTATGAATGAGAGAGTTGCCTTCAAGTATGAGACAAAATGTCATGACCTGTTCTGCATATCTTTAAAGTATCATGAAAATATTTCAAAGGGTATTCGATTCATGGAACAGAAAGGAAATCACACCTAAAACCATCAAGGGGAAATAACTCAAAAAGTATGACAGCAAGAGTTGTCATTCATGTTGGCAATACATCGACATGACCTGAACTACATATCTGTAAAGTATCATGAAAATATTTCATAGGATATTCAAGTTATAGAGCGGACACGAAATCACACCCAAAACCATCAAGGGGAAATAACTCAAATAGTAAGAAAGCAAGAGTTGTTATCCTTGTTTGCAACACATTATCATGACCTGTTCTACATATCTGTAAAGTATCATGAAAATACTTCAAAGGGCATTCAAGTTATAGAGCGGACACGAAATCATACCCAAAACAATCAAAGGAAAATAACTTAAAAAGTAAGAAAGCAAGAGTAGTCATTCTTGTTCGCGACACATTGTCATGACCTGTTCTACATATCTGTAAAGTATCATGAATATATTTTAAAGGGTATTAAAGTTATAATGCGGACACGAAATCACACCCAAAACCATCAAGGGGGAATAACTCAAAACGTAAGGAAGCAAGAGTTTTCATTCTTCTTCGCGACACATCATCATGACCTGTTCTACATATCTGTAAAGTATCATGAAAATATTTTAAAGGGTTTTTAAGTTATAGAGCGGACATGAAAACACACCTAAAACCATCAAGGGGAAATAACTCAAAAAGTAAGAAAGCAAGAGTTGTCATTCTTGTTCCCGACACATCGTCATGATCTGTTCTACATATCTGTACAGTATCATGAAAATATTTCTAAGGGTATTTAACTAATAGAGCGGACACGAAATCAACTCAAAATCACAGCTTAAACTATCAAGGGGAAATAAATAAAAAAATAAGAAAGCAAGAATTGCATTCTTGTTCGCGAAACATCATCATGATCTGTTCTACATATCTGTAAAGTATCATGAAAATATTTCAAAGGGTATTCAAGTTACAGAGCGGACACGAATCTGCCAAAAATTCACCAAAGGGGAGATAACTAAAAAGTACAATAGCAAGAGTTGCTTTTTGTGTTTGCGACACTTCGTCATGACCTGTTCTACATAACTGTGAAGTATCATGAAAATATTCCAAAGGGTAATCAAGATATAGAGCGGACAAGAAAATGTTTACGGACGATCGGACGCCAGGCGCAGCGCTATATCCCCCGAACCTTCCGGTCGGAGGATAATAATGCAGACCCAAACGGTATTGTCAGGCGCATTTATGTTAAACAGAATGACAATGCCAGACTGGAATATTTGCCGAAGTTTAGTGGTATTATGATGTACCGATATGCCAGAAGGACCTCTGACAGCTGTAATGTAAATTTGCCTATAGAAATAGGAAAAAAAGAACTTTCAGTAAACTTCATTTTTTTATTGAAATTTGTTGCTCTGAACAGCTTATAATTGGCACAAAAATAATTTTCCAGTTATACCGTGCAGAAACTTAGATTTTTGATATGAAAAGCAAGTTTGTATACTTGAATGTATGGAAAATAGGAAAAGTTTTATAAAGATTTTTCCGCACCCCGTGCCTAGGCAAGCCACGTTGAATGCAGATGTGTAATGTCAATATACACATAATATATGAGTGGCAAGCTGAGGCACGGAACGCGGGGGGATTGGGTTTGGGGTTAGATAGTCTACAGCTGAAACATTGAAAAGTGGGTGGGGTACGTAGACCCTCTGTATCTAAACTAAAGTTAACATACGTTTAACATTTAACATACCTTTTGTTTACATATAATTGCATACTATCAGCAGCTGTAGAGTTTTACTTCATTTTAAGCATGTTTAATAAATAAAATTCATTAAACAAAAAGAGCTTTAAAATACATTAATTTTGGATGACCGAAAATTTCACTTAACCCCTTTTGCGAAAATCAGTGAGAGTTAGTTTATAGATTTAATAATTGCACAAAATCAGAATTAAAACCTCAATATAATGGATAAGTCTACAGTTAATGCTAAAATCTTTATTATTGGATTCCCAAGAAAACTGAAGTAATTTTTCGAAAAATAGGCAAATTTGCATAGAAACTGTCAGAGGTCCTTTGTGTATATGAAAAATCATCAAACGAGAATCATCGTGCGCCACACTCGTTACGTTTAGAAAAAGTCAGAAAAAGATAACCTGTGTGTGTTGTTTTGATATATCATAGGTTTCGCGAGTTAAGTTATATGTTTTGCATGCCAAAGGTACAAGGGGGCACCTTGAGTAGAAGAGTATTCTGGTAGATTAATCTTTAGTAATCTGCCATTTTCATTTCTGCCGCTATTTTGAGTGAAGGTTAAATCATCACTTTTAGCAGCCAAGTTTTTCCTTAAGATAAGACCCCTTTTGGAAGGGTTTTGTTGCCCAGGAAAGCAAACAGGAGCTCACAGAAGTTGTCTTTCTTAATTCATGGTAAAAAAACTGGGTGGCGTGAACACACCCAGTGGGAACGCGTATCCATGGCGGAGTGATATTTTATACAGATAGCAACGAAAAAAACATTCTAAATTTCTGAGACTCAGATTCAATCGACGAACGTGTCGCAATTTCAGTGATGCTTTGTCGGCGAATCGAACTACACATAGCCGAAAATAATATATGGTTTTATTCCTTACATCTTAATTTAATTCTCTATGCCTTTAAGAGCAGAGCCAAAAACCGAGATATTCGGCAATCGAACGTTGTACGTGATCATGTAAAGACGACTCTTATCCGCCAACTTCAACAGCAATTTTCAAAATAAATCGACTTTCTCCCGTCGGCGGACATATGCCATGAAAAACCATGGTGTCTGCCCTTTCTCCATTATAAAAATTAAGTAATTCGGTGTGTGGGACAATTTCCTTTGCAAAATAATGTTTAGGTACCCTATTCATTTTCTCAAACAATGGCGGATTTTTACCTGATCGATAGACAGCAAAACAATCTGTAATAAATTCAAACATTACGGAAACGTTCTTGAATCATGAAATCCGACACACGAAGAGGAACGCACCTTGTAATTCAACATACAACAATATTTTTTTTCTGTAGTTTCTTCAGAATGATTGGAAAAAGAATTCTGATCAGTGGCCTACACCATACTGTAAACAAATCGATCGATTTATGACAGTTGTGACGCAATTACTTAACCGCGTCAACTGTTTCAGCCTTCGCATTTACTTGCTTATAAGTTATTCAGACCGGTACATTGTGGTCAAAATCAGATGGACTGCTAGAAAAAAAAGTAATTTTGCCATCCAATTAATTCTGCACGTGCCAATATTTCAAAGCCTCTCCTGCAACTCACACGATCACCCTACCCAACTGAAGGCCCCTCTACCCCCCTCCCTCCTTCCACTACCCTTCCTCCCTCCCCCCCACCCCACCCCTACACACACACACACAACTTTTAACCTTTCTTGTACATGAAAAACTAAGCAAAATATAATAGATGTTTAACCATAACAAATACTTGCAAAACTTCAATGACTAAATCCTTAAATAAAAAGTGCAGTGTAGAACTGGGTTAGACTACTTCCAAAACAGCAGTCCAATCAGGGTCAGTACTATTTGATTTTCCCAGCAATTTCGACACACAGTCAGATGGTGAAAGTGGTAGGACAATTGCAGTAATGAAGATTTTGTTTTAACTTTAAGCTTAGAAAATGACTTGGCCATACATACACTATACACTCCTTTACACTCCATATAATTTCAGCCAACATTTAGAAGCAGCATAGTATAGTGTTAAATGAGCTTTTAAGCATTAAAATTGCAGTATGCATTTTTTATAACATATGTTTTGGCCCTCTGTAGAACTGCCTTAATGAGGAGTTCTAATGAGGGGTTACAACATACTTGTTTATTATGAAATGCCAGGTTTATCATATACTAGCTCATCAGGTGGGGTGATGGCTGTCAGCTCTGCAATGCCCTTGGTCTTGCCTTGGTTCATAAATTAAAATGCCACAGTTTGTTTATATACTCAGTGATCTTTTGAGGGATTTGCTCTAACTGTTGCCAAAAAATCTCATGGAAATCTATCAGTAGGGGCAAATCTCAAGCAAAAATTATATAATTTATAATGAATGGTACCTTAACTTTTCATTGAGAATGGAGAATTTCTCAAAAATTTTAGTTCAATGAGATGTGTTCTCTAATATGATTTTGAGTCACACTCACAAAAACAAAACAAAAAAGCACATCTGCCCAGCAAACCAGAAAACTTGATTAAAAATGTGGCAAAGTCTCAGGACTTGGTAATCTATTCTTTAAGTTGAATAATGGTAAGATATAAACATGATTAAACAAGAAAAATAATAGGCCAATATTAAGTGAGCCAAAGTGGAGTTATTCTTTATCATTTCTCTTCAAGTAAAATGTACATTTGTATGTTGTGGTGTCTCATCACAGTTGCTTTTGATCAAAAGTTAAAATTTAACACAAATTTCAAATGAACAAATTCCTACTATATAGGTATTCTAAATGTATAAAGCTCTGATTAAATTATAATATTCATATGCAGTCTGACATTGCCCTTCAGTGTTTTCCCTGTAAGTATAAATAAATAAATATCCAAAATAAATTATAACATATGCACATAATAAGAAAAAAATCTGGAGACATTTCCACAAGTGATGGTTTTACAAAGACTCAGCTGGGGCATGATAGCAATTCTGGGAATTCTGTCTTATTCAGCCATAAAAACATTTGTTGTGATCCATTAATAGAACCATCTATGCTCTTGCTGAAGTGCTTCTGATGAGAGGGCCCCAAAAGGTGTTAATATGAAGCCCATTGATGCTGGTGCAACATTTATGGTGGAACTGTGTAATTGTTTTCGTTCTAACATAGTCTTGACAAGTAGAAGGACAAACAGCATTATGCAACATTCCACATGCCCCTCCCCCCCCTCCCATCTCAGCCACAGGCCAAGCATAAAAAGTATTTTGTTTGCAGTTGCCTATTAACTAGGGTTTTTTGGAGAGTAGGTATGTAGGCTTTCTTACTATGAAAACAACAAAAACAAATAATAGTTCTACATAAAATGTCACACACAGTTACAGTAATTACCCATAATACTAAGATAACAGCAGTCCTACATTTTGAACATATCTATGTCACCCACAAATGGTGTACCCAAAATGTGCAGGTATTAAGGAAAAAATGCTGACCCAGATCAGACTGCTCCTGGGTCTACACTGCTTGCTCAGACCTGTTTGTCTTACTATGCAGGTGTGCCGTTAAATAATAAAAAAGTAGATCAGTGGTCATCTTTTTTTTTTTTTTTTTTTTTTTGAGGGGGGGGTGGGTGGGGGGTGGTAAGTTGAATTTTGGTGGGTAGGTAGGCAGTTGCTATCTACCCACTAAAAGTGCAGAGTCCAGACTTTTTTTTTGGAAATTTTGGGTGGAGCCAGGTTATTATTTTTCACTGATTTTTGAGGCCAGATTATTTTCTGAAATCCCTTATGAGCTAATTTATTTTTTTCTTGCATATCCAAAGACAGGGAATTTTTTCGAAAAATAAAGCAGCCCCCCCCCCCCCCCAGAATATCAAATGGTCGGTCCCTTAGCGGGACAGAGTTTTGAGAGATTTATGAGGAAGGGCAAGCTGTCTCTTGTACTTTTTGTGGGATGCCTTCTGAAAGGGTACGTGTGTGTTGGGAGGGAGGGGGGAGCGGGGGGCGTCGTCCGGGACAGAATTCTTTAGAAGGGCGAGTGGTCTCAGAATGTGGGGCGCGTTGTCACCTGAAGGTGGGGCGGCTTGTCTTGGGGCAAGATTTTTGTGGGGCGAGTTGTCTTGGGGCGAGTTGTCCGTAATTCGATTACAGCATGTCCTAGGTTTCACTTAAAATATTCATTTAAGATATTTATTATCATTCCGCATGCTCCTGCTTCTTCCACTATCAATTAAATAGCCGGTCAATCACTCAATGTTTTTCGTTGTCGAACTTTGTGGTTGACCAGTGTGTTTGTTTTGCTTTCTCTCGTTCTCGGCGTGTAGCCTAAATTCAGAAGCCCAAAAAATCGCAGGCAGACAGACTAACGCAAAATCTTAATAAATTCATTGTATGCTAAATGATTACAAGCTTAACTATACCATAAATGAAGAAACAGTTGGTCTCCTCAAGTCGATCCAGCTGAAAAATGTCTGTGTGTTGACAAACGCACGTGCCATGTATACGTAAAAATGACCAACTTCATTATCGATTTTCGATAAAAATAGACTTTCTCCCGAAGATATACCCGCTAAAAGACGGTCGAATGTATGACCTACGGTCAGTTATAATGACATCTAATTTGGTTTGTGGGACAATTTTCTTTGCAAAATAACTTTGGGGTACTGTCGTAGGGTTTTACTTTTCTGAAAAACGGTTGTCAAACTGTGATCGTTGTTTTGGGTGTGCAAACTGCATTGAGGTACCGATATGCGTCTGATTTCAATAACAAAACATCAAATTTCAATCTGATCTGGTTCGTCGGAAAACTATGACTGCATATCTTATCAAACGAGCATTATTTTGGGACTGATTCTGTTCAAAATTTCCCGCCATTTTTCCGGCGAAAAAAAGGGATTATTTCTTTGTGCGTAGACAACCGCTCAGAAAATGATTTACTCAAATGTGATGAGTCTGCGTTCCCACTGGCCGTCCACGTTTTCAACCATTCATTAAGGGAGACAATTATACAAATTGAGAAGAAAACGACAACTCTGTTGATCTTCCCATACACCTTACTATTACTTACGAGGACAATGGTGCTCATCCGTGTCGTCACCGCAGTCATCATCACCATCACATCTGAAAAAATCATTGCTACATTTTTAAGCTTGTCAAGGCAGACAAATTAAACTCTGTTCGTTGTTTGTTATATCTTTGCCTCCCTTTTCATGAAGGTCATGTATTAATAATTTTCTCCCTTAGAAGCCAGTTCTTGCGTACAAGAGCATTACTTTTTTCGGAGAGCCTCCCTTGTCCAAAGAAGCAACCGGAAGTCACGACAAGTGTTGCGTTATCGTAAAATGACCGAAAACATGGGGAGTCACCCATTAACCATCATCAGTTGACAGAATCATGTACTATATTTCAAATGACGCTCAACTTGGAAACAGATGATGATGCTCTCTGTTTTCGTCATCTGTAAGAAAACACACCATTTAATCATATATTTTAAGGGGAAAACCCGGCTTGTGAACGTGATAAAAACACTGGACTACTGAAACTTTACTTCATATTTCTGGCTAAAGAAATCCTACCTGTAGTTCTGAGGAACGCATCTATGGTCGCCACAAAGATAATAATTATTTCTGCACGAATCTACAAGACAAAATCAAATATTCTAAGACATATTAACTAAAATGTTGAAATCTAACACGTTTGAGCTGAGCTAGGGAATGAGGGAGCAGTGAACACTAGATCGTATTGGACATAGCCTAAGCAGTAAATGAATGATAGAAAAACACTAACAACTTCTATGTAAACTGTAAATGAAGTAAAATAACTTGTATCCACAGAAACCACTGAAACCAGATTGTATTAACGGCTCCGGTGAAACATTTATATTAGATATTTACAATAAGTTCTAAAATTCAGTTCAGGACCTTTGGAAGCCAGAAGTACACCGCCCTCTCCCCCTCCCCGCCACCTTCCCCCCATGATGTTAAATGATTTCATGCAATGTAATCTTGAGTGTTTAGATGTGACACTGCCGACGTCTGATTAGTCAAGACTCGAAAGCACTAAAATGTTAAAATTTGCAGATTCTATGAAATTTCTGATGTCAGTTGCAAACTTTGTTCACTTATATTCAAATCAGCGGATCCACATGGGCCGTTTGATACATGTATCAAGATTTGAGGTACGATTGAAAACCTTGTTGTAACAAAGAGTACGTCGCTTAACAAAAATCTACGTCCCAAAACGCTTCTACCAGATCTGAGTCACTTACACTGAATGATTCTGTAGAAAACAAACAAACAAACAAACATGTTCACCATTCTTCTAGTTTTAGTAACAAGCGGCCATAGAACCAAAACATTTATAAGGCCGTTGCCCTGTTCCTCTGAGTCCTCTGTGGTCAATGGGTGCAGAGTTTAAGAAGCAGCCGTTTGAATAACTATTTGCTTACGGACAACGGACGAAAATTTATTATCAGCTAGAAAAATACGAGGCCATAGCAAGGTAAATCGAATAAAATGTATACAAAAAAACAGGAACCAGCAAGATTTCACAAAAGAAATTAATTTACCAGGGGCAATGCATATTATTGTTATGTTTAGCTTTTATTGACATTTTATTTTGTTTGAGTTGCATATCTCCCAAATCGATGCAAAGAGAAGTGAAATATTTTCTTTTGGTACCCTGTTAAGTAGGATTTGGTTTAATAGCCCTTTGAGACAGCTTTTTAACAGCCCCAAACAACCAACCAACCATTCAGAGAGGGAAAAATAGGCGAGAGAGAAAAATATCCAAACATACCGCCAGCCGCACCTACTGCACTGTAAGTCCTTGCCCTACTATTATCCAAAAAAGTAGGACGCCCAGGAATGTTTAGTTGGAGGCGATTATAATTAAAAGGAGAGTGAAACATTTTGCAATGATAAAAATGTTGCTAAAGATTTATTATCTTTGTCAAATCGAAGAACCGATAAAATCATCTTGAATTCTTGACCTCATAAATATTTATTTTAGACTGAATGAACACACTTCCCTTAAAGGACCTGGTATGATAAGAGCCGTTTTTGGCCCCCATTCAAATTCTCTTAAAAATGCATGGTTTCTATTGCTTATTATTTGTGCGTATGGGAACAAGCAAATATAATATGTTTCGTGTTTGTTAATTCTCAGAATAACATGATTTCTGACATGCCTACGTTGTTTCAATAAAATGAAGGAAAATTGTGAGAAAATTTGAGATTAATACATATTCCTCTCAAGAAATAAGTCATTTACAATAACTTTTGAAAGCTCTTAACAACAGGCTTTTGATGAACTGCTTATATGTAAGATTGCACTGCTAATTACCTGTACACTGCACAAGGCCTCTCCAGGTACCCCACCCACTCAAGTTTGCAAGTCCAGAGACGCTAACCAAAAAATTCAAACAGATCAAATTGAAATGTATACCAGATTATTCCTTGTGTTCTAACTAAGAAAATGAATACCCACAACATATGTTTATTTTGTCTATGAGCGGAGATATGGGCGTTTTTATGTTGAGAACGCTGGGAAAATGCTGCCAAACGCTGCCAGTTTGGTAACAAAAAGTTAAAAATAAACATTGAGCCCGGTCTCCAGCACATTTAATATTTTTGTGACATGTAAATATATTAATATTTTATCTGTATACAAAATACTAAATGTGCTGGAGGCCGGGCTCATATATTTTGAAAGCCAAAAAGGCTACCAAATTCGTCACTTTCGTCAGAATCTGCTGGGGGTATGGGTATGTTCAGTACAAATATCACAAATATTTTGTGCAAGAACTGGTTAATTTTGTGTTTGCTGTTACATTCAAGGTTTGAACTTTCATATGAATACATTTTTATTATGTAAATAAGACTTTTGAAAAATGAGTTTTCTGGGGGCCAAATATGGGCCTTATCATACCAGGTCCTTTCTATTTTTACAAACTTTAAACTTTAAGTATGGTCCATGCCCCTTCTTTCGAACGTTGTCGCTGCTTTTGAGGGAACTCTTTAATACTTTAATTTAAGTTAAACGAAATTGAAACTGCCTGTTTGCTTGTCTAGGCAGAACACTCCTGCCAACTTGGGACAGTCATCGGCAAAGGGATTTCTTTTTGCTTTGCCCCTTGAAGCAGAAAAAATCTTTCTTTTATCAAAAGATTTTCTTTTCGAAGGGCTTCGTCGGCCAAACGGGAAGTCAAAACAGTTGTTTTCCCATGTAAAAATGGCGAAACAATATAAATGTATTTCCATTCACCTACAAATAAACTTTCAAACAGATCTTACAAATAGGAGTCTGTGTAAAGTTGTAATGCAGTTTGAATCCATTCATCGTTGTGTAAGTGTTCGTAATAAATAGTATTGTCATGAATCTGCCAGTGGATGACATAGGCTGGAATGATGTTCCGCAATACTGGCCTAGCCGCGTATAGTTAGTCCATGGACCATCATATACAATTATGTAATCTCTATAGCAGCTTCTACAGCGAGAAAAGAATGGAAAACATATGAGCGACGACACGAGAAAACCAACAATGTGATTGTGCGCCCAGCGCAGACTTAAATCAGCCTGGACATTCGCCCAGTCTGATCAAAGTCTCCACTGTCCGCATGGAGGTAGCTTAGACCCTTAGCTACCAATTGAGCTTATAACGAAGAGTCTTATCAAACTGGGCAGATCCCCAGGCTGATCCGAGTCCGCGCAGGGCGCTGAACCACATTGTTGGTTTTGTCGTGTCGCGGCTCAATTATGATTTACTCATATCCTCTCAATACTAAAATACCTGAAGAAAAAAGGACACGTCAAGACTGAGCACTTCAGCTCATAGGCTAGCTATAGAGACTGGGAGATAGAACTGTTAGTTTGTTTACAAAATATAAAAGTGGTAACTTAGGTAACGAGCATCACTCAATAGTGAAATGGCGTGCTTTTTCTGCAGAAATAGTTAGTAAGATCTGTTCAAACGTAGTTAGTATAAATCACGAATCTAAATTCTTTTGGATTTTGGATAGTACGGACTACATATCTATGACTGTCCATGACTGTCCCGTATCAGATATTTAATTGTGTTGCTTGTTAGTCTATTGTAAAATTCAATTAAAACACTTTTCACTAGCACACATTATCCGTAGTTATATCTATTATATTCTCCGTTATTACACTGATTCGATTATATCAGAGTATTGTTTTGTGGTGGAAAAAAACTTGAAATAGTTCTTAGTTGTAAATAGAACAGGATACTGTGTTCAACCGCGCAACCATTCATATGTGCGAGCGTTGATGCATCCACCCGATTGAGCACTTACTGTTTGTTAAATGTCGTCGTCTAGAAAGTTTGCCTTTTATGTCAGACGCTGGTTTATAGAAATGCAATGTCCTTGTGACCTATATTTCATAGTTCAGATTTTTGTCTTAAATCTCTAACTTCAATTTGATGGATCTGCATGATGAAAGTTTTAAACTCATGGCGCGACATCAGTTCGCCAAACCTGCTTACATTGTTTTTGTTTTTGTCGAAATGCATCACCAATTAAACCATCTGCGAATTAAACGACAGCTAACCCAGAGACCAATAATAATAGTCTTTTCGCATAACGTATTGTTATAAAAATAAGGAAACTTACGAGGATGAACCTTCCAGCTCAAAAGCCTCCGCTACTAATTCAACCATCCATCCGACAGGTGCCTCTATTGTCCACGTACAGCGGAGGCCCTTTCCATAGTGGTGACCAGCGTCGTACCCAAGGTGCGAGTATATAGTTCCGTTGGGCGCTTTGAAATATGTCGCTTGCCCACAGCCAAAAGGTGTGTTTACTGTAATGAACGTATGAACTAAAAGATCAACATATAAAGCGTCATTGTTTGGATGTCATTGATAATGTACCGGTATGATCTTAACTCGTATTTGAATTCGTTCTCCAAACATTTGATTATAACCCTCAAATCGTCTTCATGTGGTTGACATACTGTTGAAAAGAAAGTAAAATCGCAAGTCATGCATCCATCGATCCTTTCTACAAAGGGGACATCTGTTAAATAACAGGATGTGTTCTCTTCCAGCAAATGCGTTTCTTTAAGAGCCTGAGAGAGAGAGCGAATTCTATTCGCAAAGAGTAGACTCTAGAGATAATCACTAAAAATTGAAAATGTAGCTTTGTTTTGAAGCAGAAAAAAATCTAAGAATTTAAAATAACAGACTCCGTTTAACTAAGTCATTCCATGACCAATAATTGAATATACAAAACCAAAACCTCATAGCTCTGGGATAAGTAGACTTTTATTTTCTAAGCACTTCAAATGAGCTAAGGGATCCGACGGAACTAGAATCTATATAATCTGCACTATAAGGAAATACGGGGAGACATTTTACGGCCGCCACACGTCACATAAAAATCAGATGCTGTGAGACTAAATAAGCTCTGAAAAGTAAGATTTCTTTCAAGCAAGGAAAACACCTCATATATGAAACTGAGTCTAGCGGACTTCGTCCCTTGAAGAATGGCTGCCAGCCATGTAATTTTGTATATCTTAATGAGGTGTATCATGAGATATATGCAAAATAAGCTTAAGAGTTTATTATGATTGAGTCCGCAAGTAATTCAAAACTGTAAATAAACGTAAACTTCAATATAACCCTAGTAAAAAATTAAAATGGATGGACGACTTGCGATTTTACGTCCTTTTAAACAATGTTTCAGTCATATCAAGACGATGGGTGGGTAATAATGAAAAACTGCGTGCAATGGAAACGTTTTACGATTGAAAATATTCCCGCATCCAGCGGGTCTAGAAGCCGTGACCGCTTGATCAGCAGGTCAGTGCTTAACAACTAAATAGGAAAAAAAACTGAATGTGCATGCCATAAAGAAATTTTCTTCGCATATTCTCGAATTTTGAAATAGTGTTATAAAATAGAATTTATTCGTTTCCCTCACATTTAATACAGAAGATGAGATGCAAGTTTTCTATCAAATTTTATCCTGCTGCAGCTAAAACTACAGGTTTCAGCCAAATACCGACAGAAGTCTAATCAGGATTCACTCTGTTTTCTGTTCGCTTACTAGAAATTTCAAAAGATAAATTGTTAAATGCTCAACGTGATCGAAATGGTAAAGTTTACCTACAAATTACTGTCAAGATCATCCTTGAGGTTACAAGAAGATAGTACAATCGACAATAACAACAACAACTGAACATTACATCAAACATGCTGAGGAAACAAGCTGCTTTGCCCTCTGCCCCCTTCCGCCTCAGTATGTACCTTCATTCTAAGAACGCTATTATATTACACGCCCAAACTTAAATAATTTTAACTTTAAAGTAACAAAGCTCTTCGAAACACTTACCATTAGTCTGTGAATAACATATTGTAATAATTAAAATAGCACAGAATAAACGAAATAAAAACTCCATTACTTATTAAATTGAAACAAAATGAACGTCTGAATTTAATATTAGTTATGGGATTCGTCTTATATTCATTTGATCTCTAAGGAATTTGAGTCAAAGTTCAGCAGAGTTCGCATAGTTTAAAGAAACAGAAATAGAACAGCAATTTTTTATCACTTATAAGGGGTGATCATGAAATAATAAACAGGCAAATTCAAGATCAACTCGAACACCGCTCGGCCAATTCCGTAATCACGGAACTGGCTGAGCGGTATTCCAGTTGGTTCTAGATGAGTTTAGCAACAGAAAGAGAAACTATTGTCTTTCCGACTGTGGATGTTTCAGCTTAATAAGTGAGCTAACTGATTTCTGAAGGCAAAATTTCCAAACATACAAATCTGGCAGAATGACCAACATTTGTAAACATTGTTTGCTTAGTACTACTTGCAAATATGTAGAGCCTGTTTGTTACTTTGTGTGTAGTTTGACAAAGGCTTTTAAACCCGATATGAATTGCAAAGGAGGGCATGGATATGTGTCGGGGGTGGGCGAAACAAAAGGCTCCAATAGGTGTCGATTATTTCTTTTAAATACTTTCTGTAAGGGAGGCAAAAACGAGGCAAGACAGGGCTGCTTCTCTGAAGTACCCATCTACCTTTACTATGCTTGAGTAGTGTCCGTTTACATCCACGTGCTAATCGGGTTTCGCTTATTTTCTCGAAAACGACGAAACTGTCATTGATTTTTTAAATGATTCTTATATCAACACATATATGAAAAAAATAAAAAAAAAAAAAATAATAATAATAATAGATAAGCGCGGTGGCTCAGTGGTTGGTGCACTTGACTCAGAAGCCAGAGGTCGTGGGTTCGATCCTCAACCAGGGAAGTCTTCCCATGTCCGAACGCATTTTTCTAGCATCATTTGCAGGGATGATGCTAACAAGTGTACCGTCCTTCGGATCGGGACGTTAACTGGAGGCCCCCTGTGCAGGGAGATGCTTGTTTGAGGGCTTTCTAGGTAAAGGTTTCCAGCCTTTGAATTGAATAAAAATTGATAGAACTACTAAAAATTAATGGTACGCAATTTTAGTGTAAACTCGTTGTTTATAGGTCTTATACAAATTTTAAGAACAGGTCTGATGCGTAACCGGCAAATCCACTTTTTGCTAAGGTTGACAGCCCATTTTAGCACAATTTAAACCTATTCTACTATAGTTGACTGCTTACTGATATAACGCCTTATCATGGCAGCTTTAATATTGACAAAAACCTTCGCTGCAGCAGTTACCATTGAAAGTAAAAAGTATGCAAAGACCAGGAACTGAAACAATCAAAATCCAAATCCAGCCCTCAAACCATAGTTGGAAACAACTAAGATTACAAATAATCAAGATACAGAGAACATATGGCCAACCGAGTGAGCAGCTTGTTCCCAAAAGGTGGCCACTCAGCAACCCAAACCGAACCAAAAATAATAAGAACATACATAAGGTAAAACATCACAGAAACTCTGACACCAAAAACAGGCAACAGAGAACCACAACAGAACTACCACCTTGGAACGGTCAGTAATGAATTACTGGGGGGCTTTAATCAATTTTACAGGCCCAACCTCACCCTCAGTTTCTGAAGTGGTACAAAACATTTAGTTGGTTGTTTGGTTCGCATGATAACCCTCTAACTCGTCAATGAATCATCACGGTAAATACATAAATCAAATTTCAACACCTTGAAGAAGCAAAGACGAGGACTCAACAGATACAACGGGCCGTCTGACAGGTGGAGATCCCTGGCGTGCCAAACAACCCCACTGGAAATCTGAAGCAAAAGAAGGTCACCAGTTGAGCCCCGGTAGACCAAGCAACAGACAAAAATGCTCCGGTCCCAACCAACTAAAATATATAGCTTTAGGTCGGGGCCATCATAGAGTCTGACGCCCGATTCCCCGGTGTGCAATTAAAGAGTGCAGCAAAGTTATCAACCGTGATTGGGTTAATCACTAAGCATGCAGACTGTCGCATAACATTTAAATTATAGCCAATACGTTTGTGACGTATTATTATTTTTCGGAATTGATCAGAAAAATCAGTCCTACCCATAATCTTTTTGAATTTGTATACTAAGTCACCATAAAATTCCGGTTCAAATTAAGTTAATTTTACCCTCACGGATTTGACTGTCATCAATTTGGCACAAAGGTGCTTGCAGAATGGGAAATATTATACTACTGCAGTCCCTGAACAGTCTGACTTTGGTCTACAGTGTTTGCCCAGGCATTCCTGTCCAAATATCTAGTGAGGTGGTGCAAGTTTTACAGATGATTTTTGGAACATTTATTTGCTTGTAAGACCACATTCGTACCTGTGTTTATATATCACTTTGAGTGAACATCCAAGTATATGCATGTACATGGTAAACAGTAAAATGAATAAGATGAAGAGGGAAAGATACCAGAATCCAATTATGTCTATGCAAAGAGATATATTAATATGCATCAGTTCTGGAAAGCGTAAACTGCCATGATGAAAGCCAGTCAACAGTATTGCTTATATGCCCTTTATTCAAGGTCTTCTGAATAGCTGTTTTTATGTCCAGTTTCTACAAATATCTAGTTTTAAATTAGTTTAGAAAGCAGTTCAAATATTTCAACAGCGGAGTATTAGCATTCGAATCATGAAGTTCAGAATTTGGTCTTATCCATGCTTTCATTTTAAGGAGTCATAGGATGGCTTCTAAGCAACTAGCTAGGTAAGAGATTTTGAACAGTGCACTGATTGCACATGCATAGTATCCTAAATCCTACAGGTGTGACATCCCTTATTCAGAGAATAAATCTTACCACCACTGAACTAGAAAGTGTAAACAGTTTTTAAAATTCGTAGAAGAGCTATACCATAGTTATGGATGTATATGAGTGCATTGGTACAAATGTATTCAACAATCCACAGGCGTAATGAATGGTGTTACTGGTCAGGGCCCAGCATTACAATCGCTTCTTAAGTTAAGGTCACCTTAACTTTAAGGTCTGTAATTTCAAGGTTGTGTTTTATGCTTGTATACTGATAATAATTATGAAATGTTCAGCTTGTGAATTCGATTGGGATGTACTCAGGTCCCAGGGCTACAATATCACCTAAAAGTTAAGCATTTGTGTAAATCTGATAGAAAGTGTATGACAATGTCTTTGCAAAGACAGGATTATCTTAACTTAGGACAAGTTTAGCTTTTGAAAAAGCTTGAGAGGCTATCCATTGGCGATGAATCTATAGGATGCAAGTGGTACAGTAGAAAATCGGCAGCAATACAAGTTATTTTTATTGTATTCTTGGACTTTGTTGAAGCTGTAGGTAAAGGTCGAGTTTGACAGCTTTTTCCTTATGTCTAGTGATTGCTTGTAACAAGAGAGCTTCAGTGCTATTAACTTTTGTTAGGTGACCTGTACTGTTTAGTGACAGCTCTTCCTAAGTGGACGATACTCTCTGGTAATTGCTTGTCTTAGGTAAGATGCTTGTATTATGTGAGACGAAGTGTCAGGACAAGTTTTACAGCTCCTGCTTTAGCGATGCTGGGAGGGAACCTGCAGCTGGGTGCGCAAAAATATGGGAACAAAATAGTTGGTCCCGCATTTAGCGAAACGAAACGGCGCTTAATCGAGTACAACTGTTATTGATCTGTAACCTTAAGTGACAACTCTTGGAAACTGTACTGAACTCTCGGGTAATTGCTTGTATAGGGCGAGATAACGTGTTCAAGATAAGCTATAAAGCTCATGCATTTGCGATGCTGGTGAGAATCTTGCAGTAAGGTGCGCCAAATGTAGAAGTACCGGGAATTAGTGGGACCCTATTTCAGCAAAAGGAAACGGCGTACAATCTAGTACGAATTCCTAACTTAATATGATTATCCCCAAGGAGATAACCAAAAAATAGATATTTTTGGCAGCGAGCATAGCTTATAGCTTCTGTAAAGATAAGGTCCGAGCTTAACTTTGCCAACGGGAAAGCATTGCACACATTACAATGAAGAAGGATACAGCGCGGTTAAAAAAGAAAAAGTTTAAGACGTTAGACAGGGCTCCTTGGGCAATTTGACTGAAGCTGAAATATTCAACCTACGCCTACTTTAAACATGCATACATTCCTCCATTAACTGTAACGTAACATCACTAACTAAATTGGAAACTTTAAACACATGGGGTTTCGTTTGTGGAACTATGTCACACGCTAAATTGTTGTTGCATTGGCCAGTTATATACTATCAGGTGACTTTTGAGTGACATTCTGGGTGTGGCTCGGAACTATGGATTATGCGACCTCCGGAAGGGAAGATAGTCAGGCGTAAATCTCCCCTAAACCGCTCCTCCCACCTTCCTTGTTTCATGAATGGTGGCTCATGGGCGTCTCTCCTCCTAGGTTTATAAAAACAAAAAGTAGTTATCATATTTTGCTCTCTCACTTGTTGTGCTGCGGAAGATATAGCTAGGGTGTGGCGACCAGACATTGGTATCTCTACTCCACGAAGTCAAATACTGAATAACATAGTCACGATTGGATACAGGCGAAACAGTCGGAGATGACAAATCAGCGGAGGGAGGAAGATGCAATGGCCTCAATGCTGTAAAACATTTACATGCATATCTGACGGCCATTTTATTTTCGGTAAACTGGCGGATAAAGAGAAATCGCCAAGTTACCATGCCGCGAATCATGAAAGGTAAATCAAGCTCTGAGCAAACTTATATTTGTCTCAACGCTATTGATAAAGTCACTATACATTATATTAGTTGATAGAGGAAGACCCAATTGAAAGCAAACAATCGGGATAAAAATGGATAGTGCATTTACTATCAGATAAGTCCTTAGCCGAAAGTTTGTTCATTGTGCTCAATATCGTATTATCATCCCTGGCAACAGCAAGTCAGATCAGCGACCCTGCTTTTTACGCTTAGTTTAAGGCATTCCATTTAGAGTTAAATGATCTCTGGTAAACTGATTTGACTACTGACCACATATAAATAAAACAATAGCTGTAGTTTCACCGATGAAAGAAATCAGACGCACCTCAGAGATAAGATCAGGTCTGTTGTCAGAGAAAAAAAACAATACACAACAATAGAAATTATGAAATCACTGCATTCACCAACTTAAAGACGCACTAGTAGTAACAAATAACCATGTAGAGCCCTGATTTCAAATGGTCGGTACGACTAAGGCAATAATCGCCGCTTTTGTTTACTTCATATTTTCAGTTTCAGTTTCCCTCTCTCACCCCCTCTATCTAGCAATACAACTGTCACTGTCTTCTCTGCTTCGCCATTATTTGTTTATTGATACGTGAGTGGCGTATAGCCATTGGCAAACTGGGCTTGTTAGGAGATCTGAGAAACAACGATCTTCATCTTTCCTCTCTACTGCCGGTGTAACGAAGTAAAGTGACCCCCATAGAATAACGACCCCCGGTCATTATTCTTCAGAAAAAGTGGCCCCTTTTCTATAAAATACTATAAAATGCTATCTATAAAATAGTGACCCCTTGTCATTTTTCTTTAACGAATAGTGATCCCCACCCCCACCTTGGTCATAATATTATGATTCCCCATGAAGCAATGGAGTCTTTATATATGCTTATGGCATAGAGAATGTTGTGTGCGGTCTGTTACAACTCTCTTGTTTGATGTTGGATTTTAAAATGACCTGGCTCAAATGTCAAAAGAAAATGTATCGCGGGCAAGATATAGGTCCCAACCTCAAAAATTAAAGTCAATATCACAAATTATGATAAATGACAACGTGTTAGTTTGACTCATGGTGTTACTGTTATATAAGATTCTAACATTAACAGGTAGACTTATGCACCATATAGAGGTTTTGTGTTGATTTTGAAAAATTATCACGTTGGGGTAGTATCTCTATAAAACTTTGCTTATTTTCAATACATTCAATTATAATAACACAAAAAATCGTACTCTAGAATATCTGCTTGAAAATGAAGAAGGTGCTATTTATAGGGAATTCAGAGCAACACCTTTTGAAAGGAAATTTTGAAGTAAACCGAAAGATCATTTTTGACCCCTGAATAAGCAATTTCTTCGCGCATTGTCATTTAAATTCGCGTAGAGGAGTCATAATATTATGACCAGGATATTTTTCTTTAAAAATAATCGCCGGGGTCAACTTTTTGAGAAAAAGTGACGGTGGTCGTTATTCTAGGCGGTCACAAATCTTCGTGAGGAGTCATTTATCTTCGCGAGGGAAGGGTGTGTGAGTGTGTGGAGGAGGCGGGTGGTGTCATAATATTATAATGTTATGACCGGGAAGTCATAATATTATAACCGGGAAAGTCACTATTCTTTAAAGAATAATGACCGGGGTCGTTGTTCTATAGGGAACCCATAGAATAACGACTCCCGGCCATTATTCCATAGAAAAAGTGACTCCGTTTCTAAAACATACTGACTCCCGTTTACCCCCTTGATGATACCTATAAAATATTAATCCCCACCTCATTGACCACTAACTGACTATTAACTTCTGCAAGTTTTATTATCTGGTAATACTTGATGATGTTGTTGGAAAGGATGTGTGTGTGTGTGTGTGTGTGCGTGTGTGTGTTGAAGGAGAAAGTGGGGGCGTTATTATATCCTAATGTCATGACCGCGGAGTCATAATATTATGACGGGGCACGAGCGTGACTATTCTTTAAAGAATAATGATCGGGGGTCGTTATTCTATGGAGAACACATAGAATAACGACCCCCTGTCATTATTCTATAAAACGAGTGACTCTGTTTTAGAAAATACTGACACCCGTTAACCCCTCAATGATAGCTATTAAACGATAATCCCCACCTAATTGACCACTAATTGACTTTTAAATACTTCTAGTTTTGTTATTAGTAATACTTGTTGATGTTGTTGTTGCTAATGCAGCTGCTTCTACTATCGCAGCAGTAGTGCTTACAAATTTCATGGAGAAAATTTGTTTTCGCGCTACTCAAGGAAATTTCCCCACAGAATAACAACCCCCGGTCATTATTCTTTTAAGAATAGTGACCCCCCGCCCGTCATAATACTCTGCAGCCATAACATTATAATCTCATAACGCACCCCCACCCCCAACACACACACACCACAATAAATCTCCCAACACACACATCCTTCCCACGTAAAAATCAATCACTCCTCACACCTCATGAAGAATTTTAACCGCCTAGAATACCCCCATCAACTTATCGTTACCTTTCTTTTTAGGAAAAAACCATTCGTTTCTGAAGAAAAGTACATTGAGTAGAATGATACTTATTTACAAACTAATCGAAATAACATGTGTGTGGTCCTTTTCCGGGTTGATGATTTTGTCAAATTTCCTTGAGTAGCTCGAAACCAAATTTTCTTCATGAAATTTGTAAGCACAACTACTGCTACGATAGCAGAAGCAGTTGCAGTAGAAACAGCAACATCTACAAGTATTACCAACAATAAAACTTGCAGTAGATGATGATATTGTATTGACCTTGACCTTTTTTACAACAAGGTCAAATTTTCTGTTTGTTAGAAAATGTCATAACATATCTTTGAAGACTTTCGTATAGCCAATCAACTAAATGAGTATTTAAAGAATTTTAGTACCAAAGATCAAGACCATTCTCTGATCGTATTTCAACAGCTTCAGACATCTCTGTTAAACAAAACGACTGAACTGATTGAAGCAAAATGTCACATGAACCTCCATGAGTCAGGGAAAAAACAGTTTGTTTGAACGGTTCTGGTCATATGGCCGAGATGTCCGTTATGCCCATGTGTTATAAACCTTTAAAATTCTTCTTCTCCCCAAAATGTAATGATACTGAAAATATGATATCCAGCATTTGGGGATTCATATAGTAGATTGTTCAAGCGACGATACTATTTTGATATTTGACCTTTTTCCACTCTGGTGAGCGATTCAGGACCTCATGCTAATGAAAATGCTTTAAGCTAATGAAAATGATCGGATGCGCATTTCTGCTGCGTCTGATCTTGGTCTGAACGTTAGCCTCTATGCTAGGCTTAAATGAGTTAATCAAATCGTATCAGCCATAGGAGCGTACACTATACTTGGAATGACTTTATTTTTTTATATTTATTTATTTGTTCATTTCCTTATTTGTTTATTTCCTGTATTTGTTTATCATTTTTGTACGGGGTGGTTGTGGAGAAGGCGGTGAGTGTGTGTGTGTTGAGGGAAAGTGGGGTGAAGACGGGGGTGGCGTTCTTTTCTTTTTTCGCTAATTGCCACTCCGCGTAGAGGGACAATAATATTATGACCGGCGGGGTGGCACTTTATTTTAAAGAATGATGACCGGGGATCGTTATTCTATGGGGGTCACAATTCTTCGCGAGGGGTCGATTTATTTCGTGTATGGGGGTCATAATATTATGACTGGGGAGTCATAATATTATGACCGGAGAGTCACTATTTTGTAAAGTATAATGACTGTTGGGTCGTTATTCTCTCGTTATTCTATATGGGGGTCACCTTACTTCGTTACATCGGCCCTCATTGCGTTGAGGTTAGGTGTACTGATTTTATATTGTTAGGACTGTTACCACTGTGGTTCGAGCCTGAGTTTCGCTTGAGCCACACGCGAAACAGACAAGCTCTGCTAACCTTCAATACTACAAGCTGTTATCTCCCTCCCACCCTCACCGACTAACTGTATTGATACGTAAGGAGAAGGCAGCTAGGAGGCGAGGCAGTCAGACCTGGATATAGTAAAGGGAGGGGAGATATTCTTTGTTGGGTAGCTCTTCCATACGCTATACGTAAAGCGCAGTTGGCCGACACTAACGCAATTAGTCTATACCAAATGCTATCATTTTATAAAATGAAGGCACTTACAATGACATTTCGGAAAACCGACCTGGGGAGTGTTCATTTAGATGGCTTGATTGCATAAACCAATGATGGTTGCTGCTGTCAACTGACATTAGTACCATGTAACTGCTATTTACGACATTGAAACGCCATTGTAAGACCTTAAATATAACTTAATTACTGACCTGGCCTGAAATTGTTTCTTTTGAAACAGGTTATTACCACGTTCTTGGAACGTACGCTGTCCACATTGAACCACAAGATAGGATAATTGTAACTTTTTCAGCTAGTTATCTGAAGTATATTTTAGCAGTTTTATATGCTAACCAGGTTTAAAGGTGTAGGGTGGAAAGTCAACATAATTTGCACCTTGAAAAGAAAACAATTGTCAACTATATATATGCACCTCAGCCTCTTACGTTGCGAGCCTGTAGTTGTCAACGACGTCGTTTATTTAGGTTTAAAATAAAAACAAGTTGCGACATTCATAGGGTTAGGAAATAGAAAATAATAAACTTTAAATTACTTTGAATCCTGCATCTAAAGTTTTATTAAACAAGATTTTCCTTTGTATATTAAAATAATGCGCTGGTGATGGCTACCTGAATGAAGACCACTCTTATGAATCGTTTGGTGTATGAAAAATAGGCCTTTATTTACATGACATCGAGAACAATAAATATTTGTGTAAGGAAAGGAATGTCAGCACTGGAATGTTCAGGAATTGCTTATGTCATGCCGATTTGGAGAATTAAGAGTACATTGATAGTGAAGAGAAAATACTTGTAATTTGGAAATGGCAACTCTGACCATGGATAACAATGACTGGGTCAAATGAAACACTTGTGCACAGTTGTTTCATTTACTTATATAAATTATAATTCTTTATTACAAACAACTTATTTGTTTTCTGTATTGTAAGTAATGACAAATATGTTAACATTTTTGTGTTTATATATATCTATTTATTTGTTATACCTACATTCTTTTCTTTACATTATTTCCGACTTTCACTGAGTTTGTTTAAGGAATGAATATTATTTTTAAACGTTTACTGAAGTATAAACTACATCAGGTCACGAGCAAAGTAAGTGAACCCCAAAGGGGTTTACGTAAACTTTGCTCGTGACCCGATGCAGTGTATACTTTAATAAGCGTTTAACAATAGCATTCATTCCATATATTTATTTTATTAAACGATGCTTTTGATCAATAAAAAGATAAACACAATAAGAAATAAATATATAAGAATCGTTTTAAAAAATTATCGGCCGAATTTTGCAATATATAGTTTGGAGCAGCCGCATTGTCACTGCCTACCAGTAAATTCCACCTCCTGCCGTACATCCCACGTACAAGAAGGCTGCCACTCAATGTTTACTAGCCATTCAAGTACATGACATGTAGATTTTACGTGCTAGTTAGTGAGATGAGCTGTCACTCCGAAGCACGTGGCACGATGTAATTATTGGCTTGTAAATAACATTGACTCCCGCGTCACTTAATTGGGTTAACAGAGAGCTCTGCACTGATAATGTAAATATTTGTGGATATTTGGATGTCGACGATGATAACCCACTGCTTTGTTTCTTATGTTTTATGCGACTGCAACAAGTTTGCATAGCATTGGTTAAAACAATATTTGTGCTGAATCTACATTCTGGTAGGCTAGTAAACTTCAGCAGGAATTGAAGTTAGTGGAAATGGCTTGTATTGTTTATCTAGAAGAATGTCGAAAACGGCTTGGATATATTCTAAATGGATAAAAAGTAATGCAGAATTTCAAAAGTAAAAAGTATGCAAAGACCAGGAACTGAAACAATCAAAATCCAAATCCAGCCCTCAAACCATAGTTGGAAACAACTAAGATTACAAATAATCAAGATACAGAGAACATATGGCCAACCGAGTGAGCAGCTTGTTCCCAAAAGGTGGCCACTCAGCAACCCAAACCGAACCACAAATAATAATAACATACATAAGGTAAAACATCACAGAAACTCTGACACCAAAAACAGGCAACAAAGAACCACAACAGAACTACCGCCTTGGAACGGTAAATCTTTATAAGGAAATCTTTATAAATCTTTATAAGCTGAAAATATGCTTCGGTTTCAATGATAGCATACAGTTGTTATCGTTGTTTCCAGTCAAATAACAATGTTCACCAGGGGCCGTATTTATAAAACGACTTAAGTTGTTCTTATGCTGTTGCTAAGGCTAATTTTCTATGAAGGTGATTTCCTAAAACTATGAAATTTGCTCCGGAGGAACAGTCTTTTTCAGACAGTTCCTCCAAAGCAAATTTCATAGTTGGAGGGAATCTCCTTGAAGTTCATAGAAATTCGGCCTTAGCAGCAGCATAGAAACCATTTATGTTGTTTTATACATACGGTCCCAAGAGGTTCAGTGGAACGTATCAATAGTTGCACAAAAATTATGACATTATATGAGTAGTTATTGTACATTCATTTATCAAAATTTAGAAACATTCTTTATTCATTTTTTATTTATTTATTATTATTATTTTATTTTATTTTTTTTATTAATATATATATTTTTTTTTCATTTACTCTCTGCCCTAAATTTAGATCAAAAGTGACAAATTACAACATTTAATGACAATAATTCAACATTTTACACCAGAATATGGTGATTAATTCAAAACTACATTATGAAAATAAGCTTTAGGAAAAATAAAAGAAGCAAACACTTTTTGTCAACAGCCTACAAGATCAGCATGAAATTGTTTGTTTACATGGATGGCTGGTAAGCAGTTGTAACTGTTGCTTAAGTGGCATCCTGCTGTGAAATAGTAGACAAACTGTTTGATGTTTAAGATTTTACAACCTGTAAAAGAGCTTTCTGATTTCTTATGTTATAAGAAACTAGTTGACAAATAACTTTGACAAGTTTATAAGATTCTTGAACGCAGGGACATTCCAGATTTTGTACCAATGAGTACAAATTCGAATTTACAAAATTTGCTTTCCTTTTAAAAATTAACGGAAAAAAGATGCAGGTGCCTCTCTAGGAGAAAATTGTTTGCTTTAAGAGTTACTTTCATTGAAAACAAAATAGACAGAGATGCTTCGTCTCAAAGTGTACCAATTTACCATTATGCCTAAAAAAAATAGTTGTGTTTCTACTAACATGCTGAAAAAAAATCTGGTCGTTAGGTAGGAAAAACTTTTTTTATCATTTTATTTTTTCTCCCGAAAAACTAAGGATTGGGCCTGTATTATTTATCCTTTTTGTTTTTTTTTGTACATGTATTTTGTTGATTAAATTGTCTTTTTTGGACTTGCACTGTATATGATAATTTATCTTAGATGCTCTAAAAAGTCAAATCTGTATTTTGGAAGGTACTTAATACCAAAAACTACAAAAAGACGGCGAAAAACCTAAATTACCATGGGAAAATACAAAGACGAAACTAGGTAGGGTCGGAAATTGAAAATGGTAGGGTCGGTGTTTTAATTTTTATTTTATTCTTTTATTGATAAAAATAGCAGTTGGGGGGTGGGGGGAGCGGGGGTCTGGAGCAGGGTCGGTCGGGTTAGTGGCAACCCGGCTATTTTTTTAGCTCACCTGAGCCAGAGGCTCCGGGGGAGCTTATAGGATGGTAAGGCTCCGGCGTCCGTCGTCCGTCGTCCGTCGTCCGTCCACAATTTCAAACAACTTCTCCTCTGAAACCGGTGGGCCAATTGCAACCAAATTTCATATGTAGCCTCCTGGGACCTTAGGAACGAAAAGTTGTTCAAACGTTCCTGGTCACATGACCAACATGGCCGCCACGCCCATATATGGTAAAAAGTTTTAAAATCTTCTTCTCCAGAACCAATAGGCCGATGGCCTTGAAACTTAGTATGTAGCAACTGGTGCGCAAGTACTACCAAGATTGTTCAAATTATGACCTTAGGTTGACCTTGACCTTTTTTACGGCAAGGTCAAATTTGCTGTCTGGTGCTTTTATATGGGAAAATGCTAGTGCATAAGATATCTTGGAAACTGTTGAAGATTTTGGGCTAAAAATTGGTATCTACATTCATCTTAATGAGTACATGAAGATCTATGAGTACAAGAGGTCAAGGTCATTCTTTGACCTTTGACCCAGAACTCTCATATTTTGACAATTTCAAACAATCTCCTCAAAAGCCACTTGGCCAATTGAAACCAAATTTCATATAGAGCCTTCAGGGGTTGAGGGAACAAAAATTTATCCAAACGGTCCAGGTCACATGACCAATATGGCCGCCACGCCCATATATGGTAAGAACCTAAAAAAAACTTCTTTTCCAGAACCAATATGCAGATGGCCTTGAAACTTAGTATGTATCATTGGGTGCACAAAGTACTACCAAGATTGTTCAAATTATGACCTTGGTGTGACCTTGACCTTTTCTATGGTAAGGTCAAGTTTGCTTCCTTGTGCTTTTATATGGCAAAATGCTAGTATATATTAAGATACCTTGGAAACTGTTGAAGATTTTGGGCTAAAAATGGTATCTACAGTCATCTTAATGAGAGAATGAAGCTTTATGAGTACAAAAGGTCAAGGTCATTCTTTGACCTTTGACCCAGAACTCTCATATTTTGACAATTTCAAACAATCTCCTCAAAAGCCGACGGGCCAATTAGCCTTAAATTTCATGTAGCGCCTCCAGGGGTTGAGGGAACAAAATTCATTCATACGGTCCAGGTCACATGACCAACATGGCCGCCATGCCCATATATGGCAAAAACCTTCAAAAATCATCTGCTCCAGAACCGATTGACCGATGGCCTTGAAACTTTGGTATGTAGCATCTGGTACTCGAGTACTATCAAGATTGTTGAAATTATGACCTTGGGTGACCTTGACCTTTTATATGGCGAGGTCAAATATGGGAAAATGCTAGAACAGAAGATTTCATGGGAAATTTTGAAGATTAAGGCCCGAAAATTGGTATGTACAGTCATCTTAATGACTACATGAAGATTTGTTAGAACAAGAGGTCAAGGTCATTCTTTGACCTTTGACTTAGAACTCTCATACTTTGACAATTTCAAACAATCTCCTCAAAAACCACTGGGCCAATTGTAACTTAATTTCATATAGAGCCTCCAGGGGCTGAGGGAATGAAAATTTGTTCAAACGGCCCAGGTCACATGACCAACATGGCGGCCATGCCCATATATGGTAAAAACCTATAAAAATCTTCTTCTCCAGAACCAATCAACCGATGGCCTTGAAACTTGGTATGTAGCATTGGGTACACCAGTACTATCAAGATTTTTCAGAATGATATCCTTGTGATGACCTTGATCATTTATGGCAAGGTCAAATATGGGAAAATGCTACAACATAAGATTTCATTGGAAGTTTTGAAGATATTGGCCTAAAAATTGGTATATATAATCGTCTTAATGAGGTCATGAAGAATTAGGAGTACAAGAGGTCAAGATCATTCTTTGACCTTTGATCAAGATCTCTCATATTTTGACATTTTCAGACATTTCTTCAAAAGCCAAAGGGCCAAATTGTAAACACATTTCATATAGAGCCTCCAGGTGTTGGTTGAACAAAAATTTGTTCGAACAGTCCAGGTCACATGACCAACATGGCCGCCATACCCATTTATGGTATAAACCTTTAATATTTTTCTTCTCCAGAACCAATAGACTTACGACCTTGAAACTTTGTAAGTAGCATAGAATACTAGAGTACTACCAAGACTGTTCAAATGATGACCTTGGGTTTACCTTGACTTTTTTATGGGAAAATGCCAGAACATAAGATATCATGGAACGTTTAGAAGATTTTGGCCTAAAAATGGTATATATGGTTGTCTTAATGAGCACATGAAGATTGATGAGTACAAGAGGTCATGGTCATTCTTTGACTTTTGACCCAAGACTCATATTTTGACAATTTCAGACGTAAGAAAAACCCACTTTGCCAGTTGTTCAGGTGAGCGATTCAGGGCCTCATGGCCCTCTTGTTATGCCTTAGCAAAATAATAGACACACTAGAAAGATGAAAATCAAAAAGGACCGAGTCACAAAATACAACCGCCAAAGACAAAAACAAAGATTAGATAAAATGGAAAGCGTCAAAGTCAAAACGGAGCAACACATATAAGATGACAGACACTCTATATAACTGAGAGGAACTAAACTTCCTCTGAACGGACTAGGGCTTGATTTTCGGCATATACTAAAGGTCAAATCGTATCTGCACATTTATCTGTCTATTGTAAACGTTCCTAAATTGGGACAATAAAAATTAATTATCGTAGCTGGCCTTAAATGGAATAGTTTTCAGTGAAGTAATGCATCCAAAAGATGGAATTGGAATGGCAGACAGTGCAGACCCAGATCAGTACCGCATCCATAGAAGCAGTCTGATCTGGGTCATCACTATTTGTTCAGACGTTTCTGTCTTTTGCAATTGTCTCATAAAGGGGTCCCACATTTTACCGAAGCAAAAGGGTCAAGTCAGGTGAATTCGGACTGCAGGTAAATTTGGACAGTGACACTGTTTCCTTTATATATGTCAGTTGTTTGGAATTCAAACAAAAGTAACTGGACAAACAGTGAAACTCCTGATTAGACGGCTCATCATGGGCTGTCTCATCTGGATTTTTACTGTTTGCAATGGTATGTCCGAATTTACCCGCTGACCGAGAATACCATACTCGCCCCTATTTGGCTGGATGATTTATTGTCAAGGGGAATGGATGTGGGGTGTAGCCTTTTCATTGCAATTTCAGTCATTTCGACTAAGTGAACGGACCATCGTCGCCTAATTGGTAAGAGCGCTAACTCTTAAACATAAGGTCTTTCAAAACTATATGTTCAAGCCGAGGCCGCGCACGTGAGAAATCAAAGTTCTGCCAGTGGACGTCAGGTGGTTTTCCCCAGGAGTTCCAGTTGTCGCCTACATCTGCTTCGCGATCGGTTCGACATAAGTGAAACATTCTTGAGAGGTGAAAAGGCCTTAAAACTGACGAGAGAGAGAGAGAGAGAGAGAGAGAGAGAGCAAAACAGCATAGCTGATGAGAAAATGAGTGGAGGTATAATAACAATGAAGGTGAAATAATCCAGAAGACAGGGAGAATCAAAACCTTGTTCGGAGTCGAGCCCACAATCCGTGCATTATTAGACTCTCCATCTAGACTAGTTATGTTACACATGTTACAGAAATGCAAACGTCCTGTTTGCACTATTCTGTTCTATTCTATTTTATGCCATAACCTTACTAGGTCGTTGGGGCACCACAGATTACTTCGAAACGATCCCTTTCAAAACTTGTCCTGTTTCAGCTGCCCTAGTTCAGCTGGCAAAGTCCATTCTTGTCCACTCTTTAATATTGTCTTCCCACCTTTTCTTCTGTCTACCTCATCTTCTGTTTTCCTTTCACTGTGCCCTGTAGAATCGTCTCTGCTATACCAGAAGATCTGAGT
The DNA here is from genome assembly GCA_963989385.1 of Ctena decussata. NCBI lineage: Eukaryota > Metazoa > Mollusca > Bivalvia > Lucinida > Lucinidae > Ctena > Ctena decussata. The sequence goes on from OZ022500.1 coordinate 62,820,849, forward strand.
TTCTTGACCAGACCCAGTTCATCATATTCTCCAGTGGCTGCTTGGAGATTGTGAGCCTTCTCATTTGTTATATGGTACTTGTGCGAAATGTTCAGTAACCTTCTGTAGCATCTCATCTCAAAGGCTTGCTTTCTTTTTTCTAACTCTGCTGTCATGGTCCACGATTCACAGGCAAAAGAAATATAGAAATAACTATTGGACTATATGGTCACAAATGGGTCTCTTTTGCTGTTTACGTCTTCATTATGCTATTTTGTGGTAATTTTATCAACGTCAATGATTTAAAGTTCAATGGGATAGGTCGAATCATAAATCTATAAACATGTTAGGGGTTATCTGATAAGAATGTTCTGTATATTGCCAGTGATGAATAACAAAAATTGTACTTTTATGTATTTCCAAATAGTGTCCTCTTAAGTAAAAATAGGGCAGAAGACATATTAATGTTTGACCAAGCTGAAAAAAAAATAAACAAAAAATTGTACAAGACGTTCAGATCAAAATGATCCAACTAACACAAATTTACACTGTAAACCTGTTATTAAGGGAGGAGCTATGGGTGTGAGGTTGGGGGAGGTTGGGGGTGGGGGGGCTTATCATTTTTTACTTAAAGTTTAAACATGGCTTTTCTGGCGTACATATTACTGGACCATCTCTTAATGTGCATGAGTATATCTTAATGATTTCTACTATATTTACAAGGGAACAATATTTTTGACATTCTCTCTGCTACCGTGGACAAACATGCCCTTTCACAATGGATTGTACTACTTTAAAATCGCTCTCATAGTTTCTTCAAAAATTAGCTCTCCATTCGGAAGGACGGCAAAAATAAGATAACAGAGTTGTTTTCATTCATTACGTACGCATTACTTATATAAGGGGTGATCATTAAATAATAAAAACACACATATATCTCATTAGCTATGTGTCAGAACTGTATTCTAGCTACACAATACCTAAGAGGCAAGCCTGTGACATATGACTAAGTTCCAAAGTACTGTTTAGGAATATCGTTGCCATGGTAACGATACCTTAACCTTAGAGGAGTATAGTGCCTCTTTTTTTCAAATTTCCATGTATAAATGCTGTTGTTTAGCAGCAAAGATTGAATAAAAGTTTGTGATGGTGTAGTGAATAGATGCACGTCTTAGATATTAAAAAAAACATATAACTATTCATCACTTGCTTACTAACCTGGCAGAAATACAGACCGTGCAAGACTTCCAATCAAGAAAAAAAATGTGATGTATGCCGCTGATTTTAAGCCTGAGGGACCAAAGATATGACGTTATTGCACTTGTATAAGCAGAGTCTAGGGATAATTGTATAGCAGACAGTTTCACAATTACCCTGTACTTGACAACCAATCCATTTATATCAGCATAATATTGACCCTTACGGAAGAAAATCTAAAAAAAACCAAGATCAATTATTTTAACCACTGTTCTTGCATATATTCATGCCATATTTCATAACAGTTTCATAAACAATCATTATATGTGTGTTTGTAAAGCCTAACATAAACGGACGCTGTTTCTAAATTTTCAATTTCTCTTTAAATATCCTACGTAATATGCATAATTTGAACATATCTTTACCAAAATGACATAAAAAATCACAAGCCGTTCCCAGCATGAGCGTGACGTCATACTTTGCTGTGGTGACACATTGAAATTTCAGTTTCAAACATGGACTTGAAAGCTCAAAAGAGATTCTTTGATGTTTTTTGAAGTGTGTTTATTTATGCATAAAATTTATTTATCTACAAAGGTGTTTCTCTCACTGATGCTTTGCGTCTGTCTTGGTTGTGGCCTCTATTGGTGTTGTTATTTTATGTTACTTTTTTCTCGGGTGATATGTGGAGTTTCATTATATCCGTTCCAAGACATTGCCTTTTGACACTATTTTAACCACTTGTTCTTCAGTGTTCAATGTTATTCTGAACATTCTGAATCAAGTTATTTGGAATAACTTGTACAGTTACCAAATGCATGGCCCTAAGACTAGAAATCAGCGAAAAACGCCATATTTTGCACGAGAAAATTCTCAATAACTATATTCATAGGAATGAATACCCGCACTTTGAACAATGTCGGCTATACTGGATTTGGTATGTTCGTCATTCCGTAATTCCATAAGATTTTCTTGGTGAAAATTTCTTCAACAGTTTTCTCAACAACTACTGAAGCTAAAATCTTTAAACTTCTATTTTATCTTTTTTTTCTTTTTCCCCTATTTCGCATATGTACATTGAAAATTTACTTTACAGTTTTTCCTGAACTATTAAAGCTAGAATCTCCAAATTGGTATGCATACAGTATGGACATTCAATTGTTGTATTGTGCTATCGCGAATCGCGCTCATAGCTCTCATTCTTCCCTTTATTCGTCCATTACTTTTTTTCTTTTCCAGGTAAATTTGTGTCACAGGGGTTTTAGGAACAGAAGCTAGAATCTTCCAACTTGGTGTATATATATGGAAACGACATATTTTTTCGTGGGAATGAGATTTGGGCTAATTGCTTTTATTTTTCTGTTTATTATCTAGTTTTCTTTCTTTCACTATGTCACCTGTAAATATTGAAAAGGACCTCTGACGGTTGTAATGGTAATTTGCCTATAAAAATAGTCAAAATTAAATTTTTGATATACCCAAGAATTTCTCTTGAAATTTGTTGCTCTCAACTTCCCCTAACTGGCCATGAATTTAAATTCTGATTATTTTGCACATAGACTTCAATTTTTGGTGGAAAAAGCCAAATTTTGTAATTAAACGTAATGGAAACAGGAAAAGTTTTTTAAAGATACTTCCCCCCCCGTGCCTCAGCTAGCCACTTTGCATGTATGTGTGTACTATCATAATACACATTATATGTGAGTGGCTTGCTGAGGCACGGGGGGGGGGAAGATAGTCTACAGCTGAAAAACTGAAAAAGTAGGTGGGGTACTTACACCCTTTATATCTAAAAATAGGCTAAAGTCCATAGTACTGAAAAAAATATTGCATAATATCAGTAACAGTAGTGTGTAGGTGTGTTTTAGCATAGTTATCAATTAAGATTTCGATATCTTAGAAAACCAAATAAATGGACTTATTTTCAGTGACTGAAAAATTCACATACCCCTCTTGATAAAATAGGTCAATGTTAGTCTAGAAGCATGATGATTTTTCAAAATCACTGTTAAAATGTCTTTATAGTACACAAGGCTACATATTAATGCCAAACATTTCAACTTTTGCTGCCCGAGGAAGGTGCAGTAATTTGTCGAAAAATGGGCAAATATGCATTGATACTGTCAGAGGTCCTTAGTTTCAGAGTTTCCTCAGGAAATGTTGAAGCTACAGTCTTAAACCTTCTACATATGGAGAATGAAGTGTTGTGTTATGGGATAAAGAAGTTGGCTCATTGCTTATATTCGTCCCTTTATTTAACCACTTTTCTGTCTTTTCAAGGTAAATTTGTTCGAAGTTTTCTAAAAAAACTTAGCAAGCTTGAACCTCAAACATAATGTATTCATGGAAATGGGTGTTTGTATCATGGGACTGAGACTCAATATCGTTGCTTTTATTCTTCCTCTTTATCTGATTTTCTTTGTTTTCACTATTTCACATGTTGACATTGAAAATTTGTATCAGTTTCTTAGGAACTGTTAAAGCTAGACTCTTTTATCTTGGTATACATATGGACAATGATTTGTTTAATCACGAAATCAAGAATTGTGCTCATTGCATTTATATTTTCCCTTTATTTATGCATTTCCTGTCTATTTAAGGTAATTTGTGTCAGAGTTTTCTCAGGAACAATGAACGCTAGAATCTTTAACTTTGTCATTCATATGGAAAAGGAATTGTTGTTTCAAAAAACTAAGACTGTGGTTGTTTATCCATTTTCTTTCTGTTGCTATTACATACATTATAAGCTTGTGTCACAGTCTGTGCAGGAAGTATTTAAGCGAGGACCTTTATTTACATGAGAACAATAACTTGTTAATTGCTTACGTGAGAAACCAACTCAATGCATATACCATGTTTTATTTATACATTTTCTGTGTTTTCTAGTTAATTTCTGTCACAGATTTCTCTTCAGGAATTATTCAAGCACGACACTTCATATGTGGTATACAGATAAACAATAAGTTGTTGTATGGTGGCATTGACAAGCAAGGTTGTGCCGTGTGGCGGCCGTAAAACGTCTCCCGGTACATCATCCATAGTGCAGATTATATTTTATTTACATCCTTTGAGATCAGAGGATAGATTCTTAGAAATCTTAAATTTGAGATCGATTTAGACTATCATTCTAGATCATCGTCTTTTATTTTATATGGATCCTTTTGAAATTAACCAGTCTTTGAATCGACTGCCCAATTAAAATTAAGAAATTTCAGTAAGCTTTTTTCCGGTTTCGACACCAGATATTGTCAGGGTCACTGAAGAGGCTTTACTAGCCGAAACTACGTAATCTGGCCCATATTCCTACTTCTCTATGTATTCTCTGCTCTTGAAGGAACTTTTTAAGATTTTAATTTTACCTCACTGCAGCTGGTGTTGTGCCGTGTGGCTGCCGTAAAACGTCTGGCCCATGTTCCTACTTCTGTATGTATTCTTTGCTCTTGAAGGAACTTTTTAAGATTTTAATTATTGCTCTTATTCATTCTTTATTTATCCAGTTTTCTTTTTTCATATTCAAAATGTTGAACAATTGTTTTACAGTTTTTGTCGTGTCGGGGCTCATTATTTGTTAAATTGTTATATTTAATTTCAGAGCATCCCATCCTCAGAGAAGAGGAAGAGAGACGGACAGGAAGAATGGAGGAACAAACTGTACTGCTCCTGAAAGAGCAAACCAGTTCATTTAAGGTTATACCCTTGTTTGTAAATATATTGTCGTCCAGGGAAAAAGTTGTTTCCGTTTGTAACATGGCAAAAATACACGGAAGTGTAACCTTATACATGTACCTTTAAGGTCACATGTTGAACGTTTGTATAAGGCCTTGTACTGTCAGCTCTCGATATCTCGAAGTATTCTCTTATATCAAAGAATACAGTTTGGACACATTACTTATTCCTCTATAGAGTTCTGCTCATTTACTCTCAAACTATTGATATCTCAAAGTAAATTTTCTTGGATTTACTTTGATATATCTGTAGTTCGAGATAAACTTCGAGTGTTAGATATCGAGGGTTGACTGTCATTTGTTTTGCCAGAATTTCCAGCCAATAAGACTACACTGATTTTCAGACACTGGTCTATGTCCTTAGCAGAAAATGTCGGTAAACATTAACTAGTTCTTTTGTATTATTAAGGTGTTTGAATATACGAGGGGCGTTCGGAAAGTTTTGCAAGTGACGTAATTTCTTGGCAACAACCATAAAGACAGAACTTCTGATTGCAAAAGCACATAAAGCCATGATATGCCTAGACAAGTCTTTAAACACAATGTATTGTATTTTAAAGGACGCATTTTTAACTCCTTTGAAAGAGGTATACCCTAAAGGCACTGCAAATTTTTACTTAGGTAGGCTGTAGTTAATATATAAACAGTCTTTGGTGTTTTTTATCTTTGCTACTTACAGACAATGCCCAGGCAATGTTGTCCGGTAAATATCGGGGAAATCATATTTAATCTAGATTCCATACTGTCCCGTGAATATGAATTTTCCGTATTTTATGTAGTAGTAAATGCTTCCTTTCTACTTAACTTATAATGATTTTGTAATGAAAACAAGTGTGCTAGCATTCAAATTATTGTAAACTAGAGCATTTACATGGGTCAACAAAACTCTGTCAATAAAATAAAATTAATGCAAAAATTGAAGCCTCGACAATCTTTCGAAAATGGCGTTGACGTCGATTTCAATAACGTCTTAAAACTGCGTATTGCTTAGCAAACAATAAATCGACAACAGTTGCCACCTTTCTAAATTTTGCATGAATATTGTAGGCAACGGTGCAAAAGCAGTTGGCAAAGATTAATTTTGTATTTACAAAGATATTTGACTTGAATGCCCAACACTGAAAAGATTTTACATAAGAAATTAGCCTAGTGGTATGACTAAGGCCTATTAAAGTGAGTTGTAAGTCAATGAGGAAGAGTGTCTTTTTATAATGTTTGATATCGTTGTGAAGACAAAAGAACGTGCTTTTAGTACATGCATAGCATTCCTATCCAGCTTGCCCCTAAACAAAGTTATGATGCCATTTGCAAGACTTTTCGAACGCCCCTCGTATCTTTATATTTTCCATTAGTTTTATAAAGGAATACAACTTCAGTGACGTCATGTTTGCTTTCCTACACGATATAGCACTTCAAAAATGGGATCTTCTCTTAAAGGAAAACATTTACTCCTAGGAGAGCAAAATCTTATCTTAAAAATGCTCATTACTACTAATCCACTGTTTTCTTTTCCTTCATTTCTAAGGTTTAGTAACAGGTGATCAAACAGTTTACTGTTTTGCTGACGACGAAAAACGAAAAAGATAAAACGACTTTGGCCGTTAACGGAATGATTGTTCTTGACAGTTTTGAAAGGGTCTGATCCTGGCGTAAGAATGAACGGTTGCATTGGTCGATGGACCGGTAGTGTATAGGCAGATAAGGAGTTGTGTCGATTCATCTAAAAATTTGTTTTAAGAAAACAGACCCTCAGTTGCGTCGGTCCTATGGAGTATGTTTTATTCAAATGCCATTTAAAAACGTTACATGTATACTCGAGTGGTTGGTTAATTAGGCAGTTTATACAAAATAAAACTTTATTTCTACACAAAACCATAATCAATATGTACAATCAAATTTCAAAATTAATACAGTCAACTCTCGATATCTCAAAGTCAAAATTCTTAAATAAAACTCCTGATATCTCAAAGTAAATTTTCTGGTCCCAGAAAATGTACTTTGAGACATCAGTTGTTTGAAATAAAGGAGGTTGAAATGCAAATAAAAATAGGAAATAAGTCTAAACTATATTCTTTAATACAAGAATGTATTTTGAGATATCAGTGTTCGAGATTTCGAGAGTTGACTGTATAGTAAAATGCCTTGTGATTTCAGCAAGGGATAGCCTGAGGTACCTTCAGCTCTTTGTTTCCGTATTAATCTGAAATAAGGAAAGAGTATATTAACGATATTCTTACATTTAACGATCTTTTGCGTGCAAAATCGAATTTCTAGCCATCAAATATCGGTTTAACCCATTGATTGAACACTGTATCTATCCAGTAAATTTATCAGGGGATACCAGAAAACGCATAAGAATGGCAGGTCAACCTGCTTTATTATTATCATTATTATAATTTCAGTTTTAAGTCCAGTCAAAAATGCACAGGTTCAGAAACAAAAACATGCTTTCGTTATTATTGTCAATTGTACGTATTTTGCATACTCCTATTAATTATATACCGTTTTGGTTAGTCAATGAAAACAGTTTAAAAACATCTTAACGCTCGACCTTAATGTTGCGATTTAAAATTTCTTTCCTGTTAGACCCAGTTCTGAAAGAGCTTCGTTGTCCAGGGACGCATACAACAAAAAGTCACGAAAGTGCGCAACCCCCACCCTAACATACGCTTTAAAATGAAATCAGTCTTTAATATTCAGAAAATGGACTAATTAATATTACGCAGTGCAGTCCATTGAATTTTAAATCCCGCATAGCCGTCACTGTTATCGCTGTTGAACTCAACTATTGCATGGGTACTAGGTATTGTAAAATTTGTTGGGGCGTGATCACCGCAGAAAGGACCTGAAATAAAAGAGAAGTACAACAATAGAGTATTTATATAGAGGATCTTACATGAGCGCTCATGTATTATTGAATTTATTAAACGAGTTGGGGAAAAAGATAAGATGCGAGGCTTTGCCGAGCATCTTATCGGTTTACCCAACGAGTTTAATAAATTCAATAATACAGGAGCACGAATGCAAGATTCTATTTATCATATGACACTATAATCGCATTTTATTAGCAAAATTCGCACTAAAACGTCACGATTTCACCATTAGAAAACGCGACGTTTTTATGGACGTCAACGTATAACGTTACGGCGTAATTTGCATATTTAATCCACTAGTGGATTATCGTTTTTAATGCATGGCTTTATTACACTCTCAGATGCGACGTCATATGATAAAAGGCAGTAAACCGAGGTTGTCCCCTTTTCTAGCATGAACAGAAATATCTTATTCAGTTTTGTTAGAATTCTGCCATAAGGTAGCTTTTCCTTTATAAGACGGATCGAGATTTTGAGGTTGTTTTGGAAGAGGCAAAACTTCGCTTTATAACCGAATAAACGAGATAAAGGCAACCACTGACGAGAAGTATCATGCAAAGCAACTGGGATGAAAATACAAAAGAAAACAATAAACATTTATCCATGTATTTATCGCTTGCTTGTTATTTTAGGTCAAGTTCGTCATTTTGGGGGGCAAACTTGTATATACGGATGTTCAGTGTGTTCCGATATGCTATATCTATATGCAAGGCTTCACTTCATATACACAAAGCGTCATAAACCGTTGCTAGGGTTAGGCGACGATACCATGAAACTTTAGGCGTCTATTGTGATTTGGCCCAAGGTTAACAAATGCGTAGAAATGGCGTTTGGCAAAGTTGATTATGCTGAAACCATGAACACATTTTGTTTCAATGAAGAGGCGCGTTTGAATACTGCACCGATGTTGATACTGCATTTTTAACGGTTTGCACCTTCTGGTGTAGATAGATAAACAAGGCAACTGATCTTACTAACCGTGTTTGAATGTCAATCCGTCCGAATAAATTGTAATGTAGTCGTAGGTACAAGATACGTCCGTTTCAATGTGGAAATTAGGATCAAACTTCAGCATGATTCCCTAAAAATAATACAGTACGTATACCAAATATTAAAAAACTTCTTCTTCCGGAAAATGTCCTGACACTTTGAACATCAGTTGTTGAAAAATGCCTTCTTTTCAATAAGTATAAGTAGGCCTACATGTATAATACGACTACAACGCTCTATGAGTATAATCTGATCTTGGTTAACACTGTTTGCTACGCCAATACGAGTTGGCAGGAACTTCCGGGTCGACAGCAAAACAATTAACGATAACTGGTACATGTACTACTTTTTATGACTGTTGTCTCAGCTGATACTGATGGCGATTTTCTCGGTTGACAGCCCCTGTTGCATGAACGGTAAGTGATTGGCTCAGTCTACAGCAAAGGTAGGGAAATTGGTATTACGCAGCTTCTGTGGTCCAGGACAGTTAAATGGGTATCGCGCGTTCGTACACACATGTTTACGGACATACAGCTTATACATTAGTACACTTTCAAGGGAAGCAACTCTGCCATTTACAGTTGTGCCTCCCTTTTCAATTAGTCAACTCCTAAAGATAAAGTTTGTTTCTCTAGAAGCAAATTATTACCTTGAAAAGTAGACCTCTTTTGGAAGGGCTACTGAAGTGTACATTATTCGATGTGGCAGACAATAAAGCACATAAGGTGTTCCCCTTTATAAACATTTCGGAAAACAATAAGTTGTTCCCATATATTTTATTACTATATTTTTGGCCCTGTCGATAGCAGGATTATAAAAAGCTAAGAATTTGTTTTGTTCAGTAGTAGAATGTTGCTAAAAAGATAATGCCGTTAGTGTTTTTTATATATATATATATATATTTCAAGTTAATCAGGCGAGCCCAGAAACAGCGTATGAAGGGCGAGACTTGCCGAACCGTCCCTAAATGTTTCTGGTCGTGCCTGATAAACTTGAAATCAAAAGACACTAACCCGGCTTTCAATTTATCATGTATAAAACAAAAGACTAAAGCGCCAACATTTGAAAATAAATGCAAGTTTGCTTAAAGTTGCTTTCGTTGCTATATGCATAATGACGTGATTCGGGGGCATCATTCGATCAATCGACCCTTGATATTACGTCCATTGTCACTGAGGAGCCTATCACTTTTAGAGATCGCTTCAAAAGGCACTGCATAATATCATTTGTGCAAGCGCAGATCACAACAGTTACTGGCGTGATATGACATAGAGGATATTTGACTTTTTTAGTGTAAGATCGATTTTTATTTCTCCGAATGAACACCAAAGGCAGTATTTTCACGAGTGGCGAAGCCTCGAGTGAAAATACCACTTTTTGTGTTCATGAGTGAAATAAAAATTCATCTTACACTGAAAAAGTCAAATTTTCTATTTCTGTTATGTTTAAAAATCGCAATAATTCTGTTTATTCAAGAGCGTCAGCCATCACGACAGAAACACAACTTTTTTCCTAGTCTTCCTAGTCGTTTTGCGTCCAATTTGATGCTTCCAGCGTGTTTATTGGGTATGATATTGGTTGTAAACGGAGTTTGCAACTGAAAAATAGCTTCAAATACCATTTTGATTAACAGATCTAAAAATAATTGTTAAGAAAGAATGCCTACAGGAGACTTAAGCGGCCTGACGTCGCGTGCAGTAACAATGTTACGTTGGCGCTTTAACATCGTTAACATCGTCATGCGTGCAAACATGCGTGACGTAATTTTTGCCAAGCCAGATAAGACTTAGCCAATTAAGCAACAAAAACTTGAGGATATTTTACAAAAATCCTATTTCTGAAACAGTGAAATCGAAAGTGATAATTTCACTGTTCGAAACAGTGAGATAATCAGTTTCGATTTCACCAAGAAATCTCTATAATTCATTGAAAAGTATAAAAGAAATTATGTTATCATACCCCTGTTACATGTATCAGGTAGAAATGTGCTGCTAAAGCACGATATAACAAAGAGCCTTACCGTTGTTCCGTTCGGCGCAAATATATGATATTTACAAGATAAACTGTTTGGATAGGTGGTTGGGAAACCAGGGCTTGCAATAACACCTGACGCACCCGTGTTGTTTAGTACTCCACACTCTTTATGGAATTGAAAAGAAATATTTTGTTTACTATAGATGACACGTCAGACTAGTAAAAAGCCATATTATTGTATGCCAGATGTATGACAGAGAATGCCCACAAACTGTTGGCATATTAGTCGGCACTGGCTGCATAAGTGTCACTGATGATATTAGATAGTTAGCTTTGAAAAAAAGTAAATTTTTTGTCCAATTCACAAAACGATGTTCCCCATGAGGCTCAATGGAACGAATTCATGGTTGCACACTCCTAAAGCCATGTCGGTCTTCCGTCTCCTCCTAGTATTCGAAGAGGAGAGTTGCATCCAGGAATTTTTTTGTGATCAGTTAACACATTCTTGTGACTGTGAAACTCAGAACTCGCCTAAGCCCGCGCTGGGGAGAGTGGATGAGGGGAGTGGGTGGGGGTGGGGTGGGGAGAGAGCGTTCGCAGCAATACAAACGATGACAGCTTTCATTAGAACTTTCAATAAAGTCGATATTCTGAATATCAGTTCTGTGTGTTTTCTGTGATTTTCTGTTTTAGATTTTATGAAATATTTTCTGGATGTTATATACCGTGTACAGTTTATGAACATGTTATTGTAATGCAATGGTGTTATAAAGTGCTATTTGCCCTAAATTCCGTTATCATTCAAACAGGAGAAAAATAATTAACGGGTGGAGGGGCGGATATATCGTTCAGGCAGTGAAAGTTCGTTAGAAATTGGTCATATTTGTAATTCTTTGTGTAAGATTTTTATCAAATATTTTCTGGATGTTATATACCGTGTACAGATTTATTAGCATGCTATTGTAATGCAATGGTGTTATAAAGTAGTATTTTCCCAAACATTCCGTTATTCCGTTACCATGCAAACAGGAGAAAAAGAATAAAAGGTCGGGGGGGATGGGAGGTCGGATATGTCGTTCAGGCAGTTAAGATTCGATAGAAATTGGTCATATATTGTCAACGCGTCTCAACATATAATCAACTTACTCCATGCTCCACCATGACAATTCAACGTTACTTCGTCACTTCCATCTTTGCAGTCATTATCACCATCACATAGCCAGCTTGTCTGAATACATTTCTTTTCATGGATACATGGGAAACGATTCTGAACACATGTGAACGCTAGAAAATCAAAAGTATTATATGAGCCAAGACACGTCAAAACAAACAAACTGGCATGTGCGCCCAGCGAAAATTCAGATAAGCCTAGGTACGCGCAGTCTGATCAGAGTCTTCGCTGTCCGCATGGAGCTAGCTTAGACCATTAGTTACCCTTTCAGTACGCAGCAAAGACTCACATGGGCGCACATACCACTTTGTTGGCTATGTCATTTCGCAGTTCTTATGTCATCAATACACGTTCCATTACATGACCATGTAGTTGCAGACTTCTCTTAAACGCCTCTGTTCATGTGCCAGAAGGCATGACTGAGAAATGGATAAAACTGAATGTCTCATTTATGCCTCACGCAGATATGATTTAAGTTACTGCGTGAAAAGATGTATTATCCATATTGTGTTATATTAATGTAAAATACACAGTTCCGAGAATAGCCGCTAAGCTCCGCCTACTTAGTTACTGTTACTACGTCTCACAAGCTTTACACAAAGATGGCGGAAAAACAAATGACAAATGCAAGTGTCTGCTAAATGTTGGCGATCTATGGTGAAGAATCAGCCTCCTCATGACCTACACATGGAAGCTGGGGCATCATGCATTTTCAGTGCGTTCTGCTCTTGCAAAGCAGGGTAAGTTTATTAAAAGTGGTGTTAGTTTGTTTTCGTTAAACAGGTATACATCTCTCCATTAACTGTAAGGTAAAATCACGGACTTACGAAGAATATTGACCACGTGCGATTTGTTTGTGAGACTATGTCACGTGCTAACTTGTTGTTGCATTGGCCAGGTATACGCTATCACGTAATGTTTAGTGACAATCTGGGTGTGGCTCGGAACTGCGTATTACTGAGTAAACTCAAACAAGGCAAGATATTGCGAGTGTAGAATGGACACATTCTGTTTCTCTTTTGCTCCTTCCATCATACATAGTCCTGTTTCCTGTTGCAAGCAGTGCATGAAGACTCAACATTGATTAGAGTCCCTGGAGTGATAGAACAATATCCTTAAGGTTAGAAGTACATATACAGTTCTTTTCGTTCTAACGCCGATGCTTGGGTGACAATCTGCAACCAACTTTTTCTCTACCCTCAATGTTTTGTTCCCAAGCCCTATTGCAACTTTTAAAAGCGAAACCGTTTTTCTTTCTTTACATGCTTTAACATTCTAAAATCCTATCAATGGATGCAGATAGATAGATAGATAGATAGATAGATAGATAGACAGATAGATATGAATGCTTGATTACATGTTTTAGGTGAAGGGCTGTAACTAATGTTGTGAGAACTTGTAGCCCGACCCCACTGTTTTTACTATCTTTGTGTACAAAGACAATAAAATATGTTTAAACCAATGCTTGATATTAACAACTTACGAGGACAGTTATGTTCATCTGAGTCATCACCGCAGTCATCATCACCATCACACCTACAGGATAAAAACAACAACAGACAATAAGCTGAGAAGAGCCACAAGATTTTGGCATGAAGAGTGAAACTCTCGCTTTTCTCATGGACAAAATTTACATACTGAGGGGATTTAAATTCTTCCACTTTTTATTGCTGGCTGATGATCATTCACTCGTGACAGTATTAAACATTTTACTAATAAAAATGCTTGAAACTTGTCAAATTTAAAGATAACACAGTTTATTAGAATCACTTACTTAAATAATATCAGCAAAAGAGCGTTACATCATTGAAATGCACAAGGCGATGGCACTGTTATCTTAAGCAACACTCTTTTAGACGATTTCTAACTATCCTACTATCATTACATCATCCACTGTGGTTTGCAATTATCATTGCAGTCGATGCGGTCGCGCAAAACCTATTACATGTACGGAGACAACGTAAGCTAACCGCATGACCTCTGGTTTTTAATCTCGGTTACCTGCTTTTCTATCGGTCTTTTGAGCGTCATGTAAACAATGCACGTCGTCGTCTGAGGTTGTAAATTGCCGTAATAAACCCATAACTGTTACATTATCTCGCGACGTAACCTTTAGAAATGTCAGCTTTTGACTGTTCCAAAAATCTGCATCTGTCTGCTGTATTTAGGCACGGTATGCCAAACAAAGCCAAACACCAACTTCAAACTTTTAAAATTCGTAATAAAGTTTAGACAGCCAAACTTCTCAGGCACGGTTATTTAACATTTATCGACGGTATTTCAACTTAGTCTCTGAATATAATACCGGACTGAAAACATTTCCTCTGCAAGGCCTTTCGGAACCTAAATTTTACAGGGACTTGGTGTATAAATTCTGTTGGCGCCTGACACCCGTTCAGAGACGTCTTGGTCAGGTCCATCGTGGTTAAACTGGTAGTTTTCTTCTGCTCCTGAATTTCAGTGTTGCTCTTTCTATGAGTCCTCTTGTTTGTTTTATCTATTTTCTTTAATTTTGATTTCTACGTTCCTGAGATGTTACACTTACGAGCTAGGAAGCTTCCACGTAAACCAAACAACTTAGTATCTGATGAACTAAAGTAGAACGAAGGACTCGATCGCAAACTTGTTGAGCTCCCTCCCCTCCCGGTAATTTCATTGCTGACCCTTCCAAGGCGGCATTTCTGTTTTGGTTCTTCTTGTTTGCTTTGTGTGTTGCTTGTTGCTTTGTCTATTATTGATAAAGTGTGTGTGATGTTAAGGCTAAGTACTACAATAAAAATAAAAAAATAGAAAATAGGTAAATAGTTGTTTAATGTTTTTCGTATAAATTGTTCTTATTGTCAAAACTGATGGTTTCATTGGTATGTTATGAGGGTGGAAATTGTTTTAGCTGGGTTGAATAACAACGTGTCTCAAAACCAAGGCAGAACTTGGGCCAAGGGCGAGTGTTGGTCGACCGCAAACCTGTAAAGCTCCCCAGTAATTTCATTACTGGCCTCCCAAGGCGGCACTTCTGATTTGGTTCTTCGTTTTTGTTTAATATGTTGTTTGTTGCTATGCCTCTAATAGATATATTGTTTCTGATGTTAATGCTAGCCCGATGACCACCTACATGGGAAATGGATCTTCACATGTCTGTCCCTGATGATTTCTTTAGTGGTGACTAATATTTTGTTTTCTTTTTCCCTCATGATGTCTTGGGTGGGATTTGGAATTGAATTGTGTCAGTTCCAGAAAATTTTCCTGCTTACAATAAACTAATCAGTCTTTTAATCGACTGCCCAATAAAAATAAAGGAATTACAGTATGTTTTTCTCTGGGTCCCCACCAGATATTGCCAGGGTCACTGTGTAGGCTTTATTAGCCGAAACTGCGTAGTTTGGCCCATATTAGTTCTTCTTAATGTGTTATCTGTCCTTGACAGAACTCTTTAAGGTTTTAATGTTACTTTACTGCAGCTGGTGTTGTGCCGTGTGATGGCCGTACAACGTCTCCCCGTACATCTACCATAGTGCAGATTATATTTTATTTTCGTCCTTTAAGATCAGAGGATATGTTCTGAGGTAACTGAAATTTTATATTGGTTTAGACGTTTTTTCTAGATCATCGTTTTTTTTGTATTATTTGAACCCTTTTTTATACGAATCAGTCTTTGAATTGACTGCCCAATAAAAATAAAGGAATTACAGTATGCTTTTCTCCGGGTCCTCGCAAGATATTGTCAGGGTTACTGAGGAGGCTTTATTAGTCGAAACTACGTAGTCTTTCCCATTTTCCTTCTTCTTAATGTGTTCTCTGCTCTTGAAAGAACTCTTTAAGATTTTGATTTTACATTTGACAAGTCGGCGCGGGCTAAAGTGATTCGCTATTGTTCGTACATTGCTACGGTGTACAATCATAATGATGATTATACCAATCTACTTTCCTGTGCTGTCCACCGGCCAAATATAATACACAGCGGCAGCCGACCGAGAATTCGGCCGAAAATTTTGTCAGTAACGGTAAAGGATACCTTTATTAATGGTTGTCACCTGAGCTGACGTGCTGTCGATGGTCCCAGTCGACAGTCACTTCTGCATGTATGATGATTGACTGGCTCAGTCGATAGCACAGGTAGGATAACTGATATTACCCCTGTGACCAGACTCATTCACAACGAAATGCTTCGCTTTTCTTTTCGAGAAAGGGACCTGTTATGTAGTTACTGTGTGTCAGTGGTTTAACTTATTTTATTCTCAATTCAAAAATTGGACATTGCAGTACGCTGGCTTATTTATTCTATCTCCACCATCTCCGACCGATCGTTAAGGTGAATGACTTAACACAGAAATCCGTGTTGCAGCGAGAGAATAGCACCGTATGTGTTGTGTCCGAACAGCCAGCTATCGACACGGGGTGCGTTCAAGTCACTGTTTTGTCCGCTTTCTTTAAAAAAAACATGTTTCCACAATCATAAAGCCTTCAATATTAAATATTTGTTCATAAAAAATACACAACAATTAGTATTTAATCGTTAGAATACAATAAGTAATAAAGAAGAGGTGTCTGCTATGAAAAAATGGGGCCAGACATTAAGACGCGATTTGAGAGACAGGCACAAAGGTAAATGAAGTATGAAAATCGGTCTAGGAAACAATGCACGCCTAAAGAATTTTCGACTGTTTAACGTAGATTTTCTTGAGAAGTTATGTAGAAGTAATGCACTGAATGCAAATATTCTAACTTTGTTTTTTTTTCATTCAGTTTGTTTGTCAGTGCTGAAAAACCCAGCAGGCACATTTTTCTGACGCTGATCATCGCAGTCTTTTTAAAATGTATGCACTGCTTGTGCTTCTGGTCATTTCTTAGACAGTTTATTAGCTCATTAGCTATTTTTTAATTTCAAACTGTCTGTTATATCTTCTTTTCTGCGAGTGGAAGTTCTGCTGGTGAGGCATTTTAAAATCTTGCTTTATGTTTTCTTTACACTCATCTCCATGCATTAACATTTGCACCTTTTTCTGGAAGGAAACGCAAATTCGAACATTCTTAGGTAACGTGTTCCAATGCCTCTGCTATGTGCAGTACATCGAAACATGATTACTCAATTTTAGGATAAGACAATAGGCCAGGCAAGTATAATACAAAATATGTCGCCAAACGGACACCGTAGTACATGTACGTCCGGAAAATACATCACGTTGGTGAAACATTAGTGATCTAGCACCCTAGAATAATATCTTTGTATTTTAAAGAATTTAATTTTGAACCACATATCAAGGAAGTTATAACCATGAAAATTCACCTAGTATTGTCTATTGTTCCAAACATAGGGCGTGGCCAATAAATGCAGAATCCGATCTAACGGTGGAAAACGCAGCGTCTGATCAGGGTTTACACTGTTTGGATAAGATAAATATGTAGTTTTACTTATCCCATCAATCCAGTAATGTCTAGTGCCCCACAAACAGGGCATAGACCCAGTTCAGACGCTGCACAACGCCAAAATGCTAAAAAAGATCAAACACAATCAGACCGCCCCCCCCCCCCCAAAAAAAAAAAAAAAAAAAAAAAAAAAAGAAGGAACTCATCGAATTTGTAAGAATGGAAGAGTCCAGGGCATCATCGAGTTAATAATGCTCAGTACTCACCTGTAACTCTGGCGAACACACCGATAATTTGTACAAAGATAGTCTGTACCACGACATGAACCTGCAAGATGAATCATGAAAGCACTGTAACAAAATTTGACCACATAACTTAGCCTAATAGGTCAGTAGACGTTGCAAACTCTCTCGTTACTAATTTCAACCTCAGCATCACGTTTAACAGCCTGGGTGGTTGATTTAATCGCGATTTTAATTCATTTCTAACAATACTTCAATCATATCAGGACAACGGGAAGGTGATAATGAAAGGCTACGTGCAATAAAAACCTGTTTACGTTTGGTAGGACTTCCACCTCCAGCCGGTCTCCAACGGAGACCGCTAGATCAGCAGGCCAGCGCTTAACCTACTGAGCTACCGGGGTATCTTACGTTAATGTTTGAAAGGAATGTTGGTGATGGTCGTAAATGCGTAAAGGTATACTCTCCTGTGAAACATTACTGTTTATTCTTGTAAACTATGAAGTTGGAATCTCGTTTAACCGTGGTTGTAAGAGGCACTAAATAGGCCACTCGCTGATGTGTACAGATGTGCAAATGATAAAGGAACTAAGATTCTACATGCTTGTTACTAAAGGAAGCAATAGAAAAATGCAAAAATTTTCATGTTTTTCTGAACACTTGGCTTAACATGGTAAGTGTAGCGGAGGCGTCTAAATATGTCTAAATAGAACGAAATATACTCAATATAATTGTTGAAACAGGCCTGTGATGTTTTTCATCACTGAAGATATATTTAAGAAAATACTGTCAGAAACAAAAAGTTGTTTACCTGTCACGCATAGTTTCAAGCAATATCTCGGAAATAATACTGTCGTGTACGTAAATTGGCGTACATCCCGGGGATAATCTTATGCACTTAGAGAATCGGGAGGATGTGGAGATGGTAGGCATATGCAGGATTCAGACCTGGCAAATTAGCACAACAGCTCTAATAGCAATACACGTTAGACCCTAATAGGGAGACGCACTAAAGCATATTCAAACACACAGACTCGGACTATCCTATGCAGTTTGCTCAGTCTTCCCTTTAGGCATGAAGCGCCTACAGATCTTGTGGAAACAGATATAAGACTTGTAGATTTTAATCAGACGTAGTAATGGCCCCTATAATGCTAGTTATAGTTTGTTTGTTCGAATCTGACCTCCTTGTGCGCATTAGTTATGGAAAATAAAATGGGAAACTTACGAAGAAGAGTGTGCGTAAAGTTGTATTGGAGTTTAAAACCGTGCATCTGAGTGTATGTGTTGGTAATAAATTGAAGCGTCAAGAATCGTCCGCTGGATGTAACAGGCTGGAAAGATGTTCCGCAAAACTTGCCGAGAGATGATGAGTTAGTCCCCGGACCATCATATAAGGTGAGATAATCTCTATAGCAGCTCCTATAAACGATCAATATGGCTGTTACAGTATATAAGCATGGCCACTACAGCATATAAAAAACAAGGGCTTCGCAAGCGGCGCATAATACGCCCGTTTAAATGTCATAAAGCAGTTACAGAATGAACAAGATTGCTTACAAAAGGATAGACAGGCAGACAAACAGGGGCAACCACTCTATAATTAATGACTGCAACATTATTTAAATATTTAACACATGAAATATATATACAAGGGAGATAAACTAAATATACTAGATATACCATTTTTGGTTTTATCACATTCCCTTGGCATGATTTATAATATACATCATATCACCATTAAGTTGTATTAAAATAGGAGTTAGAGTAAACAGGAAATTTATGCAACGGCATATAATTCAGTAAGCCAGAGTTGTGGTTCTTGTTCAGAATACATTGCACTATGATTATACACATTCCTACAAAGCTTGATTCTAATATTTCAAAAGGTTCAGGAGATATGGAGTGAATGACAAACACCTTAAAATACTAACCAAATGGAAATTACTCCAAAATTAAGAAAGGGGGAGCAACCATTCTTATATATGACACATTGTCTTTTGATCATGCACATTGCTATAAAGTTTCATCATGATATTCCAAACGGTTACTAAGTTATGGCATGCACAAAGGTAAGTATACACAAAAATAGCCTAAAAGTACGAATGAAATGGATGTTACTCTAAAACGAAGAAAGGGAGAGCAGCCATTGTTGTACGAGACACATCGTTAGGACTTCAAATTGCTGTGAAGTTTTATAAAGATATCCCAAACGGTTATTTAGTTATAGCGCGTACAAGACTTACAGGGAAAAATTAATCAAAGGGGCATAACTTTGAAACTAAGAAAGTGGGAGCAACCATTCTTGTACGCGACACATTCCCCCAACCTAATACATATGCCTACCGAATTTCATGAAGATATCCCAAACTGTTACTGAGTTATGGCGCGTACAAGAATGTTTCCGGACGGACGGACGGACGGACAGACGGACAGCGCCACGACATAATACGTCCGTTTTTTTCAAAACGGGCGTATAATAAGTATTGCTGCTGCAGTATAGAGACAATCCATATCGCTGCTACAACAAACAATACAGCTGCTTCGGTTTATGAACATTCAATATAGCTGCTACAGTATATACATGTAAACAATCAGTATGACTGCTGTAGTATATAAACAATCAATATAGCTGCTATAGTATATAAACAATTAATATGGCTGCTCCGGTAATTCTTCTAAAAATTGGGAAAACAAAAATAATTGACGAAAAAGATTGCCTTAAAATGCACAGTTTGGTTCAACAATGCAGCAATGCGCCTAAGACATGTTGATGGAATGGTCAAAAGTGTAGAGTCTGACTCTATGGTGCAGTCTGGCTTTGGTCTGCACTGTTTACTCGGCACCACATGTATCTGTACCAATACATATAGAATTTTACAGCATTCTTGTATTTGCTAGACAATTCAGGCATTCTAACCACGTTTACAGTGCTCATACGAAAAAAAAACCCTTTCTGATAAACGGACATGGTGTAAGGCAAACCAACAAGGCTATTTTCAATTTTATTTAGCTTTCCAGTGGAAAGCAATTATTTAAAGACATATTGGCTCCCTTAGGAGCAAAATAGTCAAATCTATCGCCCCTAGGTACTGTGGACAACCCTATGCACTTTTCTCCCAAATTATTGTTTCCTTTAAAAGTAGACCCCGTTTGATTGGGGGCTCTTCCTACAAACAAACTTATATTAAAGTCTAAAAGAGGAGTCGCTTCGCAAAAAAAAAAAAACAGAAAAAAAAACATGGCGATGGACCTATGCATCTCAAATTATGTGAAATGCATGGATTTAAACAAACTTATTTTTATCTCAGAACTATTCTGTTTAACAGCTTTTGAGGTAGTTGAGGTATTAAGACAATTTGTTTACTCGACAGAGAAACAATCAAAGAGTAAAAAGAAAAGAAAGATCAACTTACGTCGATGATCCCTCAACCTGGAATTCGTCCGCTACCAGTTCAACCAACCATCCGACCGGAGCTTCTATGGTCCATGTACATCTTAGGCCTTTTCCATAGTTGTGACCGATGTCGAAGCCCGCATGCGATCTTATTGTTCCATTGGGTGCTCTGTAATACTTCGCCGCCCCACAGCCATTATCGCGCCTAACTGTAATGACAAAAGAATTTTCAGCTTCGTACAGATAGCGTCACCTTAGAGTATAAAGTTGAAGTTCCTTTTTGAACGTAACGCAGAAGCAGCGGGCGATACACTGTGTTTTAAGTTGACCCACGGTCACATGCTACTTAATGTTACTGGACAAATAATTGTAGCTTGCTGGCGTTATAGAAACTCTTATTTACATTGAATTGGTGATAAAACAACTATTTCATGTGTTTTATTGGCCAAAAGACGAATCAGGCCACACATCGGTGCTGTGGATGGCCCATACAAGATTGCACGGGGTCTGACTGCCTCTAAGCAAATTGCGTCTGGTCATTTATAGTAACTCGAGCCCTTATGTTTTACAAGTGCCCACAAAAGGTATGAAAAAAGGAGGTGTAAAGCTTTTATTTATTTTTTTTTCATTTGTCCTTTGTCTACATTTGTTTTCTCGTAATACAGTCCTCCCATATCAGAAACCCTTAAATTTCCGAGTTCCGGATGTCCTTATGTCGGAATATACAAGCGAATACGTCTTATGCTTTTATACCAATTCTCTGTAAGCACCAAACATTTTGAATGGAGATCTTATCTGGAAACGCAGGGTCTCGAAATTTTCTTCAAACTTTCTCATTTTGAGTGTATCTACAAAAATGAATAACTGACATCTCGTTTGCTCATAATCTCGTTGTCATGGTTACCGCGTTTTAATTTTTGTTTCTTTCTTTCAGCAAAAGGAACCAAAACTCATCGAAAATTAAATATTTTCCCAAAAAAGGCTGGACGTGATTCCCAAACTGTTTAAATCGAGAAAAAAAGGACTTTCATATTATTAGTATGAAACATGAAAGCAACCTTTTACAAATGCCTTTGCTATCCCAACTGTTCCTCAATAGTAGGTAGGGTATCATGGTATTACATGTACAAACACAATTTTTAGGCATGTTTATCCATCATTTTTTAATAAAAATAAATAAATAAAAAACGTACGGTTCTGTGTCAAATTTGCATACTTTCACATAAAAAAGAGGTTTTCCATTTTTCGAAAATGAAAAAAGGCTGTTCACATGGCTGCCGCTGGTAATGTCTTTGGTAGTGACTAATTTTGTGTGGTCTTTTTCGCAGACGGTGTCTTGGGTGCGATCTGAGAATAAGCTGTGTCAGTTCCTGAGAATTTTCTACTAACTTTTATCACATTGAAATCGGTTGCAAACAAAAAAGCCTTATGTCACTGGTAACCTTGCAATAAGGGGCTGGGAGCCCCATTTATATCAATTAATGGGGCCCGGTAAGGGGCAAAATGGCTAACTATACCACATATCACTGAAATTCTTGAAATAAATGAGTTGTTGTGAGTATTGCATCTTACGGGTCAACACCCCTATTTATATTCATTTAGGGGACCGAAGAGGGACAAAACTGATCAAACATTACCACATATGAGCCGCGACACGAGAAAACCAACAATGTGGTTGTGCGCACAGTGCAGACTCAGATCAGCCTGGACATCCGCCCAGTTTGACCAGACTCTTCGTTAAGTGCTCAAAAGGTAGCTAAGGGTCTAAGCTACCTCTATGCGGACAGCGAAGACTCTGATCAGACTGGGTGGATGCCCAGGCTGATCTGAGTCTGCACTGTGCGCACATCCACATTGTTGGTTTTGTCGTGTCGCGGCTCATATCACTTATTCTATCCACAGGCAAAAATGACCAAAATTACCGAATATCACTTATAATGCCCAATTATCGACAAAAGAAAACACTGGTTACATTTAAATTTGTTTTGAAAATATATGTGTTATATATACTGATATAAGTCGGGGTGCCCTACATCTCCGTTTATGGACTCTAACGGGTTCCGAAAGGAATAAATTTATAAAAAAAATTGTAGTCACCCAAAATAACCATCATTTATCACATTGGAACGGCATTTCCATCTTGAAGTCGGTTGCAAAATATTATATGTAGAACCAAATAAAAAGTATAAATATAACAGGCGGCTTATATAAGCATTGGTGAACTTGAAACAAGGATATCCAAAACTTTCACATACTTTTTTCAGTTTCAGAAACACATGAGCCTGCATTTCCTAGGAATGATGACGGATTTATGACATGTATGATTTAACTTTAAAATGAGAGTATCACAAAAAAGGGCTCCACTCAAAAAAAAAACTGAACACAGCATTTCTTTTGTTATATCTTGATAAGTGTTGTTTATGTATAGACACTGAAAGCCTACAGGACATAAAGCCCATTTTACAATGTCGTATCTCAGGACTCTCGACCGCTAGATAGCTTGTCTGTTAGACTGAAACTATTACAACCTAATATTAAGGATATAGAGGATCTTACATGAGTGCTCATGTATTATTGAATTTATTAAACGAGTTGGGGAAAGAGATAAGATGCGAGGCTCTGCCGAGCATCTTATCGTTTTCCCCAACGAGTTTAATAAATTCAATAATACAGGAGCATGAATGCAAGATTCTATTTATCATATGACACTAAAATCACATTTTATTAGCAAAATTTGCACTAAAACGTCACAATTTCGCCATTAGAAAACGCGACGTTTTATTGGACGTCAACGTATAACGTTACGGCGTAATATGCATATTTAATCCACTAGTTGATTATCGTTTATAATGCATGGCTTTATTACACTCTCAGATGCGACGTCATGTGATAAATTTGTTTACCTTATAGGTAGGTCCCACTTTTTAAACAAGCCAATTATGGGAATATTTGCATATTTTATGACGTAACTTTCTGTGCACATTTCAATACATTTGGAACCTTTCTTACACTATTGAACTATGTATATCCCAAAACAGAACTAAACTTTGCCAAGCTAATGGACAGTGGACAAAAACAACTCATTGCATTAAATATATTTTCCCAGGGACTTTTGACATTCTAGTGGATGTTCTACCTACTAATAATACATCTCAAACCTACTTTACAGTTATATTTCTTGCTTTGTCATAAATTTGTATTTTTTTTAAGACGAAAAGTGACACGTAACAAAACACTTATCAATTTGATTAGGCTGCCGTCATGATTTATATACACCTCAGCCCTCGGCTTTGGTTAATCATAATTTTGGTTTGATCAACCTAATCCATTTACAACTATCTTTTACTACATGGCTAACGTCAGAACCAATATCATAGTTTTATTAAATTAAGCCATATGATCACATATTCCCTCTCGCCTGACAGCTAAAATTGAGCCTTCAATGATTCAACATTGGTGTATATCGCAACGCTATCGCTTAGATGTAAACATTACGACGTGGTCTGTGACAACATTGTATTTCCTGTTGAAGACATTTTTTTATATTCTGCTACGAAACTGCAAAGACCTGTGGTCATCTGATAAACAGAATCTCTCTCCAGCGATCAATTAAGAATTGAAATTTGATTTTTCAGAGTTCTTCGTGTGTTGAAGCCAGTGGGCGGAGCTAAAATTCCATGATGCGCGAAGCGCTTCTCGAATAATTTTAGCGACGACCACTGGCTTCTTCACACGACGAACGCTGCAAAATCAAATTTTTATTCTTATATTTACACTTTAGTTTAAGACCCTTCCTATACTGTTTTTGTGATAATTTAATGTAGAATATATAAAATATGCGCCAAAGAAAACAGATACGATGAATTCAGCCATTACGTTAAACAGCCGTCGCCATAACGTGGCGTCAATCGAACGTTACGAGGACCAATCAAGACATTTGTTTACCTCAGACGTCGCCTGACGACAAAGTTACATTATCAACTGTCGTTCATCGGTGTATGAAGCCAGTTGCTCTATACGGTTTATCTATGGGAAGTCAGTGGCAAGTGTAAATATTATCGTATGAAATTCATTAAACTCGACGAAAGCTCGTTTCATAGATTTCATATGATACAGCAATCAATTTTGATTACCCACTGGGCACACAAAGTTGAAACACCTTGTTTTAACGTCAAGACGTTGAATCAATGTATATTCAACATTGTGTACCTGCTTGGGACACTGTAAACCGAGTGTTAAAAAAACATACCAATATGTGAATAGCATACTGCAATGAACACAACAACACAGAATGATCGAAATAAAAGCTCCATGATGTCTTCAAATGTAGAATGGTGTACTAGTTGTTCGATATGAGCTTTTGGTTTTGCCTTATATTCACCTGTACCGTATGTCAAAAGAGTGTGTCAAGGGGAGAATAAGGTCATTCGGAAAAATAAACTGAAATCAGAACATCAAACTGACATCCTTCTTATCAGACAGATGCAGTCAGCGAATAGCCTGAACGTCAAAGGAAATCGCAAATCGTTATAAATATGATTTGAAATCATGCTTCTTTTGTTTATACAGATTCAAATTGTGCAGGCTATGTTTACTTCGAAAAGTTAACTGTATTTCAAAACGGTCAGCCTTATATGTGTCAGAATTATTTGGAAACAACAAAATTTTAACTCTTTGGGTCTTATTGCGTATAGACACGCCTCTGTGTTTTCCACCATTTTTGCAAAGAGGGTTATTGTTTTCTTTTATTTTGTGTTTGCTTTCCTATCCTATCGTCTCAATAGCCCTTGCAAAATTGCTCTACTCTCAGAGATTTCTAAGGTTCGCAGTGCAACCAACATTTTTAGATTCAAACGACCGAGATTGAATCATTGGGAACGAATTCTATTTTATGTGGCTCGATGTGTAAATGCCTCCAAATCACTCACACACTAAATAAAGCTTGTTGGCCTATACGCATTGATAAAGACCACAGAAATAGAGTTCATTCCTATAATAGCTAATTTATACCACGGCGTCTAGTGCGGCCCTGGCGAAGTTACCGGTTTTGTATTGTGAATAGGTAGAATATATAGCTTTTGACGTTTTTGTGTTATTAGACTGGTACTGTCTGTTATCAAAGGTGCACTGTTTGGTTTAGCCGATCTTCTCTCGGTCTTTTCGGTAGGTTGTGTTTGTGATTGTGGCCTTTTTTGAGTATTTTCATTTATAATTCGAGCCGCGACACGAGAAAACCAACAAAGTGACATGTGCGCCCAGCGAAGAAGCAGATCAGCATGGACATTCACCCAGTTTGATCAGAGTCTTTGCCTTGCGCTTAAAGGGTAACTAAGGCTCTAAGCTAGCTACATGCAGCAGCAAAGACTCTGATCAGACTGGGCGGATGCCCAGGCTGATCTGAGTCTTCGCTGGGCGCACATGCCACGTTGTTGGTTTTGTCGTGTCGCGGCTCATTTACCAATTTGAAAGAAATTCCTAGCTAGAACCCGGTATTTGCTATGGAACTGAAGCAATGGCGTCACTTATGAAATGTATGGATTTACTGAATGTCCTTGCAGACTTGGGTTAATGATGAATGAAATCGCATGATAAAGTTTGGTGTGTCCAAAATTTAGTTTTATCAAACAAATTATGTTCTTAAGGTGTATGTTTCAAATCACTTTTGTACAGAACATGAAGGCAGGCGGAGGGTTTTGGGGTGGGAGGAGGGGTTTTTTTAGGTCAATTTTCAATTTTGCGACTTTCTGTTTGCTTACCTGGACAACGAAGCCATTCGGATTGGTCCTTCTTAAACTATCAGTGCCGGTCGGTAACCAGATGACCGACTGATTGCCAAAGACATTAGGATCTAGTTACATCAGAAATTGTCATGGACTATTGACGGTAGTAAGGTTTTCTGAACATTAGTTTTGTACGATCATGCCATCGACCAAATAAACGCTCTCATTTGGCTGCTGCTTTCACCATGTACATTTACTAGAAATAATTTAAGCCGCGACACGAGAAAACCAACAAAGTAGTTGTGTGCCCAGCGCAGACTCAGATCGGCAACCGCCTAGTCTAATTAAAGTCTTTGCTGTCCGCATGAAGGTAGCTTAGATCCTAAGCTACCCTTTAAGCGCATAGGGAAGACTCTGCTCAGACTGAGAGGATGCCCCGGCTGATCTGTCTGCGCTGGGCGCACAAGACTTTGTTTTTTTTTTTTTTCGTGGCGCGGCAGCTACAACAAGCAAATACTTAATCCATTCTCTTTATCCATTTAGCCTAGTTCGAGTCTTCATGTTATGCCTGAAGATTTCTTAGGGTCTGTGTAACAGGTACAGCAAATACTCTGACCAGGCTGGTTTGCACCATTGGTGTTTGCATACGATGCGTTAATCCGCAGTTTATTACATTTTCCTAAAGTTTGGACTGAACATACCAGTAGAATATTCATGATTGATGATTGCTTTGAATGTTTGTAATTCACATTTCATAGGCTGCAGGTTCCGTTTGCCTTTTAAACGTTTTTACCTTCTTCATCTTCGCCTCAGCCTAGACCAAATCACAATTTTAAATTTAACTTTCGTTATGCGCTTGAAAGTGTAATTTTACAGGACTGAGATACATAAACTACATTGCAGAATGTCAGAAGAAAAAACATCTCTCACTGGCCGAAACATTTCATGTTGATCGGAATAGCCATTTCTTTACAATAATAATTTAAATAGTCGAAACTAGCCAAAATAAAACACGTGTTATGCTGTTTCACTTGAAAAACATACATTTTATGACAGAGATAGTTCAAATCCATCTGTCATGCAGTCAATTTTTTTTTACCCTTTATGACGCAGTTTATTCTGGTCTTGGAGTTTTAGCAAAAGTACTTATGCTTCTGAAGTGTGACGCTCTGAGGTATTTTGAAATATCAACAGGAGCTGATCTACTGCTATCCCCAGTACTTATAATGTGTTATAAACAGTCCACAGACATTCTCTTAGTGTAAAAATGACCAATTTTATGAATAGAAATTATCATTAAGTGAAAATTTCAATTTTAAATAACCATGTGAAATGTCACTCAAAAAGTGTCCTGTCCATAGACACACTTTTCTGTAAGAGGTAGGTTTATCTCTGAAAAAGATCTCATTAAAAAAGGACTCTTTACTGCTATTGATTGTTCCATATAAGACAAAATACCACCACCACCGAAGACAGAGCAGCAATAAGCAAAAAATGTAAGTTTGTCTTGTCCGTAGATTTTGTCCTGTCTGTACTGTAGATTAACAGTAGTTTGATAAACTATGACTGGTAACCACTAATTTTCCAACTGGTATGCATTTTGATTGTTAAAATTGATTCTATAGTCGACTATTTAAGAAAAATTAAACTATTTCTTTGAGGATAAGTGCATTTTCTTACACCCCAGATGTCCAGTTTTTATCAAAAACAGAGAAAACAAAGTCCTATTTCTAAAAATATTTAGAAAGCTATTTATGAAAAATGTCTAAAATGGCCTTTTAAAAATCCATCTGCTTATTTTTCACAACTATAAAAAGTGAATTTAAAACTTTTAATGGCTTTAAAGTTTGCATTATACCTGCATTCCAAGTGTCATGCTGATCTACGGACACGACACAGTGGACACAATGTTCCATTCATGGGTTTATGGTATATTATTGCCAAAAAAGAATCTTTTCTATGTTATAAAAACATTGTCTGTAAATTTAAAGAGTAACTACACTTCAGGAACAGACTGAACCAGATCCCAAACCCTATCTCAAACATCAAAGGGAAAGATTGACAAAGACATCCTAACAAACAATAGATTACAAGTGATAAGCCGAGTCAGCAGCTCTTTCCCAAATAGGTGGCAACTCAGCTATCTTTACTGAACTAAATAATTTAGACCAACAGAAGGGTTACAACCGACTAAGCAAACCATACGAAAATCATTTAACATTATTTTTACCTATATTCAATTTTTATTATAGAAGGGTTAAAATGAAAACACAATAAATTAAACAGCACCGAACATAAAACAAATGCAACCGCAACGAAAGTACCGCCTTCCGACGGTCAGTAATAACTACTGGCGGGAGGGGGGGGGGGAGGTTAAACCTGTTTTACTGGGCCCAAACCTTCACCCTCGCCCTCCGCCGCCGACAATTACTTGGTAGTTCGGTAAGTAGGAAAAAAAAATATTGTCTTTTTCTGAATGCTGTCTTAGGCGTCATACCTTCCACTTTATAATTCATCATCATATCTCCCACATTACCCATTTATGTTAAACACCACATTCGTTAGATATATCATGATGAGGAAAATCCTGTCTATACCGGATTTTTACGGCCGTTTGTGGTATTTGTATGGCGGTGCCGAATTCTTCAGAAGAAGATATTTGAGGTTCTGTGAGGTATGTTAGCAACTGATAGCTGGATTCGTGGTCAATAATAGTTTTCCTGTTGCTTGATTTTACCCAATTAAGTTTGAGTAGCTTCCCTTTCCTTGCAAAACAGTTAAAACAAATTTGATACCATCAAAACCTCTGCAGCAGAAGCTATGTGATTTCAATCTACTCAAAGAGCTATTTCTATTATGATACTTACAAACGTTGTCTCAAATACGTCTTATCCATGGACATGTTTGGCGGTCCGTTAGGGTTTCTACTCATTCAATACAGATATCTACATATAAGATACAGATATTTGCATTTAAATAGAGATATCTCCATTTAAATACAGATTTCTACTCTTAAATGCAGGATGTGTATTTTCAATACAGATATCTGTATTTGAAATGCATATATCTAATTGGTTACTAAATAGAGAAATCTGAATTTGAATTAGAAATATCTGCATTTCAAATGCAGATATTTCTATTTAAATCAGAGAAATCAGTATTTTTATGCCCTCGCATCATATAATCCGGAGGCATATAGTGTTCCGGTCGTGCATATATGTGTAGGTTGTTACATACGTACATATATTCGTCTGTACGTACGTACGTACGTGATCCTGTTAGATTCAGGTTATAATTTTAGTAAGAGGTAGATTTCAGGGTTTCTATATTGTAGCAACTTGAAATTTTGCGTGATGTTTTATATCTATAAGTGCAACAGCAATACACAGGAATCAGGGTATGATGATCCATATGTCACGGTCCACTAACTTCGGACTCAGGCTAATTTTGTAAGGTCAACATTTTTTGAAAGAGGTAGATTTCTGGTTAGTATTATCGCAGCAACTTGAAATTTTGTATAAGGGTTAACTTTACAGTTTTAAGTACAATAGGAAAACACAAAAATCAGGGCATAATGATCCATTTGTCACGGTCCAATGACTTCGGACTTAGGCGCATTTTGCAAGGTTAAGATTTTTGTAAGAGGTAGATTTTAGGATTCTGTTGCTGTACCAACTTGAAATTATGTATGAGGATTAACGTCTATATGTACAACAGCAATAGACAGGAATCAGGTAATGATGATCTATATGTCACGGTCCACTGACTTCGGGCCTAGGCCAATTTTGCAAGGTTAAGATCTTTGTAAGAGGTAGATTGTAGGATTTCTATTACTGTAGCAACTTAAAATTTTGTATGAGGGTTTATATCTTACCCTTGCCGCACTGAAAAGATTAGGAATGTTTCTTACAACAAGAGGGCCACGAGGCCCTGAATCGCTCACCTGAACAAGGTGGCTTTTACTTATCATGTCTGAAATTGTCAAAATTGAGTTTTGGGTCAAAAGTCAAAGAATGACCATGACCACTTGTACTCATAAATCTTCATGTACTCATTAAGACAAATATATATACCATTTTTAGGCCAAAGTCTTCAAAACTTTCCGTGAAATCTTATGTTCTAGCATTTTCCCATATATGACCATGCCGCAAAAAAGGTCAAAGTAAACCCAAGGTCACCATTTGAACAGTCTTGGTGGTACTCTAGTACTCCATGCTATTTACCAAGTTTCAAGGCCATAGGTATATTGGTTCTGGAGAAGAAAAATATTAAAGATTTATACCATAAGTGGTAATGGCGGCCAAGTTGGTCATGTGACCTGGACCGTTTGAACAATTTTCATTCAATCAACCCCTGGAGGCTCTATATGAAATGTGTACACAATTGGCCCTTTGGCTTTTGAGGAAATGGTTGAAAATGTCAAAATATGAGCGATCTGGATTAAAGGTAAAAAAATGACCTTGAACTCTTGTACTCATAATTCTTCATGAACTGATTAAGACAACTTTATATACCAATTTGTAGGCCAAAATCTTCAAAACTTTCCATGAAATCTTACGTTCTACCATTTTCCCATATATGACCTTGCTGTAAAAGGTCAAGGTCAACACAAGGTCATCATTTGAACAATCTCGATAGTACTCAAATACCCAATGCTACATACAAAGTCTCAAGGCCATCTGTATATTGGTTCTGGAGAAGAAGATTTTTAAAGGTATTTACCATATATGGGCGTGGCGGCCATGTTGGTCATGTGTCCAGGACCATAAGAAAATTTTTTCATTCCTTCAACCTCTCGAGGCTCTATATGAAATTTGGATTCAATTGGCCCAGTGGTTTTAGAGCAGATTGTTTGAAATTGTCAAAATTTGAGATTTCTGGGTCAAAGGTCAAAGAATGACCTTGACTTCTTGTACTCATAAATCTTCATGTACTCATTAAGATGATTGTATATGCCAATTTTTAGGCCAAAATCTTCAAAACTTACCATGAAATCTCATGTTCTAGCATTTTCAGATATTTGACGTTGCCGTAAAAAAAGTCAAGATCAACCCAGGGTCATAGTTTGAATAATCTTGATAGTACTTGAGTATCCAATGCTACATACCGAGTTTCAAGGCCATCGGTCTACTGGTTCTGGAGAAGAAGATTTTTAAAGGTTTTTACCATATATGGGCGTGGTGGCCATGTTGGTCATGTGACCTGGACCGTATGAACAAATTTTCATTCCCTCAACACCTGGAGGACCTATATGAAATTTGGTTACAATTGGACTAATTGTTTTTGAGGAGATTGTTTGATATTGTCAAAATATGAGAGTTCTGGGTCAAAGGTCAAAGAATGACCTTGATCTCTTGTACTCATAAATCTTCATGTACTCATTAAAATGACTGTATGCACCAATTTGTAGGCCAAAATCTTCAACAGTGTCCAAGATATCTTATGTTGCAGCATTTTGCCATATAAAAGCATAAGGAAGCAAATTTGACCTTACCGTAAAATAGGTCAAGGTCAACCCAAGGTCATAATTTGAACAATCTTGTTAGTACTTGTGTACCCAATGCTACATACCAAGTTTCAAGGCCATCGACCTATTGGTTCTGAAGGAGAAGATTTTTTCAGGTTTTTACCATATATGGGCATGGCGGCCATGTAGGTCATGTGACCAGGACCGTTTGAACAATTTTTCGTTCCTAAGGTCCCAGTAGGCTCTATATGAAATTTGGTTACAATCGGCCCAGCGGTTTTAGAGAAGAAGTCGTTTGAAAGTGTGGACGGGCGACGGACGACGGACAACGGAGCCTTACAATCCTAAAAGCTCCCCCTGCGCCGCTGGCTTAGGTGAGCTAAAAAGGGCAAATTAACTATATATAGTTCTTTCATACTGTCTGACTTTAATTATTGCCCAATAGCATGGCATTTTTGTAGCCAGTCTTGCACAAATAAGATGGAGAAGATCCAGGACAGGGCACTTAGAGTCATCCATGATGATTATACGTCCCCTCTTCGGGATCTTTTGACATCTAACAATGCAGATTATCTGCATGTGTGCAGGATGAAAGTTTTTGCAGGGGAAGTTTTTAAAATTTTACATAAGATTTCACCTCTATATATTCAAGACTTAGTAACTTTTAAAGTATCAAATTATAATTTCAGGAAAGAAAATCAAGCTTATCTCCCAAGAGTTAACAGTACCAGGTACGGACTCAGGACATGTTGGTATGAAGCTGTCCGGATATGGAATGATCTTCCGAATGAACTTCGAAAGGTAGAAGCTTACCCTCAGTTTCGGAGGATGATCCGTACCTGGAATTGCTCCATATGTAAATGTCCATTATGTTCATCCTGATCTTTCCTGTTTTTAGTTCCCTTTTACTGTGTTGCTGTTTAGTACTTATTTTATTTTTTGCTATGCTTTTGCGTCTGCTACTAGTTGCTGCATGAACCTTATGTTTTGTTGTGCTTCATATAACTGCTTTGATTTTATTTACATGTTTATTAAACTGGTCAGGTCAGGATTTTTCTTTCCCTCACCTTCTGTCCTCCCTTCGCTCTTTGAGCGCAAGATTCCTTGTCATTAGCTTGTATGCCTGCAAGGTGTATTGTACCTGAGAGCTTTGTTTTTCATTATTTTCCAGAAGATTATCGACTTAAGGTGAGATACGGATTTTGCTGGACTAATGATCCTATGTTTGTCTCTGCTACCCACCTAGCATCCTTTCGTTTTCGTTGTACATAAATTCTTGCTGCTTGGTATGCCTACAAGGTTTTCTTGTATCTTTCTTATGTTTCGGCTTATGGTGTGCAGCAGAGGCTAACATTTTTACGATTTATACAGAATGACCTGCTTTCCCATTTCTTTAATTTTTTTTCTTACATTTTTTCTCTCATCATTTTTTTAGTCTCTTATTAATTCTGCTTTGTTTAAATTAATGAAGCTTCTATTTGTTTATATATGTGATGTCCTTGTATTATAAATGTATTTTTAATCTTCCAGATTTTGTATACTTGTATAATACTTGCATGCACTGTGATATATTTTTGTTTTAAATTCTCCTTAGTTTTATCTGCTTTGTTGATATACCTTTGTTTGTCGAAATAAAAGCCCTACAGGGCTCATGTTGTATGTTAACTATATTTGACAATAAAGAAATCTTCTTTCTTTCTTTCTTTCTTCTTTAATCGCAGTACAACAATTCAGATCATGATATCCATATATCACGGTCCACTGACTTTGTTTCTAGCCATGTTCTGTAATACACAATATCCCCGAAGGGTAAGCATATAGTCGCCGCTTTGTCTGTCCGTCCGTCTGCCAGACTTTGTCCGGAGCATATCTCTGAAAGAATTATAGGAAACTTAATGAAACTTCACACACTAAAAGAAGGCAATGCGGGAAAGTGCAGAGCACAATAATCATAACTCTATCCCAAGTAATTACAAAGTTGTCTACCTCTCTTTTTGTTACAATATTTTGCTTGTACGGAGTACATCAAATGAAACTAAATGAAACTTTACAAATTGATAGAGGGCAATAAGGACAAGTGCACAGCACAACAACCGTAACCCTATCACAAGTAATTAAAACGTTATCTCCCTATATTTTTACAATATTATGCTTGTCCAGTGTATATCTCTGAAAGTATTAGAGGGAACTAAATCAAACGTCATACATTGATAGAGGGCAATAAGGGAAAGCACAGAGCACAAGAACCTTAACCCTATCACAAGTAATAACAAAGTTATCTCCGTTCCTATATTTTTCATTTTTTGCTTGAAGGGAACCTATCTCTTAAAGTAATAGAGGGAACTGAATCAAACTTAACACGCTGATAGAGGGCAATGAGGAAAAGTGCAGAACACAAGCACCGTAACCCTATCACAAGTAATTACAATGTAATATTGTAACGGCGTCTGGCTATTGGCTGTTATTTTCTCATATTGTTCCATGATTACAATAGTCATGTTGTTTTCATATCGTAAACACGATCTTGGATTCGCGAAACGAACCATGGTCAAGCGAAACGTGTGTCAACTTCGCATCGCATTTTCCTTTCAAATACAGTTTGGCAGCGAGATTTCACGTCTAGATTAAAAGATTGGAATGCTAAATAAACTAAGCATACCCTTTTTAGCTACTATAATCCATTTTTGTAGCTGTATTTTGCATCTATTCCTATTCAAAAGTTCGATTTCTAAGCTGTCATTCGCGCTTGTTTTGGTTTCCATATGTAACTAAACCATAAGATCCGAGTGTCCCGCATAAGTTGCTATGCGCGTGTACTGGTTTCCGCTTTAATACACTTTTCAATACGGAGCGCATGGGCATCTGGAAACCCGTGGACGCTATAAATACCGGAACGAAGGCAGAGCAATTTCAGTTGCGACTTTTGGCAGCTGCTGTTTGTTTGTTCAGCCTGGGTTTGCTGAGTTGAATTAAATATTCAAGTTGCTTCTTGATTGTTGGCGAACTATGCCAAGAAAGAAGCCTGCAGAGAAATCTGGCCCAGATAATGTATGAATAAACTTTGTTATCGATCTCCACCCACTCCTATCAAGGCGAACTTTCCGCCAAGCTCGGCTGAAACTCCTTTCTTCACTCTTTCACTTCTTCCTCGGCGAAGTTGGCACATGGTTTTCAATATTAAATTAAGATATAGGTTTTAACTAAACATTTATAATACTGAATATTGTTTGATGGCAGATTTGGCTGAAAAGTTAAGCTTTACGCCAAGCTAGGCATAAGCCCTAATACGCCGAGGTAGGCGGAGTACAACACACCGAAGTTTGGCTTGTTGCAGTGTTGTGCGCTTGCGGAAAGCGTGTTGAAGCAACTTCTGAACTGTAAATAAACAGCTTATTATATGTCTGTAATTGTTCTGACGCCTACCTAGGATGAATTATGCCTAGCTCGGATAAGGTTTCTTTTTTTAAAATAAATATATTGGTTTGTTGATTTTTCTAAGTACATTCTGCCTAGTTAGGCTCACCGCATTCATGTCAAGATAGGCGAAGGGTACGTCATTGACAGTCTACCTTGTTGCAGATTTATGTGCTTGTCAACACATGTTGTAGCAACTTGTGGAGTGTTATTAAACTGGTAGAGCCTATTTTCACATGTTTTCGTAATGGAATTGTACTTGCGCCTAACTGGGACAAGTTCCGCCTAGCTAGGCATAGACGTTCTATATAGGTAGCATAACAGTGTAGGTAATAGTAACTAATAAGGACTTATTTCACCTTGATAAGAATCAGTGCATTTTCCCCAAAATTATAACTTATTAAATAATGTTTGTTCGATATTTTCTCCAAATAGACGTGAATATATTACGCCAAGGTAGGCACAGAAGTAACATTATAACAGTCTAGCTTGTTGCAGTGTTGCGCTTGTTAGGAGCGGTTTGTAGTAACTCGTAGATTGTAAACGAATTGGTTGACATTATAAATCTTACCAACTATAGTTTTATTCAGGTTGTTTTTTTCTGCCTACCTCGAGGAAATTCCTCCTAGCTCGGCGTAGCTATTAAAAGGCATATAACAAGATCATTAAAATTGCAAGGTTAAGGCTGAGTATCTGTTCATAAATATTCAGATTGATTATATTGTAACTGCCAACTTGTTCTTATAAATACAATGTTAGAAAAGGTTATATAATATTTAAAAGTGAAATAACCTTGGCTGATAAATGCGCTGAATTTAAAATCAAATGTACATTATCCTTTAATGTTCTGAAATCAGTAGAATATTACTTGTATTATGACAGCTATCGGTTCCATAACTGAATCTTCATTGCATTAGGTAACAAAGTTATTGCTAGTTGGTTTGCTTATATCCACATCCGAAATTGTTAAGGGCAAATTTAATAAATTAAGAAAATTAAAAATGGCTGGCTGTCTATTCGTTTCCCAGTAGCACTGAATACGACCCAGGTCGTACCCACAGTTGTAATTGTAACGTCATCACAAATTCCTGACCTGTCTAAAGTATTTCAGTTACTTGCCCGACGAGGTGGTCCCGTAACAATTTGGTGTCAGAAGTGGGATATAAACAATAATACACAATAGACAGTTTGAAGCAAGATTTATTTGATAGTTATATCACAAGGCATTTCCGGGCTGCCACAATAGGGATATTGGCTGTTGTATGACCTGTTGTTTTGGTCAGTATGAAGACTGAATGAGCAAGGATTGAGCCTATTATCCCTGCAGTTGAATACCTGAAAATAAAGTGAATCCAAATTATAATAATAATAAAAATCCTGGTTTTTGGTCTTTGCTACTGGAAAAGTGAATATAAATTAAATTCATATACTTGTCATATAAGTAACCAAATTTAATATATTTCAATATGGCAAATCTAGATAAATCTTATGACTCAATGAATGGAGATAGGATAAATAATCCATCTACCTCACAACAAAATATAGACAATGACACATACGATGATGGTCATTCAGTTGCAAGTTCTGCTGGTTCGTTACAACTGTCTTTGCTGGAAAGCAAGCTAGATTCTGAAAAGACAAAAATGGGTAGGATGATGCAAGATACCGTTTCCTCCCTTTCTGAGATCATGAATCAAAAGCTAACCGAACTAGACACAAAATTCAACAACCTGGTTGCTGACCTAGTTCCAAATACTCAAAATCAGAATGTTAATTCTTCAGTTGCTCAAACAACTCAAAGTAACTCTGAATCTGGTACACCGGCAATGGCATGCAGCTCGCATTCAAAAAGCGACAATTCCCAATTTAGAATGAAGCCTCAGAATTTCTGTGGGACAACTGACTTTGACGAATTTTTGTCACAGTTTGAGCGTATCCAGGGGTGAATAAAGATGTTATTGAGACCCTGGCGATTGATAATTTTATTGACGCCTTGACAGATACTGACATTCGTTTGCGTGTTAGGGAGCTGGGCCCTAAGACTCTTTCAGATGCAGAAAGAACTGCCCTACGCTTAGAATCACATAAAATTGCAGATAAGCAACGTTCACGGATAGTTGGTCAGATTGACACCAGTGGTAAGCAAAATTATAATGAGCATCAGGGGGAAGCAAGCAGTTCATTCAAGATTCTTCAAAATTCCATAAATTCACTTTCTGGTCATGTTCAAGATCTGAAAATGCAGAATCGAGAAAGAGAAAGCACACAAAGGTTTGCTAATAGTAAATTTCAAAACAACTCCCACTATGGCAAACCTGGCAGGGGTAACAGACCACGTCAGAATAATCCTCCTCCATCATACAATATGCAGAGAAAGACTGTTCACCAAAACAGGGGCAATAACTTTCAGCGCAATAACTATCCAAACAGGGCACCACAGACTCTTCGTGCTGAGGCAAATGACTTTGTCCCAAGAAGTAGACAAAACAGTAATAGTCAAGCTGTTGATTACAATAGCAGGAATGGGTCTACACAGTTTAGAAACAACCAGAGAAACTGGAACCAGTCGGGTTGGAGGGCCACAAACCGACGTCACTAAATGGGCCCGCTGATACACCAATTAAGTGTATGGAGGATGGTTATTTTGTTGCTGGTTACATCCAGGACAGATCTCTTGCTTTTCTTGTTGATACTGGTTCATGTTGTACGATACTCAGTAAAGCTCTGTTTGAAAGATGGCCTCAAGAAAAACGTCCAAATTTGCTACCTGTAAACTTGCACCTAGTGACCGCTACAGGTGAAAGTTCTCCTTTTCTAGGTAAAGCTGAAGTAGAAATTACCTTAGGTAGCCAGAAATTATTGCTTGATGTTCTGTTTGCTGATGTCAAGAATGATGGTATCCTTGGCATGGACTTTCTGACAAAACATCATTGTGACATGTTTTTGAGTAAAAATCACCTCCTTTTGAATGGGGAGAAGATTGCATGTTTTCGCAGTAGTGTTGATGCTGTACCTACCTGCAGTAGAATTGCTATTCTCGAGACTGTTGAAGTGCCACCCGAATGTGAAATAGTCATTGAAGGACGGCCAATAGATAGAGCTGATAGCAATGGTATAGGCATATTAGAGGCAACTCTAAGTTTTGTGGACCGCAGTGGTCTTCTGATTGCAAGAGCTTTAGTGTGTCCTGAATTTGGTACTGTTCCATTGCGTATAATGAATCTGAATCATGAGCCTATTAAGCTGTATAAAAACACTGTTGCTGCCACGTATGAACCAGTAGAAATGGAAAAGCAAGAGAAAGTCAACAGACTCAGTACAGAAATTTCCGTTAGTGAGGAGTCTTGTGCTCATATTGACGAGCTTATTCAGCAGAGTTCTTCAAATCTGAACGAGTCCCAAATAGAACGTTTAAGGTCTTTATTATATGAGTACGAAGATCAGTTTTCCAAATCATCACACGATCTAGGGTGTACAAATTTAGTGGAACATACTATAAAAACTCTGCCTGATTGTAAGCCTGTTAAACTGAGATCATATAGGATTCCTCTAGCTAAGAGGGAGTTTGCTGAAAATGAAATTAAATCTATGGCTGAAAAAGGACTAATTGAACCTTCTCACTCTGCTTGGAATGCACCTGCAGTCTTAGTACCTAAACGTCATGGTACTACCAGATTCTGTATAGACTACAGAAGACTCAATCAGTTAACCATACCAGACAGTCATCCTTTACCCAGAATTGATGATACCTTAGAAGCCCTTGGGGGTTCTAAATGGTTTTCCACCTTAGATTTAAAAAGCAGGTTTCATCAAGTAAGCATCGCAGAGGAGGACAGACCAAAAACAGCTTTCTCCATCCCAGGCAGTGGGTTGTGGCAATGGCATGTTTTGCCATTTGGGTTGATTAATTCCCCTAGTGTGTTTGAACGCCTGATGGAGAGAGTGTTTGCTGGTCTGACCTTCCTCATCTTGCTCCTCTATCTTGGTGACATTATTGTCTATTCCAAAACATTTGAAGAGCACTTAGAAACTCTCAAGGTAGTTTTTGAAAGGCTAAAGAATGCTAACCTTAAACTTAATCCCAAGAAGTGCAGTATGCTGTGTACCAAGGTAGCTTTTCTTGGTCATGAAGTGTCTGAGCAAGGTATCGCAACTGACCCAGCAAAGGTTGACGCAGTTAAAGATTGGCCTAAACCTACGTCTGTAACAGAAGTCAGGCAGTTTGTTGGGTTAGCTTCTTATTACCGAAAATTTATACCAAACTTTGCTACCATCTGTAAACCCCTACATAAATTGACTGAGAAGACTTCTAGCTTTATTTGGAGTGATCAGTGTCAAAATGCCTTTGATAGTGTAAAGCAATTACTTACAAGTGCGCCTGTTCTCAGTTATCCATTACTTCAGGGACAGCATTTTGTGCTCGACTGTGACGCATCAAATGTTGGCACTGGTTCAGTTCTGTCCCAATTACAAAATGGTGAAGAGAAGGTCATTAGTTTCTTTAGCAAATGTTTGTCTAGGTCCGAAAGGCAGTACTGTACTACCAGAAAAGAGTTGTTAGCCGTTGTCGTAGCAGTGAAACATTTTCATCATTACTTGTTCGGTCAAAAGTTTACAGTAAGGACCGATCATGGGTCATTGCAGTGGCTCATGAGATTCAAAAATTGTGAAGGTCAAATTGCACGTTGGATTGAGATCTTATCAGCATACACATTTACAGTTGTGCATCGAGTAGGAAGGGTGCACAACAACGCAGATTCTATGTCACGTAGACCATGTCATAATGATCATTGTAAATACTGTGATCGTTATGAGCAGAGATATCCTCCAGAGAAAATTGCTGACTTGAACAAAGGTGCAGGTGATATAGGTGTTGAGAAGGAGATCGCCTCGAAGGAAGGCATGACTGGGGGT
Organism: Ctena decussata; assembly: GCA_963989385.1. Taxonomy (NCBI): domain Eukaryota; kingdom Metazoa; phylum Mollusca; class Bivalvia; order Lucinida; family Lucinidae; genus Ctena; species Ctena decussata. Next base: position 62,861,276 of record OZ022500.1, read on the forward strand.
GAAAGGGAAGTCACTCTATCCTATATTGGGAGTGACAATGATGTCGCCTCTACTGATGGGGGTGGCCATTGTTTCACTCTGCCTTATGATGGTACCATCCAGAAACATATGCCAGGTGTTTCTTATTTTGACCAGGATAAGTATCCTGAGTCGTATGGGCCCGATATTACTGACGACGCTTTCGGTGGTAGAAATGTGCACACTACCACTTGTTTAGGACCTGGAGTAGCAGAGGTGCTCTCTTCGGAGATGTCACATGGAATGTCCCAGGACGGGGTTCCTCACTTCATGCATGCAACGCTTAATTCTGTGTGCAATGGGGTGGATGCAAATGCTCACAAAATTTCAAGCAGTCGTCATGTACATTGTTGTTGCTGCGATAGAGCAGCGTATTATACGGAAGACTGGTGGGATCATTTTGAGGATGAATCATTGTTTGGGTGTTTGTTCGATGCTATTGAGAATTCTGAAAAGTTGACTGTTGCACACGCAGGCGTGGCGACCTTAGAGAATGCTTGTAATGACAATCCTAGGCGTTATTGCGAGATTGGGATGAGTACAAACACCACAAATTCTGACCATCCTCAGAATGATCAAGTGTACGTACCCAGCACAAAAAAATTATGTTCAGATGTCAGTCAGCAATCTAGTGGATCTGGCCAATCCACTACTTCCTGTGCAGAAACAAAGGAGTGTTTAGACATCACACAGGAAAATATTCGCATAAAACAGGAGAATGATGCTGTTTTAAAACACCTACATGTATTACAATGGAAAAGAGATGATGAAAAACCTGCCTGGTCTACTGTGGCGCCGTTCGGTAGAGAACTCAAGGCTTACTGGCATGAATGGGAGACTATAGAAGTGACGGAGGATTTCTTGTATAAGAAACGTTACCAAAATATCGGTAACAATGTTGAATATCTATTTCGCATGCCAGCTGTTCTCAGAAAAGAAGTCTTTCATCAGTTACATGCCAATGTAACTGGTGGACACTTAGGCAGAAGAAAAATTTACGATAAAATCAAGAAAAGATTTTACTGGTGTAGCATGCATAAAGATGTATCCTACTGGTGTAGGATTTGTTCGACCTGTGGGTCAAGAAAAATGCCTTACAGGAAAGCTAAGGCACCAATGCGACAGTACAATGTCGGATATCCAATGGAACGCATTGGACTTGATATCTTTGGCCCTTATCCTGCTTCAAAGAAGGGGCACAGATATTTGATGGTTGTTTCCTGCTACTTTACAAAATGGGTAGATGCCATACCGTTAAAAACACAAGAGGCAAAGTATATTGCTTCAAAACTGGTCAACAGATTCATATCCATATTCGGTGTGCCCTTACAGCTACATACAGACCTAGGATCCAATTTTGAGTCCAAGGTCTTCCAGGAGGTATGCAAATTACTTGGTATTGACATTACTAGAACCACTGTTCGAAGGCCCCAGTCAGATGGACTAGTCGAAAGGGCTAATCGCTCTATACAGAATATGATCTCATCCTATATTTCTGACTCACAAGACGACTGGGATGAGCATATACCTCTGCTTATGTTGGCATATCGATCCTCTATCCATGAAACCACTAGAGTCTCTCCTGCTATGATGATGTTTGGCAGGGAACTCACACTACCTGTGGATATGACCCTTGGCAGACCCATTAGAGAAGACCGACTCTGTGCGACAGAGCATGACTATCAGCTAGAGCAGAAGCTCTTAGACATTCATGAATTCGCTAGAAAGCATCTGAATATTTCAAGCGAAAGCATGAAAAGGCGATATGATGTAAAGACACATAAAATACCTTACAAAGCAGGAGACGCTGTTTGGTATTATTATCCTAAACGTAAAGTAGGTTTCAATCCCAAATTACAGAGGCAATGGAAAGGGCCTATGATTGTGGTGGAACGACTGAATGATGTTCTGTTCAAAATTCAGTCTGGTCCAAAGAACAAACCTATGGTTGTTCATCATGATAAGCTTAAGCCATATTTAGGGGAAGACAAACCGGAATGGTTCGTCAGTAAGGAAACATAAACACGAACATATAAAGGTGTATTATGGCTGTGAACAATGAATTTTCAAAGAAACAGAATTTAATTCATTATTATAAATATGAAAGCAAAATACCTTTTAAATATTAAAATAGGTAATCCATTTTTTTAGATGATTACAATAACCTGTGCCAACTAGCTTATTCTCTTAATCTATATTCTGTCACTTATTTCTATGCAATTAAAAGTCTTAGAAAACCAAATAAAAAAGCAAAATATATTGAAAAAAAAATGCAACATCTCCTGTAAGTGGCATGTGTGTATGTGTGTCTGTGACTGTCCACTGGTGGTTTAGTGGAGCTTGTGTCTAAAGGCATACATCTTAAATGATTATAATGTCTATGAAATTACAATGCCATTTGAGTCGCAAAATGTTCTATATGTTATTGAGTAAATGTATTCAAAGCTATGATTTATAATTGTTTGTACATCCTTAAAGTTTGACAGAGATAAGTGATGTCTCTGTATTTATAATCAGTTTCTGCTGATTGTTGTTTGCACACACTGGAAGTTTGCTAGAGATGACCGTTGTACCCTTGATAGCCTCTAATGATGATTGATCCCAGAGGAAACTTCTCAGTTGTTGAAAATGACTGCTGTGTCTTGCCTGAGCTGAAATAGAAAGCAACATTTCAAGTACGTATCTAAGCATGAAAACTGTCCATAATTTCACATCTGCTGGAGTCTGTTGCCGGGCTGGTTACTGTTGCATTATATAAGACTGTTGTGCTGGCTAACTGATTTGTTGTCAGTGCTTGGTTTTGTTATGTTTAGCTTGGTGACCACCTAAATTCGAATAGTTGATTACCTGGCTGCTGTCGGAAGGAAGCACCGAAGTGTATCAGATCTGATGATTTTGCCAAATGCATTGTCTGTACTGCTGTTGGTGCTGATATGAAAAATGGCATCAGGTTAAACGATGCTTGCATTTATATTTCATGGGTTCCACTACTTGTGCCTGAAGTGCCAAAGAGTCACAAGATTTTTCAAGACCAAGGCCGATGTTAAAAGGCACTTACAGGAACAACATTCAGGGATACAGTTCCAGTGTGGCATCTGTGGGTACTTGTTTCACAGGAGAAACATATCACACTCCTGTAATGCCACCGAACAGGACATGGAGTATGTAGACCGTATTACTGGAATTTATGGTGAGGAAGCGCAGAGGAAGTTAAGAAAATTTATAAATGAGGAACAAGACAATTACTGGCGATATGTGGCTAATATGGATGAGCTTGACTTACCTGAAAGTCCTTTTCCTGGAGTACGCTCTGTTGTTGTGAGAGTGAACCCTCCCAGACAACCAAGACCCCGGAAGCGAAGGGATAGGACCCCAGAATCTCTTGGTTCACCAGAATCTATCGTGCTGGAGGAAACCCCCAACAAGAAGCAACAACTGGATGAAATCCTACAAGACTTGGAATGCACTCCTTCTTTATCATCCTCATCTAGTTCGTCATCATCGCCAAGTTCTTTGTCATCTGAGGAAGATAGTGATATAGGAATTGTGAGTGGCAAAATTACAAAATCAGATAAATACAATAAGAAACGTGTAGAGCAAGTGGATAAAAATAGACCTAAAGAACTAAAAGCTGTAGCTGACAAAACAAGGAAAATAGAGAGTGATAAAAATAAGGATGTAGGAAAGAAGATGGTTAAAGAGGTGGCAGTAATAAAGAAAACAATGGACAGTGATAAAAAGAGAGAAAATAGGGAGAAGGAGACTGAACTTGTGAAACAGAATGCTAAAAGAAGGGAATCAGGTGTAGAAAATAGTGTAAGAAAAGAAGAAAAGAAACATAAAGATAATATGAAGGAGAAGAGATGTAGTTTGAGTAAAGAAAGGGAGAAAAGAAAAGAAAAGGAAAAAGAAGCTGATAGTGATTTAAGTCTGTGGAAAGAAAAAGACAAACAGAAAGAGACTGTGAAAGCTAGGACAAATAATAAAGAGAGAGAAGAGGTGAAAAGAAAAGGAACAGAGACTAAGAGAAGTAAGGGAATAGAGACAGTGAAAGTAAATAATGAAGTAAAAGGAACTGAAATAGAACAGGAAAGTGCTAATAAAACAGACTGCGAACAAATAGTAAATAAGGTGGAAACAAATAAGACTGTTGAGGAAAATGAAGGAGCAGAGACTGCAGTAACTGAGAAGATAATAAGAAAGGAAAGCAATACATGTAGTAGTAAGGAAGTTATAAATGTAATGGAAAGTGGGGAAGTTGGAGAAGAAAGTGTAATTAATAATTGTCGATAAATAAATAATAAGGAAGTTAGTGATAGAAATATGGAACAATGTAGTGAAAAGGAAGTTGAGAATGAAACTGAAAAGAGGACAGAAAGTGGTATAGAAGAGACTGTCAATGAAAAAGAGAATGACATGGAGAAGGAAATAGAAGTTGTAAAGGAAGGTGTAATTGTAATTGGAACTCAAGAAATGGAAAGTGTTGAAAATACAGAGACAGTAAAAGAGACTGGAACTACTGAAAAAGATAATGAAGAAAAGAAAGACAAAAATAAATATGGAATTGAAAATAATGTATGTGAGGAAAATGCTGAGGAAAACACAGAAATAAATGATATAAATGAAACTAATATACGGGATGAAAGAAATGACAAAGTAGTAGAAGAAATGAGTCAGACAATGAGTGATAAACATATTGACACACAAAACACTAACATGGACAAAACTAAAGTAGATGGAAAGTACGAAGAGCAAGTCAAATTTGATATACAAAGTGAAAGAAGGACTGGAACTAAAGATATTAAACAGACTGAGAAACTGGAAAATAAAAGAAATGTAAATGAAACAGAAAGTCACAAAGATAAAAAGGATGAGCATAAAGGACAGAAAGATATAAGTAAGAGTAACAAAGTTCAGGGTAAAATTAATAAACCAAAGGTGAGAGAATTGAAAGAAAAGGACAACAAACAGCCCAATATAGTTACTAAAGAGAAACAGACTCAAAGTAAACAAATACAAAACAAGAGGGATGTAGATAAGGCTAATAAGGCAAAGAAAGTGTTAAGTGATAAAAACTCAAATATGAATAATGATAAGAATGTGAATGAAGTGCAACCAGTGACAGGAAAAGAAAATAAAGTGCCTGAATCAGATGCCAAAAAGAAAGTAACAATAAAGGAGTACAAAGCACGAAAACTAGAAGAAAACAGAAGTGAACAAATTCTTGAAAACATTATGTGTGAAATGACAAATACGTATGCAAATATTAATATTTTATCTCCCATCCAAGATATGCAGACATCAAGTTATATTGAAACAATTAATGCTGTTGCTAGCATTACACATGATACTGTGGAAGAGACATATGACAAAGCTGCTGATGTTGTATCAGAACATGCCATGGATGTGCTCCATGAAGTGATATTGCAGGATATGGACCGTATGTTAGATCAAGAAATAGACATATATGTTAATGAACAAGCACAGGAAGATATAGAAGAGATAGAAGTTAATAGAAAGGAAACATCACAGAGAAGAACGGCCGATAAGAGGAAAAACGCTGAGGCAGAAGTTAATACCATAGGAACAAAAAGGAAGTTTTATAATAATACGGAAAATTATGATAGTGAAAGTGAAATTGAACAAGATGAAGACCTTAAATTCATTGCAAAAATTCAAGGAAATAAAGTAATTCTAAACATCGGTGGTGCCAGATTTGAAACGAGTTTTCCTACATTGCAGAAAGATCCTGAATCTCTACTATCTAAACTCTTTACTAGTGACTCACCAATTATTCCGCAAGGAAATAGTGTCTTTATTGACAGGGACCCTTCCCATTTCAAGGTCATCTTGAATTATCTAAGGTGTGACATGGACATTAATCCAGCAATCTTGCCAAAAGAAAGGAAACACCTCCTGGAATTGAAAAAGGAATGTGAGTACTTTCGAGTGAAGGGACTCAGGAAAACTGTGAAAAGACGCCTGAAGTTAACCACTGAACTGTATGGAATGGATTGATGACTATAGACTAGCTTAACGTTCACTAAGGCTGTTGTTAGTTTGTTTCTATAAACAAAGAAATTTGCTGCGGTTCATATCCATATATGAACTGAACTTTGCTGCGGTTCATATCCACATATGAACTGAACTCAGATGTGAACTGATGCCAGATGCTGAAGTCTGAACAAGCAAGAAATCGTGAAATGAAATTGTTATCGCGTTTGTAATTAAAACTCGTGAATCTTATGCGATTTAAAATTATACAACTTAAGTTCTATAAACAATAGTAAACCAACATGGAAATGAAGGGAGACGAAAATTTACCATATAAATCAGGGACAATTATTTCACGAAACCACATCTAAAAAACCAACAAGAAGACTCTGGAATTAGTTTAAGATTAGTTTAAGTTTCCAAACTGTTTATTATTTTTAGATTATTTTGGTCAAGAATGCATTATTCTGAAATTGTTAAGACAGATTTTTTTTTTTGAACATTTATTAGTGGAAGAATCAATTATCTGAGCTTTTCTAAATTTTTGTAAAGTACGCTTTTCTCTCAACAACAATTTTCTGTAAACATAAGGTTAACTGTATGAAAAAAAAATCCTGTTTCATCAGCCATTTAAGAATTTTAATCATGATATAAAATTTGAAATCTGGCATAAATGTTAATTGAGCGACCTTTCAATTGACATTATCATTAACAGCATTTATCTGAAGCATTTTCTTAAATTTGATAGATAAAGTTGGTTAATAATATGTATAATTGGCAGGCATCTTTTTCACAATTCAAAGAAAAAATCATTATTATGTATAAAGTAATAATAACATCAGTCTAAGGTAAAAGTTTATTGTTAGGATGGCTATTGTTACTAGGAATGATATGAATTGAACTGAAAACAGTTGTAAATTGAGTCAGATATGTGTTGTTCATGCATTTCAAGTATTTAAACATTTCTGTTTCAAGAGTAGACTCCTAGTCAAAGAGTTACCTCATCCGGAGAAGCAGACAGGAATTCATGCAAGTTAATAATACATTAATTTCAAAAAAAAAAAAAAAAAAAAAAAAGGAAGGCAGGGGGCTTTTATTACAATTAGTGCGGTATGTACAAGCACAAATTAATGCTGAAAGTTACAGTACTGTTAAGAATTCTTGAGCGATTACTTAAGACAAATAATATATAAAAACGCACATCAGATTCTGTTCTATGTGACTTTCAGGGTACTCTCAAATAATATCAGATTTTGGTGTAAGTGACTTCCCAGGGTACTCAAATGATTTATTGTTGTGCAAACTATAATAATATTGATAAGTCTCTACTGAAAATCACTGAAATTTCACTGAGATTAAGTGTATATCACTAAATTCCAGTGAAATGTCACGGATATTACATTGACCTTTTCAGTAGGGATGTTGTTTCAAAACTTTTAAATGATAGTCAGTTATCATATGTGTGATTCTGGTATTCTATGTTTAAATTTGTGAGTGACATAATGTTGGTAATGGTCAAAATGTATAATGAATGTGTTTGAAATGCATGACAACTCTTGTATGTTTATTCTATTGACTGTCAATGTTATATTATGACAAGACATGTATAAGATTATTTTTTTCTCTAATGACAGTCATGAAGTTTGCTCTGACTTCATAAAACTTTGAGGCACAAACTCATCTGCCTTAATTTTGGATGGATTTCGATTAACCAGCATCGACGTTCGCTTGAAATCAGGGTAGGCACTGTATGAACAGTAGTATAAGAGTCTCTCTGGATCCAAATTCTTACTTTTGCTGTTCTCATATCTGAAATTCAATATGTGATTGAATATAGAGGTTGTTAGCTCACATTGAAGTTAAATGTAATGTTGAATGCTTAGAAAATGGAATTGTTCAAATATTGAGCAAACAGTTGTGTTTTAAAGAATGGTTAAATTGCTCTTATTGTTTGGTGCCTCAAGGTAAAAATTACACATGTATATACATTTGACATTGAACCGATAGCTAAAAAGAAATTACAGCATAATAGCCAGTTGCCTCCCTGAAATAATTGTGACTTTAAGATAAGGATATTTCGACTTTCCAAGCTATGTAATACTTACTTAACAATCCACATGGGATCCATGCCTATTCAAGGTAGGGGGCTGTTGTAACGGCGTCTGGCTATTGGCTGTTATTTTCTCATATTGTTCCATGATTACAATAGTCATGTTGTTTTCATATCGTAAACACGATCTTGGATTCGCGAAGCGAACCATGGTCAAGCGAAACGTGTGTCAACTTCGCATCGCATTTTCCTTTCAAATACAGTTTGACAGCGAGATTTCACGTCTAGATTAAAAGATTGGAATGCTAAATAAACTAAGCATACCCTTTTTAGCTACTATAATCCATTTTTATAGCTGTATTTTGCATCTATTCCTATTCAAAAGTTCGATTTCTAAGCTGTCATTCGCGCTTGTTTTGGTTTCCATATGTAACTAAACCATAAGATCCGAGTGTCCCGCATAGTTGCTATGCGCGTGTACTGGTTTCCGCTTAATATACTTTTCAATACGGAGCGCATGGGCATCTGGAAACCCGTGGACGCTATAAATACTGGAACGAAGGCAGAGCAATTTCAGTTGCGACTGTTGGCAACTGCTGTTTGTTTGTTCAGCCTGGGTTTGCTGAGTTGAATTAAATATTCAAGTTGCTTCTTGATTGTTGGCGAACTATGCCAAGAAAGAAGCCTGCAGAGAAATCTGGCCCAGATAATGTATGAATAAACTTTGTTATCCATCTCCACCCACTCCTATCAAGGCGAACTTTCCGCCAAGCTCGGCTGAAACTCCTTTCTTCACTCTTTCACTTCTTCCTCGGCGAAGTTGGCGCATGGTTTTCAATATTAAATTAAGATATAGGTTTTTACTAAACATTTATAATACTGAATAATGTTTGATGGCAGATTTGGCTGAAAAGTTAAGCTTTACGCCAAGCTAGGCATAAGCCCTAATACGCCGAGGTAGGCGGAGTACAACACACCGAAGGTTGGCTTGTTGCAGTGTTGTGCGCTTGCGGAAAGCGTGTTGAAGCAACTTCTGAACTGTAAATAAACAGCTTATTATATGTCTGTAATTGTTCTGACGCCTACCTAGGATGAATTATGCCTAGCTCGGATAAGGTTTCTTTTTTAAAATAAATATATTGGTTTGTTGATTTTTCTAAGTACATTCTGCCTAGTTAGGCTCACCGCATTCATGTCAAGATAGGCGAAGGGTACGTCATTGACAGTCTACCTTGTTGCAGATTTATGTGCTTGTCAGCACATGTTGTAGCAACTTGTGGAGTGTTATTAAACTGGCAGAGCCTATTTTCACATGTTTTCTTAATGGAATTGTACTTGCGCCTTACTGGGACAAGTTCCGCCTAGCTAGGCATAGACGTTCTATATAGGTAGCATAACAGTGTAGGTAATAGTAACTAATAAGGACTTATTTCACCTTGATAAGAATCAGTGCATTTTCCCCAAAATTATAACTTATTAAATAATGTTTGTTCGATATTTTCTCCAAATAGACGTGAATATTGTTACGCCAAGGGAGGCACAGAAGTAACATTATAACAGTCTAGCTTGTTGCAGTGTTGCGCTTGTTAGGAGCGGTTTGTAGTAACTCGTAGACTGTAAACGAATTGGTTGACATTATAAATCTTACCAACTATAGTTTTATTCAGGTTGTTTTTTTTTCTGCCTACCTCGGGGAAATTCCTCCTAGCTCGGCGTAGCTATTACAAGGCATATAACAAGATCATTAAAATTGCAAGGTTAAGGCTGAGTATCTGTTCATAAATATTCAGATTGATTATATTGTAACTACCAACTTGTTCTTATAAATACAATGTTAGAAAAGGTTATATAATATTTAAAAGTGAAATAACCTTGGCTGATAAATGCGCTGAATTTAAAATCAAATGTACATTATCCTTTAATGTTCTGAAATCAGTAGAATATTACTTGTATTATGACAGCTCTCGGTTCCATAACTGAATCTTCATTGCATTAAGTAACAAAGTTATTGCTAGTTGGTTTGCTTATATCCACATCCGAAATTGTTAAGGGCAAATTTAACAAATTAAGAAAATTAAAAATGGCTGGCTGTCTATTCGTTTCCCAATAGCACTGAATGCGACCCAGGTCGTACCCACAGTTGTAATTGTAACGTCATCACCACTTCCTGACCTGTCTAAAGTATTTCAGTTACTTGCCCGACGAGGTGGTCCCGTTACAATATCCCTTCCTAGCCGAGCCGCGTAGCGCAGTCGGTAGGGCGCCTGACTTGTAAGCCAAAAGTCCTGGGTTCGATACCTGGTCCGGCCATTTACTTGCATTTTCCCTTTAGCTGATTCAAGAAGGGCAGTTGTCAGTTACTGGTGAAAGTAAGTGCACTTAGTACTAGTTAACCGCTTAGGAGGTCTAAGTCTGCCCAGGAATAGTATGGTTAGCCTAGCGGTTAACTGACCGTCCCGACATGACCATAGCTAGTTACCATGGACGTTAATCGATAACAAAACAACATTATCCCTTCCTATATTTTTAATAGTATTTTACTTGTCCGGAGCATATCTCTGAAAGTATTAAAGGGAACAAAATGGAACTTCACATTTTGATAGAGGGCAATGAGGAGAAGTGCACAGCACAAAAACCCGTAACCCTATCACGAGTAATTGCAAAGATATTTCCCTTCCTATAGTTTTCCAGTAGTTTGCTTGTCCGAAGCATATCTCTGAAAGTATTAAAGTGAAATAAACAAAATGTCACACATTGACAGAAGGCACCAAGAGGAAATGCAGAGCACAAGAACCATAACCCTATCACAAGTTATCACAGAGTTAGCTCCCTTCCTAGCTTTTCCAGTATTTTGCTTGTCTGGACTATATCACTTAAAGTGTCAAAGGAAATGAAATGAAACTTAAATATTGATAGAGGACAATGAGAGGGAGTGCAAAGCACAACAACAATCAAAATTATCACAGATTATTTTGGAATTACTCCCCTTCTTATTTTTTATCGGTAGTATGCTTATCCGGAGCATATCTCTAATAAAATTTAAAACGATTTAATGAAATTTCACACATTAATAGAGAACAATAAGAGGGAGTGCAGGGCTTAAAGACATGATTCTACTGCCGAAATTTTTGTGTTATTTCCCTTCTTAATTATATCTTATTCATTTTCTTGTCCAGGGCATGTCTCTGAAAGTATTAAAGGTACCTAAAGAAAGTGTTAAAATCCCTAAATGACATTTCACATATTAAAAGAGGGGAGTTTCATCAGGATACCCATTTCACTACTGCACACCTTCGGGGAGCATCCATCGGTTCCACGGATTTTCTTGTCTATTTTGGCCATACAGTGAATCTGAAACTGTATAAAAGTGTGCAGTTCGTGTCACATTTCAAACCTTGGGCAACACTTTATACAAGTCTGCCTCTATGAGCCAAGTTATCCTACAATTGTCAGTACCTGAGGCGCCATCTTACCCAAGGCAGTAGGCGGGTGCATCCATGTAGTATGGACACATTTCTAGTTTAGAAACTCAGATATCTGCATTTGAAAGAAAGATATCCCTAATTAACGCCCAGATATTTCTAATTGAAATACAGATATCTATAATTATCTAAAACAAAGATATCTGCAATTAAAATGAAGACACCTGTACTTCAAATACAGATATCTGTATTTTAGATGCAGATATATTTATTTATGAATCTGATTATTTTCAACTTTTATTTCCAAATCTATTGGGCCTGGCTTTTTTAACAGAAATGAACTCTGAATAGACCATTTATGTACAGTGAAGTAAATGAAGATGTATCTATTTCGACCATGAACACTTATATCTGTAACTGAAATGCAGATATCTGTTTTTAAAATTCAGATATCTGAATTTCACAAATACAGATATCTACTCGTTAGCTACAGATATCTGTATGTCAAATGCATATGATTGAATTTCAACTTAGTAAGAGATATCTCTAACTGAAATGCAGATATATATATATTATGACTAGAAATACAGATATTTGCATTTTCATTTGAGATATCTCTATTCAGTTGCAGATGCTTTTCAATTAGAGATATCCATAATTACAAAAATACAGATATCAATAAATATATATATATTTGAAATGCAGATATCGCAATTCATGTTCCCTTTTGTGATTTGTTTTTTCGTATTCAACAAACAGGTCTTTTGGTGACTATATGAAGTAAGTAGTATTGACTTTTCACCTACCGATCCGTTCTACAGCAATTTTATAATATAAGTATACATATTTTGGCAGTGTTTCATGTACAAGCCACAAGTGTCCTGTCCGTAGATTTTTTAATTTGGGCACATTTATTTCCTCCCGTTTATCTTGCATTTCATTTTACAAACATATCTAAATGGCATACTGTCTGAAAGGCCATTGACTTAACTTTTCAAAATTGTAAACCATTTGAAAATCTGGTGACCCACAGAGAAACTGGACTAAACAATACAAGGTGTACCCCCTTATTATGTCACGATTTTCATTTAATGAAACAGGAAATAAAACAAAAAATTGTATTTTTTCCTCATAAAAGTTTTAGTGTTGATATGTTGTTATTCATAATTAATTATCAAAAATTTATTCTTGCTTTAAGTTGAAAATAAAAATGTTTAAAAAAATGGAGGCTGTGTTCTTTTTATAAGTCAAAGACAGCTTGTTTAACAAAAATGAATAGCGGAGTTTAAAATGTTATAGGTGACATGTACATTTTCTAAAACTGCTACATCTGTAGATTTCAGAAATAAAATAATTAAGTATCTCAGAAGACATTGTCATAATTAATCAACTCTGGTGAAATATAAAATTTCATCTGATCTTAGCTGAGGTGCTTGTAGTTGTGATTTTTGTATCCGTTTAAGTCTCCAAAGTTCTGCATGTGGTTAACGCGTCTAGGCAGAATTCATTTTGAAAAGCATTTCAACCTTGATATTTGATGACAAAGTGTGGGTTGGTGTGGATATATGGTTGTAATGAAACTGACAAAGAATAGGGAGAAAATGTTTTTAAAAATGACAAATAGCAACACCAAATGCTATTTCTCTGGTTCCCCGTCGAGCGATGCAATGTAAACGAAAACGAGACATTGTATGTTGACCACATAATAATTATTTAAGTTTATGTTATTGAACGTACGTAATTTCGGTTGCCAACTAAAATTTTAACACTTTTCCGAACAACTTAAGGACGTTTTAACTACAGTATTTACAGCTGGCCAACCATGTTAATTTACCATGACGAAGCTATAGTTAATAGCTTGCAGCGATACCTCACAATAAAATTTTACATGGTCTTATACCAGTGAGGATGCAATGGGGTGGATAAACACCGATTTGCAGTAAATACAAAATCTGCATAGAATGCTGAAAATATAGCAGATCTTCCAAAAGCGTTATCAAAAATGTATTATATGGCCAAAGGTCCTTTTAACGTTTTACGAAGGGCGTCCTGGCAATTATTTTTACAACTATTTCATAGAAGTCTGTGTCCATATGTTTTTTGCAAGAACACAGTGGAGTCTACGTTTTCAAGCTTGAACAAAGGTAAGGAGGAAATTTCTCAAAAACTGACACAAATCAATTCCAGATCAAACCCAAGACACCATATGGTAGAGGGACAACACAAACCTAGTCATCACAAAAGACAACACCAGCGGCAGCCATGTGAACACCCATTTCCTATGTAGGTAGACAACGGGCTAGCCTGAACTTCAATCAATATATCAATAACAGACATAGCAACTAACAACACATAAAACAACCAAAAAGAAGCAAAACACAACTGAGGCCTTGGAACGGCCAGTAATTGAAGTACGTAGGCGGGGAGGGGGGGGGCTTCACCGGTTTTTGGTCGACCAACCCTCGTCCGTTGTTCTACCTTGGTTCATTAGATACTAGTTGTTCAACCCAACAAAAACAACTACCGCCCACACAACAGTCTTACAAAAAGAACCAACCCTGACAATAAGAACAAATTATACGTTAAACGTTAAACATATATTTTTACCTATTTTCAATTTTATAATGTCATGGCTAGCTTAACATAACAAACCAAATATAAAAACCTTCAACGCGACAAACAACACATGAAACAACTAAGAAGAACCAAAACAGAAGTGCTGCCTTTGGACGGCCAGCAACAAAATTACTTGGGGGCTTTACCGGTTTTCGGTCGAGCCCTCGGTGCTGCTTTGGTTCAGTAGACACTCAGTTGTTCGGTTTACTTGGAATATTCCTTACTCATAAGTGTAATATCGCAGGAACATAGAAATCAAAATTAAACCTAAAATAAAAAAAAAAAAACATGAGGACTCACAGAAATAGCAACACTGAAAATTTGGAGCAGAAAACAACTACCAGTTAAACCACGGTGGGACCGACCCAAGACATCCCGAAACGGGTGTCTGATGCCAACCGTCTTTGTTAGTATTAAATCAGGTTGCATTTGGCGCATTCATTAAGTCTGAGGCCTGACCCACCGTCGTGCAATCGAAGAGGTAAGCAAAGCTGTTATCCTTAATTGGGATAACCACCAAGCATGCAGTTTGTCGCCAAATATCCATATTATAACTAATCTTTTTATATCGAATTATTATCTTCTAAAATGATAAGGAAAGTCATTTTTTCCAAATATTTTTCTGAATTTATAAAGTTCACTTACACACCTGTCTTGGTTACAGTAATGAAGTATTTATACTGTGTGTAAGATGTAGGTATATCTGCCTATCCTATATTTAAAGAATGCATTCTGTATATATGCACCATATACATAAGATAAACTAGTTTTCATCCGGTATATCTAACAATTTGAGAAAAAATGGAGTTGGAACAAATAATTGCAGGGACGCTCTTCTTAATGCTTTACAATTCCCCCAGACATAAGTACATTTTACATAAAGATGCTATTTTTTATTTATCTTTTTTTAGATGTTTGCGCATAGAATTTCCCTTTGATCTTTCTTTAGAAAGACCCTTTTTTTAAACAGCATGTTCCTCTGTTTTTGTATTCTAAATTGTAGATAAAAACAAAAATGAGAAATCTGCTTTCAAGGAAAGGTTAATTTCTATAGTTTCGTTAAGAGTTTTGTTTTTACCGCAAATCACCGCCTTAAAATGTCCAAGTACTTTGCCTCAGTAAATATGTTCTAATAATGTAACTTTCACTATTATACAAAATCCAAATGCACTTTTATTAATTGGTACTGTACAATAGTTTACGTCATAAAAGTACTGTATTCAAAGTAAATGGGTACAATTTCAGGAGGACCATCTCTGTCATTTTCAGTTTTGCTTCCCTTGAAATTATTTTTCCCCTCGGAGCATTTTACCATAAAAGTTTTAAGGGTGGATCAAAGTTTTGAATAGCTACATCATCCAGATCAGAAATCGGAAAGTCCAAAAAATGTTTCTCATTTTTTTTAAATGGTGAACAACAAGGATGTGTACAATACACTTGAGGCTTGAATTCAGTCTGAATTCAGACTTTCTCTGATTTATTTACTTTTCGTAAATTATACAGAAAAAAGCCTGGTCAGTGTTTGCAGACACACAGGCTGGTCTGATTCTTGTGTTCAGTATTCAGACCAATACTCGAGGCGTGTCTCAAGCTTTAGGTTTTTGACTCTAATTAGAACACTGACAGTCCTCTTTAAAGTCAAACATCTTGTAAAGTTCAAATGATAAGGTTGTTCTGATAGTGGCCATACAATATCACAACCATTCTGAAAAATATGAGCCGGGACACGAGAAAACCAACAAAGTAGTTGTGCGTCGAGCGCAGACTCAGATCAGCCTGGGCATCCGCCCAGTCTGACCAGAATCTTCGTTAAGTGCTTAAAGGGTAGCTAAGGGCCTCAGCTACCTACATGCGGACAGCGAAGACTCTGATCAGACGGGGCGGATGCCCAGGCTGATCTGTGTCTGCGCTTGGCACACAACCACTTTGTTCGCTTTCTCTTGTCGCGGCTCAATTATACTGTTGGAGTGACAGTCAATTGACTCTACTATATTTATCAAATACCTTTTGCTGAAAAACTGTCGTCAAAACTGGTTATTTTACGCAGAAGTTTTTATTGTCAGTTTAAGGAAAGGTATGCAAAGTATGAAGGATGCCTTACGGCTTGCGCACCTATTATGTTAGCACAGAGGCTTATAAATTACTCACGTAGTTATAAGCCTCTGGTTAGCATTAATAACAAATTGACCCAGAATAACAGAGAAAATGTATAACTGTTTGACTAGTCAATGCAAGTCCTACTGGACCCAAAGTTTAGCGGAAACATTACGGTAAATGGGTACACTAGTCTTTTAGATGAAGCTGCTCTGTCATTTCCAGTCTTGCCATGTTAACCCAATGCATGCTGGGTATTTTTGTTGTCTGCTGAAATTGTCGTCTTCTTCAAAAATCAAGAATATTTTGACAAAGTTGGTCTAACTAACTCTTGTAGAAATGATGTCTAGGCAGTAAACAGTTTGGATCTCAGATCAGGCCACAAGTTTGTGTGGCCTGATCTGGATCCAAACGGTTTGCCCAGATTCCCACAAAGGGGTATCGCGAATGGAATGGGTTAAGGGGAAAAAATGCTCCCCTAGGATCATAGCATATGCAAATAACATATAACCTGATAGGCAACATATGATTGGCCAAAGCTGACCTGAGAGCCCAAGCAATTTGTGTAGGCTTACAGGATCGGTCTGATCGTTTTATGCACTGGCAGCCTTTTTCTGCCTCACGTTTTCGATAAATCTCCAAAC
Organism: Ctena decussata; assembly: GCA_963989385.1. Classification (NCBI taxonomy): domain Eukaryota; kingdom Metazoa; phylum Mollusca; class Bivalvia; order Lucinida; family Lucinidae; genus Ctena; species Ctena decussata. The sequence continues at coordinate 62,878,114 of OZ022500.1, forward strand.
ACAAGGGTTGATCCAAAAGTAATGTCACGGTATCCATTATGCGCTTATTCATCGTACAATTATTATAAAAAAATATATCAAGATGTAATTCAATTCTGATTAACAGAATAAATATAAAGTTGGTTTTTTTTACGTTCCAACTATGTAGACGTTTAAAGTACGCCACCGACGCCATCGCGCCGCACGTTAGAATAACTTCGATTACATGAACATAATTCCCAAAGGTAATTACAAATCAAAATCAAACTAACGTGCCAAATCAGATGAAAATTCGATACAATGACGAAATATATTTCTGGTGCCCATTGCTAAAACTTTGGTACCATCGTTGCAGTTTGAAGTTCGCTAGTTAATGCTAATGTTGGTACTGCCGAGTCGAAAAAAATGTTGTTTTCTGACAAACGTGCCAGCGCATATTTTTGCGGCTTTGCCGCAAATGGATGATATCACCATTAGAGACTCAAGAACGATTTAACTAAGCATGCGGTGATATAACAGTGGTTATAAATTTTGTGTTAAGATTCATTCAGAGCTATAGTGATAGAGATGCTTCGCTAGAGGATCATCTGAAAACTGGAAGACCTTATGTGCAGTGTCAGACAATAACGTGATGCTTGTTTAGACCCCATATAATGAAGATCGATGTTCTGAAATTCGAATATTGTGTGAATTCTTAAACATGAGCTGCGGGGCTGTTCAAATAATATTGAAAAATGAGATAAACATGTGTGAACAGACATAAGTGCTATGCTGGAACAGCGAAGTTGCTACTTCAAACATGACACAATATCGAAACTTCACCTTGAACGTCAAGGTCGTTATTGGGGTGCGGCGCGTGTCGTTACCACGCTTTCCGTCTATCTCGATATCTCGATAACTGCAGTATATTGTTATGACTTTTTCAGGCCATTATACAAATAGATTAAGGTATTTGTACTTGAAATTTTATTGCTTTCTTTTCACTCTACACGATTTTATGGCTGCAGTGACATTAGTTCTTGATCAACTATCGTAGTGCATGCAAGCACTGATTTTCTAATGATAATATTACATTTCTTTTAATTGGGTCAGCCTCTAGAAGCCAGACGAGAGTTGTTTAAGGAAAGCGTTATCAAATAGCGTTCTGTAGCGCTTTGCCTACACTACGCAACGATTGTGCTGTCAAAAAGCGCTTTTCTGTCGCCTTGCGTTGCACAGTGGTGAAATTTGCCTCGTTTTAAAAACATGTAAACAGAAAGCGCTACAAAGCGCATTGCCTATGCAACGGTATGTTACAAAAAGCGCTTTTTGAGGCAGCTCCAGGAAGGTCACGTAGCGCTACGAAGCGCATGATTAATTTTAACTTAATAGTATTTCAGGCCTTGTCACATTCAGAGCTTAGGGTTATGATGGTTCATATAACTATACTATATCAGGCACGTAGCTAAAAATTGTTCATATTACTATATAAATCAAACCTCATAGCACAAATGAGCTAAAACGCCTCGGATAAGAATGATTTTTTCACTATACTATACTACTTGGCCTAGTAGCAGATAGGAGCTAAAAAGCCTAAGGTAATAATAGTTCATATTAATATCGTTTATCAGGAGGCCGCGAAGGCGTACAGGAGCTAAAGCGTCTGCAATATTTATGACTCCTATCACTATACTGGATCAAGCCACGTACGTAGGAGCTAAATAGCCCATGGTAATTACGGTCCATATTTACATAGTATAAAAGTAAAGGGATATACCACAATATACGGGACCCATGTGGATACATACCTTTATAATGGCTTGATGTCCGAAAATATATACAGACAGAAAATTTCATCTTTCGTCTACCCATTGTGATATAAAATGTTCCCGAAATCCATTTAGTTACTGCATAGTAATACCTCAGACATGAGTACCAGTTCGTTTTTTTTCAAATTCCAAGCAGCCGCTCAGTTCATGACACGGACACACTTATTTTGCACACGTCACTTTGCTGAGAGGCACGCCAAGGGGAAATTATAAATTCTGGATACGTCTGTATATAGACTAGAATCCACATTTTTTAGAGTTCAATCCCGGATTTCAATGATATTGCTTTTCGCCAAGAATGTATGTCTGTTAGTTCAATATCAACATAAGAGTATTTTAATACATTTAAAATGTGGATACTTGTCTATATAGGGATGTATCCACATTTTTAGGTTTCCTCATAAATCCAGTTTTTTATTAAAGATCAAATAAAAATAAACCTGCTGTTTATTCCGTCTTAGACATCAGCGTATTTGATTACCTTAAAATGTGGATTCATCCCTATATGGACAGAAATCCACGTTTTTCAGATTTACTTTTTCTTGCAGGACGAAAGTAATGGCAGGAAAATGTGTTTATTTAAAAATACTGATCCAAAGATGTCTCTTCTTTCATGATACTTAATCTGTTTCTTTTTTATGCTTACATGTACGTAATAAACCGTAATTAATTTAAATACGATTTATTCCGTAATTTACCCAACCCTAATTGGTACATGCATGAAGTATTTATTTTTATTGATTTCCCCTGATGCGCCTCTTATTTTGCACACGTCACTTTAAGCTCTATGTATACACAGTAGTTTACACACGGAGATCGATGGAGGCAGTTCGCGAAATGTGCTGACCCTAGTGTGGTTTGAAGAATTGCCACACCGACGCTATTGGTTCAGAATTATTGCTTTTGGTCTAAAATTGTAGATAAGATGTAAATCTTTAATAGCAAAACAGGATTGGCTCATTTCTCCGCTATATAGGCATGTGTCCACACTGGGTCCCCAATATCGTGGTTATTCCAAGTAAAGCTTTCTCAAAAAGCTTTGTCTACGCTTTGCAACTATTTATAGTTTATGCTTATCAAATAAACCATTGCAACCACAAAATTCTAAAATAAAACTTTTGTTGATATCTCAATAGCCGACCTGAAATCGTCATTTACTTTGGTGGATTTCAAGCACGGGTGCAAGTGGTAGGTATCATACCAGTCCATGATTGAAAAACAGTTTAAAAGGCCGTAAAATCTCGCCTGTCATTCATCTGTACCTTGTGATACATTATGCTATAATGCGATAGCATATGTGCGGTATTTCATACGACCGCTTAAGACATCTATGCGAACAGCTTATGGCCGCTCACGACATCTATGTGAAAAACGCCCACCCATGCGAACAGTTGCATGAAGGTCAAGCTGCACTGTAGGTAACTTATGACTATACTTCCCATGTCAAAAGCAAAAACCAGATAGTCTACGCCCAAGGGCGTAGATTATCAGGTTGCGTAGCGTCCAGAAGCTAAAATGCCTAGGGTAGTTATGGTTCGTATTTACATTAGTATATCAGGAAGAGTTGCATGTGTCATACCATATCCCTTGGACCCTAGCTTCTTAATTTTTAAAATGAAACAAAAGCGAAAACTTTCAAACATTTTATTGATTTTCCCGTCCAATGTCAAAATTTGAAGCTGAAGCTGAACTGTTTAACTCAATACTTTCTTATTGTCTTTCCAGAAGATTTATATCAAACCTGAAAGAATGAAATCAAAGTATTACATTGAATCATAGCTGTTTTTCTTTTTTGTTTCTTTCTTTTTTATCTATTTGTTTTTCGTATGTTAAGAATGACCATGTTTCTTAACCGATAGCTCTATGGGTTAAGTGATGACCATAAAGTGGTCTCAGTTTCGAGCCCCGCGGAAGGCGGAAATATCTCCAACAGGAAGCGAGGCTCTTCTATTGCACACAGATTTGCCATATCATCCTCGAATCGTCCTGATATGACTGAAATACTACATGTATAATAAGGACGTAAAATCGCATATCAGCCATTTAAAACAATTATAGTCAAATGTTAACATAGATGCCCAGCGTCCGATATAATGGGCAAAGCCACTGCATCTGATCTGAGGCTGCACTGTTTTACATTTACAGCAGTTCTAGAAAAATGATAAAAAAGTACTGACTCAGACATCCTTCAAAGATAAATGAACTTATCTTATTTAAACGATAAAAGTGAACACTAGCCACAAATATGTTTAAGCAATCTATACGATAATGCAACTTACGAGGATTGTATAGCAGTTGTTCTTGCACACCAGATAGAAAATGGCATTCTTTTCACCTGGGATAGATAATCTTTTCTTGCACACCGGATAAGGATATCCGCGTGCTTCCCCTGTACCTACAAATCTTATCTCACCCATGTTATCTCACCCAGGACCGGATAAAAATCACGAGCATTAAATGCATTGGTTGTAATGGAGGTCACGTATCTGCGTCGTCAAGTGACGTTCGCGTTTTAGATGATTTCGTCACGAAAACGGCAAAATGACGTCAGTTTATACATGCCAGACGTTGACGTAAAGAACCGAATGGCGGTCGTTGAAAACGGTGCTAAAATTACGCATTTTAACAAGTTATAAAGAAAATGCAAAACGTGGTGTGCAAGAAAAAGTATCTATCATGAGTATGAGGTGCGTATAGAAAAATCCGTAACTCGGGATCACTGTTCGGCATCACGTGACCCTCGTGACGGATTTTTCTATCCACATCTCATACCCATGAAAGATACTTATAATCTCACCCTGGTGGTATGACCCAGGACCGGAAAAAAATCACGAGCTGTCAGTGCAATGGTTATATATGAGCTCACGTACCCGCGTCGTCAAGTGACGTTGGCTTTTTAGATGATGACGTCACGACGACGATAAAAATGACGTCAGTTTATGCACGCCAGTCGTTGACGTAAAGAGCCGAATGACGGTCGTTGAAAGCAGCGCTTTCTTTCAAATCAAATTGAAACCTCTCAAGCACTAGAGTTACGCATTTTAACAAGTGTGTAAGTTAAAACAAAACGTGGTGTGCAAGAAAAAGCATCTATCATGGGTGTGAGGTGTAGATAGAACAATCGTCACTCGGGATCACTGTTCGGCATCACGAGGCAAGCCTTGTGATGCCGAACAGTGACCCTCGTGACGGATTTTTCTATCCACACCTCACACCCATGATAGTAACTTATATTCTTCAAATACACCTTTCCAAGCCACACCCAGAATGTCACTGAAACGTCACATGATGGTGACCAAAGCAAAGACAACTTAGCTTGTTACGTAGCCCCACAAATTAACCGCACGTATTTAATGTCTCACAAGAAGTACCTTATAGTGAATGAAAAGATGCAAATCTGTTAAAGGTAGGTGTGGTTTGTGTGGATCTGATATTTCATTCAAAGGCTATACAAAAGATTTAGCATTTTGCCATACCAGATAGTCTAAGCCAAAGATGAAAATTTCATGGCAATTTGTCGAGGTTTTTACTTTTATTTTTTAATTTATTTATTTATTTATAACAGTGTCTGACATTTTTAGCCTACTGGAGCCAAAAATTGGAATTTTGTTAGTAACATTTCAAATTAATTAGTGCTTTAAGAATAGATTTTGAGAAGCACAAAGAAATAGCGCTTAGGTTAACTGCAAAAGTAAACGTTAGTAACACCGACCTTACATTTCACTGATCGGATATAATTTACATACTAGCTAGATAAACTTTTATAACTCTGGTTCGTGGCATCGCTTTTCAAAGATCTAAAATGCGAGCATTCTTCAAAGAGTTTAGATGAAGAAAAATAACAAAAAATGACGCCGATTGACATGTTGAATCACTCTTTTCATGTAAAGCTTTGGAATTTATTTGTCAGTGCGCGGAAATCCAGTTAACTTGACGTGCAAATTTTATGACCTCGCTTTCATTGAACGTTAAGTGACGTCCACAAGGCTCAAAATGTCAAACACTGTCACATTTGAGCCGCGACACGACAAAACCAACAATGTGGTTGTGCGCCCAGCGCAGACTCAGATCAGCCTGGGCATCCGCCCAGTCTGATCAGAGTCTTCGCTGTCCGCATGGAGGTAGCTTAGACCCTTAGCTACCCTTTAAGCGCTTCGCGAAAAGTCTGAGTGGACTAGGCGCATGCCCAGGCTGATTTGAGTCTGTGCAGGGCGCACAACCACATTGTTGGTTTTGTCGTGTCGCGGCTCATTTCTTTATGTATTGTTATTTTAAATTGCCAGTATGAGTATCCTTTTATATCGTTTACATTCAGAAATGAACAAAATATCCCAACAGGCACATGACGTTGAAATGACGTCATACTGACGTCGATGTGCCTGATGGGTGTGGTACAAAGTTGTAAAATATTTTACGCCTTATGGCCTTTTCTTTCCCTTGAAATTGGACGAGTACCTTTGTCACTAGGGAAATCCTTTGTCGTATAACAAATGTATTTTCAAATCATTTTCTGTAAATTCCATGAAAAGTGTAGACGCTGATCAGACACCGCTTTGTGCGGCGTCAAATCTGGGTCTGCAATCTCTGCTCGTGTCTTCTAAATGGGACACTCGACGTTTACGGATTAATTTATCCCGTCTTATCAGATATGAAGCCTATAGAAAAACGTACCATTCATACCGCAGTCCAAGTTACTTTAAATCCTGTATAAGTGTCACTTTTGTCGCTGTTGAACTCGACGATTGCATGGGAGCTTGGTATCGTAAAAGTTGTGGGAGCAGTGTTTCCGCAATACGGACCTTAAAATAGCAATAGAAGTCACCAACAGTAATGAGAGCAGCCTGAGGAATAATTGCTCAGGCCCCGAGGTTATTAAACTTTTTTTTCACGCTCAACTCAGCTGAGCATGAAATTTCCTCTGCTTATGAATATGAAAATGTCAACTAATGTTGGCATTTTCATATTCATAAGCAGAGAAAATTACATACTCAGCTAAACTGAGCAAGACAACAACTCTACTTATCAGCAATTTGCTATTTACAAGCAGGTAAAATTTTATGCTCAGCTGAGTTGAGCATGAAAACGTTGTAGAACCTTGGGGCCAGATCGTCCTCCAAGCAATCTGCTCCGAGCATGTGTACATTTGCTTTTACAAAAAGAGTCATTGTATATTACAAAAAGCAAGCTGCTTATGCCAACCTTAACTTGCACATGACTTCAGGTCTTTCCTTACACGATGTAGGTCTTCCTCAGCAGCATTTTATTCACCAAAGCATGTAAGGTTTTGCGTTAAACGAAACAAAAAAAAAAAAACAAAAAAAAAAAAAGAAACGTCGAAAAACGCAAAAAAAAACAACAACAAACAATTTTTAGAAATACACTGGCGCTCACGTATTTGTACACCAAAAACGCGTTCGTACCGCGTTGCATGCGCGTGCTGCGTGCGTATCACCTAGAACCGCGCATCAGAGGTGTCTAGATGCGCCCTGACGCGTCTCGACGCGGGAGACGCGAATAATGATAAAATGAATATTCATGACTTATTCAATACGCGTACAACCGCAGATTGTACGTTGGCCTATTTATAATAGTTTTAAGATAGCTTGAAACAATAAAATTCTTCACTGATAATAAGTTACTAAGTTCATATTGTCCCAATCCCTCTACCGGGAATCTGACCGAAGCGATGCGCAGAAGGCGGGAACCATAAAGTAGTCCCACATTATCTGGGTCAATTTTTACAAAACTCGTAACGTCTCTATTTCTGAATTCAATGGGACTCATTAACTACTATTTAGACTAACTCTATAATAGAACTTCTAGGCTTAGAAACTATACATGACTTCTATTTTTCTTAACTTCTAAGCCCAGAAAAAACAAAAACAAAAAACAAAAAAAGTCACAACTTATTACACAACTTATCTGGGCCAGTACGGACAAATCCGGGCACACGGTAACCCTCGCTAAGAATAAACTGACCAGTGAAATTTGGACCCAGACTATTAGATCTATATTGAATTGAATGTTCAAACAGAACAATACCACAGGGTTTAATCGATTCCGCTAATTTTCGCTTCCTGCAGAGACTGTACATCATATTTGGCTTCTGCCGAGACTGTCCGCAAGTTCTTGCTTCCTGCCGAGACTTCTGTACATGATAAATGGCTTCCTGCAGAGACTGTCCACGTGATTATGCTTCCTGCCAAGGCTCTCGGCAGGAAGCAGAGTCATGTGGACAGTCTTGGCAGGAAGCCAATTTTTGAGGACAGAAGATTCTGCAGGAAGCAAGAGATCGCGGACAGTCTCAGCTGAAGCCAAGTATGATGTACAGTCGATCTCCGGCAGCAGCATACAGAACCACAACCAATGCCACAAATAAGCAATTCAAACGAACCCCCTTTTCAGTCTTAATTATTTCATTTTCATGGGGAATTTCAGGAAAAATTGGTCAAACTGCACAAATCGAACTCCCCTCAGCTAATTTGAACCCCCTTCCAAAAATTTCTGGATCCGCCCCTGGTCCTTGCCTTTGAGACAATGTAAAAACATTCGCATGCGTGAATTTTCTATACCTTCAATAACCCTGTTTGACTAGAGTTTTAATCCGAATTGAATCCGAATTCGCTTTGAATTAACTGTTTAATCTAGCAAATCTTATTCGAATTAAAAACTGATTTGGAGTACACTAATCCTACAGACTACCTTGGATCGAATCCGAATTAACTTTTACTTCGGATTAAAAGTCCTGTCTAAACAGTAAACCGAAGCAAATCCGCATTAAAATTTATTTTTGAACTGACCTCAGGCATGTTTAGGTCATGTTAACATTTGAGCAGGCTGCATTTACTTTACTGCGAAGTAACTTGCACCCAATTGGAAACATTTATTTTACTACGAAGTAACTTGCATTGAATTGGAAATGGTATAGTCTGAACAGACAAGTGGGTCTCTTCGGATTACCTTATTGCAGAGCAATCTGTGCCGTGTCCTGGCTAGGTCCAACGCAGTTCTATGGAGAAAAAAAAGGGGGGGAGGAGGAGGAGGGAACAAGGAGCAAATTCTTGGGTGGGGTACAAATTCTTTGGTGGGGAAGGGGGGGGCAAAAGACTGTTAGTAGGGTTGCACTGAAGTGGACCTGTGCAAGGTCCCGGGCAGGTCTCAGAAAAAGGGAGAAGCAAAATCTTTGGTGGGGAGCAAAAACTTCCAGAAACATTAAATAGCAATGGGAAAGAACCCAAATGGACTTGTGCCCAGATCCACATAAATCACTTCCCATGCACACAGCCTTCACGACCCACTGTGGGTTGGCTTTAGCAATACAATTCAGGGCTACTGGAAATGCATGGCATGAGAGGCACACTTCCGGCCATAATGCATCTTCCCCGAACTGCAGGCCTCCATCAGACTTCACTTTGTTAGTTCTGTCGGAACAAGCCCCCTGTCCTGGCTGGGCCCAGGGCAGGTCTAGGGGGGAAATGGGGAGCAAATTCTTAGGTGGGGAGCAAATTCCCTTATTAACTAATGCAATGGGCAGTGGGGGATAAGAGATTGAGGGTGATCTGGGATGCAGTTGTCTCATGTTTTTGTGGCCCTCATGTGTAATTGAGACTGCCTGGGTTACATCATGAATTGCGCCCGTTGGTCTCAGAGCGGACCGTAGCTTAATTCTGTTGGGAGGGAGGTAGGTGGGGTAAATATTCCTTTTGTGGCCTAGGACTGTAGCGTTTGTTCTAAACCTTATCTTGGTTTAGTTGGTTCCAAAATATATTGCATATTTAAAGTTTTAGGGGCCTGTATTTTCATGGGAGTTTTTTGAGTCTTCTAATATTTTGGGAAATGGAGAATATTATTAGTCAACAACAGGACTGTAGCTAATTTCTTATTGTGGATTGTTGGGAGAGGCGGGCAGTTTCATTTTGCTGTTTCGAGGGAGCAAATGTGATGAGCCTTATTATGGTTTATTTGGTTTCCAGGTAACTAAGCCTGGGTGTGAGATTAAGGAGGTTGGATACACATTATTTTTTGGAAGGGAAATGGAGAATATTATTAATAGATACGGGGACAGTAGCTTATTTCTTATTGCGGGTTATTCGAAAAGGCCGGCAGTTTCTTTTGGTTGTTTCTAGGGAGCAAATGTGATGAACCTTATAATGGTTCAGTTGGTTTCCAGGTAACTAAGTCTGGGTGTGAGATTAAGGAGGTTGGATACACATTATTTTTTGAGGGGAAATGGAGAATATTATTAATAGATACGGGGACAGTAGCTTATTTCTTATTGCGGAGTGTTCGAAAAGGCCGGCAGTTTCTTTTGGCTGTTTCTAGGGAGCAAATGTGATGAACCTTATAATGGTTCAGTTGGTTTCCAGGTAACTATGCCTGGGTGTGAGATTAAGAAGGTTGCATACACATTATTTTTTGGATGGGAAATGGAGAATATTATTAATAGATACGGGGACAGTAGCTTATTTCTTATTGCGGGTTGTTCGAAAAGGCCGGCGGTTTCTTTTGGCTGTTTCTAGGGAGCAAATGTGATGAACCTTATAATGGTTTAGTTGGTTTCCAGGTAACTAAGCCTGGGTGTGAGATTAAGGAGGTGTGATACACATTATTTTTTGGAGGGGAAATGGAGAATATTATTATTAGATACGGGGACAGTAGCTTATTTCTTATTGCGGGTTGTTCGAAAAGGCTGGCAGTTTCTTTTGGCTGTTTCTAGGGAGCAAATGAGTTGAACCTTATAATGATTTATTTAGTTTCCATGTAACTAAGCCTGGGTGTGAGATTAAGGAGGTTGGATACACATTATTTTTTGGAGGGGAAATGGAGAATATTATTAATAGATACGGGGACTGTAGCTTATTTCTTATTGCGGGTTGTTCGAAAAGGCCGGCAGTTTCTTTTGGCGGTTTCTAGGGAGCAAATGAGTTGAACCTTATAATGGTTTATTTAGTTTCCAGGTAACTAAGCCTTGGTGTGAGATTAAGGAGGTTGGATACACATTAATTTGGGGGTTGGGAAGAAATGGAGAGTATTATTAATAAACCAGAGGACTGTAGCTTATTTTCTTATTGCGGATTGTTGGGAAAAGAGGGCAGTTTCTTTTGGTTGTTTCTAGGGAGAAAAAGTGTTGAACCTTATAATGGTTCATCTAGTTTCCAGGTAACTAAGCCTGGGTGTGAGGTTAATGAGGTTGGATACACATTAATTTTAGCCTTTATTGTCAATAGTCAAAAGTTATTTATACGACTGTAGGGAAAGTCAGATTGTAGTCGTACAGATGGGTTCTGGGGCTTTTACTGGGTAATGGGAGTTTTTGTCATGAGCATTGCACTTAGTAGGGGATTAACGTGGATCCAGGGATTTTGGGAAATGGGTTTGGTAGGTGGTTAGCAACAGGGGCTTGAATTAGAGAAAATTTGGGTGATTTCTTTCCCTATTCTTAGACTATTGGAATCTATCTATATCCTGGCAATGATATTGGTTTTGTCCAGGTATTCAAAGACTGCCTTCTGTATTGTATTTGCATGTTTCTTTGTGGGAGACAGGAGCAGTCTCAGGTCTATTGTGTGATAGCCTAACTTGAATATGGCGGATTCTATGGTCTTGCCTTTGATTGTTATGGGGCCACACAGTCAAAGAAGATATGGTTGAGATCTTCTGCATCATTGCAGTGGGGGCATAGGGCGGACTGGTTACCGTAGTGAAGGCAGCCCTGCCCACAGTGTCCTAGCCTTAGTCGGAAATAGGCTATGTCGAAACGTCTATTGAGACTATATACGTCACATTAAAGTTTAACCTTTGGTTTGACGAAATGGAAGGTGTGGCCCTTGTTGCTATTTGTCATTTAAGATTGCCATTTTTCGGTTACTGCTTCATTTATTAGGGGATAAACGTCCAGTTTTGAGGGTTTGGTATGGTTGTAAGTGCCGGTGGTCAATAATTGACAACTGCCTTTCTTGAATCAGCGGAAGGAGAAACGAAGTATGTGGCCAGACCGGGTTTCGAACCCAAGACCTCTGACATGAGTCAGGTGCCCTATTGATTGCACTACGTGGCCCGGCGCCTTCAGCTGTAGGAGTTTAATTCCACATTCAACTTCTAAAGCATTAATTGGGGTGGAGTGGTATGCCCTCGTAGCAATACTGAGTGCTAAGTTGTTTTGGATGATGTATTGAGCTTTGAGAGTAGATGCTTGGGTGCCGAGTTATAAGCTTGCGCACCATAATCCATTTTACTGAGGATTAGGGCCTTATATGATGTCAATAGGATTTTTTATCTGCTTCATAGGAGGTGCCTGAAACCATCCTCATGAAGTTTTAGGTCTTTATTACATTTTTCAATCAGATTTTTAATATGCTGACCCCATGTTAGTTTGCTATCTAGGATCATACCCAGGAAGGTGATATGGTCACTAAATTCTATTTCTGTTCCAAAAAGGGAGAGTTTTTGAAGTGATTCAATATTAAGTCTTTTTTTAGTGAAAATCATAGCCTTTGTCTTAATAGTGGGGATTTTGAAGCCCCAGAGCTTGGGCCATATCTCGATTGTCTGGAGGGCTGATTGGAGTTTTACAAGAGAATATTTGGGAGAGGAGTGCTAGGTCCAGATGGCACTGTCATCTGCAAACTGAGAAAGAGAGAGGTTTGCCCCCCCCCCCCTCCCCCCGGGCATCATCAAGGGTAATTATTATTACATTGAATAGCAGCGGGATAGGGCTGAGGACACTGCCCTGGAGACAGCCATTTTCAAGTCATGTTGATCAGAGTTTTTTATTCCCCACCCTGACTTGAATTCGTTTGCCTTTTAAGAAGTTATGAATGCAGCGGAACATATTTCCATTGATGCCGAATTCGTTTAGCTTGATAAGGGTCCCTGAAGTCCATATAAGGTCAAATGCCTTATTAAGATTCAAAGTGACTGCCGCCTGGCACTTATTTTCCATAAATGCCATATTAATTTCAGATTCCACGATTTTAATTTCTGATACGAAAGGAATTTATGGCTGAAGAGTGCGATTTATTTCCACTTCAATGGCGAAGTGTCATGGGACTGTCCCAGTCGCATTTAGTTTTGAGTTGTCGGTCGAGTTTCTAGGCTTTTTTTTTTTTTTTTTTTCTTTTCTTTCTTTTTCGTTTATGGTTCAATTAAGACCAAATGAGCATTCGACATCAAGCTTGATGTAGACTAATGGCTCTTTCTTTCACATGATTGACTTAAAGTTGACCTCATTAAAATGCGCATTCAATACGCGATTTTGATTGGTTCCCGTACGCGCGCGTTGAGACGCAAAGGACTACGTCACTACCCGTATCGTGTGCGCAATTTTGATTGGGTCCATGAAATTTGCATAAAATGCGCGTTGCACGCGTCGCTTCGCGGTAGACGCAAAATTGAGAACGAATTTTCATTGGCTACCAAAATATTCGCGTCTATAATCACCGCGTATCCCGCGCGCATCAACTGCGTCCCCGACGCGTTTTGAATGTGTACAAATACGCGAGCGCTAGTGTAACAACTGCTTATGAAAGGAACCGAAAATCATCCAAAAATCTTCTACTTAGGAATTATCTCCCTTTTAGTTAAATTAATAACGATTTTAGAACTTCCAAATCTCCATAACCGTTCACCGTTTTCACACAGTGATCGTGCCAATTAACAATGCATATAGCACACATGAAATCTCAGCAACGTGTCTGCTCAGTGATGCTGGGATGTGCTGCGATTGTTAAAACATGAAGAACACGCGAGATACTGATTTTGTGACTTTTGAAATTTGGATACTGCCGCTTGCGGGACTGTAATTCATTGGCGCCTATGTACATTGAACGGATTTCCGTTCAGCGCACACCATTGCTGAATAACCGACGTTATTGAAACAAAGAAAACAAACACTAGAAACATGGTAACTAATAGGGCCCCGCCTTTATGAAACTGTTGACGCAATTTAAGTCGTATGTCCCCGACAAGGAATAACAATACCAGCTTTCTATAATCATGTTGTTCCTTCACATTCAAATTTTTGTTTGAAATTAAGCGTCTGGTAGTGTCATTAAGATATGGGCAAAAATACAAAATCATGATTGATTACAACATGGGCAACAACTCTGTGAAGCAGGAAACTGATGTTACCATTCTTATATTCTGCACAGCTTCAGGTCATCTGATGATGCTTTATATTTGTACCAAGTTTTATAAAAATATCCTCAAAGGCTTTAAAGTTATAGAGCGGACAAGACCTCCATACCTAAAATAACAAAGGGTTATAATTCTGTTAAAATTGAAGGTGCAGTTATGGTTCTTTTTCTCTGCACATTGTCTGATGATGTTTATATTTGTACCAAGTTCTGCGAAAATATCTTCAACTGTTTTAAAGTTAGAGAGCGAACACGTTTTCTAGACTGTAAACTACAAAGGGGAATAACACTGTATAAAAAGTAGATGAAGTTACAGTTCTTTTTCTCTGATCATTACCTGATGGTGCTTTATATTATTAACAAGTTTTTATGAAAATATCTTGATGGTTTTAAAGCTATAGAGCAGACATGGTTTCTATATTCAAAATTACAAAGGGGGATAATTCAGTAACAAATGTAGGCAGATTTAGCGTTCTCTTTCTCTGCACATCATCTGATGATGCTTTACATTTGTACCAAAACTTGTGAAAATATCTCTAATGGTTTCAGAGTTAAAGTGCGGACACAATTTCTGTACTCAAAATTACAACGGGGCATAATTCAGTCAAAAATGCAGGCAAAGGTATGGTTCTTGTTCTCTACACATCGTCTGATAATGCTTTACATTTCTACCACGTCTCATGAAAATATCTCTAACGGTTCCAGAGTTATTGAGCGGACACGCAATGATGACGGACGGACGGACAAACGGACAGACAGACGGACGGACAAGGTGATTACTATAAGGCCTCCGCAGACTTCGTCTGGCGGGGCCCTTATGAATGAAATGTCTGTGTGCATTTGGAAGTCAGATTATTGTGAAGCGGAGGTTTCATGTTTGTGTCAGTATATGAGCCGCGACACGACAAAACCAACAATGTGGTTGTGCGCCCAGCGCAGACTCAGATCAGCCTGGGCATCCGCCCAGTCTGATCAGAGTCTTCGCTGTCCGCATGGAGGTAGCCTTGACCCTTAGCTACCCTCTGAGCACTTAACAAAGAGTATGGTCAACCTTGGCGGATGCCCAGGCTGACCTGAGCTTGCGCTGGGCGCACAACCACATTGTTGGTTTTGTCGTGTCGCGGCTCATATAGAGTTTTATAATATTTTTGTCACGCCCCCTACATTGTTCACACAAACTTTAAGCTAGACGTAAATATTACAACGTCGGCAGACATTTTCAAATGACTAATGCCAGACACATTATCTTAAAAAAAATTAAACCTCATAAGCAGCTATTTCACGGCAGTATATTTTGTTTCATTGTTGGCCTACATGTACATGTATCCCATTTAGGATTACAGGGCTGCCTAAGAGATGCATTGGCCAATAAACATTACTGATATGAGCCACGACACGAGAAAACCAACAATGTGGTTGTGCGTCCAGCGTAGACTCAGATCAGCCTGGGCATCCGCCCAGTCTGATCAGAATCTTCACTGTCCGCATGAAGGTAGCTTAGTCCCTTAGCTACCCTTTAAGCGCTTAGCGAAGAATCTGATCGGAATGGGCGGATGCCCAGGCTGATCTGAGTCTGCGCTGGGCGCACAACCACATTGTTGGTTTTCTCGCGTCGCGGCTCATATTAATAATGATCACCAATAAGAAAATTACAGTTTTCAAACTTTATTACCATTAAATATGACACATGTTTATGCCTGGAAAATTAATTAACTGAACGTCCGACTAAATTCTATAGTTCAACTTTTCAGAGTTTTACTATATCTTTTTTATTTCCTTCTGTTGTGAGAAGCTCCTGAAAGTCGTTAATATTAATATACATGAACACATTATCGTACTGTATTGTGCATGTAACCTTGCAAATATTTTCACTCGCTGACAAGGAAAAACTAAAACATTTAGGAAATAATTGTGTGTTTCTCATGTTATGACGCAGAAAATGAAAGCTTTTAGAGATCAAAAAGCAAATAAAAAGAATATTTGATAGTCGCTACTAGTGAAAAACTTTATTTTAATCAAAATTATCTACCTACCGTGTTTGAACGTGTTGCCGTCCGAATAAATTGTAAGGTAGTCGTAGGTGCAAGAGACGTCAGTTTCTATGTGGAAATTGCTATCAAACGTCAACCTAACTCCCTGCAAAGACAAACAATGAGTCATATGTTATGATGCATTGTGTGTTCATTCTATACACTAAGCATATCATAGGTATATTGCAACTTTCATTTCACTGTACAGATTCATATGGTTTTAGAGGTTGTTCATGACAGCGTAGACATACATCAGGTTGATATTCTTGGTTGGTTGGTCATATGACCCGTTTATTCTAGTCGCAACTGAACTTATATGTGACAATGCCTGACATTTTGAGCCTTGTGGAGGTGCGACGTTGACGTAACGAAACGTAATATGAAAGTGACGTCATAAAATTTGCACGTAAAGTTAATTGGATTTTCGCGCACTGACTAATAAATTTCAAAGCGTCACCTGAAAAGAGTGGTTTTTAACAAGAAAATTTTCTATCGGCGCCTTTAATTTTCTTCATCTACACTCGTTTAAGAATGTTCATATTATTATGTCTACCCCCGAAGGGAACGGAGACATATTGTTTTTGCCCTGGTCGTCTGTCCGTCCGTCCGTCTGTCTGTCCGTCCGTCTGTCTGTCACAACTCGTGTCAATAACTCTGTAACCGATTGAGATAATTCCGCGAAAGCTGGTACAAATATAAAGCATCATCAGACGACTTGCAGAGAGCAAGGACCGTAACTCCACCTACATTGTTATGGAATAATGCTCCTTTGAAAATACTAGTATGGAATTCGTGTCCGCTCAATAACTCTGTAACCGATTGAGATATTTTCACGAAATTTTGTACAAATATAAAGCATCATCAGACAACGTGAAGAGTGCAAGACCCGTAACTTCACCTACATCTTTTAAGGAATAATCTCCATTTGTAAATTTTAGTATGGAAATTGTATCCGCTCCATAACTCTAAAACTATATGAGTTATTTTCATGAAACTTAGAACAAATATAGAGCATCATCAGAGAATATGCAGAGAACAAGAACCGTAACTTCATCTACATTTTTAATGGACTAATGCCCCTTCGTAAATTTTAGTATGGAAATCGTGTCCGCTAAATTACTCTGTAACCGATTGAGATATTTTACGAAACTTGTTACAAATATAGAGCATTGTCAGACGACGTGCAGAGACGAAGACTCGTACCTCCACCTACATTTTTATGGAATTATGCCCCTTTGTTAATTTAAGTATGGAAATCGTGTCCGCTCCATAACCTAAAACTATATGAGATGTTTTCATGAAACTTAGTACAAATATAGAGCATCATCGGAAAATGTGCAGAGAACAACAACCGTGAATCCACCTACATTTTTGCGGAATTATGCCCCTTTGTAAATTTTAGTATGGAAATTGTGTCCGCTCCACAATTCTGAAACTATATGAGATGTTTTCGCAAAACTTGTTACAAATATAATGTATCATTACTTGATGGGCAGAGAAAAGGAATCGAGATTGTGCCTACATTTTCTACAGAATTACGTCCCTTTGAAAGTTTTAGTATGAACATTGTGTTTGCTCCATAACTCTAAAAATATATGAGTTATTTTCGTTAAACTTGGTACAAATATAAAACATCAGACAATGTGCAGTGAACAAGAACTGTACCTCCATCTACACCTTTTATGGAATTATGCCCTTTTGTAAATTTTAGTATGGAAATCATGTTTCTTCTATAACTTTAAAACTGTAAAAGATATTTTCATCAAACTTTATACAAATATAAAGCATCATCAGACGATGAGTAGAGAACAAGATCCATATGCTCTGTATCTTAAAAACCTTAAGAGATATTTTCGTGAAACTTTACACGGACGTGAAGGAAAAACGACAGTTATTCTGGATTTTCGAGTTATCCCTTTTGAACATTGAAAATAATACATTTTGCTTAATTAAAGATATTTTCATGAAATTTTGTACAATTTTAAAGCATCATCAAATGATGTACAAAAAAAACAAGATCGGTAGCTCCGACTACATTTGAATGAAATTATGCCCCTTTGTAACTTTAAAAGATATTTTTACAGAACTTGGTTTAGATATAAACCATTATCAGAAGATTTGCAGAGAAAGAACCCTACACCCACCTACATTTTTCATAGAATTATACACCTTTTAATTTTAAGTTGGCGACTGTAGCCACCCTTGTAACTTTTCAGCATGGAGATCTTGTCCCCTCTATATCATTAAAACCACAAAAGTTGGTACAAATATAAGATTGTGGCTAGTTGATGTTCAGAGAATAAGAACCATAACTCCATCTACATTCCTGGTGAGGGGTGGGGGAGGGGGGAAGGGGGGAGACATCTGTTTTTGTTTCAAAAACAAACATCTAGTAGATCTTTGAAAAGCTACGTCACAAACCAGAATTATAAAAAGTTTATCCAGCTAGTATGTAAATTGTATCCAACCAGTGAAACGAAAACAAAATATCGGTTTGGCCTAAATTTTGTTTGCTTTTGCAGTAAACATTTTTGCTATTGCTTTGTGCTTCTCGTAATCTATAAATAATTCTGAAAGCGCTTAGCCTAGTAATTATGAAAATGTTATAAACATAATTTCCGATTTTCACCTCCACAAGGCTCAAAATGCCAGGCACTGTCACAATTATGTAATAATTTGACAGACTTACATGTGACCCTGCTGGTGCGAATATATGAAATTTGCAGCTTAAGCTTGTAGGATAACTTGATGGAAAACCTGGACTTGCAATTATGCCTGAAGTGCCCGTGTTATTCAGTTGTCCGCATTCTGAAAAAAGGTGGTAACACATGTTTAAGTTTTGGGTTTCTTTACCCGTTGAATACACGGATAGCAACAATGTTGCTTGCCTAGCCACAATCGTCAGTCACTGGGATGTCAAACTACAGAGCTTAAACATAGAAATAATATAATAAAACATAAATCAAAAACAGCCTTAGATATACCTAAATATTTGCAATTACGCAATGTGGACAATTGAACTCGAAAAAGACTGAGTCAGTTGACGTTAGATATCTCGGTTTCAAAGAGAGGAACCACGTATATTTTGTGATACGCTGCACGAAAAAACATGAGCAAATATGTGTGTGTCACGGTAAATAATAGATTGATATAATAACTGTTTCAATATTTTTACACTCATTGAGCTATTTCTCCCTCTTCCCGCTTCCTACTATTGTCAAAGACTCTATCACAAAATTGGAATCAGAAGATAATGAAACTAGAATGGTGGGCATAACCTGCTGGACTGTCATTTGAAATTGATTAACAGAGTCCTTCCCAAAAATACGAACTTTGTGTCCGATCAAAGCACTGTTAGACTCGAAAAAACATGGACTTGAGTGTAATTTGTTTGAAGAGAAATTAACATTTGCGTCACAGAATAGCTTTTATTTTCGTGCCGCGTATCAAAACTAAACCACGCTATCCCCCCACTCTGAGTTTTGTAGCCCGTAGTCACTACTCACCACCAGTGTTGCTTTGTCTCAATCGATATTTCGAGCAACAAAATTGAGTGATTGACTTTAGAACTTGCTGTATTTCCTCAACCCTGGCAATTTTCCTTCCGCAGCAAAGTATGCTATACCCTTATGTATGTCGCATGCCCTTCAAACTGGTTTCAGAAAAATTGAAAACTGGGTTAAGCAATGAAGCAAGAGAATAAGCAAAAATATTTTCACTGCTAATAACCCGAATCGGACTCTTAGATAAGACTTACCATTATTTGTTCACAGAAACCTTTTTAACGATTTCATACTACGTTAGGTTGAAATTTAATGAATACAGGAGATGATGTATTAGCGTTCGCTTACCGCCAGATCCTAAACTATGATATATTGTACTTTTCGTGTAAATTTGTAACTTATACTTAATAAAATATTGTTTAAACCAAGGTAAAAGATTAAACTTCCAGGGGAAAGAACTCAGCGTTTCATGTTTGCTTTTTCATTACGGCCACTTCTTAAAGGAAGGATTTTGCACTCCTCGAAGTAAACCTTCTATTTTTCTGAAAGAGTCAACCTTATTTGTTTATTTTGAAAAGACTGTATGGTCCTAGGAATATGCAAAATATAATGTAACTTCTTTTTCAGAAGATATGAAGAGCCATGGGAGAAAGCCAAAGGACAAAACGGAAAAGTAAATCGTCGATAACAAATACACTGGATACATTGCAGACCATCTGTGCAAGAAGCAAAGTGAAAAGCTATATGAGCCCTGAAACAACAATTCCAAAACCAACAAAGTGGCATGTGCGCCCAGCGAATACTCATATCAGCCTGGGCGGATCAGCGTCTTCGCTGTGCGTAACAGGTAGCGAAGTGTCTAACCTACACCGTGCCGCTAACAAAGACTCTGATCAGACCATGCGAATGCTGAGGCTGCTATGAGTCTTCGCTGGGTACAAATGCCACTTTGTTGGATCTGTCGTGCCGCGGCTCATATGTTATGCTTGAGTTTCTCACTATTTTTATTTTTCAAATCTAGAAGGGTTCAATCTTACTCCAAGCTCCACCATTGCAGTTTGCCGTGATTTCATCACTTCCGTCTGAACAGTCTTTATCGCCATCACACAGCCAACTTGTCGTGATACATTTTCTTCCATGGATACAGGGGAAGTTACCAGCGCGACACGTGAAAGCTGAAATAGACCCACGTGAATAGACCAGCGCAAGGAACATGAAACCAGAGGACCAGTGGTCATGTAGCTCATCTAAGACCTTACTCTCAACAGACACAGTTTGTCATTTCCCTCATTTGTTACAAATTTGAAACCGGCGCTTTTAGAGAAGTGCATATTTTATTTTCAAAATCTCAGTGCCCGTTACAAGGTTCAAAGAATGACCGTGACCTTCCCTGGCCCTTCATGTATTCATTTAGTGAACCATAATTTACAATTATCATATCTGGGCTACAAAAGTTTCCACCACATCCACTGTTTAAGCTTTTTCCCATATAAAAGCATAAGGAACCAAAGTTGACCGCACCATGAATTAGGTCAAGGTCAATGCAGGATCATCATTTGGTAGCACTCCAGTACCGGATGCTATAAACCAAGTTTCAAGCCCTTAGGTCAATCGGTTCTGGAGAAGAAGAGTTTAGAAGGTTTTTACCATATATGGGCATGGCGGCCATGTTGGTCATGTGACCTGGAACGTTTGAACAAATTTTCGTTCCCTGAGATCTTGGAGGTTCTAAATGAAATCTGGTTACACCTGGCCCAATGGCTTTTGAGGAGATATTTGAAATTGATGTTCTGGGTCAAAGGTCAAAGCATGACCTTGAAATTTTGTACTAACAAATTTTCATGTACTCATTAAGATGACTATTTATACCAATTTTAGGCTAAAATCTTAAAAATTTTCCATGAAATCTTAAGTTATAGCATTTTCTCATTTTTGACCTTGCCGTAAAACGGATCAAGGTTATCCGACGGTCATCATTTGAACAAACATGGTAGTTCTCAAATACCCAATGCTACATACCAAGTTTCAAGGTCTTTGGTACATTGGTTTTGGAGAAGATTTTTTTGAAGGTGTAAGCATATATGGGCGTAGCGGCCATGTTGGTCATGTGACCTGGACCGTTTGAACAAATTTTCGTTCCCTCAGCCCCTACAGGTTCTAAATGAAATCTGGTTACAATGGGCCCAGTGGCTTTTGAGGAGATGTTTTGAAATTGTCAAAATATGGTTTTTAATCGGGAGAGTTTGTTTTACCGTGCGTGTCTTTTTGATCTTTAAATTTTTTTCAATTTATGTACATTTTTCTTTCCCTTTGGTTTTGAGGATGGGATATGGTATCTGATTGTATTGATTCCTGATCATTACCGATCTTTTAACTTGTCTTACTTATATATAGGATCTTAAACGAGTGGTCATTTTATAAAAAAAAATTATGAAACGAGCTTTTGGCCATTCCATATAAAATTTATGAAACGAGCCTTTGGCGAGTTTCAAAAATTTCATATGAAATGACCACGAGTGTAACATTTTGTTTATCATATGACCCTTTCAAATGGGATTTTAACGTCTTCAAACTGAATATTATTTCAATAAGAAAACGCATTGTTGTCATGGACGTTGTCAATGACGGTACGTGTACTCGCCAAAGTTTTATTAGGTTGCATACAACCATCGAATTTCCATAGACGACACTGTTAACATCTGGTCATTTTATTACAAAACTGTACATACAAAGTTTTCCAAACCCGTCTTGCTTTAAAGTGTCATCCTAGCCTATCAATTTGAGATGAAAACATCCACTGCCTTCCCAACTCAGTTAGCCGCTAAGCTAGACTGAGTATGGCAACCACCGGTTCGTAACCCCAAAAAATAGCATATTTTTGTACTAAGGGGTCATTTACCAAAATCACCCCACCTCCTTCTGGTAAAATATTTCTTAATTAAATATGCCTTTTTGTAACTTTCATTTGTTGGTCTGTAAGAAATCTAATATGCATGATTCACAGATGACGTCATCTCTCTTACAATGTAAACCTAATGCTCTCCCCGAGAAAGGCGGGGCGAGTCCTCATGAATATTTAGTGGACTGTACCCATTAAACGTATGGTCATACGATTTTTATGACACGACGTTATCCACTGAATAACAGCGACGTCTTGTCAAAAATACTTTAATTCGGTGTTAATAACTTACGAGGGCAATTATGTTCATCACTGTCGTCTCCGCAATCATCATCATTATCACATCTGTAATAACCAGGTTATAATTGAGCCGCGACACGAGAAAACCAACAAACTGGCATGTGCGCCCAGCAAAGAATCAGATCGCCGAGGCTGATCTGAGTCTTCGCTGGGCGTTTAAAGGGCTGTACGTTTAAAGGGCACTTTGCTGGTTTTATCGTGTCGCCTCTCAATAATACTAAGCGTTTAAAGTTTTCTTGACAAAAAATCTATGGAATCACCAATTTGTTTTAAATTGTACGTTCTATCCTATGCTGTAACTTGGCGATAAGTGTTATAAAACAATCATGTCACATCCGCATAAAGAAAGATAAAAGGGGAATGTAGAGTTGATGCGACTACTATGTTGTTTAATAATAAACAAGCTTTGGGAAAATTTACTAATGGTACGTTATCGAAAAAAAGTTGACGTTAACTTAATTTCCACCTAGTTTACTCTGTACTGTGTGATGAAGCATTAGAAAGTAAAGTCCATCCTTTGATTTAGCAGCCGTTGAAACAAAATCAGTGTGGTGACAAAGCCAAAGAGACAGAGGGAAAAAAAAGCATTTTATCCTAGCGGTGATTCAATAGCATTTAAAATATTAAATGAGCCGCGACGCGAGAAAACCAACAAAGTGGTTGTGCGCCCAGCGCAGACTCAGATCAGCCTGGGCATCCGCCCAGTCTGATCAGAGCCTTCGCTGTTCGCACGGAGGTAGCTCAGTCCCTTAGCTACCCTTTAAGCACTCAGCGAAGAGTCTGACCAGACTGGGTGGATGTCCAGGCTGATCTGAGTCTGTGCAGGGCGCACAAACACATTGTTGGTTTTGTCACGTCGCGGCTCAAATTTTGTTATTGAGCTTTGTATTCCTCATTATTCATTTGAGGAAAACAGCAATAATATATATATTTTTTTTTTTTTTTTGATTTGTATTGTTTTTGAATTTCAATTAATTTTGTGATTATAAAACATCAATTATGTATGTTAAGCTACAACAACGCTTCGGGTAAAAAAAATTTCCTATCTAAAGTTAAAGTCCGACTTCTGTTTTAAAGAATACATCTCGAAGGGATTAATTCAAACTTTGAGAAAACAAAAATGTTTCGTGGGTAGAGTGCGAATCTTATTAAAGTAATAATTAAGCCTGTACCAAAAATGCATTTATATAGGTTCTAAACAGACTGACCAATGCGCGCAATGAATGCATTCCTAACACATAAAATGAATGCATTCCTAACACAGAAAATGGTTTATGGTATTTGGCATACTAGCTAGCAACGACTGAGGAGGTCTCGTCGTTGAGTACAAGTACTTTTCTCTAAACTGGTGCTCAATTTTAAAGTTGCAAAGTAGGTGAACATATGGCTTAAGTTACATCTGTATTTTCTTAACACTAAAACTCAAACTTCAGATTTCTCAGAACAGAAACAATGCTTCCAAACTGCCACACAATAACAACTAGGCCACTCTAATAGTTTAATAAAGTACGGGAAAATGTTGTAACAACGTTACCGATAATTCGTCTGTACACATTTGTAGTTAGTGCAAAGATATTCTGTATTTGGACACGAATCTGAAACAAAATAATGTACATGTATGATTAGTAATGCAAAACAAAAATCGCTGCCACACGCTTTTAAAAAGCAATAAACACAACAAAACCATGTATTAACAAGGCGATTTACATGCTATAATGACAGCCTATGCGACTTTTCGTATGGAAGCTGCAGGGTAATACTCCGTCAATAAGCGGCAAGTTTGAAGTTGTAGCTATCGACAAAAGACTTGTATACAAAAGTTATACTTTATACAATAGTTATACAGATTCAGATGTTGTTAAAATGGAAGAACAAGCAAAACTGAGTGGAAAATAAAGTGAAAGTGATTTCGACTTGCGAGCTGCTGCTAAAGGTTGGCAAATAATAGCTAGCCATGGCATGAAACGAGGATCTTTACAGAAATGCACAGTGCGTGTAGAAATCAGCAAGGCAATTGCGATGTGGCCTAAAATAGCGACCAAATATTTTTTAATTTTTATCGCATTGTGTATAAATTTAGGCAAAAAAAAAAAATAAAATATATAAAAACAAAATAAATAAACTATAAGAAATATGAGATTTAATTGCTTTAACATTTGCTAGGTCCCTCTGAGGCTGTTGAAAACCCCGGCCTCCGGCTTCGGCTTTCAACAGCTCCCCCGGGATCTGGCAAATGTTAAGCATGAAAAACCATGCTTGATCGTTATTGTGCCGCGTGAAAAGGGACCTTAATCCATTTGCGTACAGTAAACACTTCCCACCAGGCACATGACGCCATTATGACGTAATACTAATACTAAGATCGATATTTATTTTGACGTCGTGAAATGATGTCCTACTGACGTGGATGTCACATAATGACGTCGCATCGACGAAATTCGCGTCAACGTCATTCCGATGTCATTTCGACGTCATGTGCCCGTTGGGAAAGCCGCCCGTGCAGCTGTGCCAGCTGACCCGAGTCCTCACTATTAACTTCCCCAGATTTGCCAAGTTTTGGAGACGTTTTATATGCCTATGTACGAATTGCGTCAGATTAATTGGATACACAGGTTGATCAAAGTCTTTCCTGTTTGCTTGTGCCGGTTTTTAGCTCACCTGAGCACGAAGTGCTCAAGGTGAGGTATTGTGATCGGTCTTTGTCCGTCGTCCGTCGTCCGGCGTCCGTCGTCCGTCGTCCGGCGTCAACTTTTGCTTTAAATAAAGCAAACTAGACTTCTTCTCCAAAACTGCTGGACGGATTTCGAAATAATTACACAGAAATGTTCCTTGGGGGACTCTCTACCAAAATTGCTCAAATGGTTCCGCTCCGCTGAACAATATGGCCGCCAGAGCTAAAAATAGAAAAACCTTTAAACGACTTCTCCTCCAAAACTGTTTGACCGATTTTGAAATAATTTCACAGAAATGTTCCTCAGGAGTCCCTCTACCAAAATTGCTCAAACGATTTCGCTCCGCTTAACAATATGGCCGCCAGAGCTAAAAATAGAAAAACCTTTAAACGACTTCTCCTCCATAACTGCATGGCCGATTTTGAAATAATTTCACAGAAATGTTCCTTAGGAGACACTCTACCAAAATTGCTCAAACGGTTCTGCTCCGCTGAACAATATGGCCGCCAGAGCTAAAAATAGAAAAACCTTTAAATGACTTCTCCTCCAAAACTGCTAAGTCGATTTTGAAATAATTTCACAGAAATGTTCCTTAGGAGTCCCTCTACCAAAATTGCTCAAAAGGTTTCGCTCCGCTGAACAATATGGCCACCAGAGCTAAAAATAGAAAAAAAGCTTTAAACATCATCGTCTCTATAGCCAATAACTCGATTTCAAAAAAAATTCACAGAAATGTTTTATTCATGGCCCTGAACAAAAATTGCTAAAACGGTTCCACTCCGCTGAACAAAATGGCCGCCAGAGCTAAAAATAGAAATAAATCTTAGAATGACACAGAGGGCACAGTTATGATCCAATCATCATGAAACTTTGTCAGAATTTTTATCTAAATGAAATCTAGACCATCTTTGAAACTGGGTTATGTGGGGTCAAAAACTAGGTCACTGGGTCAAATCGTAGAAAAACCTTGTGCACACTCTAGAGGGCACAGTTATGATCCAATCTTCATGAAACTTTGTCAAAATGTTTATTTATATAAAATCTAGGCCAAATTTGAATCTGAGTCTTGTGGGGTAAAAAACTAGGTCACTAGGTCATATCTTAGAAAAACCTTGTGTACACTCTAGAGGGCACAGTTGTGATCCAGTCTACGTGAAACATTGTCAGAATGTTAATTTTCATGAAATCTATACCAGATTTGAAACTGAGCCATGTAAGGTCAAAAACTAGGTCACTAGGTCAGTTCTTAGAAAAACAATGTGAACGCTTTAGAGGACACAGTTTTGTTCTAATCTTCATGAGACTTTGTCAGAATGTTTGTCTCAAACAAATCTGGACCAAGGGTGCAACTTGGTCATGTTGGGTTAAAAAGTAGGTCACTAGGTTAAACCTTAGAAAAACATTGTGTACACTCTAGAGGGCACAGTTTTGACAACTTTGTCAGAATGTTCATATCAAAGAAATCTATATCAGGTTTGAAACTGGGTCATGTGGGGTCAAAATCTAGGTCATTAGGTTAAATCTTATAAAAACCTTGGGTACACAATAAAGGGTTCATTTTCCATTTAATCTTTGTGAAACTCTGTCTGTCGGTCATATGGATGTCTCTGAGGTTAAGTTCACAGGATACTCAGGTGAGCGATCCAGGGCCATCATGGCCCTCTTGTTGTTTTTTTCACGCCAAGTTTATCATTCATGCATGGTTTCGAGACTGACAGTGTCAAATATAAAATTTCCCCTGCTTAACTGTGTGTATATAAAGGCTCTTACGAAACGAAAAAGAGCTGTTACGAAACGAAAACAAGTTATAGTTACTAAACGACCTGATGACCAGGTCGTTTTATAACTTTGACTCTTTTTCTCTTTATTTAACAGCTCTCTTTCGTTTCGTACATGTAACATCCTTGAAAAGATAGTTAAACCAGGTGTGAACAATCGTGTTACATTTAACACCAAATATCAGCCGATCGATCTTACAACAAAATCAAACTCACGGATAACACTGTGGGTTCTGTTGAAGTAAAGCTTGAACCCAGCCGCTTGAGACCCCGTGTTTGTTACAAATACTAGCGTCAAAAACCTTCCGGTCGACGAAACGGGCTGGAAATTTTGGCCACAATATTTTCCAATCAATGTACTGTTAGCAGTGGGACCATCAAAAAGCTCTAAATAGTCATAGTAACAGCTGAAAAACATAGGAAAAAGTAAATCAATGATCCTCAAAATGCATTACGCTTCCAAATTTTCTCGCCATTTTACAGAGGAAAACATATTTGCAATATGTGACTTCCTGTTAACTTCCCTTGACTGCAAAACCCATCCAAAATAGAGTCAAATTTTTTAGGAAAAAATTTCCTCCTTTGAAGTGAACAAATTATTTCCTGAAAGATTCGACCCTATTTTGGGTCGACAAATTATCTTAGGGACCATAAAATAGGGTCAAATCTGTAAGTAAAGAATGTACTCCTTTAAGGGAGCAAATTTTTTCCGTAAAGTTTTGACCAAATGTTGGGTTCCTCCTTTAAGGAAGCAAATTATTTCCTGAAAAATTTGATCCTATAAGGGGTCAAAAGATAATATAGGGACCCTAAACTAGGGTCAAATATTGAAGAAAAGAATTGGCTGCTTTAGGGCAGCAAATTCTTTCCTTAAAGATTTGACCCTAGTTTTAATGGGCTTAATCGTCATGAAAAGCAAATTCTTTACTTTCCTGATTATTGCTCTTCAGGCGTATTGGTACACCTTCACCCTATAGATGGAAACAATTTGACTTCCTGCTTGCTTCCCTACGGGATAAAGCCCTTCCCAAATGTGAATATTTTTCTTGCCCGGAGCATATCTCTGGTAGTATTAAATAAAGTTCAATAAACTGTATATATTACATCCTTTGCAAAGGAAAACAAGGATTTCTTGCCAATATAAATTTGTTATTTCCCAGGTCTCTGAGAGATTGGTTACCTTCTCCATAATATTCAGAGATTCGGATACCGGCTGTTAGAACTACTTTTCAAAGTGTATTTTTCGACTGCAGTTGAAGCTATAAAAACAAGTCAGGGTTGCCTTTTATGATATTGAGAAAACAACAGACGCTTAATTACGAAATGTTAAACCTAAAACAAACTACTTTGATGTGTATTAATGGCGTGTTCAACTGAATTATTCTACAAATCGTCAGTTTTATGTAGGCCTGCATTGCCGTTTATTACACACGCTCCGCATTTGCTATAAGAAACATATAATTCAGTTCATAGCCCTGAGACTGTCTTCGAGCCTTGGATCGTCGAGACCAGAAGCCGTACAGACAATGACTGACAAGGTACGATGTAGGTTCCATAGGCAAGTAAATTATTCTTTTTTGACAAATCTTGGCCCTTTCAGAAAACAAAATGGCGGTCATATTATTTCAATTTTCATGTATTCTTTCGCACTATCACAGGGTATAGGTTAGGTATATCATACATTTGTACTGCCTTGTGGTACAAGCCGGCTTTTATAACGATGTGGTAGAGGGCTCGACTTTAGATCAAAGGGTCCCCGATGCAAATCCCGGCCGGAGTGTGAGCTTTTTTAAGAGTCAGTTACAGCACTATTGTATACAGGTCCTCAGAAGGACTCTTGGAAACATAAAAACAAATGGAAATATTCTTTAGAGTGTGAGATTTTTTAAGAGTCCGTGACAAATGGCGCCCAACGTAAATGGCCGACATGTGCATTAGAACTCCTTAAGTCTCATTTCCAGTTATTCTTGTAACTCATGAGAATTCGATGACGAATTCAATATGGAAGGGGAGAATGTCACAAGGTATAAGTTAGGTATATCATACACTTGTACTGCCTTGCGGTACAAGCCGGCTTTTATAGCTACGTGGTAGAGTGCTCGACTTTAGATCAAAGGGTCCCCGGTTCGAATCCCGGCCGAGATGTGAGATTTTTCAAGAGTCAGTTACAGCACTATTGTATACAGGTCCTCAGAAGGACTCTTGGAAACATAAAAACAAATGGAAATTTTCTTTAGTTGTTGGACAACTTCGGGAAACATCCATCGGTTCCACCAATACTCTTGTTTTTTAAAGCAATTAATGTGCAGAGATATGAATTGTTATATTTTGATAGCTTTATACATTGATTTTTATTTTAATTTTCTGGATGGAATGAGTTGGCGCATTTATAAGCCGTGAAGGGCGGCTCGGTCTGCAAACAATAACGTTTTGCGGTTCAACAAAATTTTATTTACATTTGAACCGCGCGACACGAGAATACAACAAAGTTGTTGTGCGCCCAGCGCAGACTTAGATCAGCCTGGGCATCCACCCAGTCTGATCAGAGTCTTTGCTGGCTGCATGATGGTAGCTTAGACCCTTGGCTACCCTTTAAGTGCGTAGGGAAGAGTCTGGTAAGACCGGGCGGATGCACAGGCGCTGATCTGAATCTGCGCTTTGCGCACAACCACTTTGTTGGTTTTCTTGTGTCGCGGCTCATTTATTTTTCCACAGCATACAACTTGACTCACAGAGTTTATATACACGAATAAAAAACGACATGAGGAAGACACCTTATCGTATCTGCAAACAAAAAATCTCTGATCAGTCTTTGCATCAGCCTGAACAATATGCAGATTGTGACGTAGGCTGACCTTGGCTGTGTGCAGATGCAATCCTTTATCTCCATTTGTGACGGACTGGGACTTACTTAGATCTCGAATCAATATCAAACGTTTCTGCTGTGACTTCCACCTTCCATCCTACAGGTGCCTCTATCGTCCAGGTACAGTGCATATCCTTGCCATAGTTATGTCCAGCGTCATAACCACCGTGTGACTTGATAGTGCCGCTGGATGCATTGTGGTATTGTGCCGAACCGCAGCTATAATCTCGTCTTACTGAAATAAATCAGAATGAACTATGACCTGATATTAGTATCCAATGATAACGCGTCCTAGCCGACATACAATCTGGCATTTGATGTCAGGTCACAAGGTTACAAAACTTTTTCGAGGCGCAGCCTCGTATAATTTCGATATTGTTCCAACATTTCACAAGATTCCATTTGTCAAATAACGCGTATGCCAAAATTTAGGCAAAAATATATAATGTCAATGACTATCTAATCTTCGTTTTTCTCGTCGTACTGCACTGAGAATACTAGCACTCTGTCTTGTATTAACTCAAAATGTTTCTCTTGTTTGTAATTTTACAAAATAAATGTAATCGAAACAGAGGCAGATATTCAAAATTTTCTCTTTTTTTTTCGTCGTAGATCTGCTTTCGATTTCTACTTTCGGTTTAATACGCACTAACAAACAAACAGACCAACAAGTTGATAACTATTTTGAAATCAGGTCAATTTCAAGATTGACCGCGTTCCACTTTGGAATTCCAAATTGGATAGCTCAAATTTGAGATAGGTCGTTGTCGTTACCCAGTGTCAAAATTACGGTTGTGGGTGCCTACCGACAAAGCTTACTTATTCATTAAAGTTATTGTCGAATCTTCAACTAGAGACATATAACAAAACACACTTCCATATAATCTGCGCCGATTATCTTTTTTTAAAGCTTTTTCTTGTTTCATGCTCAACTCAGCTGAGCATGAAATTTTACCTGCTAATAAACAGCAAATTATTGATAAGTACAGTTGTATTCTTGCTCAGTTTAGCTGAGTATGAAATTTTCTCTGCTTATGAATATGAAAATGCCAAAATTAGTTAGCATTTTCATATTTTTGGCATTTTCATATTTATCAGCAGAAAATTTGACATTTTCAAATTTATCAGCAGAGAAAATTTCATGCTCAGCTGGGTTGAGCGAAAAAATAGTTTTGTAACCCCGGGGCCTGATTGTAACGTTGACGCTGGATTCAGAAACTTAAATCTTGCACCAAGTACACCTGTTCATAACGCTTTACTTTGATGTGATCCGATATCAAATTTCATAGTTTTGAGAAATCGCCCAGACCTGATACCTATGAACCCCATTTTCCACCATGCACTTTGGCATGGAAACCTGAATATTGCGTGAGACAAATGATCTTTACTTACACCTTTCTGTAGGCTGAAGGCGGTGATTTATGGTAAATGCAAAAATCTGCATAAAATCCTAAAAATAACGTATCTCCCGGAAAGTTAGCAAACTTCTTATTCTTGTTATTCTCTGCAGTTGTAGAATACAAACTAGAGGTGCATGCTCCTTAAAAACATAAAAAGAACGTATCTCCCTGAAATTTAGCAACTTTCTTATTCTTGTTATTCTCTGCAGTTTTAGAATACAAAAATAGAGGTACATACTGCTTGAAAATGTTTTTATAAGAAAAGATCTAAGGCTAATTTTCTGCGCAGAAATCTAGAATAAATAACATTGTTATTGAAAATTTACAATGCACTGAAGGTACGTTATTGCATTATGAAGAGCGTCCTAGCAATTATTTGTTCCAACTCTTTCTCAAATTATAAGTTAGATCAGAAATGGTAGCTTATTCTCAAATATTCAACCATGTGTATAGTGAATGTACACTGGATGCATTCATTTTGTCCTCCCACCAAAGGTAAGGAGGGGACATAATTACTGTTTTCAGTGCGGATCCCGGGCGTCGGCGTCGGCGTGACAGTTGCACGATATCTCTTGAACTGATGAATGGAATTTAACCAAACTTGCATGGATACTTAAATGGGACAAGTTTAAGAGCTGATTAGATTTTGGTAACCTTGACCTTATTTGTACGGTCACTGGAGGGTTTAGATGACAATATCTTGTACACATGGTATCTCCTGAACCAATGAATGGAATTTCACTAAACTTTCAAGGTCACTGGAGGACTTAAATGACAATTTATTCTACCCACAATATCTCACAAACCAGTTAATTGAATTTCGCAAAACTTGCATGGATATATCACTTGGACTAGCTTAAGAGCTGGTCAGATTTTGGTGACCTTGACCCCATTTTCAATATCACAGGAGGACTTAGGTAAATATTATGTGAAAATTTCACTAAATTTGATATATCTGAATAGCCTTTGGCTTGATTTCTACTTTACTTTCATAAATATACCTTTGGGACAGTGCAAAGAGACTACTATGTTTTGATAGCTTTCTATGTCAAAAGCAACTTACAAATGCATATTTCTTATTTCTTAAAAATGAGATACCTTGAACAAGTTGACGGATATTCATCAGACTTGCATGAATATTTTGTTGTGAAAGGTTTAAGACATGTTCAGTAGTTGGTGACCTTGACCCATTTTTCAAGAACATAGTCTTCTATGTAGGATATCTTAGAACCAGTGGATGAATTTTCTCCAATTTTGCATAAATATTTGATTTGTACAGGCTTTTTATTCATTAGAGGGGATGGGAAATGGGCTGGTGGGGGGAAATTAGTTTTTCTCTGAAAAACATTTCTAGTTAAATATTGGGTAGGCAAGCATACCTACATAACACGTACAATATAAATGATACATTAGTGACACGAAGACAGGTGTGTTAATGAAATTGTTCAACCATGTTAAAATAGTCTCACCTGTGTGTTTTGATAAAAAAAATGGACATAGCCTACATCTTTTTTATCTGCTCAGCCTGATATTGTGTGAAAGAGTTGGAAAAAAAACTGCTAGGCCGCTATTTGTAATACAATAAGGCACCCCGGCACTAAGTATATTTTTAATAACGATATTATTATTTTAGATTTCTGCGCGGAAAATTACCCTTTGATCTTTCCTTATAAAAGCACTTTTTAACATCAACAAATCCTGCATTTTGGGATTATAAATTTTGAGAAATAACATCTGCTAAATTTTGAGAATATCTGTTGTATTTTCAGCGTTTCATGCAGATTTTTGTCTTTGCCTCAAATCAGTGATTATCACCACATTTATTAATTTCCTTCAGTAGTTTCTGAGTAATCTCGCGGACACAAATTTGACATTTAAGGTGGTGATAATCTCTGATTTGGGACAAAGACAAAAAATCTGCATAAACACTCAAAATACCACTGATCTTTCCAAAACTTAGCATATGCCTTCTTTATGTTGTTTCTCACAATTCAGACTCCCAAAATTCAGCATTTGTTAATGTTAAAAAGTGATTTTATAAGGAAAGATCAAAAGGTAATTTTGTGCGCAATAATCTGAAAAAATGATATTGTTATTGAAAATATATACTTAGTGCTGAGAGTTCCTTGTTGCATAATGGAGAGCGTCCTAGCAATTATTTTTTCAAACTATTTCACACATTATCAGGCTGAGCAGATGAAAAAAGATGCGGTCTGTGTCCAAATTTGTTTTTGTCAAAACACATAGTTGAGACAGGTGAGCCTATTTTAACAAGGTTGAACAAGTTCATCTAAACACCAGTGATCATGTAAGTAATGTATTATTTATACTGTAGGTGTTACATAGGTATGCTTGCCTACCCTATATTTAATAAATGCATCCAGTGTACATTACCTTGTACATGGTTGAACATTGGAGAAAAAGCTACTGTTTTCATCTGGTCTACATTACAATTTGAGAAAGAGTTGGAATAAATAATTGCTAGGACGCTCTTCATTATGCAATAACGCACCTTCAGTACTACGTAAATTTTCAATAACGATATAAAAAAAATATTATCGCGCAGAAACCTTTGATCTTTCCTTATAAAATCACTTTTTTAAGCAGCATGTACGTCTATTTTGTATTCTAGACTGTAAAGAACAACAAAAATAAGAAGTCTGCTAACGTTCAGGGAGATAGCTTACTTTTTTATGGTTTATGCAGATTTTTACATTTACCATAAATCACCACCTTAAACGGTGATTGTGACTATGGTCTTGCTCATGGAAATCTAAACTAAGCATGGGACATATCTCCTTGTTATGCTTTGTCATAATGTGTAGTTGAATCACTCTGGTGAGTTTCGCAGTAAACTTAGAGACAATAGATATATACTGTTCACAAAAAGTAGGGATATTTACCAATGAAAAATTGTTTAAATTAGAAAATTATATCAAATCTGTCTGAAACGGCAAGTATTCATCGGACAAATATTCGATAAGACATTTTGCATCACAGTTTGGATGGTTCATCCTGTCTTCATGCTATTCGTTTTAGACGGGCGTCGACATCCAGTTTTCACGCGAATCTTGTAAGGCAACGGATCCTTCTCAGATGATAAAATTTACAGAGAAACACTCGCCATGATTCATTTAACAAGTTGAAAATTAGTTTTACACACTGTTTTGTCAAAAAAGTGCATGCCATAAAAGTCTAAATTTTTCGGTGACTCGATGTACCTGTGGGATTTTTGTTTTCTGGATTTTTTTCTCAAAATGACAGTTTTCAAGAAGAATATAATCTTTTAAAATATAAAACTTCAAAATGCATTAACAGGTTAGATTATTTGAAGAATTTGAACGAACTTTTGTTCGAATTACCACATTTCAGTCCTGACCCCCTGTTTGAAAGAAATTGTATGCCGATCACGTGACAGGAAGTAAAGCCCAATCTTTCATGGGTGAACTCGGGTTTAACGTCCCACCAACAACGAGGTCATATGGAGACGGGACTTTAAAGTCTCATCCGAAAGACTGGAGAAGTGGGGGAGCCAATCTTTCATGAAAAGTGTCTTAACGGATATTTATCTTATCGACACTAACCGTTTTATATGAATATCAAATTTGTTGTCATTGCTACAATTTTTCAAAGCTTAATATCCCCTACTTTTTGTGAACAGTATATTGTGTATTTGTGCTCCGACCGTGACCGGTACTTTCTGATTGTACTTGGTGCACGAACTGACCGAGGTGAATTCAGTAAATGTATAGTTATCGAGAAACTCAAAATGTGACAGAGACCTTGACCTTCACCTTGAACAGGGCACGACTTGTTTCTGTGATCTTTGATTAAGGATAAACATACTTCGTGTTTTTATGGCTACTGCATTTGCTACCTGAATTAAGGCTCATGCTTAAGGGCCGCAATGTTTTCTCCACCAATGCTAAGTTTAAAGCAAGGAGGGGGAACATGCTGTTTTTGTTTGATACGCTGCATGGCAAAATGTTAAGTATTTTAATAGCTTATCATTTCTCTTTCATTAGTTTATGCTAATCGAGCAATTCGTCACTCTTCCTCGTTCTAACGGCACTTTGATGGAACCACAAATATCCACACTTTGTTACGAAATTTCTATCAACTAAAATGGTCGCGTAATCTGCACAGACGTCTATTGAAATTTTATGAAAACGTTTTTGCCCAAATTACAAATATTTTTGGTTCCATCAAAGTGTGGCTGGAATCCTAAAGAGACGAACTGAACAGTGGTGCATAGCTCAAGGAGGAGAAATAGTAAGCTATTATAGTCCGTTTGTGCCCAAGTGCAAACGGGATTTTGCTTATTTTCTCGAAAACGACAAAAAACATTAATTGTTTAAATGTCTTAATGATTATTATAGATAAACATAACAGAAAACAAAAAATCCAATTTTTAAAATGCTTTTGTAAAAGTATTTTCCATTAACAGCAATGCAAACATTTAGAAGTTTGAAGGCCATCGCGTGCTTTTTAGAACAGCCAAAATATTGTTGGTACAGTATAGCGCAAACGCGTTGCTTACTACAGTTGTGGGCGTTTATGAATGAAATAGTACAAAATTAATGTAATTACATTTACCTGTCCGCACGCGTAGGACATGGTGTCACTGGACAGGTGATACTATAAATTGTCAATAAACATTGAATTGTTATAAAGTTTTCCGAACAAAAAGTGTAGTTTTCAAACATTTGATAATATATGGGTGAAACATAAAGTAGAAAACATGGATTCAGAATAAAATTTCAATTAATTATGCAAAACATGATCTAAGGATAGCATGTATTGGTCACATGCTATAATACGTAAGAGTAAACAGGAATTCCAACAGCCAAGTTTTACTCCCATGTACTTAAGAGGCGAAAATGACATATGTGTGGTCATGTTTTGTAAAGAAACTGTTTTATGCAAAAAAAATATGATTTTATTATGCATTGGATAAATATTATGAATGTGCAATTCGCAAACCAATTATGAGAAAATATTTGGAATGCCGTTTGCATTTGGGACCAAACGAACTATAAACTTGACATAAACCAATATTCACTAACAAAATCGTCATTTTTTCATACAGTGTATATCAGTACAACAAACACATGAACCACCACCCCTGAGAAACTCAAAATTGGAAATGTTTTACAGACAATAACACAATGTCTGTGTACTTATGATGACGCTACCTTTCTGTGATCTTTTATCAACTTTCATTAGTTTTCTAGAAATCGCTTATACACAACTTTGTCTTCCACATGACTTGACCTTCTAATCACGCTCTTTACTGCGTGGCAACCTTACTCTTGCGCGCTTCACACCTTATTTTTTTTTCTTTGAAGTACAGAGGGTGAACAAAAGTGTTCGTTAAAATATGACGTTGCCATTTACTTCAGTGCGTTTCCACTTATGCTGAAAATCGATTATCTGTAAAGCATAAAACACATCACCATGAA
Source organism: Ctena decussata (assembly GCA_963989385.1). NCBI lineage: Eukaryota > Metazoa > Mollusca > Bivalvia > Lucinida > Lucinidae > Ctena > Ctena decussata. Next base: position 62,914,945 of record OZ022500.1, read on the forward strand.
AATTATACCCCGTATATGTGGCTAAATGATTTATGCAATATACAAAATATGTGTGTGATCTCCAGAAACTGTTGCGGAGATGTGATTGTTAAAGATTCGTATTTTTTAGAAACTCTTGTTGACGTCAGTGACGACGTTAGCAAAATTTACCACAGGAAAATATCTACAGGGTGTTTAGAAAGTTCGTTAACATTATTTAAACTTACACTGAAAGCTTATTAATGTTATGATTTTCGCAAACCTTTGTAAGTGTGATATATAAAGCACTACCAAAAAGATACAGCATATAATTTTTTTTTTATTTCAAAGTGACGAGAAAATCTGAATTGCCACACATCCTCTACAGGGCTGACGATGGTGAAGGCAAAATTTTGATTTGCATTAGAGTTCGGCATCTTATGAGCTTGGTTTTTCAAAACTAACAGAAATATGTAAGGTTTTAAAGTACTAGTAATGCAGGGAATATTTTTGTGATTTTTTCTTAGTTTTTATTATTTTTCGACGGTTTACTATGGAATTTCTGACTAAATCGAAAAGGTACCCTCATTCTCAATTGTAACTTGAAACTTTAAGGGGTAGGGATAGATTCTATATCAGCATTTGTAAAATCAGAGGCACTTTGCAGATTTCTTTTAGTCTCTTGTGATAAGATATGTTTTCACATCGACCATATACATTTGATCTGATTTTTCTTTCCATATTGTTTACCAAAATAGTCTTAACAAAATACTCTTTAGATATATCTTCAAATCCATTTTTCGTTGAATTTTCCACTAAAACCCTGCTCTTTGGAAACAAATTTGGTAAGAATATGAAATTGTTTAGAAAACTCTTGAAATATTTTATACTGGGGTATAAGTCCCTGTAATTAACAAATTTTCTTGTCATTTAGATGCATTTTTGTCGTAGAAATGCTATTTTACCACCACATTTGCATAACTTGACTTTTTGTTGGTAAAATTTCAAATATATAATAATTTTTAGATGCAACACAAATATTTCGAAATTTTATTCTTGTCTCCCATATCTCTATGACCCACTCCATGACAAATGATCTTATGTCAATTTTTGATTTCAACTTTCCTTTCAGATGTTAATTCATTACCCCCACCCCCTTTGCAAAATATAAACGCCTCATCTGCTTTTTAATGTCAATGAATCATCTGTCAAAATGTGCATGCTGTCTATGATTCCTTACAGACTGTAGCTAATTAAATACTGTTTCGCTTAGTCTCTATCATTTCAATTAGTTTTAAAATAATGATTCACAGTGGGATAAAAATAAATAACAGTTTAAGAGCCATTCTCTGTAACCACTTAAAAAGTCGCGCCACGCATAGTCATCGATTTTGCTCAAACTTTCCTTATATACTTATTGTGACACCAAAACAAGAAAACCATGTCGATTTCATTCCTACATGTGCCCGTTGCCATGGCAACGGCTGTTGAATATTTTGTCAGAAATTGAGGTAAAAATTGTACCAAAATAGAGATATTTCTAATAAATTTATGTATTAGAAAAAGAATGACATACTCTGAATGCTTCTCATATGTAAATGTCTTGTTCACCTTGAGTCGACACCAAAACTTTGAATTGTATTTGGAAAGCTTGTTATGTCATCAGGCTTGGGCAAAGTGGGTGGGGTAGTGCTATATTGGGAAAGGCTATTTTAAGGCAGCTTTAAGGTTATTTGTAGAATTTTGCAGCCATACCGGCATATGTGTGCAGCTTCGTCTAACAAAGCAACATTCCAAGAATAAGTTTCTGGAAAAACATGCCTGGGAAAGTATACTTCCTGAAGCGTTACCATAGCAACAATAAGTGGACTGTCGCAAAATTCCAAAATGTAGGGTAATAATACTTATAATGTCAAATCGTCATATCTTATTAATATATGTGTTCCTAAATTTTTAAATACACTTAATAGTAAACTGGTCTTTTATAAAATATCAAGATATTGCTAGTTTCTCTGTTCAAGGTCAAGGTCAAGGTCACAGAAGCACGAAAAGATGGCCAAAATGTGTTTTTTTCTTTATACTTTTGTGTTCTCTAGCAACAAAATATTGCAGCATTGTCTTTGTACTTGGAGTTTATTTAGTGAATGACAACAACTTTCAAATACACATATAGCTGGCTTTCTCCAGTAATAGCCAAGGTCAAGGTCAAGGTCACAAATACAAGAAAAATGCTAAAAAATGCACATTTGTGTAATTTTTATTCCTGTATCAACAGCAAATTTATATAATGTCTTTCTACTGGGCCTTTATTTAGTATACATAAATAGCTTTCAAATGCACATATAGCTTGTTTTCTCCAATAACCTCCAAGGTCAAGGTCAATGTCACAAAAACAAGAAAAATGCTAAAAATGCACATTTTGTTCCTATTTCATTTTCTGTATTAACAGTAGATACAGAAAATGTATTTGTACTTGGTCTTTATCTAATATATCAAAAATAATTTTGTTAAGCAAATACAGCTTGTTTCCTACAGTAGCTTCCAAGGTCAAGGTCAAGGTAACAAACACAAGAAAAAAGCTAAAATCCACATTTTTCTCACATTTTATGTTCTTTATCAACACTTAATAGAGCAAATGTCTTTGGACTCGGCCTTTATTTAATATATTGCTATAGCTTTCAAATGCACAAATAGCTTGTTTCTTCCATTAACCTACAATGTCAAGGTCAAGGTCACAAAAACGAGAAAAATGCTAAAATGCACCTTTCAATTATTTTGTGTTCCGTATCAACAGAAAATACAGAATGTGTATTTATACTTTGTCTTTATTTGGAATATTACAATAGTTTTCAAATACATGTACAGTTCGTTTCCTCCAGAAACTTCCAAGGTCAAGGACAAGGCCATAAGACATGAAAAATTAAAAATGCCCCTTTTGTTAATATTTTGTGTTCGGTATCAAAATTAAATGTAGAAAATGTATTTGTGCTTGGTCTTTATTTAGTATACATCTTCTCTTAAACGACAAGGCTCATTCTTACCAAATTTCATATCTAGCATCTATAGGCAGGGGGAACCAATAATACTGTTTTTCATCCGAACGCTTCAGAACTTTGGTTGCTATGGCAACTTACAGTTTGCATTGACTTGTATGGGAAAAATTGAAAATTTGCATTTATTGCTATTTCTCTGCAGATGATTTGACAAAACCTTTACGGAAATGTTCCTTGAGTACCTCTCTATCTATAACACGAAATTTATATTAGTTGCACAATTTGGCTGGTTGCCATGGCAACCGAATGGTTAAAAATAGAAAAAAAAATATTCAAACATCATCTTTACATAAACTATGCAACCAATAAGGCTGAAACTTCACAGAAAGGGTTTTAGTACTTCCCTATATAAAAGTACTGTTTTTCTTGGCAATTGCTTCAGCAGTTGGGTTGCTATTGCAGCTTAAAATTGCCATTGACCCATATAGTGGAGTTGCTTATGTCACAAAAATATGCTCCCGTGTCCACTTTTTGTTAATCAGGGTTTATATACATCAAAATGTTTGTCAATCTAAGTAGAGTCAGAAAATGGTTCCTGCGAATTTTTTCATGACCTTTATAAGGTAAAGGTCAAGGTCAAATGCACGGCACTATAATTTTTCACCTTTATTTCATTTCTCTCCATTTTAAGACATTAACGTCGTGTTTCAAAGGCGTAAATGAATTTTGTTTTACGAAAATTATCATTTGGTGGACGAAATCAGGAAAACGATAAGAAAACTTGATTTTGGAGAGCTTTAGCGAGCATTTTACGGCTATTTGCAGTACTTTTTCCACATAAATACAATGAAAATAGAGCTTTATTTAGACTGTGTTGAAACAACATTCAGTTACAGACTTCGTATGGTGTTATATGGCAATCCCTTAAATTATGAAAAATAGGGTTGGGCCCTAACGAACACAGTTATTGCCATGGCAACCAATATTTTCGACCAGCAAACCTTATATCGAATCGGATTTCTATATCCGCAATGCGCTAGCTGATTCATTTTATGGTCAACCGTTCGAGATGGAGAAATAATATGCAGAAGGCCCATAGGCTGGTAACGCTAAACACCTTTTTTATTTTTGTAGGTAAGTGGAAACACCGTAAGTCGAATGGTCACACTAAACACCGTAAAACTGATATCGTAGGTGTGAGATTTCGGAGAAAGTCTAGGGTACATGAAAGCTTGCTGTACATTTCTGTTTTCTGTTTAAAAGTAATACTAGTGTAGTGTAAGAGATTTACAAGCTGGTAAATATAAGAAACGAGGACTGAGCTTGCACAGAAATCATCTTGCCAACTAGGAAACAGCTTTTATAGCCCAAGTCGAGAATACCAAGTAATCAAATATGACTAAGATATCTCGCCATGCTATAATTTCTATTTTTCTAACTGAATAAAATAATTTACACATTATATACCTAATCCTCTATTCTACCAGCCGACTGTTTCAGTTTTAGGGTTTATTTCTTCAATCTGTAATAGCTGTATTGTCAATGTTCAGATCCCCGACATGTTGGTATAAAAAGATAACAGATAAAGACCTATTATCCTGCAAGTAATTGTTTCCAAATTATTAGCAAGGTGCACTAATTTCATTTCTCAACGGAGATATTATATCTATAATTTCTAAAAGAGAACGTTTTGAATATATACTAATTATGTCCATAAGTGCGAGATTTCTAATGCCATTCTCCAAAGGTCAATTTTCTGTTGCCATTAGTTCTTCTAGAGGTCCTGGCATGGCGGATGGGTTAAAACTATCCCAAAATGCTATGCAGCATGACGTCAGCAGCGTTATCTATTTTTGGCGCGAACTAAAAATAGCGCTAACTGGTGTGCGAAGCAGAGTTAGGAAATCCCTTGCAAAACAACTTTTATAATATTTTTTTGATTTACACTTTGTAGTGAAACTTATTCATTCCCTTTTTATAAGTGCTTTCTAACAACTTGGACGAAAGATCATCAAAATTATGATGCATTCCAAAGTACAGGAACCTACCTTTAATACATAATGAGTCGTAAACTTACAAGCATCGAAGTTGCGAAATTAAAAATAGGGAGTATGATGGCATGGAGGATTCTAGAATTACGTGTACTGCTCCTACATAATTAGCTGCCCTGATATCAGACATATCGGTATGGTGTAATGTGATATGTTGCAAGGTTTAGAAAAGCCTCGAAAACTTGTGCCAGATCACACAAAACACACGATAAATCCATATGGAAGCTATGATATAGGCTGTTCATCTCTATATAAGAAAGACTCAAGAAGCGGACAAAAAGAGAGAAAAAATCTGATTTGGAATGCTCATGCTGACAAAAGAGTTAAACATGCATTACGCTCTATGCAGTTCAGGATCACATTCATTATCAAGATAAATGTGTCGAACCCCCACCAGCTGTCCCAGAAAAATATATTCTACCGCACAGGTCGTTGATAAAAAGCTGTAAAAATCATGTAAATTTTTCATGGTACAATAGAAAGATAACAGTTCGATACATTTCGTTTTACAGACGGGGTAATATACGACCCCGGCAGAATGGGAAGGGGATGGGAGGAGGTAAGGCAGTGGATAGACAACCACCTGTGATCTGGTTCATATCATGTTCGTGATTGATTAACTTTTTTATTAAGAAATGAACGTATGTTATAGCGATAATAATTTTCGCGACACGACAAAACCAACAAAGTGGCATTTGCGCCCAGCTAGACTCTTATCCTCCTGGGAATCCGCTCAGTCTGATCAGAGACTTCGCTGTCGGCATGGAGCTAGCCTAGACCCTGAGCTACCCTTCAAGCGCACAGCAAAAGCTCTGGTCAGACTGGGCGGGTGCCCAAGTTGATCTGAGTCTTTGCTGGGTGCACATGCCACTTTGTTGGTTTTGTCGTGTCGCGGCTCACATATGCTAAAAGTTACTTGCGAGTACAGTTGTATAACTAGTTTGATGAGCATAAAGATCTATTAAGTATTCATTCATAAGCTTCAAGTCAGTTAAGAGTTGGTTGCTGAGGATTCAAACTGGTTGCTCAAGTCTAATACAAAACACGTTTTTTTCTTCAAGAGAATTAAAATTCACACAGCTGTACTTCAAACATTGCAATCTAGTTCATTGCACATATAGGATGTTCTGTTTGAAATTCACTTAAGGTTTGAGCGCTGTTTAAATTTAGTCGCTTAAGGCACATATTGGAAGCTGTGCGCGGATACATAGAGGTTTTCAAGGTATTTTTTTTAACTCTATCGACTTTATTTTGTCTACATAATTTGTAGGGCATAAAAGATAATCTTAATGTAATATGGTCTAAAATTCCAAATCACGTAAGAGTTGGTTGCTAGGGGCTCCAACCGGTTGCTAAGGACACATTTATCAACAGATTGTGGAAGTCCGACAGTTTCCTACAACACTGTCTTCATATTTTGTTTCAGGTAGAATATATTCCGGATGGGTTTCAGTAAACAGTCTCGAATTCGCTAATAGTTACTTGCTAAGACTGGTTGCTAAGGATGCTAAGGATAAATGTATAAATAATTATTCTAGAACAAGTGTATATTAAATAGTTTTTTTTCAACAAATTGTTTAAGTCCAATACTTACGCTTCAAAAGTATATACAACAATACATAATACATTGTAAATAGAAGATGGTTTGTTTGGAATTCTCTCCATAGCTCTAAATCTGTTGGAAAGTGGTTGTCAAGTGCTTAAATCGGTTGCTAAGGACAAATATATACCCATGTTGTTTCAATGATTTTTCGAAGTCAGCCGGCAATGCTTCAAATTGTCTTCAAAGTTTGTTGCGCATAAAAGATATCCCTTATGAAGTTCAGTACCATGTCTAAAATTTGTTAAGAGAAAGTTGCTAAGTGCTAAGAGTCGTTGCTATGGACAAAATATACGCCTCTTTTTCAACAATTTGTTATAGTCTGTAACTGGTTTGATGAACATAACTTACAGTTATCTATATAAACATTGATTATAGAAGATATTTCATTTGGAATAAACTAAAAAAATCCAAATTTGTTACGAGGTGGTTGCTATGGGCTCAAACTGGTTGCTAAGGACATAAATATATCCATATGTTTCAACAGATTTTCAAAGTCAGACAGCTGTGCTTTAAATATTACTTCCAATTGTCTTCGTAGTTTGTTGCTCATAACAGATATCCAGCATGAAAGTAAATCAAAAGTCTATAATCTGTTGATAGGAAGTTGCTAAGGACTAAAATTGGTTGCTAAGGACAAATGTATAGACTGGTTTGTCAACAGTTTGTTAAAATCCATTACTTGTTTGTTAAATATAACTAATAATTGTCTGCATAATGCATTGATAATAGAAGATATCTCATTTGGAAATAAGTAAAAATAATCCAAATTTATTACAAGGTGGTTGCTATGGGCTCAAGCTGGTTGCTAAGGACACATTGATACCTATATGTTTCAACAGATTTTCAAAGTAAGACAGCTGTGCTTTAAATATTACTTTCAATTTTCTTTATAGTTTGTTGCTCATAACAGATATCCAGAATGAAAGATAATCTAAAGTTTAGAATCTGTTGATTGAAAGTTGCTAAGGACTGAAACTGGTTGCTAAGGACAAACGTATACGCAGGTTTTTCAACACATTGTTAATTTTCATAACTTGTTTGTTAAATATTACTTACAATTGTCTGCATAACACATTGCAAATAACTATATCTCATTTGGAATTCAATAAAAAGTTCCAAAATTGTTATAAAAGATGGTTGCTATGGGCTTAAACTGGTTGCTAAGACAAATATAAATGCATCTTTTCAACCAATTGAAAATCTATCAGCTGTCTTTTAAATATTTACAACAGTTTTTATCATGACTTATTACACATAATAGCTATTCTTCGTGGAATAAAGCCAAAGGTTTCAAATCTGTTAAAGGTTGGTTGCTAAGGGCTTAAACTGGTTGCTAAGAATAAAGATATACACATTTCCTTCTTAAAAACTTACAGAAGTCTAACATCTATGCTCAAAACAAACCGTTTCGCATATAACAATCAAGATTTATTGCCTCAAAACCCATCAGGTTTGCACAACAAACTCCAATGCTTATCTTTAAAATGCCCAGTTTTTATAAATATGCTTGCATAAATCTGATGCCATGGCAACGGATTTGATAATTAAGATATAATATTGAATACAATGGCCTGCTAAACTATTTTAACCGTAAGAATGATCTGAGAAATGCAATATCCAATTCGCGTTTAACGAAACAATAATCATAGTGTTTAAATCTATATATTTTCTTTCGACCTTTAGTGAAATGACCTTGACCTTGCCACACTAGCGGTCAAAAACAATTGTAAAATGAAGTTTTAATTACAAACATTTATTTTCTTTCGATAATACCAAGATTTAGTCCCATATCTTACACTGTGCCCACCATAAATCACGACTTTTAAAGGTTTCCTTTCTATTTTGAAGCGTTGAACTTTGACCTTTGACCTTGACCTTGAAAAGTGATAGAAAAAATTCGCAGGAACCAGTTTTGAAAACTACTTGTCAAAACAAACATTTTGCTATATAACATTCCTGATTAACAAAAAGTGGACACGGGATTACATAAGCAACTCCACTAATAATGTGAAAATAGTAAATTTGCATTTATTGCTATGTGACTGCAGGTATTTTGACAAATTTTATAGAAATGTTCCCAGAGTAGTCCTCAACCACCCTCATTCACTTTATGCAAATTGCACTATTTGGCAGATTGCCATTGCAACCAAATGGTTATAAATAGAAAAGATATTAAAATATCATGTTTGCAGAAACAATGTGGCCAATAAAGCATAAACTTTACAGAAACAATTACAGCACTATTTGGCTGATTGCCATTGCAACCAATGGTTAAAAATAGAAAAGATATTAAAATATTATTTTTGCAGAAACAATGTGGCCAATAAAGCTCAAACTTTACAGAAAGAATCTTAGTACTAGCTTCTATAGATTAAGTGTTTTTCATGGGAATTGCTTCAGCAGTTAGGTTGCTATGGCGACTTATAGTTTCCATTGACTTATAATGGGAAAAAAGGAAATTGGCAATTTTTTGCTACCTTACTGCAGTTATTTGGATATTTTATCTACAGAAATGTTTCTTGAGTAGTCCTCTATGATTCATGTTAATTTTGTCTAAATCACTGAATTCGATTCGTTGCCATGGCATAATAAAGGAAAAAATATTGAAACAATATTAAAAAATCTTTCCCACAAAAACCATATAGGGGGATGAAGCTGATTCTGTGCATACATGTTTATGACATTAGCCACTACATAAATATTGTTCTTTTTTTATTGTTGCTCACGTGGTTTCAATGCTATGGCATTTTAAAGTTTCTATAGACTTGTATTGGGAAAAGTGCAAATTGGCATTTATATCTGTGTTTCTGCAATATTTAGGCATAAAAATTTACAAACATGTTTTTTTTATTGTAACTTCATAAATTTTGCTAATATTAACTAGGACAAGCATAACAACTCAGTCAAAGTTGAAATAAGGCCATATTGTACAATTTACCTTTCAGTTACTTACCCCTGAGTGCTGAGGGTGAATGGACTCAGGTGAGCTACAGAACCAATGGTCCTCTGGTTAGCTCACCTGAGCCAGAGGCTCCAGGGGAGGTTATAGTATAGGCAGGGTTCGTTGTCTATCGTACGTCTGTCGTCCGTCCACAATTTCAAATGACCTCCTCTGAAACCCTGGGCCGATTGTAACCAAATTTCATATGCAGGCTCCAGGAGTCTTAGGAACGATAATTTGTTCAAACATCCTGGTCACATGACCAACATGACCACCACGCCCATATATGATAAAAAAAAAACTTAAAATCTTCACCAGAACCAATAGGCAGATGGCCTTGAAACTTGGTATGGAGCATCGGGTAAGCGAGTAATACCAAGATTGTTATAATTTTGACCTTGGACTGATTTTGACTGTTTTTTACGGTAAGGTCAAATTTGCTTCCTTGTGCTTTTATATGGAAAGTGCTAGAACATATGATATCTGGGAAAGCGTTGAAGATTTTGGGCTAAAAATTGGTGTGTTCAGCCATCTTACTGAGTACATGAAGATTTATGAGGACAAGAGATCAAGGTCATTCTTTCTCTCATGTTTCAACAATTTCAAACATCTCCTCAAAAGCCACTGGGCCAATTGTATCCAAATTTCACATGGTCACATGACCAACATGGCCGCCACACCCATATATGGTAAAAAGCTTCAAAAAAATAGACCAATGGCCTTGAAATTTGGTATGTAGCATAAAGTACTCAAGTACTACAAAGATTGTTCGAATGATGATCTTAGGTTGACCAGGACCTTTCTTATGGCAAGGTCAAATATGTAGAAAGGCTAGAACATAAGGTTTCATGGTAAGTTTTGAAGGTTATGGCCTAAAAATTGGTAAATAGTCATTTTAATGAGTACATGAAAATTTATGAGTACAAAAATTCAAGGTCATTCTTTGACCTTTGACCCAGGTCTCTTATATTTTGACATTTTCAAACATCATCTCAAAAGCCACGGGGCCAATTGTAACCAAAATTCATTTTTGAGCCTCCAGGGCTTGGGAGAACAAAAGGTTGTTCAAACGATCTAGGTCACATAATCAACATGGCCACCATGCCCATATATGGCAAAGACCTTTAAAAAAATTCTTCGTAAGAACCAATCGACCAATGACCTTCAGACTTGATAAGTAGCATCGGGTACTCAAGTTCTTCCAAGGTTGTTCAAAGGACCTCTGACAGTATCAATGCATATTTGCCCATTTTTCGACAAATTACTGCACCTTCCTCGGGCAGCAAAAGTTGAAATATTTGGCATTAATATGTAGCCTTGTGTAATATAAGGACATTTTAACAGTGATTTTGAAAAATTATTATGCCTCTAGACTAACATAGACCAATTTTATCAAGAGGGGTATGTGAATTTTTCAGTCTCTGAAAATAAGTCCATTTATTTGGTTTTCTAAGATATCAAAATCTTAATTGATAACAACTATGCTAAAACTGACGTACACACTACTGTTACTGATATTATGCAATATTTTTTCAGTACTAAGGACTTTAGCCTATTTTTAGATAAAAAGGGTGTAAGTACCCCACCCACTTTTTCAGTTTTTCAGCTGTAGACTATCTTCCCCCCCCCCCCCCCCCCCGTTCCTCAGCAAGCCACTCACATATAATGTGTATTATGATAGTACACACATACATGCAAAGTGGCTAGCTGAGGCACGGGGGGAAAAGTATCTTTAAAAAAACTTTTCCTGTTTCCATTACGTTTAATTACAAAATTTGGCTTTTTCCACCAAAAATTGAAGTCTATGTGCAAAGCAATCAGAAATTAAATTCATGGCCAGTTAGGGGACGTTGAGAGCAACAAATTTCAAGAGAAATTCTTTGGCATATCAAAAATTTAATTTTGACTATTTTTATAGGCAAATTAACATTACAACCGTCAGAGGTCCTTATGACCTTTAATTGACCTTGTCCTTTTCTACAGCAAGTTCAAATATGGGACAATGCTAGAACATAGATTTTATGGGAAATTTTGAAGATTTTGGCCTACAAGTTGGTATATACACTCATCTTAATGAGGTCATGAAGAATTATGAGTACAAGAGGTCAAGGTCAGTTTTTTACTTGTGACCCAGGTCTCTCATATTTTGACATTTTCAAACATTACCTCAAAAGCCAAATTTCAACCAATTTTCATAGAGTCTCCAGGGATTGAGGGATCGAAAATTCGTCCAAACGGTCCAGGTCACATGATGAACCGCCATACCCATTTATCATACAAAACTTTAATACTTTTTTCTCAAGAACCAATAGACCGATGGCCTTGAAACTTGTAAGTAGCACAGAGTACTGGAGTATTACCAATACTGTTCAAATAATGACTTTAGGTTTACCTTGACCTTTTCTGCGGCATGGTCAAATATGGAAAATGGTAGAACATAAGATTTCATGGAAAGTTTTGAAGATTTTGGCCTAAAATGGTATATATGGTGTCTGAGTCACGGTCATTCTTTGACTTTTGACCCAAGACTCATATTTTGACAATTTCAGACATAAGTAAGAGCCACTTGGCCAATTGCCTAGGTGAGCGATTCAGGGCCTCATGGCCTCTTGTTTCTGTGTCCTTGACCTCACCCTTTGGGGCCACTGAAAGAAAGTTGTTTGTTTGAAAGCTTTTGTAATATACTAACTAAATAAAGACCAACTACAAAGACATGGCTGCAATGTTCTGTTGATATAGGACACAAATACCAAAATACTGTGCATTTTAGCATTTTCGCTTGTTTTGGTGACCTTGATCTTGACCTTGGAGTTTATTGAAGGAAACTAGCTGTATGTGTATTTGAAAACTATTGTAATATAGTAGATGAAGACTCGGTACAAAGACATTTCTGAAACATATTTTGAAACAGAACATAAAAAATTGAGAAAAAAATGCACTTTTAGCATTTTTTCCTTCTTTCTCTGACCTTGACCTTGAGATTGACCGTAGAGGCTACTGAAGAGAAGTTGTTTGTTTGCAAGCTTTTGTAAAATATTAAATGTATGTCAACTGCAAAGGCACTGTTGCAGTATATTGTTGATATATGACACAAAATTTTGCAAATATGTGCATTTTTAGCATTTTCTTGTTTTCTGACCTTCACCTTGACCTTGGAGGTTCCTGAATGAAACAAGCTATATGTGTATTTGAAAGCTATTGTAATGTGTTAGATAAAGACCAGGTACAAAGACATTGCTGCAATAAATTGTTGATACAGAACACAAAATATGAGAAAAAATATGCACTTTTAGTATTTTTCTTGTTTCTGGGACCTTGACCTTGAACGTGGATGCTTCTGGAGGAAAGTTGGTTGCTTGAAAGTTTTTGTTATATATTAAATAAATTCCAACTAGAAAGACATTGCTGCAATTTATTGTTCGTATAGGACACAAAATGTTTGAAAAAATATGTATTTGTAGCATTTGTTCTTGTTTGTGTGACCTTGACCTTGACCTTGTAGCTTCCTGAGTAAACCCAACTATATGTGTATTTGGAAGCTTCTGTAATATGTCAGATAATGACCATTGCTGCAATATATGGTTGATACAGAATACATAATATGAAGAAAAAAAACATGCATTTTTAGCAGTTTTTATCGTTTCTGTGACCTTGACCTTGACCTTGATTAGAGAAACCAACAAAATGTCCATAGTTTATAGAAGATAAATATATTGTAAAACGATTTTCAAAATTAAGAAACAAATATGATCATCAACTATGATGATTTGTCATTACAAGGACTGTACCTCTAAGAACTTGCATTTTGCAACGGTACACTTATTGTTGCTATGGTAACGCTTCAGGAAGTATACTTTCCCAGGCATGTTTATCCAGAAACATATTCACAGTACACTGTTTCGTAGGAGGACGGTGCAAACATATATCGACGAGGCCGCAAGAACTCTGGAAATGTCTTTAAAGATGTATGAAATTGGATTTTTGCCGAATATGGAAACCCCACCCACTTTGCTTGAGCCTGATGACAACAGAGGTGTTCCAAATATTTTTTTTAATTTCTTTTTTAAAGTTAGTGTGAACAAGTTATTTGTAGGTAAAAAGAAATTAGAGCTTGTCATGCATTTGAAAATAAATATATTTGTTGAAAAATTGCCCATTTTAGGACATTTTTAGCACATTTTTTCCCAAAATGTTTAGATGTTGTTGCCATGGCAACGGGCATGCTTTGGAATGAAACTGATGTTGTTTTCTCATTTTCGTGTCACAATAAGTAATATAGGCAAGTTTGAGCAAAATCGATGACTATGCGTGCCACGGCCCTATGTAAAAATTTAAGTCATTACAGAGAATGGCTCTTAATATGCCTCATCTTTATGCGTAAAATCCATAATAAATAGCAGACCACTTTGATACCTTGGGTGAACTGCTAATTTTATAACGGTAAAGTACGATTGTAAGAAGTTGTTACATTGTAGATCCTTTGATATTGAACAGTTATTGAAACAAGTTAAGTTTTAAGATTTAATGAATGTAAATTCTGAAGTTATAAGCAATATTGTAATGTCTTCGATCTTTCTTAACACCCTGTAAATGAGGTTGAAAAGTGCAGAATAGTACCGTCTAAGATCAGGAGTGCGAGAAATTTATGAATATGCTAAAAGAATTTAGTTGGATATTGGTGCAACTGTCATGAAAATATATACTATACTTTTCTCATAAAACTTGTTTGCGATAATAGAAGAAATGAAAAAAAATGACCACCCTCTGTACTTGTTCAGTAAAAGCGGAGTCATGACTTGTAACAGGACGACGGACGGAGGCTGAGATTTTAAAATCTTCTCATCATGATTATAAATATTTTGTTTTGTAAACTTACTCTACGAATTACATAAATATCATGGAGCAAAATATTGTTACCTCTCTCGGAAGAACATATTGAAATGCACATGGCAATAATATAAAGAATATTTAAAATGTCCATATTTATTTAATGTCTGGACTCACAGTCAGAGTGCTTCAAAACTGTCTGATTATCAGCAATTAGTGCTCTTATCAATGACTTTCATAATAAATGTGTGCTTGTTTCGTAAGCCTTACCTTATCTGATTAAAGGTGAGTGTGTACATCTGCAATGGATGCCAGCCTGTCTGAGAGTTTAACACGGAATGGAAAGAATTTGCATCTTTTATGGCAAATTCTTCTCTTTGAAAGATGAATCTCAGTTGCTAATCATTGTTATTCAGAATGAAGAAACTGTAGTGAGAAGTTTGCAGCGGTACCTCACGGGAAAATATTTCATGATTTTTTACCAAGACAGAGCAATTAGACCTTTAAATGGAAGCTTCTAGAGGAGCAAATTATTTTCTTTCAGATTTAAAGGCCTGGATTTTGTTCTATAATATTGACCCCCCCCCCCCCCCACCAAACTAATCCCCTCCAATAAACAAGTGATAAGAAAATCAAAGGCACCTCCTAGTCACCTCATTTTTAGGGTCATAAAACAATGCAGTGCTGAAATCACTGCCTGCCTGAGGGGCCCCAATGGGATAAATTCATGCATCAGTCAAAATGTAATAGATCAGAACAATATATTCTATAATTTGTAAAATATAATTGGCTGATTAGCAGTCAAAGAATACACAAATAATGATTTTAAAAAAAAGAAAAAGAAAAGAAAGAAAGATAAGAAAAGGAGAGAACAGAAAAAAAGCAAAAAAAGGAACTTTAGGAAAAAAAAAAAATAAAATAATTGAAAATTGAATATATTTCACAAATATTTTCATGTATTATCTGTTACGCAGAAGGTTTTACACTCGGTCGACACGGGTGTATAGCCTTATGCGTCGCCAGGACGGCGGAGGGTGACTTCCGGTTAAAGGGTTAATTACCAATGTATTACACTAACAAGGAAACTCTAACAACGTTAGAAGTTTTGAAGTTTATATATAATGTAAATTCTATATACAACAATACAATTTACAACTGTCACAATTACAATAATATACAACACATATCAGTTCATGTCGCTGGCCCAAGTAAGGTGTTTGTTTCAAATCTGTAATCGATTTGCGTACAATACGCAAATAGATTACCGTCTGACGTCAACACCGTACTCGGCTCAGCGCCATGAACTAAAGGAAAACACAAAGGACAAAAAACGTTAGTTTGAGCTCATACAAAAACAACAAGGCCTTATGTTGGTAGACTTCACTTTGTCGTTCCCTGGATCATGTCTATACTGGTCGCTCCCTGGATCGTACCAGAGACCAGTCTAAATATAATATGACACACTTTAGTGGACGAACACTGTCCCACTTTCACCTCTGCAGTAATTACATCGATTTTTCCAATATTTTGTGCTTCCCGCCTCTGCTAGGAATACATGCACAAGGGCGTTGTAACTGCTCTACCCGGGTTGGTATTAACCTGGAGACGTATATCGAATCTCCAGGTGAGACGTGGCTCTAAGCCCTAACAGCTGACTGCCGGACTTGATGTGCCTAAAAATAACGAACTTACACTTAATACATTGTAACTACATAATAACAATACGTAAGACTTGGGCCTGTCTTGGAAATACCATACAACGCCCTCGGCGAATGCCGAGCATAACGTGCACACGCCAGCCGTGTCACTAGACACAACTCGCGCTCACGATGTAAAGCCAAAATTGTGCTTACTACTTCCGCCAATGAAGAATCGTAGATCCTACCACGCATGTGCGTCGAAGGATCTGACGCCAAACATTGTCGAGAAGTATACTGACGTCAACAGGTATTACCATGACATATCCCACATAAAACATGAGTAATCTAGACAATAACCTATCTACATTAAATTGATTTACCAAAAATTTAACTCTCATATGTATTAATTCATTCCTTTAAACTAAGCGTAATACCATTTGCCATAGAATATAATAACTGAATAAGCGTTTCTAACACATTTGGGATCATAACGTTTGATCTGACATCATGACGCCAATGATGTTATACCATATGACGTCATCTAGTGAAGGCAAATCAAACGCATGACGACCAAATGTTACCATTATAACTTATGGAAAAAAAACCTCAATGCGGTGCATGCTATGGCGTCAATTGACGTCACGAGTATATAAATTAGTTCCATTACAAATCAATCTACTTCTATAGGCCACGTATACGTGAAACTAATATAAAAAGTGCTAACGTCGCAATAACATGATGCAACTGACTTCATATGAATAACATGAATGCAACTGACGTCACATGAATAATATGAATGCATTTGACGTCACTGGACGTCAAATAGACGCACACCATTGCAACCAAAATCAGTGATATAAACTATTTCCATAATTTACAAAACTTCCTAATATACAAATACCATGCGCAGCATGGTCAGTATAAACAAAATTGGTCGACATATGCGCAGCCTGATCACTGCCAACAAAATCAAATCAGTCGACACATATAGTCATACCATATCACTCAGAAGTCACATTTTTCATTCTTAGCCAAACAATTCTAAAATAAATATAATAAAATCTTACCGTTCTGGTCTAAACTCAGAATCTGGGCACACAACAATATAACATCCTCAGTATAAGAATTAAACAGCCACGTCTAACTTTTCAATAAAAGATAGGCGTATAAATAGTATGCGTCTCACATTTAAATCATGGGACTCGAATATAAGCGTGCAGGTACTCACATTAAAATCATGCAACACGCTGTCCACAATCAAAAGGCTCGTGCAGGTATTCACCTTAAAATCATGCAAAACGCTGTCCACGAGAGGTATTCACAAACAACCCATGCATAACGTAGCCACACTTTCCGTAAATGTTTTATTACCACAGTTGCCCTAAAAACTGTACCTCTACTGATTTAAAGGATTAAAAAGATTTCGACGACATAGTCCACGATCGGATCCATTTCGTAACATAGGTTTCCCCTTAGGGAGAAAAAACATAACAATGTTTCTTTTCTGAAATAGTACGAAATGCGATCGAATCGTAGGCTATGTCAAAACTGGAAAACTAGCTATATACACAACAACGGTGCGATGCATAACGTGGCCAAACTATCTACTAAGGTAGTCCGCCCCCAAATTATCTTGGCCGCGGATAGCAACGATCCTGAATCTGTACGGCTGTAATTTCATGGCCCAACGCATGATTCGGGGATTGAGCACCTTAGCTGTCTGCATATAAGACAAAGGTTTGTGGTCAGTTTCAAGTAGGAACTCCGCCCCATACAGGTACTTACGAAATTTCTCAACACCCCAGATAATACCCAAACTTTCCTTCTCAATTACAGAGTAGTTCTTTTCCCGAGGTAACAATTTCTTGCTAGCATAAGCAATCGGCAAACGACCTTCACCTTCGAATTCCTGAAGCAAAATAGCTCCAAGACCAACGTCTGAAGCGTCTGTTCGAAGTACAAACGGGTTACCTTCTTGAAAAACAGGTAAGCGAAGAATAGGACTAGACGTGAGCCTACTCTTCAGGGTTTGAAATGCCCTTTCATGCTGATCTTGCCAATCTTTGATAGAATTAGGTCGATCCCGTTTACTTAAATCAGTCAGAGGAGAAGCTATGGATGAGAAATTTGGGATAAAACGACGGTAAAACCCAGCTAATCCCAGAAAAGATTTAATTTGCCTTTTCGTACATGGACGAGGAGCATCTCTGATAGCCTGTATCTTGTCCTCATGCGGTCGTACCGTCTGTCCGACGATATTGTGACCAAGGCACTCGATACTGCCATAACCGATCATGCATTTAGATGGTTTTGCCGTCAATTTGGCCGACCTGAGCCGATCTAACACTTGACGTAATGACGTCACATGATCCTTCCATGTTTCAGTAAATATCCATATGTCATCAACAAAGCTGTCAACATTTGGGAGATTGGACAATATGATTCTCATTAACCTACAAAATGAGGCTCCCGAATCGACCAAACCGAAGGGCATAGTTTTAAACTGGAATAAACCCTTAGGCGTTTCAAATGCCGTCAAAGGTTTAGACCTTTCAGTAAGACTGACTTGCCAATAACCCTTACTCAGGTCCATCTTTGTAAAGAATTTATGTCCCGACATTTTATTGATAACCTCCTCCATATTTGGCATAGGTTCTGCATCGAATTCCGTCACTTTGTTAAGCTTCCGGAAGTCGATACAGAATCTAACTGATCCGTCTTTCTTCGGAACTAGGACAACAGGAGATGAATACGGTGAAATCGACGGCTCGATTACCCCTAAATGTAACATATCCTGTATCTCCGTCTCCATGACGTTACGCGTCTTATACGGGATAGAATAACCTTTCGTCCGTATGGGTTCTGACGTGAGTAGTTTGATATCGTGCTGTATTTGATCAGTTCGACCGGGTAAACTTGATAGTACATCCGGGTACTGTTTGATCAACGCTTCAACCTCCATACGTTGTTCTGACGTTAACGTATCTGAGATACTGACGTCATTATAAGTTTCCGGTTCTTTAGCTGTCGGAAAAGCACAATCATCAAGAGAAAATTCATCACTACCATCGTCATCAACCGACTCTGTAGTCTCAGTCGACAATAAACAATGTGACGGCACACTACGACGTTCGACATATTGCTTCAGCATATTAGCATGATATGTACTCACGACACCATTGACGTCGATTTTATAGTCCATTCTATTCACCACCTCTACTACTTCATATGGACCCTTCCACTGCAATAACAGTTTATTACTGTCAGTTGGCAGTAATAACAGTACTTTATCTCCCACGTTAAATTTACGCGACCTAGCGCGTTTGTCATAATAAGCCTTTTGCTTTACTTGTACTTTCCGTAAATTATCATGTGCTTACTTACACGTCTGCTCTAACCGTTCTCTCAACTCAATTACGTACTGGTACGTAGACAGAACCTGCTCATCCTGTACCTCTTCAGACCATAATTCACGTAATATTGCCATAGGGCCCTTAACGTTACGTCCGTATAACAATTCGAACGGAGAAAACCCTAATGACTCTTGCGGAACCTCCCTTATTGCAAACAGTAGTGCTGGGAGATATTTATCCCAGTCTTTTGGACGTTCCGCGCACATCCTACGTAGCATTTGCTTCAACGTCGCGTGAAAACGCTCTACAAGACCGTTACAGATAGGATGATACGGCGTCGTGGTTAACTGCTGGAGTGATAACAGCCTGCTTACTGCTTTCATAACTTCAGCAGTAAACTGACTTCCGCAATCTGTTAACATTTCATCAGGTATGCCAACTCTACTAAACATCTCAACTAACGCTTCGGCTACGCGTTCCGTTTCAATGCCGGGTAACGCTACCGCCTCGGGATATCTCGTCGCATAGTCTGTCATTGTTAAAATATAGCGGGATTTCCTGTCAGAACGAGGTTCTATCGGTCCAATTATATCAACAGCGACTCGTTTAAATGGTGTGTCAATCTGTGGCAACTTTCCTAAAGGAACCTTAGTGACACGACCTTTTTGAATAGTCCTTTGACATATGTCACAAGATTTACAAAACCTTGCCACATCACCACAAATTCCAGGCCAAAAGAACTCAGTTAACACTCTATCCATAGTTTTCTTTATGCCCAAATGACCTGACATCAAGGTTTCGTGCGCCAATCTTAACACCTTTTCACGAAAACCTTCAGGGATAATAAGTTGCAAAGTGACCTTGTTTCCCTCAGTAAACTGCCTATACAATAAATCTTTCTTTCGGATAAACTTAGTTTCACCTCGGTTCAATCCACGACTAATAGTCACATTCCCAGATTCCACTCTTTGCCTTATGCCATTCAATTTAGGGTCAACAACTTGGGCCTGCTTCAATGCCTCCTTATCACTAGCAATAATTTGATCAGGAACTTTAAGTTTCCTATAGACCTCTTCACCTTGCTTAGCTTGTGACCTAGTCACTGCCGCCATTGCAAAATGGGACATATCGGGAAGTTTTGACCCGTCAATATTTCCAATAACCAGGTCATACAATGTATCTTCCATGCACAATGCCTCAGTTTTTCCTGTGAAAAATGGACAATCTATGTCAACCATTGCTAAGGGATACCTTTGGGTAGATTCATCAATCAAAGTTACATCAGATTCTCTACCAAGTAACTGATCATTAGAAACCAAGTTTCTACGAACGACACACCCAGTACAACCTGTGTCCCTTAAAACTACAACAGTCTTACCATTAACCGTACCCTGCGCTGTTGGTAATCGCGACCTTAAAAAGTAACAGACACCTTCCCTATCCACGTTATCATTGATTAGTGGACTTTCTTCCTTACTCTTATAGAGACCTTCAATTTCATGAGACCTATTCATTGTAGTTTTACAAAAGCTCATTTGATGTCCGCCACCCCGACCACGTCCGCGGGAATAACCCCGACCACGGCCACGATCTGAATTACTACCCTTCGTCTGTACAGTATCGCTCTTACTCTGTGATCTTTGTGTCTCATCTTTCGGTGCATAACTACACCCCTTACTTCCGCTATACCCGCTTGCACTTGCACCTACCTCCGCACTATATGCTTGCTTCCTATCGGGATTCTTAAAACATTTATAATTTATGTTAAATGTCCCTTACCACAAATACTACATTTTATCTCTGGCTTCGCACTCGGCTTATTATCAGATCTACTCTGAGTTACGCCCTTACTATCACGCTGCCCCTTATTAACACAAGCGTAGACACCGCCACGTGCTTCTGCAAATAAATCTGCTTCCCTAGCCATCTCACCTAGATTCGTGAATGTTTTCGGTTTCAAATGAACATATAGTTCTTTACTACAGGATTCTAAAAACTGATCCCTAGCGAAAAAATCGCAAACAGCTTCGGAAGACTGTTCTACTTTCGCCATTTTCAACCATTTATTAAGATACGACCTAAGTCTATTACTAAACTGAATAAACGTTTCGGACTTTTCAGGCCTATCATAGCGAAATTTCTTCCTAAAACCGCGTTCAGTCATATCGAAATTCTTTAACAACGCATCTTTCAACTTGTCATAATCTGCTGCATCATCTACAGACAATCTATCATAAACATCAAGCGCGCGACCTTTAAGTAATGCGCTTAAATATGCAGCCCAAACGTTTTTATCCCATTTATTCGCCGTCGCGTATTTCTCAAACCTTGATAAGTAACTATCCATTTTGTCCTTACTTTCATCAAAATACGGTAACTTGGGATCTCGCGCATGCGCTAACTTTTCAGTCTTCTGTTTTTCTAATTCAACTCTAAACGTTACCTTCTGCAAATCTATCTGATTCTTTAACTCGCGTTGCTGCAATTCAAAACTATACTTCAACTTTTCTAACTCAACTTCGCTCGACAACTTTGCTTCCTTATCGCTTTCGACTTGAGACAACCTAGCTTCCCTATCTTTCTCGGCTTGCCGCTCTATACTTTCAATCCGCGCCATCTCGATTTCCCTATCCGCCACAATCTTAGCTTCTTCCGTCGCCCTATCCGCCGCAATCTTAGCTTCTTCCGTCGCGATCCTAGCCAATTCAATTTCCCGATCTTTTTCGGCCTGCGCGATCCTAGCTAACTCAATTTCCCTGTCTTTATCGGCCTGCGCAATTTTAGCTAACTCAATTTCCCTGTCTTTTTCGGCCTGTGCAATCTTTTCTTTCTCCGCCGCGATCTTCTTTTTATCAAGTTCCCTTACCGCGTGCCTTTCTGCCCTTTCAGTCTCTTGCTGTTGCTTTACAAATTCCTGCAATGCCTGCCCTTCATAACCTAACTCCCTTCCTGTCTTAACTAACTGATCCATGACGCTTAACGTAATGCTCACGTTAACTTAACTGAAACCGACGTTCACTTATCGTCACACACGTTAACTAAAACGTTAACAATAATAATAACAAACTAATCCAACTAAAACGTTGATTAATTAGTATACTCGCGATCTAGACGTAGCTATTAAAGTTACGTTCATAACAGACCGGAAATGACGTCATAAACTGACGTTGACTTTGCCGAGAATTACTTTTCACTTTCAAATGACACAATTAGATGACGTAAATAACCCACATTACAATTACGCCCAACCTGATCTAGCGTATCGGATATACAAACGTAACGTATGTAACGCAACGTATTAACACTGACACGACAACTGTACGTCCTACATTACAAAACCTTATAAGATACCAACGGTAAATCAAACTTAAGATTCTGCTATTAGGTTTAATTCATTGTCACGATATTATATAACGTTACGAGTGACCTACGTTACTAAATCAGGACATAAAATGGACCTCAGTAACGGTTACGACACTACGTACAAACGTTTGAATTAATGAACTAACAGATTGTCATGCAACAGCAGTGCCAAGGTACTCAAACGGACCTTAAAACTAAATATGTATCATCCGTGCCAAGACAATTCAGGTCTATATACCTCAGTTTCCCCACTCAGATATGCAACCTGTTACATTCTATCACAAATTAATGCATGGGCTATCGCACTTCATCACGCAGGGAATAAGGATAGTTGACCTTAATTGAGTCTAGGTTACATTTACAAAGAATTTAGTGGCAAAATTACTCCCCTAAAATTCACAGCCTTACGTCACCTTAGAAAAGAACAATCAGAAAGTCAAGAATAATAAAAAAAAATGTCTGACAAAATTGTGTCTAGATTCTGTATATATTGTCAATGTGTTACACTGGCAGATATTAACCGGAAATCAAATCCCGTTACTTCATGACACCATGTTACGCAGAAGGTTTTACACTCGGTCGACACGGGTGTATAGCCTTATGCGTCGCCAGGACGGCGGAGGGTGTGTTCCGGTTAAAGGGTTATCTACCAATGTATTACACTAACAAGGAAACTCTAACAACGTTAGAAGTTTTGAAGTTTATATATAATGTAAATTCTATATACAACAATACAATTTACAACTGTCACAATTACAATAATATACAACACATATCAGTTCATGTCGCTGGCCCAAGTAAGGTGTTTGTTTCAAATCTGTAATCGATTTGCGTACAATACGCAAATAGATTACCGTCTGACGTCAACACCGTACTCGGCTCAGCGCCATGAACTAAAGGAAAACACAAAGGACAAAAAACGTTAGTTTGAGCTCATACAAAAACAACAAGGCCTTATGTTGGTAGACTTCACTTTGTCGTTCCCTGGATCATGTCATGGGCCAGTCCATATATCATGAGGAACACCAACTTATATTAACACGTGCACGATTATATACTGGTCGCTCCCTGGATCGTACCAGAGACCAGTCTAAATATAATATGACACACTTTAGTGGACGAACACTGTCCTACTTTCACCTCTGCAGTAATTACATCGATTTTTCCAATATTTTGTGCTTCCCGCCTCTGCTAGGAATACATGCACAAGGGCGTTGTAACTGCTCTACCCGGGTTGGTATTAACCTGGAGACGTATATCGAATCTCCAGGTGAGACGTGGCTCTAAGCCCTAACAGCTGACTGCCGGACTTGATGTGCCTAAAAATAACGAACTTACACTTAATACATTGTAACTACATAATAACAATACGTAAGACTTGGGCCTGTCTTGGAAATACCATACAACGCCCTCGGCGAATGCCGAGCATAACGTGCACACGCCAGCCGTGTCACTAGACACAACTCGCGCTCACGATGTAAAGCCAAAATTGTGCTTACTACTTCCGCCAATGAAGAAACGTAGATCCTACCACGCATGTGCGTCGAAGGATCTGACGCCAAACATTGTCGAGAAGTATACTGACGTCAACAGGTATTACCATGACATATCCCACATAAAACATGAGTAATCTAGACAATAACCTATCTACATTAAATTGATTTACCAAAAATTTAACTCTCATATGTATTAATTCATTCCTTTAAACTAAGCGTAATACCATTTGCCATAGAATATAATAACTGAATAAGCGTTTCTAACACATTTGGGATCATAACGTTTGATCTGACATCATGACGCCAATGATGTTATACCATATGACGTCATCTAGTGAAGGCAAATCAAACGCATGACGACCAAATGTTACCATTATAACTTATGGAAAAAAAACCTTAATGCGGTGCATGCTATGGCGTCAATTGACGTCACGAGTATATAAATTAGTTCCATTACAAATCAATCTACTTCTATAGGCCACGTATACGTGAAACTAATATAAAAAGTGCTGACGTCGCAATAACATGATGCAACTGACTTCATATGAATAACATAAATGCAACTGACGTCACATGAATAATATGAATGCAATTGACGTCACTGGACGTCAAATAGACGCACACCATTGCAACCAAAATCAGTGATATAAACTATTTCCGTAATTTACAAAACTTCCTAATATACAAATACCATGCGCAGCATGGTCAGTATAAACAAAATTGGTCGACATATGCGCAGCCTGATCACTGCCAACAAAATCAAATCAGTCGACACATATAGTCATACCATATCAATCAGAAGTCACATTTTTCATTCTTAGCCAAACAATTCTAAAATAAATATAATAAAATCTTACCGTTCTGGTCTAAACTCAGAATCTGGGCACACAACAATATAACATCCTCAGTATAAGAATTAAACAGCCACGTCTAACTTTTCAATAAAAGATAGGCGTATAAATAGTATGCGTCTCACATTTAAATTATGGGACTCGAATATAAGCGTGCAGGTACTCACATTAAAATCATGCAACACGCTGTCCACAATCAAAAGGCTCGTGCAGGTATTCACCTTAAAATCATGCAATACGCTGTCCACGAGAGGTATTCACAAACAACCCATGCATAACGTAGCCACAATTTCCGTAAATGTTTTATTACCACAGTTGCCCTAAAAACTGTAGCTAAAAACTGTAGCTCTACTGATTTAAAGGATTAAAAAGATTTCGACGACATAGTCCACGATCGGATCCATTTCGTAACATTATCACCTACTAACTACTTTTTTGTATATTTTTGATATGTTATTCTAATTTTACGTTCTTAAATTTTATTTACTTATTTTTATATAATTTCTATTTATCTATTTTTTTAAATATTTTTGTGAAGTAAGTCAAGTGCTCAGTAATTCAATACATTAGCCATTATTATAATCTCAAGAATAAGAAAATATGCATGATTTGAAGATGAAATTTTGTTTCAAGGATCATTTCAGAGACCCAAAAGACTCTAGTTTAATTAAATTGCAAAACCTGTATTTTGAGCAGTTTGGTGGCATTATACATGTTTTTGACACCTTTTGAAAACAGTGAATATGTCAAAGTTCATTTGTTTTTACAAGAACTGACACTGTAGTTTTGTTGGTTATAGACTGTGATTTGTCAATTATTGATTTCTGATCATTATCAATATTTTGTTTCCACAGAGTATATAATTTTATTTTGGCTTCTCTAATAGGATTTTGATTGTGAAAAGGGATAGACGTGAACTTAAGATGTTTTGTAAACATTACCAGAATACATGTATCAAAAATGTTTTTCTACATCTAACTTTGAATTAAATCAAGGTATCTCTGTTATTGATTTCCCCCATTTTGGGCCTCCCAAAGAGACTGCTGGGACGCTGGTCTAGAGAAGACTGGCTAGCCAGAGAAGATTGTTTATTGGATTAGATAAGGATTACATAACTTACTAATGACAAAAATCTAGGTCTTTAATTCCTGTAAGAATGATTTCTTCATTGAAGGAAGCAAAAAGAAATTTACAAAAAAAAATTCTACTTTCGGAAAAAAATATGGCACAGAAACGTAAAGGGGGAAACTGTCATGCATACATTTTAAATATTTATCCATTTAACAGTTTAATGTAGTTATCCTTAAACTTGAAAAAGTTTACTTTACGAGCTAGCCATACGACGTTTGCTAGAGGACCGACAGACAATGCAGATTGTAAGGAAATGGTCTAGACAAGCCATGAGCTTTCGATCAAATCCTTTTCACGAAAATTGTACTCTGAATGTATTAACATGACATAACTAAATAAAATATTGTTTTAAACCAATTCAGATCCTGATGTGACTATACACTGGTTGCTTAAAATTGCTGTCCAAAAATATGGCCCTTGCAAATATGCAAAATGAGATAAACTTTTTGCCTTATCATTTATAATATCAGTATTTGGGTTAAGTCAAGTTGGTGTCTGCAAAATGCGTGACTGAATCGCTGTCCCTTTTCCAGGTCCCGGCGAAACAACATTCGAGCCGCGACACGAGAAAACCAACAATGTGGTTGTGCGCCCAACGCAGATTCAGATCCCCCTGGACATCCGCCCGGTCTGCCCAGAGTCTTCGCTGTCTGCATGGGGCTAGTTTAGACCCTTGGCTACCATTTAAGCGCAAAGTGAAGAGTCTGATCAGACTGGGCGGATGTCCAGGCTGCTCTGAGTGTGCGGTGGGCGCATAACCACTTTGTTGGTTTTCTCGTATCGTGGCTCAATTTGGAAATAGCTCTTTGTTCAAGTCCTGGCCCAGAGGTTATAAAACCTGAGTACATTCTCAAACTCAAAATGACGTCGATGCGACGTTATGATGTTGCATAGACGACAGAACGACGTTTTCTACTAATTTTGATAATAGTAGGGCAAGAGCCCAATGTGTTTGCATTAGGTGCGGTTGGGGGTTGTTTGGACACTTTTTTCCTTCCGACATCATATCGTTTTCCTCTCTCACTATCTCTGGGAGACGGCTCGATATAGACTGAAATACTGTCTCAAAGACCTGTTTAACCCAAAACAACCAACCAACCAGTACGTCATTTTGATATCATATGCCCGCTGGTCATGTACTTCCGCTAGTTTAGAAAGCTGAACACCTTTTGTCACTTCAGAACGATATAACTCATCTAAAATGGTCTTCTCTTATAGGAAACAAAGTCTCCTAGGAAAGCTTTGCGTATAAAAGATATGCCTTCAGCTCATATAAGAAACTTCTTTCTCCCACCTTTGCGTATATAAGATAGGCATTCAGCTCATATAAGAAACTTCTTTCTCCCACCTTTGCATATATAAGATAGGCCTTTAGCTCATATAAGAAACTTCTTTCTCCCACCTTTGCCTATATAAGATAGGCTCTCAGCTCATATAAGAAATTTCTATCATATACCTGGCAACATCTTTCTTATATTAGCAACCAGACTTTTTCAATTTTTTGACTTATATTTTAATTTTAAATGATCAAAATGGACACGCAAGCATGTCGGATGACGTTTGATAGCAGATCATGGGTTTGTGACGTCACTCAATTTAATGACCTCACTAAAACCGGTTAACATGAAACGTCGCTAGCTAACTTGACGCGCGTGACGTGACAGGCTAAGTTGCATTTTGTTTTCGCCCTCTGGAAGATAAAATGGTCCACATATCGTGTTTTCCGTCTAATTTTGAGGTGCAAACTTGTTTACACCCATTTTGAGACCCGATAAACACACTGGGCTGGTCAAAATTTACTTCAGATCATTGGTTAAAAAGTTAGAATTTTACTGATCTGAAGCCTAATCCGACTTGAGGTTTAAAATCCGCTAATGGTGGGAGAAAAATAATCCATCATGAGCCAGTCCATGTAGGATAGGTAAATCTCACCCTCGAGGTCGGAATTTCAACCAGGGACTCGACAAGCCTCGTCCCTGGTTGAAATTCCTACCCCTCGGGTGAGATTTCCCTATCCTACATGGACACTCATGATGGATTGTTATAATCTTACACCTGGTAACATCTTTCTTATATTAGCAACCAGACTTTTTCATTTTTTGACTAATATTTTAAATTATGAAGAAAACGGACGCGCAAGCATGTCGGATGATATTTGATAGCAGATCATAAGCTTGTGACGTCACTCAATCTTAATGACGTCACTAAAACCGATTATAAGACGTCACTAGCAAACTTGACGCGCGTGACGTGACAGGCTAAGTTGCATTTTGTTTTCGCCCTCTGGAAGACAAAATAGTCCAATCGTATTTTCCGTCTATTTTTAGGTGCAGTTTGCACCCATTTCAGGACCCGATAAACACACTGGGCTGCTCAAAATTTACTTCAGATCACTGGTTAAAAAGTTCAACTTTTCCTGTTCTGAAGCCTAATCCGACTTGTGGTTAAAAGTCCGCTAAGAGTGGGAGTAAAATAACTCATCATGAGCCAGTCCATATAGGATAGATAAATCTCACCCTCGGGGTCGGCATTTCGACCACGGACTCGGCAAGCCTCGTCCCTGGTTGAAATACTGACCCCTCGGATGAGATTTCCCTATCCTACATGGACACTCGTGATGGATTGTTATATTCTGTCCCCATTGAGAAGGGCGTCAATTATGAAAATATTAGAGTTACTTCCATTGTAAGTGTACCCATTCCCTGCTTTTGAATCCACCAGGATAATTTCTGAAATTGATACACGAAGAAATGTGCATTGTAGAATGTGCGAACAGTGCAGACTCAACTCAGCCTGCGCTAGAGCATTCAGAGAGTAATAACCCGCATGAACAATAAACGGAGCCTACAGACTATCGGACGAGAAATGGAAAACTAATAAGGTGGCTAACTATGCTTCTTATGTAAAACATATTTCATTTCGTAAAGTATTTCAACATTTACACAAAGGCATGAATAGGAAATGAGAACAAAACGAAAGCATATTGCTCATTGAGTTCTTCTCCCAGAGAACGCTGCTTGCTTGATGACCGTTTTCACTTCATTCGTCGGTCTTTAATAGTAGAACATAAAAACAGTGTTGTGGCTTTAAAACGTCTCCCATTATATGTACTTTTATATTTTCTGGTCCATTTTCATCATCGTTTTATTACAATTTCTGATTTTGATTATCTCGTCCTATGTGGACACATGGCATCACAAATGACGTCAAAGCGACGTCATTTCATCGCGTCGACGTCAGTACCACGTCATTTCGACTCGTGAGTGTGCCTGCTGGGTCAGTTTTGAGGGTCCTTCTTATGTACTTGCCAAATATATCTGGAAATGAATATGTTCTTATGTACGTGCCAAATATGTCTGGGCAAGATTATGTTATTATGTACGTGTATGCGTGCAAGTATATGTTTGCGTAATGTGCCGTTGTATGTATTCAGCTTTGTTGAGAACTGAGGGGTGGTTGGATGGTGCGTTGGTGATGGGTATAACTCCCAGTGCCTGGGCGTCCTAATTATTTAGACAATAGTAGGTCAAGGGCCTACTGTGCTTGCAGTAGATGCGGGTGGGGGGTGTTTGGACACATTTTGTCTCGTCTATCATTTCTTTCTCCTATCACCCTCTCTTTGAGAGACGGCCTGATATAAACTGAAATACTGTCTCAAAACTGTCTCAAAGGGTCGTTAAATCCAAAATAATTAAGCAATCAATCAACTGATGAGACTGAAAATCCCACTATACACCAAGTTCACTGACAGCCAGTATTCCGGTGGAGGGCCAAAGGACTATGGGGAAAACGTAGCTCTGTGAAGTGCGGAGGATCCAATATATAGTCGTTCTTCCTATAGCCACTTTTGCGGGGGAGGAAGGGGTACTACTCTCTGACAGCAGCAAAACTTTATGGAAGACACTTTTTGTCCTGACAGGATACTTCATACTCACTTCTTGTTACTTTCCGAGGGACCATTTTCCACTCTGATCACACAGTACATTTCAAGTAATTGAGTGCATGTATGTGATAAAGGGACACGGACAGAAAGCCCCTAAGGCCGAATTTTGATCACCACAAGAAGCGATTAGCACTTTTATCATCTCTTGTACATGTAATTTTCAGAAACATCTACCTTCAGGAAATGACTGTATATATAAGCATTTTACTTACTTTTGAAAGTAAAAGTAATCCTGTTACATTTGAAATTGTATTGTAGTATATGTACGTTATTTATAATTAATAAAATAAAATATAAGCTTTGAGCTCCGTCCAAATCCTCTATGTTCATTGTGTATATAATATCACTGCATGTACATTTTCAACAAATAAATACTGTCGTTTAAACCAAAAATCTACATAGCTCATGATTTTTATAAAGGTTTTATTATTATGCTTTGAATACATGTTTATACAGCCCGAGGGCAGGGACTAACCACGTGGACCAATTTTGAGCAGCACAGGAGGCTTTTATTTCTGTAATCATTTGCTTGTAGTTTCAAAAACAAAAGCTTTTTACTTTGATTCTACATAGATTCTTTTCATGACTTTATACATTAATGAGCCGCGACACGAGAAAACAAACAAAGTGGTTGTGCGCCCAGCGCAGACTCAGATCAGCCTGGACATCCGCCCAGTCTGACCAGAGTCTTCGCTGTCGGCATAGAGATAGCTTAGACCCTAAGCTACCTTTAAAGCGCTTAGTAAAGAGTCTGGTCAGAACGGGTGGATGCCCCGGCTGATCTGTGTCTGCGCTGGGCGTACAACCACTTTGTTGGTTTTCTGGTGTCGCGCCTAAAATGTATAATCCCCATGGATATATCTTGTGCATCACTTGCAGGAAGCTTTTAGTACTCTGATCATTTGCTGTGACTTTAACAAAACTGCTCCTAAATCTTTTAATATTATTTTATCATCATTTTATGCATGTATAACAACCCTGTGACAGGGACAGATAACTCGTGTCTTTCAAAACGATCGTTTTGTATCACCTAGATTTGCCATAAACAAAATTCGGAACTCATACTTCAAAACATAGTTTATTAGTTATACAATCAGTTAATGTGAATGGATATACAATTTTGTTTTTCTACAACTTATACAAGGGGAACAGCCTTCGTGACAGTCTGTTTGCATCCACGAACCAGAAAGCCCATTCCAAAAGTAGGTCTACTCAAAGAACATGCTCTCAAGATATCAGATTCGTTCCTTTTTAGGATTGATCATGGTTGAGAAGGTAATATGAAAAAAAATGAAAACTGCAGAAAGTGTACCAATTCAGTTTAAGGTTACAAATTAAAGGTAATTTCTTATGTCCTGAATTTGAACATAATGCAGTTAGATGTCTTGGCTCTGTTATCATCATGTCCTTGTGCTGTGACATGTTAAACCTGAAAAAAAAAGGAAATTAAGTATTAAGTATTTAGCATAATCTGTTTTAATACTGCACATGAACCAAAACATATTTGAGCCGCGACATGACAAAACCAACAAAGTGGCATGTGCGCACAGCGAAGAGTCAGATCAACCTAGGCATCCTCCCAGTTTGATCTGCGTGTTTGCTGTGCGCTTTAAGGGTAGTAAGGGTCTAAGCTAGCTTCATGCAGACAGTGACGATTCTGATCAGACTGGGCGAATGCCCAGTTTGATCTGGGTATTTGCTGGACGCACATGCCACCTTGTTGGTTTTATCGTGTCGCGGCTCATGTATTTTACTTTTTCACAACATACATAAACAGTACAACATACAACTTTATATAGGAATAGAACGAAAGCATGCATGTTGCTATGTTTGTTCTCTTCCTAAACATGGTTTAATTTGCAAATAATGGAAATCTAGTGGAGAAGGCTCATTATCAGCCGAATCATCTGGATCTACATTATCTCCCCTCTCGTATTTGAATCCTCAATAATATGACACAGCTTGAAACAGACATTCTTATATCCCCGCCATGAAATGGATCAAGAGCATATAGAGCTTACACTGCTTGTGGGTGCGTGTGTGTAATTTTTTCGTGCGTTACCAGAATTGTTTTCGGCCAGTAGCTTCGCCCTGCATGTCGGGATTTAATATGGCACAAATGATCAGCATGAAAAAACAATGTTACGCATGCAAGAACAGGTAAATGTCACACTGAGCGCTTAAACTTTGTGAATGATTATGATATAATGAAAGCATGTTCGTGTCCGGCCCATAAGTTTGTCCTGCACGGTGGGATTTCATAAGTATTTGGCACAAATGATTATCATGACAAGACAATTTGTCGCGTGTAAGAATATCGCCAGCTTGAAGGTCAATGTCCCACTGTTCATGTAAACTTTGTACATTATTAGGCTATAGCAAAATTTTATGTCCGGACAATGACTTTGTCCTGCATGATGGGATTTCAAAATTACTTGGCAAAACGAATTATCATGACAAGATAATATATCGGATGCCAAAAAAAAAAAAAAAAAAAAAAAAAAAAAAAACATGTCGCTAACTTAAAGTTTAGCTTAACATTTGTGCATAGGCTTCAGTGAAACATTTTCGTGTCTGGCCCATAACTTTGCCCTGCATAATTGGATTTCAAAATTATTTGGCATAAATAATTATCATGACTAGACAATGTGTCATACAAGAACCATATCACTAGCTTAAAGGTCAATGTCACACTGCACATGTCAGCTTTACGTAGAGGCTATAGCGAACACGTGTCATCGTCCGGCCAATAACTTTGTCCAGCATGACACGATTTCAAATTCGTTTGGCATAAATAATTATCATGACAAGCAAATGTGTCTTGTCCAAGATTCACATTAGATTAATGTCAAAGATTGCTCATAAACTTTGTGCATAGGCTATAGTAAAAACCTTTTACGAATCCGGCCCATAACTTTGTCCTGCACAGTGGGATTTCCAAACTCTTTGCAAGATGCTTTGTTGCATGCAGGGACCTTAACACTATTTTAATGGTAAAGATCACAGTGCGCACTTAAGCTTAGTGAATAGGCCATAATGAAAACACATTCAAGTCATATTCTTGTCTGAGGTTTGAAAGCAAAATAAATTTAAGTCACTTTGACCATATTTGACGGTCCCTATATTTCCCTTTTATAATATACAAGTGTGCCTCTATAAACCTAAATTTTCTATAAGTTTCGGTACCTTAATCAAGGGGCTATCGTACTCAAGCCCTAGGCAGTGGCATCTGTGTCCTATATATACGTTTCTGACTCAAATTTTGTAGAAGTAAATTTTGTGGCCTGCGTTTTTGCAACTTGTCTCTGCGGACGAGGTCCGTCTTACGATTAAAATCAGGTACATCATGTTCAAAAGCCATTTTGGACGTTCTTGTGTAATCTGTTTTCAAGATTCTTAATTTTCCCAGCTATTACAATTAACAAATTATTCCTACCACAGCCCACTGAACTTTAAATCCCGCGTAGCCGTCACTGTTATCACTGTTGAACTCCACTATTGCGTGGGAACTGGGTATCGTAAAATTTGTTGGGGCGTGGTCTCCGCAGAAAGGACCTGAAAGAAGCGATGAATAGCCATCTAATAACTTTAAGTTATAATAAAATGCGAATAAATGAGCCGCGACACGACATAACCAACAATGTGCTTGTGAACCCAGCGCAGACTCAGATCAGCCTGGGCATCCGCGCAGTTTGATCAGATTCTTCGCTGTCCGCATGGATGTAGCATAGACCCTTAGCTACCCTTTAAGCGCTTAGCGAAGAGTCTGATCAGACTGGGCGGATGCCCAGGCTGATCTGAGTCTGCGCAGGGCGCACAACCACATTGTTGGTTTTCTCGTGTCGCGGCTCAAATTCTTATTTTCAAGTGAATGCATTCCTTGCAAATGTAAACATTAGGTCAATGTTTCTAGATGTTACATTTATTCCAAGCATTGCGAGATAAGCAAGTAAATTGGAGGATCTTCCTTACAGGTGGACAGTAAACAATAAATTTCCAACACTTTAAATTTTTTAATCGTTTAAGACATACAGACAAAATTATATGATATTAATTCTGAACATTCAGGCTGATTTTTTTACCCAGAATTAACAACAAATATTCAGAATATCATAAAATACTCCATTACTTCGAGCTCTGTCTACTTAATA
Organism: Ctena decussata; assembly: GCA_963989385.1. Taxonomy (NCBI): domain Eukaryota; kingdom Metazoa; phylum Mollusca; class Bivalvia; order Lucinida; family Lucinidae; genus Ctena; species Ctena decussata. The sequence goes on from OZ022500.1 coordinate 62,949,246, forward strand.
TTGGGCAAAATAGGTCTAAGTAAACAGTGCAGACCAGAGCAGACTGCACCTGAAGGAGTCTGATCAGGGACTAGGACTACACTGTTTGCCATTCCATCTGCATCTTTTTGACGTACCACTGCAAAGCAAAATCAAACCGCTCAACGTTTAGGACAATTATGTTTATTTTCTTTCTTTCTTTCTCTCGGTACTGCACTCGGTCAGTAACTGACCATGAACGCAGGCGCGGGGTGTGGCGCATAAGTTTTTTTTTTAAAAGAAGAGTATTTACAGAACCTACGACAAAGCCACACAGATTTAAAACTAGTTATGTATTTAAATGTAATTTATGTAATTCTCCTAATTCTTAGCATTTTTACGAAATCTTCGGAGAAACCAATGCAACACTGAAGGTAGTCAACTTTTTAAAGTCATATGGTCTGTAACTTTTGGCCGTTTTGACAACTTTCAGATATATACTTTTACTGATTGTAAAAATTGAGTAAGATTAAGTTTTCATCATAAATCATTCCATTACCCTGACAAACGCATGGAAAGGTCATAACCTCTGTGAAATGAGCCTTTCTATTTCAAGCAATTTTGTTCGGGCGAATAAAATTCTAGACAGTCAATAGTTGTTTATGCAGCAGTAGGCTAATTGGCGTAGGGTTTGGTATAATTATGGGTGTTTCATGGTCATCTGTGCTTAATTTCTGTATTATGGAAAATAATAAACATTACTATCAAAAATAAATTCCTAAAAGTGACAGACCATATAACTTAAACTTTGTCTTAACATACCGTGTTTGAATGTGTTGCCGTCCGAGTAGACTGTAACATAATCGTAAGTGCAAGAAACGTCAGTTTCTATGTGGAAGGTAGGATCAAACTTCAACATAATACCCTGAAACAAAACAAAGTATAGGCTGTTTGTTATACTGCATACAAACGAGACATCAGTTTCTGCGCGAAAGTTGGGATCAAACCTCAACATTATACCCTTAAACAGAATAGAATAGGAGCCGTCTAACTTTTTATGAAAGAGTCGCCAGTTTCTATACACAAATGAGTATTTAACTCTAACCTAACATTCCTAAATTTCATATCACATGCCATACTTTTGTCGACGATTATCTGCTGAAAGCCTACGGTAGATACGGACCGAGGGCAGATATACATGTAGAATGTAATATACAAGAAATGCACATTCCATGGTGTTTTTCCTACCTCTTTTAAAGGAAAAAGAACTTTCGTGACTTCCTGCTTGCTTTCCTAGAGCATGTGGTACTTCCAAAATTGGGTCTACTTTAAAAATATCAAGCATTTGTTCCCGTTATAGAAACAAGAGGGCCATGAGGCCCTGATCCGCTCACCTGAGCAATTGGCAAAGTCGCTTTTTCTTATGTCTGAAATTGTCAAAATATGAGTCTAGGGTCAAAAGTCAAAGACTGACCATGACCTCTTGTACTCATAAATCTTCATGTGCTAATACGCATTAAGACAACCATATATACCATTTTTAGACCAAAATCTTCAAAACTTTCCATGAAATCTTATGTATTAGCATTTTCCCATATTTGACCATGCTGCAAAAAAAGGTCAAGGTGAACCCAAGGTCATCATTTGAACAGTCTTGGAAGTACTCTAGTACTCCATGCTACTTACCAAGTTTCAAGGCCATAGGCATATTGGTTCTGGAGAAGAAAAATATTAAATGGAGAAGAAAAATATTAAATGTTTATACCATAAATGGGTATGAAAGCCATGTCGGTCATGTGACCTGGACCATTTGAACACATTTTTGTTCCCTCAACCCCTGGAGGCTCTATATGAAATGTGACTACAATTGCCCCTTTGGCTTTTGAGGAAATGTTTGAAAATGTCAAAATATGAGAGATCTGGGTCAAAGGTCAAAGAATGACCTTGACCTCTTGTACTCATAATTCTTCATGACCTCATTAAGATGACTGTATATACCAATTTTTAGGCCAAAATCTTCAAAAATTCCCATGAAAGCTTATGTTGTAGCATTTTGCCATATTTGACCTTGCCATAAAAAGGTCAAGGTCAAGCAAAGGTCATAATTTGAACAATCTTGATAATACTGGAGTACCCAATGCCACATACCAAGTTTCAAGGCCATCGGTCAACTGGTTCTGGAGAAGAAGATTTTTAAAGGTTTTTACCATATATGGTCATGGCGGCCATGTTGGTCATGTGACCCAGACCATTTGAAGAAATTTTCGTTTCCTCAACCCCTGAAGGCTCTATATGATATTTGGTTACAATTGGCTTTTAAAAAGAAGTTTGAAATTGTCAAAATATGAGAATTCAGGGTCAAAGGTCAAAGAATGACCTTGACCTCTTGTACTTATGAATCTTGATGTACTCATTAAGATGATTGCATTTTCCAATTTTTAGGCCTAAATCTTCAAAACTTTCCATGAAATCTTATGTTCTAGCATTTTCCCTTATTTGACCTTCCCGTAAAATGGTCAAGGTCAACCCAAGGTTATCAAGGTCAGATAGAACTGGAATACCCAATGCTTCATACCAAGTTTCAAGGCCATCAGTCAACTGGTTCTGGAGAAAAAGATTTTTGAAAGTTTTTACCATATATGGGCGTGGCGGCCATGTTGGTCATGTGACCTGAACCTTTTGAACAAAATTTCATTCCTTCAACCCCTGGAGGCTCTATATGAAATTTGGTTACAATTGGCCCAGTGGCTTTGGAGAAGATTGTTTGAAAATGTCAAAATATGAGAGTTCTGGGTCAAAGGTCAAAGAATGACCTTGACCTCTTATACTCATAAATCTTCATGTACTCATCTGCATTAACCAATTTTAGGCCTTACTCTTCAATACTTTCCATGAAATCATATGTTCTAGCATTTTTCCATATTTGACCTTGCAGTAAAATGGTCAAGGTCAACCCAAGGTCATAATTTGAACAATCTTGATAGTACTCAAGTACCCAATGCTACATACCAAGTTTCAAGGCCATCGTTCAATTGGTTCTGGAGAAGAAGATTTTTAAAGGTTTTTACCATATATGGGCGTGGCGGCCATGTTGGTCATGTGACCAGGACAGTATGAATAATTTTTTGTTCCCTCAACCCCTGGAGGCTCTATATGAAATTTGGTCTCAATTGGCTCAGTGGCTGTTGAGGAGATTGTTCGAAATTGTCAAAATATGAGAGTTCTGGGTCAAAGGTCAAAGAATGACCTTGACCTCTTAAAGTCATAAATCTTCACGTACTCATTAAGATGACTGTAGATACTGGTTTTTAGCCCAAAATCTGCAACAGTTTCCAAGATATCTTATGTTCTGGCATTTTGCCATATAAAAGCACATGGAAGCAAATTTGACCTTGTCGTAAAAAAGGTCAAGGTCAACCCAAGGTCATAATTTGAACAATCTTGGTAGTACTCGCGTACCCGATGCTACATACCAAGTTTCAAGGCCATCGGCCTATTGGTTCTGGAGAAGAAGATTTTTTTAGGTTTTTACCATATATGGGCGTGGCGGCCATGTTGGTCATGTGACCAGAACCGTTTGAACAACTTTTCGTTCCTAAGGTCCCAGGAGGCTCTATATGAAATTTGGTTACAATTGGCCCAGCGGTTTCAGAGGAGAAGTCGTTTGAAATTGTGGACGGACGGACGGACGGACGGACGACGGACGACGGACGCCGGAGCCTTACCATCCTATAAGCTCCCCCGGAGCCGCTGGCTCAGGTGAGCTAAAAATCTTCTCTTTAAGTCTTAGAGTTGACCGTCGTTGATAACGCGTGTAAATGAGGCAGAATGCTTTGTAAATGTGGGTTTAGAAAAAGCCACATGCTACAGGCTTTCACATAGTTGTTATACCTATCTGGCACGTTAGTTGTACTTTTTGGAGTTGACTTCTTAGTTAAGCATATGTGAAATGTAATTATACTGTACATTCTTTAGGCTTGCTCACATACCTGTGTATTCACTAAGTGCTTGCATATTCGCTGAGTTTACGCACATTTAATCGAGTATTCACCAATAGCTTGTATATACATGTATACTGTATTCGCGCGCATTAAGACTTGTTTTAATACATATATATGTTACAGGGTTTCCTATACGTACATGCACGCATACATGCAAGCAGATACACATATGTATACATACATGGAAATCATATAGAGCGGGTGCGGGTATTACCGACTATTTAAGCTTCCGCTACTGTCAAGCTCTTCTACTGAGGAACATTCGGTAGGTAGCCAGAATAATCGGATATATAGGCAGTGCAGCAAAGACTGGTATCACAAATAAGAGTGTGCTCGATCATTTAAGCAGCGGAATGACTACTTTGTGGCATGATGGTCGGCGTGAATTACCGACCATGGGAGGGTGTACCGACCAGTTACTGCGGGTATTTACCGGACATTTCTTTATTTCTTTAAAAAATATGACAAATAACACTGAAACCAAAAATACACCACCCTATTTTCCGCTTTTTTATGTTTTAAAACAAAGACAACATTTGTGATTTCCTGTTGTTGTTTTTTCTTAGAAGATGGAGCTGTTTAAAAAGGGTCTGCTCTTAATGAAGATAATTTGCAAATTCTTTTTTTTTAAGAGTCAACCCCACTGAGGAGGGAGGCATATAGCTTTGCCGCACCTGAAAGTGTGTCCGTTCACAGTAAAAATGTGTACATGTCAACCTCTAGTGTAGTGAATTAGAGCCAAAATGGCTACATAAGTTAAATAACGATACAAGCACCATATTTTGCAAAAGCCCAGTCAGTAATGTAGCAGTGCAAATATAACGTTGCCCTGAAAAATTCCACCATTTTCAAGATGGCGTACTTGCATTTCAAGCGTGGCTCGGTGCAAACTGCAATACTTCAAAGCATTGAACAATAGGGCGATGTATCACTAATTACTGGCAAAATTGCAAACAGTACAGACCCACATGAGACTGTCCTTTTAGCAGGTTGGATATACACTGCTTGTTCAAGCAAAAAAGTGACTCCAATCTGACAGTGTAGACACTAGCTGAAATGCCACTTTGTTGGAATTTCTGGATGTTTTTTTTTTTTGCAGTAACATTTCCCACTATAGCTACATATGGGCGGAGTAACTTTTCCCACTATAGTTACACAAACTGACCATATTATTTTTATGGTCGGTAAGAGCCGACGATGGTTCTGATACTGTGTCTATTACCGACTAGCTACATATGCTAATCAAGCACGACTTGCCGTTAAAATTGTATTGATAAACTCGTGTGTTTACCCTAGCAAAGATCGAATAAGTAAACTGAGTACTGGAAAACTTGAGTATATTGAAGTTAGAACCTTATGATCGGATGGCTATAAATTCAAAAAAATCTGTAAGAAACGTATCTGAACACTGTATTTGGTTTTATTTTGAGTTCAAAAGTTTTCTGTGAAATTTTGAAGTTTTCCCATTATGAGAAAAGAAAATGACGAATTTGTAGGGACAAACTTTTCCCGTACTAAGAGCGGTTTACGGCATTTTTGTATGGTCGGTATAAGACCCCCAGTCGGCAATACCCGCACCCGCTCTACATAGGAATAATATAAACGGTATCACGTTAATATGTATGTCTTTACACATACTTCTATCTGGGCATGCGCATGCATACATACAAGCATACATACATGCATACATATATACGTAGTGCGAGTGTACGTGCGTACGTACGAGTGTGCATACATACATACAGACATACATAACGGGTAAAGGGTGGATGCCACCCTCTACTACATACATACATACATACATACATACATACATACATACATACATACATACATACATACATACATACAAATACTGCAGTCGATTGTATAAATTGTAAGATAAAAGTAAAATTGTACATTTGTAAATAAAATTTACACGATATGTGAAAAAATATGGTGTCGGAAGGGGAGGAGGAGCCGACCAAAAAAAACCCACTTTTTGATGAGGCAAGTCTTTGAATCGACTGTCCGGTTAAAGTATGCTTTTCTCTGGTTTCGTCCCCAGATATTGTCAGGTTCACCCGTACATCATCCATAGTTCAAATTATAGTGTATTTTCATCCTTTGAGATCAGAGGATATATTCTGAGACATCTGAAAGTTGAGATAAGTTTAGACTCTTATTCTAGATCATCGTCTTTTCAATTATTTGGACCCTTTTTGATATAAATCAGTTTTTGAATCGACTGTTCAATTAAAATTAAGAAATTCTCTGGTTTCGTCACCAGATATTGTCAGGGTCACTGATGAGGCTTTATAAGCAGAAACTACGTAGTCTGGCCCATGTTCCTTCTTCTGAATGTATTCTCTGCTCTTGAAGGAACTCTTTAAGATTTTAATTTTAGTTGTTGGTGCTTCTAAAATGCCCTTCGAATAAATAGGCTTCACCAAGAAATATTCGCTCTGTCGTCACAGCTGCATGACTTTGTACCGTTCCTATTTGGTTACAAAACGGGAGTTATTCTTTCCAAATTGCCGCAAATATGTATGTCAAGCTTATTCAGCTATAAATTGTTGTTGTTTCTATTATTTTATTTATTTTTATCTTCCAAAATAATCCGAAAATTCCAGATGCGTCTTATAATTCCTTTGAAAGGGAAAATCCAAATCCCTGCCTTTATAATCGAAGAAATACGGTAAGTCCCCGAATCAGAAAATAAATATCTACACATGATCACACAACACGTGAAATGAAATCGATTTATTTGTTGTAATGCTATACATTTGTTTCTTCTTATTATAATTAGATGATATTGAAAAAAAATGCATTTCACTATTAAAATTTTTACAAAGTACCACAAACGATTTTGTCTAACTTATGAAATGGCAGTTTTAATACAGTAAACTCCCGATATCTCGAACATTGATATCTCAAAATATCTTCTTATATCAAAGAATATATTTTTCTATTTTTATTTACATTTCAACTCCTGTTATCTAAAACTCCTGTTATCTCAAAGTAAATTTTCTGCTACCAGAACATTTACTTTGAGATATCAGTAGTTTGGGCTGAAATTTGACTTCGAGATATCGAGAGTTGACTGTAGTTAATTTCCAGGCATTTTATTAAGTTGGTTTTGATTGAAGTAAAATGCAAGAATAACGATCACACTTGTTTATTTCATTGCATTGATTAACATCTCTGCTAAAGCTTCGTGTTCAAACTACTTCAAATGGACAAGTATTTTCCTTATTTTTGGCTTGCGCTCTCGGGCGCAAGCCAGTATTCAAGTGGTTTAGTGATACCGAGTTATTTTCGGAAGAAACGATACGTCACGCTTAGTCGGAAAATACCAGGAGAGTGTGTACTGCAACGACTCGTTCTAAACTTTTGTTAGGGCCGCAATTAAGCCAAAGAGATCGGAAAGTTCGTTCCGGTTTGAGACAGCATTTCTTCATTATTTCTTTCACAGACATAACAAACAAAGACCTCGTCCGATTTTGTCTATTTCTATCCATATCCGATTAGCTTCATCTGCTAAAAATAACAGATGGAAACTTTATTCTATTTTTGATAGTACATGTACTTTTTTTTTTATATATTTCCGTTAAAAAGCACGTTTTTCTTTTACAAGTGCCTTGAACTTGGCCACATTTCTTTTTTTTTTTTTATAAACTGTTATATTGATAACAAACAAATCAAACTCTGAATGCAATGCAAAGTATTTGGCTTTGCATCCTAAGAACTATACCAAAACTTGTGTAAGAAACAGTTTTTATATATAGCTTAGCGCAAAGCATTAGCTTTTCCAAAATATCATGCAGCGGCGTCGCGAAAACTAGGCCTTAGGGCATCGCATAATCTGACTAGTCAGAGCAGCCGACACACTTTCCAGCGCCGATGCATTCGTTGGATCTGATCAGTCTTTTTCGGCATATATATATTCTTCATTTTTCATGCCGAAGCTAGACTGATCAGACTGCGCTTATGCCTGAGTGGGCTGATCTGTGTATCAGTGTAAAATTTCAAATGTATTGTTTAAATTTAGAAACAAGCGCTTTTGACGATTTTCTTCCCTTATCACATTCACTGAAACAAATGTATCCCATGTATATGTGTGTGTGGCTTATATGTACAACGGACCGTGTTATGTATGTAAAAGTCGGTAATGTCGGTGAGTAATTAACGCATACGCATTGCAATAGGCATTTCCATGGCACAAAGCGATATATTATGTACACATTTGTAGCATCTGATAAATTTCCTAATGGCCATCAACTTGTTCATGAATAGAATGAACTGGAGGCCTCTTACAATGACACAGGTACAGAAAAAGGGGACAATTCAGATTTGTTAAAATTTGAAACTGTAAGGGAATTCATTGACAGCTTTATGACAATGGAGGAGTTGGTTGGATGGTGCGATGATGCTGGGTATAACTTCCAGTGCCGGGGCGTCCTAATGATTTGGATTATAGTAGGTGCGGAGGGGGGGTTGTGTGGATACTTTTCTTGCTTTTATAACACTCTCTAATGTTGCCTTCTTACTTCAGCTATACAAATGTACAGAGAAATATTTACACTCTTCGACGATTTCCTTAGATGAACCTACTGGGCTGACGTTGTTCATACATCCACGAACAACACACATTCATGCAATCTTACGCATTAGCAACGTCACCGATAATTCAGATAGATGATAGGCCGACGTAACGTTTGATATATGTCATGTCATAGTGACGGCTGTTGTACTTCATTACCAAACACGTTGCTTAATAACTATTTTTAGTTCTTTGCTTGGCGTTAAATCAGTCTGAACTTCACAAATGAGTAACAAAATTGATGTAAAAACATAGCATAAATATAAAAGATAAATTTCATTTGTCAGGAGTTCATGCAAATACGAACGCGATGGGTTCCGTGCTTTGTTGTTCCCAAATGGTGTAAAGCAAGTTATTGTCCCAAACAACAGCAGCATGCATTTTCTTCTCAGAGTGTCAAAATTTTGTTCCAGTCACTGCCACTGATGCCACTTAAACCAAAAATAAACTTCAGTAAATATAAATTTATTTCTTCTTTTGATGCCAAGTTCAGATTTGCCAAGATTCCATAGACATGGGTTTGAAACAGTCTTTCCTAAAATTTTGATTCAGACTAAATGTGGCTCAACAGCCGTGAAGAAAAGACTTGAAATAGGTCCATATAGTTATTTTCCTAAGAGACATGCCTCAAACGGCCGGCCAAAACGTTAGAAAACTTTTTGTTGTTGTGTGTGTGTGTGTGTGTGTGTGTGTGTGTGTGTGTTTAAATATTTCTTCAATTTGTTTTTCAAATAAATTCTACGCCTGTTTTTACCTTACACCCGTGGATAATGCCACCATTCAATAAAGTAGAAATTAAATACTTTGCTAAATAAAAGTTAGCAACAGAAAGTGCACTAACAATCAGGTTCACTTCAATAACAACTCATGAAAATTTCACTGTCTTAGCTGGACAAGCCTTCCTTTTAAAAGTAAATTTTATTATGATTGATCTGGGATATCGCTACTGTACAAGCATACTTACATGTGATCCGTTTGGTGCAAAAATGTGAAATTTACAGGCCAAACTGTTTGGATAGCTGGTTGGAAAACCTGGACTTGTAATAATTCCTGAAGTGCCCGTGTTATTAAGTTGTCCACATTCTGCAAATAAATAGATGAAAAAAAGTTAACATGGTCAAAATATGAGCATATGCCACTGAGCGGCTTGGCGATTGTGACTGGCGAAAAAGGACGTGTATCCTTTTACCATTCTAGATTGATGCAATAGGATTCTATTTAGTACCACGTGACTAAAATCATGATTTTGTTTGTTTTGTTTTGTTAAATTTGGTGCATAGACTGTTAACTAACGCATCTGTACCTCATGACAAATTCTTAGTCTGTTTCCCTATGAGAAACACTTTTGTTATCAGCAATTAATTTGCATCCGGGGAGTTATGTAGGATGAGTTAACACCTCTGTCCACAAGCGGCTAGGTAATGAATAAATTAGATGCGCCGACCTAATTTTATTAATTTTCACTGGTCAGACCAGTAAGTAAAATCCTAATTCTCAACGTTGAGCAGTGATTCAAAGACTAAACCCTATTACATTTTCCTGCTTAATTATATTCTAAGCTCTAAAAGTACTTTTGAACGCTTATATAATTTTGTTAATTTTTTAAATAGCGGTACTAGAACGTTATATGATTTAATATGATATTTCCCAAGGTTATCTCAAGAAACATCCGAGATCACTAAAAGACAGCAGAAGCGTCTGCAGTTTTTCTGCAGTTCTATACTAGCATTTGTATGCTTGTCACTATAAGTGACTGATTCTAACATGGATGCTAAGCCATCAGATCTATCAGATGCTGAGACCCTTTCAAAATGTGGCAAATGTTTGTCCCCCGTCACATATGATCATAAAGGGATTCAATGTGATACCTGCAACAAGTGGTTTCATGCACCCTGTCAGAGAGTGGGTGAATTACTGTATGATTACCTTTCAAACTCTAGCTGTTCATGGCACTGTACCAAATATAACAGTATAAATTACTCTGTCAGATCCTCCAAGGACCTGAGCTCCTTTGCAACTGACAATCTATTTAGTGCATTTGATTCTTTTACAAACAGCTTTAACCCTTCTCTATCACATCGACACTCTCAAAGAGAAAGTCTTTATCCATGACTTTAAATCCTGACTGTTCCTTGAAAATAGCACTGATAAATTTCCAGTCAATTAAGGAGAAAAAGCCCCAGTTTTCAGTTATGTTGAATTATACAAACCCGACATTATCGTCGGAACAGAAACTTGGCTCACACCTGATACGTATAATAGCGAATACTTCCCACCTGAGCTCGGTTTTACAGTTTACAGACGCAACCGAGTAGATCAGAAAGATGGAGGAGTTTTCATACTTATTCACTCTAAATTTATTTCAGAAGAAAAGCCTGCATATAAAACAGATTGTGAAAACATATGGGTCCAGTTGAACCTTACTGGATCCAAATCAGTTCTTATTGGAGCCTATTACAAGCCTCATGAGTAAGATCAGTCCAGTTTTGATGAACTGAATAAATCTCTTACCTTAGCTAAACAATCAAATTCAACTATCTGGCTTCTGGGCGACTTTACTCTTCCTAAAGTTGATTGGGAACACCTCAAGCCTAAATCAGATTATAGTCATCCGACCTTCTACAGGGAGTGCCTTGAATCTTTTAGCGACTGCATGCTTGAGCAAGTGGTGACCTCCCCAACTCGAGGTCAAAATATTCATGATCTGTTTTTCACAAACAAACCCAACCCTCGTGGACGAGATTTCTGTCACCACTGGTTTTTCGGGCCACAACATTGTAACGGCTAAGGTAAATGTTAAACTTGAAGTTACGAAGCAGGTCCCACGTAATGTTCCATTGTATAAGAAAGCAGATGTGAACCAGCTTAAGCAGTCCATGAGGGATTTCCACGTAGAAATGACACAGTCTGATCTTGCTACGACAGATGTTCAAACCCTGTGGGATAAGTTGCTTTCAGACTTCAACAAGGTAAAGGCACCTTCATTCCAGTAAGGAAAGTTGGTCCCCGGGATGCGTTCCCCGGGATAAACCAAGAAATCTGCCGCCTAATACGTAAGCTAGGTAAGCTATACAAAAGCTTGTCCCGGTAGACCATACGCCCATAATAAATTTCTTGAATATAAAAACTTAGTACGGCGGGTTTCAGAAAGGGCAAATGAAAAGTACCTAGGCGATTTCCTAGGTTTCGATGATGCTTGGGATGACCGAAATATGTTAGAGCCCCAAAAGGTCAAAACAAAGAAGTTTTACTCCCATCTCAAGCATTCTAAGCAGGATTTAAATGGCATTGCTTCACTGAGAAGGGATGGACACACTTATTCTTCTGAAACAGATAAGGCTAATACTTTGAATGATCAGTTTCAGTCAGTGTTTAGCCCCAAGATCACAGTAATTTTAAGTCCCTTGCCCAAAAGTCATTGCAAGACTTGCAGGACTCTGGTGTTGAACTCCCCTTCCAACCCAGTCCCTACCCCAAAATGTCTGATATAAGCATTTCAGCTGAAGGCATTGACAAGCTCCTCATAGGCATGAACCCTAACAAGGCTGCAGGCTCAGACAAATTCAAACCTATTGTGTTACAGTCATTACATGAAGAGCGCTCTCCAATCCTGCAGCTGATTTTCCAAAGATCCTTGGATACTGGAAAGCTACCGGATATTTGGAAAGAGGCATATTTGTCCCCCATTTTTAAGAAAGGAGACAAAGCCCGCTAACTATAGGCCCATATTATTGACCTGTATCCTTTGTAAGGTAATAGAGCACATTGTTGCGTCAAGCCTATGTATCACATCACTGAACTGAACATTCTTTATGAACTTTAGCATGGGTTCCGAGAAAAGAGATCATGCAAAACACAGCTTATCATGCTGATTGATGAATTGTCTAAAACTATGCAGATGAGCAAACAGACTGATTTGATTTTATTAGACTTCAGTAAGGCTCTTGATAAAATTGCCGACGAAAAACTTCTTCGCACATTGCATTACTATGGTATCAGAGGAATTACTCTACAATGGATTAAGGGCTTTTTAGATAATAGGAATCAGACAGTGGTTATTAACGACATTCAAACCGTATTCCAGTCTTCCCTGGCGTCCCGCAGGGCTGAGTTCTCGGACCAATTGTCTTCCTTGCATACATCAATGACCAACCAGAGCAAGTCAAATCTAGAGTAAGGCTCTTTGCAGATGATACTGCAATGTACCTTGCTCTTAGCTCACCTTCCGAAGGCAAGGTCCTCCAAAAGGACCTACTCAGCCTAGAACAATGGGAGAAACTGTGGGATATGAATTTCAATCCTCTAAATGTCAGGTCCATCATGTCACTCGACTTAAAACCCTCATTCAAACTAAGTACTTTTTACATGATATTAAGCTGGATAGAGTTTCATCTGCAAAATATCTCGGGGTCATCATTTCGGACGACCTTACAGGAGTACCCATATTGATAATATAACCAAGAACGCTAACCAGACTCTTGGATTTCTGAAAAGAAACATTCGGGTCCATAAATCTGAAATCAGTAGTTTACAAAACACTAGTAAAGCCCCAGTTGGAGTACGCTTCAACAGTATGGTCACCCACACTGCCACTGATATACACAAAAATGAAGCTGTCCAAGGAAGGACTGCCAGTCGGCGACAAGAGATTATAATTACACATCCAGCGTTACTGCTATGTTGAAGGACCTGAATTGGCGCCCCTTAGACCAACGACGTATCGATAGTCGTCTTGTAATGGCGTACAAGGTCCCATATGACCTTATTGCCATTCCTGCACCTGCATCTGCATCTGATCACCTTTCGCGTAACACTAGACAATCAATACATATTCATCCACTTTCATATCGGCAAATCCCCACTTTTAAAGAATACTACAGGTTCACATTTTTCCCTACGACTATCATCCTTTGGAATGCCCTCCCAGCCAACATACCGGTCATTTCCACCTTGGCGCGGTTCAGCAGTGCTGTCTGCCAGGTGAACCATGTCTCTCTCTTAACACCAATTTCTGTTTTTTTAACTTTTAACAACACTAACACTTTTTATCGCACGGTAAAAACTCATCTCATGAAATTTCCTATACTTTTGTTTCAGCTAACCCCCTTCAGCACTTGGTTTGCCGGAACCGATCTGACGTCCCTCCTCGGGGGTTAAGACGTAAAGGAAGATAGATGGATAGAGATCACAGCTTGAGATGCCATAAACGAACAAACCAGACCTTCCCAACTGAAGGCCTGTTAGGTGGGGTTTAGTCGGTTACACTTTCCTAAGAGGGTGTGTTTGGCATGATTTACAGACATAATAAATTATTTTAGGGTGATTCAGATCCGAGGCCTTGAACTTACTCCATCCGCCCCCATGACAGTTGAATGGAACTTCATCACTTCCGTCGCTGCAATCCTTATCACCATCACACAGCCAGCTTGTCTGGATACATTTCTTTACATGGACACAAGGGAAATACCCAGATCGACAGGTACGAGCTGAAATGAAGAAGGAGAGACTTTTTTACCATTTTTTCCATACTCTCTGGAGTAAAACTGGATTGCTTCCTTCTGCAATTTAGTGATTTTCCTATAGATGCAAATGTGTTGCAGATATGCCCGTATTTAATGTACTGTCGAATTTACCAAACCGTCAGCCAGCTATACGCAGATGTGTATTCGAGTTTTGTCAATTTGACAAAACGTCGATACGCACATTCGTATTTGCGTACAGGTAGCTACTCACTTTGCAAAAGAAGCAGGCCGAGATGTTCGTTCACGGATAAATCCAGAATTGTCACCAATACTGACTTGATTGGCACTATCAGCAAATTTTGTCTTCAGGCATACAAGAAATGCTTATACAAGAAATGCTCCGACTTTGTCAGATCGAAGCGTGCGCATTATGCCCTCAAAGCAAGATCTCATAGAATTCTCAAGAGCTAACTGCTCATGCTCTGAACAGTCTATTGATTGGCTTTGTGTTAAAAAGTACTAACGGTTTGTGAGAAAAGGAAAGATGTGGATCAGCTTGCGCGTTCGCACGTCTGACCAGAGTCTTTCATTTTGCAGATATAGTCTATGTATCCTGAGAAGTCTTAAAAGTCTAAAGCGAAGCCAGTCTCTGATCTGACTGAGAGTATGCGCGGACGGATTATAGCACTTGCGATACTAACATGACTAAAGGACCCTTTACACGCGACCCCAATTAATTGCATGGATGATGGGTGACATGCAATTTTACGTCCTTCCAACAGTATTTCAGTCATATCAAGACGATGGTAGGGTGATAATGAAAGGATGTGTGCAATGGAATCTCGTTTATGGTTGTAAGATTTCCGCATCCAGCGGGGCTCGAAATCAGTAGGCCAGCGCTTAACCTAATGAGTTATCGGGGCTTCTACCAATCAATTGTAAAACTGGATTGGGCATGCTCAGGTGGCATATTTCCTCAAAATGTGGATTTTGTTGACAGCCTATTACCTTCTTTAGCGCCTGACATAATGTTTTTTTAATCAAATGTAAGACTTTTTGACGTCTTAATGCAGATTACTCAGCAAAGACTGAAGTTGTGACGGGATGAACAATGGGCGTATTCGACTGAGCGATTCGTGCTTTACGATCTTAACTCGCAGCTCTTTTTATAGAAAAGTGCTTCACGCTAAGAATCGAGAAGCACTGGTGTTTTGTGCTTCACAATTTTTGGCGTGAAGCACTTCTTCTGTACACAATTCTTAGGGTGAAGCCATTTTTCTATAGAAAAAGTGCTTTTTCTATAGAAAATTGCTTCATGCTAAGAATCGAGAAGCACGAAACGCCCAATCGAGAACGCCCAATGACTGAAACTGGTTGTAATGGCAATGAAATGTGCGGTTTATACGAAACTTACGTGGGCAGTTGTGTTCATCCGAGTCATCGCCACAATCATCATCACCATCACACCTGTGTTGATAAAAATCAGTCACTTCTCGCTATCTCAAGTTAATCTCCAACAACTGATATCTCAAAGTAAATTTTCTGATCCCAGAAAATATACTTTGAGATACCAGCAGTTTGAGATCTCCGGAGTTGAAATGTTAGAAAAATTTTGAAGTGCGTCTAAACTATATTCTTATACTCTGTTTAGACGATACACAATGTACCTGTTTCGATTCGGAGCAGATTGCTCCGCAATAAGGTAGTCCGAAGCGAACCCACTTGTCTGTTTAGACTATACCGTTTTCGATTCGGCGCAAGTTACTTCACAGTAAAGTAAATGCAGCATGCACAAATGTTAACATGACCTAAACATGCCCGAGGTCAGTACAAAAATAAATTTTAATGGGGATTCGCTTCGGTTTGCTGTTTAGCCACGACTTTTAATCCGAAGTAAAAGTTAATTCGGATTCAATCCAAGGTACTCTGTAGGATTAGTTTACTCCGAATTAGTTTTTAATTCGAATTAGATTTGCTAGTGTAAACAGCTAATTCGAAGCGAATTCGGATTCGATTCGGATTAAAACTCTAGTCTAAACAGGGTATTAGATGTGGTTTAAACAATATTTTATTATCAATTCACATTGTATAATGTACAACCTAATGTATCAGGATCTGCCAGTAAGCTGAAAGCTCATAGTGGTCATCTCTGATATAAGAGGGTAGTCTGAGATATAAGTATTTGGGATAACGAGAGTCACTTGTAGATGTTAAAGCATTATGACATCATAGTAAGGCCCTTGATGTAGTCTTGGCTATTATTAGCCATCAAGGTCGAATGTATTTGGGGTGTGTACCATTTAGCACCAGTTAGCTAATCATTTTAGGCATTATTAGTTTGCACGCTACGCATGGGTACAGACTAACATGAGTTGAAAGCACAACATACTAGTGCAGAGGATAGAGGCAGGGTGAAGATGCTCAAAAAAATAGTCAACAATACTACCCTTGTAAATCAAATAAATGACTTGGGTCCAATTTCATGTCGCATTAAAATCTTGAATTCATGATCTATGCACGAGATTTATTTTGCACTATGGACTAGGGGATAATTTTCGGTTTAAGCCATGCATGGTGATTTAAATGTCGTGAAATTGGCACAGAATACAACACATTATCATAGCGTCAGCAACTTGATCCTTTCCTCTTTTAACTCGATCAAGCATCGAGGATAGCCGAGATCATTGACCCAGGCGCATGAATCTCGTGTGACCCAATGACTTCAGTTGGGTTTACACGAAGACAAAGCTTGCATAAAACATGTGTTATGCAATCAGTTTCTTTTTTTGTGTGTGTGTTTTTGCAAGCAGTTTTGTTTAGACGATGAGACATGTTGCATGCCATGACTTTTGCCGTGTTTATGTTTTGAGGTGCTTACACAGGGATATATGTTGCATGGTAATGGTGCCTGGCAACATATGTCGCACTATAAACCTACCTTCAGACACATTCATTGAAAGTTAAGTGGAGGGATAGATAAAGTTACACAACATTGTAACAGTAATTATTATTATTATCACGATTATTATTATTATTATTATTATTATTATCATCATCATTATTAGTACTATGTTTCTCATCATTATTCATATAAAGTGACAAACTTGTAAAGTCTCACCTGTAGGTTTGCTGTACACATTTGTAGTTCGTACAAAGGTACTGTGTATTAGGACAAGATCCTGAAAAATAAAAATTATATATATTGTGATCATAATTAAATTAAAATGGATAGCAAAGCCAAATTGTAGTAAGTCGAATTCTGTTTTATTCCGCGTTAACATTACAGTCAATCGGAATTGTACGATTGGCGCTGCTAATGCAAACGCACAACAGTATTTCTTTGAGCGTTTTATGTAGAACAAGGAAATCGTTTGTTTAAGTCTATTAACAAACTAGTAAATGCTCGTCTAAAATTGATTAGTTATGGAAACTCCGCATTAAACACTGAAACTAATGCAATTATGCATTGGCTGTGTTAAGATTTATTAAGCATTATAAGGTTCATGCCGTCTATTAATATATAGTAATAAATCAAGAATGTCTGGGTGTCGGGATTTGTGCGAGGTGAAAGGTGCTGCTATGCGATAAAACAATACTGTAGTTAAATTTGTGAGTTGAACTTACTGTTTGTTATTACTAGCTAAATGTTGTTATAACTTGTGTCTAATTCTTTTGTTTACTGACTACAATAAAATAGTTTAATCTAATCTAGACGCCTTTTAGTTATATTGGATGCCATATATAGATGGGTGAATATCGATAGTTCAAACAGGAACGTGCGACTTACGTGTTAGAGTGTGAGTGCGGTTAAAGTGAAGTTTAAATCCCGTCGCCTGTGTGTTATAGTTGGTTACAAACACCAGGGTCATAAACCTTCCCGATGATGAAACTGGGTTAAAAGTTTGGCCACAGTATTTTCCAATCGCTGTACCGTTGGGAGTTGGGCCATCAAAGATTTGTAGATAATCGTAATAACAACTGCAAAACGATAAAACATATAAGCGGTTGTTTTATTGGTTGGTTTCAGATGAGATTTTGTAATCGAGTATCCGTTCATGAAAATGAACGAGTAAACATCGATTAAGGAGGCTGTTAGAATAAGCAATGGGTGTTGTCCAAGAACTTCTTCATCCCGGTTATATTGCATCACGACTAAGAAGTCCATCGACATTGCTTAAAGAATTTCCTATGAGCCTCTCAATCGAGATGCAACATCATGCAGCTTGTGTGGTCTTTGAGACGTCAAAGCTTCAAAGTATGTAGTATAATGCATAAGCTTGACATAAATGTATTTATCATATGACGTCGCTGTTATTCAGCGGATACACGTGTCATGAAAATCATATGACCACACGTGTAATAACATTTCGGCGTGTTAGTGTAACATCATCGACAAGGACCGTGTTACCAAATTGAATGCGTTTTCTTAATAGTGAAATAATGCTCATTTTGAATGCGATAAAATCCCATTTTAAAGGGTCATATGATAAACAGAATCTTACACTGGTGGCAATTTCATATGAAGTTTATTAAACGAGCCTCGCCGAAGGCTCGTTTCATAAATTTCATATGAAATGACCACGAGTGTAAGATTCTATATACACAAAGGCAAAAATCGACACTTCGATTATGTCAAGCTGTGATTGATTAATCGCCCATTCGCTGCAAACGAGTATTGTTGATCGACTATCTCGATTAATCGGTAAACCACTATTGCTTTGACGTCGATAGTTACACTACTGAATGGTTCTAGACAAGCTCTTTCTTTTTCTTTTCAAAGATGTATAGAACACCGAATTAAATATTTTGACTACATTTATTGTTTGGGAAAATATTTCTTGTTTTATTTGCACTTGCTTTGACACAAGCTATGATATGCACTGTGCATGTCATTACGATGGCATCATCCTGGCGTCACGTCAGCGTCTCACTACGCGGTCATCATAAGTATGCAGCGATGTCAAAATAACTTCATGTTGGCGTCTCGCAATTACATACTAACCAGTCAGTGTTGGAGTATCATGCATAATATTCTTAGTAAAAAAAGTCTCGAACAAATAATTTACTCTCCAATAATGTAATTCAGTATGAGATCTTATACCCCTGTCATGGGTCAAAAGTTATTCTGTAATTTCTCAATACATTTACTGGAAATTACGTTCTGGCACTCAGTCTGTTCAACGGATTGCAAATTATTTTGGCCCTGGTAGAAAGCTGACTGAATAATGCGAACAGTTTATTTGTTTTATTACAGCTGTCTAGCCTGAACTTAAATAGCATGATCTTACAATGTAAATTTTACGTTTTGGGGTTTCTAGTTGTTGTTTCACGATGTCACCATTGTTCTTATTGCTTTCACTTTGAGGACTCCTATCTTTACAGAATATCAGAGATATGTTTGATAGGTAAATATAAAGATACCTTTCAAAAAGTTACCTTACTTTGATCTCAGTTGAACATCAAACGCTTCTGCTGACAGTAAAACTTTCCATCCCGGGGGCGCCTCTATCGTCCAGGTACAGTGCATATTCTTGCCATAGTTATGACCAGCGTCATAGCCACCGTGGGACTTGATAGTGCCGCTAGATGAATTGTAATATTGCGCTGAGCCGCAGCTATAGTCTCGTCTCACTGTAAAAAACGGAACCATGCCGAAATGTAGTCCAGGCCCTGCAGGCACACTACGTTAAAACGGTATTGAATCAGCGCTGACTCAACGTCATGACTTTGAGTCAATATAGGAATCATACAGGATTAATGCAATAATAAACGATGTTTGATCGCTGTTATTGGATAAAATCAACCACTATGCTTCAAATAAGGAAAATGTTTAGCACTATTTTTCGGGGCCTCATCGCCAAACCTAGCAGATACCTTAACACACTATGTATTTCTATCAAAATCTCGTTTCAGGCCATGTATATTGTCAGCTATCGTCATTGTTTTAAAACCTTAAGCAGCAGCTGACAAGTTAAAATCATGTTCACTACAGTTTTCACTTATGTGGTCTGCACTTCCATTATTTTAACAATATCCGAATTTGTATAATTCTTGAGTGCAAGTCTTCTATCGATACTGCAAACTTTCTGCTTACTTCTGTATTGATGGCTTATTAGCCTAAATCTTTCATATGAAAAGCCGTAAAGCCGTTCATCAACAGCGCGTGAATTTTCTGTTGATACAGGGCTTTTCGCCGGATAATGCACTGCTGTTTATAGTGTACTGCACTGTTTTTTATTTAATAACTTTGATTCGAAGTTGTGTGCCCTTAGGAAGTAGTTTTCTCGGTGGTGTACATGTACATGTAGGCATCTAAAATGTATCAATATTTTATAATAACAGTGGCGTGGCCGTCCTCATCTCCGAACTTTGGATCAAATCCTATTTTTTTCTGTACTTGGTACTAAAGGACCGATGACCTACCAAAGGTGTAAACTCACGTTACATTTTATCGTGAGATATGGCTAGAAGCTTTTCACTAGGATGGCCTTAGGAGCCTTGGTAGCTCAGTAGACTAACCTCTGACCTTTTTAAATAGTTCGAGACCGCTGGAAGCGGAAAACTTAAAAAAACGGGCTTTCATTGTACACATCCATATATCATTAGCCTCCCATTGTCCTGATATGACTGAAATACTGCTAAAAACGTAAAAGTCATCCATCTGTCTTATTGGTCGGCTTTAGATAATTAAAACCCTTTAGTTTCTCATAAAAAATGTTGAAAATATATATTGGTTATGTTCGATGGCTACTGAAACGACCTTCATTCGATATCATGACTTTCGTGCTTCACGATTCTTATAGCTGTAACAGTTTTTTTTTCTATAGAAACAGTGCTTTACGCAAAGAATAGTGAAGCACGAAACGTTTTGTGCCTTATGATTCATAGTGTAAAGCACTTTTTTTAAAAGAAAAAGTGTTTCACGCTAAAAATCGTGAAGCACGAAACGTCCAGTCGAATACGGTCAATGTTTCTATGGTTTATGATTTCGAAACTTCTTCTTTACGTCTCCATAGTCCCAAAAAATGTCAAAAAGTCTGAACATAAATCATTGCGAGTAGCGATTCAGCACTTTCGTTTAAATAAAATGTGGGTTGATGTGCATATATTGAGTCATACAATTGGCAAAAATGTCAGGAGAGCTTCTTTTTGAAAAATGACACATTGCTCAACAAATCATAATTTTCTTTCCTGATTTTCTGTCGTGCGAGTCGATATAAGCAGAAGTGGGATAATAAAAATCGTCCCACGCCTGTGCATTGTTAATCAAGTTTATGATATCGAAAGTAGGTCATTTTAGTTGCCCAAAATAGTTGGTCAAAACCTCTTTATGTGAAACTCAAGGATGTTTTATTTGTTAAAAAGTTGTCTGATCACGGTAATTTACATTGACAAAACTGTAGTCAGAACCTTGCAGCGATATACCACAAATCCAGAAAGAAATTAGTACTTTAGTACTTTTATGGAGCGACTTGTAAATGTTTACGAAAAAAAATATTAAAGTACTATCCCCTTCTTTTTGCCATTCATATAACACAAAAAAGCTTGTCAACAGACATTGTACGTATCCGACGGGCGATTCGAGCTTAAGGATTTTGCAGCACGAAGAACTTTTTGTATGGAAAAAGTGCTTCGCTAAATTCGTAAAGCTCGAAACGTTTTGAGCTTCACAATTCTTAACGTGAAGTTTTGAGCTTCACAATTCATAGCGTGAAGTTATTTTTCTATAGCAAATACAATGTATGTTTAAAGCTAAAAATCATGAAGCACCAAACGCAGTCGAATATTGTATTGTAATGTTGTATCGCGTCGATGAGAGTATGGATACATAATCAAATGTACCATATGCGGTTCTTATAGTAATTATAGTAATAATTTGTTAGCATAAAACATTTACCCCTTATGGAATAGCATGCAGAAATAAATATGACAATACAAAGTAACCGAAACAAGTTTTCCATATTAACGATAGTAACCTTCACACAGAGTAACCTTTCTCAGTATGTTTGACATATCTCTTAACAAAGAGTTCTTATTTTATATATGATTGTTCCATTTAGGATTGGTGTCAAGGTTGTACTGAGTCCATCGACTTTGGAAATAAGAGAGTGAAAAGTGGATGGCCTTTACAAGGGATGGTCAAAAGTGCTGATTTTCTTTATTCTTTGGTTTTCTTCAATAATTTTTCATCCTCTGATACTTTAACGTATTTTTTGAGTAATGTCATCAAAAGATATTCATTTTAACAGATAATTTAATCATTGAGAATGAATCATAAAATATTACTTTTCCACTCAATGAATTTCAGGTAGCATTTCAGTTAAAATTCGAGGGGAGCGTACACTGTTTGCCAAGCTCCAATACCAATGGCGTCAAAGATATGCTACCATGGCAACTGAGGAATTACAACCAGTTCTGTTTAGCACCTTTGCAGAATGAAGTCTCAATGACGTCACTGACGTCAATATGATTTCTTAGTTACTATTGGAACAGGTCTAGGACGTCATTGGTATCTGAGCATGGAAAACTAAGAAATCATATTGATGCGACGTCTAGGGCCAAAGTCTATCCCTGCTCACTCTTTAATACTGTATTCCCATTCACTATTGTCTGCCAACTTCTGTTTCTTTTTCCTTTCTCTTTATTTGATATGAAGCAAAAGTATATCAAAGTGTCATAGGATGACACTGTGTTATAAGCAGACTACAGAAATTTTCCGGGAACTTATTGAATGCCCCTCGCACTCTTATAGCTTGACTTGTTTGTTTCCCGTAGTTTCAGAATGATACATGTATTTGCAACAGTGTTTATCAAAATGTTCTTTTGCAGTATTTGGAAAGAGACTGCTTTTCCAAGAGTGCAAACACTTTCCACATACACGTCGATGTGTAGAACTGGGATGTCTCAACGACCCATTCATGCCTAGTATCAATTAAAAAGGACAAAGGCAAACAGTGCAGACCCAGATCAGACGCCGCAGAATGCCGTGTCTGATCAGCGTTGGTGCTGTTTCCATGAACTTTACAATGATTTCTATAAAAATGATCAAAACATAGGTGAACCGGACACCTCTTAAATTATGGCCGGTTCCATCTAATTTACAAGACCAGAAGAGTCCACTAGGCATTAATGATTTACTAGAACGAAAGTTCGAATCCTGCTGCTGATAATTAGAACTATCTATAACTGGAACTAATCCCAGCCGGCACATGACTTCGAAATAAAATCGTACATTACGTCGCATTGACGTTGATGCGACGTGATAACGTCGCATCAACATCAGTGCGACGTCATTTCAACGCCATGTGCGCGCTTGGATAATTTTCTAGGCCCCGATGATATTCCGGTAATTGACAACAGACTGGTGTTTATGGATAGCCGTTTAACGCCTGTTCCATTCATATGTAGGGCAAGCCCATCGGGAAAAATAAACAATACAAGGCAACAACTGATAAAACAATAACCGTGCCACACATATTAACTGTTGATAAACACAGAGAGGAATATTGGTGCAAAAATTTAGATGTTTGGTTATTATATTTCCTTTGTGAATGAAATACAATATCAGAAATTACAATAAAAATGTAGAAAAACATAACTGTGCCCCACATACTTAAAGCATAAGCTGTGGGTACTTGTCAGTTTGACTGAGTATATACAGCTTACGTTTTAGTAGCAAATATACTATAGCAAGTCATTGAAACATAATGGCAACCAATGCATTTAAAAATATGTTACGGCTGCGCAACAGTGCAGACTGTATTCCTGCAAACATTGAACAACATTCTTGTTTCTTATTCGCTTAGTAATTTTGATCCATGAGTTTTATGAAAACACATGAGGAAACGGTAATCAGACCACGAGGGACTTCACAACAAATATGTAAGCGGCGTAGATGACAAAAGAAGCAAATACTTTAGCGAAGAATATTAGTATGGTAAAGGGTAGCGGGTGTGTAAAGATTAAAACATATTGACAAGAATTTCACGGAATGCGGTGTCTCGCCTGTCTGCGCTGTGTCACAAAAAGGCTAAATCGGAAAACTCGACGCAACGTTTACGCTGCCAAAGGTAAATTAATACCAATGTTTCGCTTCTGCTGGTCGCAGGCGAGACAAAAAGTCCATGTTTAGAATGAGATTTTGACTATGTGGCACACAGCATGACTGTCGTCCTGGCGTCCCCAAAAACCGCAACCAAAATCTTTAGTTTTGAACGCAATTCGGCATTCTAAAACCAAACTGTTCCATTAAAGGGCATTTACGGTATTAGTTAACGTGTGCAAATTTTAGGATTTTTACGGAAATTTTAGTTTACATGAGGAAAATAAACAACAGTTTATGTTATTACTGTTCAGTGTCATATTGTATCCCTTATCTTATTAACGTCCATTTTGAAGTCAAGTGATATGAGCCGCGACATGAGAAAACCAACAATGTGGTTGTGCGCCCAGCGCAGACTCAGATCAGCCTGGGCATCCGCCCAGTCTGATCAGAGTCTTCGCTGTCCGCATGGAGGTAGCTTAGACCCATAGCTACCCTTTAAGCAGGTAGGGAAGACTCTGCTCAGACTAGGTGGATGGCCAGGCTGATCTGAGTCTGTGCTGGGTGCACAACCACATTGTTGGTTTTGTCGTGTCATGGCTCATATGGTGAAATGTACTTTTTGTCAATGATAAGTTTTCTCCTGAAAGATAACCCAACAGGAAGATTTCGCTGCGATTTCGTCAGAGAGTTAGTAATCTATGTATGTCACTATATGTTTACTAAACATTGCCATTCACAGAGAGAGAGAGAGAGAGAGAGAGAGAGAGAGAGAGGGGGGGGGGTCTTCAGAAATCTGTATTTTGTTATTTCTACTATAGTTGATGTTATGCAAGTACTAGACACCCCCGGACTGCGCGTCAAAGCAGCTGTGGTAAACCAAGAAATGGTATTTTTTTCTCAGCAAAACATGTAAAAACAAAAGTAACTGGGCTCTGTACGTACATACACCAACACATCCGAGTCCAATATCGGCCGACGAGTTCATGTGCATTACATAATGTTAAGCTAATGGCAATATATCATTCTTTAAAATAAACAAGTACGAAGCGATATGATTTTACGAACACAAACCGTTATAAAATCGGTTCTATTTGGTTGAGATGCGTCCATTTTGTCATACAAATTTGAGCTGCGACACGACCAAACAACAATGTGGTTGTGCGTTCAGCGCAGACTCAGATCAGCCTGGGCATCCGCCCAGTCTGACTAGAGTCATCGCTTTCCGCATGGGGGTAGCTTAGACCCTTATCTATCGTTTAAGTACTCAGCGAAGAGTCTGAATAGACTTGGTAGATGCCCAGGATGATCTGAGTCTGCGCTGGGCGCACAACCACATTGTTGGTTTTCTCGTGTCGCGGCTCCAATGTATAACGTGCAAAAATTTGGTGGAACAGATTTGCGAAAATTGACAACTCTCTACAAAACTCGAGAGTGGTTAAGAAAAACAAGTAAATATCAAAAGTAGGTCCTTTTAGTTGCGAACTGAAATTTATTGTTCAACACGTATTAATGAGAAACACAAGGCTTTTTAGTTATTAAAAGCTGGCCAAGCACGGTTGTTTACAATAAAGGAATTACAGTGAAAGCTTGCAGCAGTATCTCACAATAACATTTTAACCAATTTTGTACTGGAAACCCAAAAGGGGGATTGACAAGAAGTGCAGACCCAGATCAGACGCTGCATTGTGCGGCATTTGATCCGGGTTTTTACTACTTTGCAAATCATTCAGCCAAATTTCAACAAAAATATCTTAAAGATAACCTAACACTCCTTAAACTGAAAATGGACACTTCCAATATATATGGCAGAAGAGTTAATTCAGTATGAAACGGGTCAAATGACTTGGAGAGCAATCAGGCCTTTAACTTCTCAGTGCCGAACGTTGCGGGCAGCATGGTAGCGTCAGACGACATCTTCTCTGTATGGCATAAGGCCTATCTAACCAAATTTCATACTACGAGCTCGGCATCTTTAGGATATGAGAAATAAGTACACTGTAAATAAATTCCATAGATTTTACAGTAGAATTACTGGCAACCAGCTTCCAGTCCGTTTCCCGTTATTTTTACGGGCGTCTGCCTGTAGAACATTGTTGGAAATTACGATATGGTAGTGTTATGTTTACTGGCCGCATTCGAAAATACCTTTATAGTGCTGAAGGGCAATATGTCCAAAACAGCATCTGTTCTATTACTTACTGTGCTTGATAATTCCTGCAAAATTTTACGGGCTCCCGTAAAATAAGGGGAAAAGGACTGACAGCTGGTTGCCAGTTATTCTACCGTAAAATGTTTAGATATTTTATAGCCCCGCTTTGAAAAAGTGGGGCTACACTGGATTTTGCCTGTCCGTAATTCCGTAACTCCGTCACGCTTTTTTGTGTCACAGTTTTCTCAGGAACTATTGAAGCTAGAGTCTTGAAACTTGGTATACATATGGACAATGACTTGTAGTAGTGAGATTGGGGCTCATTTGCTCTTATTCTTCCCTCTATTCATCCATTTTCTGTCTTTGAAAGGTAAATGTGTGTCACAGTTTTCTCAAGAACTGTGCAAGCAAGAATCTTCAAATTTGGTATATACATGGAGAATGAGTGATTGTATCGTTGGACTGAAAAAAGCTCATAGCTCTAATTCTTCTATTTTTATCTTTTATTCTTTCTTTCTTTTTTTTACATGTAAGCATTGAACATTTGTGTCGGAGTTTTCTCAAGAATTATTAAAGCTGGAATCTTGAAACTTTGTATACATATGGATAATGAGTTGTTGTATTGTGGGAAAGAAAATCAGACTCATTGCATGTATTTCTCTCTTTCTTTATTTGTCCACTTTTCTGTCTTTTCAAAATAAATTTGTGTTACAGTTTTTTTTTCAGGAACCGTGCAAGCTAGTCTTCACACTTGATACATATTTGGAAAATGAGTGATTGTATTGTTGGATTGAGACTCAGGCTCATTGCTAGTATTCTTCCATTATTTATCCATTTTTCTTTCTTTCCCTACTTTGTCCACATTGAAAATTTGTGTCATAGCATTCTCAAAAACCACTAAAATTAGAATCTTGAAACTTGGTTTACATATTGACATTGACGTGTTGTAATATGAGATTGAGAATCAGGCTTATTGCTTTGAGTTTTCCCTTTATTTATCCATGTTTTTGTCTTTTAAGGTGAATTTGTGTAACAGTTTTCTCAAGAACTGTGCATGATAAATCTTGAAGTTTTGTACACACATGGGAAATGAGTGATTGTATTATGGGAATTAGACTCAGGCTCATTGCTAGTATTCTTCCATTTTTATCCATTTTTCTTTCTTTCCCTATTATGTCTCTATTGAAAATTTGTGTCATAGTTTTCTCAGATACTTTTGAAGCTAGAATCTTGAAAAACTTGGTACATGTATACATATTGACAATGAGTTGTTGTAATGTGGGAGTGAGAATCAGGCTCATTGCTTTGAATTTTCCTTTATTTATCCAATATTTCTGTCTTTTTAAGGTGAATTTGTCTCACAGATTTCTCAAGAGCTGTGTAAGATAAAATCCTGGAGTTTTGTACACACATGCAGAATAAGTGATTGTATCATGGGATCGAGAGCCAGGCACATTGCTTTGATTCTTCTTTTTTTATCCATTTTCTTATTTTCTTTCTTTGCCTCTTGTTTACGTTGAAATGTTTTGTCAGAGTTTGTCCAGAAACTTTTGAAGCTAGAATCTTCAAACTTAGAAAATGTTTGCTCAGAAACTTTTGAAGCTAGAATCCTCAAACTTAGAAAACAAAAATAAGGACAAAAATTGTTGTATTGTGAGATTGTAAATAAGGCTTATTGCTCTCTCCCCACCCCCCCCCCCCCCCCCCCCCCCGTTGTATTGTTGTATTGTGAGATTGTAACTAAGGCTTATTGCTCTTCCCCCCCCCCCCCCCCCCATTTATCTGTCAATATTTTTCTTCCTTCCAAGGTAATATTTGTTTGTTCCTCAGAAACTATGCAAGCTAGAATCTTCGAACTTGGTATACATGTGGAAAAAAATGTTGTGCCATGGGATTGAGACTCAGGCTCATTGCTCTTAACTTTCCTGTACAAAATGTGGGTCATCTTTTGGCTACAAGTCTGCGCTAAATAGACACGAGGAAAGTTGTGGCAAACCAACATGAAGTTACAAATGCCCAACCTGTGAGAAGCTGGTAGTTTGGCAAAATATTTGGCAGTTTTCCAGGTTTTAGAACCGCTTGGTCCAGGAAGCTGATTTTTTGTATAAAAGTAGTTCTTAATGAGCTAAATATTTTAGCAACGGTTAGGTAACTCTGCATTCATTAATTACGAAGTTATTTTCCATGATAATTAATAAAATAGCAACCTTGTGCAGCTTATGGGCTCAAGAACGTTTTGGCATAGAGTCTTGAAATTCATATGAGAATTCTTCATGAAAAAAAAAAAACTAACCCGTATGTTTTCCCTTATCCGAGTTATGCTCCTTTATTGAGTAATGTCCCTTTTCAAAAAAATGAGATGAATATATTGTAAGCAGAATATCGCAAAAAGTAGTTGAGCCATGGCCTGGATATTTAAAACAATGATGCGGTATGAAGAGTAAATTACCTGGTTAACTTTTGGGGGAATTCAGTAAAATTTTGAAAGAGTAATGACCCTTGTTTGAAGTTGGCAGTTTTCCAGTTTTTGAACCGCTTGGTCCAGGAAGCTGATTTTTTGTATAATAGTAGTCCTTGAGAAGTTGCATATTTTAGTAAAGTTTAAGTAACTCTGCATTCATTAATAACGAAGTTATTTCCCATGATAATTAATACGTTTGCTAGTGGGCTCAAGAACCATTGAGCATAGGGTCTTGAAATTTTATATGTGAGTTTCTCATGAAAACATAGCTGAACCGTATTTTTTTCTTTTCCGAGTTTTGCTCCTTTTTGAGATATGCCCTTTTTCAAAACATGAGATGAATATCGTGTTAGCAAGATACCTCAAAAAGTGTTTGAGCTATGGCCTTGATATTTAGAACACTGATGGGATACCTGATTAACGTTTTTGAGAATTCAGTAAATTTTAATGGTGTAATGGCCTTTGTTTGAATAGGGCATTTTTGCGAACTTCTAAATTGATGTAGGAAGCTGATTTTTGGTATAGTAGTAGTTCTTGATGAGTTAAATATCTATAATACTAAATAAACGAAATAACGCATAAACTGCAAAATTGGTGGCATTTTCAAGCGTAATTTCTATACTGGTTCTTTCGCATATTGCTATCATTGATAATTTCGGTTTGCGTGTGCTTTAGTTTCATGTGGATTTAAAGAATTTGGGAATTAAATTCGTCTTTCATTTTAAATTCTCCCAAATATTTTTCTAGAAAGTTCGACTATTTTTGTCAACAATGGGTGCGTTCGAGTGAAATTATCGTGTACTCGAATACACGCGGTCCTACTAAAGACAGAAAAGGACTTACCCCACCGAAAAGGACCGAAAAGAACTTTCGGGCACCGAAAAGGACTTTTATTTGCCGTTAAATGCCATATAAAATATAGGTTTTAGAAATTTTAATATCATCATTTATATAAATCAGCGCTTTGATAATAATTTTGTGAATTGGAGTACCGTCAACCTAAAATTTCACAAAAATATTACAGCACCGAAAAGGACTCACCTTCTTGCCAGGTACCAAAGTACATGTATAATCTTTTCTAAAGCTCTAGCTTATACTCTGTCTTACAACCTGGGCTTGGTTGTTCAAATCAAGAATGTTGTTTATTAACAAAAATTAAAATTCCAAGTTTATGCCACAAATGCCAACTCTGATGCCGTGATGCCTAAAAAGCAATACCCTATGCCTCATTTACTGCTAACTGCAACAGAAACTTTGTAGGCAAACTTTAAAATTTATTGACACCAGTTGGAATGTTGATGCCATGGCAATTAAACATTTCTTTGTCATATATATTTCCCTGCCCCTGAAGCTGTGATTTTTAATTTCTTTTCAATCTGTTTATTATACCGGGCAGTCAATTTGTAATAGTTCTTTATATTACACTAATACCAATACAATACTATCTGGCTTGGCTCCCATAATGTACAATTTACTCTGAATGATAGGAAAAAGCGTTTGTCCCTTCAGTTTATAGCATTGTCTATTACAATGTACTCCTCATATGCAGTCATAAAGGAACTGCGTTTATAATGTCCACCATACCGAAAAGGACATCGAATTTCGGGCACCGAAAAGGGCAAATTTTACTTATTTTTTTGGAAAATTATGTGTAGAAATAAAATATTAACCCTGTATATTTTTAAACGTTTTTATAGCATAAAATGGCATTTAAAAAGTCATTTTCGGTGCCCGAAAGTTCTTTTCGGCCCTTTTCGGTGGCAAAAGTCCTTTTCTGTCTTTAGTAGGACCCGGATACACGTTTTAAATTAATCCGGTCGTTTCGGTTCTGCGTCGGCGCGCTGCTTAGCAAGTCCAAATTTAGCAGGTTCTAATGCAAAAATCCGACCCATGAACGTTCGCCATTCCCCATAAATAACGATTTATTTTTGTATTTTTGCTCATATGTCTAAACGGATGAAGAACTAAATGGTCATAGTCCCGACGGCCCTAGCTCGAAACGACCCATTTTCTTCCAGACCGCTGGTCAATACGAGTAGCCAATCGAACTCGCCCATTGAAGAATAAAGCTCCACGCACATGATGGTCTTTCGAAAAGTTGGACGGACACACGGCGTCAAGTGTGTGCGGCTATGGTTACGTACCGCTGAGCCACTTGGGGAACGTCGTTAGGAGAATTCAAACTGAACTGAACTTTCGAAAAGACAAAAATTAAAAATGTCTAAGGTTAACACACATGCGCCAGGTAAGAAAGGGCATTTTTTCCAGCGAAGCAGACAAATCAATTTCAATGATTCAACGAAGCTAAATAAGCCTTTAGTCTTCAGAGGGGTTGAATATTTTCCCCAAAAACGTTCCAGGACCCAATTTTTTCAGAAAAAAAAATACCCAGGACAGGTCACATAACCAAGATGGCAAACATTTATTATGGTAAAAAAAATAAAAAATCTTCTCCCCCAGAACCACGCCGGGCCGCGTAGCGCAATCGGTAGGGCACCTGACTCATAAGTCAGAGGTCCTGGGTTCGAAACCCGGTCGGGCCACATACTTTCGTTTCTCCTTCCGCTGATTCAAGAAGGGCAGTTGTCAGTTACTGGCGAAAGTATGTGCACTTAGTACTGGTTAACCGCTTAGGAGGTCTAAGCCTGCCCAGGAATAGTGTGGTTAGGTTAACTGACCGTCCCGACATGACCTTAGCTGCTTACCGTGGACGTTAAGCATCAAATCAACCAATTCTCCCCCAGAACCACAATCCTATGATCTTGAAACTTAGCATGTCGCATCAAGGACTCAAAAGCTCAACAAAATTTATATAAATGATGCCCCTGGGATGACCTTGATCTGTTTTACGGCTAGGTCAACTTTTGAGACACTTAGGTTTTTCTATAGGAAAAAGTGAAAAAAGTTGATTTTTTTTTAGAAACAATGCAGTCTGCTACCTGAAAGTTTGTAGATGCAGACAACTAATTAGGTAAATGAAGCTTTAGTGAGTATTCATGGTAAAGGTCATATCTTCACCTGGGCCTAAGGCCATTTACATTGAAAAATTAAAACTCGCTTTTTTTATGTAAACTTGACCATCATGAAATATTTCCGCGCTTGCGCGGGCTCTTTTCTAGTTTTATTAAAGATTAGGTAAGTCCTTTTCTGGCTTAGACATTCTTAAGTTTGACACCTTTAGTGGCAACTGGCAAGCATGTGGTTGGGGGCATATTGTTTCACAAACACAATTTTTATTTACTATCATTAATAATATACATGTAAGTTTTATCGCCGAATGTCAGAACTGAGGCCCAAATCTAAGTAGGCTGGCTTATAAAAAAAAACATATTTCTTCAACAATGCCTATTGAAGCCTAAATTTTATTTGAACATAATTACTTCGCTGATAAACCTGATTGTGAGAACAATATTGTTAAAGGATTTATAATTGGATACTAACATGGTTATGATATTTATCATATGAGACTCACTGCATGCAAGGTGGTTAACTCTGTTATGTTTGACAGCTTTGCTTCCCTCTGTAATTGCATGACGGTGGGCTGGGCCTTAGAATAATATACGACATCCTAAGTCTACGGGTCAGGCCCATGGTGGTGCAACTACTGGGTTCCCTTTTGCCCTTGCTTCGGGTTTCAAGGCATCATCATAGCTTTCTGATGAGTTATGCTGATTTCACACTAATGAGTAAGGGGCCTCTACGTAGAAAAACACTGATGAACCGCGACACTGCAGAACAAACAAAGTGGCATATGCGCCATGTGAAAACTCAAATGATCCTTGACATCCGCCCTGTCTGATCAGTCTTCACTGTCGGCATACAGGTAGCTTAGACCCTTAGCTATCCTGTAAGCGCAGTGAATACTCTGATCAGACTGGGCGGTTGCCCGGGTTGATCTGAGTCTTCGCTTGGCACACCTGTATTTCTGTTGGTTTTGTAGTGAATGGGTATAAACACCACACTACTAGCGACTCGCTGTAGAACCATGCTTTCATGGCGACGTGGATACAGTTGTGGACTATTGTTGCTATTTAAACAATGTTTAGCTCGGCTAGTTGGGTGACTCAGGTTAAGCTGCAGTCATGCAGTCGTTGGGTGTATTGAGAATGATGTATCAAAAGAGTCAAAACGCGATGCGGTTTCTAATACGAAAAACAGAAAGACAATCAACATCTTGAAATATGGAAACGCTTCTTTCATTGCAAGTGTCATCGTTTAAACACGGTGAAAATGCAGTTTGAAGCATCTTCATTCAAATTCAGAAAAGCATCAAAAGCTTTTCAAACTGAAGTTGGATTTTCAAAACTAAATCCCGGTTTGTTGGTAATATGATACTGGGTTTTAACCAAGGACAAGGGTTAGTCGACGAAAAATCGGTTCAAGACTCCCCCCTCCCAACCCCCCACACCCTCTTCCCGCAGTAATTTCATCACTGGCCGTTCCAAGGTGGCACTTCTGTTTTGGTTCTCCTTGGTTGCTTTATGTGTAGTTTGTTGCTATGTCTGCTATTGATATATTATTTGTTATTTTACGGCTACCCCGGTGACCACCTACATCATGGGAAATGGCTGTTCACATGGCTGCCGCTGGTGGTGTCTTTGGTGGTGACTAATTTTGTGTTGTCTTTTTCCCACGTGGTGTCTTCGGCGGGATCTGGGATTGAATTGTGTCAGTTTCTAAGAATTTTCCTACTTATTTTTAACTATTATCAAGACTGGTCTTCTAATCTTTTTAGTGGTGAAGTTTGAATATTAAATATAGGAAATTTCTCATCAGAAAAAGTCAAATTGGATATTAGATTTGAACTAAAACCAGATCAAAGTCAAAATCAACATAAATACAGGATAGTTACTGCAGGGAGTCCTTTCCAACTGTAGGATATTTCCCTTGATCAGTTTACACATGTAGCTGATTAAATTTGAAATTCCAAGAAACTGACCCAAAACCGCGAAAATTTGAACCCGAGAAAACTACCGCGTATAAGGTATTTCGAACTACTACCACTATGCCAAATATAAACCAAAAAACAGAAAGGATGTGGACCTCAAAACTTTAACGCAAATGTTAACTTACGGATTGACAGACGGACGTAACGACAAACGGGCAACGGGCAAAATTTTTATGCCCCTCGTCATACTTCGTATGCCTGGGGTATAAACATATTGCTACAAAATATGCCTGGGGTATAAACATATTGCTATAAAAATAATGGTAATGCCAAATGAATCCATCTATACTATAACATGCTCTAAAACAATATAAACGCTGAACACCCTACCTCGTTTGTACAAGTATGCGATAAATCGATTAAGTATGTTTTTTAACGGATCTAGAAAAGGGAAACTTTCTTAGATCCACTATTCTGCGAGCATACATCAAGAGGATACGCATCAAACTAAGTAGGCATGCACTAAGTTGTGCGAGAGGATACATGGTCTCAGTACGAAGGGCATAGGGTGTAACTAGTGATTAAACAGAATGTAACAGTTGATAATATTGATATATTAAGAGGATCAGGAAGGGTTGGGATGGGGCTGCGTCCTCCAGTACTGAAAGCATGTTTCAGGATATCACAATATAAACCACTGCGGCTAAGCACATTGACTACGATGACTACCGATTTATTTATTTTTATTTATTGTTTGTGCGAGTATGCTTACGATTTGCTGTTGTTGTTTTTTTTTTTTTTTTTTTTTTTTTTTTGTAATACTGCGTACCATGACCCTGCGAACTGAATACTCTCTAATTTGGGCTGAAAACTGCGTACGATTTGGGGTTACAACCTCAGAATACAACCTTAAAAGGTTTCAGCAACGTCTCCACACTGTAAGAGAGAGAGAGGGAGGGAGAGAGAGAGAGGGAAATAGAGAAAAGGGAGGGAGGTTGACAGACAGGCAGACAGACAAACAGCCAGAAGAGAGAGAAAGAGAGAAGGGGAGGGGAATAGACGTTCAAGGACTGCCCGCTATCTCTTTACTTGCCATA
Organism: Ctena decussata; assembly: GCA_963989385.1. NCBI lineage: Eukaryota > Metazoa > Mollusca > Bivalvia > Lucinida > Lucinidae > Ctena > Ctena decussata. The sequence continues at coordinate 62,983,889 of OZ022500.1, forward strand.
ATGTCAGTCTGCAAGTGAGAATTATTTTTTCAGCGTTTTAGTACCGAATATTCAAAGAACGGACTGAATTGTTAGGTTTGACAGTTCGCGGGAATATAAATTGCCGCTTACATCAAGCACCAAATACGCAATCTCTTGCTCATTTCCGTCAGAGTTTCCGTAGGATTCCGTATAATTTTCCGAAGATGCCACCTTAGTTTAGTGTTGTACAGACGCACTTTAAAAGACACTCTTAGTAAAGGTATGACTTGGACCTTAAATAGTTAAGTTCTACGTTAAATTGAGGAATGATTGTGAACCTGGGCCCAGACCGGATAAAGGTGATTTTAACATTTGTTGCTTTTTTTTCTTTCTATGATGCTCGATGGAAAAAATGAATTTTACTACAGGTGCTTAACTTTTTTCCAGGTGCATATATTCAATTCTTAGCAGACTGCACATTGAAGTCAGAATGAAATCATGGAACATATAATAAAATATCGCACAACTTGACAATACACTCGCCTATTTACGGACAGGACGAGCATTCTGCAGAATATTGATAAGAAAATGTAAATTCGGTTGTTAACGAAACCGTAAAAAATATAAACAAAATGGGATACCTCGGGTTATTATCTTAGCCCATATATTCCCAGTGGACTCTGCTTTTCTTATTAAGTGAATAAGTCCATTTGAGCCGCGACACGACAAAACCAACAATGTGGTTGTGCGCCCATTGCAGACTCAGATCAGCCTGGGCATCCGGCCATTCTTACCAGAGTCTTCGTTAAGCGCTTAAAGGGTAGCTAAGTGTCCAAGCTACCTCCATGCGGACAGCGAAGACTCTGATCAGACTGGGCGGATGCCCAGGCTGATCTGAGTCTGCGCTGGGCGCATAACCACATTGTTGGTTTTGTCGTCTCGCGGCTCATTTGTCGATTACGAGGTGTCTGGTTTAGTTTTTTTCTTTTATTATAATTGTTATTTATTTAAGGAGAATATCCATTTATATTCTGCAACTAGAGTAGACCCAGCGTCTGATCAGGGTCCGCAATGATTGCCAGTGTCCTTTTTATGTGACGCTAGATATAAATGGGTGAATGGTCCTAAAATTGAACGTTTGTTTTTCCAATATAATAATCGCTCAAAATGAGGCAGATGATTGTATGGAAACTAGCGTAGAATTTGGTCAGATTGCTCCTTTAGGAGCAGTTTGATCTGGGTCTGCACTGTTTGCTCAGCCCTGTATGTCTCAGCATTTAGAATGTTAAGGTATTCAATAACTCATATTACAAATAGTGCCAAAACAGTTGTCAGTGACCAGATTAAAGACCTGCGACAACGGGATGTGTGCATACGGGCTTCGCCGCATCGCCTAATTTGTTGTCTTTCAAATTGATCTTCTGACGACAAAGCCCTTCCAAAATGGAATCACCAACCCTTAAAGGAAAGAACTTACTCCAGGAAGAGTATGTTCTTCTCTTTAAGAGCTGATCAAAGGAGGCATTAATAGAGCCTCGACACGACAAAACCAACAATGTGGTTGTGCGCCCAGCGCAGACTCAGATCAGCCTGGGCATCCGCCCAGTCTGATCAGAGCCTTCACTGTCCGCATGGAGGTAGGTTAGACCCTTAGCTACCCTTTGAGCACTTAAGGAACAGTTTGATCAAATTAGGGGGGTGCCCAGGCTGATTTGTGTCTGCACTGGGCGCATAACCACATTGTTGGTTTTGTCGTGTCGCGGCTCAATAAAACTAGCAAATGTAGACTCATTCATTTTAAGGTTACAAAAATAATTCTAATGACATGAATTTGAACGAAATGCAGTTGAATGTCTTTGGCTCTGTAATCATGATTGCTTCATGCTGCAATATGTTAAACCTGAAAAAAGAGAAAATAAATCAGTTTTCGTGAATATGTTGTTTAAATGTTGTAAATATTTCCTTTAAGTATCTAGATATTTTATATGCTCAAAATAAATAAGTAGTTGTTTACATTGTACATGAGAAATTTCTAGAAAGTTGGTGAAACTTTTGAAAACTCCATTTATCTCATTTAGAATATGCCAGAAATAAAGGAAAAATGCCTGAGGGTTCCAGAATTTGCTCTTCACAGTCAAATGGAGGTTATGGAAGGTTCCGGAAACTTGAAGAACTTTCGGACAATTCAAGATTTTCTGGAATAACTTAATTTAGTACTAAAGAAAATCATAGAACTTTGTATGGTAAGCATTCAGAATTTTCCGGTCTAAACCTATGTCAGAACTGAAAACTTCCTGGTAAGAGCAGTCTCTGCATGGGGCATGAATATTGCTAGATAATATATAAAGGACAGAAATTCATGTAAAGGAATCTTTGTTAACTTTTAAAAACTTAAAAACTGGAATTTAAATACATTCGATTTGTAACTTTTAGTCTAGGATTTAAAACTAAGCTCATAAAACTTTATTTTCTTGGATCTTGACTTTATTTTCTTGGATCAGGAACTCATACAGGGTTTGTGTTTGAATATTCTGAGTGACATTTAGGACACAATAGGGTACTATTACCTACATTTTCTTTGACTGTTTAATTTCGATGTACATGTAGATAAGTTTTGTTAAGATTTAAAACATGCCTGTTGCTGGTTTACTCCTATCTTTCTTGTTACTACCACTTCCACGTCGGTTTACAATAAAACAGCACTGCATTATCCCCCCCTCAATATTTTACGCGCCAAATTTAAAAATGGTTTAATTTCCAAACAGGGTGGATCCATCCAATTTAACAGTCATTACAATGAGCAAATTAATCCTACCACAGTCCACTGAACTTTAAATCCCGCATAGCCGTCACTGTTATCACTGTCGAACTCAACTATTGCATGGGTACTGGGTATCGTAAAATTTGTAGGAGCGTTGTTTCCGCAGAACGGACCTAAAGAAAACAATATTAATCATGAATAGCCACATGATGACCTTAAATTATTATAAACTGTGAAACGTTTCTGTTTTCGATGAAATGCTTCCCTTGCAACGTAAACGAAAAGCAAATGTTGCTAAAAATTACATTTTTCTTCCAATTGCGTGGTAAACAACAATAAAAGACACCTCTTGGCATTAGAACATTCCAAAATGAACTAAGCAGTAAATTTTCAAAACTCTCAAAACTTTAATCGTTTCAAAGATAGAGACAAGAGTATCTGATATTAATTCTGGCAATTTTGTCTCATTTCCTAAAGAAGTAACAGAACTTATGTTAGAAATATCATGAAGTACTTCATGATATGTCTAACATAAGTTCTGCTACTTCTTGAGCAATAAACTAAAAATTGAGACAAGCAAGTCTGAGCAAACAGTGCAGGGCAAGTTTGACCAGGGTCCACACCGTTTGCTATTCCAACTGCGTCTTTAAGACCCACCACTGCATAGCAATTTTATGACAGTTACGGCCATTATTATAGATGTCACAGTGTTTCGATTTTTTACGATATTCAAAGAAAACGGACAGCAACAGATGCGATACGAAAGGGCAGTCGAATTTTATCTTTTGTCTTAACATACCGTGTTTGAATGTGTTTCCGTCCGAGTAGACTGTAACGTAGTCGTATGTGCAAGAGACATCAGTTTCTATATGAAAGTTCGGATCAAACTTCAGCATTATTCCCTGAAACAAAACAAAATGAAAGCTGAGAAGTCAGTTTCTTTTTGGAATCAAACTTCAACAAGGAAGCATGTTATTATTTTCTGTTGCGTAAATGGGTGTGTAACCATTTTTACAAAGGAAAACATTTTTTTTTTTTTTAATTTCTGTGTGCTCCTCTCGTGGAAAAAGCTATTCTAAAGGTGTCTATTCTTAAAGGAAATAATTTGCTGCGAGAGGAGCAAATTCTTTCCTTTAAGAGTTGACCCCATTTTGCAGACAGGCAGTATGAAAATGACAGAGTTGCTTCCCATGCAAAATGTATCCATTCACCTTCAAGCTATCTTCAAGCTGTCGCCCTGAAACAGTATAATAAAATCTGTCGAACTGTCACACAAGGAGAAGTACGGAAAACGGTTATAACAGCGACGGAGGAGAGAATTAGGTCTCGCTGAGAATTAAAAAGAGAGACAATGTAGATCTAATTAGCATTTCAAACATGGTGTTAGTCTTACAAACTACAGGGTAGATTTTCTCTTGGCCGCCCTGTCTATTCTCCCTCCCAGTTGCGGATTACTTTATAAGACAAATTCTGTCTCACAGAGCCGTAATACCCCCATCCACTCCCGATTCCACACCAAAGAATAATTAGTAAGTCCTAAAGCTCGAACACATTTGAGCCGCGACGCGAGAAAACCAACAATGTGGTAGTGCGCCCAGCGCAGACTCAGATCAGCCTGGGCATCCGCCCAGTCTGATCAGAGTCTTCGCTGTTCGCATGTAGGTAGATCAGTCCTTTAGCTACCCTTTTAACACTTAGCGAAGAGTCTGACCAGACTGGGTGGATGTCCAGGCTGATCTGAGTCTGCGCAGGGCGCACAACCACATTGTTGGTTTTCTCGTGTCGCGGCTCATTTATACATGTATATATAACTCATATAACAGCGGCAATATATAGAAATTGGCTGGCAGAACGGTAAACAGCGTTGCTCTTGATTAAGAAATGAGCCGCGACACGAGAATACCAACAATGTGGTTGTGCGCCTAGCGCAGACTCAGATCAGTCTGGCCATCTGCCCAGTTTGATATGACTCTTCGTTAAAGGCTCAAATGGTAGCTAAGGGTCTAAGCTTCCCCCATGCGGACAGCGAAGACTCTGATCAGACTGGGCGGATGCCCAGGCTGATCTGAGGCTGCGCTGGGCGCACAACCACATTGTTGGTTTTGTCGTGTCGCGGCTCAAATATTTTTGCCTTAAGGGGAGCTGAAGCTAACCTGCTATTTCTATTTTGAGCTATTTTGTCAATAGGGCTATTCAGTGTGTAACAGCCCTTTGAGACAATGAGACAATATTTCAGTTTACACTGAGCCGTCTTCTGAAACAGGGGGAAAGAAACGGAGGATAGGATAGTCGAGAGTTTAAAAAAACATATCCAGCATCTGCTGCAAGTACAGCCGGCCCTTGCAATACTATAAGGAAGTTCTGGCACTGGCAGGTACCCTGCATTATCGCCGACCTGACAATCCCTTCATTCAATATTTAGTACATAATTATTCTAATGAATCAGGTTCTATCCGGATTGTCGGTGTTTATGGGATATTCTGCCCCACCATCCTCTTTCAGAGTTATTGAGATATCTGATATCTGGCCCCTGCTACCCCCCCCTACCACCCCCCCCCCCCCCCCCCCCCCCCCCACACACACACACCTCCCTTCAATGACTATGACTGACCTAGAGTCTGTAGATCTAGCGTTTCTCAACAAAACGAATATAGTAGAATAAAGCATAATCAGGACAAAACGAAACACCACTCCGCACTTACTACACACACAGCAGGCATTTTTCTACCGCAGGCCGATACTAGTAAGACGCACCAAAGCCGAAATAAAACTGGGTCTTCGTCCACCTTACCAACCCTAGCATGCTTACATGTGATCCGTTGGGAGCAAATATGTGAAATTTACAAGCCAGACTGTTTGGATATGTGGTTGGAAAACCTGGACTTGTAATAATTCCTGAAGTGCCTGTGTTATTGAGGTTTCCACATTCTGCAAATAAACAAAAATGGAAAATAAATAAATGGAACGTAAGGGCGGGTTTCAACGGCCACAAATGTTGCATGACACGTGTCATGCAACATATATCGCCGTGTCAACACACCCTTAAGCTCCGTGTGTCATGCAGCCCATCCTTGATTTCCTTGTGTCATGCCACCCATCCTTACGTTCCACGTGTCATGCAACCCACCCTTGCGCTCCATGTGTCATGCAACCCATCCTTACGTTTCATGTGTCATGTAACCCACCCTTACGTTACATGTGTCATACAACCCATTATTACGTTCCCTGTGTCATGCAACCCACCCTTACGTCCCATATGTCATGCAACGTGTGTCATTGTGTAAAGAGCCCAAACAATATGTTGCATGACACAAGTTTGTTGCATGCAACAAGTCTAATCGTGTGAATATAACCTACTTGCGACAAAACGGAGGCATGACACATGTGTCGCCGTGTAAACCAATCTTTAGTTATACTTTTACACTAAACCATGGTAAATACTCTAAATACTGGGACAAATAGGTCTGGACAAATAGCATAGACCCAGGTCAAGGTCAGTGTTGTTTGCCATTCCATCTGCAACTTAATGACGCATCACTGCACTCTTGTTTTCGTGTTCCATTTCACGACAATTACAATAATTAATTCAGAAGTCTCTTTTTTAGATTTTTATTGAAACCAGGCACAATCCTGAATGACCTGATTTTACTATCTAGAATATTTACGTCGCCTACTTTATAGTTTAAACGAAGGTCATTCTTTTCTGTTGGAACGGATTTGATTGAGCCTATGCGATGCTGGTTTTTTTACAATGAATTTCTGTTTCGACATTATTACAGAAAAAAAATCTGCAATGAGCTACGGCGGGAGAATGTTTGTGCCTTTTAGATGTTTAATTTTGTTCCACTAGTATACATACACACTCGGACAAAAAGCCAGCTGAACATGCATAAATTGTTTTTTATTTTAAGTTATAACCAATGGATTTTGCTACACATTATAAATAAGTATGAATGGTCAGTCAGTAACATAACTGATTTCTGTTAAAACGTGGTTGAAAATTGGATTATTTGATATGGTAATTCATCAAATTTGCTTGGGCGGTTGTCTCATTCAATGATAAAATATAAACGAGATAATGAAGCCGCTCCGCTTTTTAACAAAGTCAAGTTATCGTGTCGAAAGTAGGTCATTATGGTATAAAAAAAATGACCAAATAATTTTCCGTGACTTTTGTGAGAAAATCAAGCATGTTTTGTTGACGTTGAAACCTGGCCCGTATAGGGTTATTATAATGATTAAAGTGAACTGAGAGACTAGCAGTGATAACAGGAGGGCTGATGGGAAAATGAATTAAAAATCTAGTGACACAGATCAGTTGACTTGAACTTACTCCATCCGCCGCCATGACAGTTGAGTGAGACTTCATCACTTCCGTCGCTGCAATCCTTATCACCATCACACAGCCAGCTCGTTTGGACGCATTTCTTCTGATGGGTACACGGGAAATAACCATTTCGACATGTGTGAGCTGGAACGAGCAATAGCGTTAACTTGACGCATGCAATGAGAGAAAAGACATAAAAAAGAGTTTCATGGTTTCATGGGCTCATACGATTTGCATATACCAAAACCATCAATAAAAAAGCACACTCGGTCTATCTCCATTTGTATATACCTTAGAAACAAATAATTTTCGATGTAATTGTTTGCAACATGTGAAAACAACGAGTAATTCAAGTTTCATACTTATATTAGCAAACATCCCATTCAGCAATCAACGTTGAATCAAAATTGGATCAGCGTTTGTTCCCACAGGCGCAGATTCTTTCTTTTTAAGAGTTCACCCTCTGTTGGAAGGGCGTTGTCCTCCCAAATTTGTTCCACTTTATAAAAAAAAAGGCTGAAAGCATCCACAAGTACCCTCTAAACTTTAAAGTAAAATCAGTACGATAATCTTACGAGGACAATTGTGTTCATCACTATCATCGCCGCAGTCATCATCGCCATCACACCTGCAATAATCAATACTTATTGTTAAACCTGAAAGTTCCAAAATTTAAGATAGCTATATTTGCCTACATTGTAGATCCAGTCTGAAAAGCCGCCTCATCTGGATCTACGATGTTTGCAAAATTCTGGGTTAACACTGTTTGCTTTCTAGTCTTTGCATTTTAAATATGGCATAGCTTATCCAAGATATTATTGTTATTATAACTATTATTATTATCATGGGGAGGGGGGAGGCGGGCGAGGACGGGCGGCGGCACTGAGGAAGGGTGCGCTTTAAAAGAGTTTAATTTAATTTCTGTAATCACGTTCAGTTTTCATTTTAAGTCTCTTTCAGTTTTCATTGGAACTATTTCTGAAGGAAAGTAACAGTTTCCGAAAGAAGTCGCCGCCCCTCTTGTAGAATCCATTCAGACTCTACTAGAGCAAAAGTTCCTTTAGCTCGAAGTGCTCCATCTTGGAGGCGATTTCTTTTATTTAAGGGATTCGCGAGAAGTTAGAGTGAATGGTTGCAGATTCCTACAGTTTTACATGTGTTTTTACTGTATTTGTCTTTATCTTGAGAATTACATTTTTATATGTCAGCGTCAACCTGATACACATTTATTAGATCAAGCTTTGGTACCCGGCTCGGGGGCTAACATAAGGCCGCTGCCGGAAAAGAGGAGAATTTTTCTTTACACAGTTTGCAGATTCGTACACCACTATATTTGCATAACAAAACAAGAGCCAGATAAAGCAACATTGTTTTGAACAAAACTAATATATTTCAGAAAGGTGTGCAAAACATCAAGGCTGACTGTCAGTAAGAAAGTAAGAATTAAAGCACTTCAGTATAGCTGGTACAACGAATTACCGACAATGGCTGTTAGCATAACAGAACTGAATCGAATGAGTCAGCGAGCGGGACTCAGCTCAGAAAAAGGAAATTTTAAAATATTCATGACATTTTGCACTAAAGTAAAAGTGTGTACCTTAAAGTAGAATGATTTTCTCAACATCTGTTATTAAAATAAGGTGTAGACTTGGCCATTCTGCTCATCGATCATGAAATCAAACTGCTGTATCAGAGAGACAGCAGTGAAGACGGTCGAAAAAAAATCGTCTGCAATGACCGAAATCTACAAGGCACGTGCAAGCGTGCACTGAAAATGATTGACACGATAGATTGTGTAAACAGTCGTATAATTAACTTCTTTTTAATTGACATGTTGCATTCAGTAGAGGCCCTAAAACTCCAAGTGTACGAATCTGCAACCTGTACGAATCTGCAACCTGTCACTCTATTATATGAGATTATCCGTTCACCGTTTAACCGGAAATCCCGGCGTGCATGGAAGCATGTACCCAGGACCGACTCTGCCCGTAAAACTTTCTTCGGCCAAGTATCAGCCGCTAAAGCGCCAAAAACGAATATAGTAAGCCGCGACAAGAGAAAACCAACATAGTGGTTGGGCACCCAGCATATACATTCGTTTCAAGTTTCATTATGGTATTCCAAACAGTTACCTAGTTATGGTATGCACAAGAATTGCCTTACAATGCGCAGAAGAATTGCCCTACCAACTGTCATGGTCGATTTTATCAAAGGGTATTAATTCTGCTTAATTGGATGGAATCTATAGGAGACATCCGGAAACGAACATGCTAAAAATTTAAGTAAAGAGCTATACATCCGCTGAAATCATTTGAGCGTAAACACAAAGCGATATGCGCTGGTCCACCTCATATCTTACTACAGGTATATACCAAGTTTCTGCCTGATCGGATGTAAACTGTAGGAGGAGTTATACGGAAAAGAATGCTTAACACCAGACAGACGGACGGACGCCAGTGCCATAATATAATACGCCCTGTTTTTCAAACTGACCTATATAAATGAGTTATAACCTCACCTGTAAGTCTGCTGCACACACTTATAATTTCTGCAAAGGTAATTACTATTCGAGCACGACCCTGAAATGTAAATAGTAAGCACACACTGAGGAGACATTGATGGATATGTACACATTTGAGTCGCGACACGAGAAAACCAACAAAGTGGTTGTGCGTAAAGCGCAGACTCAGACCAACCTGGATTTCCGCCAATTCTGATCAGAATATTCGCATTGCGCTTATAGGGTAGCTAAGGGTCTAAGCTACCTCCATGCGGATAGCAAAGACTCTGATCAGACTGGGCGGATGCCCAGGCTGGTCTGAGTCTGCGCTGGGCGCACAACCATTTTGCTGGTTTTCTCGTATCACGGCTCATTTGGCCATGCGCGAACAGTGAGACTTTAGAACAGCCTATGCAACCGCGCAGTCTGATAAAAGATTTCAGTGTTCGCTTAAGTAATTTATGTGTGCTTTTAGTATCGTTTACAGTTTTAACTGACAATTCACTTTTCCGTCTATGATTTTTATGTTATACAGGCCGCCAGTCTTAACAGTTGACCAAAGTTGTTTCATTATATTTATCATCAATTTGCTCTTGAGATTCTGCATGTGTACTGTGCATTCATAAGCATTTAAATCTTTTAAAATGCAAAATGCAGTTCGAGCAGTGACATGAAGTGGATTTGTAACAATTTAACTTAAACTAATGTTTTTCTCTCAACAACATCATGGCAATAAATTAGCTAAAAGTTTTTGTCTGTAACGAAGACGATTCCTTTTAAAATCCAGTTGGAATGATAAATGATTGATCCAAATCCAACAGCAGACAATTCCGATATGAAAAATAAACAACATTCAGTTTAATAGTTCAATGGAACTTACTGAGCAGAGCATGAGTCCGATTGAAATGAAGTTTAAATCCTGACGCCTGAGTCCCAGTGTTGGTTACAAATACTAGGGTCATAAACCTTCCCGTGGATGAAACGGGATTAAATGTATTGCCACAGTATTTTCCAATCGACGTGCCATTAGGTGATGGACCGTCAATAAGCTGTAAGTAGTCATAGTAACAGCTGAAAAACAAGAAAGGAACACACATTTGAGCCGCGACACGAGAAAACCAACAATGTGGTTGTGCGCCCAGCGCAGACTCAGATCAGTCTGGGCATCAGCCCAAACTGATCAGACTCTTCGCTAAGCGCTTAAAGGGTAGCTAAGGGGCTAAGCTACCTCCATGCGGACAGCGAAGACTCTGATCAGACTGGGCGGATGCCCAGGCTGATCTGAGTCTGCGCTGGGCTCACAACCACATTGTTGGTTTTGTCGTGTCGCGACTCAGTTATGTTTGATAACTTTAAAGCAAATTGATACACTTTCATGGGAAGCAAGTCTGTCATTTTCAATTTTGACTCCTTTCTAAATAGAGGCAAACTCTTTAAGGAAAGAATTTGCTCCTCTGGGAGTCAGTTCAGAATTTGTTCCTCTAGGAGCAAGTTCTCCCTTAAGAGTAAATCCCATTTTTGAAGAGCTTTGTCCGCATTCAGTGATTGCAATAGGTTTAGCAGCTCTTTGAGGCAGTATTTCAATCTATATCGGGCTGTCTTCCAGAGAGAGGGAGAAAAAAAAGAGCTACGCTTGGCGAGAGAAAAACTCCAAACAACCCCCACCCACACCTACTGCACGCACAGTAGGCCTTTTGTCCTACTACTATCCAAATAGTAAGACGCCCTGGCGCTGAAAAGTATACCCAGCACCATCGTCCAACCCGACACCACCCCCAGTCATTCAGTAAGCAAAGAAGAAGTAGCGAAGGATGTTTCCGTTTGTAAGAAAAATGGCGGAAGAACATGGATGTGTAGTAATACACCTTAAAATGTCTGAGGAAACAGTGCACTCTAATATTTTTGCAGATTGATGGATAGATGGATGGCTGTTTTAAAATGTCCTGTTTGAGAGTATCAGTCAGATTGAGACGATGGTATTGTGTAAAATCAATGTTGTGTGCATTAGCTTAAACAACATTTTATTTCCATGTAAACACGCCTTCTCCCAATTTGTTGTGTGCATTGAAACCCCGTTTGTGTTGTGAAGACTTCTCTTCTGGATTGGAAAATGGTACTGGTACTGCCAGCACCGACTACTTTACCAAGGTTCTGTTCTTACACCACCGGAAGATTGAACTGCTGATGCGACCCTTTGTGTAGCAAAATCCACATACTGACATGTTGCAAATAACTAAGTCCCACAATATAGGGAGCCCCGGTAACTCAATAGATTAAGCGTTGGCCTGCTGATCTGGCAGCTCTCGATTCGGTTCCTGCTAGAGTCGGAGTTGCATTGCACACAGCCTTCCATGATCACCCTCCCATCGTCCTGATATGACTGAAATACTGTTAAACGGACATAAGATCGCAAGTCAAATATCCATCTATCCCAGTCCATGCATGGTCCGATAAGCAGACTAAGATCTAGAATTCCGCGAATTCTGTGCCTTGTCAGTCTAGTGACTGTCATGAAAACAAATCTTGACCAGTAGCTGGACCAAACTTTTAGCTGTTTCTGTCGCCAACAACACTAGGAAAGCAATTTTTGTGATGGAACCTTACTTAGATCTCGTTTCAAGATCAAACGTTTCTGCAGTGAGTTCCACCCTCCATCCTACAGGTGCCTCTATTGTCCAGGTACAGTGCATATTCTTCCCATAGTTATGACCCGCATCAAATCCAGCATGTGATTTTATTGTCCCGTTGGGTTGATTATAGTACACTGCCGACCCGCAGCTATAGTCTCGTCTTTCTGAAAGGTGATAGAATATGCCTCGATTAAAGTGTTAATGTTTTTAACCATTAAAGCGTCAAAAATTAAAATTGTAGAATTGGCAAACAGTGTAGATCCAGATGAGGTGGCTCATCATGAGCCACCTCATCTGAATCTACACTGTTTGCCCTCTAGTGTTCAAATTCTCAATATGATATCGCTTGGACGAAATATTTTTTTAAATTCTTCAGACGTAAATTTTGTCGTCTGCTTTTGGCGCATTAAGGGTTAAAAGAAGTGGTATGTGTGCCTATTAGGATATATTTGGGCCAAAACCATAAGGAAAAGGCCTTTTCACCTGATTGCAAGTTTAGAGTGTTTTCTTTACTAAATTCACAATGTGTTTGCTTTCATCTCTTCTTTACCGGATACACTGGCTGGATCGAAATCCGAAACATCCTTTAGGAAACGGAACAGAGCACCAAAGATGGCGAACCGATTTACAAACGCTTGGTAGGTGTTTCATTTTATAAAATTTTCTGTTCTTTGCTTCTATAGAATCTGCCTTCAGAAGTTTTGTAGTCTGATATACAATCAACTCCCGATATCTCGAACACTGATATCTCAAAGTATATTCTAATATCAAAGCATATATTTCCTATTATTATTCATATTTTAATTTCTGTTGTCTCAAACTACTGATATCTCAAAATAAATTTTCTGGTACCAGAAAATTTGCTTTGAGATATCAGTAGTTTGGGAAGAAGTCCAACATCGAGATATCAAGAGTTGACTGTATATGGTATAAATACCCAATGCACAAGAAGAAGGAGTCCATTCGTTATGTTACTTTTGTTTAATTATTTCATTGCTGAACGTGGAACCAGAAGAAAAAAAGATCAAGTGACATTTTGTAGTCAAGTGATCAAGTGTTTAGGTATAATCGGTGTTGTTAGACGCTTACATGTGCATCGCTCGCAGATGAATGGTGACTTTTTTATTAAGATATGCTTACAAGGATCAAACATGATTTCCAACGCATTAATAATATTTGCTAGGCCAGATGAACGTGTTGAAAACACAATTCTAAAAGACTCCATTGAAAGGCGAAGATTACAACACCTCCAAAGGCTCTAAGCAGATATAGATAGAACAGAAAACCATGACTGACACTTACTCCTATCTTACATGAGTGTTCATGTATTATGTATTTATCAAACGAGTTGGGGAAAAAAGATGAGATGCGAGGCTCTGCCGAGCATCTTATCGTTTTCACCAACGAGTTTAATAAATTCAATAATACAGGAGCACGAATGCAAGATTCTATTTATCATATGACACTAATATCGCATTTTATTAGCAAATTTTGCACTAAAACGTCACGATTTCGCCATTAGAAAACGCGAAGTTTTTATGGACGTCAACGTATAATGTTACGACGTAATTTGCATATTTGGATTATCGTTTTTAATGCATGGCTTTATTACACTCTCAAATACGACGTCATATGATAAAAAACATTCTGTCGCGTTGGGGTAATATTCTGAAAAAAGGCTGTCGTCTACTAGCCATTATAAAGATAAATGTTACTGTATCAATGTACATTTCATAAACGCATCTATGTTAAATATGCATTTTGCTTGTGCAGACGGCCGATTTGCGACCGCCCCAGAATACATATCAAAATTTCATGTTAGGATGATAACAATATGTGAATTGCCCGGTTAAAAATAGTTTTTCTCCCGTTTGAATAGAGCGATTGATAGCACGCGGCATCACTTACATTCGTCATATGACAAATTGGTCATGAACGCCTTTTCAGAGAATCATCTATTCGGAATACTGAATCACTTTTTCAATGCATATAACTTTGTGAAAAAAATCTACCAATAACATTCCCTGTTCTAGAGATTTGAATAAGTATAAGGTTTACATTAAGAATCCGATATTGGAACAAACGAAATGGTTTAAATTTTTTTCGAGTAAATGAACTCGGGTTTAACGTCCAACTAACTCATAGGTCACGTGGCAACGGTCAGTTGTTTCGAAAATATGCCAAGAGCTGATGGCGCAGATGGTTAGCCGTGTTGTTTCACAAAGTCCCGTGAACATACAAACAGGCAAGATAAAATCAAAATGCTCCCTCTACTTCTTCAGAAAAGGGGCTTCATATCAGCATGTTAAAAACATCGAGTGGCTGTTACTGTACTGACATTAACTTTATTAGTATTAGCCCTAGAATGTCCCAACAGATTGTGTACACCCAGATCCGAGTATCACTTTTAACAGGATCAGAACTGTTTGCATTTCAACGGCAACTTTTGATAAACTGCCGAATAATCAGACTTTTTTTCTTTTTTCTCATAATTACTAATTTGTCTCAGAAATCAAAGGTCAGTATTTTACAATTTTCTCGGACAGTGACAGTCATTTCCCAATAGTTAAAATCCGTTTTCTTATTTTATTTTTTTCTTTACAATTGTAGGTTAGTTACAACAACGTCCATTAGTTTAATAAATTTTTGGCCACGTAGTTACAATAGTGTCCTGATAGTCAAAGCCAGCTTTTTACAGAGCTAGGACAGTTAAATCAATGACCCAATGGTTGCAGCTAATGTCACAGTGTAACTATAGTTACGATGTGACAATTGGGATAATTCTGGGTGATGATAATTAATCCAAAATTGTGAAAAAAGCTAGTTACAATAATGTCGCATTAGTTTAAGAGTCAACGGGGAAGTAACTGCAAGTGTCAATCAGTAGTATTTGACAGAATAGCACATTATATTTGGTCCCTTCATTTTACTTATTAGTCTGTTCTGTTCTGTTCGGCATTATTGTAACTCCATTGTAATTATTTTGACTTTACTGTACTATCATTTTAAGTATTTTTGCATAATTGTCACTATCCTAAAATGGAAAATGTCTGAAGTATAATATCCCCACGGGCAATATTTGTAAATGTTAAGAAAATATTAGTTACCTCTATGGAATGGAATAGAATAGCATGCTGAAATATATATGATAATACAAAGTAACCGGAACAAAGTTTCCATGTCTGCAGTAGTCAATGCGTAAGACTCGAATAGTCTCTCACAATATCGCTAAATCATCGCTTAACAAAGGATCTTTGGTTTATATGTGTTTGTTCCATATAGAAGACGTGTCAAAGGTCGGAAGAGTCCATCACAATTGGAAAAAGGTCTTATCTCTTCTACATGTATGTCATAATTCTATTCATTCATGATGATGTTTGCAACAATTTGTAATCCTCTGTCAAAGTGTCCTTTAGATACTTTTTGGAATGTTTTACACTTTACCGAACACCTTTGGGTTTTTTTACGTAAAAATAATTGAATACAATTTGCAAAGAAATGACAATACTTAGCTAAAATAAAACATTTACATGTATGTAGTATTTTGCTATATCAATAGCATCCGCATATGTACAGTAAAATAGAAGCAGTGGAATTATCAGGATGCATTTTAATGTATTTTCATCTGTCACCATTGCACGGCGCTGTGAACACGGCTTACCCTTTTTGTACGTGCTCGCCCCATCATACTTTACCCGAAGTTATCTGATAAGTTGAACTTAACTGACAGTAAAATTCAAAACAAAAATAACTGCTTTGAAGCTCAAGAATCGCGGGGGCCAACAAGTTATAAAACATCAAATATGGAATTGCCATAAATATTGCAAACCTGTATCTACTAAAGGGCTAGTGAACTGTTTTTCAACATGTATTGGAATCACCGGATTACTAACTGGTAGTTTTATCTAAAAGAATGTCGCAAACTGCAACGAAAAATTCAAAAAAGGATTGAACGGTTATAAGGAATTGAAATCTTATTTTAACTGAAAATATGCAAGGAATTTTATGATGTAATTCATATTATCAAAACTTAAAAACAAATCTACATTATATAAATATTATATTTCCTTTTTTCAAAATTTCTTCTCCTGCAATAGGTTAAAGTGACAAGATACATCATCTTATGAAAAATTGCAAATATTTTGTATCAGAATTGCGTGGTAGCTATTGGACCAAGATTGCGTTATGTAAATAAAGCTCTAGAGAAGAAAAAATGTTGGCGAGTTAATTGTCTAATATGCATAAACTTTAATTGTCAATGAAGTCAATATAATAATGAAATTATGATATTTCGATCCCTTTGACGGTCTCATCTTTATGGAAAGATAAAGCCTGATACAAATACCCATCCACCCACATTTTTCTCGTTCTTTTGCCTCGCCAATCGGGGCTCGCAAAATAGATTGGCTGCCTGGTGCTGCAGCGGCAGAGCTGCTAGACCTGGGTGTCATTTATCGCAGGCCGAGCAATACTAGTAGTCCTGCAAATTCAGAGGCAAGGTCTCGACATGTACTGGGACGTTAAACCACTACTCAACAGCAACGATAACCTTTTTCTCTTGATTTTCTATTTTGACAAAACTATTGAAAAGTATTATGTAAATCGTGTCTTTCGGCATGTAACTTAGCTGCGCTATTTAAAACATTTAAGATTAAAAATTAAGATGAGTCTTACTTTCCTTGTTTTTCTGCGAGCAAAACTAAACAAACAAATGAGCCGTACCACGACAAAAACAAACAAATTGGCATGTGCGCCCTGCGAACACTCAGAATAGCGTGTGCATTCGCCAATCTGATCTGGGTCTTCAATGTCCGCACAGAGGTAGCTCAGAACATAGCCTGTCCTGTAAGCGCACAGCGAAGATTCTGATTAGTCTGGGCGGCTGCTAAGGCTGATCGGAGTCTTGGCAGGGCGCTATGGCACTGCGTTGGTTTTGTTGCGACGCGGCTCAAATTACTGTTTTATACAAAAATAATCATAAAAATGACGTTCGGATTAAATATCCATCTCTGACCTTCATTGCTGTTAGCAGGTGTTAATTTTGAAATTTGCTTTATTTTGACAAAACGTGTGTACGAATGTGTTTTACATCTTCCGACCGGCAGCGCCTACTCAGTTGATGACTTTAGCAAACAATTAAATGAGCCGCGACAACGGTGCACGTGCGCCCAGCGAAGTCTCAGATCAATGATATTCCTGCACATAGTGAAGAAAACAGTCAGTCCGTTGCCCTTTCATCGCTTTTCCTTTAATGAAGCGGGTGTAAATTACCATGCTTGCGGTACCCTTGTTTCTTGTATGTGGCAAAATAAAATACGTCGTAGAATTTTTTTACAAAACTGTCTGTATGTGACGGAACTAGAGGTAGCTCTATTAGATCTCATAAACTGTGTCTCAGCGAAGAAAAAAAGAACCAAAGCAGATTTCGGCTCAATTAAGCCCTGCAATGTTTTCAATTTGACACCAAAATCCTATCAAAAGCTTAAGAAACTCTATAAAGAAGTAAAATAAATAAATTTAAAAAAAAAACGTTTAGCCCCATTGATTCAGCTTTGAATAGACACTAATAAACCGTTGTCCGACCGCTGTGTGCGCCCGCTGGTTATTTAGGTAATAAAACATGTCAGCTTGAGATAAACCACAGTAGGAGGTAATTAATGTGCGAGGAAAAACTTCGCATGCGAATAACCAATCCAGGGGTCTCAATCTCCAGCTCCCCCGGTCTTTTGGACGATACTTTTAACCGAGGTCCCGCCTCCGTATAGCCTATGGTTTGGTGGGACGTCAACCCTGAGTTCAATCACTTCACATGTTCATACTCAGATCTTAACAAATCTTCGTGATTCGCCTTATATGAGCCGCGACACGACAAAACCAACAAAGTGGCATGTGCGCTCAGCACAGACTCAGATCAGCCTGGGACTCGCCCAGTCTGAACAGAGTCTTCACTGTCCAATGGAAATAGCTTAGACCCTTAGCTACCTTTTAAGCGCACAACAAAGACTCTTATCAGACTTGGCGACTGTCCAAGCTGATCTGAGTCTTTTCTGAGCGCAAGTGCCACTTTTTTTGGTTTTGTCGTGTCGCGGCTCATTTATGTTTGACTGCGCAGATACAAAAGCTGATCTGAGTCTTCCCTGTTTGCACATGCTGTAAGGCTCTTTACTCATACTAAAGTACGCTTGACCTGAAAGACCAAAATATACAAACTGCAATGATTATGTGCAGATAAGAAACGTCTTTACAACCTACACAACCCACCTCAGGGCGGGTCCATCATAAGAAAACTAACAAAAGTACAAAACTGACGTGATGTGTAAACTTATGATAAACATAATTTTAAAGCAATGTTGGTGCCAGCGTTTAGTCGTTGAAACTTAAAAAACATGAAAAATATGAGGAAAAAGTACCTCGAAGCATGTTGACATGTAAACGCTCAAACTGGGTACACAACGTTGAACAACGTCGGTTCAACGCCCCAATGTAAATGTTGCATGTATTCAACGTTGTGTGCCTGGTGGATTGTGTCCACAACATTATGCGAATATAACGTGTATGCCATAGCAAGCAAAGAAGTAATAAACTGAGCCAAAATCCAAACATTATCATATATATATTTCAGTTCAGGAGCCTGATACAGTATCTACTCAGTACAGTGAAACCTGTCTTAGTGGCCACCTCTATTGCGCAAGCAACCTGTATTAAGCAAGCACGTATTCAGTTCCCAAAACAGGCAAATACATTGAAATGAACCTGTATTAAGCAAGCACCTGTCTTAAGCAAGCAGATTTTGATTATCCCTTAGGTGCTTGCTTAATACAGGTTGGACTGTATATATTGACTCAAAATTAAATGAGCCGCAACGTGACAAAACCAACAATGCGGTTGTGCGCCCAGAGCAGACTCAGATCAGTCTGGACATCCGCCCATTTTGACCAGACTCTTCGTTAAGTGCTCAAAGGGTAGCTAAGGGTCTAAGCTACCTCCATACGGACAGCGAAGACTCTGATCAGACTGGGCGGATGCCTAGGCTGATCTGAGTCTGCGCTGGGCGCACAACCACATTGTTGGTTTTGTCATGTCGCGGCTCAAATACGTTTTGTTATACGTCAAGCAGTTTTCTCTAAGCACAATTTTAATATGATATTGCCTAAAGTAAATATAAGAAGTCAGAAATTTTTAAAACACGATATTATGAATGTTTTGGTACAGCGTGTGGTTTCCACTAGGCAGTCATAACATGCCTTGACACCATTGGCTCAGAAAATTACTATGAAGTGATAATTGATGTGTGTTAAATGCCACGAGATGCTTAATCACTAGTTTTTCATTTCAAGACCTGCAAGCCAAGCGAACACACGAAGTCGCATCGACGTCAGCGCGACGCCATAACGACGTCATGTGCCTGCTGGGAAGTTATTTATAGTGCCAATATTGCAGATGCCAGGGTAGCAAAACGTTTTTCTGAGGACAGCGTATTGACTTCCCGGAAACTCGGTTGCCTTTAAACCAGCCAAAATCTGATAGTGACATTCTCCTGTGCTGATGCGGCACATGAAGTCTGATGTCAAAGCCTACCACTTTTGTCCACAGCCTACAAGTTCAAATTCTGGTGAACTTTTCAGCATGAAATTGTTTGTGTACATAGATGGCTGATAAGCAGTTGTAACTGTTGCTTAAGTGGCATCCTCCTGCCAAACAGTGGTCAAAATGTTTGATGTTAGAGACTTTACAAGCTGTATTTGAGCTTTTTGTTTTCTTATGCTATTAGAGGCTAGTTAACAAATAACTATAACAATTTTATCTGATCCTTGGCTCAAGGGACATTCCATAGGCTGGAGCATATAGTACTACGGTCAATTGACCGAACGAATGACGTTTTCTTTGTGTTTAAGTCCCCTGGTAGGTATGGGTTGTGTGCGTAGGATAGAGGTCGAGATTTGTTTTGAAATAGGCTTAATTGTGTTTGCACGAATTCATAACCCAACCAACTGAATGAGTGTAAACAGTGTATTTTCAGGGTTAATACATAAGTTCTAGTCAGTATACCGAGTAGAAGGGTTTTATTCCGTAATGAAATGCTTTCATGGTGAAATATTTACACCTGCCACTGACTTCCCATAGGTAAACCGTATCGAGCAACTGGGGCCGTATTCATAAAACGACTTAAGTGGTTGCTATGCTGTTGCTAAGGCTAAATTTCTTTGAAGGAGATTCCCTACAACTATGAAATTTGCTCTGGAGGAACAGTCTTACAAGACTGTTCCTCCAGAGCAAATTTCATAGTTGTAGGGAATCTCCTTTATAGATATTTAGCCTTAGCAACAACATAGCAACGACTTAAGTGGCTTTATGAATATGACCCCTGGTTTTATACACCGATGAACGACAGTTGATCATGTGACGTTGTCGTCAAGCGACGTCTTAGGTAAACAAACATCTTGATTGGTCCACGTAACGTTCGATTGACGCCACGTTATTGCGACGGCTGTTTAACGTAATGGCCAAGTACGTTGTTTCTGTCTTTTGCCCGACGAATACTTTGCATATTCTTCATTAAATTACCACGAAAACAGCTTCGCGCTTCATGGAATTTAAGCTCCGCCCACTGGCTTCATCACACGATGAACGCCGAAAAATCAAATTTCAATTCTTAATTAAAGTTAAACCAAAGTTTAAACTATTTTCTTATGATAGTCCTAGCATTGGTAACGTCTAAACACATATCGTTATGAAAGGCGACTCAGCCTTCTCATTAGGTTGATTTACAAAGACATGGCAGAGCAACGGGACCTTTCATGTTTATAACACTAATCGACAAACTTCCCCGTCGTCATCACGGAGTCGCAGGTTCCAATTCAGTCTTAATGGTGATTCATTGCAAAACCCTTTAAAATCACCCTCCCATCGTCCTGGTATGACTGGAATACTGTTAAGAAGGCTCTACAAGGGCTTAGTCAGTCATCATTCACGTGGTGTAACGTCAATGTATATCAGAGCAACGTCCTCAGTTGAACATAGGTTGTTCTGTCCCGAGTGCGGGCAAGCGGGCGATGTCGTGGGGGTGGGGATGTGGGTTTATTTACATGTACCTGTACAAGTGGCTGTCATAAAAAATATTTTCATGTAATCAGTGGACTGGACATCATGGGAACAGGTATGTGGTTGGCTGATTATTGAAGTTACTCGAGGAAATATAGTGGCAGAATTATTGCAGTCCCGCATGTTCAGTGCTGCGACGGTTCCTGAGAACGAACCCATCACAGGCAGATTTAGCTCGGTGAGTCAGATTTTGTGTGCACAGCTTTGAAGAATTGATAAGACGAATGCCACTGATATCGTCCAACCACAATGCAGACTGATACCACTTTCTCCAGCAAAGAGCACACTGGGTAAGAGTTCCCTGTCCTCTGGCTTTAAGAAATCGATCGAACATGTGGTTCCCGCTGGAAGACGAAGCACAATTCACTGCATGAATTATGCGAAAGCTCATACCATTAGGCTAAGGCCTCCGTCTAGAATGCCAAAATGAAATCAATTCTTCTTTCATTAATTTAGTCCTGGGGCCGTATTCATAAAACGACTTAAGTGGTTGCTATGCTGTTGCTAAGGCTAAATTTCTTTGAAGGAGATTCCGTAAACTATGAAATTTGGTCTGGAGGAACAGTCTTTGTAAGACTGTTCCTCCAGACCAAATTTCATAGTTGTAGGGAATCTCCTTTATAGATATTTAGGCTTAGCAACCGCATAGCAACGACTTAAGTGGCTTTATGAATACGGCCCCTGATCTTGACTTTGCACAGAGTTAGTTCTGTCATTTTTGATTTGCTTCCCTTCTTAACTAAAGTCAATATTGAAAGGGGAAAAGTCTCTCCTCTAAGGCTCGACCCGATTTTCGAAGAGCTGTATCGTCCAAAGAAACAAACAGGAAGTCATGAAAGTTTTTCTCTTTTGTTAAAATGGTTTAAGAACACGAAAGGTGCCTATACACCTCATCTTGAATATGAGAACACTATAAATGAGCCGCTTCATGCGATTTCAAACAATGTGGCATTGGTGACAAGCAAAGGCTTTGATCAGACTGCACTTAGTCTGATCAGAGCCTTCACTTGTCACATCAGCCATCCATGCAATTAGCCCAAACCATACAGCCAACAGTGTGGCCTCTTTAGCCCCTGCATTAACGATAAGGATGATCTGAATATCACATGTCAAAACTGCCACATTGTTTGAAATCACAAGATGTGGTTCATTTAAATATTTTTATTACCCCATGTATTGGGACAGAGTGCTTGGGCAAGATTAGATTACTCAATCAGGAGAATTCTGACCAGAATCTGCACTTCTTGGATAAGGATAAGGATTTTTCCGGTACTAATTGAATATTCTAGTATTCAGCATGTCCTATAGCTGCTTAAGTTATACGACGACATCAAACTTTTACTTGTATTAGGATTTCTGCGTGTGTCATTGGGAGTTGTATTAAAATGAAGGTACATGCTCTTTTCGGAATGGTGCTGTAGCACATTTTGTGGTTTTCTGTTGTCAGTTGACAAAATGAAGTTTATCAGTATTTATGAATTAAAGCACGATTATTTACAGTGATAAGCTTTCTTCTGAAAGATAACCTTACAGGGAAAATGAATTGATGCAATTCATTTTATCAGTGGGTTATCTATTTATGCCATTGCAAAATTTAACTGCACTATTTAGCAATCACGTCTTCGAGTCATACATAGTTTTTATGACATAGATCTAGTTGTGGAACGTCTAGCATTATTTTTATTTTTATTATGGATTTCTCACATTGCCTTAGGTCTACATGACCGTAAAACCTGCAGCAAACATACACAGTCAAATCCTGATACTTTTGAAATTGTATTGTAGTACATGTATATGTATGTAATTTATAGTTAATAAAATATTGTTTAAACCAAACATACACATTCAAACAACTGAGCATTTTGCCTTAATAAAACGGAAGCTACAATTTGAGCAGACTCAACCAAAACGAATCTGATGAATTTAAAATTTAGATGTTCTCACTACTTCCAATCTGGAAAATGTGATACATTATATGTCAATTATCTGTGGCAGCATTTATCATTTGGCAAATGATAAATGCTTCTTTAGATAGTTGCCAATATTGCATTACTTGCTCAAACTATTTACAAGAATATAATTATCTCATACTTTTTAATGCAGGGGGTAGGGGATTCCAATAATTTGTTAAAAGTAAAGGTCATCGCCTCTTGCCTTAGATATATTTTTTGTAAAAGGTCAAAGTAAGTCGTTTACTATTTGCCATTAATCTGAAAAAGAATTTATCGTTTAGAAGTAATAATGACATGATCTATACTTTGAGATTAGCAGATTCGGATACATATTCATTTGGTCATAAGATGAGAGGTTTCCCTCTCTGCCAAGTAACCCACATCTTCAAACAAGTCATGTGCAATTCGGCTATAATACACTTTTTTGGTTGTTGTTTTTTGCTTTAAAATTAATCCCAAAAATCTAGGTCAATATTAGGGATTTGTTTTAAAAGGGAATAACCTCCGTCTTGTGACCGAAAACAGTACGGTATATTTAAGTCTATTCAAGCTGTAGCCTCCATTATGCAGCCTGGCCGCACCTCCAGACGAAGTAATAAGCTTTCAAAGGCAAAAACTCCCTTATTTTTATGTTTGTGATTTTGCCTCTTTTCTCAGTGGAAGTAAACTCCAAAAGGAAAGAATTTGCCCCCTCCCCCTGCTCTTCGAATCCTCAAACCACATTTGGGCGGAGCTCTCCTTACATTCCATTATATTAGCAAAAACAAAACCTCGACAGCTTTCTCCCTTCAAAGAAATTGCGGGAAAGGGGAGGGGAACCTGAGAGATGTAGACTCTATTACACTATCCTGTACGAGCTCAAAAAATCTGAAGAAAAACAGATCAAGCAAGAAAAACCATACCAACACCTAAATCGAACTCAGATTTGCAAAAGATTTTTTTATCATAGAGAATTTTATTTAACTTCAGTGTTGCATTTGAAAGAACAGCAAGTTCATATTTATAAATCTCAGACTTGGTCTGTTACTCTGTTTGTCCGTCACTCTTGCCTTTCTACTAGTTTATGGCAACTTTCTGATGTATCCAATCTAAGTAGTTGTAGACTCGTGTGTAAACGCCAGGCGATTTAGGATCTGAAATAAATAATTTAATATAATAAAAGAACTTTGAGTCGCACGAAAGTCTCCAAAAAGCCACCAGGTGTATCGTATTTATATCTCGGAATTGTCAATGTTTATACGACCTACGAGTTCGGACTTACGAT
This sequence comes from Ctena decussata, assembly GCA_963989385.1. Taxonomy (NCBI): domain Eukaryota; kingdom Metazoa; phylum Mollusca; class Bivalvia; order Lucinida; family Lucinidae; genus Ctena; species Ctena decussata. Next base: position 63,008,386 of record OZ022500.1, read on the forward strand.
GAAGGTACTTTGAAAACTTTAGAAAAGCCCTCTCCGATTTTCTTTGATTTTTTTTTTCATTTTTTTTATTATTATTATTTTCATTTTATTAAAACGAAATACCTATTTATCTTATACAAATATTGTAGACACTGATCAGACGCCGCGTTCTGCGGCGTCTGATCTGAATCTACACTATTTTCATTGCCTTATTCATGGGACACTAGGCATAAATATGTTAAAGCTCCAAACATTATAACCGTCATGAAAACATAATTATATACTACTCAAAACAAGTTTTGCATCACTATATATTTTCCCATAGACATAATGCTAAATCAACTTTTTTCCATTTGTGTATACGAATAGTTTGACTCCGTTTCATTTTATGGTTTCTATAACTCACACCCATGTCTCTGTGAATACCGGACACACAAGTTGAAGAACTGACCCCAAGCGGGATAGTAAAATGTTTCTGACTGACCAGTGGTATAGGCTCTTAACAAACTTTATGTAAAATCGTCCTGAATTAGGCGTTTACGGTTTAAAAGCCTATAACTACCAATACGAACGGAACCGGACCAACTTTTCACATTATAAATACCGAAACAAAAGTCTAATGATCTTACAAAATAACCATGTGTTTCATTCCTACTCATATGACTTTTATACTGGTAAGATATGACATGTTTGCATTAACTCTATAGAGCAAAGAAAGGTGATGCAAAACTACTTTTGATTAGTATAAATTACCTGCACAACCAGATCCGAAAGAAGTAATTCCCTGAATAGACCATGTGAAACTGTCTTTACACACAAATGGTCCGCCACTGTCTCCCTAGCAATGTAATTAAACAACAGATATACGATAAACGTACTGAGAGAGAGAGAGAAAGAGAGACAGACAGAGAGAGAGAGAGAGAGAGAGATAATAATATACAGAAAAGTTACGCAAAGTAAAACGTATCGCGGTGTATCTGTCAGTGCTTTTTAGATATTCTAAAAAGCTATATTCATGTCTTTACACATTTTGTTACTCTAACCAGGAGTCTCATAAAACCTTTTCAACGCTTCCTGGTTATCGAGTATCGAGCTTTCGAATGACTATTTCGCTCTCAGACACTGACTGCCACGAAATTCGGTCCCACGTGAGCTGGAAAGGAATCTTCTTTAGGACAAGTCGATGTTGACGATGTTCCAGGTGCAGGAGCTTGTCACAAAAAAGCTAGCCTGCAACGTCGGAAAAAATGTAGGAATTCTACTATTGATACACAATTGTATCCGTTATCCAGCATGTCAGCCGATCCTGACAAATTTGGCGCCGAAGAAAAACTGAATGTCATAAGAATAAGAAGGCAATGTCTGGTGAAACTAGTGCGTGATAAACATTCCTCTTAAACACTATCGCTGATTTAAAAATAATAATGATATCTTCAAGATTTTAACGAAATTAAAGGTACCGATCTTAACCTTTCGACAAAAAAGCCCTTTAATAGATTGAATAGCGTTATTCACAATATTAGCTGAGGGTTGTAACTAAAATTATTTACAACTAATAAATGAGTCAGAAAGTATTGTCCGTAAACAAACAATGACAAAGGGAGATAACACTGTTATGAATGATCAAACTCTGAAACGGACGAAAAATACATCAGCCTTTTCCTCCAAATATCACTTTACGGCGTACAGTCAAAATGGAATGTTCAAGTCCAAGTCAAATATTGTCCAAATCATTACCGAATACAAGTAGTAAACGTTTTGTAAAATGTACCGGCATATATATTTGTGGACGGCCATATAAGGAAACAATTTACGATAGCAATCGAAACCCCTATTCAAAAACGGGGTTTACCGGTTAAGCACGCGGTACTAGCTTCTATTCAAACATAAAGCTTTTTGACCTTTATGGCAAAATATACAGTCAGCTCTCGATATCTCGAGGTCGAAGTTAATCTCAAACTATTGATATCTCAAAGTAAATTTTCTTGGTTCAGAAAATTTACTTTTAGATACCAGTAGATTGAGATACAGGAGTTGAAATGCAAAGAGAAATAAGAAATGTCCGAACTATATTCTTTGATATAAGAGAATTCTTAGAGATATCAGTGTTTGAGATACCGAGAGTTGACTATACCGTCAAACGATTCTGTCGATGCAAACGTCATTTTATACCAGTGACATGATGCTAATATGGCCATAATGGTAGAATGAACGTATTTTGCAGTATTAATAAACCGATCAGGCTATATTGCCGTTATAAGTATAAAATTCAAAATATGGTGATTACTTGACAGGCATCTACTCCTCCTGCCTCGTAGCCTGCACAGAACATATCGTTTGTGACTTGGTTGGCTAAATGGTCTGGCTGATTGCAGAGACTTTGTGATATAATTGGCAACTCGGCCTGTTTTAAAACATCCGGGCAACATGTATCTGCAATTAAAAAATAAAGCAATAATTGGGCCGCGACACGAGAAAACCAACAAAGTGGTTGTGCGCAGACTCAGATCAGCGTGGGCATCCGTCGAGTCTGATCAGAGTCTTCGCTGTCCGCTCGGAAATACTGAGTAGCTTAGACCCTTAGCCACCCTTTAAGTGCTTTGCAAAGAGTCTAATCAGACTGGGCGGATGTCTAGGCTGATCTGAGTCTGCGCTGGGCGCACAACCACTTTGTTGGTTTTCTCGTGCTGCGGATCAAATATGCTAAGGTATTATATCAAGAACTTTGCGGACTACTGTGCCGTGCATGTTACTGGCTAGTTATGCGTATATACGTGCCTAGGAGCAATTTTATGGCTCCTTAAAAAGAAGGCTGGGAAAAGGGTAGTTTTGGGCTGCATGATTTGAATGCAAAGACTCTACTGTTGAATTATTTGCAATGGTTTCTGTACTCAAACTACATGTAGATGTTTGTAGAAACTCGACATAAAGGTTGCTTCAATAAATAGCACACAGGCACTACACATCATTGAGCTAAAGCTTCAAAATACAGTATAGAAATTGTAGACTGCCTTAAGCAAAGGCAGTTTAGGTTTTTCTGGTATTAATTTCCTTGTACTAAATATTTGGACAGGAATGTGTGAGCAAATACTGTAAACTAAGGTCAGACTACAGTATTTTCCATTCTGCCAGGGGTTCTTGTGACAAATTAGCTGATAGTCAAATCAATGAACGGAATCAGCTATTTTATTTTATTTATTTTTTCTATAGTAACTGCTGCAGAGATGGATTATGTAAATATCTCTAACACAGTCATTGTAAGGTACATCAGTAAGCAGTCAGCTGTTGCCAAATAGGTCTATATTGTGGTAGATGGGCAGACAACCTTAGCGAAAAGTGGACTTGAAGGTTACTCATCAGAACTGTTTTTAAAATTCGTAAAACACGTATATAACCTACTATCTTATATACGTGAGATCACCATTTGTTCAAATAGCTACCCTATAAGACATGTGTATATATACTCAGTGCAAGTAAGTATTTTACTGATAGAAATGAGCCCGACTTACTTTCTATATAGCCCCAGCCAGTTACAAAACAGTTGTCACCTTCTTTAGGAGGCTTTGTAGGGAGACAAACACTTAATATATACATATTCGACTGGAAGGGAGGGTCAACTTTGACAACCGCTATGTCATTTACTGTAGTCAAATAATCATACTGTGAATGAACTACTATGGCTTTCACTTGTCTGATTTGGAGATGTGGATTCGCTTTCACTTCGTAATGCTTCCCAGCAACAACATTCCAATCAGAAGTGTGTCTATTGCTGAAAAAAATGAATGTTAACAGTAATGACACTGATATCAAGATATATATTGTAACTTAAGGGTTAGAGATTCGATGTTCTTGGCGTTTGGGTGGCAATATTACTTAGTATTCAACTCTATCCGATGCAGCCACATATACAGGTATTCATCCGCCACAATTTCACAGTTCGTATTGCCTGCCATGACAAGGAGCATACTGTAAATTTTAATTATCTCCCTAAAGTATGTAAGATGACAACTTTCCAAATGATGACTGTCTATAACATAACATATTTTATGATATCTGGCAGTTCACCTTTGGCCATTTTGCTCCAATATCCCGTTTTTATATAGCATCTTTGCCTAATTTCAACCTAGGAAATATCATTTTCATGTTTATGGATCGAAAGAGCTAAGAAAACTAGAAAAGGTGTTTGTAAAACACTATGCCCCCAAACATATGCCTGACCCAAACAGGGAATGGTCTATGCTAAAATTAGTAAAGGAAATCGTTAATCAGTCAGTCCACTCATCATCTCCAATTAGCCGACCAAGTTTCAAGTCTCTTGAAATATTTTTAGAAATATCTCGCTGATAGGTTTAAATGCTGAAAATTTCAAAGGACCATAACTCAGAAAAAATGAAGGGATTCGTTCAAAAGTTAATAAGTTAATTTATATATCATCACCAATCAGCTGACCAGGTTTCAAGTCCCTAGCTCAAATACTTTTCGAGATATCTTGCTGAAAAGTTAAAGTGCCGAAAACTTTCAAAAGGACCATGGCTCAAAAAAGTTGACAAAATTCGTTCATAAGTTAATCAGTTCAGTTACTCATCATTTCCAATCAGCAGACTAAGTTTCAATTCCCTACCTTTAATGCTTTTTGAGATATCTTGCTGACAAGAATAAAATGCTGAAATTTTCAAAGGACCATAACTCCGAAAATAATTAACGGAATTCGTTTAAAAGTTAATCAGTTTGTTAACTCATGATTCCGAATTAGCTTGCAAAGTTTTAAGCCCAGAGCTCAAACGCTTTTCGAGATATTTTGCTGACAAAGTTAAAATGCTGAAATTCGCAAAGGACCATAACTCCAAAAATAATTAACAACATTCCTTTAAAAGTTAAACACTTCGTTAACTTATCATTCCTAAAAAGCTGACAATGTTTCAAGCCCATTTCTTAAATCACTTTTTGAGATATTTTGTTGACAAGGTTAATATGCTAGAATTTTCAAAGGGCCATAACTCCAATTTAATAATTAACGGAATTACTTTAAACGTTAATCGGTTTATTTACCTATCATTTCTAATAAGCTGGCAAAGTTTCAAGTCCATACCTTAAACACTTTTCAAGTCCATACCTTAAACACTTTTCAAGATATCTTGCTGACAAGGTTAAAATGCTGAACACTTTTAAAGGGCCATAACTCCTAAAATTATTAAGAGAATTCGTTAAAGAATTAATCAATTTATCTATTCATTATTCCTAATAAGCTGGCAAAGTTTCAGGCATATAGCTTAAACGCTGTTTAAGATATCTTGCTTACAAGATTTCAGAAAAAAATACGGGTTAGCTATTTTTGATGATGAATATACATGTGAAATTTCAAAACTCTAGGATGTCCGGTTTTTAAGATGTGGTATGCGTGACGAACGGACGAAAGGATGGACCTACGGAAGGACGGACAACCCAGAAGCAATAGGCCCCCTCAGCTTCTTCGAAGTTGGGGGCATAATAATATGCACTACGTATTACCTTTCAAAACAGTGCGCAGCAGTAAGTACCCAAGAGTCACTGATCAAGGCACCACCACATGTGTGCGTCTGATTGATACGGAGTGAAACCATCCATGGCCAGCTATGTGGAATTGCTTCCCTGCCGCCGACTATTTTGAGGTTCGTCTCAATCGGGCTTATCGCTGGAACGCCGCATTTAGAGGATGCTAAAAAGGTCAGATTACAACACACCAATATTAACTGGAGGAATCAGAATGGTTATTGCATACATTATTTAAAATTTGCTTGCATATATTCAAAGCAGCTGAAAAATTTTTATTATTTGTTATTGGTTCTTCTGTTAAAGATTAAGAAATGTCACACTCACACTCCACAGCTGCAGCATTGATTAACTATTAATAGCTATGAAAATGGAAAATTATGTTCAAAAGTTTCCTTAAACTTTTACAAATTTGATAGTCCGCGAAAATAAAACCTTCAGTAAATGCGTATGGCCTTAATCAATCCTATGGATTATAAACTTCAAGAATACTCCCGGAAGCGGAAATCTTTTCAATCGTAAACGGGGCTACATTGCACACAGCCTCTCATTATCACCCTCCCACCGTCTGGATATCATTTAAATATTCTTGAAAAGGACGTAAAATCGCAAGTCATTCGCCCCTCTATCAGGAATACTCATCTTTGATATGGCAATGAATAGCAAAAAAGGCTTTCGCAAATAAAGCTCGATTCATTATTATTAACAAGAATATTTACCACAAATCTTCTCATCAGAAGCATCAGGACATTCTGTAAAGTTGTTACAAACCATACTGTCTAGGATGCAACTTCCATCTCCACACAGGAAATTAGGACAAGGAGCTAGAATATCATTTAATAACTTACTCGGCATTTGCACTTTTAGTGCAAATTTTTCTATAAATATGCATTTAAAAAAATAAATTTAAAAAGTTACAGATCATATAACTTAAAAGTTATATGGTCTGTAACTTCTAGGATTTATTTTTGATATTAATGTTTATCATTTTCAAGAAACAATAATTAAGCCCTGATCACCATGATACACCCATACTACTAACAAACCCTAGCCAATTACTACGATATAAACAACAGTAATTTAGGTAATCTATTAGCTGTCTAGAATTTAATTCGTCCCGATCAAAACTGCTTGGAAGAGAAAGGCTTCTGTTTTCACAAAATTAGGTTAATATGATCTTTGCATGCATTTATTAGGGGTAATGAACAGATATATGATGAGATCGTTATCTTACTCAACTTTAACATAAATATTTGAAAGTTGTCAACGTGATCCGAAGTATTACAGACAATATAACAAAATAGCAGATAGAACAGTTCTTGAACATTTAAGTCACTGGAAATTTCAATTAAATCGCATTAAAAGTAAAAAGAGTTGCAATGATCAGTAATTAATAAAGTCAGATCCTATATACCGCCCTCAAAACCAAAAAGGAAAGAAATATATACATAAATTGACATATTGTTTCTCGCTTTATTACCTAAATGGTCAGGCTGACTGCATATCTTTTGTGATATTACTTTTTTTTGTATTGATCAGTTATCTAAGAAATACTATACTCCTATTTTAAATAAGATAGGGCAAAAGAAAGTTAGGAATCGGAATTATGAGATATTTCTGGGTTTTGTAGCATGTTAAGATTTCTAATTTGCATGGTCATTAGGCATTTTTGTTCGACTTTTAAGTATTACCAAATTCAAAATTGTGAGGTCGATGACTGAGTCACACTTGTCTTTCGAATGGCACTATCCCGAAAATCAAAGTGGTATAAATTCCATAGTGAGGCGCGTCAGCAAAATTTTCGATTTCTCCAGATTTAAAATTATGCATAATTTCATCATAGATTTAAAATTTAATTATTTTGAAAATCACCTGGCAGAAAAAAATCTAATATCTCTTTTCTGAACACATCCGTTTAAATGAGAGCACTAATCTTCATTTTCCTATGGAATTTCACAACCACTTTACTTTTGAGGGTAACCTAGCCTTGTCTTGACCAAGTTGAGAGCGATGTGTTCAGTATTTGAACACAGAAACAAAAGAAAAGAGATATCGTTGAAGATGAAAAGGTTTACTTTCGATACTATTTTCCAGTGTTTCAGAAATCGCATATTATAATTTTGATCCCTTACTCTTTTTTTTTTGTCCAGTATATGTTACGCGTGCAAAATACCCCCTTTTATCTTAATTCCATACTTCGGTGAAATCTCTATTTTATTACAGCTACTATTTTACTGCAGTCAATAGTCTAGCAGACAGCGTCCTTTTGTTTATTTTTATCGAAAATAAACTACCTCACAATAGTAGTAAATAGTATATAGCGCCACGCTCTAAACTCCTCATAATTCTTCTCATGCAGCTGGTCTTTCATTTCGTTTTTTTTTCTTCGTTTTTTTTTAGATTTATGATAAGATGGAAATTTAATATACACATTTTAAAGAAAATCTGTAGTTTAAATAAATGACCATGCCAATTAAAATTCTTAACATGCTACTCTTTAGTGATCTTGTGTGTTTCAAGCATGCCTATTTTCAGGAAATGAACGGATATATACACCGACATATACCAGTTATAATAGTATTTTAATAGCGCCAGACTTGCAGGTATACCTGTTTCTCTGATGCCTTTCAAATGTGGCTGCGTTGTCTGATGCAAAATTTCGGTGACAAAAAATGAAGAATGCTGTGCATAAATGCTGTTAAGATGTCCTTTGCTGACGTTTGGTAGGTATACCAAACATTAACTATCCCTCGACTTGATTAAGATACATGTATATATGTATAGAAATTTTAAATATCAGTTTCTGTCAGAATATGTAACAAATAATTACGCAATGCTTGGTGGTTGTAGTAGGTCAAATTGAAACCACTTCCGGCTACATCTTGGTCAGATTTGAACTGAATGAGCAAATAGTTCCCGGAAGAAGTTACATCATCAGGAAACTGTAAACCACAGATTTGTTCGACTTTTCTTGACTGGTTGGTCCTACCGTCATACACCGCGAGATAGTCATAGATGCAACCGTCTATCTTTTCCAGAAGAAAGTCCTGCAAATCATGAAAATATGATACACTGTTATGCCATAAGATTTGAAATATATTCATTATGTATTATAATCATATATAATGATATATATATATTCATTATGTATTATAAACTCAATTTATATGAACTCATATATACATTTTATGCCTGTCTATTTGAGTATATTCTTGATTTTATTATTATTATTATTATTTTCATTTTTACATGAAAATCATTATCTAAAGCGAGACAAAACACATTCACTTGTCTATTGCGTGTGTGTCTACATAATCGAACTTTCGCGCGCTATTCTTCGAACGGCGTAATCATTTATTTTTTATTCTTATTGTCCCCCGCCTTTTCGAAGAAAAGCGGAGGGACATAGTTTTCGACATTCCGTCCTTCTGTCCTTCCGTCCGTCCGTCCGTCCGTCCGTCCTTCCGTCTTTCCGTCCCCCTAAAGTAGTAGGTACCTTGTGTGCGCAACTCCTCCTACAGTTTTATGCCGATTCTTTCGAAACTTTACAGATGTTTTTGTCATGGTCTGAAGATACGCATGTGGTTTGGATGTAATCCTGAGATTATTTTTTGTCACTTTTTCCACAAGTTGAACTTAGTCATTTTTTAGGCGTTTTTCATATCAAAGTGGGCACCTTGTGTGCACAAATCCTCATACAGTTTTATGCCGATTCCCTCGAAACTTCACAGGTGTTTTGGTCATGATCTGAAAATATGCATGTGGTTTGGATATAATCCTCACATTATTTTTTGTCACTTTCTCTACAAGTTGAACTTAGTCATTTTTAGGCGTTTTCACTATCATAGTGAGTAGATAGTGGGTACTTTGTGTGCGCAACTCCTCCTACAGTTTTATGTCGATTCCTTTGAAACTTCACAGGTATTTTGGTCATGGTCTGAAGATATGCATGTGGTTTGGATATAGTCCTCACATTATTTTTTATTACTTTTTTTGCAAATTGAACTTAGCCATTTTTCATACATTTTTACTATCAAAGTGAATAGAAAGTGGGTACCTTGTGTGTTCAACTTCTCCTACAGTTTTATGCCCATTCCTTTGAAACTTCACAGGTGTTTTGATCATGGTCTGAAGATATGCATGTGATTTGGATATAATCCTCACATTATTTTTTTATTACTGTTTTCACATTTTTAACTTAGCCGCTTTTCCAGCTCAAACACTAAGTGTATATTCAGTGGAGACCTAGTTTCCGAGGCGGGGGACATAAATTCGTTGAATTTGCTTGTTTATTTATATTTTCTTTGGAAGTAACTGTTGTTTCAGTTATAGAAATGAAAAGGGTTAGCTTTTACGGAGGCAAATGCAAAAAACAGACATCGCCGTTTGTTTATTTGTTTACTGAAAAGATCTGGCTTGACAGTAGACTCTAAAAGTAAGTCGTATATTGCATTCAAATGAATATTCGCGTAGTAAGTTTTCAAGAAACAAAACAAATACAAAATCCATGGAAATGAGTTCTAACATTCATTTATTGGAAAACCAAAGACAAAAACGCATCAGGATGTTAAGAAATATGGAATATTACTGAGAGTCATTCTTTCTAGGGCCAGTAACCATAACATAATAGTTGATCTTAGCAAACTGGGTTAATCGACCTTTGTTATCATAACAGTCTTTATCATATGACGTCGCGTCAGAGTGTAAAATGCCATGCATTGAAAACGATTAGCAACTAGTGAATTAATTATGCAAATTACGTCGTTACGTTATGGATTGACGTCCATAAAAACATCGCGTTTTCTAATGGCGAAATCATGGCGTTTTAGCGCAAAATTTGCTAATAAAATGCTATTTTAGTGTCATATGATTAAGGAATCTTGCATTCGTGCTCCTGTATTAATTTATTTAACTCGTTGGGGGGAAACCGATTAGATGCTCGGCATAGCCTCGCATCTTATCCTTTTCCCCAATTCGTTTAATAAATTTAATAATACAGGAGCACCCATTTAAGATCTTCTATTTAAAATTCAAGCGTAGTTATACGGATGCAAATAGTTAATGTTCAGCTGATGGCTAGTGTGGTGGTCCACGACTGGGGCTGTGAGCATCAGGATGGGCATATTTCGTTGATTCGCCCTTTATTCCAAGCAGATTCGGAGACGAATCTTATTAAGCACGTGGAAAAGCATCAAAGGTCGGTGACGTTGCTTGGTAATCAGTAGTCTCTCGGTTAACGAGAGGCCCTGGATTCGAGTTCCGGCTGAGCAACGATTTTTTCCCCTATGAAACTAATAAAACTAGTTTTTTCGTATTACTTCTTACGTGAGTCTTGACAGTAATTGCCATCCCAGCAGGAGCCACTATCAGCCAGCTACAGTCTAGATCATCATCATATGGAGTAGAACCATCATAGCCAGGGGATGTTATCATTCCACTTGATCCGTTTAATACCTGTATACTACCATGACAACCGTCATGAGGATCCACAATTGTAACGGCTGGAATTAAACGTAAAAATACGAGTGTGATGTATTCGTGTCGGTTGGGCATAACGGTCAATGTTTTGGGTGACTGTGTAAATTTTCATGCTTTTATGCCATATTTGCGACGAGACAAATTTGTAGGAGCAATGTATAAAAAACGTTTAATGTTCATTCTCTGCTTATCAAATTACTCAATGTAAGCATTTAAATTTTAGTTTGGTTTATGAAATTCATCTTGAATATCTGTTATCAGAATATGTTCCGGAATACCTGTATTTCAAGTTTCCAGTTTTCCTTTTAGACATTTGTAAAACTAATCATTTTATCGGTCTTACAAAAACTACTTTTTCGTTGGCGTTTACATATTTTTCTTTTTCAAAAGGCTCTGCCTTCGAACTATACGTTGTGACCTATTATTATCTTTGATGTATTTTCATGTTGCTTACCTGGAAAAATTACATCAACAGAATTGCTACAGTTCAAGGGCAATGTTATTGAATTTCTGTGATTTCTGTGATTAATGTTTTTTTCTAGACCAGAAATATTACACAGTTTATTATTACTAATATCATTGTCATTATTATTAACATTGAAGTTGAAAATAGACCTGTACCAGACTGGTTGTAAATATTGGTTTACTGTAAAAATACGATCAATTTTAAATCGCAAAACAAAGATGAGGTGTTTTGAAATGGAGCAAGTCATTGCTGAGAAACAAGAAAACAACTGTTACAGTAAAATGACATAATTTACCTGACGAATTTTCTGAAGAGTATGTAATATTAAATCCCAGATCTACCCCAAAGTTATCGCTGAAGAAGAATATCAAGATTTCATTTACTGTAGATATTACGTCAGCTGGATTCGTTCGCCCACAAAATTGTCCTAAGACATCAGAAGACGATGTGACCCCGTCAAATATTTTTAGATTGTCCCTGTGACAGAGTCTAGAAGACTGAAGTAAAAACTGGTTGAAGTGAAGTCGAATCACCTTTCCAGGCGGCGCCATAAGCTTCCAGGTGCATATAACGTTGCGGGGATAATTGTGGCTTCCATTTTGTGGTGACAACACATTGCCTGGCTGCGTGACGTTGATGTGAAAATTACACTTTTTGGTGGGCAAGATTGAAGAAGGATCATCTGAAAGCACGAGTTTATTATGAAACTGGGTAAGATGTACAGCGTTGCGTGAAACGTATGTGAGCCGCGCCACGACAAAAACAACAATGTGGTTGTGCACCCAGCGCAGACTCAGATCAGCCTGGGTATCCGCCAAGTTTTACCAGACTCTTTGTTAAGTGCTCAAAGGGTAGCTAAGGGTTAAGCTACCTCCATGCGGACAGCGAAGACTCATGCGCCCAGTCTTATCAGAGTCTGCGCTGGGCGCACAACCACATTGTTGGTTTTGTCGTGTCGCGGCTCAATTGTATTTTTCAAATGAAGACTACGCATGCATTTAATGTCGAGGTAGCAACATAATGTGTACTGTATATAAAAGAGTTCAATGAGTGTGTCCCGACCGTGTTGTGCAGGGGCCATGAAAATGACTGCTATACTCTCGAAAAACACATAAAATCGGAAGTTACGAAATTCATTCACTTAACATATCTTCCTTTGTTATGCCTGTTAGTTTGGCGCCTATAATCAATTTGTTGGTACAGTATGTTTGTCGTCATTGGATGTTTTACTCTTTTTTTTTCAACAACAGCCTTTTATTCGTAGCTCAGATAGCATGATACTGTTACAAATAAGCGAATGTTTAATAGTTTTCAGAGTATCATGGCGGCTATACTTGAGATTGTCTCAGATAAGAGATAAATGCACATACTCTACGCACGCGTGCTCGCATACACACGCCAGCCTGTTTTAAGGAGAGACGTCATAATAAAAACAGTGCAAAGGAGGCGTCAGTCTATCTGCACATGTCTTTTGGATAGAATAAAATATTACTTTTAGCAAAATTCTTTTTATGTGTATAGGTAATTACACACGTTTATATAGAAAGAGTAATTCCCCTTTTCAAGGATAACCTTCATTGCCTGCAACCCTTATCAAACAAATGCAAGGACCACGAGCTAGAAAGAGGAATAGGGTAATTTTATAGCAATCTTCTTCCCTTATTGCAAGTCTTGCCAAAACAACAAGCAAGGATTGCTGTATTGGGAAATAGATAACATATTTTCATAATTCATACCTGAAGATGTATACAGTAACATGTCAGTAAAAAATATATAGTTATCATAACTTCGGAGTTACTGTAGAGAAAAAAAACTCAGCTATTAATAAAAACGTATTTTCATAATTCATACCTTATGATGTACACAGTAACATGTCAGTTAAAAATATATAGTTATCATAACTTCGGAGTTACTGTAGAGAAAAAAACAAACCTCAACTATTGATAAAGAAGTTAGACCAGATTACATATAAAAGGTTCTGTTGAAAACCAGGTTTTCAATGGAAGCTAAAAGATATTAACTTGCAAACCCAATTGTATTTATAAGCTGGTTTAAGTTTTTTGCGTTTTGCATGCATTGCGGTGCTTATTTGGGTGTGGCATTAATCTGGCTTTTATCCAGTTATGGGCCTGAATTTAGAAAGGCAAAAATAGTTTACATTAAACTGTGACGCAGATAGAATCTTTAGTGTGATAGGAGCCGAGACAAGGAAATCTCGTTTTCAGATTATTGAGTTTTATGCAAGGCTTGCCGAGTATGAGACGTAAAACTTGCCGAGCATGAGGTTAAAATAATCAGAAAACGTGCATGAAATTTCACAGTGTGGTCTCAATGCTACCGATGATTATTTTTCTCCACCTGTTATATTAATTGTTATTAAAACTGGGTATCTATCGAATTCAGTCCATCTCTATATACTTCAAGCTACTTTTTGAAAAATTGTTTATCCTCTTAACGCCCCCTATGCATGCATTGTATATGATGGCATCTAATCAGTGATTTTATTGCGTAACACTGACTGCCAGTTTCATATTCTGCATGCAATTTATACGGCAGGTACAAATGTACATGTAGTTTGTGTTGGTATTAAGTGTTTAACATGAATGGGCTATTCTTAGCAATGATTGACATTTTGATGCAGCTTTCTGAGCGTAGTCTGAGATAGCAGGAAAAGACAGAAAAATTTCGACACCTCTGGATATCCTTGTCTGATGATTGGGTAGAGCTGAATTGTACTTTTATAATTTAATTTATCCAAATAAAATTTCCAATTTAGGCTTCTCCACAAAAATTTCCAAACGTTTCAACGGGAAACCAACCCTCTTGTGGATTTTAGAACGGTTAAGACACGTGTGTAGGATTGGCATGTTTGTTAGAATCGCCCATGTGTGGTTGCTTGGTTGGTTGTTTTGGTTTAAACGGCTCTTTGAGACAGTATTTCAGTATATATTGAGCCGTCTCCAAGAGAAAGTGAAGGAAGACAGGATGGATGAGAATAAGAAAATCCAACCAACGCCCTCTCGCAACTGCTAGAAGCACAGCCGGCCTCTGACCAACTATTATCTATCCACGTTTGTGAAACCAGCACAACACTTGAGTCCTACAAAATTGACTTTTACCTCTTATTCACACAAATAAAGCGATTTAAAGTTTAAGGAACTCAAACCTGCGGCATACTTCTTGTAGATTATACAGACGCCCGGAGCAAATGGTGCACGCGCATAGGTTGCTTTGAACATGTAGCAGATCCGCCATCAGCTCATAAAAAATGATCTGGGTCCGAGGTTATAAAACTTGAGTATAATCTAAAACTCAAAATAAAGCACATTGATTGGCTGCTTCCGAGCATGTGCACTCAAAATAAAGCACACTGATTGGCTGCTTCCGAGCATGTGCTTATTAGAATTTCTGTTGAAGATATTTTTACGTTACAGTGAATGGATACACTTTCATCGGAAGCAACTCTTGTATATTTTTTTCCTTTTTTTCCTCCCTACCCAAAGGGCATCAACTCTTAAAAGAAAGAATTTGTTCCTTCTGGAGCAAGTTCTTTGCTTTAAAAATAGACTTTGTTTGGAAAAGTTTGACGTTCAGGGAAATAAAAATAAGGATTCATGAAAGTTGTTCCCTTTTGCAAAAATGGCGGGAAAATTTGTAGATGTACCTATACACCCCAGACTTACCTATAAATCTCTTTCTGTTGGTAGGAACTTGTACGCTATCTGCAAATGGTGAAAAACGTATATATAATACATGGCTAGATAAGTTGGGTATCTGATAATACATGATTGTAATTACGTATTATTATAATTTCTTGTTTTATCTTGAAAGATATGTTTTGACTCCTCATTAGAATTCTTTCGAAGATGAAGACGGTTCTCATGACGATCATTACAACTAAATTATATAGACTGAACAGAAATTATCTCAGAATTATCCTGAAAGTCCGTCCTTATCTGTACAAGGGCGTAGCTACCTATACGGCAAATACGCAAGTGCGTATTGAAATTTTGTCAAAATTGACAAAATTTCAAAACGCACCTGCATATTTGCATGCTGAAGATTTATAAATTAGACAAGATTTCAATACCAATTACCAAAGTGGCTGAAATACTAGCTTTCCCTTCAAGAAGTAGAGAGTAAAACATGGTTGTGCGTATTATGAAATTGCCCCTAGTTACGCCCCTGCCTGTACGTTTATAAATATTAACAGAATCTATGATGGGGTTGAGACTAGGAAAGGAAACCTCAGGCTTGTTTTCAGATTATTTAGTTTTATGCGTGAGTGAGTGAGTGAAATCGGGTTAAACGTCCCACCATCAACTAGGTCGTACGGAGACTGGACCTCGGCTTAAAGTCTCGTCCAAAAACCCGGAGAAGCGGGGGATCGATCTTGCGATCCCTGGATTGGTAGTCCAGCGTGTTATTCACTACGCTACATGTACATTGCCCTGGCGTTTTCTCTGAAAATGAGCCTGAGATTTTCTTGTCGTGGCTTAAAACCCATCACTGATTATTTTCTCACCCGTTATATTTGATAACACAGAAAAACCGTACAATGCTTAAACTCTTGTTCAAGCCATACTATATACTTCCAACTATTTTCTTAAATTAGTTCCGTCCTGTTAATTTCACCTTGTGACATGCATTTTATATGACTGATAGCTTATCTTGATTCTACAGTGACATTTCCAATACATCATTGTCAATTTCATATTCTGCGTGGAACTTTCATGGCAGGTAACTAGTGCAGTTGTTAAAATTTACAAAATGTCCAAAATTGGGTTATATTTAGCATTATTGCATAAATATCGGTGTCATGCTATTAATAGGCATGTTTTAACAAATACCAAACTATGTATTAGCAAGGCTTTTCACGCGCCTATAATGACTCGCCTAGCGACTGTTCGTATGCAAGTTGCAGGGCAATACTCCGTCATTACAGAAACAAGCGGTCGGAATGCCTTTGCAGTTATCGATAAAAGACTTTAACGGACGATTTATACAAATTTGGATATTGTAGAAATGGAAGAGCAGACGACATCGAGTGAAACTTTGATGAACATGATTATGACTTGTGAACTGCTGCCAAAGGTTGGACAGAAATTCACGATAGCTGACAGTGGCCTGAAACGAGGATTTGCAGAGTGCGTGAAGGAATCAGCAAGGTAATGGGGATGGGGCTGGAAAAAATACCCCAACATTTTTATTTTTGTAGCATTGTAGTTGAATTTAAATTTATGCAATAATAGCGATCAAACATTTTTTCCAATGCATTAAACCATGCAAGGTCTCTCGGGAGATGTTGAAAATCTTGACCTTCGGCTTCGATTTTCAACATCTCCCTTGGGACCTCGCAAGCGTATATGCGTGAAAAACCATGTTTGATCCCTGAAATGATTCATAGCCATATGCTGAGGGAGCAGGCCGGTAGAGAAAAATCTCAGACAGCTCTAGAAAGGGATATTTTTGTCCAATGGGTGAGAAAAAGAAATATCATAGCTTTCATCTGATATGGTGAGCAAGTTCTTAGTGTCGTATTGTATTTCTGGAGTAATTAAAATATGTCAGGCTTTAAAGATACTGTTACTCATTTTGTACATAGTTTATATCCAAATGGAAAGTGCTCACCCTGCATAATGATGTTACTATAGTTTTCGTGTACTTGGAATCATATTGTATCCATATATTCTCTACCTCATCTAATATGCAGAATTTTAATCAGTTGTATTGATGTGGGCCAAAATCATACACCCCGTGAAATTTTATTACTATGCCATACGCCATACTATATATTTTTTCAAATTCAGGTAAATCCTTCCTAGTTTCAACCACACATTCGTGTTTTTATTTGTCTAGGTATTTCTTACTTTAGTGAGGATGATTCATGAGTAACTTCAGCTTATGATGTTCGTACGTTAACTCTTTTAGACGTTCTCCAAAACAGCACCAATGGGTTGGGGTAACAAATAATAGCTACAGTAATGACCGCGGGCCGAAATTCAAGATAGCCGTCACGCACATATATGATAAAAGCATTCGAATAAATTTTGTTGAACTCATTTACCCCAAAGAGCATACACATACGTATTTCAAGAATATATATAAAACCTCGTAAGAATATCTTCAGAATGTAGTAGCATTGAGTATGCTTCGTTTATATGTGTCAGAACCCGTCACGTTTGTTTGGCAAAAACAACAGAAAATTCATCTTTAGAATCACTATACTATATGCATTGGTTTGCATCAAAATAAACTCTTAGGAGAGACACTGGAAAATACAATCATGGCAATCAAAACATTTGCATATGCAAAACAATGGGGTCTTACATCAGTGCTGACTTCATCTCAGTTTTGCAGGGTTTGCTAGAACTTGGTTCCAGCGCTCCAGAAAAGAAGTTACAAGACTACTTGAAGTATAATCTTCCCTGTTTCACTCTAAAGATATATGTAGTGACCCCTCATTTGAACCGTGTAAACTAGACGGTTTTTATGAGAAGTCACGATATATTTTTATTGAGAAATATCTAATTTGACAGGCAACTGTCAAGGTCTTAATATCCGCATTTGGCTTTGTGTTCCTTTGTTTTGTCACAGACGCATATTATATTGTTTGCAAATCAATTTTGGCCACAAACCAAATCTCTGAAGTCCCTCAGCTTTTTAGGGGAAACAGGCGTCCTTTCTTTGACAATCCGTGGCCAAAATGGACAAAGAAAAAATGCGGACAATTTAAGCCATCACATATTATCCTAGACACGCTTCTCAGATGCACTAGGGGGTTTACAAGTATAGGGTAAAGTCGGGTAAATTCGGAAGGCGGGTAAATTCGGACATACCGTTGCAAACAGTGAAAATCCAGATGAGACGGCTCATCAGGATTTTCACTGTTTGTCCATTTATTTTTGTTCTAATTCCAAACAACTGACATATAAAGGAAAAATGTCACTGTCCAAATTAACCAGCTGTCCGAAATTACCTGACTCTATCCTATTGTTTTTGTTCGACTCTCACATGGTTTATCAACGAGATGCATTTTTTGCATTTCCTGGTACATGTATTTTATCACTTTAACATCGCAAGCTTAAGTCAGTGGAAAATAAATAATAAGAGGAAGTGGATTGAATAAAGAAACTGTTTATTTTCAAAATGGACATTACATTACACCAATAATTTCATAAAGGAAGAGAAACTTGCTCTATCGCCATGAACACTGTCAATTTCTACGCTGAAAAAACAATTTTACATCATTAATGAAAAGTCTGAGCATAGAACCATCGGCCAAGGCGGCAAAAATAAACAGCCAAAGCTGGAACCACTTTGCGTATTACGAGCAACGATCAAGGCCTTTGCTGTTCAGTGCGTCACGAAGCCTCTAGAATACGACGGCAGGTCAGAAACTTTGCAAGCCTCAGATCTCATTTCCTGGCTCAGAAAATGGGTCCATGCATCATCTGTTGTCGTTTCACATACCAACATTAAAGTTCTCTTAGGTGTGTATGTACGCCTCCATTTTTGTTCCACTATTTTCTTAAAGGGAAGCTATGTGACTTCATGTCTGTTTGCTTTCCCGTATGACAGAACCTATCCGAAAAGGGGTCTACACTTAAAAGAAATCATATGCTTCTAGTGGAACATTTTTATATCCCCGCCCCAACTCCTCCTTCTCCCGTCCCCCTGATCCCCAATTAGAAATGAAGGCAAAATGAGGTCATGACAGAATTGCTTGCTCTGAAAATGGACCCATTTATCTTGAATAAGTCATTTTGGCAATATTTGTGCTTTGATTTTCTTTCAGTCAAGTGTGGGAAGCGCTTTTGCGTCTGCCAAACATAACATTATCACTTACGCCAGATGAAAGAAATGAAATAGATTGCTTGTCAGGCTAGTATCATTCTTTTTAGTCTGTTCATAAGCAGTAATATAATGTAATGTGTAATGTCTGTAAGATAAGAACGAATCCGGTTTCTAAGTTTGCTCATGAGCAAATAATGTGCATGTTATGTCCATAAGGCAGGATGACTCCAGTTTTTATAATAATTTTCATGAGTAATAATGTAATGTGCACAAAATAAGGATCGCACTGTTTTAGCTTATTCATGAGCAGTAACGTAATGTACATAGAATAAAGATGAATCGGGTATTATAGTCTGTTCACAGACAGTAATGTCCATAAAATAAGGATCTCTCTGGTTGTTCTAGTCTGTTCATGAGCGGTAATGTAATGTCCAAATGACCATAAAATATGTATTAAACTGCAATAAAGACGCCAGTTTACGTTGTTAAAGTGATAATTGATAACTACTAGCTATATATAAGCTGAATATATACTGCTCAAAATAAATAAGGGATATCAAGCAAAGTAAGGAAATTAAGAAGATGAATATAAAGCTCTTATAATTCATAAAATAAGTATTCATAGAGACCCTCAATATGAATATTGAAACGATTAAACTTGTCACGTGACCTAGAGTAAATTGGAAGTAGACAAGAGGTCGACACCCAAATTTTGCACGAATCCAGCACAACAATGACTTATAATTTTTTTGCAAACTTTATTAAGACAAACATCTTGTGCGTCAGCTACTTTTATCATGTGGTTTTATCACAGGAGAAAATGATAGGCGTGAAAGATACCATTTCGTGGTGATTGTCTCACAGATGGTGAAATTTGTATCGGCCTTACACCTTAAATAACGCAATAAAGTCTACCAAAGTGGGTGCTTTCAGTTTGGAAATTATGAAGAATTCCATTATTCACAGAATCTGAGGGTCCAACGAATTTTTCCGCCAATGCGAAATTCAGGTGTAGACCCCATAGTCCTTTATGTGTTGCTCTAGGTCACATGACCTGCTGTGACTGTTTCTGTTTTAGTTGAATATTGTTACCTGAATAGTGTTCTGTAAATATACAACAATAAACTAACCCAGCCATTATTATTAATTTTTGTACTCGCTTCTATGTCATAATATCCCCTACTTTTTGTGAGCAGTATAGTTGTGAGTGATAATATTCGGAGAACGCGCAAAAAGAAAGACAAAATCTCCAACAGCTGCATTTAAGGCTCCAAAATAATCCCGGGCTTTATGATGTATGTGAAGCTTCATTGGTCACATTATGGTGGCAGAATAAAAGATCTTATCATATGACGTCGCTGTTATTCATTGGATAGCGTAGTGTCGTAGAAATCGTAACACCATGTGTTCTATGACACTACGTGTATTGTAGGGCGTACATGTAACGTTATAGACAACGACCATGTCAACAATGTGTTTTCTTATTGAAATAATGTTCATTTGAAGGCGATACAATCCCATTTTAAAGGGTCTCATGATAAAACAAAATCTTTCACTTGTGGTCATTTCATATGAAATTTATAAAATCGCCTATGGTTCGTTTCATTATTTCATAGGAAATGGCCATTCGTGTAAGATCCACAATATTCAATATGTTTGACTGTTATGGTGAGCAATTTTAAGGGTAAGATGAGTACGTTCTTACATCAAATAAAACTAGCTTGCATGAAAATCTTGAAACGAATTCAACTCCCCCAATGGGCACACAATCTTAACTCAACATTGAATTAATGTTTCAACGACATGTTTCTGCTGGGCGGCTAGTTTTTTTTTTTTTTTTTGTTTTTTTTTTTTTTTTCTTCTTTTCTATTTGCCTCCATTCTCACTGAAGGTCAACTTTTAAAGTTAAGAATTTGCTTAACTCTTTTGACTGGGGATGGGGACTCCTCTTACGGGAAGGGCAATACTCAGCCCCTAAAAGCGTCTCCCTTGGAGAGGGAAAAGAGAGAAGTGTACCAATCTGTAATGAACAATGAACGAAATGGAACTATATTGAAAAATGAGCGATCCTGGTAAACTGTGAAATGCTAAAAGAACAGTGAAGTCAGATCGAAACTCTCTGAACTCTAACTTATTTCTGAAATTGCAGAGAAATTGACACTGTTCTCTGTAACTTGCATGAATTTCAAAGTATGCACAAAGTAAATGAGCAGTGTGGATCCTTCCATCATTGGCTGAACTTCAAATCCTAAGAGGAAATGGTCTGAAACATTATTAGATGGATAATTATAGAATTTGTGGCCATTTAACTGCTATTTAAACACGATGTGGCAAGCGAGATGGTAATGAAGCTGAAATAATCATCTAGGAAGTGGAGTAAAAGCATGGTCTGAATCTGACTCTAATACACAACTTTTTGTGAGAGCAGCCATGGCCCTAGATCAGCATATGTGGATTTATGTCTACACACATAAAGTGGCCGCTGAATGACGATATTTGTAAACGGTTGTGACTTAAGAGCAAGCAGGCAACAGTAAGCGTGTGCTGCTGGTAATTATTATACTACTTAATTACCTAGAACTTTCCAGTCGAGTTTGAATCCTTGGTAGGTGTCGCTGTCATCGTCAGAGAATTCTACGATCACGTGGTCACTAGGTACCGTAAATTGCCCTGGAGAAACACTGCCACAGAATGGACCTAGTAGATAAACAAGATCAGCAAGGTAAGCAAAATTCAAAATGAGGAGCCCTTTTGCATAACAATTATGCAAGTATTTACAGGTATTTACATAGATTTAATGTAAATATATAATATGCAAACAATGACTCATTTTACTAAAGCGATACTAACGTATGGCAGTAAACAGTCACTGACATAAAAGCTTTGGTGAGCTAAAATTGGCTTTGAAGCATCAAAATCCTCATATATTTTAAATATAATATAGATGTAGATTGAAATATTTACAATATACTACACTGATTCAAGCAACCGTAAAATCTAGAGCGTGTATCCACTGTAGATATCTCTCCTTAAACTCTTTAACTGTATCTGTGGTAAGGAATTCCAGATTTTGGATCCAGAATATGCCAAAGAAGTTTGATAAATCTCATAGTTTGGTTAAGGTACAGAAAGAAGGTTTTCGGAGGTTGATCGTAAATTGCGGTCATGAATCTCATTGGTATTGTGGTAAAACTCCATTATATATAATGACATGAAAATATTCATTGTCTTAAACAACGTATGCCGTTTTGTAATTTACTCTCTTTGATATCCAAGTTCAAAAGCAATTCAGAGGATGGTGTATTGATAATTTTATCAAGTATCAGTCTTGTTGCTCGTTTCTGGAATTTGATTATGGATTCTATCGAATCAGCGATACTAATACCCCAAATGGTACAGGATCTAATAGAAAAAAGGTAAAAAGTATGCAAAGACCAGGAACTGAAACAATCAAAATCCAAATCCAGCCCTCAAACCATAGATGGAAACAACTAAGATTACAAATAATCAAGATACAGAGAACATATGGCCAACCGAGTGAGCAGCTTGTTTCCAAAAGGTGGCCACTCAGCAACCCAAACCGAACCAAAAATAATAAGAACATACATAAGGTAAAACATCACAGAAACTCTGACATCAAAGACAGGCAACAGAGAACCACAACAGAACTACCGCCTTGGAACGGTCAGTAACGAATTACTGGGGGGCTTAAATCGATTTTACGGGCCCAACCTCACCCTCAGTTTCTGAAGTGGTACAAAACATTTAGTTGGTTGTTCGGTTCGCATGATAACCCTCTAACTCGTCAATGAATCATCGCGGTAAACACATAAATAAAATTTCAACACCATGAAGAAACAAAGACGAGGACTCAACAGATACAACGGGCCGTCTGACAGGTGGAGATCCCTGGCCTGCCAAACAACCCACTGGAAATCTGAAGCAAAAGAAGGTCACCAGTTGAGCCCCGGTGGACCAAGCAACAGACAAAAGGCTCCAGTCCCAACCAACTAAAATATATAGCTTTAGGTCGGGGCCATCATAGAGTCTGACGCCCGATCCCCCGGTGTGCAATTAAAGAGTGCAGCAAAGCTATCAACCGTGATTGGGTTAATCACTAAGCATGCAGACTGTCGCATAACATTTAAATTATAGCCAATACGTTTGTGACGTATTATTATTTTTCGGAATTGATCAGAAAACTCAGTCGTACCCTTAATCTTTTTGAATTTGTATACTAAGTCACCATAAAATTCTGGTTCCGATAGGCCTTCGTGTAAAAGAAATTTTAATCCGACATCAAATTTTGAAACCAATTCATGGTGTCTGCGATAGAATTTAGAAAAAGCCTTTCTAAGCTTATGATACCGATAGCCCTGTTGAAGAAGTTTAGCAGTTAAAAAGCTTAAAGCTTATATAAATCATCTCCAGATATATAAATTAATTCCTGAAAACTAAAGATATTGATTTTGGTAATCCTTGTGTGAGAAAGCCAGTTATTATTACAAAATGTACTTACCATGTGAAAAGGCATTGCCATCTGAATAAATTTTTACATAATCAAAGGCACAACTAGTATCAGCTTCAATACTGAAAACATCGGCAAATTTAAAGGCAATGGTCTGAAAATAAACAGAATTGGCAACTATTACATGTCAAGAAGAGCTCACACAAAACACTTTGTTAAGCGTTTTGTTAAGCGTAATGATTCAGTAATAAGGCTGGAATTTACCTACGAAAAATACCGCAAATATGTAAATCAGTATTGAACTGTTCGATAATAAATTGGGGTGTCTCTTTCAAAACTATCTCATGGACGGACGCTCGGCGCCCCGTTACTGCGACTATGGATTCGTTCCGCTGAGGTGCGGAGGCAACGTCGATATGAGAATTGAAATACTACTACTACTACTACAAAACTTTTTCAAAGATCTAGATTCGTCTTAAAAGACGGATCTAGATCTGTGAGATTGTTTTTGATGAAAAATCCCGGCTTATAACTAAATGAATAAAGTAAGTACATTGTAAACTATTTAGGCATGCGTTCTATATTGATTCATTGTTATTTAGGTCAGTTCACCGGCTCCCGCCCTCGCTTTAGCTTCCATCGTGACTACGCTTATATTTACTTGGTTTCTGACCACATTTAGAAAAAAATGTTTAAATGATACATTCATCGGTCCCATCACCCTGCAGGCACATACAGTTGCATCAGCATTGAAGTAACGTTGATTCAACGTTATAACGTCTACAAACTTTAATGATTATATAGTCAAAACTCAAAGTTAACATAATCACTATGCAGCAATTTCGCTAATGTAGGCGCAGTGGTGTGATGTATTGTTCTTTTGCAAACTAAATTACGAGCAATGTTCAAGAGAGATCGTTGGGCCGCGTAGCGCAGTTGGTAGCGCATCTGACTCAAGAATCAGAGGTCCCGGGTTCGATGCCCGACCCGGCAGCATACTTTCGTTTCTTCTTCCGCTGATTCAAGCTGGTTCAGTAACTTGCGAAAGTATGTGCACATAGTGAAGAAACTGCGTACTAGCACTTCTACAGGTGTGAGCCAATTTGACATATACGAGTAATAAGGGAAAGTTTCATTATCACTTAATAACTTCTTTTTTTCTTAACATATTTTTACATCATAAACGGTATCAGAAAGTAAAATTCTTCATCTTTAATACTGTTTTTTAATTTTGATTCTAGCACAAGTATAAAATGGTCTTTTTTGGGGTGATTTTCTAGAGGTACATAATTAATTAAAACAAATAACAAAATCTCCGTAAAACCAGTAGGGCACATGAATTCAACGACTTATTTCGAATCAAATTGATACAAAATGTTATGCATCACGAATAGATCAGATGAGAAGAAAGAGTATATTTTCATCTGGTATAAATTTTATTAGTCTAGCTAAATGATAAAATGGTCTTTTTTCAATATTTGTTAAAATTTTAGTTGATTATTTTTTTTGCCGATGGTTTCCGTGCGTTTCCGTAAATTGCGACGCTTGGACACGACTCCGGCTTTCAGGTAATAGCTCCAGGCGGAGATTAATATGATAAGATATGATAGAATGTTTCAAGTGAATGAATTATTCAAAATGAAGATTTATCCAGTACTGTGTCTAAATTTTGCTTGAACTGAGAGATAAAAGTATATTTATTTAGTTTTTATTTTATTTTTCTGGTTCAGAGCTGCACTAGAGAACGTTTTTGGTTTCTGATGTTAGAATAGAAACGAAACCGCGCTAGTGAAATACATTTATAACTGATGCCGATATTCTGTAGTCTTATTAGCAATCATATGAAGAGAACGGTCTACTAACTTCTTTAAATTGGCGAAATAATTGGTATCACTGGTGCCGAATTGAAAGACACGACATAAATTATCTTATGATTGTATAATGCCAATTAGTAATGTCGGTATGTTTAGAAATTAAGCTTTAGCTCAATTGTTGCTCATTTATGTAATTATTAATGTGAGGCAAAAAGCCACACTATCTGCATATTCAATATGCAGTTGACTCTAAAACCCAAACAATACGTATATTACAAATTACTAAATGAGGGTGAATTCCGGAAACTAAAGAAGAAAACCTGTTGGACACTATAAGAGTTACAATGACGAGAGGCTGATGGAAGGACGATAATGACAGGTTGTGTAATGGAACCCGTTTACGTCTGAGAAGGTTTCCGCCTTCGGAAATCGAACTTGGGACCGCTATATCAGCGGGTCAGCGTTTAGCCTACTGAGCTACAGGGGCTCCTTGAAGATAAAACTTTGACGGTGTCTAGTGTATATAATTTTGTAGGAAACAGAACACTAATTTTTCTACAGCATTTAAGTTATGTTTATTTGTTGATTTTTTTATATCTAAAAGAAAGTATACTTTAAATTACAAAGAAAGTCTATATGTATGTTTTTTTATTCATTTGTTTCATTCTTCTATTTAATGAATTATACAAATCCGTAATTCCAAGGAATGATATTATTGTAGCAAGTTGATCCCTCATGTTTTATTATTATTTCAAAATCTGTAATCTTATTTTGATCCAGTTTCATCAATTTCATTTTATTACAATTCAAATATTACTCAATGTCAAATTTAATAAATCTGAGAATATACACTATTACTGACACGGCACGCGTATAACTGTGTGGCAGTATTTAATTGAGTCGCGACACGAAAAAAATCAAGAAAGTGGCATGTGCGCCTAACAATGACTAAGATCAGCCTAGGTATTCCCCAAGTCTGATCAAAGTCTTTACTGGTGGCATGGAGATAGCTTAGCTACCCTTAAAGTACACAGCGAAGACTCTGATCAGACTTGCCATATGCCCAGGCTGATCTGAGTCTTCACGTTGTACACATGGCACTTTGTGGGTTTTGTCGTATCACGGTTCGACTGGATTAAGGAAACGTAAGAATGTGTGAAATATATGCGCCGCGACTTGCCAAAACTAACAAGGTGGCATGTGCACTTCGCGTAGATTCAGCAGTCCGAGCAGAGTCTTCCTTTTTCGCGTAGAGGGACCTGAGAGTCTAAGCTCCCTCCATGCTGACAGCGAAGACTAAGATCAGCCTGGACATCCGCCCTGGACATGCGCTTACAAGATAGCATACGGTCTTAACTATCTCTTTGCGGACAGCGAAGACTGGTTAGATTTGGTGGATGCCGAGGCTGATCGGAATCTTTGCTGGGCGACTTTGTTCGTTTTGTCATGACGTGAAAAAAATCTGTTCTCTTTAACGATGAAATAAATGCATAATGTTTACTCAATCATTAAATTATAGGTTTTTATCATCACGAAATTTTAACTAAACTTATTTTCACAGGAACTTTTTTTTTTTACATGAAAAAAAAATCGTGTGGTTTTTACGCACCAATTTACATACCACGTTTTTTTTTCCTGTAACGAACTGTGTATTTATGTTTCGTGTTTTGTTTTCTATAATTTCATGTTATTTAAAATCTCCAATTTTGGGGGAAATAAAGAATTGAATTGAATTGAATTATTATTTTTGAATCAAAATTTTGTGCAATTAATCATATTTTTGCTTGACTGTTCTAACGAAACCCACAGTTATACAATTGTGTGACATACAATTTATGTATTTATTTATTTATTGTTCTTGACAATGTTGAACTTAAATTCTACGTACATTGTGTCTTATTTAATGTTTTATATAGAGAGAGAGAGAATTTAGTCACGTTTAATTTTGATTATCATTGAATTATGAGACTAATGACATGAACTGTTAGTAATTAACCAATACCACCTCTTTTTCCCCCCTTATTGGCTGCAAAAATCATTTTGGATTTCTGGAGCGTGACAATTCCTTTTAAGAACCTAACATCTCTGAATAATAATGATAATAATAAAAATAATAATAATAATAATGATAATTATTATTATTATCATTATTACTATTGATATTATCATTGTAAAATATCATCATGATTTGTTCTGACAGCATCATGCAAAGGAAATCCAAAAGGTTTAATTACATTACCATGATTATTTTATGCATGAGTCTGACTATTCTAAGAGACTCATGAAATGTGATCAATATTCAAAAAGTCATAAAGATCGATATCTTATCATGATCGAGATAAGAATATTAGCCTCAGGAAATAAATTGACACCTGCGATTATCGCATACTGTCGTTAAGTTTCGGAGATCAACCGAAAGACCTCTGGAGATTTACCTGTCCAAGACGAAACTCAATAACCTTGATGACGAAGTACGAATATTCTGCCAGATGACTTAGTAGTGGTTAACCGCTTAGGAGGTCTAAACCTGCCCAGGAATAGTGTGGTTGATTTACTGACTGTCCCGACATGACTATAGTTGTTTACCTTGGACGTAAGCAACAAAACTTCTACTACTACTACTGCTACTACTACTACTACTACTCGAGAGAGAGAGAGAGAGGGGGGTTCGTCTTTCCTTCATTTTGGTCTGTACGTAAGCTTGCCTTCCGTAGGCGTATGTGTAATGCTATCATATTTATGTCTTCATTTACTCTGTTTTCAACTGGTCTTAAAAAACTTGTCAAGTTTATGTCTTTCTTTCTTTCTTTCTTCAATTCACGCCTTAACCCCCAGACGGTGTACTTTTGTACACTCCCGTGTTGCAGGATGAAAGCCTACATACAGCCATGTAGCTATAGTAGGGATCTTTAACCTGCACAGGGGATGACTCTCCCTGCACTGGGGGCCTCCAGTTAACGTCCCGATCCGAATGACGGCACACTTGTTAGCATCATCCCTGCAAATGGTGCTAGAACAACGCGTTCGGACATAGGAAGATTTCGCCTGGGGCGGGATTCGAACCCACAACATCTGGCTTCAGAGTCAAGTGCACTAACCACTGAGTCACCGCGCTTCTTATGTCTGCCCATTCCATGACACTGTCCTTGCACTGTCATGTCTCAACAGCATATGAAACATGACAAGGGGGTGGTCGGGTGGTGCGATGGTGCTGTGTAACTTCCAATTCCGGGGCGTCCTACTGATTTGGAACATTGTAGGGCAAGGGCCTACTGTGCTTGCAGTAGGTACGGGTGGGGTATGTTTGGTCTTTTTTTTTTTCTCTCATCTATCATTTCTCCTCTTTCTCCCTCTCTGGGAGACGGCCCGATATAGACTGAAATACTGTCTGATAGGGCCTTTAAACCCAAACCAACCAATCAATCAATATGAAACGCGACACCACAAAAACAACAATATGGCATGTGCGCCCAATGAAGACTCAGATCAGTCTGGGCATCCGCCCAGTCTGATCAGAGCCCTTGCTGTCTGCACGGAGCTCGCTTTGACCCTTAGCTAACCGTTAAGCGCAAGTCGAGGACTCTGATCGAACTGGGCGGATGCCCTGGCTGATCTGAGTCTTCGCTGGGCGCATATGTAACACTGTTGATTTTGTCGTGTCGCTGCTCAATTATGTTAAGCAGATTTGAAAGTTGATTGGTAATATTGGCATGAGAAAATGACTCAGAACTGTAATTAAATCTCACCTTTGTCCCAGCTGGAGCAAAGATCTCAAACCTACAAAATGTGTTGTCAGGATAGTTACTAGGGTAGTTTGGACTCTGGATTGATCCACTTGTGCCTGTCAAGTTCAACTGGCCACATGCTGCAGCTATTGAATAGATACATGTATATGAGTGTTACCAATACTGTTAAAGTTAACAAATCAAAGGCATTCTGTGGTGTGTTTGACATGCGGACCAGACTGGCCGACAAACAGCCCAGTTAAAAAATGAATAATTGACAAATAGATGAATAAAGGTACCCATAAAATGCCAAAGATACAAAGCGCAGCACATCCAAGACTCCAAAATAGGAAGGAGCAGAACAAATTTTACGGTTTTATTACAGCCAATTTCTAAACACCATATGATTTCGTGGAAAACGAGAGGTAACTGGTGCAATGGAATTTAATGTTTGTTTGCGAAAACTTGATAACCATTTTAAGATTTAAGTCATTAGAGATTCATCATGTACATATACTTTGATCGGATAAGGTCACAGTTTATGCGTGCATGATTTGGACTTGCTTAGTGACACTGCCGTGATGAAGAGCTTGTGAACGTTTCTTTTGCCGTTCTGTATATATTACACACTAAAAAAAAATATATTTTGCAAACTTGGGAATTAAAAATATTTACTTTCCTCGCTTGAATGGATCCAGGTAATGCAGTCACTAATTTTAGTGTCTCCCTCTAAAATGACTTACAGCTTGTCTGGACTACACCCGGGAGGATAAGGGTAGGCCCCACGCCACCTGTGCAGCTAGTCGGTAGTTCATCACTATTATCCCCGCAGTCGTTATCGCCATCACAGGTCCAGTCAGTTGGAACACATTGCTTGTTGGTGCACACGAATTCTCCAGGTTGGCATCCTCCGGTGGTTATGGCTATAAAATACAGTAGTTACCCAAAAGCAATACACCTTATTATTGTGAATGAGATATTTACGATTAAACAAGCAAAGAACGTACAATAGTTGCCGACAACATAGATTCAACTGAGGTGGCTCCTAATGAGCCACCTCAACTGGATCTACTCTGTTTGCCCTCAAGTCTTTGAATTCTCAATATGATATAGCTTGCAAAATATTTTTTTTTCTATTTGAATTTGCAAACGTTAATTTTGTCGTCATTATTTGGCACTGAAAGTGGTAAGCAATACAAGTAAATGAAGTAAGTTTGTTACGAAGAGATATAATACAAAGTATTATCTCTCGTAACCAGTAAGTGAGTGAACTCGGGTTACACGTCCCACGTATGATTGACTGTTTTTTCTATTTTTGTGGACCGAACAGTTCAGAATATTTCCATCTTACTGCTAGGGGCTACCTAATATAAACCAAAAAAAAGCGTGGATGCAAGGGGTAGGATGGTGTGGCTCTGCTCAGAATTTGTGGATCATTCAGTTGATTGCCAGTCGATTTTGTGTCTTTGTCTGATAACCGCGTGTTATATACTGGGTCTCCGTTTTCTACTGTAATTGTCCTTCCTAACCAATTTAAAACTCAGTAGGTCCATGGGTTAAGTGCTTACATGCTAAGCTAGTTTCTGCTAAAGGGTGGAAATAATTTCAACAGTAATCGAGGTTCTATTGCACACAGCCTTTCATTACTATCTTTTCACCTTGTTATGACTAGATTTCCGCTAAAGGGCGGAAAGAGTTTTAACAGTAATCGAGGTTCTATTGCACACAGCCTTTTATTACTATCCTTCCGCCTAATCGTTATGACTGAAATACTGTTGAATACGAGTCAACCGTAATCGAGGTTCTGTTGCACACAGTCTTTCAATACCACCCCCCTCCCTTCCCCCCGCATCCATTCGATCTGACTGAAATACTATTGAATACAGTGAACTCGTCTATCCCTAACCAATCGCTGAGGGCATTTAAAGCTATATTGAGCATTTGCTGGCAAAATGCGCAGACCAGACTGATCTGAGTATTCACTGTTGGAAAAAAAAAACGTAACGTCCGTTTTCACGAGCGTAAATAAATGAACTCACCTGGACAGTTTTGTTCATCGGTATCGTCGCCACAATCATCATCACCATCACATCTATAACAACAGAAATTCTCAGTGTGAGCCGCATCACGATGAAACCAACAAAATGGCATGTGGGCCCAGTGAAGACTGAAATCAGCCTGGGCATCCGCCAAGTCAGATAAGAGTCTTCTCTGTCCGTATGGAGCTAGCTTAGACACCTAGCTATCCTTTAAGCGCAAGCAAAGGTTCTGATCAGAGTGGGCGGATGCCCAGGCGGATATGAGTCTTTGCCGGACGCACATTCCACTTTGTTGGTTTTGTCGTGTCGCGGCTCATGTAATTTGATCAATAGATAATTCGATTCCAAAGTAAAAACATCAACTTATTTAATCAAGTGCCGCCGCAGATCAGTAGGCTAAGCGGATGGCTCCTAAAGCCTGGCTTTGAATCTCGCAGGAGGTGGAATTCTTTCAAATCCTAAACAGGATTCCTTTGCACACAACCTTTCATTAACACCCTTTCATCGCGTCGATATGACTGAAATACTGTTGGAAGATCTGTAAAACCGCAAATGCATCCATCCATGAATAACCCATTCTTCATTTTTAAAAGATTTAAGAAGTGTATCAGTTTTCTTTTCTGACATACTCGTACTTATCGCTCTCATGTTAAAAACAGAACAAATACTGCTGTGAATGGTAGATGTCGTAGCACATGGCTACATGCGTAATGACGGAAAGCGAAAGAAAAGAAAGAAAGAAGAAAAACTACACAGTATAGAGACGGGCTCGAAAACATTTTTGACTAGTCAACAGGTGATTGCAAAGAACCAGCCAAATTATCAAAACTATGCTACGTAAGAGTGTTAGAAGGTCTGGTGTAATAAGATTTAAGGCACTCTGCCTTTACATTCGAATACAAACGATCAACTTGGTCAAGAGTCATAAACCTTGATATAGACATTGTAGATTTACATGTGTGTGTGTGTGTGTATGTGTGTGTGTGTGTGTGTGTGTGTGTGGTTGGTTGGTTGGTTGATTTGATGCTTAACGTCTACGATAAACAACTAAGGTCATGTCGGGACGGCCAGTCAACCTAACCACACTATTCCTGGGCAGGCTTAGACCTCCTAAGCGGTTAACCAGTACTAAGTGCACATACTTTCGCCAGTAACTAACAACTGCCCTTCTTGAATCAGCGGAAAGAGAAACGAAAGTATGTGGCCAGACCGGGATTCGAACCCAGGACCTCTGACTTACGAGTCAGGTGCCCTACCGATTGCGCTACCCAGCCCGGCGTGTGTGTGTGTGTGTGTGTGTGTGTGTGTGTGTGTGTGTGTGTGTGTGTGTGTGTGTGTGTGTGTGTCAGGAAGACAACCCCTACGACAAGAAGTTTGCGTCTCTATGCAGAGAAACTCCTCCAAAAAGGGATCAACTTTTTAGGAGCAAATTCTTTACTTTAAGTGTTGGTGTACACAATATTTTATTAATCAATTCACATTGTATAATGTACAATTTAAAGTATCAGGATCTGACTTCTTGGAGACGGCAGACAGAACTTAAAATGGCAGCTTTGCCTTCCCTGAAAATGTATCACTGCAGCTTACCTTAATGACGGATTAATACAGTTTCCGTTAGCACAATGAAGCTTGTGACCTGGGCAGGCAACTGGCAAACGAGAAACAAAAAGTAACCCCATTTATACTAAATAACCGAATATCTCTTGCACTCGTGCTATTGACGTGATCTTTCAATTTTATCGATTGTCATTGATTAGCCCATTCTATTCCGGATACCCCTTTAGGGGAATCTAGGCAAACAGTTTGGACCCAGAACAGGCCACACAAACGTGTGGTCTGATCTGAGATTTACTGCCTAGACATCATTTCTACAAGAGTTAGTTAGACCAACATTGTCAACATATTCTTGATTTTTGATGCAGACGACAATTTCAGCGGACGACAAAAAAACACCCAGAATGCAATGGGTTAGAGACTGTACTAAGAGAATGTTAGTTATACAAGACCCTAGCTGAAATGCGGTCAAATGAATTCAAGTTCTTACTATTTTTCCTGTCCTCATATTAAATTCCTATTTCGAATGAGTGAGTTTCAAAGGTTTGCAACCATTTGTAACCATTATGACCCAATAGGTTTTCAACTGTGCACGTACTTTTTATAAAGATGAAAATAGCTTTTCACGAGCCTGCTACTTTCGTTTCTAAAGTGTGTTGTTTGCTTTCAAAGGATCTTTCTTTTCAGAACGTACTTATCACAAAAACAAAATTGCCAGTCAAGTTTATTTCAATGCGGAAAGACTTATGAATAATTGACAGTGGTATCTTAATATAGCATCATAAACTAAAGCTGTATTGCAGCTTTCAGATGTATCCACTTTTTAAAGTGTTCCGGTGCATGGCCATATTTTCTTGACATTGTTTCAAAGGGAAACAACGTCTTAGACTCTTCGTTTGCTTTCCTTGACAACAAAGTCCTTTCAAATCAGAGTCTTCTCTTCAAGGGAAGAATTTGCTCCTATGGGAGCAAATTCTTTCCTTTAAGAGTTGACACCAAAGAGAAGGAATACAGAAATAAAAATGGCAGAGTTGCTTCCCTTGAAAGTATACCAATTCAGCTTAAAAAAAACTCACCGACTTGAGTGTTAGTAAAGTTATAGAAGATCTTAAATCCTCCGAGCTGTGTGCTGTCATCTGTGATAAAGTCCAGCGTCAGATATCTTCCTGAAGATGTGACTTGGTTAAACGTGTTGCCACAGAATTTGTCGATAGATGGCGCTCTTGTGTTGTTACCATCAAACAGCTCCAGGTAGTCAAACGAACACCTAAATGTAAAAATAGGGGCACTCTCAGACTGGCTTTTCATTGAGCAATGATATAGCGCAGTCTGACAAGGACATGTAACTAAAGCTAGTACAATCAAATCTCTTACGCAAAACCCCAGGGAGGGCCATAATGCTTGCTTAAGGCAGGTGCCTTCTTAATACAGGTTAGTTTCCACTGAAAATGGGGAACTTCAGTAACTGAGTGGGTTAAGCGCTGGTCTACTGATCTAGCGGTCCCGGGTTCGAGCCTTGCTTGAAGCGAGACTTTTTCCAACCGTAAATGGGGTTCGACTGCACACAGCCTTTCACTATCGCCCTCAAATGACAATAGAGCTTTACAATTTTATAATAATCAGATCATCATTTTTTGTCAGTAAAACACCTGTTCTCAGAATAGACAATCAAGTCCTAATATTCGATGTCTTATATTCAAAACTACTATTAAAAACATTTTCACATAACTTAAACATACTTCCATTCCAGCCTCTAGATGTGTTTTTCATTTTCAGTTGTAAATTAAAGCATCAAATTGACAACTTTTCCATTCTCGATGCTTGAAGAGGCTAAAAATTGCATAAAATACATGTCGTTCTGAATGGTACAAACAACTACAACATCTTTTCCGCAAAAATTATGTAAAATGTAATAAATGGATGCTTCCAAAGTGAAGAGAATATGTTTATGTGCAAACCTGAAATACCGTTGTATAAATCACAGTTCCCTGGGAAAAGCATTTTTTCATCTGCATTGTCGGTAAAATGTATGTAAGCTACGTTACCCGCCTGATACAGACTAGTTAGCAAGCAATAAACAAGTGTTCCGTTTCCAGATAAATCTTTAAAATAGTCATTTATGGCTGTCAAATTCGATAACCACTATATGGATGCATTGACCGCTTATAATATGAAAATTTCTTTCCTCTGAAAACTACACGTTCAACAGAATGGATAAGGATGTAAGCTACGTTACCGCAATTGTGAATAATCTACAAAAGAATTGGGAAAATTGTTACATTCGTAATTGATATGCTTACAGGTGGAGTGCAAAACTATCAAAAACTTTCGACTTGCTATTTCGTTTATTGAAGTATGCATCATTATATTGTATGATGTAAGCTACGTTATGTAAGCTACGTTATGCTTATTTTGCCTTTGTTCCAGAACTACTGTTGAAGTTATGCCAAATAAAAAATACAGCAGTTAGTATTCTTATGTTTACGTATTTTCTTTTTAAAACTTGCTACTTCCGGTTTACACAGTTTTATCGTCTGCTAATTGACGATTTTCTGATTTCCGGTATTGTGACACTGGGCACCCCCTTTTTAGGTATGTAAAAAGAAAACTTTCTGAATTTAGATGAAAATATTTATCGTATGATTTATTTGAATGTGCTACATGTAATATGCTAACTGTATAAGGTATAAGACCAACTCGCAAGCTTTATGAAAACCAAGCTGGCACCACACTCTCGTATGCCGTGATATTCAGTCACAGAGTAGCCTGTTGATTTTAAGTATGCTCACATAAATTGAGGAAATGGGTACACGTTCAGGTGAAATAAGTTAGCATCTTCATTTTAGCCTATCAACACTTGAAAGAATTTGCTTCCAAAGGAGCAAATTCTCTCATTTAAGAGAAAAGCCACTAATTCGGTCCGACTCTTAAAAGAATAATTATTGCCTGTTCGAATAGACTCCATGCTGAAATGGAACTCTCGTCCAGGGAAACAAATAGGATGTCACAAAGGTTGTATCCCATTCTAACAGTGGCGGAAAACTTGAAGGTGTACCATTTTTCATTATTTTCCCAAACCAAAGGTGTGTGGACGCAGACAAATAGTTCGGATTATGTTGGTGTCGGCCTCCGTGTCGCGTGACGATATCCATCCATCCATCCATCCCCATCCTCATCCCCATCCCCATTCCCATTCCATCCATCCATCCATCCATCCATCCATCCATCCATCCATCCATCCATCCACTCTTATCGGCATTCTAGGCCTCTACTATATATCTCTTGAACCAAAGTGGTATGAATATACATGTATCATTGGGACAAGCCAAAAAGCTGACTGTTTTGGTGACTTTTACCCGAGTTTGAAGGTCACTTGAACCGAGTTATGGGTGGCATAACTTGCATAGCAGTGTCATCGACACAAACTTAACACCCGTCCGGTTTAAATTTTGGTGACCTTGACTGCGTCTTTAAGGTCATGTATGTGCACTTGTATATATTAACTGATAGTAGTATTCTCTGTAAGAATAGAATGCATTTTTAATGTTACTAACGTTTAGATTTTTATATCTTTTATTTACTTGTTATACTCACTTATTATTTAAGCTACGTTACCGAATTAAAATTCATTGTAAAGCTGTTACTTTTTTCCATTATCTTATTTCTTCCCTTGGTTTTTTACATGCATTGGCATTGCAATCCGTTAGTATGAAAATATTCACAAGAGCCTCTTTCTTTCTGTTCTGATAAAAAAAGAAGTCAGTACTTTAAACCTGTTTGGGAACAACTAATGCATGAGTACATGCACTTCGTAGGAGCCTAATGGTTTGGGATGTGATAGCCTCGTAGTATCCGCTGTTTTACTATGCACAATATTTTTATGACTTTTTGATTGTGCTAAAATGTTTCACAGACGGTATTTTAAACAATATCTGATGTATATTAGTAGCAATTTTACTAACGAAGGGGTAGAACCTTAAATTACTTCTTTATTTTACCCCATAGCCTTTGGAGAGTATGAAAGTTTATTAAAGAATGTTCCCCGAATGCAGATATTTTGACTTATGGTTCTTAGTATATATTAAAATGTATGACATAAATAAAATTTGCATTTCCGAGAAAAAAATAATTTCACGTTTTTATAATTTTATTGCGCGCCTACTCTGAGAACAGGTGAAAAGTATTACTAAGTCTTTTAGATTAAGTAGAAAAAAAGTTCCTAATCAAACCATTCATTCTTAAGCCTTATTAAGGTCGCAAGTCCACTATCCATCTTTCTATTTTCGACGAATGTTTCGTTGCATTTTTAAGCACAAGTAACTTTGTAAGAGAAACATACACGTTTGTTTATGCATGAAGCATTTGTGGGCCCCTCGGAAGATGTTTAAACCCTTGCGTCACGAGACGCATATTAACATTTATCTCGGGACTCGGCAAAGTTAATGAATGAAAATGAACAAAATAATTGCCTTAGAGGCGCATGTCGTTCAAACAACGTCATTTCCAACGTCGATGCAACGTCAAAACGTTGCATCGACGTTGATTTAACGTTGTTTTCACGGTGTATGCCAATCTTGATAAATTCTTACGGGGTAGAGTCCTCCACAGAAAAACTCTCAGCTGTAAGTTCCACAAACATGCCAGATGGCGCCACTATCGTCCAGGTACAGTGCATGTTCTTGCCATAGTGATGGCCGGCAGCAAATCCTCCGTGAGACGTTATTTCACCATTGTTCTGCGTTAGAGGGGTCGTTGATCCACAGTTGAATGCTCGCTTAACTGCATGAAAATAAAACAACATTAAAATACAGTAAAAATTGCTTGTGTGGTCAACTTTGTTTAAGGTTCAAATGACTTAACGCCAACTGACGGGGTCTCTTTAAGGCTTCGTTCACACGGCCAAAGTTTCTGTGACAAAGTAGGTGTAGCATAGAAAAATTGCCTCGTGAAAATGGAAAAATATCACAGGGTATAATCGATTCCGCGAATTTTCGCTTCCTGCAGAGACCGTCCGTCATATTTGGCTTCTGCCGAGACTGTCCGTGAACTCTAGCTTCCTGCAGAGACTACTGTCCTCGAGAAATGGCTTCCTGCCGAGACTGTCCGCATGACTCTGCTTCCTGCCGAGAGCCTCGGCAGGAAGCAGAATCACGCGGACAGTCTCTGCAGGAAGCCATTTATCATGTACAGAAGTCTCGGCAGGAAGCAAAAGATCGCGGACAGTCTCGGCGGAAGCCAAATATGACGGACAGTCTCTGCAGGAAGCGAAAATTAGCGGAATCGATTATACCCTGTGAATATGCCGCGTTTTCATTGCCATATTTATATGGTTAAGTTTCTATGACAAACAAAATTTGTCCGTGTGAACAGAAAATTTGCCATAGAATATGTAACAAAGAAACTAGCTATGGAGATGAACACAGAAAACTTTGTTCATAATCAAACCAGTTTGGATTTGAACAAAGTATATTTAACAAAGAAAATGCGGCACAGTTAGCCGTTTACATGAGCAAGTTTGTTTGTCCAGGTAACTTTGACAAGAATTCGTTCGTGTGAGCACGGCAGCAAATATTTCATTGCCAAAGTTTATTTGACAAAGATTCTATGCCACATTTTTCTTTAACAAAAAATTTGCTCCGTGTAAACGCTAACTGTTTGCCAAACTTTCTTTGTAACAGTTTCTGTGACAAGGAAACTTTGGTCGTGTGAACGAGGCTTAACCAAAGTACAGTACCAGAAGGACATGATAGCCCTCAATTGCTCACCTTAGACTTTATGCTTAGAAGTTATTGTGATGTTTTCATCATTTAAACAGAGAAAATAGTTTGGAAGGTGACCATGTTTTCTGACAACTCATCATGACTTTGAGCAACAGTCTTAGAAAGGGTGCCCTTGACCTCTTTCTCTTAGCAGATAAGAAAACTTGATCCATTTTCTTTTTTGCCTTATTTCTTAAGGCGAATGAGTGCACTTCCAGGGGAAGTAAATCTGCCAGTTTTTTTTTTTCATTTCTGCCTCCCTTCTCTATGGGAGTCCACTCTTAAATGTAAGAATTTGCTCCTCTGGAAGGAGCAAATTCTTACCTCTAAGAGTGGACCCCCTTTAAGAAGAGTTTCATTTCCCAGGGAAGCAAGCAGGATGTCACAAAAGTTGTCTCCCTATGTACAAGTGGCAAAAAAAAAGGGGGAAGTGCATCCATACGCCTTAGAATCACTGAGCTTAAACGACCATGAAAAAGAAGCACGCAAGGAATATGCTAGTACATTTTTACATAGCATAGAGGCTTCAGTTTCTGAAGCAATTCTTCGCCTCCTGTTGGCTCTATTTTTTCTGAATTTCTGCTGCTTGGAAAATCCTGGTATATGGGTCATTCAAGGAAGAACTACATTATCGTCCGTTTGTTTGAATTTGAGCAAGTTGTTAGCTTGGTGGAAAGTCAACCAAGAAACATTTCTGTCAGTTTGTTTTCTTTAACCATTTCAGTAGTATCTGATTTTAAAGTTTCCATTATGGACATATGAGAAAAACGAACTTGTTTTCAGTTTTACATCTATGCTTTTATATAATATCTAAGGTATATGGGTGCATGTTATGGATAGGCATCTCATGATTTTTCATTTTGACCCCCTTTTCAGTTGGGATCAACACTTAAAAGAAAGAAATTGCTCTTCTGGGGGCAAATTCTTTCCCTTAAAAGTAGACCCCATTTTGAAAGAATTACATCGTCCAGGGAAGCAAACAGAATGTCATTCAAGTTGTTTCCCCTTTGTAAAAGTGGCGAAAAAATGGTAGTGTACATATACACCTTAAAGGACAGAATGCAAACAAAGTTGGTGTGCAGTAACATGTAGTGCTTGCTAGAGTTACAGCAGGCGTCTCAGAATCAGAAGGACAGCACGCAAACAAAGTTGGTGTGCAGTAACATGTAGTGCTTGCTAGAGTTACAGCAGGCGTCTCTGAATCAGAAGGACAGCATGCAAACTAAGTTGGTGTGCAGTAACATGTAGTGCTTGCTAGAGTTACAGCAGGCGTCTCTGAATCAGAAGGACAGCATGCAAACAAAGTTGGTTTGCAGTAACATGTAGTGCTTGCTAGAGTTACAGCAGGCGTCTCAGAATCAGAAGGACAGCATGCAAACAAAGTTTGTGTGCAGTAACATGTAGTGCTTGCTAGAGTTACAGCAGGCGTCTCTGAATCAGAATGACACCATGCAAACAAAGTTGGTGTGCAGTAACATGTAGTGCTTGCTAGAGTTACAGCAGGCGTCTCAGAATCAGAAGGACAGCATGCAAACAAAGTTTGTGTGCAGTAACATGTAGTGCTTGCTAGAGTTACAGCAGGCGTCTCAGAATCAGAGGGACAGCATGCAAACAAAGTTGGTGTGCAGTAACATGTAGTGCTTGCTAGAGTTACAGTAGGCGTCTCAGAATCAGAAGGACAGCACGCAAACAAAGTTGGTGTGCAGGAACATGCAGTGCTTGCTAGAGTTACAGCAGGCGTCTCAGAATCAGAAGGACAGCATGCAAACAAAGTTGATGTGCAGTAACATGTAGTGCTTGCTAGAGTTACAGCAGGCGTCTCAGAATCAGAAGGACAGCATGCAAACAAAGTTGGTTTGCAGTAACATGTAGTGCTTGCTAGAGTTACAGCAGGCGTCTCACAATCAGAAGGACAGCATGCAAACAAAGTTGGTGTGCAGTAACATGTAGTGCTTGCTAGAGTTACAACAGGCGTCTCAGAATCAGAAGGACAGCATGCAAACAAAGTTGGAGTGCAGTAACATGTAGTGCTTGCTAGAGTTACAGCAATCGTCTCACAATCAGAATTGTAATAATGCGTCCAAACAACACTCATTCACCAGGAGATATCCGACTGGGCACACTACACTGAATCAACATTGAATCAACGTTGATTAAACGTATGGCGGTTAAAAGAATGAAATAAAATAAGCATTTACCTGCTAGGGAATAGCATACTGATGTGCAAAAGGCTGCTACAAAAATAGAGAAAATAAGTTTCATGATTCTCTACGTCGTGTATAAGACCAAGAAGTCTTATCAAACTGAACTAAGGAAGGAAAGGACTCTATTACTTAATGGTAATCTCTTACTTGTAGGCTTATAACTGATAAGACCAAATTTGAACTAAGTGGAAGTTATGTCCAACATTTAGGAATTTTCGTAAATTTTCTAAGTATCAGGACAGTCGACAGGCGTGATCAAACAACGCACACCCAGTTCAGACTGCTCCAAAAAGAGCAGTCTGAACAGGCTCTGCAGTATGTGCCAATCTATCTGTATGTTTTTGACGCATTACTGCATTGTAAAATCAAACTATTTCGTTTTAGATATTCTTGGTTGGCTGTTTTGGTGTTTAACGGCCCTTTTAGACAATATTTCAGTCTATGTCGGGCCGTCTCTCAGAGAAGATAGAAAGAAAAGAGAAATGATAGACTAGAAAAAAAATCCAAATAACCCCCACCCATACCTACTGCAAGCTCAGTAGGCCCATGCCCTACCCCTTGCCATACTTTTAGCAAAATAAGTAGGACGCCCCGGCACTGGAAGTTATAACCAGCACCATCGCCCGACCGGGCACCATGCACCCCCTTCATTTTAGAACAACTGCTGTAATTATTTAGGTGCACCAATTTTTAAGGGGTTTGACGGTATACGTTACTTACCCAAAAAATTGGAACAGCTTGTTTCTGAGCAAACAATCTGAGCCGCGACACAAGAAAATCAACAAAGTGGCTGTGCGCCCGGCGCAGACTCAGATCAGCCGGTTCGCCCAGGCTGATCAGACTCTTCGCTAAACGCTTACAGGGTAGCTAAGGCTCTAAGCTACCTCCATGGGGACAGTAAGATACTGATCAGACTTGGCAGATGCCCAGGCTGATCTGAGTCTGCGCTGGGTGCACATCTACTTTGTTGGTTTTCTCGTGTCGCGGTTCAATTCTACATGATGATGCAGAACCGGAATTCGCTCTGTGTCCAAGAAGTCCTTAGGCACATGGACGGATACTAATTTTGAATGAACTTCAAGGCTCACATTTTTAGGATAACTATACTTAAGGACAAAAGTTCTGCACGGATGTTAATTTAACATCCGTGCAGAACTTTTGTCCTTAAGTATATTACAGTTACCAGACAGGCACAGTGGTCGGGTGTTAGAGTGTTTTACTATGTCGCAGAAGATGGCGGGTTCTAGTCCCAACGGGCTAAAGACCGGCATAATACAACTCCCAGGAAAGAGTCTAATCATCAAGAACCTTCAACTAGCTCAAACAGTCTAAAAGAATGGAATCCAAATTCCGCTATGATTCATGTCGCTATGACAAGCCAGTCTTAGCCTTAGAACATATCAGACAACCTGACCAGAACTTAATAAGATTAATCAGTACTTTAAGTTTTACTCTAACGCTAAAGAACCAGAATCAGCACTGAAGTACTGATTACTGGGTTGATGGAATCCTCGGGGACGAATTGTCCACCAGAGTGATATCGGTCCGGTGGTTTCAACAATAAACGACCCAACCAACACGTGAAGTTAGAATTTGATCGTCCACAGGCGACATAGAAAACTGATTCAATTTCAAGTTTGAAAACTGAGCAATATTATAAGACTAAATGTTTCCTTGATTTAGAGAATATGACTCATAAACGGCAATAAGATACATTAATAGCATTGGGTCTTTAGAAACACATTTGATCGAATGAATGTTTGTTTAAAGGTTTCTTGAGACTTCTTCTTCGTATGCCGTGAAATTTGAGCCGCGACATGAGAAAACCAAGAAAGTGGTTGTCCGCCCAGCGCAGACTCAGATCTGCCAGGGCACCCACCCAGTCTGATCAGAGTCTTCGCTGTGCGCTTAAAAGGTAGCTTAGGGTCTAAGCTAGATCCATGCAGACAGCGAAGACTCTGATCAGCCTGGGCATCCGGATGATCTGAGTCTGTGCTTGGCGCACAAAATATAAAATACAGATCAACGAAAAACAAAAGTATGTACATTCAACAAATATAAAGACACGATAAGGTGCTGTGCTATTTTTTAGGTTTAGTATATTTATACCACCTTCATCAATTTAAGCCTTGCATATTACGAAATAGTTCATGCCAAAGCTTGCGTTTCCTTGCAAGGGTGGTATA
Source organism: Ctena decussata (assembly GCA_963989385.1). Taxonomy (NCBI): domain Eukaryota; kingdom Metazoa; phylum Mollusca; class Bivalvia; order Lucinida; family Lucinidae; genus Ctena; species Ctena decussata. The sequence goes on from OZ022500.1 coordinate 63,051,384, forward strand.
CTTACTGTGATTTTGCGAAACAAAGAACTTATGAAATACACGTCGTGTGCGTCCGCGTCCGCGTGCATGTGCGTGTGCACATTATATTCACATGTTGTGTTTAACTCAATTTCTAAGTAACCACATGGGCTAGAACCTTCAAACTTGCTCCATAGATACGTCAAAGAAATTTCTACTGCAAGCGGCATCGAGCCATGACCTATATTTCACGGTTGATGGAACACAGAAAACAATATTCATCTGTTGCATTTAGCTCAGTTTCTGAGTAATCACAAGGGATAGAGTCTTGAAACTTGCTTATAGATACATCTGGGAAAAATCTTATGAAAGCAGCGATGCATATATTTCACGGCTTATTGAACACGGAAAATATATACCTGTTGCGTTTAGCTCAGTTTCTAAGACACCACAAGGGATTCTCCAAACTTGCTCCATACATCTGTCGAAGATCTACTGAATGCAGCGATGCATATCGGGCCTTGACCTACATTTCACGGTTGATTGAGCGTAGAAAAATATATATACCTGTCGCATTTAGCTCAGTTTCTAAGTAACTCTTCACACTTGCTCCATATATACGTCTGGGAAAGATTTACTGAAAGCAGTTATGCATATCGGGCTATAACATACATTTCAAGGATGACTGAACATAGAAAAAGTGCATTCACCTGATACGTTAAGCTTTGTTTCTAAGTAATCAAAAGGGATTGAATATTTAAACTTGCTACACTGGATTATCTGGGGAAGTTCTGCTGAAGGCAGATATGCATATTTGGCCATGAGCTATATTTCATGGTCCATTGAGTTTGCCATATATTTCGAAGACTGTCAGATATTCATCGCATGTAATTATAAGTCAAAATGACTCCACGTTTGACCTTAAACAAACCGTAGGTCACAGGGACCTGTATTTCATGGTCCAGTGATTTTGCACCATGTCTTGACGACTTTTTTTATGAATGAACATGATTGCTTGAGATAATGACTCAGCATGGCGGGAAAGTTGACATCAAACTAACAGTAGGTCACAGTGATCTGTATGTCATGGATTAGTGATTTTGCCTTATATTTCTAACACCATTTCATGGATTTACCTTTTAATGCGGTTATTGGTTTAGGCTAACACTTTGAGTGATTTCATACTGATTGTAGGTCAGTGTTAGCTATATTTCATGGTCCAGTGATTTTTGCCTCATATTTTTTTCATTATTTTATGGATTTGCATAATACTTTCTAGGTAAATTGTTTGAGCCGACACTAGGAATGATTTCATTTTAATTGAAGGTCAATGTGACCTATATTTCATGGTCCAGTGATTTTACCTCACATTTGTTACACTTTTTCTTGGATGTGCATTATACTTGGGTTAAAGATAAAGGCTGACACTGTGAGTTACTTCATACTAATTGTAGGACGGTGCGACCTATATTTCATGGTCTAGTGATTTTGCTTGATATTTCTGACAGTTTTAAATGAATTTACATTACACTTGAGCTATGGGTGTGGGCTGGCATTGTGAATGACCTCATTCTGATTGTAGGTCAATGTGTCCTATGTTTCATGGTCTAGAGATTTTCGCCAACATCTAAAACACTGTTTCATGGATTTGCATTATACTTGAATCATGGGCTGACACTGAGAGTGACCTCCTTTTCATTGTAGGTCAGTGTTACATGCACCTGTATTTCATGGTCCAGTGATTTTAGTCAAAATCTCTTACACTATTAAATGAATTTGCATCTTACTTTGGTCAATCGATTGGGCTGACACTTTGAGTGATCTTCTAGTAATTGTAGGTCAGTGTGACCTATACTTCATGGTCCAGTGATTTAAGCCAATATATCTGACACTATTTCATTTACTTGTACCAGAAAAGAGCCCGCGCAAGCGCGGAAATATTTCATGATGGTCAAGTTTATATAAAAAAAAGCGAGTTTTAATTTTTCAATGTAAATGGCGTTAGGCCCAGGTGAAGATATGACCTTTACCATAAATACTCACTAAAGCTTCATTTACCTAATTAGTTGTCTGCATCTACAAACTTTCAGGTAGCAGACTGCATTGTTTCTTAAAAAAATCAACTTTTTTCACTTTTTCATATAGAAAAACCTAAGTGACTCAAAAGTTGACCTTGCCGTAAAACAGATCAAGGTCATCCCAGGGTCATCATTTAAATTTTGTTGAGCCTTTGAGTCCTTGATGCGACATGCTAAATTTCAAGATCATAGGATTTGTGATTCTTGGGGAGAATTGGTTGATTTGATGCTTAACGTCCACTGTAAACAGCTAAGGTCATGTCGGGAAAGTCAGTTAACCTAACCACACTATTCCTGGGCAGGCTTAGACCTCCTAAGCTGTTAACCAGTACTAAGTGCACATACTTTCGCCAGTAACTGACAACTGCCCTTCTTGAATCAGCGGAAGGAGAAATGAAAGTATGTGGCGAGACCGGGTTTCGAACCCAGGACCTCTGACTTATGAGTCAGGTGCCCTACCGATTGCGCTACGCGGCCCGGCGTGGTTCTGGGGGAGAAGATTTTTGAAATTTTTTACCATCTTGGTTATGTGACCCGTCCTGGGTATTTTTTTTTCTGGAAAAATTGGGTCCTGGAACGTTTTGGGGGAAAATATTCAAGCCCTCTGAAGACTAAAGGGGCTTATTTAGCTTCGTTGAATCATTGAAATTGATTTGTCTGCTTCGCTGGAAAAAATGCCCTTTCTTACCTGGCGCATGTGTGTTAACCTTAGACATTTTTAATTTTTGTCTTTTCGAAAGTTCAGTTCAGTTTGAATTCTCCTAACGACGTTCCCCAAGTGGCTCAGCGGTACGTTACCATAGCTGCACACACTTGGCGCCATGTGTCCGTCCAACTTTTCGAAAGACCATGTGCGTTGAGCTTTATTCTTCAATGGGCGAGTTCGATTGGCTACTCTTATTGACTATCGTTCTGGAAGAAAATGGGTCGTTCCGAGCCAGGGCCGTCGGGACTATGACCATTTTGTTCTTCATCCGTTTAGACATATGAGCAAAAATACAAAAATAAGTCGTTATTTATGGGGAATGACGTACGTTCATGTGTCGGATTTTTGCATTAGAACCTGCTAAATTTGGACTTGCTAAGCAGCGCGCCAATATAACGACGCAGAACCGAAACGATCGGATTAATTTAAAACGTGTATTCGAGTACACGATAATTTTACTCGAACGCAGCCATTGTTGACAAAAAATCGACCAATAGTCGAAGTTTCTAGAAAAATACTTGGGAGAATTTAAAATGAAAGACGAATTTAATTCCCAAATTCTTTAAATCTACGTGAAACTAAAACACACGCTAACCGAAATTATCAATGATAGCAATATGCGAAAGAACCAGTATAAAAATTACGCTTGAAAATGCCACCAATTTTGCAGTTTATGCGTTACTTCGTTTATTTAGTATTATAGATTATACTTGGTGTAATGGTACATTCAGATACTGTAGTGGTTGACCTCATTTCAGTTCTAAGGCACTGTGACCTTTATTTTAAAGTTCATTAATAATGTCATATATCTAGCAATATTTTCGAGGCTTGAATTATTCTTTTGAGAACTTTTTATTCTGACACTATAGCTGATCTCTGAAACCATGTAAAAATAAAATGTAAAAATAAAAAAATGGTGTTTTTAAAAAGGAACAAAACCAAAAAAAATCTAGACGCCTAATGCTTACAGATACAGATACTTTTTTCATGCTGTTTTCTCAAAGGACGAAAGGACAGGCGTAAACGATACCAGTGTGTGGAAATTGTCTCACCGATGGTGACATTTCCATGGGCCCTACACCTTAAATAGCACAATAAAGCCTACAAAAGTAGAAGTTTTCAGTTTGGGAAATTACGTAGAATTTAAATATTTATAACACTTTAAAGTCCAAAACAATTTTCATCGCCGATGCGAAATTAACTTGTAGACCCATAGTCCTTTATATGTTGCTCTAGGTCACGTGACCTGCTGTGACTGTTTCTGTTTTAGCTGAATATTGTCAAGTGAAAAGTGCTCTATCAATATAAATGTATATTAATAATCTAACCCAGCCGTTACTATTATTTTGTGTACTCGCTCTTTTGTCATAATATCCCCTACTTTTTGTGAGCATTTCAAATAGAATGAAATAAAAATGTAAATAAGTAATCTCACATAGGCTAATACATGGAGTAAATTGTTTTTGCTACATGTATATTATGCGTGCTTCTGTGCTTTTGTGTCTTTTTCCTTTCATCTTTTTTTTCGGTCAAACATTATTTTCATACATGTAACTAAGCATTAATATTTATATTTTACGTAGTCCATTAGACACTGGTCAAGCCGGGCCGCGTAGCGCAATCGGTAGGGCACCTGACTCATAAGTCAGAGGTCCTGGGTTCGAAACCCGGTCTGGCCACATACTTTCGTTTCTCCTTCCCCTGATTCAAGAGGGGCAGTTGTCAGTTACTGGCGAAAGTATGTGCACTTAGTACTGGTTAACCGCTTAGGAGGTTTAAGCCTGCCCAGGAATAGTGTGGTTAGGTTAACTGACCGTCCCGACATGACCATAGTTGTTTACCGTTGACGTTAAGCATCAAATAAATCAATCAATCAATAGACACTGGTCAATACCTTATCGTTGGACGTGGTAACTTCATGGTGGTAGTAAACCAATGATACTCGTAATCTTCGAAAAATACGCGACTTTTTATCTATCATCTATCACAAGTACCAAACTTTCAATAATTTTATGTAATATTCCAATCTATTTCTAACCAATTTTCATAATTACTTTTAAACATATTTAATGCAGACACCGCCTCAGACAGCGATTTGCCAGCCTGAAAGTAGAGACTGTGTCGAATACTATTAGCGAGATTTTGATTTTATACACGCAGCTTTAGTTTTAACCTTATAAAATTCTAGTTAATTGTATATCATGAATATATTGAAGGTCCGGTTTATATTAATGTCATCCATCTTACCGATAGTTTGCAGAATGATGGTTTATGTAATCTTAGCATATGGCCAAGCACCCGGAATTCGACCACACTCGGTTTTCGACGATGTGAGCAATTCCGAGATAAGCCCGGAAGTTGCTATGGCATAAAGCTACTAAAATGTAAACCATCTAAAATCAAAATCGTCAGTGCATGCATTCGACCAATACAAATAGAGTAATAGACTTAGGCCCCGCCCACTTGTGCAATGGCACCTTTTCGCAATGAACGAAATATTTTTAGGAGTAGGTCACGTAAACTCAATGCACTGCATATTTTCGGAGGAGCAAGAAAAGTATAACCCCATCAGCTAAAATCAGAAACACTGTGCAATAACATAACCACATTCTCTAACCGATCCTTTTCATTTCATGATGAATATTACTATACCGATTTTCTATCGTCGAAAACTGGGAGGTGTGGTTACCAAAAATGACAGGTCATGTGATCAAATATGGCCTCCTCTGTAAACTCGCCACAAGTGTCGACAGAAAAGGATGCTCTGGTGTTGAAAAAGAAAAGACTGAATGGTCATTTAGAACGATAAGATGGGTTCTGGATATTCAGTGTACTTTGAAATCACAACGGACACAATTTTATCGTCGAAAACCGGGAGTGGCGGCATATATTTAGAAAAAAAAACAGATTTAAATATCCAATCGCAAAATCTAAGCCAAGTTAAACAATGTATTCCTAGTACCCCCATAAAAGGGCATTTCCGCTCAAAAAGATATCGAATCCACTCAAACGTCCCTCACCGTTAACAATTAGAACTAACCAACGATTTGTATGCAGATTTAATAGCTTCAGTAAATGAAACACATCAAATCTAATCAGCACTTTGCATGCAGATTTAATACACCGTATAGTATAAAACACAAAAATAAACATATAGATTGGAGGAGGCGTGAGGGGAGGTCAAAGGCGAGGGAACAGATACTGTACACGTATGGTGCGTGCGCTTGCTTCGGATATCTGCAATCTAGTATGTATGTCACATAAACCTCATTCTACAGGGAAAAGCATCAAGATGCAGATTGAATGTCCGCCGAGCTGTGAAAAAAAGATTCAGTGAACAATGCTGCAAAGTATCATGCTGTTCAAAAACATACTTTACGGAATATCGATAGTATGCTGGTAAACATAACCATAAGCGAGTAAGAGGCAAAACTTGTAAATCATCTCAAAGATATTGCAAAACACGGTTATACTAGCCAGGAGGCTGTTAGATTATAGCATATTTCTTGGCTGGAGAGCATCTGAGAATTAGCTCACAATAGAATGATTTGAAGAGTTTAATAAAATAGTCAGAATAACATTTATTCCCCGAAATGCGCACAATGTGGAGACTACTATATGACTACCTTATCTCATTATGTATATGATACCGGGGATTTGTTTCTGGTAAAGTACAATGAAACAGATTTATGGAACTGTTGACTTATAGGATGACAGCGAATAAACCATAAAATTTTCCTTTAATGGTGGGTTTAGACGGCGACACATGTTGCAGGACACGTATATCTTTGAATTATTTTTGTCCCAAGTCGGTTATGTTTAGATGATTAGACATGTTGCATCCAAAGATTTGTGTCATGAAACATATGAGCCACGACACGAGAAAATCAACAAAGTGGCTTTGCGCTCAGCGCAGACTCAGATCAGCCCGAGCCTCTACCGAATCTGATCAGACTCTTCGCTAAGCACTTAAAGGGTAGCTAAGGGTCTAAGCTACCTCCATGCAGACAGCAAAGACTATGATCAGACTGGGCGGATGCCCAGACTGATTTGAGTCTGCGCTGGGCGCACAACCATTTTGTTGGTTTTCTCGTGTTGCGGATCATATGATTTTGGGGTGTTTACACGGTGCACGTGAAACATGTGTCATCAACACGTGTCACCATGTAAACCCACCTTAAAGGCCTAGATTCTGTTACCACCAGCAAAGGATTAAACTACTGTTTAGGTCTGTAAATGGGCAGGGCCACTGTCTTACTAATAAGTTTAGTCCCAATCAGTTGTCTTATTGATAAAAATTAATCCCAGTCAGCTGTCAATTATTTCACAGGTAAATACTTCTTCATCAGCCACATCCATTCAGAACAAGTATTAGAATTGTATGATTTGGTTGGTTGATTTGATGCTTAACGTCCACGGTAAACAACTAAGGTCATGTCGGGACGGTCAGTTAACCTAACCACACTATTCCTGGGCAGGCTTAGACCTCCTAAGCGGTTAACCAGTACTAAGTGCACATACTTTCGCCAGTAACTGACAACTACCCTTCTTGAATCAGCGGAAGGAGAAACGAAAGTATGTGGCCAGACCGGGATTCGAACCCAGGACCTCTGACTTACGAGTCAGGTGCCCTACCGATTGCGCTACGCGGCCCGGCTAGCTTTGTATGACCTATTGGAGATGTTTAATCTTAAGTGTCTACAAAAATGTTGAGACAAGCCACCTTTTACTGCCTTTTATAGTCCACCTAGGCCTATAAGAGCTACCAACGTAGAGAAAGATTGCCAAGAAAACAGTTGTGTTCTTATGCAGTTATCTGCCTGGTAAAAATGAACGAAACCGTGGCTATATAATTGTGCATCTTCAACAAAGAAAGAAATGACCCGCGACACGACAAAACCCACCTTAAAGGCCTAGATTCTGTACCCATCGCCAAAGGATTAAACTACTGTTTAGGTCTGCAAATGGGCAGGACCACTGTCTTACAGATAAAATTAGCCCCAATCAGTTGTCTAGTTGATAAAAATTAATCCCAGTCAGCTGTCAATTATTTCACAGGTAAATTCTTCTTCATCAGCCACATCCAGTCAGATCAAGTATTGGAATTGTATGACCTATTGGAGATGTTTACTCTTAGGTGTCTACAAAAATGTTGAGACAAGCCACCTTTTACTGCCTTTTATAGTCCACCTAGGCCTATAAGAGCTACCAACGTAGAGAAAGGTTGTCAAGAAAACAGTTGTGTTCTTATGCGGTTATCTGCCTAGTAAAAATGAACAAAACCGTGGCTCTATAATTGTGCATCTTAAACAAAGAAAGAAATGAGCCGCGACACGACAAAACCAACGATGTGGTTGTGCGACCAGCGCAGACTCAGATCAGCCTGGGCATCCGTCCAGTCTGATCAGAGTCTTCGCTGTCCGCATGGAGGTAGCTTGGACCCTTAGCTACCGTTTAGCACTTTAATAAGGAGTCTGACAAACTCGGCGGATGCCCAGACTGATCTAAGTCTGCGCTAGGCGCACAACCACATTGTTGGTTTTGTAGTGTCGCGGCTCAAATGAACAAAAGCCGTGACAGCCTACTCTCCTTCTAGTTTATTACGCACTTGAGATAACAATGAATTTCATTTTACTGAGGTAAATCGAAGTGTAAACAACATTGGGTCGCGTTCAAAGTGAATGAGCCCCAAAGGGGTTCATATAAACTTTGCTAGTGACCAAATGTAGTTTAAACTTCGATAAACATCAGAAGAATAAATTCATAGCTTATATTTACAGTCGATTCAATCAAAACCTTGAAGAAAAATCTTATATAAGCGGTAATATGGTAAAACATTTATACGCATTTTTTTCTGCAAACAGCGTCAATGACGATATGATCTCGCTGACGTCCAATCAGATTGAAGGGAGCCATGGTTCATTTTGACGTCATTTGAAGTCACGTGACTTCGCATGGCTCAGTGTAATTCCAATGGTTTCCTACTGGTCTTTCCAGTAAATACACCAAGGATGTAAATATTTATCAATACATGTATCAAAGAAGATTATAAACAACTAAAACGGCAAAGAGTATGTAGATATAGCGTGCTCTTGTGAGACCAAAAAGGCTCCTTTGTGACATAACGGCAAAGTACTTATCAATACAAACCTGCACACTGCTAGTGTTTGAAACTGTTTCATTAAGGCTGAAAAACGACATAAAATTGTGTATGTCCTCCCTGAATGTCAAGCGCTTCAGTTCATGATACTGCAACTCTATATGTGGACAGTCTTTCATAGCTGTAACCCTAACTTCAGCATCATATACTTCCGGTCCCTCTGAGAGGAGAGTTCGCAGACACCGATTAGGGGAGAGTCGGATAACTTCGGACATGTGGGGAAATTCGGACACTGACATTGTTTCCTTTATATGTCAGTTCTTTGGAATTAAAACAAAATATACCGGGCAAACAGTGAAAATCCTGATGAGACGGCTCATTATGAGCCGTCTCATCTGGATTTTCACTGTTTGCAATGGTATGTCCGAATTTACCCGCCTGTCCGAAGTTACCCGACTCTCCCCTATCTCTTTCAATAAGAGAATCTGATTCGTTCATTAAAGTCTTGTAGGGTCTTAGTTCGAATCTCAGAAGTACTTTGATGATTTTTCTCCCTTCTGTTTCAATCTGAATTTCTTGCATATTGAGTTTCTGTGCCTGGTCAACGACGAATTCAAAAGGGCAGTCGTAATTTGTTTTCAAATAAGTCCAAAATATAAATTTTGAAACAGTCTGATTTCCCTGCACCGTTCTCAAATTATACAAGCAATCATGACAATCGGACCTCTCAAAACCGAGGCGCTCGTAAATTTCGTCATAAATTAAGTTTCCAATACTCGTTAAGCTGTCTCCGAAGTCTGTAGATTGTGTGGTGTCGTCCAAAGTGATTTCAAAGTAATAAGCTACATTAAGACTTATACTTTTTATCTGAAGCGCCACCTGTGTACATGTTCCATGGACGGCTGTGCTTCCAATTCGACAGCGGACTACACGACAGTAGTTCTGAAAGATAATAACGACATACATGTACATTACTGGGTTATCTACCTTAGCGATTATAGACAAAAACAATAAATCTATTGCAAAATGGAGGAACCGTATACAGTTAGGGGAAGTAGGTATTACCAATAGAGATTCATCTTTTAATTATTTCTCTATACAAACAATTCAGCAAATGGACAGTACTTGCAAAGAAAGAAATCTTTAGCGTTATTAACTTGATTCTGAAAGTTTTTGTTACTGCTACACTGTAAACAAATCCGTAGATTTTACAGTAGAACTACTGGAAACCAGCTGCCAGTCCATTTCCCGTTATTTTTACGGGAGTTTGCCTGTAAGACATTTTCGGAAATCACGATATGGTAGTGTTATGTTAACTGGCCGCACACGAAAATAACTTTATAGTGTTGAAGGGCTATTCGACTAAACCAACACCTGCTATAATCTATCCTACTGTGCATGATGGTTCCTGCAATTTTTATAGGCACCCGTAAAAATAACGAGAAAAGAACTTGCGGCTGGTGTCCAGCTATTCTACCGTAAAATCTGCGGATGAAACATACGATCATGGAATGTTTACACGATGACACATGTTGCGGTTTTTTTACAGTGTAGTGGTCCATGTCAATCGATGCCCAAGTAGCTCAAGGCAAGGCAATGAACATGTCTTTCTTCAGATTTAATTAAATCTGAAGTTACTGTCTATCCCAGTATATAAACTTGAAGCTCAACCGAAAGAGCATGGTGAAGTCTGAGGCTCAACTAAGCTCCGATGAGATCAGCCATCTTTAATTGAGACACAAAGCGGCTAAAGCTGAGCTCTGAAGGAGCTCGAGTGAGCCTTCTCAAGTGCCTCATTTTAACCTCAGCTTTGCCTAAGTTGAGATTTGACTGAATTTTGTTGAGGCTAAGTTTTATGTTTTTGTATGGATCTATTAACTATGAATCCATTTGTATTTCTCTCTCCCTCTCTTGAAGACGGCCCGACGTAGACTGATATAGATATTAGACTGATATCTTGTCTTAGTCGGGGTGCCAAGGCGAAAACCCGAAAAAATAGTCCGCACAAATGTTTGATGCAGATTCTTATTATTTAGGATGTCCTTAACCAGAAACAAAATGATGCCACCTTGGCATCCTTGGGGAAATTAAAATATTCAAGATGGCGTCCAAGATGGCTGCCAAGGGATAAAATTCATAATATCTTCTTAGATATAAGGGCTAGAAACATACTTTTGGTGGCTACTTATAGGTTTTTGAGGTCGAGGAATCGATTAAGCTTGTTAAAAATTAATTCAGACAAATCAGTTACAAAATGGCGGACAAGATGGCCGCCAAAACATAAAAATCTCTATATCTTCTTTAGTATACGGTCTAGAAACATAATTTTGGTGTCTACATATGGGTTTTTGGGGCCAAGGAATTGGTTTAACATGTTAAAATTGACTTAAAAGCAAACCGGTTACACAAAATGGCGGACAAGATGGCAGACAAAGCAAGCGCTAATTGTCGGAGAAAAACACTTTCCGATAGTAGAATTCTGGTTTGTGTATTAGAAACCCGGATTTTGCATGTATAAGATTGATAAATATAAAAATGAAGTTATGAAAGTCCCATTCTAACAGTGTTTTAACAAGAGGGCCAAGATGGTTAACAAGAACCTAGTGCAGGCAAGGGCAGATAACCCGTTGACAAAGTTTTAGTCATTACAGAAAGCTATTGTTACGAGTAACAATCTAAAGGTTACAAGAAATGTGTTATATTCTATTATCTGCTTTACTTTCTTCAATTAAAATTCATGTTAAGAAACTCTGATATATTTGTTGGTTGCTTGCGTCGTTTAAAATTACAGCTCATGGTCGGCAATCAATGAGTGGTGTGAGTGTCGGAGGTTCGTGCCATGGCACAGCCAGATTTTTAGCATCTGGGCGGTATGGAAAATTTACAAAATATTTGTTGGTTGCTTGCGTCCAAAATTATAGCTCATGGTCGGCACTAGTGGTGTGAGTGTCGCAGGTTCGTGCCATGCCACAGTCAGATTTTTAGCATCTGGTCGGTATGGAAAATTTACAAGTCAGAAAAGATCATACTTACTTCAAAGCAGTAACAAATTTTGTAAACAGCTTTTGATTTTTTTGTGTCTTACCAATTCTTTCAAGTATAAAGGAGATAGTACTACCCATGATTATAGACAGTTGACTACAAATCGTATATGCATATTTGAAATGTTTTAGCTTCAAAAGTGCATAATTGTCATGCCAGTTTGTGCAAGTATTCTTACCTGACTAAATCTTCCGAGCAATGCTACGGGAAAGTTAATAGCATAAACTGACTTCATAGACCGAGCAATGCTACGGGAAAGTTAATATCATAAACTGGCTTCATAGACCCGTCAGCTTAGATCACCATAACATTCAAACAGATTCTTCTCCAAAGCTGCTAGGCCAATCAAAATCACGTTTTGAGTTACTAGAGTAGTTGGCTTAAGTACAGAAACAGGGGGTATGAATCCTGACAACAACTGAAAAAGGCTATCTGTCGACTTAGCAAAAAATATGTACTCGTACCGGACTAGAATCAAGGATGGTCAAAAGGATAGATTTAGCCCGACCTTTCATAAAAGCGCTATGCCAAAGACACAGTGATAATCTAACAACCCATTGCTCCAACGGCGCAAAGGCTACTGGGATAATTTGATATATAGCTATACTTCCATTTGTTTGAGAGAACGAAAATTGGTATGAATGCTTGCGACCCAAGATGTCACCGTTTCATCTAAAAGTCCTCTTCTCCTGAACCACTGAAGTACACATAAGTTGGTATTTTCATGTAATATTTCACACCCCTCAAAAGTTTTAAATATGTAAACGTTGGGTCACGTATGCCCCCCCCCCCAAACTCGGGGCACGTACTTTATAGAAACTGAACAAATGACTTTGCATTTGGCAAAGAAAAGGTAGATCTACAAGTAGAGTTAGAACCATCTCTAAAAGGGATTTTCCAAAACTACGATACAGATTCCTGGCAGATTAAAACTGTGTCGCCAAAAGTTGTTTATTTCCGCTTCTAGCCCATACGCTAACTAACCATATGCTATAAGCGTAACACTGAGGTGATGTCAGCATAAAATCAAAGAGCTGAAAGTGATTTTTCTTAAGCTCCTGACAAAAGATCAAAGTAAAGATATTCTTATCTGTTACGACTGGAATTTTATCCTTCTTGGTTATTTACCCCTACTTAAAGGCTAATATACAGAAAAAGAAGTAAATCTATAAAGTCAGGGGACAAAAGGATTTTTCTTATAAAACTTAAATTCAGCTAAACAATCAAAGTAAAAAAAAAACTTTGTGCCAAGATCAAAATTTTGCCCCACTGCTTGGCCATTCGGGGTTCTTCTGGTGCTTTTCTTTTGCTCCAGGATTTCATCCGTGTTGTTTCAGAGGGATCTCCAGGTGTCGCAATAGTCAACATTTTTGATTCATCACAGGTTTTATCCGTGATTGATTTGCTATCTGTGATGATTCGTTGATAAGTTGGGTACCCTTCATGCAGACCAAATGTTACCTAAATGTTTTGAACGACTGCAGAAGCAGAAGGCATGGGTTTGGACCGAGTAAAACTTGTTAACTTCCCTTTTGGTTCCTCAATGTTACGTGTTCTTGTGTCCGCCTGTCTGTGGTCTTCTAGCAATATGGTTACCTTATAGCTGCCCAGTTTGCTTTCTGTTCTGTCCTATTTGAAACACTGATAAAATAGATAAAATAAATGTTAGTGTTGTTTTCAATTGGGGTAACTGAATGTCTGAGAGAGGGCTGTTCATTCGATTTACTGTGCTTGTCTTTCGCGAATATTTGTCATTTTTGTATTTTGGTTTTGAGGGAACGTGGGGTCTAATTGTATTAGTTCTTGATCTCTGTCTATCATTTTACTTTACCAAAAAGTACATGCATGGAATTATGAACATAAAAAAACCCATTAAAAACGACATTCATAAAATAACAATGAATCACCAAGATGTCAATGTCTTTCTGTTGCGACTGAAATTTTCTAAACGGGCTGTCTGCCCATACCTGGACTGGGCTCTTATGGATCATCATGGTCTCCTTGGTAGTGACACTATCAGATTCAAAATGAGATCTTTATGACTTCGTCTTTTTAAAAAATTCATGGATTTTATAATTTCAAAATTCCGGCTTAAAATTTTTTCTAAAGCCTGAATTCTGCTATCAAAAAGTGCATTTCTTAAGACATTCAGCTCCGTAATCGATGCTTCGTCCGCCATTTTGTGTAAGTCGGTGCCTTAAAGTAAATTCTAACATGCTTAATGAATTCCTTGACCCCGAAAACCTATATGCAGATACCAAAATCATGTTTCTAGCCCGTATACTAAAGAAGATATGGAGATTTTTATGCTTTGGCGGCCATCTTGTCCGCCATTTTGTAACTGATTGTCTGAAATAATTTTTGACATTCTTAATCGATTCTTCGACCTCGAAAACCTATATGTAGTCACCAAAAGTATGTTTCTAGCCTACATACTTTAGAAGATATTGAGGATTTTATCCCTTGGAAGCCATCTTGGACGCCATCTTGAATATTTTAATTTCCCCAATGATGCCAAGGTGGCATCATTCAGTTTCTGTGTACGGACATATTGGTGAACACATTTGTGCAAAAACATTTTGTGCGGACTATTTTTTTGGGTTGGACCCAAAATCTCCATTTGGCAACCAGACTATCTCAAAGTGCCTCAAAGCAAGCAACGGACCAACTAGCTTTTTGGCGCTATAAGGGTTCATAGTTAATATATCTTGTTTCTTTTATTTTTCCCCAGTTTCTATTCGTACGTAGTTACTGATATCTCTTTGTTCCTTATTCGTGCACTGCAAAAATTTCCGTAGATTTTACGATAGAATACCTGGCAACCAGCTGTCAGTCCATTTCCCGTTATTTTACAAGGCGCCAGCCTGTAGAACATTTTTAAATCTCTATATCTGGTAGAGTTATGTTAACTGAAGGGCTATATGACCAAAACAATACCTGCCTTATTCTACCTTGCTCTGCGTGAAGATTCCGCCAATGCTTACGGGCGCCCATAAAAACAACGGCAAACGGACTGGCAGCTGGTTACCAGGTATTTTACCGTAAAATCTACGGAAATTTTTACACGATGCTGCTGTAAAATGTAATACGAATAAGGAACAACAAATTAGTAAATAACTAGAAAATTGTGTCTGTAAGACACTAATGATGCCCCCGTGCAGCGCCTGTCACATGATATGTATATCCATAAAGCACCTACAAAGAATCCTTTGAAAACATAACCTGCCATGAAAAAAACTGCCCAAAATGACTAAGTTAAAAAGGCTGTGATTCTGTCAAAATTCATTCTAGACCTATCAATATGCCTCATCATATCTTCAAATATGTCCACCATATGTAGACAAGGTTTGAAAAAGATCCATTGAAAACTGTGGAGCAAGTTGATAACAGAAAATCCATACCCTACAATGCAAAATTTCCCTAGAATGACTAAGTTCAAAAGGCCATAATTCTGTCAAAATTAATTCTAGTGCCATCAAAAACCCACATGCACATCTTCAATACATTCACAGCATGCATGCAAAGTTTGAAAAAGATCCATTGAAAACTGTGAAAGGAGTTGATTACACAAACTCTATACCCTACAATGCAAAAATTTGCCTAACATGACTAAGATCAAAAGGCCGTAATTCTTCCAAAATTAATTATAGGTCCAACAAAAATCCACATGCACATCTTCAATATGTCCACAACATGTATGCAAGGTTTGAAAAAGATCCATTGAAAACTGTGGGAGGAGTTGATTACACAAACTCTATACCCTACAATGCAAAAATTTGCCTAAAATGACTAAGTTCAAAAGGCCGTAATTCTGTAAAAATTAATTTTAGGTCCAACAAAAATCCACATGCACATCTTCAATATGTCCATAACATGTATGCAAGGTTTGAAAAAGATCCGTTGAAAACTGTGGGAGGAGTTGATTACACAAACTCTATACCCTACAATGCAAAAATTTGCCTAAAATGACTAAGTTCAAAAGGCCGTAATTCTGTCAAAATTAATTCTAGGTCCAACAAAAATCCACATGCACATCTTCAATATGTCCCCAACATGTATGCAAAGTTTGAAACAGATCCATTGAAAACTGTGGGAGAAGTTGATTACACAAACTCTATACCATAAACCGTGACGAACAGACAGACGGACGGACAGACGGACAGACAGACAGGGGCAAATCTTAATGCCCCCTGACTATCGTCACGGGGGCATAAAAAGGGACTCGATAACAGAAATTAGGAAGAATTAACATGAAACAAATACCTGCAACTTACTAACGGAAAATAGAAAAAAGAACCAAGAAACAGTAATCTCATACAAATCTGGCTTTCAACACAAGCAACGAAGGTAATGTACATGCCAACGAAAATTTCCGACCGTAAAACTTGATTTGTTCCATATACTACTGAATCTAAATTCGAGTTTTCATTCTTACGGACCCGACAGTTTGTTAGAAATCAAAGTAAGACCAGTTTTTCGAACGATTGCCGCCTAGTATAAATACAATGTACAGTGCAAAATAAAAGTTTCTTCACCAATACGTTGTCATGGTCGTTGTAATCATGGTCGTTTTACAACGACCATAACAACGAATAGGTGAAGTAACTTTATTTTTGCACTGTATTTTTACCAGACACCGTAAAAATAAACTGTAGATTTTACGGTAAAATAACCGGCAACCAGCTGCCAGTCATTTTACCGTTATTTTTACGGGCGCTCGTAAAAATTGCAGGAATCATGAAGCAGAGTGGGACAGAATAGAGCAGGTGTATTTTTGGTCAGATAGCCCCTAAACAATACAAAATTATTTTCGAGTGCGGTCAGTTAACATAAAACCTCCATTTCGTGATTTCCAAAAATGTCTTACAGGCAAACGCCCGTAAAAATAACGGGAGAAGGACTGGCAGCTGGTTTCCAGCTATTCTACCGTAAAATCAACAGTTTTTTTTTTACAGTGTAAGAACAATAACTTGAAATTAAATTAAGTAGTATCCGGAAAAAGTCGAGTTTTATTGTCCGAAATTTCTATTGGCATGTTCGTTACCTTCGTTGCCTGTGTTGAATGCCAGACTAGTGATGAAATCTTCGTTGCCTGTGTTGAATGCCAGACTAGTGATGAAATAAGGAGATAATAACTACGAAGTACATGTAATAACACAAATGAAGAACAAGGGAACAGGAACGAGGAGTAGGAAACCAAAAACAGGAACTATGAAGCTGGAACCAGGAATCAGCTAACAGGAACAAAATATCTGCGGTATCGTAATTTCAAAGTTTAATGAATATGACTCATTGGTATAGATTGATTTTGGCGTTCATGATATACCTATGCAGTTCAAAATGAATTATAAATTTCTTTACCTCTCTATCAAATTATACATGATGAGATTTATTAGAATCGCCTCAGTGAGGCGATTCTAATAAATGCCTTTATGTATAATATAATGGAAAAAATATGATAGAAAATATCTCAGATACTCATCAGAAAATCCTCTATATCTGAGCCCTCTTGTAAATGTACTAAACTTCAAATATTGGCGGAATCATATTTTAGCGCTCTTTACCTTAATCGCCAATATCGCCAAAAATCAGTAACCGCTGAATAGAAGTGCTTTACAGTCAGCCAGATACAAAACTGTACTTACCAGCCAAGTGTCAAATATTTCATCAAATCTACAATTCGACGTTTGAGATGATCCATCAACAGCCATACGCACTTCATCATAATTCACCAGAACGCTGAATGTGGCCTTAATCACTCTTTCACCATCGATTGGACATAAAGGATTTATGTCTATGCCCTCATAATTGTTACAAGCGTTACAAAACACATTTTTTCCCACTTCATGGCCTTTTGGATGTTTCACTGGCCAATCAACTTCTTCACAGAGAAAGTCAAGAAGTCCGTCGTACTCTTGCCAGCTTTCGCTCTCGTTGCAATGATTGTAGTCTGTATCCTCGTAACAGGTATATTTATTTGCTAAATGAGTAAGGTCTTCTGATGGTACATTTATTATGTCGCAGGAGTCTGACATTAGAATATCAGATATATCCTCAAAAGATTCAGTAAGAACAGTCTTGCAGTTGGTTTTAATAAGCCACGGTACGTAGTTTGTCACATCATTGCAAACGGCACAATGCCAGTTTTGAAAGATCCTTCCAGTGGCATTTTCTGAAACCCATATGAAATCGTTCACAGATGAGAAATTTCCTTCGCATCTGATGACATGATCTTGGTTGCCGTCGACATATTTACACTTATCCACGACGTTGTATGTTCTGGAGGACATATGTACATGAATCATACCTTGGTTTCGTTTTACAAGGGATTCCTTACACGTGGCATCATACGAAATGGTAGTTGTCCAGTTTCTGTCACCAATATCCGGGCAACAGTTGCCCCACTGCCAGCAGTCGTCATCACATGAACACTGTGTACAGCATGGTTCATAACGGTGGCCTGCCTCACGTTCAGATTCAATATATTCTCGATATGTGCTTTGTGAACAAAATCTGACGTACGGACAAAGCATCGAAGAGACCTCATAAATCGCTTCTTGCGTGACGTTGACATAACTTTTACACGAAGGGGTACATGTAAGAATTGCCAAGAGGAGGACTGTACTTCTAAGAAGCATACTTGTTTGGTTCTGAAAGAGAATTCAGATAAGTCTGTCCTTAAAAAGAATGGTTGCTGTGCTCATTCTCAAACTTTTCAAGTGTGTAGGTGGTGGGTAAATTGGACCTTTTAACATGCATCTGACGCAAGTTCCGCCTGATAACTGGGGTATGATAACATAATCTGATATCATGTCACTTAGCAATGCGCTTCCGCAGTGATTGTAGAAGCGATATTTGAAGACGATTGGTTACATACTGGCGTTAGTTGTGATAATAACGTTCGATTGGTTAAAGACGTTACCAACCTACCCGACGTCAGCAAGTTCGAACATACTGCGTTTCTTTTCTTTTGTTTGAGGCTCTTAAAGCCTGCGTTAATATTTTCAAATGATGCATGATAAATAGAAAACCATGTAAGTGTTCTCTGATATCAAGTTTATCAGGCTCGACCAGAAACATGTCGGACTGGCTTGGCAAGCCTCGCCATTCTTACGCTGTTTCGGCTGGTCCCGCTTGATAAACTTGCTATCAAAAAAATCACTTACATAGTTTTCTCTAGTTTAACTGAAAGATAATGCTGGTAGCGGGTAAAATGCATCTGAAAAACTCATTTACTTCCAAGTAAGACCACAACGTTAAAGGTATACGCCCTGATATGTTGCTATCAAATTTCAAATTTCTCACGAAAGATCGTATCAAAGACATAAAATTGATTTATAGTAAAAGTGCTTTTATCTACTATAATTTGTGCCGGTCACTGGAAGTTGGAGAATTTAAGAAAATATATAAAAACGCGGGAATAGCGGGTCGTCATTCCCGCCAAAAACGAATACTGGATACGCCCAGTAATCATGGTTAAGCAGGGAAAAGCTATATCATAAATAATTTTAAGCCCTGTCTTTAATCAACATCGGACAGTTATTGGCTTAAAAGATCTCACGTGCACGGATTAGAGATTAATGCTATTGTAAGGTTATTTACTCCACTGTTCATAAAATGTAAAGCGTGCTTGCAGAAACGCCTTTTATTACCATGTGGGAGTCAATCAATTTATGACGAAAAAATGTTCATGAATATTCAAGAAGGGATTCGCAATGATGTATCGTCTCTGCCTCCGTACCAAAGACTTTTTGGATGAAGATTTTTTTGCACAATTCTTAATTGTGTGGCATACAACCAATCCGTTTAATTCTTTTGTGGTTATTTCATAATGAAATACGAGGGAGTATACCTTTAAAACAACATTGTATCAATGTAATACGACGACTTGCTAAAGCGTTGTATTGAAAAGTATTAATCTTAGGGATACCCCGCCAACTTTTGTGGCTTCCTGTTCCGCGGGTGACAAAATCCTTTCAAAAACGGTTTTGCTCTTTAAAGTTACCCCGATAACTCAGTCGGTAGCGAGGCTTGTCTCAAGCTACATACCTCGGCCGAGCAGGCTCAAATCTATTTTTAGGTTATAAGACGGAGTTTTCCCCTTCCGCAACAATCTCACAGACTTAAAGATCCGTTTGGGATTGTTTTGGAAGAGATAACCCAAATTTACAGCTGAATTATACAATACTGATTTACCTATATGCAGTAATTTTGGAAGAGTAAGCTCCCGCCTTATAATCAAATAAATACTATTACTCTAGGAGCCAAAATCGCCTATCTTGCCAAAATAAGGGTCGGAGGTGGCACCCTCTGCTATACTTAGTTTGAATGTATTTTTGAATAGTCTGAACCTTCAGAAACTAGGTTTGATTGTTCTGCTCGCCAAATGTTATTGTCAAAATAGTTAAATTAAGCGATGGATATGACTACCTATAGTGGAGGAAATATGATTCCATAAGTGGCATAGAAAAGAGAGATAGTGGTCCACGTGGTGTAACATTAGTTTTTATTTATCAAAATGATTGTCCTGATCTGTAGTGATCAGATTCAGCGTTTGCCACCTTGGCAAACCTTGTATAACTGTGTAATGGGCAGTAATATACGTTACCTTATTCAATTTTAAGTATATAAAATAAGAATCGATGAAAAATATGCTGTAACGATTCAACTGTATCAAATGTCAATATTTTCTGTAAGAATAGCTAATATGCCATAAATTAAGCTACACAGAAAACAATTAAGAACCTCGGGTCTGTTATATTCGTTATAACAATTCCTGTACCCCTTGAAAATTTAAAACATAATTTAAGTATTTTCTTTTTGTTTTCTATTTTTACAAAGACTGTGATTAAATGACCCCAGTATTGATTTTCAATTTGTCTAACTGACCCTTTTCAATAGCTTTCTAACAAATAAATTTGAGAGCCGTAGTTTTTATACTTGGTCAACCGTATACTGTTGAACAAAGGCACATCTATTGATTGTTAGTGGCTTCAAAGTCATTTTTCACGCAATTGTTTGACAAAATATAGCTAATAAGCTATTCAAAACTAAAAAAAATTGACCTGTTTCATTAAGATTATACTAAACATGATACAACACAACATTTAAAATCAGTTTTGACCTTACAACACATGTCTTCAGCAAAGTAACGTAATTATGAGATTAACATTTTCGCGTAAAAAGACTATCATTCACCCAAGAATACACCCTTTTGAAACTACGCCTGTTAAACAACACAGCTGTGCTGAATATATTATATTTATCAAAATATTTAATTTTTGCATTGTTTAGTCGCCTACTCGGGCAGCAAACAGTGTTGTTTACATGACAAGATAAATTGAAATTGCCCCCCCCCCCACCCTCCCTCCTCAAAAAAATAAATAAAATGAATAAATAAATGAACTAAAAATGAAACGCTCGTGAATAAATCTGTACATGGAAAAGTACTAATCATTAATTTCTTAATGATTTTTAAGAATGACACAATACAAACTAAGTTTTAATAAATTACTTTTTGAACTCAGAAAGGTAACATTTGTAACTTTTATTTGAATGAGATTAAATGTTGCAAATGCCAAATACGCCAAGGCCTTATTAGTTTGAGTTTTTTACATGCATGTGAAATCTGTTTAAACCGACCGTATGTAATTTATCAGTGATATTTCCAAGGCGGTCCATTCATTGTGATGTATCGATGTTACAGTTTGTGTAGTCCACTTTTATATTGTCTTCTAAACACTGGTTTATTTTGTCTGTTAATTCACCATTATCCTGTTGAAAGTAGATGTTTTGTGTGCCTGGTTATGTTGGTGAAAGGCTAGCTCGGAGGTTATCAGCATGGAAAGGGCTGCATGTTTATTTTGCTACTTCTAGTAGTATTTGAGTACTTGTCTTTTTACTTCATATTAATATTTCTAGTTTGTGTCATGGAAGGGTTGTGACACCGACTGAACAACATTCCTGATCGCTGCCCGTTTACACTAATTTATTTGTTTGGACCTTTTCTTTTAAAAGCAATATTAAAACCATTGTTAAAATTATTTTGGCCGTTTAGCATATATCTAAACCAAAGTAACGTATGTAACGGGTTAAAAAGTAAGTGTTATTTTTTCTCAACTGCGGCTAGTGTAAGGTGCCATGTGTCTACGGCAAAATGCTTCCCTGTACTTCATTTAATTGAAAACAATATGTGTTTTTGGTCGTAAGGGATCTTTTGGGCTCATTCTGAGTCAGTTTTGAAAAAAAAAAAAAAAAAAAAAAAAGAATTCAGCCGAAGCTGGTGCTAGGGGGCATTGGCAGCATTATAACATTTTATTCCCAGACCCCGCGGTTGATGACTTTGTTACCTGTGATGCATTCCTTGCTCCCAGAGAATCCTCATTCAGAATTTAGTTAAACTCCTATCGTTTCAAGAATTTTAGGTGAATGGTTACAATTTTACGCTGAAATAACTGCCACGTTTACTTTTCCTTCCCTTCTTAACGGGAGTAAACTGTTAAAAGAAAAAAATTGCTTCTTTACTAGAAAAGTGTTTCTGTTAAAAGTAAACATTATTTTAAGCAGGTTAAATAAGCCACAGAAGCAAATAGAAGGTCGAAAATATTGTTTCCGTTCTAACAAACTGCAGTAAAACATTGAGATGTGTCCATTAACATTAATAAAGTTTACATATTTCCATTTGGAGATCATTTAGAAATAAGGAACACACGTGAGAAAGAACATGGCAGATTCCTGGCAAGTGCACACGATATTGTCAGGGCACGGGCGATATGATTATGACATTATCAAATGATGTTATATTAATAGAGTCAATAATAATTCACTTACTTTTTCATTTGTATAATAATAAAAATGTAACGAATACAACATTTAAATGCAAACGAGTTGTCAGATAAGGTATTATTGTGTTTATTGTGGTATATTCTGTTTGCAAATTCAATAAGATGAAGCATGGAAGGCTCCTCAATTCTCGGAACGAACCCTTTTATTGTTAAGAAGTTGGCTTGTCTACCATCATCTAGCAATATGGTCACCTGAATAGCTGCCCATTTAGCTTTCTGTTTTGTTTTGTAATATAAAATATATAATAGGTAAAAATATATGTTCTGGCTGTTTTCAGTTGGGGTTGCTGAATGACCACCTGTTTGAGGAAAAGCTGTTCATTCAATTTACCGTGCAAGTCTTTCGTGAACTTTTTGTCAATTTGTGTGTGTGCTTCTTTCCCTTTGGTTTAAGGGCGGGATGTGGGATCAGATTGTATTAATTCCTGATCATTGCCTATCATTTACTTTTCATATTATTGCTCGGGTTACCAGGTGCAGAAAATAGCCGGTTTTAAGCAAAACATCTTAAACAGGCATAATACCAATGCAAATTAGGCACTTAATAGAACCTTTACGTGCACTTATGCTACTGTTACACGTTTTGCTTGTAACAATTGCAATTTGAAGCAATATGAAATGGGTACGTCAAATATTCAAATCTCTTCATTATACTTCTGTAATGTTAACTTTTAGAAGCCTTATTCTTTCTTTCAACATTTGAAGATTACTTCAGGACGTGTTAATTCTGCTACAGGTTACTCAAGCATAAATATTTAAAAAAATCTTAACAGAAAATGGGTAATCTGATAACTCTTTTATTGTTGAATGTTGTATACGTTACCACTTGTTACTACCAAACCAGGAGTTTAAATATGCGATTTTTCATTGACTTGATTCAAAAGTCATTTTCATAATGAACTGAAAGTAATGACAATATGCTGTAACCATATTACCCATGGCTGGACAATATCATCTGCACTTTCAAGAATAGAATCAATGAAATCAAATCTGCTTTGTTCTTTATCGCATGTGGTCTTCGCTTTCAGATTACCTTCAAGCATGTCCTGAAAGTCTGGTGGAATGATAAAAGCTTAACTTAATTCCAAAAAGGAAGGTTCTCTGGAAGCAAGTTATGCATCAGAGAAAACACTACATGTACATTAATATCGGTTTAGCTGAATGTGTGTTCGGTAATGTAATGTTGCTACACTGCCAATGTCCTCTAGCAACAGCTGGAGGTATGTTCCTTTTTTCAAACTGATTCAAAATGAGCCCAAATGATCGTAAACATGATTTTCATCATGATGAAGTAAGAGAGAGAGAGCCACATGTCACTTTACACTTGTGACAATAGAGTAGAATAACTCTTACTTTCGAACCTGTTATATACGTTACTTTGGTGTAAATAAATACGATAAGGGAAAATATTTTTTATTACTCTTCGATTTTATATAAAGTTTCTATAGGAAAGGGTCAGAACAGATAAAACAGTGAAAAAGGCAACGTTTAGGAATTGATTATATTCGTGCAACAACCAACCCACAATACAAAACTGGAAATAGTAAAGGTAAAGTTATAAGACAAGTAGTAAGACATTACTATGGGGTAGTAAAATAAACTTGCAGCCCAAAGTCTGTGTAGATTTATTATAACTGAATACCTGCAGACCACAATTACATGTAAGTATTATTAGGGCAAAGAGTAGGCGTTTGTTTACATGTTTCATTTAAATATTATATTTCTTTGGACCTTTTTCTGCATGGGGTAGCATGAATGATTGTATATTCACAATACCTTACCAATCACTTTTGAGTGCGGAACATATTTGGTTAGATTCTTGGACATTTAAATCTACCACTATGCCATTTAATGGACGAAATAATTGAGGGTTATCTCATTGAACAATTTAGCCTACCAGTTTCGCAAGTGGGTGGGGTAAATTCATTTAGAAAAATGCTCAAAAAATAAAGCGGAAAGTCGTTTTGATGCATTATGGCTCTAATTAGTAACACCTGTATTGAAACGATATCTCTAGAGCAGGAAAAGAATGACATTGCTGCAAAACATGACTTCCGCTGAAGTGCAACAATGTAACAATAAATGCCTCAATGGTGTTGATTTCAGCCATAGGGTACCAAGGAACACATGTGCATTAAAGCATCATGACAATAAAATTTTGAGAGCAGAACAATCAAACCTCCTTTCAGAAGGTTATGTCTAATAGAAAATGTAGTCAAACCAAGGATAGCAGAGGGTGCCACCTCTTTCAATTTTTAGCTGACTTGGCTCCTAGAGTACTCTAGGAGCCAAAATCGCCTATCTTGCCAAAATAAGGGTCGGAGGTGGCACCCTCTGCTATACTTAGTTTGAATGTATTTTTGAATAGTCTAAACCTTCAGAAACTAGGTTTGATTGTTCTGCTCGCCACATTTTATTGTCAAAATAGTCAAATTAAGCGATGGATATGACTACCTACAGTAGAGCAAATGTGATTCTATGAGTGGCATAGAAAAGAGAGATAGTGGTCCACGTGGTGTACCATTAGTTTTTATATATAAAAATAATTTTTTTGATCTGTAGTGATCAGATTCAGCGTTTGCCACCTTGGCAAACCTTGCATAACTCTGTAATGGGCAGTAACATACGTTACCTTATTAAATTTTAAGCATATGAAATAAGAATTGATGAGAAATATGCTGTAACGATTCAACTGTATCAAATGTCAATATTTTCTGTAAGAATAGCTAATATGCCATAAATTAAGCTACACAGAAAACAATTAAGAACCTCGGGTCTGTTATATTTGTTATAACAATTCACGAACCCCTTGAAAATTTAAAACATAATTTAAGTGGTTTTTTTTTGTTTTTGTTTTTTTTTACAAAGACTGTGTGATAAAATGACCCCAATA
Source organism: Ctena decussata (assembly GCA_963989385.1). Classification (NCBI taxonomy): domain Eukaryota; kingdom Metazoa; phylum Mollusca; class Bivalvia; order Lucinida; family Lucinidae; genus Ctena; species Ctena decussata. The sequence goes on from OZ022500.1 coordinate 63,077,005, forward strand.
TTGAATTTTCAATTTGTCTAACTGACTCTTTTCAATAGCTTTCTAACAAATAAATTTGAGATTCGTAGTCTTTATACTTGGTCAACCATGAACTGTTGAACAAAGGCACACCTATTCATTGTTAGTGGCTTCAAAGTCATTTTTCACGCAATTGTTTGACAAAACATAGCTAATAAGCTATTTAAAACTGAAAAATTTGACCTGTGTCATTAAGATCATACTAAACATGATACAACACAACAGTTTAAATCAGTTTTGACCTTACAACACATATCTTCAGCAAAGTAACGTAATTATCAGATTAACATGTTTGCGTAAAAAGACTATCATTCACCCAGGAATACACTCTTTCGAAACTTTGCCTATTAAACAACACAGTTGTGCTAAATATATTTATTATTTACCAAAATATTTAATTTTTGCATTGTTTAGTCGCCTACTCAGACAGCAAACAGTGTTGTTTACATGACAAGAAAAATTGAAATTGCACCCCCCCCCCCCCCCCTAAAAAAAAAATAAATAAATAAAAAAGAAGCGCTCATGAATTATTCTGTACATGCAAAAGTACTAAATCTATTTATATTCATTAATATCTAAATGATTTTTACGAATCACACAATACAAACTTAGTTTTAATAAATTACTTTTTGAACTCAGAAAGGTAACATTTGTAACTTTTATTTGAAAATACTTCTTGAGATTAAATGTTGCAAATTCCAAATATGCCAAGGCCTTATTAGTTTCAGTTATTTTTACATGCATGTGAAATCTGTTTAAACCTACCGTATGTAATTTATCAGTGATATTTCCAAGGCGGTATATTCATTGTGATGTTATGATGTTACAGTTTGTGCTGTCCACTTTTCTATTGTCTTTACAACACTGTTTATTTTGTCTTTTAATTCGTCATTATCCTGTTGAAAGTAGACGTTTTGTGTGCTTGGTTATGTTGGTGTAAGGCTAGCTTGGAGGTTATCTGCATGGAATGGGCTGCATGTTTATTTTGCTACTTCTAGTACTATTTGAGTACTAGTCTTTTTACTTTATATTACTATTTCTAGTTTGGTGTCATGGGAGGTTTGTAACACTGATTGAACCCATTCCTGATTGCTTCCCGTTTACACTAATTTATCTGTTTTGACCTTTTCTTTTAAAAACAATATTGAAACCATGGTTAAAAATATTTTGGCCGTTTAGCATATATTTAAACCAAAGTAACGTATGTAACAGGTTAAAAAGCAAGTGTTATTTTTACTCCATTGCAGCTAGTGTAAAGTGCCATGTGTCTATGGCAAAATGCTTCCCTGTACTTCATTTAATTGAAAAAATGTGTGTTTTTGGTCGTAAGGCATCAACTGGGCTCATTCAGAGTCAGTTTTAAAAGAAGAAGAAAAAAAAAGAATTCAGCCGAAGCTGGTGCTAGGGGGCATTGGCAGCATTATAACATTCTAGTCTCAGACACCGAGGTTGATGTCTTTGTTTCCTGTGATGCATTCGTTGCTCCCAGAGAATTCTCATTCAGAATTTAGTTAAGCTCCTATCGTTTCAAAAATTTTAGGTGAATGGATACAATATTACGCTGAAATAAATGCCACGTTTACCGTACCTTCCTTTCTTAATGGGAGTAAACTGTTAAAAGAAAGAATTTGCTTCTTTAGGAAAAAAGTATTTCTGTTAAAAGTAAACCTTATTTAAGAAGGTTAAATAAGCCACAGAAGCAAATAGGAGGTCGAAAATATTGTTTCCGTTCTAACAAATTGCAGTAAAACATTGAGGTGTGTCCATTAAAATTAATACAGATTTATTTCCATGACATATTTGCAGATCATTTAGAAATAAGAAACACATGTGAGAAAGAACATCGCAGATTCCTGGCAAGTGCGTATGATATTGTCTGGGCAAGGATGATATGATTATGACATTATCAAAATGATCTTATATTAATCGAGTCAATGATAATTCACTTACTTTTTCATCTGTATGATAATAAAAAGATAACGAATACAACATTTAAACGCAAAAGAGTTGTCAGATTAGGTATTATTGTGTTTAATGATATTGGTATATTCTGTTTGCAAATTCAATAAGATGAAGCATTGAAGGTTCCTCAATTCTCGGAAGGAACCCTTTTATTGTTAAGAAGTTGGCTAGTTTACTATCATCTAGTAATATTGCCACCTGAATAGCTGCCCATTTTGCTTTCTGTTTTGTTTTGTAATATAAAATATAAAGTTGGTAAAAATATATGTTCTGGCTGTTTTCAGTTGGGGCTTCTGAATGACCTCCTGTTTGAGAAAGAGCTGTTCATTCAGTTTACCGTGCATGTCTTTCGTGAACTTTTTGTCAATATGTGTGTGTGTGTGCTTCTTTCCTTTTGGTTTAAGGGCGGGATGTGGGATCTGATTGTATCAATTCCTGATCATTGCCTATCATTTGCCTCTCATATTAATGCTCGGGTTACCAGGTGCAGAAAATAACCGGTTTCAAGCAAAACATCTAAAACAGGCATAATACCAATGCAAATTAGCCACTGTGTAGAACTGTACTTATGCAACTGTTACACGTTTAGTTAGTACCAATTGCGATTTGAAGCAATGGAATGGGTACATCAAATATTCAAATCTCTTCGGAGAGTTATAGTTATACTTCTGTAAAGTTAACATTAAGAAGCCTTATGTTTTGCTTTCAACATTTGATGATTACTTCAGGATGTGTTACTTTCTGCTCCAGATTACTCAAGCATAAATATAACAAGAGCTGTCGCCTGACAGCATAGCTCGCCTGAATTGGTGCTTGCCCATCACACAGCCGGTGGTGTAGACTGCTATGAATAAAACTTCATGCAAGCATGTCCATAATGAAAACACATTTATAAACAAAAGCTATCTCAGAAATAAGTCTTAAAATAAAATCAGAATAAAAAAAATGAAATGAAATTTCAAAGTCCATGAGCTTGAGGTAAAAAAAACTGACGGGTGGGGGGTGGGGGGGGGCTATGTGGACTGCTATGCATAAAACTTCATGCAAGCATGTCCATAATGAAAACACAAAAGCTATCTCAGAAATAAGTCTTAAAATAAAATTAAAATAAAAAAAATGAAATGAAATTTCAAAGTCCATGAGCTTGAGGTAAAAAAAACTGACGGGTAGGGGGGAGAGGGAGGGGAGGGGGGGGGGGGGGGCTAGTATGTATCAAAACCCTGAACCATTATCTAACATCAGCCCAAGTATTAGTATCAACTGAGTCCATCATCGTGGCACTGTGAAATTATGTCCATATATATAGAAAACTTTAACCAAAATCTTTAAAACAAAATTCTAAGTCGATGACCTTGACTTCAAGGTCACCCAGTGGGGTAAGTATAAGGTGTTTTGTAAAAACTCAAAAAAGAGTCTAACATCAGTTCAAGTATAAACTAAATCTCTGCAAAGCATTATAAATCAGTATGCAATTACAAAACTTTAAAAAAGACACAAATTTCCTAAGTCCCTGACCTTGACATCAAGAGCGGGGTTGGGGTAGTGCTCTGTAGATCTAACTACAGTGCAAATATAAAAAGAATTCATCTCTGGGTTCAGGAGATATGTGTCTTTAAAAAACTTTAACCAAAACATCCAATCAATAAAAAGACAATATTCTAAGTCCATGACCTTGACATCAAGGTCACAGAGGGGGGTGGGGGTAGTACCTTCGAAAACTTTAGACCAATATCTAACTTTAGTGCAAGTATCAAAGGAATCCATCCATGGGTTCAGGAGATATTGGGCTTTATAAAACTTTAACCAAAACATCCAGTCCAAAAAACACCAATTTTCTAAGTCCATGACCTTGACATCAAGGTCACAGAGTGGGGTGGGGGTGGTACCCTGTTAAACCTTAGACCAATATCTAGCTACAGTGCAAGTATCAAAAGAATCCATCCATGGGTTAAGGAGATATAGGTCTTTAAAAAACTTTAACCAAAACATCCAATTCGAACGCGGACGCGGACGCCGACGCCGTGGTGACAACAATAGCTCTTCCTGAACTTTCGTTCAGGCGAGCTAAAAACTTCTTAACAGTAAAAGGGTAATCTGATAACTCTTTTATTGTTGAATGTTGTATACGTTACCATTTTTGACTACCAAACCAGGAGTTTAAATAAGTGATTTTTCATTGACTTGATTCAAAAGTCATTTTCATAATGAACTGAAAGTAATGACAATATGCCATAACCATATTACCCATGGCTGGACAATATCATCTGCACTTTCAAGAACAGGATCAATGAAACCAAATCTGCTTTGTTCTTTATCGCAGGTGGTCTTTGCTTTCAGATTATCGTCAATCATGACCTGAAAGTCTAGTGGAATGATAAAAGCTTAACTTAATTCCGAAAAGGAAGGTTCTCCGGAAGCAAACTATGCATCAGAGAAAACACTACATTAATCCCGGTTTGGCTGCGTGTGTGTTCGGTAATGTAATGTTGCTACACTGCCAATGTCCCCTAGCAACAGCTCGAGCTAAGTTCCTTTCTTCAAACTGATTCAGAATGAGCCCAAATAATCCTAAACATGATTTTCATCATGATGAAGTAGGAGAAAGAGCTTTTTCGTTCAAGCCACCAGTCTCTTTACACTTGTGGCAGTAGAGTAGAATAACTCTTACTTTTTAACCTGTTGTATACGTTACATTGGTGTAAATAAATGCGATAAGGCAAAATACTTTTATTAATCTTCGATTTCGTATAAAGTTTTTAAAGGAAAGGGTCAGAGCAGATAAAACAGTGTAAAAGGCAATGTTTAAGAATCGATTCTATCCGTGCAACAACCAACCCACGACACCAAACTGGAAATAGCACCGCAAAGGTTAAGTTATAAGACAAGTAGTAAGACGTTACTATGGGGTAGTAAAATAAACTTGCAGCCCAAAGTCTGTGTTGATGTATTATAACTGAATACCTGCAGACCACAATTACATGTAAGTATTATTAGGGCAAAGAGTAGGCGTTTGACCTAAAATGGTGTTTTACACGTTTCATTTAAATATTATATTTCTTTTGATTTTTTTTCTGCATCGGGTAGCATGAATCGTTGTATATATACACAATACCATGTCAGTCACTTTTGAGTGCGGAACATATTTTGTTAGTTTCTTGGACATTTAAATCTACCACTATGCCATTTAATGGACGAAATTATTAAGGGTTATCTTATTGAACAATTTAGCCTACCTGTTTCTCAAGTGGGTGGGGTAAATTCATATAGAAAAATGCTAAAAAAATAAAGCGGAAAGTCGTTTTGATGCATTCTGGCTCTAATTAGTAATACCTGTATTGAAACGATATCTCTAGAGCAGGAAAAGAATGGCATTGCTGCAAAATATGACTTCCGCTGAAGTTTAACAATGTAACAATACATGCCTTAATGGTGTTGATTTCAGCCATAGGGTACCAAGGAACACATGTGAATTAAAGCATCATGACAATAAAATTTTGAGAGCAGAACAATCAAACCTCCTTTCAGAAGGTTATGGCTAATAGAAAACGTAGTCAAACCAAGGATAGCAGAGGGTGCCACCTCTTTCAATGTTTAGCTGACTTGGCTCCTAGAGTACCTTGACCTTTTTTACGGTAAGGTCAAATTTGCTTCCTTATGCTTTTATATGGCAAAATGCTGCAACATAAGATATCTTGGAAACTGTTGAAGATTTTGGCCTAAAAATTGGTACATACAGTCATCTTAATGACTACATGAAGATTAATGAGTACAAGAGGTCAAGGTCATTCTTTGACCTTTGACCCAGAACTCTCATATTTTGACAATATCAAACAATCTCCTCAAAAACAACTAGGCCAATTGTAACCAAATTTCATATAGGTCCTCCAGGGGTTGAGGGAATGAAAATTTGTTCATACAGTCCAGGTCACATGACCATTATGGCCACCACGCCCATATATGTAAAAAACCTTTAAAAATCTTCTTCTCCAGAACCAGTTGACCGATGGCCTTGAAACTCATATGTAGCATTGGGTACTCAAGTACTATAAAGATTGTTCAAATTATAACCTTGGGTTGACCTTGACCTTTTTTACGGCAAGGTCAAATATCGGAAAATGCTAGAACATAAGATTTCATGGTAAGTTTTGAAGATTTTGGCCTAAAAATTGGCATATGCAATCATCTTAATGAGTACATGAAGATTTGTGAGTACAAGAGGTCAAGGTCATTCTTTGACCTTTGACCCAGAAATCTCAAATTTTGACAATTTCAAACAATCGGCTCTAAAGCCACTGGGCCAATTGAAACCAAATTTCATATAGAGCCTCGAGGGGTTGAGGGAATGTAAAAATTTTCTTATGGTCTTGGACACATGACCAACATGGCCGCTATGCCCATATATGGTAAATACCTTTAAAAATCTTCTCCTTCAGAACCAATTGACCGATGGCCTTGAGACTTTGTATGTAGCATTGGGTACTTGAGTACTATCAAGATTGTTCAAATGATGACCTTGTGTTGACCTTGACCTTTTACAGCAAGGTCAAATATGGGAAAATGGTAGAACATAAGATTTCATGGCAAGTTTTGAAGATTTTGGCTTAAAAATTGGTATATACAGTTGTCTTAATGAGTTCATGAAAAATTATGAGTACAAGAGGTCAAGGTCATTTTATTACCTTCGATCCAGATTGCTCATATTTTGACATTTTCAACCATTTCCTCAAAAGCCAAAGGGCCAATTGTGAACACATTTCATATAAAGCCTCCAGGTGTTGGTTGAATGAAAATTTGTTCAAACGGTCCAGGTCACATGACAAACTTGGCCGCCATTACCACTTATGATATAAATCTTTAATATTTTTTTTCTCCAGAACCAATACACCTATGGCCTTGAAACTTGGTAAATAGCATGGAGTACTAGAGTACCACCAAGACTGTTCAAATGGTGACCTTGGGTTGACCTTGACCTTTTTTGCGGCATGGTCAAATATGGGAAAATGCTAGAACATAAGATTTCATGGAAAGTCTGAAGATTTTGGCCTAAAAATGGTATATATGGTTGTCTTAATGAGTACATGAAGATTTATGAGTACAAGTGGTCATGGTCATTCTTTGACTTTTGACCCAAAACTCATATTTTGACAATGTCAGACATGATAAGTAAAAGCCACCTTGCAAATTGTTCAGGTGAGCGATTCAGGGCCTCATGGCCCTCTTGTTATTACCTTGACCTCATTTTCAAAGTCATAGTAGCACTTAGTAATTTTCACTAAGAATATATTAGCTGAACCAGGGGGATGGAATGTAATCAGACTTTTATTGATACATAATTATGACAAGCAGAAGAGGTGATGAGATGTTGGTTAGTTTGACTCCATTTTCAAGGTCACAGAAGGATTTTAAATGCTCTTGAATGTATTGACGTGTTTAGACCAAACTTGATAGATTACATTAACATTGCAAAGTTTGAAGATAATGACATGAGTGGGTAGGAACACAAATGGCAGATTAGAAGAGTTTGGAATGGCAGGTTGGGGGAAGGGGGACATCTGTTTTTCTCTGAAGAACCTTTCTAGTTTCACTTTTCATACGATGCGAGGCATTTCTACTATTCAGGAATGCACCTCCTGTCTGCCTCATTTAGATATTGGCTTCCCTGTAAAAGGACAGTCCCCGATAAACAGATCTTCTGGGGGAGAGGGCGAGGGGTGCGGGGGACAACTTTCCTTAATGAGTTGACCTTTAGTACACTACCTTTACTGGGGAACAAGGCAGAAAATGGAACAGTTGCTTCCTCTGAAAGTACAGCCATTCAACTTCACCGTTTCATTACAAAACTACCGTATCATTTCTGAAAATTGGGGTACCTTATATAGTTACCGCTCCTGTCCTAAAGATCGAACAGTTTGGTTTTTCATCCAATAAAGCGCCTAGAAGATGCAAAAGAAGTGGCAAACAGTATGGACCCTGGTTCTGAGGTTATAAAACGTAAGTATAAACTCAAACTCAAAATAAAGCACACTGACTGACTGCTTCCGAGCATGTGCTCGGAAGCAGCCAATCAGCGTGCCTTATTTTGAGTTTGAGAATGTACTCAAGTTTTATAACCTCGGGGCCAAGATTGATTACAGTCTGTCCTGGGTCTGCACTGTTTGGCCAGTTATGTCTGTCGCAATATTTAAAATGTTATGGTAATCATCTAGCGGCCAAATGAAGAGCTCTACGGAAGGACATGTGTCACCAGCGGTTCAGATCAGCTTCGCAGCCACGTGGCCAGACAACTTTGAATTTGGAAGTCAGTATTTATGGGTGTGAGCAGGTGGTTCCTATTTTCCATGGTAAGGTTTAATCTAAGAAACTTTGCAAATGTTGTGTACCTCACTTCAAATGTTGATTAAACCGCAGCTGTATGATTAACTAAACATATTAAAATCGGCGAATAGTATGAGAGAAAAGATCGTGTTTGTCTACCAGCAGATTAGGTCTAAAGCATATATAGTAATGCACAGAAGCGGGAATTATAAAAGGCTTTGTGTTATATAAACTTATATGAGCTGCGACACGACAAAACAAACACTGTGGCATTTGCGTACAGCGAAGACTCTGATCAGACTGGTCATCGCTGTGTGCTTAAATGGTATCTATGTCTATGTTACCACCATGCCGACAGCAACTACTCTGATCACACTGCTTGCTGGTCGCCGTGCCACATTGTTGGTTTTCTCGTGTCGCCGCTCATATAAACTCATTTATCATGCACCTACTGCAAAATTCCACTGATAACAGGGGTATGATAACATGATGTGATATCATGTCACTGTAGTACTGCGCTTGCGCAAATGTTATCAGGTCATTCCTTTAGACGCGATCTCTGAAGATGATTGGCTGCATACTGACGATGGCCGTGATAACAACGTTCGATTGGTTGAATGACGTCACCGACTTACGTCACAATGCATTGGCGACGTCAAAAAGTTCAAACAAATTTGTGTTTACTTTTATTTTGTTTGACGCTCTTTACACCTGAAAATTTTCTAATAATGCATGATAAATAGAAAACCATGTAAGTGTCTTTTGATATCAAGTTTATCAGGCTCGACCAGAAACACGTCGGACTGGCTCGGCAAGCCTCGCCATTCCTACGCTGTTTCTGGTCTCGCCTGATAAACTTGATATCAAAAGACACTAACATGGTATTCTCTATATATAACAATCTTACCGACGTGACTCTCGGTTAATTTGACACTGCTGATTATTTACTTTTTGTTTCTTTTGAGCATGTATTATATCATAATCCTAATAACTGCTTTATCATTTTAATGTGGAAAAGTACACTTCCTTAGGAGACTAGTCTGAGAGGAAAGATTTCATGTTCTTCTCTTGATAGGATGAAAGCAACAGTAGGGTCCTATGTCTTAAAGCAATAATATTTCCCTTAATGGAAAGAAAACTATTTCTGAAAAGGTTCTTAGTGTCTTTCACAGTAAACAATTTCCCTTAAAGGGTATATCTTTAGATGATTTTTCAATCGCAGCTGTAGAAATGAAATTAATAAAGACCAGAGAAAGCAAGATCTTAATTTTAATGAACACGTACATATACTGTCAGCAAAACCGCTTATTTATATACCATAAAGGCCAACGGCACGGGTATGCTAAGTTAGATTAGGTTAGGTTAAGTTAGACAAGGGCTCCAGGGTCATTTAGGCTAGGTGATGCCAATTTTAAGTTAGATAACACAAGTAACTTCAGGTCACACAACAAATATAAATTCGGACTAGTTAACAAAGCAGGACAGAATAGAACATAAATTTTGAGTATTTGTAGCAAAGAAGACAACACAAACCCAGGTTTAGCTTTTATGCAGTATTTGACGAAGAACCAGAAACGAAAACTGTTTTGCTTCAGAAAAACTTGTTCCTTCTTTTTGCCAGTCATATAACACAAAAAAGAAACACATCAAGCGACACACTGTCATCAATCGTGAATGCTTTATCGCTTTTATAATGAATCAGATATGTGCTTCCAAATTCTTCAGCAGGTTTGTTTTATGGAGACTTTAACCTAACCTAGCCTTTGCTTAACATACCCTAACTAACTTTGCCTAAGCTAGTAAAAACTAGATTCTAATGGTTTTCTTTTCAGGAATGATAACCCACTCAAACCTGATCCAGACAGTTCGCGTGGTAATGGTAGAATGAAAGAATATAACCCCCGTTGCAAATTCAGGTGCCATGAGAGAGACCGTTATGCCATTCTCCCTTGCTAACGCAAGTCCGTAATCATTTCCCTAATCGTACCGAATAAGTACCCGAAGAGCTCAGTTGGTAGCGACCAGCTACATGTACACACCTCTGCTGCGCAGATTCGATGCCGGCTGAATGCTTTGGCGCTTGCAAGTTTGAATGGTTGGCTGTTTCCTTCGGGGTTTTGGTAGTTTCTCAGAGTCTTTCCTGGTCGGTATACGGCTGAGAACTAATTTTGACTTTCTTTCACCACAGAACAGTCATCTGATACACAGTGTAAATATACGTTGGGCATTTTACTTAATAGTCAAATTAAAAATTCTATAATATGATGTCGCTGTTATATAGTGGATAAAGTCGTGTCATAGAAATCGTGTGACAACACGTGTAATAACACTTTGGCGCCGTACACGTAACGTCACTGACAACGTCAACAATGGGTGTTCTTATTGAAATAATGTTCATTTTGAAGGTGATAAAATCCCATTAGAAAGAGTCATATGATAAACAGAATTTTACATTTCATAGAGGCTCGTTTCATAAATTTCATATGATATGACCATTCGTGTAAGATACATGTACTCTCTTTCTAACCGATTCGAAACGTCTGACAACCCACAAACACAAAGGCTAATCATAGTCGGGAGGTCTGCCTGGCGGATTTTGATAAGACTCATCATTGAATTCGAAGTTGAAACTGACATCAGTAGAGTCGAATCGGGAAACTTCGGACAGCGGGTAAATTCGGACATACCATTGCAAACAGTGAAAATTTAGATGAGACGGCTTATAATGAGCCGTCTCATCAGGATTTTCACTGTTTGCCCAGTTAATTTTGTTTTAATTCCAAACAACTGACATATAAAGAAAACAATATCACTGTCTGAATTAACCTGCTGTTCGAATTTACCTGACTTGACCATAATGATCAGATGTGATCAACTCAGAGTATTGAGAGAGAGAGAAAAAAAAAAGAATAACGCATAACCGACAACCCAGATTGCACTGGTGTTTTATTGGTTGTTTGACGTTATTGACGTTTAGACGTCACCTCTTAGCAACCGCTCAGCGTAACTGCAGTGAGGTGGATGTAGAAAATTATCAGTCTTGAAGATATAAGATAAAGAGATGACAGAGATACTAATTTACGATCTTCGCAGAGCTGATGATCCCGAGTAAGTCATTCATATTTCAACTGGCATAGCTGGTCGCATGCACAGGCGCTTGAAGTTTAGACCGCAAGACTCTTCAAAATGTCAAAAATCAGAAAGACCATATGTCATTTAAAAATATTATTGTACAGTGTTGTATTGGGCACTTTGGATGACAAGGTTTAGAAACGTTTCTAAGCTAGAACTTCAAGCTCCTGTGGTCGCATGGATATTTTATGGTTTTACGACCCCTTCAACAACATTTTAGTCACAGCCAGCCGAAGGATGATAAAGAAAGGCTATGTGCCATAAAGCTATGTTTATGGCTGGAAACAAGAAGTCTGCTAACTTTCAGGGAGATAAATTAATCATTTATGGTTTTATTCAGATTTTTGTATTTACCACAAATCACCACCTTAACTCACTGAGCTGCACCGGGGTAGGGTTTCTATCTCAGATGGCAAAAATGGAGTACACTAACGTTTATCCACACTAAGGGAGACAGGCAAAATGCTTTATAATATGGGCGAAAACTATAAACAAATTGGCCTCTCTCCACTCATTAAAAACCATACTCAATGATTGCTATTTTTAGGGGGTATGTCACAAATCTCTCTCTCTCTCTCTCTCTCTCTCTCTCTCGTTCACAAATCATTGGATTGATGCTCCTGTGACATATTCCGGCAGCATTATGTTTTACCCTGTCCGTCTGTCGGGCAGTCGCGCATAAAAAGTTAGTATAATCAATGCTTCCTGCAGTTTTAAACAATTAAGGAATGAATGTTATTTTTTCAACGTTTACTGAAGTATAAACTACATCGGGTCACGAGCAAAGTAAGTGAACCCCGAAGGGGTTTACGTAAACTTTGCTCGTGACCCGATGTAGTTTATACTTCAGTAAACGTGGAAAAAATAACATTTATTCCTTATATTTATATTATTAAACGCTGCTTTTGATCAATAAAAAAATAAGCAAAAATAAAAAATACATATATAGGAATCGTTTTAGAAACATTACCGGCCGAATTTTGCAATAGTTTGGAACAGCCGCATTGTCACTGCCTACCAGTAAATTCCACCTCCTGCTGTAGATTCCACGTGCAAGTAGGCGTAGCGAGCTGTCATTCAATGTTTGCTGGCCATTCAAGTTCGTGGCATGTTGTTGATTCCACGTGCTGGTTAGTGAGATGAGCTGTCACTCAAAGCCACGTGGCACAATGTAATTATTGACTTGTAAACAACTTTGACTCCCGCATGACTTAATTGCGTTTACAGATAGTTTTGCAGTGATAATGTAAATATTCAGTCTTAAACTTTGCACAATTTTTACAGGCATAATGAAATGTGCATGTGCCTTATTAAAGACATTTTTAGCTCACCTGAGCCAGAGGCTCCGGGGGAGCTTATAGGATGGTAAGGCTCCGGCGTCCGTCGTCCGTCGTCCGTCCGTCGTCCGTCCGTCCACAATTTCAAACGACTTCTCCTCTGAAACCGCTAGGCCGATTGTAACCAAATGTCGTATAGAGCCTCCTGGGACCTTAGGAACGAAAAGTTGTTCAAACGGTCCTGGTCACATGACCAACATGGCCGCCATGCCCATATATGGTAAAAACCTGAAAAAATCTTCTTCTCCAGAACCAATAGGTCGATGGTCTTGAAACTTGGTATGTAGTATCGGGTACACGAGTACTACCAAGATTGTTCAAATTATGACCTTGGGTTGACCTTGACCTTTTTTACGGTAAGGTCAAATTTGCTTACTCATGCTTTTATATGGCAAAATGCTGCAACATAAGATACCTTGGAAACTGTTGAAGATTTTGGCCTAGAAATTGGTACATACAGTCATCTTAATGACTACATGAAGATTTATGAGTACAAGAGGTCAAGGTCATTCTTTGACCTTTGACCCGGAACTCTCATATTTTGACAATATCAAACAATCTCCTCAAAAACCACAAGGCCAATTGTAACCAAATTTCATATAGATCCTCCAGGGGTTGAGGGAATGAAAATTTGTGCATATGGTCCAGGTCACATGACCAACATGGCCACCACGCCCATATATGGTAAAAACCTTTAAAAATCTTCTTCTCCAGAATCAGTAGACCGATGGCCTTGAAACTCGGTATGTAGCATTGGGTACTCAAGTACTATCAAGATTGTTCAAATTATGACCCTGGGTTGACCTTGACCTTTTTTACGGCAAGGTCAAATATGGGAAAATGCTAGAACATGAGATTTCATGGAAAATTTTGAAGATTTTGGCCTAAAAATTGGTACATACAATCATCTTAATGAGTACATGAAGATTTTTGAGTACAAGAGGTCATGGTCATTCTTTGACCTTTGACCCAGAAATCTCAAATTTTGACAATTTCAAACAATCTGCTCAAAAACCACTGTGCCAATTGAAACCAAATTTCATATAGAGCCTCGAGGGGTTGATGGAATGAAAATATTTTCTGACGGTCCTGGACACACGACCAACATGGCCGCCATACCCATATATGGTAAATACCTTTAAAAATCTTCTTCTCCAGAACCAATTGACCGATGGCCTTGAGACTTTGTAAGTAGCTTTGGAAACTTGAGTACTATCAAGATTGTTCAAATTATGACCTTGTGCTGACCTTGACCTTTTGCAGCAAGGTCAAATATGGGAAAATGGTAGAACATAAGATTTCATGGAAAGTTTTGAAGATTTTGACCTAAAAAATTGGTATATACAGTTGTCTTAATGAGTTCATGAAGAATTATGAGTACAAGACTTAGAGGTCAAGGTCATTTTTTTACCTTTGATCCAGATTGCTCATATTTTGACATTTTCAACCATTTCCTCAAAAGCCAAAGGGCCAATTGTGAACACATTTCATATAGAGCCTCCAGGGGTTGATTGAATGAAAATTTGTTCAAACGGTCCAGGTCACATGACCAACTTGGCCGCCATTACCGCTTACGGGATAAATCTTTAATATTTTTCTTCCCCAGAACCAATACACCTATGGCCCTGAAACTTGGTAAATAGCATGCAGTACTAGAGTACCACCAAGACTGTTCAAATAGTGACCTTTGGTTTACCTTGACCTTTTTTGCGGCATGGTCAAATATGGGAAAATGCTAGAACATAAGATTTCATGGAAAGTTTTGGAGATTTTGGCCTAAAAATGGTACATGTATATATGGTTGTCTAATGAGTACATGAAGATTTATGAGTACAAGTGGTCATGGTCATTCTTTGACTTTTGACCCAAAACTCATATTTTGACAATTTCAGACATGATAAGTATAAGCCACCTTGCCAATTGTTCAGGTGAGCGATTCAGGGCCTCATGGCCCTCTTGTTAACAAAATTCCGGTCTTTTCAGAGTTTTAAATTTTATAGGGTTCCGGCTAATACAGAATGGCAAGTTTGTATAATAGCTCTTCCCACAGATGTTGCTTACATGCAGCTGCTATCAGTTTGAAACTTTTCACAGATATTTCAGATTTTGATTGGTTGATTGTTTTGCGGTTAACGGCCCTTAGAAACAGTATATCAGTCTATATCGGGCCGTCTCCCAGAGGGAGGGAGAAAGAAAGAGATGCAATAGGCGAAAGAAAAATGTCGAAACAATCCCCACCCGCATCTAGACTACTGCAAGCACAGTAGGCCCTTGTCCTACTATTATGCAAAGTAGCAGGATGCCTCAGCATTGAAAGTTACCCAGCATCATCGCCCGACCAGACCACCCCCGATATTTCTGACAGTGTTCACTTTATACAGTCCTTCGCAAACAAAGTCTTCGTTTTTCACTTTATACAGTCCTTCGGAAACAGTGCCTTTGTTTTTCACTTTATACAGTCCTTTGGAAACATTGTCTTTGTATTTCACTTATGCAGTCCTTCGGAAACAGTGTCTTTGTTTTTTACTGTATACAGGCCTTTGGAAACAAATTTTTGTTTTTTACTTTATACAGTCCTTCGGACCCATTCAGTGAAACTTGGCTCTTCACACATACCATACTAGATGTTTGTTTTTTGAAACAAAAACAGATGTTTCCCCCCATCCCCGCCCCACCCCCTCATCAAAAATTAAGGTAAAGTAATCGTTCTTATTCTCTGGGAATCTACTGACAATGCTTTATAATTGTACTAATTTTCGTGAAAATATCTGCAATGGTTTTACTAGTAAAGCTATAGAGCGGACTAGTTTCAAGGCTTACTAAAATTATAAAGATTCTACACTGAAAATTACCAAAGGGGCTTCATTTTGTAAAAACTGTATAGATGGCACCTCAGTTCTTTTTTCTGCACATTGTCTGACGATGTTTTATATTTGTACAAAATTTCATGATAATATCTTTCACAGTATCCATACTAAATACTGCAAAGGGGTATCATTCAGTAAATGTTATGGTTGTTATGCTCTGTATGTCATCTGATGACGCTTTATACATGTATTTGTATCAAGTTTAATGAAAATATATCGAAGGGTTTCAGAGTAATGGAGTGGACACCATTTCTATATTAAAATTTACAAAGGGGCATAATTCCGTAAAAAAAATAGGGAGAGTTACGTTTCTTGTACCCAGTTTCATGAAAATACCTATTTTTTGTTTATAAAGTTATACAGCGGACACGATTTCCATACTTAAAGAACAGAACAGAAAAGAACTAAACTTTATTCTGAATCAATTCTTAACCCATACGCAGATGGCATAGGAGAAAAGTAATTTCCACATTAAGACGTCAATAACACGTATACACCACTATCATACAGAATGCACTGTTTTTATTATCATCCCGAGAAAAGGTACCTTCGTTCGGATGTATCGAAAATGCATTATATTTCACAAAAACATCTCAAAGGGTTTCAGAGTTATGAAGTGGACACCGTTTCATACTGGAATTTACAAAGGGGCATAATTCCATAAAAATGTAAGTACAGTTACAGTTCTTGTTCTCTGCACATTATCTGTATTCCGTTTGAAAGTTCTAGCGGGGTCATGATTTCCATACTAAATAATTACAAAGGGGCGTAATTCCATAAAAATGTAGGTGAAGTTATGATTACTCTCTGCACATTGTCTGATTATGCTTTATATTTATACCATGTTTCGCGAAAATATCCCCAAGACTTTCACAGTTATGTGGCGGACATGATTTCCACGATCTCCATACAGAATGTACGAAGCAGCATAATTCCGTGAAAAAATAGGTGGAGTTATGTTTTTTATGCTGTTTTTTATGCTCTGCACATCGTCTGATGCTGTTTTATATTTGTACCAAGTTTCGTGAAAATATCTCAAAGGGTTTCAGAGTTGTTGAGCGGACACGATTTGTGACAGACAGACGGGCGTACAGATAGACAACTATGGGAAACACAATCTGTCTCCCCCAGATTGATGGTTTTGGGCAAAGATTTACCTGCTACATGACGAAAACACATTAGGCAGCGAGCTGAAAAGTTTTGGCGCTCACGTATTTGTACACATTCAAAACGCGTCGGGGACGCAGTTGATACGCGCGGGATACGCGGTAATTATAGACGCGAATATTTTAGTAGCCAATGAAAATTCGTTCTCAATTTTGCGTATACCGCGAAGCGACGCGTGCAACGCGCATTTTACGCAAATTTCATGGACCCAATCAAAATTGCGCACACGATACGGGTAGTGACGTAGTCCTTTGCGTCTCAACGCGCGCGTACGGGAACCAATCAAAATCGCGTATTGAATGCGCATTTTAGTGAGGTCAACTTTAAGTAAATCATGTGAAAGAAAAGGCCCTTAGTCTGCATCAAGCTTGATGTCGAATGCTCATTTGGTCTTAATTGAACCATAACGAAAAAGAAAGAAAAGAAAAAAAGAAGAAGCCTAGAAACTCGACCGGCAACTCAAAACTAAATGCGACTGGGACAGTCCCATGACACTTCGCTAAATCGCACTCTTCAGCCATAAATTCCTTTCGTATCAGAAATTAAAATCGTGGAATCTGAAATTAATATGGCCTTTATGGAAAATAAGTGCCAGGCGGCAGTCACTTTGAATCTTAAACAGGCATTTGACCTTATATGGACTTCAGGGACCCTTATCAAGCTAAACGAATTCGGCATCAATGGAAATCTGTTCCGCTGCATTCATAACTTCTTAAAAGGTAAAATAATTCAAGTCAGGGTGGGGAATAAAAAACTCTGATCAACATGACTTGAAAATGGCTGTCTCCAGGGCAGTGTCCTCAGCCCTATCCCGCTGATATTCAATGTAATAATAATTACCCTTGATGATGCCCGGGGGGAGGGGGGGCAAACCTCTCTCTTTCTCAGTTTGCAGATGACAGTGCCATCTGGACCTAGCACTCCTCTCCCAAATATTCTCTTGTAAAACTCCAATCAGCCCTCCGGACAATCGAGATATGGCCCAAGCTCTGGGACTTCAAAATCCCCACTATTAAGACAAAGGCTATGATTTTCACTAAAAAAAGACTTAATATTGAATCACTTCAAAAACTCTCCCTTTTTGGAACAGAAATAGAATTTAGTGACCATATCACCTTCCTGGGTATGATCCTAGATAGCAAACTAACATGGGGTCAGCATATTAAAATCTGATTGAAAAATGTAATAAAGACCTAAAACTTCATGAGGATGGTTTCAGGCACCTCCTATGAAGCAGATAAAAAAATCCTATTGACATTATATAAGGCCCTAATCCTCAGTAAAATGGATTATGGTGCGCAAGCTTATAACTCGGCACCCAAACATCTACTCTCAAAGCTCAAGACCTCATCCAAAACAACTTAGCACTCAGTATTGCTACGAGGGCATACCACTCCACCCCAATTAATGCTTTAGAAGTTGAATGTGGAATTAAACTCCTACAGCTGAAGGCGCCGGGCCACGTAGTGCAATCAATAGGGCACCTGACTCATGTCAGAGGTCTTGGGTTCGAAACCCGGTCTGGCCACATACTTCGTTTCTCCTTCCGCTGATTCAAGAAAGGCAGTTGTCAATTATTGACCACCGGCACTTACAACCATACCAAACCCTCAAAACTGGACATTTATCCCCTAATAAATGAAGCAGTAACCGAAAAATGGCAATCCCAATGGACAAATAGCAACAAGGGCCACACCTTCCATTTCGTCAAACCAAAGGTTAAACTTTAATGTGACGTATATAGTCTCAATAGACGTTTCGAATAGCCTATTCCCGACTAAGGCTAGGACACTGCGGGCAGGGCTGCCTTCACTACGGTAACCAGTCCGCCCTATGCCCCCACTGCAATGATGCAGAAGATCTCAACCATATCTTCTTTGACTGTGTGGCCCCATAACAATCAAAGGCAAGACCATAGAATCCACCATATTCAAGTTAGGCTATCACACAATAGACCTGAGACTGCTCCTGTCTCCCACAAAGAAACATGCAAATACAATACAGAAGGCAGTCTTTGAATACCTGGACAAAACCAATATCATTGCCAGGATATAGATAGATTCCAATAAAAAAGGTAAAGGTTTCCCATAGCCTAATAGCCGTAGGGGCAGTGGGGGTTAGAGACCCACTGTATCTTGGGCACAGCTGATGAAAGGCGGAGCCCATCCCTCTCCTTTCGCTGCCTTATCCTTCCCTGATTCGAAAAAGGTACCCATTAGATTCCAATAGAATAGGGAAAAAAATCCCCCAAAGTTTCTCTAATTCGAGCCCCTGTTGCTAACCACCTACGAAACCCATTTCCCAAAATCCCTGGATCCACATTAATCCCCTACTAAGTGCAATGCTCTTGACAAAAACTCCCACTACCCAGTAAAAGCCCCAGAACCCATCTGTACGACTACAATCTGACTTTCCCTACAGTCGTATAAATAACTTTTGTCTATTGACAATAAAGGCTAAAATTAATGTGTATCCAACCTCCTTAACCTCACACCCAGGCTTAGTTACCTGGAAACTAGATGACCCATTATAAGGTTCAACACTTTTTCTCCCTAGAAACAACCAAAAGAAACTGCCCTCTTTTCCCAACAATCTGCAATAAGAAATAAGCTACAGTCCTCTGGTTTATTAATAATACTCTCCATTTCTTCCCCACCCCCAAATTAATGTGTATCCAACCTCCTTAATCTCACACCAAGGCTTAGTTACCTGGAAACTAAATAAACCATTGAAAGGTTCAACTCATTTGCTCCCTAGAAACAGCCAAAAGAAACCGCCGGCCTTTTCGAACAACCCGCAATAAGAAATAAGCTACAGTCCCCGTATCTATAAATAATATTCTCCATTTCCCCTCCAAAAAATAATGTGTATCCAACCTCCTTAATCTCACACCCAGGCTTAGTTACCTGGAAACTAGATAAATCATTATAAGGTTCAACTTATTTGCTCCCTAGAAACAGCCAAAAGAAACCGCCGGCTTTTTCGAACAACCCGCAATAAGAAATAAGCTACTGTCCCCGTATCTATTAATAATATTCTCCATTTCCCCTCCAAAAAATAATGTGTATCCAACCTCCTTAATCTCATACCCAGGCTTAGTTACCTGGAAACTAAATAAATCATTATAAGGTTCAACTTATTTGCTCCCAAGAAACAGCCAAAAGAAACCGCCGGCCTTTTCGAACAACCCGCAATAAGAAATAAGCTACAGTCCCCGTATCTATAAATAATATTCTCCATTTCCCCTCCAAAAAATAATGTGTATCCAACCTCCTTAATCTCACACCCAGGCTTAGTTACCTGGAAACTAAATAAATCATTATAAGGTTCAACTTATTTGCTCCCTAGAAACAGCCAAAAGAAACCGCTGGCCTTTTCGAACAACCCGCAATAAGAAATAAGCTACTGTCCCCGTATCTATTAATAATATTCTCAATTTCCCCTCCAAAAAATAATGTGTATCCAACCTCCTTAATCTCACACCCAGGCTTAGTTACCTGGAAACTAAATAAATCATTATAAGGTTCAACTTATTTGCTCCCTAGAAACAGCCAAAAGAAACTGCCGGCCTTTTCGAACTACCTGCAATAAGAAATAAGCTACTGTCACAGTATCTATTAATAATATTCTCCATTTCCCCTCCAAAAAATTATGTGTATCCAACCTCCTTAATCTCACACCCAGGCTTAGTTACCTGGAAACCAACTAAACCACGATAAGGTTCAACTTATTTGCTCCCTAGAAACAGCAAAAAGAAACTGCCCTCCCCTCCCAACAATCCACAATAAGAAATTAGCTACAGTCCTGTTGTGGACTAATAATATTCTCCATTTCCCAAAATATTAGAAGACTCAAAAAACTCCCATGAAAATACAGGCCCCTAAAACTTTAAATATGCAATATATTTTGAAACCAACTAAACCAAGATAAGGTTTAGAACAAACGCTACAGTCCTAGGCCCCAAAAGGAATTTTTACCCCACCTACCTCCCTCCCAACAGAATTAAGCTACGGTCCGCTCTGAGACCAACGGGCGCAATTCATGATGTAACCCAGGCAGTCTCAATTACACATGAGGGCCACAAAAACATGAGACAACTGCATCCCAGATCACCCTCAATCTCTTATCCCCCACTGCCCATTGCATTAGTTAATAAGAGAATTTGCTCCCCACCTAAGAATTTGCTCCCCATTTCCCCTCTAGACCTAGGCTTGTTCCAGCTTGGTCTAACATCGGTTAGAAAACCAAGTTCTTCTTGTAGAGAATCGGGTGGGTTTTTTTCTTGCCGGGGTTCCCGGTTTTCAGTCACCTTGATGATCAGTCAACTCTGGCCCCATATGCTGGACATTTTTGCAGCATTAAATTGCTTTCTGGAAATCAAGGTTTATCTTGGAATGTATGTATTCTGCATTCAGCCAAAACTACATGCTACAAATGAAATATTCTTAAACTTTAATTTGTTTATTCTGTGTAGAGGATACCTGTTTCGATTCGGCACAGATTGCTCTGCAATAAGGTAATCCGAAGAGAACCCACTTGTCTGTTCAGACTATACCATTTCCAATTCAATGCAAGTTACTTCATAGTAAAATAAATGTTTCCAATTGGGTGCAAGTTACTTCGCAGTAAAGTAAATGCAGCCTGCTCAAATGTTAACATGACCTAAACATGCCTGAGGTCAGTTCAAAAATAAATTTTAATGTGGATTTGCCTCGGTTTACTGTTTAGACAGGACTTTTAATCCGAAGTAAAAGTTAATTCGGATTCGATCCAAGGTACTCTGTAGGATTAGTGAACTCCGAATTAGTTTTTAATTCGAATAAGATTTGCTAGTTTAAACAGTTAATTCAAAGTGAATTCGGATTTGATTCAGATTAAAACTCTAGTCAAACAAGGTTATTGAAGGTATAGAAAATTCACACATGCGAATGTTTTACATTGTCTCAAAGGCAAGGACCAAGGGCGTATCCAGAAATTTTTGGAAGGGGGTTCAAATTAGCTGAGGGGAGTTCGATTTGTGCAGTTTGACCTATTTTTCCGGAAATTCCCCATGAAAATGAAATAATTAAGACTGAAAAGGGGGTTCGTTTGAACCCCCTCTGGATCCGCCACTGAAGGACAATTGCTTATTTGTGGCCTTGGTTGTGGTTCTGTATGCTGCTGCCGGAGATCGACTGTACATCATACTTGGCTTCAGCCGAGACTGTCCGCGATCTCTTGCTTCCTGCAGAGACTTCTGTCCTCGAAAATTGGCTTCCTGCCAAGACTGTCCACATGACTCTGCTTCCTGCCGAGAGCCTCGGCAGGAAGCATAATCACGTGGACAGTCTCTACAGGAAGCCATTTATCATGTACAGAAGTCTCAGCAGGAAGCAAGAACTCGCGGACAGTCTCGGCGGAAGCCAAATATGATGTACAGTCTCTGCAGGAAGCGAAAATTAGCGGAATCGATTAAACCCTGTGGTATTGTTCTGTTTGAACATTCAACTCAATATAAATTTCACTGGTCAGTTTATTCTTAGCGAGGGTTACCGTGTGCCCGGATTTGTCCGTACTGGCCCAGATAAGTTGAGTAATAAGTTGTTACTTTTTTGTTTGCGCCAGTGTACCCGTTCCTTGCAGGGAGAATTTTCGTGCGTATGATATTTAGGTAGACAATACAAAATACTTATTTTTAGCGCCTGATAGTATTCTGGCCAATGGGCTTTTGTGCATTACACTGGTCAGCTGTTGCAGAATAACATTTTAATACAATGATGAATAACAAATACAGAACTACCGTGTAAATATACTAGGGCGTAGCTACCTATACGCACATACGCAGGTGCGTATTGAAATTTTGTCAAATTGACAAAATTTCAACACACACCTGCGTATTTTCATGCTGAAATGTTGTTAACTGGGCATAATTGTAATACTAACTGCCAACAGACACGAAAATTTGAAATGTCTTAGGGGCTTAACCCCCTATTATTGCCCTTAATGAGAATGAAACATAATTGTGCGTACTGTGTAATTTCCCCTAGCTACGCCCCTGATATAATAAATAAGGTCGAAATAGTCAGATCCTTTGGAAGTTAGGAATGCACCAAAGAAACGAAAAAAAGCAGACTTGGATTTACTGAGTCTCTGCATGGCCAGTAATGATATTAGCCACACCGGCCATGCCCGCCCCCTCCCCGCCCCACCATGCATCGGCTAAAAGTAAACACTATTCACAGTGCGGCTCTAAACGAGCTCAAAGATCCCAGAGGTCCAGAAATGCAGAGAAGATAAATAGTTCTGAATAGTTTGATCCTTTGATAGGGAGGAATATACCAAAGAAACAAAAATAGTTTTTTTTTTTTGTTTTTTGTTTTTTCTGGGCTTAGAAGTTAAGAAAAATAGAAGTCATGTATAGTTTCTAAGCCTAGAAGTTCTATTATAGTTTTTATTTATAGTCTAAATAGTAGTTAATGAGTCCCATTGAATTCAGAAATCGAGACGTTTAATACGAGTTATGTAAAAATTGACCCAGATAATGTGGGACTACTTTATGGTTCCCGCCTTCTGCGCATGGCTTCGGTCAGATTCCCGGTAGAGGGATCGGGACAATATGAACTTAGTAACTTAATATCAGTGAAGAGTTTTATTGTTTCAAGCTATCGTAAAACTATATTAAATAGGCCAACGTACAATCTGCGGTTGTACGCGTATTGAACAAGTCATGAATATTCATTTCATCATTGCTCGCGTCTCCCGCGTCGAGACGCGTCAGGGCGCGTCTAGACGCGTCTGATGCGCGGTTCTAGGTGATACGCACGCAGCACGCGCATGCAACGCGGTACGAACGCGTTTTTGGTGTACAAAATACGTGAGCGCCAGTGTACCCGTTCCTTGCAGGGAGAATTTTCGTGCGTATGATATTTAGGTAGACAATACAAAATACTTATTTTTAGCGCCTGATAGTATTCTGGCCAATGGGCTTTTGTGCATTACACTGGTCAGCTGTTGCAGAATAACATTTTAATACAATGATGAATAACAAATACAGAACTACCGTGTAAATATAATAAATAAGGTCGAAATAGTCAGATCCTTTGGAAGTTAGGAATGCACCAAAGAAACGAAAAAAAGCAGACTTGGATTTACTGAGTCTCTGCATGGCCAGTAATGATATTAGCCACACCGGCCATGCCCGCCCCCTCCCCCGGCCCCGCCCCACCATGCATCGGCTAAAAGTAAACACTATTCACAGTGCGGCTCTAAATAGTCTGGTTGCCAAATGAAGATTTTAGGTGCAACCCAAAAAAATAGTCCGCACAAAATGTTTTTGCACAAATGTGTTCATCAACATGTCCGTACACTGAAACTGAATGATGCCACCTTGGCATCTTTGGGGAAATGAAAATATTCAAGATGGCGTCCAAGATGGCCGCCAAGGGATAAAATCCTCAATATCTTCTAAAGGGTGTGGGTTAGAAACATACTTTTGGTGGCTACATATAGGTTTTCGAGGTCGAGGAATCGATTAAGCATGTTAAAAATTATTTCAGACGAATCAGTTACAAAATGGCGGACAAGATGGCCGCCAAAACATAAAAATCTCCATATCTTCTTTAGTATACGGGCTAGAAACATAATTCTGGTGTCTGCATATAGGTTTTCGGGGTCAAGGAATCCAATAAGCATGTTAGAATTTACTTCAAGGCACTTAGTAACACAAAATGTCGGACAAGATGGCGGACGATGCATCGATTACGGCACTGAATGTCGGAGAAATGCATTTTTGACAGCAGAATTCAGGTTTTAGAAGTATATTAACCCGGAAGTTTGAAATTATAAATTCTATGAATATAAAAACCGAAGTCATAAAGACCACATTTTGCATCTGGTAGTGTTACTACCAAGGAGATCACGATTATCCATAACAACCCAGTCCCGGTAGGGATGAACAGCCCCGTCTAGAAAATTTCAGTCGCAACAGAAAGACATTGACATCTCGATCATTTATTATTATTTTGAAAATGTCGTTTCTAATGGCTTTTTCTGTGCTCATAATTCCATGCTTGTACCTTTTGGCAAAGTAAAATGATATAAAAAATAATCAAGAAGTAATACAACCAGACCCAACATGACAAAGTTCGCGAAAGACAAGCGAAAGACAATCGAGTGAACAGCCCTTTCTTAGACATTCAGCCCCAATTGAAAACAATAGTAACTTTTATTTTACCTATTTAATACTCTGAATAGGACAAACCAGAAAACAAACTAGGCAGCTATTAGATAATCATATTGCTAGAAAACCACAGACAAGCGGATATAAGAAAACATAACATTGAGGAACCGCAACAAAAGTATCGCCTTGGAACGGTTAGTAATACATTACTGGGAAGAAGTTAACCAGTTTTACATAGTCCAAGCCTTCGCCTTCTGCTTCTGCAATGGTTCAAAACATTAGTCAACATTTGGTCTGCATAAAGGTTACCCAACCCATCGATGAAACATCAGACAGCGAATAAATCACGGATAAAACCTGTGATGAATTAAAGATGAGGACTCGACAGAAACAACGTATTTGCGACACCTGGAGAAGATCCCTCAGATATCAAACAACAATCCTGAAGCAAAAGAAACCACCAGTTGAACCCTTGAATGGCCAAGCAGTGGGGCAAAATTTTGATCTTGACACAAAGGGTTTATTACTTTGATTGCTTCGTTGATTTTAAGTTTTGTAAGAGAAATCATTTCCCCCCTGACTTTACTTCTTTATCTGTATATTTACCTTTAAGCTGGGGTAAATAACCCAGAAGATAAAATTCCAATCGTAACAGTAAAAAAAGCCTGTTTACTTTCATCTTTTGTCAGAAGTTTAATAAAAATCGCTTTCAACTCTTTGAGTTTGCGCTGAAATTATCTCAGTGTTACACTTAGAGCAAATGGGCTAGAAGCAGGTATAAACAAACCCTTGGCGACAAAAGTTTGACTCTGCCAGGAAACTTTATTACAGTTTTGGAAAATCCCTTTCAGAGCTGGTTCTAACTCTACTTGTACCTTTTCTTTTCCAAATGTAAAGTCGCTTATTCAGTTTGTCTATGAAGTATGCGACCCGGGTTTGGGGGCATACGTGACCCAACGTTTATCTATGCGTATTTAAATCTTTTGAAGTTTGAAATATAACATGAAAATACCAACTAATGTGTACATCAGTGGTTCAGAAGAAAAGGACCTTTTAGACGAAACGGTGACATCTTTGGCCGCAAGCATTCAGACCGACTTTCGTTCTCTCAAACGGATAGAAGTATAGCTTTACATCAAATTATCCCAGTAGCCTTTGTTCCGTTGGAGCAGTGCATAGTTAGGTTCTCATTGTGTCTTTGGCATAGCGCTATTATGAAAGGTCAGGCTAAATTCTATCCTTGTGCCGTCTTTTGACCATCCTTGATTCTAGTCAGGTACACATTTTTCACTGAGTCGACAGATAGCCTTTTTCAGTTGTTGTCAGATACAGGATTCAAACCCCCCGACTGCCAAATTCTCCAGACACTCAAAAAGTGATTTTGATCAGCCCAGCGGCTTCGGAGAAGAATCTGTTTGAATGTATGGGTGGTCTAAGCTGACGGACTATGAAGTCAGTTTATGCTTTCAGCGTTCCCATAGCATTGCTAGGAAGATTCAATCAGGTAAGAATACTTGTAGAAACTGGCATGACAAGTATGCACTTTTTAAGCTAAAACATTTTAAATGTGCATATACAAATTTGCAGTCCATTGTCTATAATTATGGGAAGTACTGTCTCCTTTATACCTAAAAGAACTGGGAAAATACGAAAATTAAAAAAAAATGTTTACAAAATTTGTTACTGCTTTGAAGAACGTATGACCTTTTCTGACATGTAAATTTAAATACATCCCAGATGCTAAAACATCTGGCTGTGGCATGGCACGAGCCTGCGACGCTCACATCACTATTCACTAGTATCGACAAGGAGCTATAATTTTAAACGACGCAAGCAACCATCAAATATACGTTTCTTAACCAGAATTTTAATTGGAGAAAGTAAAATAGTTAAGAGAATATAACACATTTCTGGTAGCCTTTAGGTCATTACTTGTAACAATAACTTTCTGCAATGACTAAAGCTTAGTCAACGGGGTTATCTGCCTCTGCCTGCGCTAGGTTCTTGTGACCCATTATGGTCCTCTTGTTAAAACACTGTCAGAATGGGGCTTTTATCACGTCCTTTTATATTTATTAATCTTATACATGCAAAATCTGGATTTCAAATACAAAAACCTGAATTCTGCTATCGGAAAGTGCATTTCTCCGACATTCAGTGCCTTGACCGTTGCATCGTCCGCGATCTTGTCCACCATTGTGTATAACTAAGTGCCTTGAAGTAAATTCTAACATGCTAATTGGATTCCTTGACCCCGAAAACCTATATGCAGACACCAGAATTATGTTTCTAGCACGTATACTAAAGAAGATATGGAGATTTTTATGTTTCGGCGGCCATCTTGTCCGCCATTTTGTAACTGATTCGTCTGAAATAATTTTTAACATGCTTAATCGATTCCTCGACCTCGAAAACCTATATGTAGCCACCAAAAGTATGTTTCTAACCCACATACTTTAGAAGATATTGAGGATTTTATCCCTTGGCGGCCATCTTGGACGCCATCTTGAATATTTTCATTTCCCCAAAGATGCCAAGGTGGCATCATTCAGTTTCAGTGTACGGACATGTTGATGAACACATTTGTGCAAAAACATTTTGTGCGGACTATATTTTTGGGTTCTCGTCCCGGCACCCAGACTAAAACGAGCTCAAAGATCCCAGAGGTCCAGAAATGCAGAGAAGATAAAAAGTTCTGAATAGTTTGATCCTTTGATAGGGAGGAATATACCAAAGAAACAAAAATAGTATAATACTCGATTTAATTTAGTATATTTATAGTGCTCTTTAAAATATCAACTATTTTTCAATAAAGAGAGTCTTTTGAAGATCAGTTGTCAAGTAATTTACGTAGGCATTGCGGCGTCTTGAACTGGGTCTGCACTGTTTGTCTATGTCCTGTTAATGGATCGCTTGACAGGACTAGATTTACAGCAAGAATCGCATGGTTCAACAATTATGAGGCGAACTACTTCATTAATAAGATTAAAATAAGACAGAGTTGTTGCGTAGTGGAATCGACAAGAAATATCCTGTTTTCAGGGCACATGTAAATGCATGTAACAAACTTTTAGCCTATTGCATGAGCTTTCACAAAAGGATTAGAAGATTGAAGATGTTTTGATAAGTATGACCTCTCTGATGGGTATGTGAAAAATATTATTTAAACCATGAGAGAACACATATGTGGATCCGTTACAAGCAACAACATTTAAAGGTTCTCAGAAGCAGCACTATGCTGATCGTTTAAAATTAAAATCTTAAAAAGTTTCTTCAAGTGCAGAGAACACATTCAAAGAAGGAGTCGCACACGGGCCATACTTCGAAGTTTCGGCTCTTCATGCCTCCTCAGTGACCCTGACAATATCTGGCGACGAACCCAGAGATAAGCATACAGTAATTTCTAAATTTTAATAAGACAGTCGATTCAAAGACTGATTCGTTTCGGAAAGGGTCCAAATGAGCCGCGACACGACAAAACCAACAATGTGGTTGTGCGCCCAGTGAAGACTCAGATTAGCCTGGGCATCCGCCCAGTTTAATCAGACTTTTCATTTAGTGTTCAAAGGGTAGCTAAGGGTCTAAGCTACCTCCATGCGAACAGCGAAGACTCTGATCAGACTGGGCGGATTCCCAGGCAGATCTGAGTCTGCGCTGGGCGCACAACCACATTGTTGGTTTTGTCGTGTCGCGGTTCAAATGATTAAAAAACGATGGTCTAGAATGAAAGTCTAAACCAATTAAACATTTCTAATTTCTCGGAATAGATCCTCTGACCTCAAAAGACAAAAGTAAAACATAATCTGCACATGGATGATGTACGGGGAGACGTAAAACTGTAAAATACACTATGCCACTGCAAATGCAAATCATGTTAGATATTTATGCAAGACTGGCTTAGGGCCAGTCTAGCATAAGTGTCAAACAAGATCTGATTTACAAAGGCACATTGTGGGAATCATGAACTGACGAAAAGGAAAGCGGCACCCCTGCAACCCTCAGACGTAGAATAAGGTATGCTGACAGCAGCGCATGCGCACATCAGATATATCCTGCAACTTAGGGTAGGGCTAAATGAAAGCAATTTATCATAAGAAAAAAAACAAGAGTACACTAGATGCAGCATGAGACAAAACTATTCAAGCTGCGAGACAAAACTATTCAAACCCCGAGACAAAACTATTCAAGCTGCAAGACAAAACTATTCAAGCCCCGAGACAAAACTGTTCAAGCTGCGAGACAAAGCTATTCAAGCTGCGAAACAAAACTATTCAAGCCGCGAGACAAAACTATTCAAGCTGCGAGGCAAAACTATTCAAGCTGCGAGACAAAACTATTCAAGCTGCGAGACAAAACTATTCAAGCCGCGAGACAAAACTATTCGAGCTGCGAGAAAAACTATTCAAGCTGCGAGACAAAACTATTCGAGCCGCGAGACAAAATTATTCGAACCGCGAGACAAAACTATTCGAGACGCGAGACAAAACTATTCAAGCTGCGAGACAAAACTATCCAAGCTGCGAGACAAAACTATTCAAGCTGCGAGACAAAACTATTCGAGCTGCGAGACAAAACTATTCGAGCCGCGAGACAAAACTATTCGAGCCGCGAGAAAAAACTATTCAAGCTGCGAGACAAAACTATTCGAGCCGCGAGACAAAACTATTCAAGCTGCGAGACAAAACTATTCGAGCCGCGAGACAAAACTATTCGAGCCGCGAGACAAAATATTCGAGCCGCGAGACAAAACTATTCAGGCCGCGAGACAAAACTATTCAAGCCGCGAGACAAAACTATTCCAGCCGCGAGACAAAACTATTCAAGCCGCGAGACAAAACTATTCAAGCCGCGAGACAAAACTATTGAAGCCGCGAGACAAAACTATTCGAGCCGCGAGACAAAATTATTCAAGCCGCGAGACAAAACTATTCGAGCCGCGAGGCAAAACTATTCGAGCCGCGAGACAAAACTATTCAAGCCGCGAGACAAAACTATACAAGCTGCGTGCCTCCACCCAGACACTTCTCCAGTCATACACTGGCGAGCGTAAGCAGAATTACCCGTGAAATATTTTCAAAATCAGATACAGGGTAGATGGACAGGCGGATGACGCGATTTTACACCCTTTTCAACAGTATTTCAGTCATATCAGGATGATGAGAGGGTAATAATGAAAAACTGTGTGCAATGGAGTCCCGTTAACGGTTGAAAAGAGTTCACCTCAAGCGGGTCAATAACCCAATACCATTAGATCTGAGCTACTAGGGTCAGAGATTATAAAACTTGAGTATAATCTCAAACTCAAAATGTAAAAAAATATAAAATAAAATAAAATATACAATAAAATAAAAAATATAAAAGTATAATCTCAAATCAAACTCAAAATAAAGCACACTGATTGGCTGCTTCCAAGCATGCGCTCGGAAGCAACCAATCAGTGTGCTTTATTTTGAGTTTGAGATTATTCTTAAGTTTTATAACCTCGAACCCAGGGCTCTTTCAGATACAGGAATTGAAGTGCAGCTCAACTAGCAATACCGATAACACTAGACCCAACATGTAACAAAATTATTTAGCATGCTTGCCAGACTCCCACCACATTAGTCTGACACCCATGCCCACACCCAGCTGACAAAGACCGGCAAGCGTAAGCTGAGCTGCTGTAGAAAATAGCCCACACACCAAAGAGCCGCGAATGGAAATGCAATTCACGCAATAATACGACAGCACTACATGAACAAACAAAAACTAAACTTTTCAGCAATGCTAGTCCAGTCTCTCACTCTCACAAGGCAACCGATCGCAATCACACCCCGTGACACAGACTAGTGAGTATTCCTTGGCAAGAGAAGGCTGCCTATTTCCCCTAACTGATCAACAGAATATTCCCTAAAAGAATCCTGACAATTATCCTTAAGAAGCAGAACCCTGTTGCGCCGAGTATTTCTGTTCATTTAAAGCCCAAAATTCGGGTGGAAATACATGTATCAGTTGGTTGGTTGATTTGATGCTTAACGTCCACGGTAAACAACTAAGGTCATGTCGGGACGGTCAGTTAAACCTAACCACACTATTCCTGGGCAGGCTTAGACCTTCTAAGCGGTTAACCGGTGCTAAGTGCACATACTTTCGCCAGTAACTGACAACTGCCCTACTTGAATCAGCGGAAGGAGAAACGAAAGTATGTGGCCAGACCGGGATTCGAACCCAGGACCTCTGACTTACGAGTCAGGTGCCCTACCGATTGCGCTACCCGGCCCGGCACATGTATCAGAAAAAGAAGATTTTTCAAAATCCACTCTAAACCTTCTTTTGGTTTATTGAACGTTGACTGCTTTCAAAATTACAGCCATTGTTAATGCTAACGTCAAATTGTTATTATTGTTTTGTCTGTCTAGCAAACATAGCACTGACGTACAATAATAACGCGACGTTATTGACGTCCAGACGTCACCGCTTAGCAACCGCTCAGTGTAGCTACAGTGAGAAGGACGTAGAAGATTAGCGCTTTTGAAAAATCTAAGATAAAGAGATGACAGAGATACTTATTTACGATCTTCGCAGAGCTGATGACCCCGAGTAAGTTGTTTACTTCATTAAATATCCAAAACATAAACCATTAAAAAATCAAGAAAAACAAGTTATTTCTGTTTAAAATATAAGAAAATAATACCTTACTGCAGGGATTTCGCTAAGGACTAAATGACTGGTGGTCCACAGGACCAACTTATCCACAATTTAAGTGGTCCTTCCGTTGTTTTGGCTATTCTTTGATATCATGTGTTTTCATTTATTTTCAAAATTATTTGGTCTGCAGGACCAGCTACCAAAGACATCAACTGGTCATGCCCAAAAATCACTGGTCCAGGACCAACGAACTTATGGTTAGTAAAACCCCTGCCTTAAGCAATTCTAATAATGCCGAAATACGGCTAAAAACAGTTACTGAGCATGAAACACAACCTAATGGTAATGATACGAAAGACCGGTGGTGACTTCACAATTCATAGTTCAAACTTCCTACTTCTGTGTTTATACTTCATACATCACAGTTCATTATTCATAGTTTTAAAGGCTATGTTAAATGCAATAGGCAACGGAAAGTGACATTACATACTTCACAATTCATAGTTCATACTTCACACTTCACAGTTCGAACTTCATAGTTCATTGTTCACAGTTCAAACTTCACAGTTCAAACTTCACACTTCACAATTCAAACTTCACAGTTCATACTTCACAATTTATACTTCACAGTTCATACTTCAAACTTCACAGTTCATAGTTCATACTTCACAGTTCATACTTCAAACTTCATAGTTCATACTTCACAGTTCAAACTTCACAGTTCATACTTCACAATTCAAACTTCACAATTCATACTTCACAGTTCATACTTCTCAGTTCAAAATTCATAATACAGACTTCACAGTTCATTCTTCACACTTCACAATTCATACTTCACAGTTCATACTTCATAGTTCATTATTCAAACTTCACAGTCTATTATTAGATCAGCATATGAGGGTCATCCAAGAAGTGTTTCAATTTCGTCATAACTTTTTATACCGCGTTACACGTTAGTGGTGGGTTATTATGTTTTCACGTTGGCAGTCAGTGTGTCTGTCCGTCCGTCCGGCGTACGCACGTCCGTCATCACTTCGTTTCCGGTCGATAATTTGAGTATTTTATACGGATTTCTTTCAAAATTTACATATGCATTAGTACCAAGAATGTCTCGCTTGGGATTGTTAGTAGGCAAATTTCGACAATTTATGAAAAAGTTATGGCACTTGTCAATGCCCACAGTATGGTTCTTTGTCTCTAGCTCCTTACTATTTGGAATAGCCTGATGAAACTTCTCAAAAATGATCATGGTAACAAAACCTTGGCGCGACAATAAACATTTTTCCATAGTGGTTATCTGCCTCTGCCCTAGGGCTATGTACGTATATAAAATCAGGAAAAACAAATCATATAAAAACAACAAAAAATAAATAAATAAATAAAATCAGACTTGTAAGCAGTTTTTCTGAAACTTACAGCAAATAGCAAGGGTAGTGAAAGCTGCATGTGATTTCAAAAACTTTTTTCTTACGAGAGTTATTTTCCCCTACCCCCACCAATATACATGAATAAAGATAAAGTAAAGTCTTTATAAAATCACAATTTAAACAGATATTTCTGAAACCCACCGATAGCAATAAAGGTAATAAAAGCTTCTTGTAGACACTGGTCGAAGTTTGCTCATATAAGTAATAAAAGCTTCTTGTAGAAAATGGTTGAAGTTTGCTCCTATGGGGGTCATTTGCCCCTGCCCCCTGGCCACATACATGTATAAACATAGCTAAAAAAGGGCTATATACATGATAAAAAAATCATGAAAACTTCTATAAAATCAGAAATTGAAGCAGATTTACATAAACTTACAGCAAACGATCATAGTAATAAAAGCTGTCTTTTAGGTTCAAAACTGTCCCTCTGGGTTTATTTGCCCCTGCCCCCACCTATATACATGCATAACATTATGATAAAATCTATAAAAAATCATAATTCCAACAATGTTTTCTGAAACTTACATGTACCGATCAAAATAACTAAAGCCTTGTTTGTGGTGATAAGAAATTTCCTCTACAGGGGTATCTGATCTGTAGCCACAAACATGTATAAAAGTTCCTAAAATGTATATGATCAGAGTGGAAAGTGATTGTCCTCAGGCTTACAGTAAATTATAAGAGTAATGAAAGGGTCCTGTCGTAACAAAAGTTTTGTACCATGAAACATTGCTTCGCTTGCCAGGGGCAAAAAAATGAATAAAATAAAGTAGCAGTAAATAGATAAGTGAGAAGGGTTTGCAGTGGGGGTATCACGCAGTCGTTTGCGACGCTTTTATTTATTGATTGAGGTAGGGTTACACCATTAAGCAGGCCATGCATAACATAATATATGTAGAAACTATCAGACATGAAACATACCTCTCTGAAAAGTGGGAGGGATTTGAATGCAAAGGTGCAGGCGACACAGGTGGTAAGACTGCATGATGAACACGACGTATTCCACAAGAGGGGAGGGTAGAAAATCCCAACATTTCTGCTCATAGTTCTTTCAAATTATAAAAAAATGTGTTTTAAAATACGAGAATTGTCTTATATATAAGAACTCAATTAACAGACAGTTACAATTTCACTTTACCAAACAAATATGGTTGCTAGGCAACAAAAGGACTATTGCAGAATATTAGTAAATTTCTAGTTTTGGATGTGTGTCTCTGTTTTTGGAGGCTGCAAATGATATAAACGAGGCTAACCTCTTAATGTTTCAGTCTTTATATTTTGCATTTCAGCATTTTTTAAAACAAACGAATATTATTTGAAGAAAGACTTCTATCGTGATAAGTACAGCTTTTTGAAAGTCTCATTTTATAATATATTGCAGATTCCACGAAAAACACGGTGGTTTTAGGGACGAGTCATTTATTAACAGGTGGGGGGGGGGTACATTTAGGGGGGTCGGATTTTTTTTTTGTGAGATGTGCTTGGGGGGGGGTCGGAAATAAAAAGGCCATGGAGTAGGGGGGGTCATATATTTTATTAGGCATATATGGGGGGTCAGAATTCTTCCACTGGTCTCCATTTTTAAAAAATCTCTCAGCTTCTGGGGGCCTTCGCCCCCCCCAGACCCCCCATTACTCTTAGCCTTTCAGACTCTATTCTTTCAAATTTAAAAACGTAAAAGGCATTTTATGCAAGAGGCACACAAACTTGGGCAGCTTCTGTCAAAAAACAGATCATTTTATTAGCTTGCTAGTAGAGCAATGTACTATTTGTCTAAAAAATCATGCCGAGAAGATGATTTTATCATCTCAATTAAATTTAATGCCTCGGTTTGTAATATTAGTTTGCCATCAGCAAAGCTACTGTGACTTCTGGGGGCTGCACCCCCAGACCCCCAAATCCCCATTATTATTATTAACAGTTTATTGAGCATTCGACAACAGTTTTCAAGATGCCCATAAGCATAAGGAGTGCAAAGAATTGCGGACAAAATTTAAACAATCCATCAGTCTGCATGGTTAATTAACATGTCAGAATAAGTAAATGCATACAGGTTTTGATTGAGATCAGTCTGACATAAATAGGTAAAATGGTGTTTGTGTGATGGGATGTGGGGTGGGGTAGGGGGGTCATAAACTTTTTTTTTCACCAGTCTGGGGGGGGGGTCGGGAAAAAAATTCTGGTGAGACTGGGGGGGTCGGAAAAATTTTGGTGAATCATGAAAATGTACCCGCCCCCCCCCCCCCCCCCCCACCTGATTATAAATGACTCGTCCCTTACTTGGAACAGTTATAATATCTTGATGATAATAATATCTCGGTTTTGGTATCAGTCTTATTGAATGACCCTCTTTAACAACGCCACGTGTTTGAAGACCGGAAATAAAAATTATGAAATTAGCTGTGTGAAGTGAGAAGTTTGAATTATGAAGTCTGAAGTATGAACTATGAAGAATGAAGTAAGAATTATGAAGAATGAACTGTGAAGTATGAACTGTGAAGTGAGAAGTATGAACTATGAAGTGTGAAGTATGAACTGTGAATTATGAAGTATGAACTGTGAAGTATGAACTATGAAGTGTGAAGTATGAATTGTGAAGTATGAACTCTGAAGTATGAACTGTGAAGTGTGAAGTTTGAACTATGAAGTATGAACTGTGAAGTATGAAGTGTGAAGTTTGAACTGTGAAGTTTGAACTATGAAGTATGAACTGTGAAGTTTAACTATGAAGTATGAACACTGAACTATGAAGTTTGAACTATGAAGTTTGAAGTCACCACCGGTCTTTCGTATAATGATAACGTTTATTTGTGATATCATCACATATTTATGAAAGCCCTGAAGGGACTTCTGACTTCATCACTTCACACTTCAGACTTCATCACTTCAGATTTCATACTTCATAACTTCAGACTTCAGAGTTCAGACTTCAGAGTTCAGACTTCAAACTTCAGACTTCAGAGTTCAGACTTCATACTTCAGAGTTCAGAGTTCAGACTTCAGATTTCAAACTTCAGAGTTCAGAGTTCAGACTTCATACTTCAGAGTTCAGAGTTCAGAGTTCAGACTTCAGACTTCATACTTCAGAGTTCAGACTTCAGACTTCAGACTTCAGAGTTCACACTTCAGAGTTCAGACTTCAAACTTCAGACTTCAGACTTCATACTTCAGAGTCAAGACTTCGGACTTCACACTTCGCACATATTCTTTTAGGATGTTCGAATGGTGCGGGACTCTCTATTTTGGATATAGTATGCTTTTACGTTGTTTTGTCAGAAGTCTGAAGTGTGAAGTCTGAAGTATGAACTCTGAAGTACGAGGGATGATAAAAAATATGTGGACTTTTGCTGTAGAATTTTTATCATTAATAGTAAACCCATTAAATTTGCAGTATTTACAAATTCGCCTCTCATCTATTCAGTGATGTATTTATTTTACCGGTCAATATTCGGAAAATAGTCTTTATGGGTCGTCAAAGTAACCTTTCGACGTTACTGCGGAGCACGGTAAAACTTTGCCTTATTATTTCAAATTGTTTGGACATATCTTATATTTGCAGTAGAGTAAACTGCTTGATATTTTGTATGTTATTTGTTTATGGTTTCCGCCTTTCCTTGCCGTCAAAAGGTGGTATGCTTTCATAAGCAGCATAAAACATGCTATGTGGGCCATACATTAGTGACGAAATGACGACAAACATTATACCGCGTATTTATGTAAATCCAATTTTTGTATATAATTGCAAAACAATGGGGAAAATTGAAGAATTGAAGAACATTCAGTTCAAATTTAATGTTATTTGATCCTTTTATGCTAGTTTTATCTGATGTTGGCACTGATTAAAGGGTTGAAGGCCTGCATTTAGACATACACCGCAAATATAGTGTACGTTGACACGATATTGAAAGCAAAAGTTTGGCTTGGATTTATGAACGTCTCAAGGTCTTCTGGTTTAGCAAAGACCATTCTACAGGGTATAGTGAAGGGAAAAGAAGAAGAGGTAGACAGAAGAAGAGGTGGGAAGACAATATCAAAGAGCGGACAGGGATGGATTTTGCCAGCTCAGCTAGGGCAGCTAAAAACAGGACAAGGTAGAAAGGGATTGTTTCGAAGTAATCTGTGGTGCCCCAACAACCTAGTAAGGTTATGGGATATAATAGAATAGAATAGAAATATGAGGAGAGTACGATATGAAATTCTTCAAAACTATGGTATTGCAAGCTGCTGTTTCTAGAATTGGTCATAATTATGAAATATCTGCAAAGAGGCTGTTAGTTTATGAAAATAGAGAAACAAAAGAACCACTGAAATGTTTTAAAAAAGACAAAACGTCAACGTCATTCATGTGGTGCTCCGCTGTACTGCAGCAGTACCTACCTTATATAAAATAAAAGAAAATACTTACTGTTCAATGAAATTTCATCAAAATTTAACATAACGCAGATAAAAAAGAATGAATTTTTCGCAGTATAAGAAAAATACTATAACTGCATTATGCTCACCGCGACAGCAAAGTCCACGTATTTTTTTATCACCCCTCATATGAAGTTTGAAGTCTGAACTCTGAAGTGTGAACTTTGAAGTCTGAAGTCTGAACTCTGAAGTATGAAGTCTGAACTCTGAAGTATGAACTCTGAAGTATGAAGTCTGAACTCTGAAGTTATGAAGTCTGAACTCTGAAGTTTGAAGTCTGAACTCTGAAGTCTGAAGTCTGAAGTATGAAGTCTGAACTCTGAAGTTATGAAGTCTGAACTCTGAAGTCTGAACTCTGAAGTATGAAGTCTGAATTCTGAAGTCTGAACTCTGAAGTATGAAGTCTGAACTCTGAAGATATGAAGTCTGAACTCTGAAGTTTGAAGTCTGAAATCTGAAGTATGAAGTCTGAAGTCTGAAGTATGAAGTCTGAACTCTGAAGTTATGATGTCTGAACTCTGAAGTCTGAACTCTGAAGTTTGAAGTCTGAACTCTGAAGTCTGAACTCTGAAGTTATGAAGTCTGAACTCTGAAGTATGAACTCTGAAGTTTGAAGTCTGAACTCTGAAGTTTGAACTCTGAAGTTATGAAGTATGAACTTTGAAGTCTGAACTCTGAAGTTTGAAGTCTGAACTCTGAAGTTATGAAGTATGAACTTTGAAGTCTGAACTCTGAAGTATGAACTCTGAATTCTGAACTCTGAACTCTGAAGTTTGAAGTCTGAACTCTGAAGTTATGAAGTCTGAACTCTGAAGTGATGAAGTCTGAAGTGTGAAGTCATGAAGTCAGAAGTGTGAAGTACGAAGTGATGAAGTATGAACTCGGAAGTGATGAGGTCTGAAGTGTGAAGTGATGAAGTCAGAAGTCCCTCCAGGGCTTCCATACATATTAGAAGACAATTCTAAAGATATTCTTCATTAAGATAAGTTGATTTTATAACCATTAAGATTTTCAAAGCATGTTAATTCTGAACCCTGAGTATTTAAAGTTTCTCCTCAACCAATATAAAGTTTATCACCCTATTAAATCAAATTGATTTACATCCTATCACAGATACGTACAAAAAAACACAAAAAAAACATTCAACCAAAACTAGACAGCAAAGGTGGTTGGAAAGGATCCCCACCTACCAATGTTATCTTGCTTTAGTTCTGCCTAAGCTTTGCATTAGATTACAATGAGTCTCTGCAAAGTGCACTGCTGTGTACAGTACACCATCTAGTGTCGGCTCACATCATTTTCAGAGTAACTTATTTGCTTTGTTATGTTTTATTTTGTTAATTTTATGAGTCAATATGGCAGATGAAATCTCAACACAGTTAAGGAGGTCCAGCGTCGCGAGGAGCAATACATTCTACAATAATTGTCAGGGCCTTATTTTTTATCTTATGTTAGCTAAGAGTTGTTCGTGCGAGCGTGGGAAATTTTGCTAGAAAATTCTTTCGGAAACATATAATTGTTTGCATTTGAGAGGGAGAGAGTGCCATGAGCCCAGATCCCTTTTATAATATAAATTGACACGATAGGACATAAAGTCACGGTATGTAGGAACAGTACTGTAGAAATTCTAAAAACTGGCTCACCTGAAATAATTTATTTAAGTAATTTTCTTAAAATGTAACAGTTTGGTTTTACAATGCCGTAATGCTGTCAATAATGCAGATGAACAGCGACAAAGAGTGTCTACCCTGGATCAGACTCTCCTCAGGGAGCTGTCAGGCCCCGAGGTTATAAAATGTTTTGCGTGCTCAACTCACCTGAGCATGAAATTTTCTCTGCTGATAAGTATGAAAATGCCAACTAATGTTGGCATTTTCATATTCATCAGCAGAGAAAATTACATACACAGCTAAACTGGGCAAGAAAACAACTGTACTTATCAGTTATTTGCCATTTATCAGCAGGTAAAATTTCATGCTCAGCTGAGTTGAGCTTGAAAAATGTTTTTTAATCTCGGGGCGTGATCTTGGTCTGCACTGTTTGCTAAGACTTATTTGTCCCAATACTTAAGACTGTTTACGGTATGCTGATGATGTAATTTGGATCTTTGCTGGGGATCGAGACTTTGACCATCACCATTTCAAACAATTTCTTTACAGATGTGGTGGGGAAAATTTCCCAATGACTTTTACTAACGAAAAAAGAATGCCAGGCCCGAAGGTTATAAAACTTGAGTACATTCTCAAACTCAAAATAAAGCACACTGATCGGCTGCTTCCAAGCACATGCTCGGACGTAGCCAATCATTGTGCTTCAGTTTGAGTTTGAGATTATTCTCAAGTTTTATAACCTCCAACCCAGGTCAGTTACAATGTACAAGACCGTAAAGCCAACTGAAGTGATAACAAATCGAAAGTAGATTTTGAGTAGGTAAGATAAGTTGCTAGTAAAAGAAAAACGATGCAATCCCGGAAGAATTTAGCCCAATATGGAAGTTGCCCAGTGTCTGTAAATACTACAGTTTCAATCTGAGTTGTTGTGGTCGAGTGGTTAGATATACTCGGTTATGGTGCAAAAGGTCGCGACGTGCAGTCAACCCAGCAGTAAATGGATAATCTTTTCCGAATCAGGGAATGATAAGGCAGTGAAGGCGAGAGATGTTCTCCGCCT
The DNA here is from genome assembly GCA_963989385.1 of Ctena decussata. Taxonomy (NCBI): domain Eukaryota; kingdom Metazoa; phylum Mollusca; class Bivalvia; order Lucinida; family Lucinidae; genus Ctena; species Ctena decussata. The sequence continues at coordinate 63,117,098 of OZ022500.1, forward strand.
TTCATATGCCGTGCCCAAGATACATGGGGTCTGCGGCCACTATGCTATGGGAAAGCTGTACCTTTTCATCAATCTGGGTGGCTTTCTTACACAGACAATTCTATGGCAGGTCTTGAATTTGGCAAACAACACTAAATCTGCATTTCGGTTCCAATTAAACGAATCCGAAATAGAGCCCAATCTGTTTTCTTGCTTGCAATTAGACTTAAATTAGCAATATTTCTGCCAATTTTCGATGCGCTATTTGGTTTAGTAAAGAAAATGTAAGCTTTCAGAGAGGGCAGGTAGCGACTAAAAGGGTTGCTTTGCTATGTCAACAGATAGAATTTGGCTGGATAGCGCAGATAACAGATCGGTGTGTATGGCTAATGGATGCCAATGATGACAGGTTAAAAATACTGTTGAAATAACGTTAAAACGTAACAGGTTTGGTATTCTAGGGCGAATTTGTAACTTGGCAGTTCTTTCTTCAAGCATCGTCACGATGCTGACCAGCGAGCGCCTTTTTGTCCCTTCCTCTCCCTAACCGCCCTCTCCAACTCCTCCGCCCCACCCCACCTCCACAAACACAAATGCACATGACTCGAGCTAATGCAACAGATAAAGCAACAAGAAATTTGCTTCAAAATTAGAAACAAATACAATGCAAAGAAACAGAGCCCCAGCACCGCTAGTAAAATTTTACGTTCACCTTTATTCTGACAATACATTCTTCCTTTCATAGTTCCTTTCACGAATGTATAACCGGCTTCCTTAGTTCTTGGAGTAATGGAAGCAAGAAGTTGCAAATGCGATTTAAAGACACATACTAAGATCATGATACCTGTCATCATTGTCATTATTTTGTCTGTTGACAACGGCAAATGTTTTATGGCTACCCTCTTTGAACTGTGAAGTTTCTTCATTAAAAAAATTGCATATCGAAAACTGGCAGAATATTGCTGACTTGCAAGCTAGCAGGCAGATTAGGCTCTATCTCTGATTCGTTTAATTGGAGCCGAAATGCAGATTATGTGTCGTTTTCTGAAAAAGTTGCCCACTCAAGGCCTGCCATAGCCTTATCTGAGTCCGAAATCCATCCAGACTTATAAGTGTTACGTATATCTACAGACACTGAGCAACTTTATATGAGAATAAATCCTTCTGGGATTTTATCGTCCATTTTTTACCAGCAATTTATCTAACCTACTCAAGTCGACTTTGGATTTGACCCATTGGTCATCATTGTTGGCATCTGTCTTCACTTCAGCTGGTTGTACGGTGTGGTTACCAGTTAATCTAAAATATTTCAGCCCGTTCACGTGTGTGTTCATATGGAAGAAATATTTCAAGCTGAAAAGCGGGGTGATCAGGGCCTTTGGCGAGGGGATGAAGAATATGCTACTAGATATGGAAAAGATTATCAGTCAGTTCGACAATAAGAGAATTGTCAACTTCTGTAAGTAGCTGCTCTGACTAATCTGTGGTTGTATATCAGTGAACTCGTCTATCCAGATAAATCGTGTGAGTTCATTTGCCATTATGGAGGTTTCGAGTTCATCTATTTAATTTTTATTCTTTTATTTCATTTGTGGTATATTATATTTATTATTATTTACTCCGAACTGATGTAAATTCAATGCATACATGTAGACCGTTTTCAGAGGCCGCGTTCTGCGGCGCAGTATCTGTGTCCGCGCTGTTTACTCACGACTGAGCCGCGACACGAGAAAAACATCAAAGAGGTTGTGCGCCCAGCGCAGACTCAGATCAGCCTGGGCATCCGGCCAGTCTGATCACACTCTTTGCTAAGCGCTTAAAGGGTAGCTAAGGGCCTAATCTACCTCCATGCGGACAGCGAAGACTCTGATCAGACTGGGCGGATGCCCAGGCTGATCTGAGTCTGCGCTGGTCGCACAACCACATTGTTGGTTTTCTTGTGTCGCGGCTCATGTCTTTTGTATGGGACGCTTGGTACATGTATTTACGGGTTAAACAAAAGGTCTCTCAACAATGCGTGTTCGAGCCACGCCCTGCGCATAAGTGAGAAGCCATATTTTGCTTGCAAAAGGTCAGGTATAGTTACCCGGGACATCCGGTTTTCGGCCAATTATGCTTAACGATGGGCTTTATATAAGCCGCGACGCGAGAAAACCAACGAAGTGGTTGTGCGCCCAGCGCAGACTCAGATCAGCCTGGGCATCCGCCCAGTCTGATCGGGGTCTTCGCTGTCCGCATGAAGGTAGCTTATGCCCTTAGCTACCCTTTAAGCGCTTAGTGAAGAGTCTGATCAGAGTGGGTGGATGCCCAGGCTGATCTGAGTCTGCAGGTTTTGTCGTGTCTCGGCTCATTGATATTATTTTTTCATCGAAATTGCCGAAAATTCTATGCAAACAGTGTAGATTTTTTTCAGACGCCGGTTCTGCGGCGCCTTATCCGTATCTGCACTTTTAGCTCATGTCTTTTGTATGGGAGGTTAGGCATTAATGGGTTCAGCAACAGGTCTCTCTTACCTTTGGGTTTGGGCCGCGCTATGAAAGACATGTTCTACTTGCCGAAGGTCAGATGGATTTGGCCGGGAGCTCCGGTTTTCGCCCAACTCTGATTTCATGTAATGATCGAGTAGATATAAGTGAAATATTCTTAAAAGGGCTGTAAAACACATATAAAACTATCAGATCAAGAAAATTGCAATACAGCCTTCTAATGAGTTTCTACAAATTAGTAGTAAATTTTCCTCCATCTTAGGCAGTAACAAGAGTATTGAATTCGAAAATAGTAAAAATGAATAAATAAGCAAATAAATGACCATTTACATATATCTGCGTGCTTTTAAAGAGGTCTTAAAAAATTTTCTCTTGTGTTCCTCAGCCCATGCTAAGATGGAGAAAGAATTTGATATCTATCGAACTTGGGACAAGATAATTTCTGAAGAAGCTTTGCACGATGCCAGACTCATGTTCAGAATCAAGACAGCCTTTAAAAAGTAAGTTTCTTGTCTTTACTCAGCTTGTCTGTTTTAAGATGTATCCATATACTTTCAGGGACAGCAAATCCAGCTGTCTTTTTGCCTCTCCTTCTAAATGGGGATCAACTCTTAAAGAAAAGAATTTGCTCCTCTAGGAGCAAATTCTTTTGCTTAAGAGCAGATCTCCATTATGAAGGTTATGTCGTCCAGGAAAGCAAACAAGAAGACACAGAGTTGCGTGACTTTGATAAAATGGCGCTATAAAAGGAATGGTATCTATTTACCTTAAACCAGAGATTATTTGAAATGCAACAAAGATTCAGACGTGGTCGCATTGGAAATCGATGCCTGGCAGCAGAACTGTTACCAATCTGTGGTTTCCCACGACATCGACGCTCTTGCTAAGGAAGAGCAAGAACCAAAACGCTTGTGCAAAGTCTCGACAAAACCAGCACAAGGTATAAAATGGAGATATGTGCTGAGAGACCAAACTGAGGACAAGCTGTGCCAATGGCATCCAGAGGGAGATAAAGGGAAAAGGACAGAAGCTGGGAACGGTAGCAAGATTTAAATACCTTGGAGCACTTGTATCAGATGGCGGCTCAAAACTGGAGGTTCTCTAAAGGATTGTACAAGCCACTGCAGCTCTTACCAAGCTGAAACAAATTTGAAGAGTTGACAAAATATCTCTCGGATCATATGTGACACTGATGCGCTCTTTTGTCATATACATTTGTACGTATTTCTGCCTGCATGTGAATCGTGGACCTTGACAATAGATTTCGAGTAAGAACACGTGCCTTAAATGTGAGATACTACCAAAGACTGTTGAACATCTCGTACAAGGACCCTATAACACTAATGTGGATGTTGGTAGAAATAATCCGAGCAGCCATTGGAGACTACGACGAATAACTCCTGGCCATAGTCAAGAAATGAAATCTAACGTAGCTTGGTTACAATTCATGGTCTTCTGGCTTATCAAGACGTCTACAGGCTACAGTGAAAGGAAAAAGAAGACAGAAGAAGAGATAAAAGGCAATATGAAAGGGTGGACAGGGTTACAACAAGGGCAGCTGAAAAGAGGACTAGGTGGAAAGAGATTACTGCAGTTATCAGTGGTGCCCAACGACCTTACACTGTCATGGGATAGACTATACTAGACTGGATATAGATAATGAAAGATCAATGGCGAGAGCAGGGTACCGTCAAAGTTCTTAAAATTGGGGCAGAAACATCTGGGCAAACAGTCTGGAGCCAGGTCAGACTGCTCCAAAAGGAGCAGTCTGATCAGGATCTAGACTGTTTGCAACTCCGTTTACATCTTTTGAACGCTTTACTGATGTGTAAAACCAAACTGTGCCTTTTTCAGGACAGTTAAGGTAATTATTTTAGGTGTCCCATTGCTTTTAGAATTTTAACTTTGATATACTGGAAGTGTGCCTGTGTGAACAAACTGATTTCCGCATCGTCGCATGTATGCGAAAACTCAGATCACATGGACTAAGATTGTATGTTCTAACAGAAAAATCTTAGTCCACGTAATGTGCAGGCCAAACTGAGTCTTCGCCGGTCACATGTACATGTAATATATCAGCATACGTCAATGTTTTTTGTTTCTTTTTTTTTCAGTCATACTGATGACGAGAAAGACCTGGTTATCCTGAAGAATTATGAAGAACATCTTAAAGAGTCCAGAAAGATATTCCATGATCAGCTGGTGAAAACGGAACAGATGAGAGAAGTAAGGCTCTGATATTAAGAATTTCATGCTTTATATGATGGATAGACGGGTGACGTGCGATTTTATGTTACATCAGGATTTTAGTCATATCAGAATAATTGGAATGTGAAAATGAAAGACTGTGTGCAAAGAAAACCCCGTTTAGAATTGATAGTTTTGATTTCCATTCTTGTTTTCTTGTTTCAATTTCTATTCTGATAAATATCGGAAAGGAAATGTCCCTTCAGGGGTCCCGTAAATGTTTTACCTGTTTGTTTGGTTTTTTTCGCCTTTTCATACCACTACCCGGGGCCGCATTCATAAAACGACTTATAATATGTGGTTGCTATGCTGTTGCTAAGGCTAAATTTCTTTGAAGGAGATTCCCTACAACTATGAAATTTGCTCTGGAGGAACAGTCTTTGTAAGACTGTTCCTCCAGACCAAATTTCATAGTTGTAGGGAATCTCCTTTGTAGATATTTAGCCTTAGCAACCGCATAGCAACGACTTAAGTGGCTTTATGAATACGGCCCCGCTCTCCCTCCCGCGCCTCAAAAGACCTATCCTGCCCAGTGGCAGTCGTCTTCATGTAGATTCCGTCTGCATTCATTTATTAACCCATTGCAATATTCAAGGGTGTAGCTACCTATATGGCAAATACGCAAGTGCGTATTGAAATTTTGTCAAAATTTCAAAACGCAACTGCATATTTGCATGCTGAATATTTATAAATTAGACAAGATTTCAATACCAATTACCAAAGTGGCTGAAATACTAGCTTTCCCTTCAAGAAGTAGAGAATAAAACATGGTTGTGCGTATTATGAAATTGCCCCTAGTTACGCCCCTGATATTCTATCATTATCAAATGACTGCGTCCATTTGCCAATTAAGGGGTATCTGGTGTCTGACCTTGGTCTACACCGTTCGTCTATATCCTTTGTATGAGACGCCAGGCAGTAATGGGTTAATTTAAAAGTTTTACAGCATCTCCACTGTTTGCTGTTTTATAAAAGAAGCGAAAGAAAATGATATAATAGTTGAACTGGTGAACACGTTGTTGTGTGGGATTCAGTCGTATTTTTGTGGAGTTGGTTTAACAGTCAGGTACATAACCTTTAAAAGTTAAAAAATATATAACTTGAAGCAGTTATAGTTTTTTGTGACTATAGCAATAGTAACCTGTTCAAGTTAAAGTGTCTTTTTTCACCTTCATATTCTGGAGTTACAGCAATTTTTATGGACAGTTGGGTAATTTTCCCTGAAAGATCTCTTACATAACTTTATGATTAAGCAATAAAATTCTGTACGCATCGTCTAGAAATTGGTACGCAAGGCCCTTGAAGATCAAGAAATTAGCTACTTTTTAACTTACAACAGTTATTTATTTGGAGATTGCAAATCTGACCTTGGCCTAAATAATTTCAGACATAACCTAAATGAGTTATTTTCTACAGCCTCACTTTGAAATTAGTGGCAAATAGGATAATTTTTAACTGCTTCAAGTTATATTTTTATTAACTTTTAAAGGTTATGTACCCGACTGTTTAAAGAAGATCTGGCAAATATTACAACAACATTGGTATCTAGTGGCGAAGTATTACGACGCTCGCAGGTAGCAGTAAAACTTCAGATAAACACGCTGCTACTTCACCGGGTTTGAAATTGATGATGCCTGAAATAATATAACACTACACAGAAATACAAATATTTTCACCCTTCAATTACTCCACATTTTCTTGTCACTTAAACACTGGCTGTTCTTTGTATGCAGGCAAGACAGATACATACATCTTCCTTAAACATGGGGAAAAACTGACAAGTTTTCATTTTGCATGTCTATCACAAGGGCGTAGCTACCTATACGGCAAATACGCAAGTGCGTATTGAAATTTTGTCAAAATTGACAAAATTTCAAAACGCACCTGCATATTTGCATGCTGAAAATTTATAAATTAGACAAGATTTCAAAACCAATTACCAAAGTGGCTGAAATACTTGCTTTCCTTTCAAGAAGTAGAGAATAAAACATGGTTGTGCGTATTATGAAATTTCCCCTAGTTACGCCCCTGTATCATATTTTTATAGTCTTAATTCTTTCTACAGAACTACCTTAAAAAGGCATTTGAGGCGGAGAAGGCCGAAATAAAAAAGCAAATCGCCGACAAAGAAGCTGAAATCAGGAAATATACAGAAAAGTTCGACGCTCTAAAAGAAAAGATAGATAAGAAGATTGAAATTTACCAGGAAGAACATGACAAGCTTCTGGCGGCCGGAAGAGAACTTAAAGATGTAAGTACAGACTTTAGAATTCTTTATATGGGGCCGGAAAAGATCTAGCCTATTTATTAGATTTTTATGCCCCCACATCATATGATGCCGGGGACATATAGTGTTCTGGTTGTGCGTACGTGTGTACGTTATAACGTACATGTACGTGTGTCCGTCTATACATACGTACGTGATCCTGTTACACTCAGGTTAACATTTCTGTAAGAGGTAGATTTCAGGGCTCCTGTTATTGTAGCAACCTGAAATTTTGTATGGGGATATATATTAATAAGTACAACAAGAATACACAAGAATTAGGGTATGATGATCCTTATGTCACGGTTCACTGACTTCGGACTTAGGCTAATTTTGGAAGGTTAAGATTTTTGTAAGAGGTAGATTTAAGGGTGCCTTTTATTGTAGCAAACTGAAATTTTGTTTGAGGATTAATATCTACAAGTACAACAGGAATTTACAAGAATCGGGTCAGAATGATCTATATGTCATGGTCCACTGACTTCGGACTTTACCCAAATTTGCAAGGTTAATATTTTTGTAAGAGGTAGATTTTAGAGTTCCTATTATTGTAGCAACTTGAAATTTTGTATGAGGATTAATATCTATAAGTACAACCGGAATTTACAAGAATCAGGTCATAATGATCCATTTATCACGGTCCACTGACTTGGTTTTTAACCATGTTCTGTAATACACAATATTTATATTTTGGCCATACAGTGACTCTGAAACTGTATAAAGGGCTGCAGTTTGTGTCACATTTCAAACGTTGGGCAATGCTTTGCCTATGGCCTTTTATATTATACAAGTCTGCCTCCATGAACCTTCTTATCCTACAAGGGCCAGTACCTTAATCAAGGCACCAACTTACTCAAAGCACTAGGCGGGGCATCTAAGTACTATGGACACATTTCTAGTTTCATTGAATAGTTGGCTTCCCATTTAGGACAAATAAAAAAAAGAGTTGCTTCCCTTGGATCTGTATTCATTTACCTTAATACTGTACAGGCCCGGATCCAGACCACCACGTACTGTTGGGGCTCTGGATAATTGATGAGGCTGGGAGGTGCCGAGTTATATGTGTGTGTATGTCAGATGTGTGTGTGTGTGTGTTTGTGTGGGGGTGCTTGAAAATATATGACATAATTAAGGATCGATCAATTTGATAAGAATTTTTGATACTACCTCTTTGCCTTGAAATATATGCTGTGACATCTCATTAGAATCGCCTCGGCGAGGCGATTCAAATGAGTTGTCACAACGTATATTTTTAATCTAACCACCAAGACCACATTGTATAATTATCTCAAACTGTCATCAAATACTCTTTATTATCTGTAGGTCTATATATATTATACATAACACAGAGGCACAGATGGCGGGGCTGAAGCCCCAAAGCCCACTCCTGGATCCGGGGCTGCTGTATTTCAGATTCCTCATTAATATTTTCGATAGGGTAATTATTAGGAGTACATTTTACAATCAACTGATGGTAATGTGCACAACCCATGGTGAATGTAGAATAATCAGTTTCTGGTGCCAGAAGGAATGTGTGGAAATGAAATTGTTCATTTCTTGTAGAATGATGCATATTTCTATCAAACTACACCACGTGGTTAAGAGTTATGAGCAATTTCACTCACTGACTACAGCGGAAGGACAAACAGACTGATGGACTTGCACAGCGATTAAAGTGCACACCTGTGGGTCGTGCAATACTGTTTAGACTTTCGTCACCGTTTTGCATGCCGGTGGCTGGACAATGTTAAAATACATAAGTATACAAACCATATATACCACGGGGTTCAAGAGTTATGAGCATTTTCACTACTTGACCGTAAATTTTCAACTTGTGCTCAGCAAAGCCTCGTCCATCAAAAAAGACGGTTATGCATGCGAGTCGTTAGATAATCAAAATATAGAATGCGGTTCAAGAGTTATAAGCGTTTTCGCTAACTGACAACGGACGGATGGACGGACAGACTCACACAGTGATTATAGTGCAAACCTGCGGGTTGTGCAATAAGAAGTTTTGCATACCAGTGGCTGGGCAATGTTAAATTACATAAGTAAACAAAATTTGAAGCAAATATACCAAGCGGTCCAAGGGTTATGAGCATTTTCAATAAAAGAGCTCGACCGGCCAAATTGATGCTCGGTGAAGCCTCATCACTGTTTTGCATACCAGTGGCTGGGCAATGTTAAATTACATAAGTAGGGCCTATACAAAATTTGAAGCAAATATACAAAGCGGTCCAAGAGTTATGAGCATTTTCAATAAAAGAGCTTGGCCGGCCATATTGATGCTCGGTGAAGCCTCGTCACTGTTTTGCATGCCGGTGGCTGGACTATGTTAGAATACATAAGCATACAAAATTTGAACCATATTTACAACGGTGTTCAAGAGTTATGAGCATTTTCAGTAGTTGGCCGTAAATTTTCAACTTGTGCTCAGCAAAGCCTCGTCCATCAAATAAGGTTGTTATGCATGCGAGTGGTTAGACAATGTTGACATGTATTTGTCAAAATATCCCATGCGGTGCAAGAGTTACATGTATAAGCGTTTTCGCTAACTGATAACGGTTTTCGCTAACTCATAACGGACGGACGGACGGACTCACACAGTGATTATAGTGCAAACCTGCGGGTTGTGCAATAAACTGTTACAGCTTTTACATTTTTATACCTATCTAGGAATCAAATAGATACACCGAGGCAAAGATGAGGGTTGATTGCAAAAGGGCAGACTTCATCCTGAGAACGCTTAAAGAATATGGAGAAGGAATCCAAATGAGACCAGAGAGCGCCGAGTAAGTTACAATTTTTTGCTCTAAGATTATTTGAGCCGCGACACGAGAAAACCAACAAAGTGGCTGTGCGCCCAGCGCAGACTCAGATCAGCCTGGGCATCCGCCCAGTCTGATCAGAGTCTACGCTGTCCGCATGGACACAGCTCAGGCCCTTAGCTACCCTTTAAGCCCTTAGCAAAGAGTCTGATCGGATTCGGTGGATGCCCAGGGTGATCTAAGTCTGCGCTGGGTGCACAACCACATTGTTGGTTTTCTCGTGTCGCGGCTCATTTCTATGCCGATAACATATAATAGAACTGAGTAAACAGTGCATTTTTTATTTATTTTAAGAACAGTTGAGGTAATCATTTTGGGAGTCCCAATCTTTTAAAGGTATACTCCCTCGTATTTCATTACGAAATAATCACAAAATTATGAAGCTGGTTAGTTGTATGCAACATAATTAAGATGTGTTAAAAAATCTTCAGCTAAAACATCTTTGTTACGGAGGCAGAGACGATATATCAATGCGTACCGTTCTTGAATATTCACGAATATTTTGTCGTCATAAATTGATTGACTCCCACAGGCGTTTCTGCAAGCATGTTTTGAATTTTATGATTGGTGGAGTAAATAACTTAACAATAGCATTAACCTCTAATCTGTGCACGTGAGTTGTTTTCAGCCAATAACTGTCTACAGTTGAGTAAAGAAAGGGCTTAAAATTATTCATGATATAACTTTAACCTGATTAACTATGATTGCTGGGCGTATCAAGTCTTCAGTTTTGGCGGGAATGGTGACCCGCTATTGCCGCTCTTTTTGTGTATTTCCTTAAATTCTCCTTTTTCAGTGACTATCACAAATCATAAATTTGGCAGATAAATGTACTTTTAATAGTAATCATTATCATGCCCAGAATATAATGTTTTGTGAGAAATTTGAAATTCAATAGAAATATCGTGGGTGTAAATCTTTAACTTTTTTGTGGAACACAACTTAAAGAGAGAATGAAACAAAATTCAGTGCTAGGCAGCATTAATTGTGGCTAGTATTGTGGCTAGTGCAACTAGCCTTTGTCCTCGAATCTGTGGTCGGAATAAAACTGTTGTGAAACTTCACCTTGAGCCCGAAAACAACAACAATCTTGCTCCACAATAACAATTCTGGTACGTGCCTTTTCTTCAAACTGACACAAATAACTCGGACAACCCTTTACGCGCCAAAAAGCAATAAATGAATAAAAAAAAACAGACGACAAAATGTACGTCTGCAAAATAAAATAAAAAATGTTTCATCTATTTTATAGTATTGGTATTCAAAGACTATGGGGTAAATAGTGAAGATCCGGATGAGGCGGCTCATTCAGTCGAGGCGGCTCTTTTAGCTGTACGCTACATGTATATGCAAATTCAACTATTTTCTTTTCCGGCGATTGATATGTTAAGTTAAAGTACCCAAATCATAATTAATCGATTTTTCTTTTCAGTTATATAAAATTTAATTTAATTTAATTCATCACTCACGCGTGAGAATGATGCAGTGCTGTGTATCCTCGAAAACTTAAAGTTGGTATGACCCCCATGATAGATAATAAATTTATTATATAAGAACCTCTGATGAGATTGGGACTTTTCCGATAGTTTCTGGTGACACCCCATATCACGTGCAACTGCCCGCATATAACGAACTAATAGCACCATGAAGCTGTTTTTTTTCTTTGTAAATTCTAGGCATCTTACTCATTGAATTAATCAAATGCGAGGTTTCGTACCTTGAGAACTTATTTCTCGGCTCGACAATGTATCTGTGTACATGTATTGTTTGGTTTTGTTATGTTTTTATTGTTGCTGTTGTTTTGTGTTGCGCTTGCTCTACTGTAATATACTACCCTTCAATATACTACACTGCAAATACTACACTACGATGTACCAAACTTAAGTAAAATACCATTCTAAATTATACTTTATTACAGAGAAAGTGACTTTGAAGGTGTGAGAATAACAGAAGTTATAAAGAGTCGTCTGCCGCTGGAAGCTGTCGTTATTAAAGACATGGAGGTATACTTTTTATAGTTCAGGGCCCAGTTGTTCAAAACTAACGACGTTGTTAGGTAACGGGACGCTAAAATTTCAAACATTAATATCTTAAGTACGCCAATATTTTTTGTTGAAAAAATGTGAAAAGCTTTTGCATTGCAAAAGCTTCTCATATTTTTTCAACAAAAATATCAGTGTACTTAATTATAAAGTTGTAAAACACTTAACGAGTTGACCTCTTAACGAGCGTGTTAGGCAAACGATGCTTTGAACAACTGGGCCCAGTTTGTTTGACATGATATGATAAATTTCTGGCAGGTTGCAATATTGATCGTGTGAAATTGTCTCATACGAGGGTCCTGTAAAAAGTTCTGTCATTAGGGGTGGATTTCTTAACTGAAGCGTTGTATCAAAAATGTTTCTATAAGAAACCTTCACAGTATCCCCTTTACCGAATCACGTTTTCCTAACTTTTAATCCAGTCGTTTAAATAGTTGTTTGTATCTGTTGGAGACACTGGACTATAGCGATCTGAAATTTTATTTCTTCCCAAAAAGCATTTTCTTAGCCTTGAAAATAAAAAATGTCATATGGACTCAGACTTAGTGAGTAAGGTGGATGTTTACAACATGAACTTTTCAGGCGACAAGAAAGCCTTGGCATCCTCAAACTTGTTAGAGGTCCTATGCTTGGACGCTTCAAGTTTTAAATATTAAAACCTTTTCACTTTTTTCAAAACTGGGTAGAAGCTTCCAGTGACTGAGAGACCAGGGGCCGTATTCATAAAGCCACTTAAGTTGTTGCTATGCTGTTGCTAAGGCTAAATATCTATAAAGGAGATTCCCTACAACAATGAAATTTGCTCTGGAGGAACAGTCTTTGTAAGACTGTTCCTCCAGAGCAAATTTCATAGTTGTAGGGAATCTCTTTCAATGAAATTTAGCCTTAGCAACAGCATAGCAACCACTTAAGTCGTTTTATGAATACGGCCCCTGGTCCCGAGGTTATAAAACTTGAGTACATACTCAAACTCAAAATAAAGCACACTGATTGGCTGCTTCCGAGCAGATGCTGAGAAACAGCTAATCAGTGTGCTTTATTTTGAGTTTGAGATAGTACTCAAGTTTTATAACCTCGGACCCAGATGACATTGCATTTTAACGACTAACCCACTGAAATTGAAGAAAATAGCGAACGGTATCTTCTTTTTATGCCCCCCGTGAAAGGGTGAGCATATAGTTGCCGCTTTGTCCGTCCGTCTGTCCGTCCGTCCGTCCGTCCGTCATACTTTTGTCCGGAGCATATCTCTGAAAGTATTTCGGGGATCTAAATGAAACTTCACACATTGATAGAGGACAACAAGGGGAAGTGCAGTGCAAAAACCGTAACCCTATCACAAGGATTTACGAAGTTGGCTCCCTTTCCAGTTTTTTTCAATATTTTGCTTCTCCGGAGCATATCTCTGAAAGTATTAGGGGGATCTAAATGAAACGTCACATATTGATAGAAAACAACCAGGGACAGTGCAGTGCACAGGAACCGTAACCCTATCACAAGTATTTACGAAGTTAGCTCCCTTGCCAGTTTTTTTATCAATATTTGGCTTGTCCGGAGCTTTTCTCTGAAAGTATAAGGGATAACTAAATGAAACTTCACAAATTGATAGAGGACAATAAGAGAAAGTGCAGTGCACAAGAACCCTAACCCTATCACAAGTATTTACGAAGTTAGCCCCTTTCCGTATTTTTTTTCAATATTTTGTTTGTCCGGAGCATATCTCCGAAAGTATTAAGGGGAACTTAATGAAACCTCACACATTGATAGAGGACAATGAGACAAAGTGCAGTGCACAAGAACCGTTATCCTGTAACAAGTGTTTACAAAGTTAGCTCCCTTTCCGTTTTTTTCAGTATTTTGCTTGTCCGGAGCATATCTCCAAAAGTATGAAAGGGAACTAAATGAAACTTAATAAATTTATAGAGGACAATGGGAGGAAGTGCAGTGCACTAGGACTATAACCCTGTCACAAGTATTTACAAATTTAGCTCCCTTTCCAGATTTTTTCCATGTTAAGCTACTCCGCTGCGTATCTCCAAAAGTATTAAAGGGAACTTAATGAAACTTCATACATTGAAAGAGGGCAATAAGAGAAAGTGCAGAGCTTAAGAACCATAGCCCTGCCTTAAGTATTTTCAAAGTTAGCTCCCTTTCTAGTTTTTCCAGTATTTTGGTTGTCCAGAGCATATCTCTGAAAGTATAGAAGGGAGCTTAATGTAAATTCACACACTGATAGAGGGCAATGAGTGAAAGTGCAAAACACCAGAATCATAATCCTGTCGTAAGTAATTACAGAGCTAGCTCTCTTTTTACTTTTTGCTTTATTTTGTTTGTCGGGAGCATATTTTTGTACGTATAGAAGGAAACTAAATGAAACTTCACACATTGATAGAGGGCAATAAAAGGAAGTGCAGAGGCTAAGAACTATAAATCTATCTTAAGTAGTTACGGAGTTAGCTTCCTTCCTATTTTCTTCACTTATTTAGCTTGTCCGAAATATGTCTCTGTACATATTTAAGAGAACATGAATAAAACTTCACTTTTTGATAACAGAGGGCAATGACAGGAAGTTCAGAGCAAAAGAGCCATAACTGTATCCCAAGTTCTTTTGGAGTTACTTTGATTCTTAATTTTTCTCAGTTGTATGCATGTCCAGAGCATAGCTCTAAAAGTATTGAAAGAAATTATTTTTCCACTTTAAATTACATTTAATTTACACAGAAAATCCTTCCTTCACCAGGATACCCATTCCCCTATTCCAAACCTTCGGGGAGCATCCATCGGTGCCACGATTTTCTTGTTACTGATTATACCTTTAGCAAACATGGCTACGCTTCATCTTTTGGTTTCCATGTCTTGTTTTCAGCCCGATACGGGAAGTTAGAATTGTACATGTAATTATTATAGTATTTTATCTATTATCATTATTTGTAGACTTACACGGGAACAAACAATAAGGACCCCCTCTTCCGAAATGGAAAAGTTAGAATTGTAATTATTATTTTAATTCTTATAGAAATACAAAGGAACTAAGAACAAAGACGCCCTCTTCGAGCAGATGAAATTGGAAATGGAAGAGGAGAGGAAAAGGCAGGTAGCAGATCATGATGTTGCAAATGACGTAGACGATCACGTGACTCCAGGTACGTTGAACTGCATTATAAGGGTTATCAAGAGTACAGTCAACTTTCGACACCTCAAGGTCATATGTCATCTCAAACAATCTCAAACTACTGATATATCAAAGTAAATTTTCTGGTTCCAGTGGTGATATAAACGTTGAATAACATTGATTCAATGTTTATTCAACGTTGTGTGTCCGAACGACTGTCATGACGTGGCACCAGTGTTGATAAGCCATCAATTGTGACGTGATGTCTGGTACAAAATAGGAGGCATATCAGGATGGTATGAGGGTATTACTGAAAGGTCATGTGTAACGGGTCTGTTGGCGTTTGAAAGAGTTCCGCCTCGATGGGAATCGAACTTAGAAATGCTAGATCAGCAGGCCAGTGCTTAACACTGAGCCACAAGGGTTACTATGTTTCATCAGAGAAACTCACAAAAGCACTTTTATCAAATTGCTTTTGTTAGTTTCTCTGATGAAACATAGGAGAAATTCTAGGGAACCACGACTTGTAATTCCTATCTTGTTGCAGGGCCGTCGCATGCCTTCGGTGTAGGAGACAAACTCCTTGTGACGACACCATTTAGAAGTCGAAAACCCAACCAACTGACACTGACTCAAGGTGAGTAAAGCCTTAATGATATTTCTACCGGTACGTGTAATACACTTTTCAAGTTATAATGAGCATATTTTATTGCATAAATATCGGTGTCACAAACGAATGAAAGGGATGCTTTAACGGACAAAAAACATGTATTTACAAGGCAGTTCACGTGATGTCAGTAACCTGCTTTGCGACTTTCAATAAAGTATCTCGTTGCAGGGACACTAAAATTATTCCGCCAGACACAGCTGAGCTTGTAATCGCTCTAATATATTGCTTGGTCCGAAAGGCGGATATTAATATAAGAATGTACTCACGTGTTGACTGTCAAATGGTGACAAAAAGTGCCATTTTTTCCGCAAATTTTAACCAATATTGCGTTGCATTTATGCAGTTAAAGCGGTCAAATATTTTTTCAATGCATTAATGTTCGCCTGGTCCCGAGAGAGGTGTTATAAAGCGGGCGCCTTGTCCTAAGGGACATGTTGAAGACCGAAGGCGAACGTTAATGCAGGGAAAAAACATGTTTGATCCCTATAGAAGTATTTAGGAGTAATTCTATATTGCTAAGGATGTTATCCTGGATGCGCGATAAAAAGTTGACACAAACTGGCTACATATATTTATATATACACATACTGCAGAACCGAAGAACCTATACATTCGAATGTAAACGCATGCTACACATGCTAACATTCGTATATAACTTTCTAGTAAGAACCATAGCATGCTTTACAATGGTATTAAGCATTATTCACAGATTGTTTGGGTTACTTTATGATACATGTATCTAGACTTAAATTTTCTTTTGTTTTCAGGTAAATTTATAAAACTGCTGATGCCAGCGAATTCCGAAGGCTTTGCATTTGGAGAGAAAAAGTTGAAATTTGGTAGAAAGAAAAAGGGATACTTTCCTATTAGTCATGTCATCCGGGCGGATTAATTCTTATTTCTTCAAAAATTTAATGGGTTTTCTTTATTTTAAAAAAGACACAACGAACATAATTAGAAGAATTTTGCCTAGTCTAAAACAAAGGACCAGAATAGTAGAACAGTGACGAAAGGAAAATATAGAAACTAAATATCTGCACAGAGAAACTGATTTATGAGGATACGACTCTATTGAAACATAACATAGGGACAAATGATGAACAGAGCTTTGAATGGAAAAGCTAAAGAAATAATGTATTGGCCCTGGGAAAACATGGTATCGTTAAAAAAAAAATTGACAGGTGAAATTTGGTTGAAGAGTATGTTTTTTTTATTATTGATTTTTTTACAATTCAATAACGCGTCTAAAAGATGCATACTGAATGGCAAACTTTTTATCATATTCGTTTTGTTGCTATATGTCTATGACTGAGAGAGCCAAAATTAAAAAAAATTATGTAGTTGAATCCATGCATTGCAACCAAAAATAACCGCCAAAATTCAGAAGTGTTTTCGGAATAACATATGACTAAGCAGTATTTTATATTTTATATTTTTTTAAGTCATTTTAACCTAAAAAGATAAATTGTCTTTGTTTCCAGGTAAACTGTAAGATAAGTGGTTATTAGACTTTATTTTCATATAGTTTTTTTTAATATTTTTAAAATTCAAAAACAGACTATTTTTAAGCTCCGGAAATCAGCCCTTGTGTTCTCCCTTGAGTGAACCAAGTATGGCGATTTCCACGGTGCTTTATTCATTTTTTTTTTTTCAAAATGGCCCGAAATTTTAAATGGCTACGTTTTATTTTTTAATTTTTTTTTGAAAACGATATATGGCAAAAACGCTATTTTGTATTCTTGGCTATCATTGGAATATCGACTCGTTTTACAGATTTGCCTGTTAACAAAGGAGTGCTTTAATAGAAAATAAACCAAAAATGTATTTTTATGGATTTTTTTATTATTTCTTACAGAGCTTATAATTAACAAATACATGTATGTAGATCTGGTAAACTTGATTTCGGACTACTGTCTTTATGTCCTTTATTTACTAAAAAATTAAGCTACAATTTTATTTCAAAATTTACAATAGTTTCAATATAACTTTACTGTATAATTTTAAATTTGAAAATAGTAAATCCGTCTGAAGCATAAACGAACCCCATTTTAGATGCTAAAATAAAGCTTGTTTTCACATACCGGAAACTATCCTCGGATTCACCTCAAAACGAATCAAGTTATTTATGAGCAATTTCTCAGCACTTTGTCTTTTACTTTTGAACCTTTTCATGTCTCAGATTTTGTAATTACATTAAATCATGTTTCATTTGAAATTTTAAAACTGAGAATACTGTGTTTGGCGTTTATCATTTAAGTTTTTATTTAAAATACTTTTTATCTAGAAATATTTAAGTGTAAGGTGACTATGTGCACCAATGCAGCACCATTAGGGTTTTTTCACCATTTTCACAAAGAAAGACAAATTTTCTTACTTCCTGTTTGCTTCCCTGCGCTATAAACCTTAGTGTACAGTCAGCTCTCGATATCTCAAAGTCGAAGCTCTTCCCAAACTACTGATATCTCAAAGTGAATTTTCTGGTCCCAGAAAATTTAATTTGAGATATCAGTAGTTTGAGGTAACAGGAGTTGATATTTAGATAAAAATATGGAATATGTCCAAACTATATTCTTTGATATTAGAGGTTCTTTGAGATATCAGTGTTCGAGATATCGAGAGTTGACTGTATTTATGTTTTCCAAAATATTAAATAAACCTTATATATGTTGATTTGTAAACACATGCATGTTCTAATTAATATAAAATTAATAGACTGAAAAAGCTGAAGCATACTTGTTGTGATATGTACCGTTTTCATATCTTTCCTAGTCCCACTAAGAATTTGTTTCGTGTCATTTCGTAAACATTCTAAAAATTGGGACACCTAAATAATTGCCGTAGTTGTCTAAAAACGTGGAGCAGTTTGGTTTTATAGTGCAGTACTGTGTCCAAAATATGCATATGAACTGACAGACAGTGAAGACGCTGTTCTGACTGCTCCTAAAAGGGAGCAGTCTGACCTGGGTTTGCACTGTTTGCCAAGACCGATTTGTCCCAATAATTAGAAACTATATGGTACTTGGACACAATGACACAGATCAAGCTAAACACTCGATCAGTCTGATCAAATTGCTTTCTGTTCACGTGTACAGTCTCCATCATCGAGGCATTGTTATTAGGGTCGAGTCGAGTAACTTCGGACAGCGGGTAAATTCGGACATACCATTGCAAACAGTGACAATCCAGATGCGACGGCTCATAATGAGCCGTCTCATCAGAATTTTCACTACTTGCCCAGTTATTTTCTTAAAGTTCCAAACAACTGACATATAAAGGAAACAATGTCATTGTTCGAATTGACCTGCCGTCATAATTTATCTGACTTGACCCTACCAATCATGGCACGACAGATCGTCCGGAAATGCACATTGAGTTGTGAAATAATTGCCGTTCAACCTTCGTATGTATCCGGCATTTCGCCGTTTACAAGTGACAAATGCGTTCAATACGCACGCGCAAACATTCGATCAGGGTCTAAAATGAATGCATTCCCACTTTGATTTTTGCTCACTTCTACATGTAGAACAACTTTTAATTAAAAAAAAAATACTTAAGCCGTAAGATTGACAGTTGGTTTACCTATAACTGTTGTGAAAATTCCGCAATATCAAATATATACCATTTTTGTGCCAAAATTAACCAAAACCATGTTTCACCGGACATTGAAAAGAAAACGTAACAACGTGTGTTAATTGGATGCATCAGTGTTTATTTTTTACTAAATGTGGACAAAACGTGGACAGCAAACGTTCGACGCTTTCGGAAACAGTTGTATTTCATATTGGTTCAATACTAAGAACCTAATCTAAAGCTGCTTTTATTTTGTTTTATTATTGTCATTGTTTTAGTTGTATTGTTCAGCATAAAATAATCGGTCTGGTCTGATTTGAGCACATTCCTTAAACCCTATTTTAAGACTGGAAACCAGGCCCCGAGGTTATAAAACTTTTTTCATGCTCAACTCAGCTGAGCATAAAATCAAATAATTGATAAGTACAGTTGTTTTCATGCTCAAATGAGCTGATTATGGAATTTTCTCTGCTTATGAATATGAAAATGCCAACATTAGTTGGCATTTTCATATTTATTAGCAGAGAAAATTTCATGCTCAGCTGAGTTGAGCATGAAAAAAGTTTTATAACCTCGGGGCCTGGCTCCAACGTTATAAAACCGTTTTCGTGCTCAACTCAGCTGAGCATGATGAATATGAAAATGCCAACTAATGTTGGCATTTTTATATTCATAAGCAGAGAAAATTTCATACTCGGCTAAACTGATCGTGAAAACAACTGTACTTAATAAGTAATTTGCTATTGATTAGCATGTAATATTTCATGCTCAGCTGAGTTGAGAATGAAAAAAGTTTTATAACCTCGGGGCCTGTTTTGTGGACATATGCAAACAGAGCATACCTAGTTCAGACGTCACAAAACGTGGCATCTTAACAAGGTCTACACTGATTGCTTACAGGAATTTCTATGCAAAATAAAATAAAAATGAAAACATCCATAAGAAACCCCTAAATGGACTCATCCAAAAGATGGTCAAGTCGACAAGTCAAAAAAAAGGTTAAGACGGGCTTTAGTCATAGAATAGACTGTAGGATATCATATTCAGTCGCCTCTGTTCACAAATGACATAAAGGCAGGGCTCTCTCTCTCTCTCTCTAACTCTTTATCTCTCTCTCTCTCTCTCTGTGGTAGTTTGCATATATCGTCCAATTTATTTCATTTTTGTGAGTGTGTGTGTGGTGTTGCATATATCGTTCATCTTATTTCTTCTTAACGTCCTTGGGCTCACTGCATCCTTCTATCAGACCTTTCCTCTCAGTAAATTCATGTTCATCTACTTCACCGTCCTCTGAAATTAACAAGGGAGATAACTGAGCGACGCAAAGCACAAAGTTTGCATGCATAAAAGAGCATCCGCCCAGTCTGACCAGAATCTTCGCTGTCCGCATGGAGGTAGCTTAGACCCTTAGCTACCCTTTGAGCACTTAACGAAGAGTCTGATCAAACTGGGCGGATGCCCAGGCTGATCTGAGTCTGCGCTGGGCGCACGACCACATTGTTGGTTTTCTCGTGTCGTGGCTCATATACTTTTGTCTTCATTCTCGATGGGGCTCAACTCTTGAAGGAAGGAATTTGCTCCTCTAGGAGCAACTTCTCTTTTTTTTTAAGAATAGATCCTTTTCCGTTAGTGGCAGGGCTACGTGTTCTAAGGAAGCGCACAGGAAATTACAAATTAAAGTTGGTTCCCTTCTAAAAGAAAAAAGGGAACAAACAAGACAGTGTATCCATGCGCCTTAAATACAGATTCGAAGAATTAGTGTGCATTTGGTTAATTGTATACAGTCAACTCTCGATCTCTCGAATACTGATATTTCACAGTATCTTCTTATATAAAAAAAGGAATTGTTTCCTAGTTTTATTTCATTTCAGCTTCTGTTATCTCAAACTACTGATATCTCAATTTCCTTTGAGATATTGTGGCGAGTTAAGGCTTGAGGTTTACTTTCACCTGTTTGGTTCATTACGGTCACATGGCTTTCTTAATTCGTCGCCGCTTCCGAGTCAATTTTTGTACATTTCGGGTCATTGTTGTTCATTGACCGCCGAGTCCCAAGTAGAATAACTTTAGTTTCAACTCTCTCTTCGTTAGTTTGCAATTCATTCCGATTATTTTGGCCAGAATTAACGTTTTTAAACTCGTAATTGTTTCAAGCTTGTCAATTTGTAGCGTGGTCCTTCTGCGCACGTCTCGCTTGAGATACCGTAACCACTTCCGGGTCACGACGACCTCATATGACCCCGCGCGCTGGGTTTGCGACCCAAACGACCCACAACGACCAGGGTCACGATACTATATATGGGGTCACCTCCAGCGTTCCTGTGGTTGTGTCTCCGAAAACGTCTGGACAGCCGCATCCACGCCATTTCAAGTATTTTAGAAATCCCAATATTGAAGATCTGTCATTCTCCTCTGAGTTTTAGATCAACTAACTTTTGGTGAGAAACTTATAAAATTATTAGAAATAAAATAAAACCCTGAGAAGTTGTATAAAATTGCATTAATTCTGCACTTTAACAAATTCTGCAGAATTTTGTCCCCCCAACTTTCCCCACCCACTCCTGTAGCCACACTGTTTCCCCTTTCCCCTTGTGTTACCTTGTGTTTATAGTGAAGTGTACATCGTCATAGCTCAGCCAGTACCCAAGAGTTAAAATAACATGATGTTTAAATAAAAATGTGTTGAAGAAGCTCGGCCTTGGTTCTTATTTTAACACAATTGGATCTGTGCAACCACTACCCCTTGGGTTCCGACTTGAGGGATAGACCGTCGGGTTGGCACACTGGTGGCAGCGTGGTGGGATCGAATATTCATTCCAGTTCCTTTTCATATTTTTTCCATCCGATTGTGTTTTCCTGTGGTTATCCATGTTACCAGTGGATTGTTGACATTTTCCAAAAGTATAGAGTTTTGTGAGTATCAATTTCTTTTTGTCAGTTGCCTCTGGTTAATAATAAAAATAATAAATAAATAAATATATTAATTAATAAGTTGAAAAAAAAAATTGTAAAGATGTTTCAAAATTCTGAATAACTTTGGAGCCTCTGCTACCAAGAGACATCAGTTGTTTACAGTGAAGTAAGGGAAATAAAGCCAGTTATTTCTGTATGCACTTCCCAGATAGTTTATCTCCCTTGAATGGCTGATTTTCTTCAGGGCCAAATATAAGCCAAAATTTTGGGGTGAAATAACAATATATAGAACAGAATTGAGCCTGGTACAAAATGGTCTCACATCCCAAGTGAGAGGTCCTATAGCTCACATTTCCAGTGAGATTTGCCATATCAGTCTCACATTTCCAGTGAGATTTGGGTCTCACGTTTCCAGTGAGACTGCCTAGATTTTCACGTTTCCAGTGAAAACCTCCAGTTTCCTTGTGTTACTCAATTCTGTTTGATTATTGTTATTTGTCTAAATTCTTGACATAAGAAAATGTTATACTGTGATGATTTAGTAATTCCATCCAATGAATTTGAAGAAGAAATTTATTTCGAGGAACAAATTGTTCTGTATGTAATTCTTTTGCTGACTGCCTGCAGCAGGCATTTGTAATTTCGTAGTTTATCACAAAACAGTCTCATAGTGTCTCACCAGCAAGTCTCATTATGTCTCATATGTCCCAGTCTCAATTAACTATTAAAGTAAATGTTTCACTAAACTATTGAATGTGGTTTCACTAAACCACTTTATAAAACTGAACTTTTGTAAAGTCTCAATAGACTATTCAATCCATCTTCCGTCTCACTAAATTTGTACTGTAAATCAGATACATTTTTGTCTCACTGAACTATTTATGTAACCAGAGGTTAAGTGACATCTCCAACTTCTCTCTCAGAAATACCCTTTTGTTACCTTTTATCTCACCAAAATGACAGACCAAGAGCCACAGGAACCAGAACCTCAAAGCTCTACTTCCGTTCAAACCCCCAGGCCATTTTCGGGGACACAACCCCGCCTGTCCTATTCCCTTGCCGAATTAGGGACCCCAAGTGGGGAGGTTGTTTTTAATTTTAGGCGTCAAAACCAAGATGATATAGCTGAAGGCCAAGAAGTCCTACCTCTTGGCGGGAAATCACCCAGGTTGTCATCTGCCGAAGAAGCCCTTGGGTCTAGGAAGTCTCCATGGAGTCACAGAATGGGCATTTTAAAGGAAATGCTAGCTTCTGCTGGGACCTTAAAAGAAAACATCATAACGGAGATGGCCACTTTGACGGGAGGATCTAGACGTGAGGCTACTCGCTATGTAGGGGTAGGTGATGGGGAAAACCAGCCTATCCGAGGTGAAAGGTCAAGTTCACCAATCATGAGACGAGTGGTTGGTCATGCTGGAGCTGAGATGCCACCGCCTTTACCCGGAGAAGCAGAGGGGAGCTGTGGGCTGGCGCGGAACCCTGCATCGGGGGTTGGAGTATCTCCTGAGTTCTCGATTCAACAAGGCTTACCGAATCGGGGTGAGGACCGACAGAATTATGCATCTGTTCAGAAGATAAGCCCTCTGGACACTGGGATGCAGTCGAATGAAAGTAGGCAGCCTTGCAAGGGAGTAGGGACAGGCAACCAACCACTTTTGTACAGGACGTCTGGGACCAACCCAGAGAGGGATGTGACATTTGACCATAGAACTTCCCATAAGAAGCCAGCAAATTATGATGGGACCAGTAGCTTTCTAGACTATTTAGTCCAGTTTGATATGACCAGCACATTAAATCGATGGGACAAAACCGTGAAAGCCATGGAATTGGCTACTAGCTTAAGAGGGGCAGCACAGAGTATTTTAAGCGATTTAAAGCCTGAACAAAGAAGCGATTACGACCAACTAGTAAAAGCTCTAACTGCACGATTTGAACCCACAAACCAAACTGAGCTTTACAGAGCCCAAATTAAAGGAAGGTTAAGAAAGAAATCTGAAACTGTGCAAGAGCTTGCACAGGACATTAATCGACTTGTACGTAGAGCCTACCCACAAGCAAGCAGTGATTTAAGAGATCAAATAGCTAAGGATTGTTTTATTGACTCACTTAATGAGCATGAGTTAGAATGGTTTGTTTACCAAGGCAAGCCCAAGAGTGTAAATGAGGCTACGCAACTAGCTTTAGAGTTTGAAGCTTTTCAGGCCGGTAGAAAACGTTCAATCACAGTTCGCCAGTGTTCTAAGGGGGATAATCCTGCCACAGACCCATTAATCCAAATAAGTACCAGGCTAGAGAAAATGGAAAAGGAATTAGCCAGTATGAAAAGCAGAGACATTGTTTGTTACAGTTGTGGGAAACCAGGCCATTTTCAGCGGAGATGCCCAAATAACAAGGCACCTGAAAACCACCCATTTAACCGCTACCATAATGCAAGGCAGAGAGACAGGAACGGTTATGGCCCTAGTGCAAATCAACAGTTAAACAACCGACAGGGAAACTTTCATTAACTGATGCTGCGGGTCAAGCGTCAGTGGATTTTTCTGAATCTATCGACCCTGAAAACGCCCAGACATTAAATGATGGTTTATATTTGCAAATTAATATTGAAAATATGCCTTTAAATGCTTTGATTGACACTGGCAGCACCATTACCATCATTCACACACAAAAATTCAAACTTCTGTCAGATAATATGCAAGCTGTGGTACAGCCCGTAAAATATTTCTTGAAAATGGCAGATGGTGGTCCTATTCCCTGCAAAGGCGTTGTCAAAATTCCACTGAACATAGGAAATCAAGTTTATCAGCAAGATGTTTTAATTGCAGATATTGATGCACCTTTTGTTTTGGGCTATGATTTTCTTTACCAAAATAACTGCCAGCTGGACATAAGGCAAGGCCTTCTCAGTTTTGAAAATCAGACCATACAATGTACCTTGGAAAGTCAAATGCCTACTATTTTCAAAATTGCATTGCAGGAAACCATTGAGATCCCAGCTAGCAGCGAAATGGTGACCTGTGGCATGTTTTCAGGCGATCTGCCCCATTTCTCTACAGCCATGATAGAAGAATATGACCACCACCTCTCTGAAAAGGGAATTCTCCTTGCACATGCAGTCATTGACACCAATTATAACAAAATTCCCCTTCGTTTAATAAACCTAAACAGTTTCCCGACCAAGCTGTATAAAAGTGAGACTGCAGCCATTTGTGACCCAGTGACCGTCCTGTCTGAGCCCGTCTCCAATGAGCCCGAAGCCAGGCCTGGACCCAAAGGGAAGATTCGTAACATAACCCCACAAAACCCTGACAATACACCAATTCCTGAGCATATGCAAGAAATGTATGAAAACTGTATAAGTGACCTTTCACCCAATGAGTCCAGAGCGGTCAAACAACTTTTACTGAAACATACTTCTGTCTTTTCTAAATCAAAATCTGACCTAGGAAACACCGGTATTATACAGCACCGCATTAATACTGGTTTGGCCCCACCTATACGATTACCCCCACGCCGGGTCCCTATGGCCATGAAAGATGCAGTAGATGCGGAGGTGCAGCGACTTATAGATAACAACTTAGTGGTAAAAAGCAAAAGTGCTTGGGCATTTCCACTAGTACCCATCAAGAAGAAAGATAACAGTATTAGAATATGTGTTGATTACAGAAAACTAAATGAGGTTACTCTCCCAGACTCGTACCCGTTGCCTAGGGTCCAAGACTGCTTAGATGCCTTGCAAGATGCTAAATGGTTTTCTACCCTTGACTGCACATCTGGATATTTCCAAGTTCAAAATCATCCAGATGACATGGACAAGACTGCGTTTGTATGCCAGAAAGGTTTATTTGCATTCCGTGTGTTGCCGATGGGTTTAATAAACTCGCCTGCCACCTACCAGAGACTGATGGAACACATTATGGCCGGTTTACAGTATGAAACCTGTCTTATTTATCTAGACGATTGTATTGTTTACTCAAAGACGTTTGAGGAGCATATTCAAAGATTAGATGACGTGCTTATTCGTACTGGTGAAGCCAACCTGAAGTTCTCCCCGAAAAAATGTCATTTACTAAAGAAGGAAGTAAAATTTTTGGGCCATGTAGTGTCAGCCGCAGGTGTGGCTACATGTGAAGACAAGGTTAAAGCAATAAAAGAATGGCCAACACCCACCTGTGTAAAAGAAGTACGGAGCTTTGTCGGTCTAGCTTCGTATTACCGTAGATATGTTAAATCCTTTAGTAGTATATGTGCCCCTCTACACAAACTGACCGAAAAGGGTGTATCTTTTAAATGGACCCCAGAGTGCCAGACAGCATTTGACACATTAAAAGAAGCCTTATCTTCCGCCTCCGTTTTAGGTTATCCTAATGCCACTGATCAGTTTTACCTCGACTGTGATGCGAGTGCTGTCGGAACAGGGTCCGTCCTTTCCCAGTTTCAGAACGGACAAGAAAGAGTCATAGCATACTTTAGCAAAAGTCTAACCAAAACCCAGCGCCAATACTGCGTAACAAGACGTGAGCTTTTGGCTATTGTAGAGGCTGTAAAGCATTTTCACCATTATTTGTATGGTGTATCATTTATTGTAAGAACAGACCATGGAGCCCTGTCCTGGTTAATGAAGTTCAAAAATCCCACAGGCCAATTAGCAAGATGGCTAGAAGTTTTAAGTACATACAGATTTGTCATCCAATTTCGTGCCGGAAATCGGCATCAGAATGCTGACGGGCTTTCAAGACGTCCATGTTCCTCTTGCATTCAGTGTGAGAGACGAGAACAAGAAGAAAGAGATGAACAGATGAAAGAGGCAGATCTAGGTCAATGCCGACTGACTAAAGCTGAAATAGCAGATGTAAGTGGCTACATGGACCAGAAAATGAAATTTGTAGATGAAAGGGAGACAACTCCGGACAGACCAGTAGAGGAAACCGATTGTGAGGGATATGCCAGTTGTCCCTCAGCTGAAAGTGAGCGTGTGGAGGAGTCCTCAATGGGGACACCTCTCTCGAACATTACGAGAAGGCCTACCGAGCAGGAGACATATGGAGTGCCCAGATGTTTACCAACTGAGCCTCCTACGTCGACAGTAGTTAAGAATAGGGATTCAGCAGCTGAGAATGCCAATTCTTTTAAGTGTGTTCAAGAATGTGTTACTAATGGTTATGTGAGAGATGTCCGTTGTTCCGAAGGAAATAGTCAGACTAATTGTGAAATCGACCTTGAAATGGAAAAATGGAGGAAAGCCCAGGTCCTGGATCCTGTGTTATCAGTCCTGTACAAGTGGTTGAAATTAAATAAACGTCCAGACTGGGAATATATTTCAGATTTGGACAGTGAGACGAAAACGTACCTATCACAGTGGTCCAATTTGTTTCTGCATAAGGATGTTATATGCAGAAAATATTTGGACACTAAAACCGACACTTATTTTTCCCAGATTTTAGTTCCAAGTGGCATGCGCGATGAAATACTAACAGAATTGCATGACCATGTGACTGGTGGTCATTTAGGTAGCACTAAGACCATGGATAAGGTACGAAAAAGGTTTTACTGGTGCAATTATAAAGAACACATTGAAAACTGGTGTAAACAGTGTGTGCAATGTCAATCACGACGGCTTCCAAAACTTCGCCCTTTAGCACCAATGAAACAGAACCGTGTAGGAGTACCCATGGAACGTGTCAGCCTCGACCTGTTAGGACCATTTCCTGAAAGTAGAAAAAATCACAACAAATATATTCTGTCAATATGTGACCAATTTACAAGATGGATAGAGTTATACCCAATTCAGAATATGGAAGCAATAACGGTAGCTAAGATTTTTGTTGAAGAATTTGTATCGCGATATGGTGTGTGTCGACAGATTCTGACTGACCAGGGTAAACAGTTTGAATCAAAACTTTTTCAAGAAATCTGCTGTTTACTTGATATTGATAAGAAGAGGAGTAGCAGTTTCCATCCACAGACCAATGGAATCCAAGAGAGATTCAACCGTACCATTGAAGATATGCTTAGCAAATACATATCAAAAACTCAAAAAGAATGGGACGAATACTTACCACTATTACTTCTAGCCTATAGATCCTCTGTACACGAGAGTACTGGTCAGACGCCATACATGATGATGTTTGGTCGTCACGCCCTTCTTCCCATTGACCTTGTTTGTATCCCTCCAAATTCTGAAATACAAATGACCAGTCATGCATATGTGCAGACATTACAACAAAGATTACGAAATGTTCATGACATTGCAAGAAATGAAATGGCACTCGCGAGTGACCGTCAGAAGAAAAAGTATGATCATAGAGTAAACTTGATACCTTTCCGCGAGGGCGATCTAGTGTGGCTACATCTCCTGACCAAAACCAAAGGCTGCTGCCCAAAACTCCAACCACGGTGGGAGGGACCCTATGAAATAAAGAGGAAAATTTCAGACCTATTGGTTGAAATTGAAAAGCCAAATAAGCCAAGAAGCAAAAAGATAGTACATCATAACAGAATTGTGCCATTTATTAAGAAATAGCAGCTGATGTGCACTGAAAGCAATATTTTTCAATTTACAGACCAAAATATTTTATGTCTGATTATCTGTTATGCTATTACGAAGGAATGCCACAAACTGAGTAAAAATGACGGACTTCCTGTTTAAATTACACCAGAAAATTTGTTGCAGACATGTCTCTGATGATACCTAACCACAGTACACTTTTAATTTAAATTTTTGGATATAATGCCATTCTGGATATAAGGCCATCATGGATACAATGCCATTATGGATATAAGGCTATCATTGATAAAATGCTTTTACAGACATAAGGCTATTGGAAAACACAGCAACTTGTTTTTTTTTATGCAGTAAGTCTCTTTGCAAGGTTATTGTGTCTGACCGGTTAGCCTATGGATCCAAAGAGACAGTTTAACTAAATTGCAAAACTGTGGCTGCAATTGGAAGTAACTGATCATAAATTTGCGATACCATGCTAGAGGTGGGTTATTATTGTGTTTTTCAGACTTACACAATGTCCAAAAGGAAGGTCACGGTTAGGTCAGAGGTGCATGCTGTAGAAACCACTCAGCAACAGAGTAACCAGAGATCAGTCGATTCCTCTCCACCATCAGCCATATCAAACATGTTCACCTTTGAGTGTGGGCCTTGTGGCATCCGGTATGATAACCGACGCCAAATTCTACGCCACAATAGGGACCACCATGGACCTAAGCTGTATTGCCAGTGTGGCATTGACTTTCCATGCTCTAGAAGGTACAAGTTGGTAGAACATCAGAGAGTCTGCCGAGCCCTTCCTAGATCAAGTCACCCACCTCCTCCATCTTTGTTATCGCTGAATCTTCAACCCTCACCTGCTTTCACTCAGAGTGCCCCACCAGCTTACATCACAGATCCGGAGCCTCAACCACCTGCTTTCACTCAGAGTGCCCCACCAGCTCACATCAAAGATCAGGAGCCTCAACCAGCTTGTACCGTTGCTCCTCAACCAGCTTGTACGGTTGCTCCTCAACCAGCTTGTACCGTTGCTCCTTCAACGCCCTCCACAGACCAGCTGATATTTCCAGAGACAGATTTCAGTGAAACTCAACTTATCTGCTTAAGTCCCTCAGATTTTGGTCTGTATGACCAAGAGCCTGAGGTTGTCAATATGTTTACAGATCTGAATTTTTCTTCTGCAGCTACCATGTCTTCCTCTGTAGTTTCAACAGCTACTAGTACTGTCGTTCAACTTGTTAGTTCGACAGCTACTAGTACTGTTCAAGCTACAGGGCCATGTTTCTTAGATGGGTATGATACCAGCCTGCCACCACCACCACCCGAATTATGGATGGGAAGTCTTCCTGATGATGTTAATTGTCTGGCTATTCCCATGCCTCCTCGCCTTAAGCCAGCTGAGCCTCCCCTTCCACAGCCAAAGTCTTCTGTGCCTCCAATGCAGCCGGAATCTTCTGTCCCTCCACCCCAGCCAGTGTTTTTCTTCTTTTCCCCACCTGTACCCGTTGCAGAGTATAACCCCTCTTTGTTATCTGAGTCCTCTTTACCTTCTAGTCAACCAGAGCCTTCTGTGCCTCTACCACAGCCGGAATCTTCTGTCCCTCCTCAGCCTATACCAGCTCCCAAGTCTATCCCCCCTCCAGTGTCAGAGTCTTCTCTCCCACCCAGTCCAGAGTCTCCCCTCCCTCCACCAGCTGAGTTTTCTGACAGTTTGCTGCCACCACCTGCTGAGTTTGCTGATCATCCTCCTGGGGACACCAACAGATCACCTGCATCACCATCTCCTGTACAGGAAGACCCTCCACGAGAGGCTGATGTGCCAGCTCCTATGGACGTTGATGAGCCAGATCCTGAACCGGTAGTGACCACTTCTTGTGTTTCACTACCGCCTCATTCTGCCTCCAGCTCCAGTTCTAGTTCTACCACTGAGAAAACTACATCTACAGTGGTAGAGCCTTCTATACAGTCTCCTCAGTCTCCGTCTTCAGACAGTCCTTTATATTCTCCATCTATGCCTCTGTATTCCCCTTCCATGCCATGCTATTCGCCAGGGAGTCCTGAATCTACAACAGAGTATGTGCCGACCAAGAAGCGTCGTGTAGACAGAAAACCTCAGTTTCCTCCTCCGCCTATCAACATTCCTCTCCAGAAGTCTAGGAACCGGTATGACTACCTCTTACATGACCCCCGTACCCTTTTTGCTGGAGCCCCTTCTTCTTTCTTTCCTGGCCGAGATGCTAAGTATGCATCTCGGTTACGAAAGAAAGCTCTCCAGATTGGAACCAAGCCTGCAGATGTATCTTACTGTGCTGATGGGTATACTATAACCAAGACGGAGACTGTGAAGAAAGACAGTTTCTTCTATGAGATGACCTCTACTTTGACCCCCTTGCCGAAGAGAAGACGATTTCTATCTACCAGCAGCCAGACAGATGTCCCCCAAACTTCATACTGTGAGGAATGCGGGAAGCTCCTAGAAGAAGATGACATTTAAAAATTTCTGATCACTTTCACTTGAAGATATAGTTTTATTTTCTTTATTTACAAAATAGGATCAAAATGGTCGAAGAAGTTTGAATATTAAGGCTAATTATATTTACCGGTACTGATTTAAGTTATCATACATCATATTTCATTACCTGTTTCGAGGACATATTTTCTAGTCTGTTACTGTCATTACTCTAAATACTGGGACATGTTGGATAAATTTACACGAGATATTCAATGCAGATCCTGATTGGACTGCTCATCCTGGAGCATTCTGATCTGAGTCTGTATTGTAATGGAAAATGCTGTGCTGTCCTAATACTTGGAGTCTATGTGGTAACATTAAAATGTCTATTTACTTTTAACTATTTTTCTATTTCTCTGTTTTCGTCTGGCTGTACTTACATTGCTGTTCTTTGCTATCCTGCTGTAATGCTATCTCTTTCCTTCATAAAAAAAAAAAAAAAAAAAAAAAAACCTTTCTTTCCTCCAGCAATCCCCCCCCCCTCCCCAAATGTGGCCTTCTCCCCCTTCTTTCCCTATCCTTCTCCTTATGAGAGGTTTACATTTTTTTTTCTTGAAGTTCAACTTCCATTTTTTTGTTTTGGTTTCTCTTTCCTCTCTCTGAGACGCATTGCATTTCATTTAGGCGTAGCATGATTAGAATTGTTCCCTGAAGGGTTTTGAAATGTGATGCTGCTCATGAGATATAGTCCAATTTATGTCTAGTTTGGTTTTATAGCCAGTGCAGTTTGTCCCAGCCTCTCTGTTTTCTCAAAACTGTGAATCTATATATTTTTCTTCTCTTCCCATATCGGCGAGGTAGAGTAATATAGTTCTTTCCTTTTCATAACATGTTCTATCTATGGTCTGTTTCCTTACAAATTTTTAGGGGTGTTGGTGGTGTGCAGTTGTTCCAAACTATTTCCCTTGTATATAATTATGAGTTTGTAATGTACATGTACACTGTAAGACTACAGGTGTTGAGATTTTCTCTCGTCATTTTACTTCGAGATTGTGGTAGAACTGTGTAATAATGATGTACTGAGTCAAGAGAGAAAATATAACAGTATTTTTTTTAATATATATAGTTCTATACATTGCCACATGCCACAAATTTGTTTGAAATCCATATGAGATGGTTGGATTAATTGCATAATCAGTTGTTGTTTTCTTCAGAGTTGGTACTTTGAGGTACAAATTAAATTATGAGCCTTCACATTTTCATTTACCCTATACATGTTGTCTTCATAAAATTAAGTCATCCTCATCCATCATTTATAAGTTGGCAGTCCTGTTATAGTTGTGAAGGATTTCTTTTTCTTTTTTTTTTTGTAACGGCAGCTCTGTTTATTTGTTTTTTTTTCTTCACATATTTAAAATTTAAGGACCAAACAGCACCTGTAGTCATTTCATCCTCATTGGATTACATGTACAACTTCCATTATGTACTGTTGATATTATATTTCTGTGATAGCCAACTGTGTTCGATGTGATATTTCAAATGTGTTCTATCCGTCCACTTTGCAATAAGATGACAGCTCAAATATTTTTTTTTTTCATTTTCCAAGCAAGTGATTAGGGATTATCATTTTAACGCTACTGGTATACCTCATGGTGCTAAATTGCTAACTCAGGATTGCCCATCAGTAAAAGTTATATTCCGCAATATATTCCAACATAATTTTCTTGCCACTGGCTCTGAATGACTGCTTTGAATTTGGTGTATATTTATTAAGTCTAGTCATATTGAGCTTTCACATGTTATGACAGATATATTTTTTTTTTCCAAACACTATATTTGTCAACATGCTTTAACATAATTTCATGCAATTGGCTCAGAATGACTGTGTAGAATTGGTAGGGCAATTACAGTCAGGTGGTTATGTAGTGTAATTGTGTGTTCTAGTCTTTACTGAGCTTCCATAAATTTTGTTTTCAAATAAATCCATCAGCATTATATGGTATTAACGACTGAATACCCGGTGAAACGGATAGAATTTGCCTTGTAAATTAAAGATTTAATAAAGAACTGTTCGCTGTGGTCAGTTGTAGATGTGCCATAATATTGATGATCAATGGAAGCACAATTTAAATATTTCGAACTGTGTACGGACAGGTACGGCTGTTGTTTGTGCAGAGTTTGTCATAATTTAAATCATAAATGTGTAAATGTAATGGCGCACTATTATGTAGTAATTGTTTTTGATGATTGTGTGTTAGTGTGAGTGGGATTCATATTGTAGAGATTTTTTTTTTTTCCTTTAAGAAAATGTTAAATATGGTACATCACCAAGAATACTGAGTCACTATATTTTTACCAGTTCATCCCATTTAATAGACATCATCATTCGTTAATTAATTCACTCCTCATTATCATTACTCGTTATATTTTTCACGTTCTTAAAGTCTTGGTGTATTGCTAGAGTTATCATAAAAAGCCTCTGAGGAATTTCTTTTCTTGTGGCATAATTGGAGCATTAAATGTTACCAAATTATCAGAGAACCTTAGTCCTCTGCGTTTTGGCTGGTTGCAGAGTTTTGAGAAGATTTCGATATTTTTTTTTCTTCCTGTGAATCTTTTTGCAGTGCAGACTGTGTAATGTGAAAATATTCTCTTAACCTCATACTGTCTCTAATCAAGTCTAATCAAGTTTCTTTTCTAATTTAAAATCTTATGGGTGTGAGTCCGAGTGATCTGTCTTTTTTAGCTGTTGCTTTGATTGTATTGGCTGAGTCTATGACGACATGCATGCCATAGTGGGATAACATCATATTTCATTCAGGTTTCAAAGTTTGCGATAGCCAGGAGGAGTGTAAGTTTCTATGTTGGGTCTATGGCACAATAGTCCAATGTATGGACTTGCATATCTCTTGGCGGAAACCCATAACTGCGGCATGTATGGATTTTTAAGAAATATCTCTCAATATTGTTAGGTATAGTCTACCAGTATATCGTACAATTACTGTTTGACCTATTTAATTTTTTTTTTCTTAAATTTTGTCCATTCTCAATAAGTAAAATGTTTTTCGGTTTGGATTTCCTCTCCAGTTTCTGAGAATATAAAGTCAGATTAACTATCAGTTTCCATGTTACAATTTGCTATAGAATAGGTATTTCAGTCATGTAATTGTCCGAAGGGGGGGGGGGGGGTGTTTGCACGACGTCTGTGCAGCTAGACAAAAAAATTTCATTGTTTTGTTTAAGAGCTAAAATTCCACCTTTTTACGTTCTTTTCGTAAAAATATTGTTGTCCTTTAAGTTCGAGGGCGAACTTTGTCCGAAGGGGGGAATAGTGTGGCGAGTTAAGGCTTGAGGTTTACTTTCACCTGTTTGGTTCATTACGGTCACATGGCTTTCTTAATTCGTCGCCGCTTCCGAGTCAATTTTTGTACATTTCGGGTCATTGTTGTTCATTGACCGCCGAGTCCCAAGTAGAATAACTTTAGTTTCAACTCTCTCTTCGTTAGTTTGCAATTCATTCCGATTATTTTGGCCAGAATTAACGTTTTTAAACTCGTAATTGTTTCAAGCTTGTCAATTTGTAGCGTGGTCCTTCTGCGCACGTCTCGCTTGAGATACCGTAACCACTTCCGGGTCACGACGACCTCATATGACCCCGCGCGCTGGGTTTGCGACCCAAACGACCCACAACGACCAGGGTCACGATACTATATATGGGGTCACCTCCAGCGTTCCTGTGGTTGTGTCTCCGAAAACGTCTGGACAGCCGCATCCACGCCATTTCAAGTATTTTAGAAATCCCAATATTGAAGATCTGTCATTCTCCTCTGAGTTTTAGATCAACTAACTTTTGGTGAGAAACTTATAAAATTATTAGAAATAAAATAAAACCCTGAGAAGTTGTATAAAATTGCATTAATTCTGCACTTTAACAAATTCTGCAGAATTTTGTCCCCCCAACTTTCCCCACCCACTCCTGTAGCCACACTGTTTCCCCTTTCCCCTTGTGTTACCTTGTGTTTATAGTGAAGTGTACATCGTCATAGCTCAGCCAGTACCCAAGAGTTAAAATAACATGATGTTTAAATAAAAATGTGTTGAAGAAGCTCGGCCTTGGTTCTTATTTTAACACAATTGGATCTGTGCAACCACTACCCCTTGGGTTCCGACTTGAGGGATAGACCGTCGGGTTGGCACAATATCAATAGTTTGAGAAGAAGTTTGACTTCGAGATGTCGAAAGTTGACTGTACATGTACATACCATTGACATCCAGATCACCGAACAAGGTTTCAGCAAGACTGGCTTCAGGAAGCACGCGGTGCATGTCGTCAATCGTGATAATTCCGTCGGCGTCGGAATCGTAGGTCTTAAACTTACACTGATTGGCCTCGAAACGCAGGAAATACTTGTTCTTAGGCTGAAAACAAGAAACAAATATAATTGAGCCGTGACACGAGAAAACCAACAAAGAATTGTGCGCCCAGCTCAGACTCAGATCAGCCTGGGAATCCACCAAGTCTGATCAGACTCTTCGATAAACGCTTAAAGGGTACCTCAGTGTATCAGCTACCTTCATGCGGACAGCGAAGATTCTGATCAGACTGGGCGGATGCCCAGGCTGATCTGAGTTTGCGCTGGGTGCACAACCACATTGTTGGATTTGTCATGTCGCAACTCCTATTCAGAATTAACAGAATCGGGGGATTTGGGGAGGAGGGTGCTAGGCAATGCTCAGCCGTCTAACTAAACCTCCATAAGCTAATTTGTGCTGCAACACGACAAACCAAGAAAGTGGCTTGCACGCACAGCAAAGACTAAGATAAGCCTGGGTATCGATCTCGTCATGGAGGTAACTCAGACACTTAAATACATGTACCCGTTAAGCGCACAGCGAACTTTGGTCTGACTGAGCGGATGCCCAGGCTGTTCTGAGTCTTTGCTTGGCGCACATGTCATTTGGTGGTTTTGTCATATCGGAAATTATTTTTATGATACATGTAGCCACGCCCTTTCAATGCATATATCTCTTTATTCATATATGGGCATAGAAGAAACACATGAGTGGGTCATGAGTGGTATTGTTCATTTGTTGATTGATAATTCAGTTCCCACTTTAAAATTAAAAACAACATACAAGAGTTTTGTCGGTAATCAAGTAAACAAATTTGCTTTGTTGCTGAGATGGTCGTAAATAATAAAAGGAATGAGGTAAGGGTACGATATATCTTCGAGTAGTCCAAGAAGTACCTAAGTCTTGTTCGAATCTACCCAGGTAGTTATGCCAAACATGCCCACTGATGAACTATGTATATACGAACCAACATCAAATAGCCTTTTCTTACCATGGGTAGGCCTCGCCTCCACGAATATGACAGTGAAGCGCCGTATCCATGGCCTCCCATATTATCTATCCATCCTGACCCTCTCACGTCCCAGCCCCCTTTGCTGTAACCTATGCTTCCTCCGACTTTGTGGTAACCGTTGCTGCCACCGTAATCTAGGCCTGCGTTCCATTTCCGTCTCTCCAGTTCTCTTTCTCTCTCCATCTCTCCATTGACACCACAAAACAATACTCCCAAAATCACTGTCACTACAAAGCTGTGTAGATCCTAGTAATAAAAAATGAGCCGCGACATGAGAAAACCAACAAAGTAGTTGTGCGCCCACCGCAGACTCAGATCAGCCTGGGTGTCCACAAAGTCTGATCAGACTCTTCCCTAAGCGCTTACAGGATAGCTAAGGGTCTAAATTACCTCCATGCGGATAGCGTAGACTCTGATCAGACTGGGCGGGCTTATCTGAGTCTGCACTGGGTGCACAGCCACTGTTGGTTTTCTCGTGTCGCGGTTCATTAATCATTTATTTTATGCGAAACTCAATAAGGAGATTTTAACAAGACTCAATATGAAACATCACCACATGTAACGGAACACTCGCGGCGCTTATGCAACAACAGCCATGAGCATACCATACATTCTCGAATGGGTCTATGCATCTGCGCAAATTGATCAGGTTCTTCATTTTCATTTTTTTTTTTTAATTTTAGAATGTCCAGGTTTCGTAAATTGTTTATGTGAACACGTTGGTCAGAGTGTGTGTAGGCTGATCTCAATCATTCCTCTTTGTACATGCTAGAAGATATATTAACACGTGAAGCTGCTTAGAAGACTCACTCACAGTTTCGAAACAAGTCATTGCACGGGTGGTAAACATTGGAACGAGCTCCAAAAGGAGGTATCGGTATTTTGTTCCAACGGCACATCCGGGAACGTAAGAGATTGCTCCAAAGGACAAAAACGGGTAAAAAAAGGTAAGTGTCAGTGGCTTTTATGAAAAAATTTGAAGTATTAAGCGACAGATGGTTAATTATCGCGATGTTGTTCCGTGTAGAAATAGTTTCTCTGTGTGTGTGGTCCGAAAATTCGGTTGAAATCGATTTAGTTTCCACATGAATCCCACAACCGAGTCGAACACGAAGTTGGTTTTCCCCCAGCTTTTTGTCAGCAAAGAGACCTCTGTGCATAATTTATCGTTATACACTAAAATACAGGCCTGGTACGCTAGTCCTGGTTGAACAAGCACTCTATATCACCTCTCAGGTCAAAAAAGGCAATCATGAGAATTATTTAAACAAATGATGGAGAAAATACGATTAGAGATCGTTCCAGCGGCCGGAACTCGTTCCAAACTGAATGAGATCGTTCCCAGGGCTATCTTTTATGATTTAATAAAATCAACAAATAGCAGATTACTCCGCTCTTGAGTACTTCTGATTTTGTGTTTTTTGTTTGTAGACAATCCCTAGTCACTTGATGTCTTCCAGAGGCTGCCTTATTTCATTATGACTTTGACTCTCTCGGTTTTCTTTTGAATATTTTTTTCCAATAACCGAAAATAATGCATTCATTTTTCAACTGTATTAAGAAAGTTCGTTCCACATTTCAAATAGATGATGAAAATCTGCCATGACCCGGCCTGTTGTTTCCTGTGATACATGTACTTAATTGCGTGGTATAGTAGTGTCTAGCATCGATTGCCATCAAAATTTGTAGTTTCTTTGTGTACTGCCCGATAAACGATCCTTTAAAACTGATGATTTCGTACTATTGTGACACTTATATTTTAATCGTTCTTTTCAGCCTTGCTTTTTATATTTGCCCCAAATTTCTATATAAACTGAATAGAGAGTCTATCGAATTTTCTCAACAAGTGACCGGTTGTTGAAAATTAACAACGCCGTTAGTGAACATTTAGTTTAAATTCAAAATTTAATGATTACAAATACACTGTTTCTATGTTGTCAAAATGTGAGATTCTTCTGCACTGCAAGAGATTCTCACATTTTTCCAGCAAAAATAACTGTGTTTGATCATGTAGTCGGCATATACTTAACAAGTTGACCTCTTAACGACGTCGTTAGGCTAACGATGGTTTGAACAACCAGCCCCTGATCACGTTTGTCATTGCATGGCAATGGTTGTTTGTCGTATATCCACATTTGCTCCTCGAGTCCACAGCTTTTAAAGGATTACTGTTTTCCCTAGATAACGTATTTGATTCTACACCCCATATTTGTCTATTGTCTTACAACCCATAGTTATTTCTTTTCAAGTATGGCCCATTTAAGTATGGCCATTTTAACGGATATTGATGTCATTTACGTCATTAAAAGTTTATAAAGTTATGGATAACTAAACTCATCGAAAAATATTTTTTTGTCGAACGCACTTTCTTAACACCCTTTTTAACAGGCAGTTAGAATCACTTGACTTGATAATTTTTATCACTTTCAGATGACTATTTTCAAAGGTCGAAGAAACAAGGGAAAATAAAATATAGACCTATGACATATGACTACAACATAGATATACTGTATGGAAGCCCTAAGGAGTGTCATAGTGAAATAAGCAGCCTCTGGAAGACATCAAGTGACTAGGGATTGTCTACAAACAAAAATCACAAAATGAGAAGTACTCAAGAGCGGAGTAATCTGCTATTTGTTGATTTTATCAAATCATAAAAGATAGCCCTGGGAACGATCTCATTCAGTTTGGAACGAGCTCTGGCCGCTGGAACGATCTCCAATCGTATTTTCTCCATCATTTGTTTAAATAATTCTCATGATTGCCTTTGTTGACCTGAGAGATGATATAGAGTGCTTGTTCAACCAGGACTAGCGTACCAGGCCTGTATTTTTAGTGTAAAACGATAAATTATGCACAGAGGTTTCTTTGTTGACAAAAAGCTGGGAGAAAACCAACTTTGTGTTTGACTCGGTTGTGGGATTCATGTGGAAACTATTTCGATTTCAACCGAATTTTCGGACCACACACACAGAGAAACTATTTCTACACGCAACAACATCGCGATAATTAACCATCTGTCGCTTAATACTTCGAATTTTTTCATAAAAGCCACTGACACTTACCTTTGTTTACCCGTTTTTGTCCTTTGGAGCGATCTCTAACGTTCCCGGATGTGCCGTTGGAACAAAATACCGATACCTCCTTTTGGAGCACGTTCCAATGTTTACCACCCGTGCATTGGTTCGACTTTGTAAAAGAGTGAAATATTTTATGACCACGTCTAGCTGCAATTAATGCATGCCGGCAACATTGATCAATAGCACTGAGCTGCTATAGAATCTGAGCCGTGACACGACAAAACCAAAAAAGTGGCATGCGCGCCCAGCGAAGACTCATATCAGCCCAGTCTAATCAGTCTTCGTTGTGCACTTAAAGGGCTGCTAAGGATCTATGCTAGCTACATGCAGACAGCCAAAATCTGATCAGATTGGGCAAATGCCCAGGATGATCTGAGTCTTTTCTGGGCGCATTTGCCACTTTGTTGGTTTCGACTTGTCAGCTCATTAATAAGTACGCTTTCATGTGGAAGCAACTCTGATATTTTCATTTCTGTTTTCCTTTTCAACGGAGGTCAATTCTTAAATGAAAGAATGTTCTCCCCTAATAGTAAAGTTTAAAGTAACGTTAGCCCCTACGTTAGAAGGACATCTTATTCCAGGGAAGCAAACAGGCAGTTGCAAAGTGGTTCCCGTTTTTAAAAATGGAGGAAAAAAAGCGTAATACATGTACGCATGCACAAAAGACTTATTAAATAAAGGTACTACAGTAGAACTTCAATGGCTCGTTCACCCTGCCCGGCTAGAACTCTTTTCTTGGTCCCTAGAGGTCACTTTATATGGAAACTAACCCTGCATGGCTAGAACTACCCTTGACTGGAACTATTTTTTACGGTCCCAAGCCTGTTCGAGCCAGTGAAGTTCTACTGTATAAAGCAATATCATTTTCATTATGAAACCAAAGCTACAGAAATTTATGCTATCGCTGCACAAAACGGATAAAGGAATTACGGCTGTTTAAAACAGGAAAATCGCCATTGTGAAATAAGGATACCGCGAAGAAGAAAACAGTCTACTTAGAAGAAGAAAAAAACTCAACAGCTCAAGCTCAAATTAAAAGTTGTATGTAGATAAATAAATGCCACATTTACAAAACACAGCCCATCATGACAACTACACGTGGAAAAAAAACTCAACAAGATACTATGTGAAACATCAACACAAAACGGAACAGCGCTTTTGCAAATAAAGACACACTAAGCCTCATAAAAGAGAACCTGCAACGGAGAAACGAATATGCAATGGTCGTAAGCAATAGTGTTTACAAAAAAAAAAAGATAAAGAAAACAGTGGAAATCCAAAAACCTTATTTTCTTCGGTCAAACAGTAAAAAAATACTCTGAGTCTATATTTCATCGATAAGCACAAATAATGACAGCAATAATGATGCCAAATATATTTGAGCCGCGACACGAGAAAACCAACAATGTGGTTGTGCGCCCAGCGCAGACTCAGATCAGCCTGGGCATCCGCCCAGTCTGATCAGAGTCTTCGCTGTCCGCATGGAGGTAGCTTAGACCCTTAGCTATCCTTTAAGCCCTTAGCGAAAAGTCTGATCAGACTGGACAGATGTCCAGGCTGATCTGAGTCTGCGCAGGGCGCACAACCACATTGTTGGTTTTCTCGCGTCGCGGCTCATTTTATCTGTCTTACTCAGTATAACATCTCAGATGAAAATTACAAGCTACTGCTTTTACGGTATCAAAATGAAATACATTGCAACGAAACTTTGCACTAAAAAACTATTAGTAAATGGATAGAGAAATAAACTTTAACTCACCATGGCGTAGTATCTTTCAGCTGTTACCTATGATGCTTGCTCTGAATCTCTATGCTAAGAAAAGACTGGTCGGTCTTTGCGCTGGGCAGCCCTTTTTATACACAAAATCATCTTCTTCCGTTTTCATTTATGCCCAATCAGATTCTGCGATAAAACTTTCAAAACCACCTAATTAGATATTCTAGAAATCCGAAGCAACTACCCAGATACCTTTCTCACATTTTGACAAGTGCACTATCCTAACCAAGGGTGCATGCACTTTCCCATGCACGAAGTTTAAACCCGAAATGCGCAAAAACAAATTTAACCAGTTTACACCGGAAAGCACTTGAATGATGCTGTTGAAAAACACAAAAGATGTAGTTGTTTGAGCAAACTGCGAATTTACGTGGTGTGGAACACCAATATTCCAGACTGCCGTGGGTGAACATTTTATGTAACAAACATTTTAACTATACGACTTTGATGTCAAGAATCCAAATAAACCAGTTGTTTACCAGTAGTGAAGGTATCCCTGTAAAAGACTTTTTCCACATTTTAATACAATGTATTGACAAATTCACTTTTCCTATAAAATGTAGTACGTTAACTGTTGGGAGAGTGGCAAACAGTGTATATCCAGATCTGACTCTGACTGCCGTTTTAGGAGCAGCCAGATCTGGGTCTGTACTGTTTAATCAGGTATGATTGTCCAAATACATGGGGAAGAAAGTCATGTAAGACCACACGAAATATTATATTACCCTATATGTGTATCAATCTCCATGATCTATGTATGTATATGTATATATATCTCCATGATGTATGTATGTATCTATGTATATATCTCCATGATGTATGTATGTATGTATGTATGTATGTATGTATGTATGTATGTATGTACACGTGCGTATGTATGTATGTATGTATGTATGTATGTATGTATGTATGTATGTATGTATGTATGTCCCCTTCATCTCCTAGTCTCCGAGTCTCCAGGTCTCCAAATCGTCAATGTATGTATGTATGTATGTATGTATGTATGTATGTATGTATGTATGTCCCCTTCATCTCCTAGTCTCC
Source organism: Ctena decussata (assembly GCA_963989385.1). Lineage (NCBI taxonomy): Eukaryota > Metazoa > Mollusca > Bivalvia > Lucinida > Lucinidae > Ctena > Ctena decussata. Next base: position 63,159,428 of record OZ022500.1, read on the forward strand.
GAGTCTCCAGGTCTCCAAATCGTCAATGTATGTATGTATGTATGTATGTATGTATGTATGTATGTATGTATGTATGTATGTATGTCCCCTTCATCTCCTAGTCTCCGAGTCTCCAGGTCTCCAAATCGTCAGTGTATAGGTGTATGTATTTATATATGTCCCCTTCATCTCCTAGTCTCCGAGTCTCCAGGTCTCCAGATCGCCAGTGTATAGGTGTATGTATTTATGTATGTCCCCATCATCTCCTAGTCTCCGGGTCTCCGAGTCTCCAGGTCTCCAAATCGTCAATGTATAGGTGTATGCATATATGTATCTAATTTTAAACAATCTCCGAGTCCCCAGTCCCCGGGTCCCAAAACAGATAGTATCGTGTGTGCCTGCACATTCATGTCACCCTGTCTGCAACAGGTCCCTGTATATTACGTACGTCTATATATAGCATCCCCTACATGTACAGTCCCCGGAGTCTCCGACAACGTATTTGTATGTTTATATCTAAAGTCCCGAGTCCCCAAGTACAATGTGTGCCTGCATATTTATATCCCTTGTCTCCAAAATATTCTTGTATATGTACGTACATATGGGATCGCCTAAATATACAGGAATTAGGGACATAACGGACCACGGACAAAACGGACCACGGACATAACGGACCACGCTTGGGACAAAACGGACCACGTTCAGGACGAAACGGACCACGTTCAGGACAAAACGGACCACGTTTAAGGTCAAAACGGACCACGTTCAGACCTTCCGTTAACCTTGAGAATGCATGTTTTAATTTAGTTGCAACACTAATAAAAACATTTGCATGCTTAAAAGATAAAAATCTTACCATTAAATTAATTAATTAGATAGTTGCGACATTCAAAGTTAGTTGAGATTTTGAACAGTAGTCAAATAATTGTGACCATTTAACATTGTCTTTGGTAATTATATACTCCTTAATCTTTTAATTGGCACCACTTAATGGTTTGGTTTGTCTTCTAGCGTGGTCCGTCTGGTCCTGAAACGTGGTCCGTTTTGTCCTGAAACGTGGTCCGTTTTGTCCTAGCCGTGGTCCGTTTTGTCTGGTCCGTTTTGTCCATGGTCCGTTTTGTCCGAGTACCAATATACAGTCCCCTGAGTCTCCAACATCGTTTTGTATGTTTACATCTAAATGCCCCCTCGCATCCATACGATGTGTATACAGTATAATCGGCTCCGCTTCTTTGTATTTATATCTATGTTCATGTATTGATCACTATTGATAACAGCTTCTGAACAACTGAAATGTACCTTCTGGAGGCACGCGCAGGCGAACGGCTGGAACACGGCCGCTTATCTCCGTCAGCACAACACCGTGTTGTGTATAGGAAAATGTGCAGGAGATTTCCGGTGGTTCTGCAGGCGATTCGAAAATAAAGGTGAGCTGGATTGGTGGCCGTGTGCACAATGTAATTAAACAAAGAAAGTGGGACGAATGTAAGTACCCAATTGACAAACTAGCATTACTTTCGTACCATTTAGTTCTAACAGAAGCTTTGCAGTGCAAATGATTGACTGATAATTCAATCCCCTGATTGCTGGAGTCGTTATTTTCATTTTAAGTAGCATGCTTAATGCAGCAGAGGCATTGTGCAGCCAAGTGTACGAATCTGAAAGCTGTGCGAATCTGTACCATGCCATGATACTACATTATTTACGTTATAAAACAGTTAAAAAAGGTCATTGGTGGCACAACATAAAACAATCTCCTGCACCGCCACCTATCGCCTTCAGCACCACCGATCTCCTGGATCACGAATTCCACGACAACTTTCATTATCTGGGCTGAAGGAAGGTAGCAAATTCTGTTTAGGCTCGTAACTGGTACTTATATGAGAGACCTTTAATATACAGGTGATATATGAAAACATAAATACTCGGCAACTTCAGGAATGCAAATTTGAAATGTTTGCATGTCAACAAAACGGCCACCTCCATGACCTCGCTCCGGGGAAATAATGGAAATCTGTTTCATAACTAAGAATCTGGCTTCGATCAAGACTCCTTTTCATAGAAAACGATTGAAGGGTTGCATGACATTTTCCTTTTCTTTTGTTTTACGCTGGAAAAGAATATATCCCTTTTAAACCGAGACACCTACCTTTCGTGACCTTTATTTTCGAATCGCCTGCAGAACCACCGGAAATCTCCTGCACATTTTCCTATACACAACACGGTGTTGTGCTGACGGAGATAAGCGGCCATGTGGAAGGACGAACAGAGGGAGAAAGAAAGAGAGAGAATCGGCCTATAACATTTCAGTATCAGAGGAGCTCCACGTACATAGCTTTAACAGGTGACTAGTACATATACACTTCAGACCAACAGAGCAACGTTAAAGTGGTGATTTGTGGCAAATACAAAAATCTGAATAAAACCATAAAAATTTAATGCATTTCCCTGAAAATTAGCAACTTCGCACAAGTTTACATCTTTACTTACCTTCGAGGGCGGGTTCATTATGGCTTAGCGCGAACTCTCAGTTGGATTTCCTACACGAAACCAGACAAAAAAAATACTTTTTGAAAATCATACTTGTTATTTTTATTTATGTAAGCATCTCCATAAGTACCCTTTAACGTCCTTTAACCTGGTTAACATGTATTCACCGTCAAACCAATATCTAGTATACTGAACGACAAAAGAAACCAGACACGTAATGTTGGTAAATTTTCTTGCAGAGGCGATCGGGTATTAATGAACCACAATTTTATTTTTGTAGGCTTATGATGTTTTCTCTGGGAGTATACAGTTTTCAAGTATCTAGGAAGAGCAGTTTTTCAGCTCTATTTAAGGCTATTTGGTCTTCAGAAATCACCTCTAATTATGTTCACCAAACAAGACGTCAAGAAAATAGTTTTTTCGTCAGCCACTAGATAATGGTAAATGAGTCTATCGGAATTTTGCGCGTCTATCACTAAGGATGAATATGACATTAACTTACTCAACCAAACGTTATCCTCCTGATTCGTTCATCCCGTAATTCATCCAGCCCCGGTCTCCCTATTAGATTCAACCACAGTGCATTTATATTCTCCCTTCCCAAACTTGCACCATTGAAGCTGAAGACGAATTGAGCTTTTTGAAACAAACTTGCAAGGTTATATGTACACGCACGACCCGATGAGTTACCCCTCAGATTTTGAAGCTTTCATTTTTTAGGGTCAGTGACGTTTTAAAAATTTCCTTGCTATCATAATGATGTTTTCGAAACAATTTAATTACAATTCTTGATAATTTGCATTCAACGGCTGCCCAGTCATATTGAAAAAATAACAATCCGCTCAGCGGCCAGTTGCAGGGGAAATTTTACGAGATATATGAGGAAAATTTTTCTGATTCTACAATATCTTTTATCAGAAAAAAGCTACCATGCCAGTGCGAACGGATCCATATTATTGATTATCTCAGCTTTATAGCAGTGTATTTTGCAATTTTTAAAGGTCCTCTTGAAGGAAAAAAACAGAACACCCTCTAAATGCAATAAATATGTAGGACATCTATCAAATTTAAGCAAATCTTAGTCCATTAAAATTGAATTTACTCTAAAAGTTATATTGTATTATACCAGTGCGAAAAGGTTCGGCTAGGAAAATATGTTATTTTTATTTTGGTGTATATCTTAAGTTTATTGAAGAATGCGCAAATAGTCTGGGGCCCCCGAGTGCACAAAGGAGGCGAAAACTACGCCGGCGTAGATTACAAACGTTGGCGCAACTAAGTCCAACATACGACTGTATTTAAATCCAAGTGCACAGACCGGGCGTACGTCAGGCGTAGTTGCGACTGGCGTAGTGCTCTCTTATAAGATAAGCACGTGTGTTTCATGAACGATTTTTAAATACCCGTTATGATAAGAGCTGTGTCAGGTATAAAAGTTGATTAAGGTACTTGGGAACAGCCAAGATACAAACCAGTCTGTGACTCCGTGAATTGAGGTAGTTCCTTCCATTTGTATCTACGGAACCCTCAGAATCTATGCACAGTATTTTCAGATTGCACACATGCGCAGGCTAGTCTGAGCATTTGTTGGTATCATAAAGGAAGAGGCGCCGTTTTTGCTTGGTACGTTCACTATTTGCAAGATACATTTTACACTTTTGTTGTAATTTCTATAAAACAGATGTTCATTACAACATATTTTGGCAACGTACATGTACTTTTGAATTAAAACAGAAAAAAAAACTTTGAAGATTATGAAATATTGAATGTTAGCTACGTAGAAGGACAATTCTGAGATCTAGATTTTCAAATATATCAACGAAAAAAAATATGGTAGGAAACACAGTCGAATTCGATGCAGCTTATCAGTCAGGTCCATCGACCAATGGCGTGGTAAACGGATCATATAGCACTAAGTCTTTATAGATATCAAGTGGATAGATTCTGTCTCTGATTATCTTGTCTCTTTTTATAACTATATTGTAATTCATCCATCTAGTGTAACATTCTAGCCATATCTAAATGCAGCAAAAGCTGAATAATGTAAAAGGAATACGCAGCGCATGTGCTACTTCTGTACCACAAGTAAACCCCCATCAACACGCGTTGATTCGCTAGTGATAGAGCGTTGTGTGTCTGCAAGGGCCGCCTATACAAAAGTGGTGATATGACATATGGAGCATGTTTAGAATGTTTACTTTTATCTTTTAAAGTGAATTTGCCATATGGAATTTGGCATTTTCAACCAATGCATATTCAGTATTATGCGCTCTTTTTACACCAGTTTTGTAAATATGTATTATAGTTGTATTGTTGTTTTAGCTTAGTAGAGGGCCGCAAGGTAGAATAGCTTTTTAGCTAATTGTGTCACCCTCTATAAAAATCGTATAAATAAAAATAAATAAATAAATGTTACGTCTACTATCTAGCAGACGTGAATTTTGAAGCGATTTTCACTGATTCTCAAGAAAGTGTAACTTTTGGGTGGTTAAATTTTTGAAAAAGTAGACAAGTCATATAGAGATCGTTCACTGTCATTTCATAATTTTGGTATCTCTCGAAGCTAAATCTAAAGTATTGCACAGTAAATATCAGGTGAATTCAGACAACAAGAGACAACGTGAAGGGACTAACACTTCTTTTCAGTATTCTACGAGTCGTATAGACCAATAGACTTGAAGCAACTGCTAGAAGTATAAGGGTATAATCCAGCGTAGAGGCAAGTGATTTTGTTTAGGACAAAGTTGAGCTATAGAAATCTTCACACTTTTTTATTCTGAAAGAGCAAAATGCTCTTCTTCTACCAAGAAGGAGCAATACGATCTCATTGTACTTAACTAACATGAAAGAAAACTATTCCTGCAAAACACAGAAAGTTATAGATTTGAAAACCTCAAGGAAAACTACTGTTTTAAACTTTAAAATTTCAACCTGTCTGTATAAAACGTATATGCTTTATAGAGCATCTAGAACGGTTACACTGCTTTTCATGTCTTCTGTTCTGTCCCGTAAAATACACGATCTTAAAATGTAACAGTGAATGGTATGTGTTTAGATACAAGTATTAACATAAATGGCTAAATGCGGTATGGGTACATGAACAAGTTCTATGTTTAAACACAGAGAAGTGTTTGCGTTACAATTTGCCAGTCTGTTTGCTTTTTTATATCAGCAGTAATGCTGTGCATTTCAAGTTGTTTAAGTTTTCAAGTTCTTTAATAGAAAAACTTGAAATCTCACCAGTTGTAATATGAGACTTTCCGAGAAGAATATTTCAAGATACATGTATCAAAAATCAAACTTCTTTGACCTTTTTGTTATATGACAAAAAATTACTATAAATCATCTTATTACACTAGTGAAACTCGTTTTAGATTTGTATTTTACGGGACATTCATGTTGTATTTTATCGCTCGATTTCTTCAGTCTTCCCATTAAGAAAATATCCAATTTGTGATGACAATAGCACTTAAATAACACTTCTAGATAACTGAACCGTACTAGAACATCATTTCTAGCACCATATACATTGCGAATTAGGCAATTTATTTTTGCGGACCTGAAATTTGACCAAATTTTCCAAGAAAACGAATTGAAATTACAGATAAAGAGAGCTCGTTACTCAGCCTAGGGCAGAGAATAACGACGCACATATTATAATCAATTTAAAATATAGTTTCTAATCCTCAGGGTTTGTCAGAACGATTTTTCTTTAAAGAACTGCTATTAAATGTAAATGTATTTTACGGGACTACTCGAACGTCGATTTATTGCCTCAAATAGACCACGGTGCATCAGTGTTTAATTTTAATTGCACATTCTCATCAGTGGAAACTAATCAGCGCATATATGCACATATCAAATTCATTTTGAGAAGTAGGTAAATATTAAATGAATATTTTGATGAATCATGAAATCATAATATAAAAATTCAAAAACTGAAAATTTCTCCGGTGTTTTCAATCTTTTGCAGCTTCCGAATGGCCGTTCATGTGGTCATTTTTAAATAAATAAGACAATGTGCACTTTTCAAGAGTGTACCAGCTTCTTGCTTGGTCCCTTCTTGTACTATTCAGAATTTCTGTCCCGTATAATACGTCCCGTAAAATAATTTTATGAAACGCGAAACTTATTTTCCACGAAACATATTCGATAAGGATTACGGTCGTTGTCCGATGACCAGTAGGGTTTGTTTCCCTTCCACGGCAGGCAATAGGTTTCTTTCTTGTTTATATACTGGGTGACTTTGGCTTGACTCGTAAAATACACTTGAAAAATTGCGCTTTTTTCGGAATACTAAGGACGCGTCAAAACAAAATTTGAATTCAAAAGATAGTAAAAAAAATGACCTGTCAGGGTGACTGATTATGACCTACTTTGTGAAAAAACAAACCTTTCTAGCACCATCCGAAACTTTGGGAAGCACTGTTAATGCTTGGACTCGTAGAATACATACAACTCAATGACAAGAAATGGCAATGGGTTAAGAAAAGCCTTGTATTCCAACGTATACCCATTAATCACTATTCGAAAGTACTCGTTAATAGCAAACTTTTCAAGTCAAGTCTATTTGTTTCACGCAGAAAGTCTACAAAAGAATTGAAAGTAAATATGCCATCCTTAATTATGACATGCAAAAAATAGGGGGGTCCTTCAGTATCAGGTATGACCATCTGAGTCTTTCCATGTATTTGAATTAATAGTATAACTTAAGTGTTTTAGGTAGTGGCAGAAACGTCAGAGCGTGCTTTTATTTGATTTAATCAACAACTCAAAACAAAATTAAACATGCGTTTAAAGCCATGACACCGTCCGTTACACTTTCTTGAGAATCAGTGTTTTATGACTAAGTTTACGACACGTCTCGATTGTGCACACCGATTAAAGTTCTGTACTTTTTTACGACGTACGTACGTCGGGCGTACGTTTGCGTCTGCTTTCTGCACTCCGCCCCTGTTTGTAGGTAAAATTATTTTTCTAATCGTAAGCGTCTGTTAGTTTCCGTTAAATTTAACGAAAGGTATTGGGCTTAAATACGTATGACACTTGTTTGGTATGTGCGCCCAGCGGATACTCAGGTCAGCCTGGCATCCGCCCAGTCTGATCAGAGTATTTGCTGTGTACTTAAACAATAGCTAACGGTCTAAGCTAGCTCCATGCGGACAGCGGAGGCTCTGATCAGACTGGGTGGATGCCCAGGCTGATCTGAGTCTTCGCTGGGTGCACAAGCTACTTTGTTGGTTTTGTCGTGTCGCGGTTCAAATAATAATGGAAGCGTTCACATTGGCCATTTTCAGTGCCAATCTACACCACTTGTCTATTTTATTGTTATTTTTATATAATGTCAGTGTATGACAATAAAAGAAAGAAAGAAAGTCTCAGAAGTCTTTGAGATTTGCGGCTTTATTGAAATGAAATTGGCAAATGCGCTCGATTAGGCAGTGGCTTCAATAATTGCTAAGACTAATAACTTTGAATAGCATTAATTGCCCTGCAAACAATTATAATTCTGTGGAATTATCTGCACCATTTATTCCGATTAAGAGGTCCAGATAGGTTGTTGAGGTGGTGCGCTGTTGAGACGCTGGTTGCCATCCCTCATTAGAGCAGCCTCTAATGTGGAATTATTGAGCAGCCTCTAGTGTGGAATGCCAACCCGTATTTATGAATCCTTCTTTTAGAGCCCTGCATGATTGTGTTCATGTTTATTCATGTGTAGCTAAATATCGGCAGCTTTTTTTTGAGGGGGGGGGGATAGTGCCTTATTAATTGTTTGTGAACGGTGAAGAACTGGAGTAAGTAGCCTGCTCATTAGCGACTGTTGGGTTATCTGAATCGTCTGTTTCGTGGATTGTATTTACAGACAGAGAACACTCCTGCCACATTCTGGCCGGGTATTCACTGTTTCTATATCCCATAAGGTGACATTTCGAACTTAAAGACATATGCTACCTTTCCGCCATTTTTATGCATTTGCAAAACAAAAAAAAAAGAAGGAAAGGTCTAGTGCCAGTCGGCTGGTAATAGCCAGTTTACCTTAAAATCGCTATTGCCAGTCGACTGGTAATAGCCATTTCACGTCAAAATCGTTATTGCCAGTCGACTGGCAATAGCCATTTTAACGTGAAATCGCTATTGCCAGTTTGTTGGCATTTCTAGTATTTCTCCAGCTTTTTCAAATTATTATCAGTTTATAGATTAAGAAGTGGCATTCCAATATCAAGTTTAAAGTTGCATATTAAGGAACAATGGCCTTGTGTTACTGAGGAGCCTCTATAAGGCAGTGGGTTAAGCACTTGCCTGCTAAGAAAGCGATCTGGACTGAATCCCGATGGAAGTGGATTTATTTTCAATCGTTAACGGGATTCCATTGCAGAAAAATTTTCATTATCACCTGCGCGACATGACTGAATGCTATTGAAAGAGCCTTAAAATGCAAGTGAATCATCTGTCTTATGACCGAAAACTTGTTTATGGGAATCGTATGCAAATCATACTAAAATTATCCTGGGCAAGTGGATAAAGAAAAAAATAAAAAAAACAATATTTTGTATTTCTACATACATTTTTACACATTCTCCATTTAAATTCATATCTCTAGCACATGAATGCACTTTGATTTCTGCAAATCATAAAAATCAATAATAAAGGATATCTGAAACAAACTGGTAAATAAAATTAGAGTTATATTGATAATAAGTATATTTTTGCATTGTTTTAAAAAATGCAAGAAAACTGAATTTCATGAAAAAAGGCATGAAAATATATTTAACCGATGGGGCAAGCTCATGCATATTATTTTAGTAAAACATCTTGCCTGCTGCAAGCACAGCTGGTCCTTGCCGTATTATTTATTTTTCTGTTATTCCGGTTCTACCATAGATACTGCCTACAAAAATATAATAAGCGATTTTAACGTAAAATGGCTATTGCCAGTTGACTAGCAATAGCCACTCCGAAGAAAAAAGTTACCCCAGAGTCAATATTTTATTATAACTAGGTAAGAACATGGCTAGAGTTTGTGGTTTGAATATTATTGTGGGCTCATTTTATTAGTTTAGGTGTTAAAATTGGCCATAAACTGAAAGAAAATATTGATAATACGATTTTTGCAATTTTTTATATTTATTCATCATGTGAGTAAGTCAAATGGCCACTTACTTACCCATATGATTTATTTCGATTCATTTTATGCTTATTTGTTGTGTGCAAGCAAAATCCAAGTTATCTGAATGTGAAACACTGTCTTTTTAAGCTTTATAAATAAACGTTTGCCACGTAATAAATGTGGGGATAGGGGTAGAGTTTGTTCATTACAAAAGTAATAAGCATGGTAAACCCTACTTTTCTTTTAATTTTCTATTTGCTGAAAAGTTCTTCTCGGCAAAATAACTTGTTTGGTGAGAATCTCATTGTAGGGTGTTTCTGTAAGGTCCAAAATATAGGAGACAGGAAGATATTTTTAAGGATTTTTCGGCAGGCGACTAGCATTGGCTTTGCAATATTTTGTTTCAGCTTGAAATGCAAGCTTTTGGGTGGTAGGAGTAATATTTCCTATATCGTTTTGACCAAACAACGTTATAATTAGCTATATAAAAGTCGTCATTTAATTGATATTAACTACCAGGCTTGTTTGGTGTGTTTTTCGGGAAAGCAGTCTAGGGCGGTATCTTTCCATTTCAGCTCTTTTGAAACTTAATACGGTGACATACGAGGGTTGAGCTATAAGTTCGTGGACACCTTAAATAATTAAGGAATCTGAAAAGGTGCATCAATGAAACGTTACATGTTCATGGCTACACCATTGATAAATACACGTGCAAATTTTGAATCAGATATCTCAAACGATTCATATATAACAATGCATTTTGTCCAGTTACCCTAGGTTGCGCGGCGCACGCCACAACGTCACGTTGACGTCTGGTATGTGCTAGTGCTCAAAATGTGAAGATGATAAGAGAAATCATGAGACTAAATTCACAATTTCAGCGTTTATATAATACGATGAATTGAGCAATTCGACAACCACAACTTTTCCATCAGGCTTTATAAAGCACAACTTCTGATATCGCGTAAACATTTCTTGGGCTCGATTTTGAGGTGTAAAATCTACTATTTCATCGAATAAGTGCATAAAGACATCCTGAGGTCTGAAAATGTTGCTCGAAATTTATTTTAGCACTCTTTTACACAGCATCTTCAAACGTGTGTGTCTCACGATGCTTCGTGTAAAATATGATGTGTTTGCATTTGTTGTTTGACTTTTTATGTCGGCCTTTAGACAAACTGCTTGCGTGCAGACGTTGGAAAACTGTCATTTTTGTCTTTCATGTCAGAGGGTTGTGGTCTTTTTTTTGTACAGGTGGTAATGTCAAATGCCAATATTCATATCGTTTGAAATTAGGAAATGCTACTTTAGTTCTTGACTGAAATTTTATATCGAAATTTTAATGATAATAAATATATCTGATTATTTTAAGAGGAACATTTTGTATTTTCCTGCAAAAAATCTGGGGTGCGCCGCAAAGACTACCCCTGGTATATTCAAACGTACATGCCAAACTCAATATTCATCTATTTTACCGGATATCGTGAGAAATTATTCAGTCATATATAGAGAAGCATTGGTTAAGATTTGAAAGAAATAACTTATTGTAGTTAGATTTTATGGACTGTGTCCAGGTATTTCTGGATCATCCCTCGTATGTTTTTTTTTTTTTCAAGATTGATGAGCCAATATATGATATAATATCAAGGGGGTAAATCAATACGTGAAGAGACAACCTAGTCTTGCGTTTCCGGGCGTATTTGGTAAAAGTCTTGCCACGGTGTACTTTCGTTTTTGATGAAACATTATGTCAACACGAGTGTTTTGGTGAAATAAGTACCAATTATTAGCATGACGGGACATTTATAGAAAAAGTGAACTGGTCACGCTTTGGAGGATTGTTTACAGTTAATATTCGTTAAAAATGTTTCACGTGAGATGCAGTAGTTAACGTGCCAATTCGGTTCCAGTTTGTCAAGGTAGTGTACATTTTTTGAGGCTGGCTGGTTGAAGGTAGGAATTTTCTTTCTTTTGAATCAATCTGAACTTTTTCGTCTCTTTTTCTGACAAAATTAGCTTCCTCTGTGATTGTTTATATGATCCACTCTAAGAACATGTTGCAGGATGCGTTTCAATGCATAAAAACAACGGTGTACGCACATGATTTCCTAGTATAGACCTGTATATGTCCATTGTTAATAAGTGCAAATACTAGTATTGCTCCAATGATTACTTTTCATTGCAATTGAGTACTTAATATATACTTGCTCGTAACTTTGGAAACTGGCAGTCTGAAGGTTAGAATTTTCTTTGCTCTGAATCAATGTGACCGACTTATAAGCTCTTGTTATGATTAAATAATGTACTGTAAGAATGCGTTGCGCCTTGCATTATATTGCCATATTGCAATATATTATATTGTCTACCCCCCCTTATTTCCAGTAAATGGTAGATGCACGTTGGCATTTCATTTGTAAAAATACTGTTAATGCTACGAAGAACACATAAAATGAGTATTTAACGTACAATAGCTAATCAGAAAAGAAAACAACTAATATTTTCGGACCTGAGCTGACTTCCCACCAACTGCATAATTCCACTGTCTCAAGTATGCCTTTGCCAAATGACTATTGATGTCCTAAAGTTTTACAACGTCTTTGATTTTGCTGTAAGGCGATGTTGTCAAGATTTCTGGCAATATGGCCAGCAATGCTGACCCCAATCAGACTGTTCTGGAAGAAAAGTCTATCTTGGGTCTACACCGTTTATTTAGATAACAGTGTCCTTATATTTGTTGTCAAAGTGGTAGGTCACGTCATGTCTATACGGCATCCGGCAGGAGTTTTCCTGACAACTCTACCATCGACATGTCTGGTCAAACGGTGTAGACCCGGATCAGTCCGGCCAGGGTGTCCACTGAGAGAACTATTGCTGTGTTGGAACGGTATTGTGTACAAACTAAATCTTTAGAAAATTACTATCATACAAACGTTTTGCTTACCGTAAGAAACGGCACCAGGTGGTATATGAACTGTAAGGAGCGACAGCAGTGTAGTGGATAACGCGCTGGACTACCAATCCAGGAGGGTCGTAAGATCGATTCCCCGCTTCTCCGGTCCTTTCGGATGAGACTTCAAACCGATGTTCCGTCTCCGTATGACCTAGCTGTTGGTGGGACGTTCATCCCAAATTCACTTACTCAGTTCTTATGTATTCGATTCTACAGCACGTGCAATAATTAGCCCCACTCTCAAAATCCAAAACTTTTGTGAATAATACCACACTCCCCGTGAATAATCCATTACAAAAATCACAATAGCCATTATCACAAGTGTTATATTATCAGAGTAATTTTTATCGGTATAATTTTGTTTGTCTCTCTCCCAGTTTAAATGTACAGTTCACCAAACTAAAACCTAATAAGGGATAAATACGCAGATAAGTGCTGCACGTGTACTGCGTTATCAGACCATACGAGCGTATCATAAACATCACTAGTGACAAAATAGTGGTAAGAAATGTGTTTGTAAAACACTGTGCCCCAAGCCTTGCGCCTGGCCCTAAAATGACACGCAACTAAAGGGAATGGTTTGTTCAAAACGCCAGAACTCTCAAGGAGCCGTAACTCTGTCAAACCGGCTCGTGTACCCATCTCTACTAAAGGATCACCCGATTTCTGAAAACACATTTTCAGGGTCCCATTTGCCAAAATACAGTGCAACTGAATCTGTATAAAGGGGCTATGTGTCTTTAGCAGCCACAAGCCTCGCGCCACGTTACTGCGGCTATGGATTCGTTCCGCTGAGGTGCGGGGGCAACGTCGATATGAGAATTGAAATACTACTAGCAGCCACAATTTGTCCTTCCCTTGAGTGACCCTTTAAGACAGGTTTGGCTTTACTATAGTGTTGCATGTATACGAATTTGAAAGAAAAAAAAAGTTCCGATGCTAACCGACAAGTCCACTTTTCACTAAGGTTGATTGCCCATTCGGTCACCACAGTATAAATAAGTTCTGAATAGTAAGATCCTTTGGAAGCAAGGAATACATCAAAGAACAGAAAATAGCAGACTCGGTTCAATTGAGTCTGTTCATGACTAGTAATGAATTGTGCGACACCAGCAACGCCCCCTAGCACAGGTTCAAGCGGAACTCTATTTTTTAAGATAACTGAAATGAACCCAATGATCCCAAAGGACCAGAAAATATAATCTGCACTATGATGATGTACGGGGAGACGTTTTACGGCCGCCACACGGCCTACTTTGCTACAACTGGCTGCTTACTGATACGCTTTACCATATGACTGCTTTAGAAATATTGACATAAACCACCTCGGCAGCACTTGCCTTATAAAAATAAGCTTAGCAGTGAAGGTTATAAGAAAAGTTTATCGTTCTTTTTAAAAGGTGGATGATTACACTTTCAAGGGAAGCAACTCTGCTTTTAATAACTGCATCCTCTTTCAATGAGATCAACAATTAAAGGAAAGACTTTGCTCATCGAGGAGCGTAAATGACCTCAGGTCCCTTCTAAATTTTATAGTTGTCCATACAGCAAATTAGAAAATTGGCATTTCACTGTATTGATTCCACAGGTCTAATGGGTCGTTCATGCAAACAGAATGTCTGTGATGAGACTGTGCCACCGCCCGGCCCACCGCAGAAGCTGATTTATGTTTGCATAAGGATGCGGTGGACACCTCTTATATTAAAACCTGTGCATGTTACTGCATTTTTATGTTCAATATAGATATTCGAAATGTTGACCGCATCCACATCATACGAGTTACATTATACTCTATGGTGACGCAAGGTATTTATTTTGGCTTAATTTGGTGGGATGGGGCATGTAAAATGGTAGTGGCAGTACCGACATTTAAAAGAAAAAAAAACTTATGTGTAAGACACGCACGATGCCCCCGTGTGATGCCTGTCACAGGGCTGTGTACATCACTAAAAATTTCTGAGGCATATGACTATAAGCTTACATATTTTACTGGTTTACCATTTCGTTTGTTTGGTTACAAGACCTGAAAATGCTGTTGACTCTTTCAGTTTTCATTCGTTAAGATATTCTATCCATTGACATAATTAGCTTTACTCCTATGTTTCAACTTTAGATTTGCTTTCTTAAAAAATATATTAATTCGACGTGCGCTTATAAGAAAGAAAAAATTCTACAAGTATTTGCCTCCGTTTCAAAAACGTTTAGCGCACAGGCGCTCAAACAGTCGTAATTACATTAATTTTGTAATCCGTCGGTTACGATATTTGCATTATGATTTATGCAAACGCTCAAACATATACACTGCTCAAAATATTTAACGGAGCAAATGGTATTTTCCCAAAGACATTACGGTAATACATACCCAGTTCAAGGCCCATAAATCTGACTCCCAGTGGCTAAGAATTTCGTCTTCTTTTGCAGAATCTTTAAGAAGGATCGGGGTTTACCACAACAAGGGTTTCATTACAACTGATGTGGGTCTTTAAAAAACTTTAACCAAAACATCTATTCAATAAAAAGACAATTTTCTAAGTCCATGACCTTGACATCAAGGTCACTGAGGGGTGTGTTGGTTGTACCTTGGAAAACTTTGGACCAATATCTAACTACAGTGCAAATATCAAAGGAATCCATCCATGGGTTAAGGAGATATTGGGCTTTAAAGACTTTAACCAAAACATCCAGTCCAAAAATCTCCCAATTTTCTATGTCCATGACCTTGACATCAAGGTCACTAAGTGCGGTGGGGGTGGTAACCTGTTAAACTTTGAACCAATATCTAACTACAGTGCAAGTATCAAAAGAATCCATTCATGGGTTAAGGAGAAATAGATCTTTAAGAAACTTTAACCAAAACATCCAATCCGGACGCCGACGCTGACGCTGACGCTGACGCGGACGCCGACGCCGACGCCAGGGTGACAACAATAGCTCCTCCTGAACTTTCGTTCAGGCGAGCTAAAAATGAGAAGAGCCGCTTATAGAAACGCTATAACTTAAAGTGTGACGTATAGACGAATTGACAGACAGACGGACGGATAGGAACAAACATTAAGGCCCTTGAATACACTCACGGGGGTATAAACAGGAAAAAAGGAACAACGCCATTCGTACATGAGTCAAAAGGTACCTCGTATGAACTCTCATTTTTGGCACGTGGAATAATGGCTTATTATCCACTTTCAGGTAAAGCCACCAGACACAGAAATGAAGGGTAGTTGCAGAGTCTTATCCGCGTCATTCGTTTGTGACAATGGTAGTCAGAAAAAAAACATTTGGTTCTGCTTCGGGGTTACTCTCGTACGGACATTTTTTCGTTAAAATTCTCGACTCAACGTATTTCTAATATAGAATGTATACTCTGACTCATACATTTGTGAATCCGCCATATACATGGGTTAAAAACATGAAGAACTCTGACTGTGTCAAAGAAAATGTCACAGCATAAACTGTCAAATTTATCGTACATTAAGCAAAACGGTCAATAAAATGCGTAGTTGTTCTCTTCCTTAAAACGATGAAAAATAATTTGATTACGACCAGAAAGAATATTAAACCGAAGCTTAAATTAACATAAACAATATAAACCAAACTTCGCATCTTCTTTGATTCCTTTCTAAATTTGTTCCAAAGTCACATGTACTTGAAATCTACAGACAGAACGACATTTGCGACCGAATTAACTCGCATGATTTACACGGAAGTGCTGTTTCTGTAGCATATATCTCGAAACAAATTATAACCAAATAGCGTGCGCTCATTGACAACACCATTGCAAATGTGGTTTTTGAAAAAAATGAGATTTTTGCTCCGTGAGTCGCAAAACTGTGGCAATACTTACAGAAAATTTACGTAATTTTGCAAGACTAGGGTGTCCCTTCACGTATTGATTTACCCCCGTGAATATACATACAGAATTTTATGCAATTTTCAATACAGGAAGTATTTGGTAGCATAAGCCTTTATTACGAATAGGAATACAAACCTGATTATGGTAAATTTGTCTGTAAATCTGGGGGCCTTCTCAGTTTGATATATCGGTCTTATTATAGACTCGACCATGCTAGCTTAACAATTCTGTGTCTATACTTAGTTTCAAAGAAAGTGTTTAGGCGTTTATACGGCATATAAACACTACTGGGCGGAGTCATTTATGATAATGAGATGATGCGAATTGATTTGATCATGCAAAGCCTTTTGGGCATTTATTATGCTAAGAGCATGTCATAGATTATATCGGCAAATCAAATAAAGATATTTGATATCTTAAGCCCATGTAACACTTTTCAATTTATTTGATCAAATACGGATTAATTTATGTTCATTCAAATTATTTGACAGTGTAACACCCAAACCAAGCAATCTTAATTGCATTTCAAATAAGATAACAAAAACAACATTGGATGGCGATAGAATGGGTCTACAAATATTTTTGACAAGCGGCTGATAAGGATTCAATTTACGACCTGCAACACCCCTGGTAAACGGTAAATTTCTGTCAATGAGGGCTATGAATACGGTGCTTTTTATAGTAAAAACGTCTTTTTTCTGACATTCACACTAACGCAGCCATAACTATAATATTTTAGCATTCCATACTTTTTAGGGAAGAATGATGCACCGACCAAGTTTGATGCTAAACATTTGACAGTGTGTCATGAATATCGGACTCAACATTTCATTTGAACAACAATAAACATAGAAAATTCGACCAAACAAGCAACACAGTGTATCATGAATGTTTTAGCAAATATTTTCTTGACAAGCACCATAAATTAAGAACATTTTATCAAAGAAGTTTGATAGTGTAACATGGCCATTGTGTCGTTTTAAAAACGGCAAACTATTATTTTTATGTTCAGATACGTTTCGTTTTTGCCAATTTTGGTCTTAATGCACATCACACTTTTGACCAAACTTAGTCGGAAGGAACCAGCCGTAAAACTTCAACGGATCTACCTTTTCGAAACGTGTTTATTCAACTGATGCAAATGGTTTTGGTAAAAAAGAAAAGCAGATCTAATCATACCTGCAACGCTAAGACATCTTCTCATGAATGCAATTATGGAGGAGCAGACTTTTACCTGAAATTCATATGAAGGTCCCTGGCAACCTGTTATTAATAATTAGAACCATCCCTAGCATAGTGGTCTTTTTTTTCTATTTATAGAGCAAAAATTTATTTGAAAGAGGGAGAGAAAGCTAGTTATGTGAGAAGTGTTCTTTTGTGCTCCAAGTTTACCAATACTACACCAGAACAGGGAAGTGTAAGAGACATGTCTCTTACACTTCCCTGACAAGTGTAAGAGACATGTCTCTTACACTTCCCTGACAAGAATAACTTTCATCTTAAATGCTATTCAAGTAAGTCGAGTCTATTGATATGACACATTGTGTCATATCTTTCTTGTTTTTAAGGCTAACTTACAGTAAAACTTATTTTGTGTAATGTACAAAACTTGACACATTGAAACATTGCGATTACCAATTTACGACATGTTTAGTGTCGCATTGCCAGGCATATCGGCACGGCAGCTCCATATTGGCCCTCGGGCCTACTGGCCGTCAGACCAATATAGAGCTCTCCAGGCGGATATGCTCGGCAACGCGACAATAGACATGTATTAACCTCTAAGTCATAAAAATCGTACGACCACACGTGTAATAACAGTTTGGCGCTTACACGTAACGTCATTGACAACGTCCGTGTCAGCAATGCGTTTCCTTTTTGAAATAATGTTCATTTTGAAGGCGATAGAATCACATTTTAAAGATCAAATGATGAACAGAATCTTACACTCGTGGTCATTTCATGTGAAATTTATGAAACTCGCCAAAGGCTCGTTTCATAGATTTCATATGAACTGACCACTCGTCTAAGATCCTCTATAACGTCGTTGTGCTTGAATATCTGACGCAATGTCTTCCTGCTTTATTCATCCTCTACAAGTATTTTTGCCCTCGTTCTTCGACCTCGGGCTAGGATAATTTGGGAGAATATGGTCTTTTCAGATTAAAAGTCCATTTCACGTATTTTCTAAATTTGAAAAATAAAGATTATTCACAAGCATTAATTCTTTGTTCTCTCTTATTGTTATGAAAGGAATTCTCAGACACATGCCGGCGGAACATGATCTCAGCGAGGTCAATTGTTTTTCCTGTTTCATAAAATTCTTCTTTTTTAATTATAGTGAAAAAACCATCCTCCTCTAAAATTCATTTTTCGTTTAGCTGAATGTAATTATACCATTTTCTGCCCGTAAGATAGTTCAAGAGTAAAGCTATAAAATCTGACATTGATTTATTGGCCTCTAGACACGGGTTATTCACTGATAACACCTGCAGTTAGGCTCATCAGCCGGATTCAGATTTGAATGACCCATTTCACACATGATTATGGAGATATTTATTACAACTTTCATGGTGCATGGGTCTGTGATTTGATCACGGGAGTCACTTCCATATGGGAGAATCTGCTGCTGTAATAGTCCCTTTTTCTAAACTGAAGAATGCATCAATAGGTCATTATTTTTGGATGGCTATACATAATAAGTTTTTTTCTGAGAACCTGGAATCAAAAACAGGAACATTGTTGTATATCTCAACATGCCAAAAGTGGAAATTAGCCAGTTCCCTGCTGAAATACATTTTGTTACCTTATTTGCCACATTTGTAGCTTTACTTGTTTGTTCTCTTTTTGGAGAAAGAGGCAAAGTAAATTGCTCCACATAATATGGATGGGGAAAATATTTTGGCTATGATTTATGAATAGGTGTGTTTTTGTAAATACCGTATACACGAATAGTGTGGGTTATAAAAATCTCCAGCGGCACACCAGTAGACTTATGCAAGCACACCTGTAACCTGTCAAATATCACGGGCATCTGAAGTTTCGTCCTAACCCAAGAACTTACCTGAAAATTGGCTGTACATAACGCCCAACAATGCATCTAGCGAGCGTATCGATAAGAGTATGGAACGTTCCGTATTTCCTAGAGAGGAGCCCCGGTAGCTTAGTAGGTTAAACGATGGACTGCTGATCTAGCGGTCCCGGGGTCGTGCCCCGCTGTGGGTGGTTATCATTTCAATCGTAAACGAGGTTACATTGCACACACCCTTTCATTATCACCCACCCGTCGTCCCGAAATACTGTTTTTTGTTTTTTTATTGATTTTTTTTCTTTTCTTCCTATATTCCTTGTTGAGTCACGTAATGGAGAATATATTTCGGGAAACCCGGAACGTTTCATAGCCTGCTTGTTACGTTCGCTATAGACGCATAATTGGGCGTTACAGCCACTTTTCAGGTTCGTTCTTAGGCTAGGATGAAACTTCAGATACCCGTGTCAAAGACCAAGTGAGCCCTCCGGGGATTAGGTACGCTTATATGTATATAAATTTACCTCAACATGAATGATTTATTTCTTGTTCAGTAGTATCTTAGTTCTTTTTATATTCCGGCGCCCAGATAACTCACTCGGGAAGAGATTTGACTCACGACTTGCTATATATGAACACATAATTTGACATATGAGCCGCGACATGACAAACTTTGTAACCAACAAAGTGGCGTATGCAGCCAGCGAAGACTCAGATCAGCCTGGGCATCCGCGCTTAAAGGGAAGGTAAGTGTCTAGCTACCTCCATGCCGACAGCGATGACTCTGATCAGACTGAACGGATGCCCATGCTGATATGAGTCTTCGCTGAGCGCACATGCCATATTGTTGCTGCTCATATATCAGAATTATACATCATAAAATGTTGATGGGCTGTTGTAATCACAAATAAAAAACAGCCAAGGCCGCGAGACTACGGGAGATAACAGTGGGAAAAAGGTCTATTAGTGAGGCATCAGAGAGCCAAATGAAAGTGACCATCCATAGCATGAAGATCATATAACGGCGTATCGGCTGATCATTTATATTTTTGTTTGATTTTTTGTGCATGTGCAGGCAATCGCTAACAGTGCCGTGTGTTTCCCAAGGCAACTGATATAGTTCGTGCTGAAATCCAGGCGATCTGTCAAATTTTTAAATTGTCTGGAAAAATATGAGAACATTATAGACTACCATCGGACTGCAATTCAGCCTGTCTATTCCTACATATATACCTACATCTCTGCCAGTATACCTGCCTACCTACATACCTGAGATCTGTACAATTTGCCTTTCCACTCGATCTTTCATTGTTCCAGACTAGAAATGTGTCCATACGACACGGATGCCCCCGCCTAGTGCCCTAAGTAAGATGGCGCCTTATTTAAGGTACTGGCACTTGTAGCATAACTAGGTTCACAAAGGCAGTCTTCTGTGGTACGTTTTATTGGTTTCCTTGGGCAGATGTTTTGTGCTTCTTGGATCAAGAGAAGTGTGTGTGTGTGTGTGTGTGGGGGGGGGGGGGGCTTGGAGAGGGGAGGGGAGTGTCATGACCGTGAAATGTGATAACATTCAGTATCTTATCACAGAAATGGATGCCATGCAACTTTCCAAAAGAAATAGCCCCGAAACAAGTAACTTTTCAAAAACTACCAAACGGAAACCATTATTGTATGAAATGAAGTCGAAAAAGGGCCATAACTCCCACAATAATTGGCGGATTTTACCAAACATCGAACTTAACCTGTATTTTATGATTATATACCTGTGTATAAAATATGAATTCAATACATCAATGCTTTCAAAAGATAATGAATGGAAACCATTTCGTACGTACGTACGCTCGTACGCTACGTACGTACGGACAGCGGTGATACTACATGCCCCCACCCCATTTTTAATGACGGGGGCATAAAAACCGGGTTTAAATTGATTATAATATGTGCGTCGTTATTCTCTGCCCTAGGCTGAGTAATGTGCTCTATTTATCTGTAATTTCAATTCGTTTTCTTGGAAAATTTGGTCAAATTTCAGGTCCGCAAAAAAAAATTGCCCAATTCGCAATTTATATTGTGCTAGAAATGATGTTCTAGTACGGTTTAGTTATCTAAAAGTGTTATTTAAGTGCTTTCAAAATGATTTTCAAAAAGTATTTTTTTTTTGTCTGGTTTCGTGTAGGAAATCCAACTGAGAGTTCGCGCTAAGCCATAATGAACCCGCCCTCGAAGGTAAGTAAAGATGTAAACTTGTGCGAAGTTGCTAATTTTCAGGGAAATGCATTAAATTTTTATGGTTTTATTCAGATTTTTGTATTTGCCACAAATCACCACTTTAACGTACTCTGTTGGTCTGAAGTGTATATGTACTAGTCACCTGTTTAAGCTATGTACGTGGAGCTCCTCTGATACTGAAATGTTATAGGTCGATTCTCTCTCTTTCTTTCTCTCTCTGTTCGTCCTTCCAGCCGTTCGCCTGCGCGTGCCTCCAGAAGGTACATTTCAGTTGTTCAGAAGCTGTTATCAATAGTGATCAATACATGAACATAGATATAAATACAAAGAAGCCGAGCCGAGTATACTGTATACACATCGTATGGATGCGAGGGGGGCATTTAGATGTAAACATACAAAACGATGTTGGAGACTAAGGGGACTGTATATTCAGGGAATCCCATATGTACGTTCATATACAAGAATATTTTGGAGACAAGGGATATAAATATGCAGGCACACATTGTACTTTGAGACTCGGGACTTTAGATATAAACATACAAATACGTTGTGGGAGTCTCCGGGGACTGTACATGTAGGGGATGCTATATATATAGACGTACGTAATATACAGGGATCTGTTGCAGACAGGGTGACATGAATGTGCAGGCACACACGATACTATCTGTTTGGGGACCCGGGGACTGGCCGAGACTCGGAGATTGTTTAAAATTAGATTTATATATGCATACACCTATACATTGACGATTTGGAGACCTGGAGACTCGGAGACTAGGAGATGAAGGGGGACATACATAAATACATACACCTATACACTGACGATTTGGAGACCTGGAGACCTGGAGACTCGGAGACTAGGAGATGAAGGGGACATACATAAATATATACACCTATACACTGATGATTTGGAGACCTGGAGACTCGGAGACTCGGAGACTAGGAGATGAAGGGGACATACATACATACATACATACATACATACATACATACTGCTATACATTGACGATTTGGAGACCTGGAGACTCGGAGACTAGGAGATGAAGGGGACATACATACATACATACATACATACATACATACATACATACGCACGTGTACATACATACATACATACATACATACATACATACATACATACATCATGGAGATATATACATAGATACATACATACATCATGGAGATATATATACATATACATACATAGATCATGGAGATTGATACACATATAGGGTAATATAATATTTCGTGTGGTCTTACATGACTTTCTTCCCAATACATGAAGTTTTAAGGTAAGAGTTTTTCGGTTCTGTGCTGCTGAGTTGTCAGCTTGTCTTGGAAAGAATTTTGTCCAGGACTGGGATAAAACATGGTCATAGTATGTCTCAAAGGTCCTGATGAGGATGGGGTTTGAAGATCATTCCTCTTCATATTGCACGAAACATTTGTTATAGCCATTGTTACGGATAAGAAGGGGTGACCGTAATTCTTCATAAAAACATACGTTGTCAATTCTTCATAAAACATACGTAGTGACCCCTAATTAGAACTGTCTCATAGAGACGGTTTTAATGAATGACCACAGCATATCTTTTTATTGAGAAAATAGAAAAAAATATCTCAGAATTATCCTTAGAAATCCTCTGATATCCCTCTTTAGAACTGGCTGGACATGAAGGGAGGTAAATATCTGCATGTCAGAGTGATATGCCTTGGAGGTTTGTATTCATACACGGAACTTTCTTTGTTATGACAGATGGGTACATTTTCAAGGGGGGAGGGGGGAGCAGGTCTAGCCTTTTTAGCTCGTCTGGGCGAAGTCCAGGAAGAGCTATTGCTCTTCTCTTGACGTCGGCATCGGAATTGGCGTCCACATTTCCGTTAAAATCTTTTAAAAACTTATATTTTCCCAACCATGATGAATTTGGTTCATATTTGGTATGATGTTAAATATAGGTCCAAAGTTTCTTTCAGTAATACCCCCGCCCACTCCCATGATCTTAAGGTCACTTTTTAACGTACAGTTCGCATTTTACTAGCCGGATCCTTTAAACCCCATTCACTTTTTCTCAAACTGAGGTATAAGTTTTAATTCCTTACAAAAATATAAAATATGGACAAATAATGAAACTGCTTCCTCTCTGACAAATTAACCAAATTTGTCCGGACTGTGCGGGCTGTGCATAGCTGCAATATGGTACCGTATTAATCGGCTGCAAATAGGACAGAAATAAGTCCGTTCGTGTCCGATCCGGTAATTAGGCCCATTCCGGCCCGTTCTGGTAAGTTTTCTCATCATACAGTGACCAATTAAAAACAGAGATTTATCGAACTGGCCAGTACATGTAACTAAATGTTTCCACAAAACCGATAGAAGTTAGATTGATTATAGAGCACACATCCAAACTGGCCTATCGCCTAACAACAAGTTCTAGTGTGGTAGTTACCGCCTCTAAGCCTACGCTATGGCTACGGTTATAGATCAGAAAATGATTGTCTTTACTTAAAAATTGCATAAAGTTCTTGGAAATGCTCCATTTAGCGCATGAAACCTGTGATGGCGGCCACTGGTACAGTACGTGAGTGTTATGCTGTTTGTTTTGAGGATCTGTTCCAGGCACAAGTAACGGTCTACTTCAAAAACATAATTCGGTATAACAACGACAGTTATCACTAGTTTTGTTAATGAAAATAGAGACTAACTACATTTCATAATTAGGTAACACGGTAAAAAAGTTTTACAAAAATGGCGGCCACTGGTCTCCATCTAGTATAGTTTTGAAGCTGAAGTCTGGAGACGTTTTATAATGTCAAATACTGCAGACCCAAAAGCCTGAAAGAGCAGAGTAGGCCCTTTTGGGGACTCGCTAGTCAATTATTTTTGGGTACAAGACAGAAAATACTTGTTACATGTAGTTAAGCAACCAGAGCTAGCAAATCTATCTCACAAACTGTTCGCCTTTTGTAATTTTAGTGTTTACAGGCTTCATTCACATTGGGTTGGGAGATTTTTCCCTGGAATTTGTGTTTCAGTTTTTTGTTTTTTTTTGGCGTTTTACTTTTTTTACAATAGTAATGGCAGTTTCGAAGTTAATGAATGAAGCATTACTAAGCAGGATGTATAGAACTTCCATGAATGGTCTGCTTCCAAATTTACTGAACCAAACAGTGAAAATATTAAAATTTACGTTTAAGACACCCTCAAGGATTATTTTCATAAATGCAGTCTACATGTATACATCCAGCTAAGGTCTGATTTATTTAGACAGATACGAGTGTATATATCTTTAAATCATGTACATTGGCAGCGGAGTTCGAAAGGATCGCGGGTCTGAATTAAGATGCTGCCGAAGATTACTGAACATTTCGCACACGGACTTAATATACCAAAAACGGATATGATTAAATATCGCTACCTGACAAGTGTGCGAGCGATCGAAACGTTACTAACGTGGCTGATTGCTTTGGACGGAGCAGTACGACTATCGGCAGTATCTCTTATATGGATAGGGTAGGTTATCACTTTCTGGGTCAGCTATACGTTCATGTTCCGCACATGTGTCTATAAAACAAGGTAAGCTAGTAGGTGATAACGTTTGCAAGTCGCCCAACAATTACATGTATCAGGAATAAGTAATTGTGAAATAGCTATATAATACTTTACATGTAGCACACTTTATACGCTAAGAGCCTCAAGCAAGGGCCAACTGTGCTTGCAGTAGGTGCGGGTGGGGATTGTTTGGACATGTTTCTCTCGTCTATCATTTCTCTCTTCTGTCTCCCTCTCTCTGGGAGACGGCTCGATATAGACTGAAATACTGTCTCAAAGGGTCGTTAAACCCAAAACAACCAACCAAATAAGAGTCTCAAACAAAAACCAAATACTGCGGTATCGAGAAAACATTAGCTCATACTAAAGAATTTCGGTCATTTTCCACGCCTTTCTTACACAGATGTATTTCGGAATATGATACTGCTGTCGGTGTGATGAAAATCTAGATCGACAGCCGTATCACCAGCATGAGAGATTTGATCGATTATTAAATTTGTCAAAAACGGTCATTTTAGAAAATCGGTAAAGCTCTTGAAAAGAAATATAATGATCGCCTTATTCAAAGCGGCACATCTCATCATGACGAGTCTTTTCGTCAAAACTGATAAAAGCGTTTGACGAATACACCTTTGACGAATAGTTTGGCACATGTCCTGCAACATATTTTAACACGTAAACACCCAAAAGATATGTTGCATGGCACATATATGTCGCATGCAACTTGTTTCATCGTCTAAATAAAACCTACTTTCCTAAACATGGTTGCATGTGTCAAGCAACATGTGTCGCCGTGTAGCCCATCTAACTAAAAAAGCACAATGGCCATTTTAATGCCCGTATATGCCAGGGGCATTTTAGAAGTAATGTAAAGGAGAATGCAGCTCCTAGGAATATTTAAAATGTTTGTCTGCACTACTTTTAGATTTACAAATCACCCAATGACCTTTACTTAAAAGTTTTCAGCCTCTTGTATTTTTATGCCCCCGTGACGATAGTCAGGGGGGGGGCATTAAGATTTGCCCCTGTCTGTCCGTCTGTCTGTCCGTCCATCCGTCTGTCCGTTACACTTAGGGTATGGAGTTTGTGTAATCAACTTCTCCCCCAGTTTTCAATGGATCTTTTTCAAACTTTGCATACTTATTGTGGACATATTGAAGATGTGCATGTGGGATTTTGATGGAGCTTAAATTAATTTTCAGTGACCTTTGAGAATTACGGCCTTTTGAACTTAGCTATTTTAGGCAAATTTTTGCACAGTAGGGTATGGCGTTTGTGTATTCAACTTCTCCCACAGTTTTCAATGGACCTTTTTCAAACTTTCCATACATGTTGTGAACATATGAAGATGTGCATGTGGGGTTTTGGTGGAGCTAAAATTAATTTTGACAGAATTACGGCCTTTTGAACTTAGTCATTTTAGGCAAATTTTTGCACAGTAGTGTATGGCGTTTGTGTAATCAATTCCTCCCACAGTTTTCAATGGACCTTTTTCAAACTTTGCATACATGTTGCGTTGCGGACATATTGAAGATTTGCATGTGGGTTTTAGTGGAGCTAAAATTAATTTTGACAGAATTACTTCCTTTTGAACTTAGTCATTTTAGGCAAATTTTGCACAGTAGGCTATGGAGTTTGTGTAATCAACTCGTCTCACAGTTTTCAGTGGATTGTTTTCAAACCTTGCATACCTGCTGTGTACATATTGAAGATGTGCATGTGGGTTTTTGTTGGAACTAGAATTATTTTTTACAGACTTACGGCCTTTTCATCTCAGTCATTTTAGTCACTTTAGGTATATGTTTGCATTGTAGCATAAGTACTTTGTGTAATAATCAACTCCTCCCAGAATTTTCAGTGGCTCCTTTTCAGACATTGTAGACTTGTTGTGGACATAATAAAGATAAAGATGTGCATGCCGGTTTTGATGAAAAAAAAAAGAAAAAAAATAAGTTTGAAGGATATGGCCTTTTAAATTTAGTCATTTTGGGCTGCAATTTTGCACTAAAGGGTACGAAGTTCGTGCAATGTTTTCAGTGGATTGTTCGTGAATAGTATTTGTGCTTGAAAGTTGAAAGGTGCTTTAGGGATGTATACATGTCCTATGACAAGCGCTGCACGGGGGCATCATTATGTCTTACAGACACAATTTTCTAGTTTTCCAAAATATTCCTTGACAATTGTGGTTAGGGTACGGACTCTGAGTAGAAACGGACGAAATATTTATGTTAAGACAAATTCGTATTTTCCTTACTCTGAAGACAATCAGATCTGGATTAATGCCAATAATATCTGTGAAATTATTCCCGTATGAAAGTCATAATATCAGCTTTGCTTAAGCATAAGATAGGCTAATCATGAAACAATATGCATTTCTTATGATGTCACCTCCTGTGCAAAATTGAAATGTAAAGTAAGCTTTTTAAACTTCGGTTTCGAGGTCAGTTGAAGTGAAAGTGAATGTTTGATGGCAGCAGTGCAACAAAAAATGGTTAAAATTCAACAATTCTGCAATAAATACATTACGCCACCTTACGCTCTTTTGTCAGTGGGCTACCTGGATTTTTACGATAAATCATCCAACCCACCCACGTATTTCAATATCAGTATACCATATAAAACTAGAAAATTGTGTCTGTCAGACACTAATGATGCCCCCATGTAGAGCCTTTTACAGGACATGTGAACATCCCTAAAACACCTTTTACGCGCAAACACCATCTACAATAAATCCACACTGAAAACATTACACAAACTTCATACCCTATAGTGCAAAAATGTAGCCCAAAATTACTAAGTTTAAAAGACCATAATTCCGTTAATTTAAAAAAAAAAAAAAAAAATATACATGTCTTCACCATCTCCACAACAAGTTTACAATGTCTGAAAAACAGCGACTGAAAACTGTGGGAGGAGTTGACCGAAGTACTTACCCTACAATGCAAACATATGCCTAAAATGACTAAGTTCAAAAGGCGGTAATTCTGTCAAAATTAAAGCTAGCTCCTACAGAAACCCACATGCACATCTTCAATATGTACACAGCATGTATGCAAGGTTTAAAAAGGATCCAATGAAAACTGTGGGTAGTGTTGATTACACAAAATTCATACCCTACAATGCAAGAATTTGCTTAAAATGACTAAGTTCAAAAGGCCGTAATTCTTTCAAAATTAATTCCAGCTCCAACAAAAACCCACATGCACATCTCCAATATGTCTATGGCATGTATGCAGGGTCTGAAAAAGATCTACCGAAAACTGTGGGAGAAGTTGATTACACAAACTCCATATCCTACAATGCAAACATTTGCCTAAAATGACTAAGTTCAAAAGACCGTAATTCTGTCAAAATTAATTCTAACTCCATCAAAAATCCACATGCACATTTTCAATATATCAACAACATGTATGCAAAGTTTGAAATAGATCCGTTGAAAACTGTGGGAAGAGTTGATTACACAAACTCTATACCATAAAGTGTGACGAACGGACAGACAGACGGACGAACAGACAGAAAGGGGCAAATCTTAATGCCCCCTGACTATCGTCACGGGGGGGCATAATAAACCGTCTTTCAAGTCTTAATGTATAGATATTGTTTTCAATATGTCTCTCTAACTTTTGAAAGTAGGCAAAGTTAAATATATTTAGCCGGCGTCTTTTTATAAGAAGATAATTTCATTTTATTGCTTTGTATTTCATATGAATTGCTGTTACTTTTGCAACTTCCGGCGTCGAGTTTGCCCTTGTACTCGTATCATACAATTTAATGAGTCATATTGATGCCAGTCGTAGCAAAACATAGTGACCTACTCATTTCAGTAATGAAATGTCTGACGTTTATTGAAATTTGATGTGAATAGGGCAAAAACCACATTTTATTGATATAATGCATTTATAATAACTTTGGATTTAAAACCGCATATCAGAGAAATAAGTTCGTTTATTGTGTTACTTGTGTAGAATTTTGATATGGTTTCTGTATAACTTTCTTATCGTACAATTGAAATTTAAAGAGCAACTACACTTCAGGAACTGACTGAATCAGATCCCAAACCCTAACCCCAACATCAAAGGGAAAGATTGACAAAGACATCCCAACAAACAATAAATTACAAGTGATAAGCCGAGTCAGCAGCTCTTTCCCAAATAGATGGCAACTCAGCTATCTTTATTGAACTAAATAATTTAGACCAACAGACGGGTTACAACGGACTTAGCAAATTATATGAAAAACATTTAACAATTATTTTTACCTATTTTCTATTTTTATGATAGAAGGATTAAACTGAGAACACAATAAATTAAACAGCACCGAACATAAAACAAATGCAACCGCAACAAAAGTACCGCCTTGGGACGGTCAGTAATAACTACTGGGGGTTTAAACCGGTTTTACTGGGCCCAAACCTTCATCCTCACCCTCCGCTGCGGTGCACACAATTAGTTGGTAGTTCGGTTCGTATGGAGGTCCCCTAAAGACAGCATTAAGTACAATGTATTTCTTCATTAAAATTATCATTATGTCATTGGGCAAATGGCGAATGAACACAAAAGACTTTCAATGAAAATATACAGTTTCCAGTAGCCACACCGTACATACGCTGGTGCTGTCATGCATGGGTGACTAAGGAATTCTTTTATTACCTACCATTTTTTAAGCGCTTGAATTTATCTTTCCAATATAGGGATCAAACATGGTTTTTCATGCATTAACTTTTGCCAGGTCCCGAGGGAGATGTTGGAAACCGAGGCCGAAGGCCGAGGTTTTCAACATCTCCCGAGGGACCTGGCAAATGTTAATGCATTGGAAACAAATGTTTGATCGCTGTTATTGCATAAATCAACGAATTATTCGTTAAAATTTGAGAAAAAAACTTGGCACTCTATTTTGTCACCGTTTAACAACCAACGCGCTGGTGCATCTGTTTACTAATATTCGTCTTCCGGGCCCGAGAGCATTCATTCTATTCAAAATGGCTGCCATCATCCTATTCAACCTCATGGCTCATTTCGGAAAAGTATCCAAGATGGTCGATGTAGTTGATGCAAAAATAGATGGTAAATTAATCAACAAAAAGCAGATACCTTGAGCAATAATTTCCATGCAGAACAAGCCTGATCCATTCGTATACCATCCTGCAGTTCTTGATTACTGAAAGCTTAGGATGCATGTTTTCTTTATCACTTATTTATCGATACTCTCCATTTGGCATCGTAAGAATGAAAACAGCATGGCTTTGAAATCCGTGTCGGTACTTTATGACGTAATAAGAGTACATGATGACGTCATACGAAAACTTAGGTAGCACGCGACCAATTATTGTAAATTAATCGAAAAGGGAGAGGCAAGAGTAAATGGCGGTTTTTAGTGGCCCGGCACAAGCATAACGAAAGTTCTGTCATCGTGTTTCAACAGCGCGAGAACTCCATTGTTGAAACACGGCTTTTCGCCTGTTGATGCACGGCTGTTAATACCTCTCGGCACTGCTTTTTATGCAATAATGATATATAATACCACTGCTGAATATCAGAAAATAGGATACCCTGAGCTCAGAACTTTACATTATTTCAGAAATTACCCTCGTATGTATTTTGCACCCGAACATTTCTGCGTATGCCGATAGCACTTAAGCTCTATAGACAGCCGGACTTTTTGGTTACTCTTCATCGACAGCCACTTTGTATAGGACCCACTCGGTCGACATCTCAGGTAGCGATGTTGGTATATGAATTACCCCAGTGACGTAATTAATTAGAATTTTCGCAGAAAGATCCAAGCAGCCATTGGCCAACACAACGAACTTCTGAACATGGCCAGGAAATGGAAACGTAGATGTTTTTGCCACTGTGACATCTCGATGTCTTCAGGTTCAGCAAAGACAATTTTAAAGGGCACAATAACTGAAAAAAAAACAGAAGAGAAGAGATGAGAAGACAATGTTAGAGAGTAGACAGGGCTAGAGCCTGCAAGTAGAGCAAGGGCAGATGAAAACACGGAATTGTTGCAAATCATCCATGCTGCCCCAATGCCCTTGCAAGTTTTCGGGATAGACTAGACTAGACTAGGCATGAATATAATAATTGATACCATGCATCCTGGCGCCACAGTCTATATTAGAGTTTAGATTTTATTAGTTATACAGTAGGCCAAAGGCCCATGAGTACACCGTTTTAACAACATATAGCAATACAATGGACAATGGTGATCTATGTAAACAAGAAAAATATACATATCAGAATGATTAAGCATAAGTACAAATACAATCCAACACGTGTTCTAACAAATTACAAATTTCCAAACATTTTTTCCAGAGTTGAGCATAGACAGTGTCTGCTTAATTTAGCATAAACCGAATTGAATATCTTCAATAAACTTTACCATTGCGTACAGCTCCAGATAAGATGAGGTTATGAGGAAAGTCCAGAGGCAACCCCTCCCGCCCTCCAACGAAAGCACGCGCTGCTATCCCTCACCAGAATCGTCTCGTCGAGACGACTCAAGTGAGCGGCCGCAGCACACACTTCCGTGGAGAACCAGGAGAAAAACAAATTCCCAATCTTCCCCGTTACCTCTTCCCATCTGGAAGACTGAATACAGATACGAATATACAGAGGAGAAATTTAGATTTGATCGAAAACTGTTTCATTACGTTTAAGAAAACTTTTGAAAATATATATTGAAAGATTTTTTGCAACACACTTATTCTCAGATTGTAAAAGTTCTATAAATTTAGGAATATTTGGTCTTACCCAGTAGTATCTTATAATATGCTGAACACGTAAATCATTATATAAAGGACATTCTAAAATAAAATGGAACTCATCTTCCAAAACATTACAGACCTGACATTTTCTATTTTCCAATGGTATTTTATTTGGTTTATGCCACCGCCCGACTTCAATTTGTAATCTATGTGATGAAACACGTAAACGAGTGAAGGCACATCTAAACTTTCGAACTGTAATAAAATCTAAATAAGTTTTAAAATGAAAATCAGAAATTAATTTATAAGTATTTGCCCTTGGAGAATTTTCTAATTGTTCATTCCAACTTTGAATAAAATTATCTGTTAATCTTTGTTTAAATATACCCATAAAAGCTTTAATATTACCTAACCCCTGCGAAAGCCATACGTGACTAAAACCCAAATTTTCTAACATTATTTTCACTGATTTAGCCCAAGATGGTTTGTCTGGAAATCTATGCAAATCATTCAACATCATATTGTATGTAGTTTTTATGTATTTGGTATCATCACATTGTAGAATTTTAAACCAATAACAATTAATAGCAAGCAATTTATAATTTCTAAGTGGCATTCTTCCTAATTCTCCATGTATAAAATTGTTCTGTGTTTGCTTTTTAACCCCTAAAAGATGTTTACAGAATTGCAAATGCACACGTTCAATAATTTCTGCTTTCGGAAAACCCCATACTTCACTTCCATAGTTTAAGATCGGCAAAATTAGTTTATCAAATAAATCTAGCATATGAGACACTGACAAATCCGTAAAATTATTCACGTATGATTTAAGTTTGTAAATTGCTTTTAAGGCTTGCCCAGACAATGTATCATGAGTTTCAGAAAATGACCCCCAGTAGTAAATACAACACCTAAATATGTAAACTTTTTAATATATTCAAATGTGGGTATCTGATTGCATGTCAAGATTGCAATTGCATGCATTTACGTAAGCTTGTAATTAAAATATCTGTCAATCAAAGTTTTCTCTCATGCGTCTTGGTGCAATACAAAATACAGCTGCACTTATATTGTACCGTAAATATTCTAAGTGTATGGACAAATAAGTCGGTGAAAACAGTACAGAACCAGACCAGACTGCTCCTCAGGAGAGTCAGATTAGGGTCTACACAGTTTGCCATTCCATCCACTTTAGTTTGGATACATTACTGCATCGTTAACCAAACTGTTTCACGTTTATGGCAATTGCGGTACGTGTAATTATTAAAGCTGGTCAATTTTAAGAATTGTTCGTTCGAAAGTACTGTTTTATAGGTTCTGGTACTAATTCATAGAGCTTTTAAAATGTGGGTGGGGAATGGTAAAAACGATTTAGGCTTATTTCTTCAAAAAAAAATGCAAAGCTGCATTGATTAAAAGTTAAAATATAACTCGCCGAGAGGATTCTACAATGTAGACATAAGTGACATTTTGAAACTGAAAAAGCATGTAATTCTCCCGATTATTGCTGGGTCGACAAAGGGGTTGTTGGGATTCGAACTGCGATCTCCTGCTCCGTAGCCTAGCACTCTGACCACTTGGACGGCACCTCTTTATTAGCGTCTATCTCAGCTACACATTTACAGTACAGTAGGTCTAATGCAGTAAAGTGATTCTAAATTCGCCCATGGCTTATTCCAAAAAAAGGCACTTAATAACATATTTAATAGAATTCGCCACAATCACGATGATAAAGAAAGGGATCTTTCTCTCCAACTACGGTCAGCTAACAGAAGCCTGATAGTAGCTGATTATATTTCCGTAAATATTCAAAGTACCGTAATGACCCTGTAGAGAGGCGACGTAGTCGAGTGGTTAGAGTGGCTAGGCTATTGTGCAGAAAGTCACGGAAAGGTCGTGAGTTCGCGGCTCACAGTCGCCATACGATGACTGGAAAACTCTCTCTGTCAACCCAGCAGTAAAACGGTACCTTTTTCGAATCAGGGAAGGATAAGGCAGCGAAAGGAGAGGGATGGGCTCCGCCTTTCATCAGCTGTGCCCAAGATACAGTGGGTCTCTAACTCCCACTGCCCTACGGCTATAAGGCTATGGGAAACCTTTACCTTTTAATGACCCAAAAATTTTGGACACATGGAAGTTGGACAATCATTGTTCAAAAATTTTTAGAAAGTGAATTTTACATACGTTAATGCGTCCAAATGATGCTTAGTGCATGACAAACATTGTAGACCCTGATTAAACTGAGGAGCAGTTTGGTCTGGGTCTACAAAGTTTGCTTAGACCTGTTTGTCCGAATATTTTGGGGTCATTACGGTATTGGAACAAATAAGGCTGAACAAACAGTGCAGGCCCTAGACTGTCTGTCATTTCATTTACATCTTTGGGACGCATTACTCTATTGTAAAATCAAAATGTTCTTGTTTTGGGTTTAACGGCCCTTTAAGACAGCATTTCAGTTTATATCGTGCCGTCTCCCAGAGACGGAGAGTAAAGAGATGTGATAGGCGGGAGAAAAAAATCAAACAAATCCACGCCATCTACTGCAAGCACAATAGGCTCTAGCCTCACTCATCCAAATTAGCATGGCTGAAAGTTACCCAGCACCATCGCCCCACTGGACCATCCCCACTAAACTGTTCCACTTCAGGACTATAACTAACAGTAATTTTTAGGGCGTTGACACCCCCCACCACCACCACCACCACACACACACACACACACCTCGGTGAAAAAAGTGATAAATTGGTAAATTGCCTTTAAATTCCTAAAGCTTTTCTTTACACGCGCTCCCCATTTTAGGGTCTGATTTAGTCGTGACACTCTTTGAAAAGTTTGTTGAGAAGCTGAAAGAAAGCTGTGTACCGATAAGCGAAGACTTTTCCATCGATTCGAAGCCTTATCATACTCTTCACTATCATGTAGGGTCAAGTCAGGTAAGTTTGGACAGCAGGTAAATTCGGACAGTGACATTGTTTCCTTTATATGCCAGTTACTCGAATAGACCCTATAATAGAACATAGATTAAGACCCCTTCCTTTTTTTTTTTTTTTTTTTTTTTTTTTTTTTTTTTTGTTCCTTTCGAAGAAAATAATTGAATAATCAGTTTAATTAGAAATTATTATATCATCATCAGTCGGCTCCTTTTTGAAGCAGAATATGAATAATTAATTTCGATAAAATGTATTCATATTACTGCCGTGTATTTATAATGCGCCATGATGTAGCCAAACATTTTTTTTACAGAAAATTAACAGCTGAGCAAAGTGCAACGTTTTGACGAGACTGTGCATGGTCCGGCAAACGATTTTGCAATTGCCTCATTGATAACCGGATATTCGGATTGCAAATCTAATCTGATTGCCACATAGCTTTATATTTTGATTATGTAAATTTTTCATACGATACGAATTCATGAAACTAAATTATTTTGACATGTAACCAAATGGTGATTAATAGACAACTGAGCCGCGACACGACAAAACCAACAATATGCGCCCAGCGAAGCCTCAGATCAGCCTGGGCGTCCGCCCAGTCTGATCAGAGTCTTTGATGTCCGCATGTACTTAGCCTAGGCTCTTAGCTACCCTTTAAGCGCGCAGTGAAGTCTCTGATCAGACTGGATGGATGCCCAGGCTGATCTGAGTCTTCGCTGGGCGCACATGCCACTTTTTTTATTTGTCAGGTCGCGGCTCAATTACTGATGCAGCGAAATTAGATTTCGCTGCATCCGTATCTGTTTATTAATCTTAAAATAAGAGTACGTTGACTTTACCAAAATCACGCAAGGCCCTATTTTGGGTAAAAACATGGCGCTTTTTTTTCAACATATGAGCTGCGACACGGCAAAACTAACTAAGTGGCATGTGCGCCCTGCGAAGACTCAGATCAGCCTGGGGGTCCACCCAGTTTGATCTGAGTATTCGCTCTGCGGTTAAAGGGTAGCTCAAGGTTTAAGCTAAGTCCATGAGGACAGCACATACTTTGATTAGACTGGGCATATGCCCTCAGACTGATCAGAGTCTTCACTGGGCACACATGCCACTTTGTTGTTTTGATGGCGGTTCAAGTATGAGACGCGCCAATGAAAATGTCCAGATGTACGGAACAGTAAAGAGTTGGAGAGTCGGATCACCGAAACATCCCCTCACAATTTATCAGAATTTGACCCACTCGTATCAACAATATCGTAAAAATGTAAGACTGGGACCGATAGCTCCGAGCAAACAGGGCACCAGATCAGACTGCTCATTAGAATATACACTGATTGCCATTCCATCTCATTCTGCATCATTTTGGAGGAATTGCTCCATTGTATTTGAAACGAAGTGTTCCATTCATGGGACAATTATGGCAATTGTTCGGTTTTAGAATTTTAATGGTAAAAGACGAAGTTCGGGATTCGGTAGACCATTTTTTATTTCATTATTTTTATTTATTTCATTTGATGTTTTTTTCTGTTTCTTTTTCGAAAAATAGTGAGGAGCTTAAGCAGTGCAAAAGCTCCTCTCGTTTTTTTTCAGCAAAGACACATAAAATCCTTAACAAAGGACTTCGTTAAGCTAACGATGCTTCAACAACCGAGCCCAGAGCGCTGACGTACAATAGTAACGCGACGTTATTGACGTTCAAACGTCACCACATAGCAACCGCTTAGCGTAGCTGCAGAGAGGAGGACGTAGTAACTTATCGCTCTTGAAAAAAATAAAATAAAAAGATGACAGAGATACCTATTTACGATCTTCGCAGAGCTGATGACCCCGAGTAAGTTGTTTACTTTATAAAATACCCAAAAACCTAACCTTTTGCAAATAATTTCAAGAAAATTAAACTCTTTCTGTATAAAATATAAGGAAATAATACCTTGCGCAGTTCTAATAATGCTGATAAAAGTTTAATAACTGAATATGAAACGTCAGCTTCCTTAGCTTCTTTAGATAAAAATGAGCCGCGACACGACAAAACCAACAATGTGGTTGTGCGCCCAGCGCAGACTCAGATCAGCCTGGACATCTGCTTAAATTAACCAGGATCTTCGTTTAGTGCTCAAAGGTTAGCTAAGGGTTTAAGCTATCTCCATACGGACAGCGAAGGCTCTGATCAGACTGGGCGGATGCCCAGGCTGATCTGAGTCTACGCTGGGCGCACAACCACATTGTTGGTTTTGTCGTGTCGCGGCTCAAATTAGTCTTTGCAATGCAGGCCCAGATCCAGGCCACAAAGAACTGGTGAGGCTCTGGATAACTGGCGGGGCTGAGAGGTGCCGAGACGTGTGTGTGTATGGTGGGGGAGGGGTGTTGAAAATATATGAGATAATTATGACTCAATTTGATGAGAATTTTTGATATTGTTCTTTTTGTCTTTGAATATTTATTGTGATATCTCATTAGAATCGCTTCGGCGAGACGCTTCTAATGAGCTGTCACAACATATATTTTAATCTAACTACATGGATAAATTATTTCAAACTGTCAATCTGGAGGCCTACTTATTATCTCGCTTATTATATATAACACAGAGGCCCAGTGGCGGGGCTGAAGCCACAACACCCACCTCCTGGATCCGGGGCTGCTATGTACATTGATTCTTATCAGGCATCAGCTCATATAGAGTTCTGTGATTATTGTTGTTGTTGTGTGTTTTTTAATCTTTTAGTTACTTTCATGAGTAAATGTTTTTAAGTTTCACATAAGATGAAGTCTTAACATAGTTTCGGAGCGCAGTATGCATTCCAAAATAATTATGCAGTCTTCTCTTATCTTTGTGTATATAAGTAGTCATAGCTCAGAGTGGTTCATGCAAGCATAGGATATTATGCCAGACTACTTTCTTTGGAAACGTACATTCTTATTTGAGAGAGACGGAGAGAGGTGGGCCCAGATCCCTTTTTAGCCCGCCTGAATTAAGTTCAGGAAGAGCTATCGTTGTCGCCCCGGCCCCGGCGTCTGCGTCCACCTTTTGGATGTTTTAGGTTAAAGTCTTGTAAACGACCATTATCTCCATAAACTATTGATAGATTTAGCCGATACTTCATATTGATGCTAAATAATGGTCTAAAGTTTTACATAAAACCACCAACACCTCCATCAGGGACCTTAAGGCTAGGTCATGGACTGAAAAACTTCATGTTAAGATATTTCCACCCAAATACTTCAACGCTGGTTCCAGAATGGGCCAGATACTTCACGCACGAATACGGATGGAATGTAGTGCTCTCAATTCACATTTATACAGAAAAAATATTGTCCCTAGTCCTTCATGCACATGTGGTGAATTCAAAAGCGCATATCACTTCTTTTTTAAATGTCCAAACTACTCCAATGTAAGAAACATGTACCTACCGCGTAATTTAAATGAATCAAACACACATCAGCTACTTCATGGAATGGCGGACGTTCCTAATTTTGATAACGAACGCTTATTTCTGCAAGTACACGATTTCATAACTCACTCGAGAAGGTTTATTTAGAAATCACGGCACATCTTTCACCCAAATATAGATCTAAGCCGGTTGCAGCAGGGGTGGCGGGAACTCGGTCAACAGTGAATAGAATCATATTTATTTATTTAAGTCAACCGCACTGGCTGGTCACTCCTCTAATCTTTTCACTTGTTCACGAAACAGATATATTTTCTGTCTAAACTTATCCTGATTCTAATAATCTGGGGTCCCCTCTGGCTTTCCATATGATTCAGCTTGTGATATCATAAGCCAGTGCGGTCATACTGTTGTATTTATTATTATTATTATTATCATTATTATTATTATTATTATTATTATTATCATCATTTTGTCACGGTAGACACTTGTATCTCTTTATGCTAGACTGGCAAATGCTACTCGTATGCATGTGCCTGCCGAAGCTCAGCGGGGACAGGTGTCTGCGAAAGGCTTGTCTGTACATAGGTTCTCCCACACAGTCCCTGGGCACCTGGTCCCCGTGGAGCTTCGGGACACAAAAGCCTGCGAAGAGTATTTGCTGGCTACGGATATGTGTTTAGCTATGTAGTATTCTCTGTTTTAATCATTTTTTGTTTTCATTCCTTTCACCTGAATTAATTGTTTTCTTTCCACCATTCACGTATGTTGCTGTATTCATATTGTTTCAGGAGATGATTTAAATAAGCTTCAGCTTTCTATCAGATCCTGTACCATATAATATTATGTACAATTGTATAGCAACTTATCTGAATAAAATATTGTTTAAACCAAGATATTCGATGTTCTTGGTTAAAGATTTTTAAAGATCCAAATCTCCTGAATCCACACATGAATTTAATTCATACTATCGCTGATGCTAGTTAATGGCCTAAGTTGTAGTCAGTACTACCCCCATCCCTCATTGACCCTACTGTCAAGGTCATGGACTTGGAAAATTTATGTTAAATATGGGAGCTTGGTACAAGAGTGTTTTAAAGACTCATATCTCCATAACCCTTTCATTTAAATACATGTACCTTATACTGTCACAGATGTTTTTAGATAAAGGTCTAGAGCTTTATACAGTAACACCTCTATTGGGTCAAGGTAATTGACTTTGAAATTTTATAACAAAGTTCGGGATTTCTTGGTTAAGTTTTTTTTTATAGCTCCATATCTCATCAATCCTTATGAATTTAGCTTATACTACTTCCACAGGTGTTAGGCAAGGATCTAAAATTTTATGCAATACCCATCAATCCCCAATCCCCTCCTCCCCCGCCCCTTCCCCTCCCCTCCCCCTACCTCCACAACAAATCCCTTCCTTGGTGACTAAGGTCAAGGTCATGGACTTAGAAATTTTCGGTTATTTTTTCTTGTTTTAAGTTTCCTAAAGACATGGTGTTTTCACAATGTGTGGATGAATTCGGTTGGTACTTAGAGCTCTGTTAGATACTGGTTTGGATATTTACGCAATTAATACCAACCCCACCTCCCTTGTTGACCTGGAGATTAAGGTCACGTACTTGAAAATTCTGTGGTAAAGTCTCCTGAAGGTTTATAGCTTCACAGAGCTTGGGTGAAATACTTATACTTTGACAGAATCTACTTCAGAGTCTTACTGGGTACCAGCATTACCTTCTTTCTTGATCTTTAAGGTCAGGGTCACATTCTTAGCATTTCGTGTTCATGGTGGGCAAGCTTTAGTTCAGGTCAGCTATGCTCTCTTGTTATAGTGGTGCTATGTCATTTAAAAGCTAATCAGTAAAGCCCCAAAAACAAGTCGACAAAATGTAAGTCAGCTCTGTAAATTTTCAAAAACTGTTTCGTCCAAGTATATCAGTTTGAGAATTTAAACACTACAGGACAAACAGTGTAGGTCCAAATGAGGCGACTAATGATGAGCCCGCATAGCATGTAAACAAACTTATTTTCGTTTTTATCTCATTAAGGGTTAAAATAAACTATTTCAGTCCGTTCACGTGTGTGTTCGTATGGAAGAAATACTTCAAACTGAAAAGCGGGGTGTTCAGAGCTTTTGGCGAAGGGATGAAGAATATGATGCTGGACATAGAAAAGATCATCAGTCAGTTTGACAATAAGAGGATTGTCAACTTTTGTAAGTAGCTTGTAAATTTGTGTGCTGTTTTGATCACCAAATTTATTCGGTTATAAGTCGGGAGTTTATCCTTCCGCAGTGACCGCTATGTGTAAGTCAGTCTTATTCTTCTTCTTTATCCAAAAAAGCCACTATTCTGCTGGCTTGTGTTGTTATGACTTCTTTGTGCTAATCCCTAGGTGCTTTAACACTGGTCAGTCTTGTTTAATTTAGCTATAAAATTGAGGGCTCTGACGAAAACAATCTCAAAGATCTAGATCCGTCTTAAAAGACGGATCTAGATCTTTGGGATTGATTTGGAAGGGAAAACCGTCTTATAACTGAATAAATACGATAGCCTGTTGTAAGACATGTCTCCTAGTGGAAACACTTCGTTGTATCAAAGTGAGTCAGTATTGCTTCAGCATGGAGTGTACACTAGGGCTGGTTCATAAAAACGGTGCATTACCAGACCTGGCAGCCTGTGGCATTGAGAAGAGACCAGGACCCAGGACTACAATCATTCCTAAAAATAAAGGTCACCTTAACTTTAAGGCAGGTAATTTTTGTGTAATTTTGTGAAAACCAGCGTTTAAAATGTGTTTTGTTTTGTTTTTTAATATTTTTGTTTTTAACCGACTAAGTACATCCTAAACTTGTTCACGGATTTAAAATTTCATAACCATTGGTAGTTAACAAGTATCAAACACGTCCATGAAATTCCAGACCTTACAGTTAAAGTTAAGGAATGGTTGTAGTTCTGGGCCCAGGGCATATGCACATCGTCTCTTCAATCATTAATCTGACAGGTCGATTTCCAGATGGAAACTTTGACTTTCACTGAAAGTGTTATTTTTAGAAATGCAGACAGTATAGGCCCAGACTGGACGCTGCCTGTTGCCTAAGTCAACGCCGTTTGCCTAGACCCCTTAAAAGGGTTATTGTCACTGTCAGCTGCATGTGTATTTTTCAAATGGTTCGTAATATCATATACTACTCAAAAGAAGCTTTGCATCACCTTACGAGGAAAGTTCAGTAAGTTTGTGGAACTCGGGGTTTAACTCACAGATTGGAAGATGGTTTCAACATTATTTTTCAATATAATCCCCCTTTACTTCAATGCTTCTGTTAAGCAACTTTGATTCGGCGATCGTTTAGCACAAGTGTCTAAACACGGTCGATCATCTCCTGACTGATGACATCAGCAGGGCGACCTGGCCTTGGGTCATCTTCTAAGGAGTCTCGCCCACGTTAAATTCTGCTGACCACTTTGCCACTGTGGAATACTTTTGGCTACTATCACCATACACATCAGCCATGCGCCGATGGATTTCTTTGGCGTTTGCACCCTCATTAGTGAGGAACTTTATCACTGCCCTGAACTCAATATTCTGACTTTCCATTTTTGCCTATGGGTATAGGTTTTCAAACAAAAAGTAAGAGCACATAATTTTTGTGTTGACTGAACGGCTGTAAAACATAAACTTTATTAAATCTCAGGCAGGTCATGTCATATTGAAATATAAACTATGTGGAGCATGGTCAATCACAGTAAGCTATATGGTATACCAAACAGACGTTCTTTTTCAAAAGTCAGGGAGTGCGTAGCCAACCAGTGCAAAGGGGCAAGCAACTCCTGCACTAGTTAGTCAAGCACTACCCTAGCACTGAGTGGACCTTAGAGGAAATGTTAAAGGGGGTGGGGTTCGACATTTGTAAACAATGATCCTGCAAAGAAAAGAACAAGAACAACGTAAAAACAAACTAAGGTGAATAATTTTATCATTCAACTGACAAAGGTTTACACTGCACAAAAATGAAAAAAGAAATCTTGAATTGTATAGAAAAATACCGAGTTCTACGAACTTATTGAACTCCCCCTCGTACTTTTTCCCATAGAGCTGATGCAAATTTCACCAGACTGTAAAAGTCGTATGTGTACATGTATCTGTAGCAATGAAACGCATGGTTATTTTGTTTGACTAACAGTCGTATTTGTAACAAGAAACATCTTTAAAAAAGATAATTGTCGAAGATGAAATTCGTTTTTAAAGAACAACTTTTTAGTCAGGTCAGGACGGATCCACCGCTTCCTGGGTATTATCAGTACTTTTGTAAAGTAAATGTGTCTTGTTCAAAACATGAATTCCCGAGTGAGGATTATCGTGATCAGCCTTGGTCGAGTTCGATTACAACTATTGTCTGACGATAGTATGTCACGGAAGAAGCGGGTCAACTCGGCCTGCTTTCTGTAAGCCTGGGGTCTTCACGGCCCCTGGGTCAACTCGGCCTCCATTCAACTCGTCCGGGTCAATTCGGCCCGCTGTCATTTGCATCCTCGCCCCAACCTACGAAGATGGGCTGCGCTAGGAATGAACGAAAACACAATAAACGAATAGAGTTTGTTGGGTTGTTGATTTAATAAGAAGTCCTTCAAAATGGTGGACAAAACATGAATTAATATAAAGGGCAGCCCAATAATCCCTCAACGGATAACTGCAACTGCAGCTAGACTATGGTAACGGGACGTTCCGGGACTACAATAATACAATGGCGCTGGGATAGCCGGACCAAGGTGCAGGGCAATTATATTCTAATTGTTTCCATAGTGCCGGAGATTTAAGATTGGGGTCCTTTACCCTGTGAGATTTTCTGTAGTATAGGGTCGAAATAAGAGCAAGGTTGTTACCATCAGCTAGTCATCACAGGTCTCTGAAATGTAAAAATTCCATTTCTGTAGCTGGGGTGTGTGGATACAAGTGACTGGCGCATAGATATATAACCATGCGGCACCATGGCCAAAACAGATGTTTTCCTTACTCATTTTCATACAACTTCGATATCCTAGTTTATTTGCCACAAGTAGGATTTAATGGCATGACTGAACTGCAAAAATACCGATACCTCACCAGGAGCCAGCTGTAACCGGGGGGAACACTTATTAAAAGTCTATTTCTTAGCTTTTTCTGCCTCATATTTTCATGATTTTCCCTGACTTCGTTTGGCCCAATTGCTAAGGGAGTGAATTCGTGAGTTTGTGAGTGAGTGAGCGTGTGTACAATTGAGCGAATGAGTATCAAGATAAGCCTGCATCGAAATAATTCCCTATCTAGAAAATTTTATCGCCGATGCAATGAATTGGTTTCAAAACTCAATGTCAGGTTAAAATCACTTTCACATGAAGGCCTTTCGGAACCAGAATTTTATGATGACTTAGTATACAAATTCAAAAAGATAAGGGGTATGTCTGATTTTTTGTTCAGCTTCGAAAAGTAGTTTTTTTGTTCTCATTGTATTTTGTTCAGTGCTAGCACTAACCATCAAAATCAGGAAGTCATATGACTTCCAAGGTTTGTCATTTGGAAGTCATGCTGAAGAATAGACTTGGTTTCTTCCAGAATGTCCATATTTATATTGCTTTCTCCTTCATTAATTGGTGAAATACCATTATTACAACAAATTCAACTCATTATTTAAGTCAATATTCACTTTATAAATGGTAGGTTATGATAAAAATTGGAAGTCACTGACTTCCTGGCATTCAGTTTTAGAAGTCACAGACCCCCAGACTTCCACTAATGGAAGCACTGTTTGTTTCCTTGTAATTTTAGTTAAAAATACATCCGTTGTTAAAGAAAACTGATTTCTGGCGCGGCAGATCGGAAGCGCGGTGCGGTTATGGCTTTCATACTAGACCT
Organism: Ctena decussata; assembly: GCA_963989385.1. NCBI lineage: Eukaryota > Metazoa > Mollusca > Bivalvia > Lucinida > Lucinidae > Ctena > Ctena decussata. The sequence goes on from OZ022500.1 coordinate 63,203,532, forward strand.
TTAAATACACGATTGGAAAACTCGAATGCGCCTGATTCACGGCTGCTCAAACGGGTCATAAAATTTGCAAATACACTTTTCGTCATTCGTTATTATTGAATAAAACACGTCTATCCGCAAATAACGGCGATTAAATTAAAAAGGAAACGAAGCCAAAATAAAGTTTATTCCAACTATGGTTTGAGGGCTGGATTTGGATTTTGATTGTTTCAGTTCCTGGTCTTTGCATACTTTTTACTTATATTCATAAAACGTCATTTTAAAACTGTTTCTTTTCACAAATGGTAGATTGTGTTTATTATCCCCCATACAATAAAAACCCGGATGCAGGTCATGCATGCTCTGATATGTCTACGACAAAAAAGTTGGTCTTCGGTTCAGTCCGTCTTGGTAGATAGACTTTTAAAGAATAAAAGTCTAATTCAGGATGATTTTAATATGGTTTGTTAAGAGCCAATACCACTAATTAGTTAGAAACTTTTTTCTAACTCGACGTGGGTCAGTTTTGTCCTCAATTTTGTCAGGTGTTTGCAGAGACATTAGTGAGCGAGTTACAGAAACCATACGCAAAAAAGAGGCATGCCTTTCTTGTATACCTCATGGAAATAAGTTGATTTAGCATTATGTCTGTGGGAAAATAAATTGTGATGCAAAACTGCTTTTGAGTAGTATAACATTCTGGAATATTTCCCTTAATGTGTATAGGGTCCTCCTTTTTATAAAGTGGAACAACTTGTGTGACGTCCTGTTTGCTTCCCTAAATGGTGCTTTAAAGATGGGGTCAACTCTTAAACTAGGGAACAATATTTTTCCTTTATTTTTCCTTTATGAGTTGACAATATTTTCCTTTAAGAGTTAAGAAAGCATGCAAAAATGAAAATGGCAGTGTTTCTTCCCCCGAATGTGTACCCATGTACCGCAGCAAAGACAGAGTAAGTGAACTAAATGGTTTGTAAAGCGGTTGTGTGTATTTGGAATGGGGTGGAAGGATGGTTGACTTGCGAGTTAACGTCCATTTCATCCGTATTTCTGTCGTATCAGGACAATAGAAGTGTGAAATCTTTATGTAAGGCTGTGAGCAATGGAACCCCGTTTACGGTTGGAAAGCTTCCCAACTCCTGCGGACATCGAACCTGGGGCCGCTAGATATAAGCAGGTCAGCACATAAAGCACTTACCTACCGGGCTCCTTGGAAAGTAGGCGGAGGCTCGGGGGGGGGGGGATTATTTCTTTTCTTTTCCAAAGCCAAAGAAAGGAGCTTACAATAATTATTACAATTACGTCTGTCTCACGGTGACATTGACCTATAGCCCATGCATTTTGTCAGTTGTACATGTATGACAACCCACTGTGCAATGATTCCCAGGCCCAACAAACAACAGGAACGTTTTCAGGTCTCGGATAATCGGGTTTCTGTGTCCTGGTTGATCAGAACGCTGAATCTTAACTCATCGTAAGTTATGTCTAGCGGACTCTTCTGGGCTGATAAATCCGATGGGTCTATTCGTCACTAAAAGGTGTCTGGCAAAATATTTTTTTATTATTTAATATGAATTTCTGTAAATTGATGCATACAATGTAGACCCTGATCAGACGCCGCTTTCTGCAGCGTCTTATCCCTGTCTGTTCTTTTTGCTAATGTCCTTTTTATGGGACGCTAGGCACTAGGGTATAGTCGGGTAAATTCGGCCAGCGGGTAAATTCGGACAGTGACATTGTTTCCCTTATATATCACTTGTTTGGAATTAAAACAAGAATAACTAGGCAAACAGTGAAAATCCTGATGAGACGTCTCATCTGGATTTTCACTGTTTGCAATGGTATGTCCGAATTTACCCGCTGTCCGAAGTTACCCGACTTGACCCTAAACAATAGGGCTGTCGCCGCCTTGGATTCGAGCTCACGCTCAGCGAAAAGCTGAGGAAGCCACGTTCTGCTTGCGGAAGGTCAGGTGGTTTTTTCCCCGGGAGCTCCAGTTTTAGCCCAAATCTGCTTAATGATATTTTTGAAAGGGTCGTTAAACAATATATAGAAATAGCATAAAGTCGCGATATAGCACTCTGAGGAGCTTCTTTGAATTAGTAGTAAATTTTCTGCTATTTTACAAAATTACAAAATAATAATGGAACTTGAAAAAGTAAACAAATCAGCATTTTTCAGCACGCATTTTAAGAGGTCTTGAAATCCTTTCTTATATATTCCTCAGCCCATGCTAAGATGGAGAAAGAATTCGATATTTATCGAACTTGGGACAAGATTATCTCTGAGGAAGCTTTACACGATGCCAGGCTTATGTTCAGAATCAAGACAGCCTTTAAAAAGTGAGTTTGTAGTCTTTAACTCTGGTTGTCCAACTGTTATTAAGGTGAATGTCTTAAGTTCTGTCCAAGTAAAATTAAGAAATTTCAGTATGCTTTTCTCTGGTCTCGTCACCAGATATTTTCAGGGTCACTGGTGAGGCTTTATTAGCCGAAATTACGTAGTCTGGCCCATGTTTCTTCTTCTGAATGTATTTTCTGCTCTTAAAGAAACTCTTAAATATTTTAATTTTGCTTCACTGCAGCTGGTGTTGTGCCGTGTGGCGGTCGTAAAACGTCTCCCCGCACATCATACATAGTGCAGATTTAATCTTATTTTCGTCTTTTGAGATCAGAGGATATATTCTAAGAAATCAGAAATTCTAGATTGGTTTAGACTATTATTCTAGATCATCGTCTTTTATATTATTTGGACCCTTTTTGATAATAGCCAGTCTTTGAATCGGCCGCCCAATCAAAATTAAGAAATTCCAGTATGCTTTTCTCTGGTTTCGTCACCAGATATTGTCAGGGTCACTGATGAGGGTTTATTAGCCGAATCCCGTAGGCTGGCCCATGTTTCTTCTGAATATATTCTCTACTCTTAAATATTCTAATTTCGAGAGCAGCAACTCCAACTTTCTTTGCCTCCCTTGCAAATGGGGATCACCTCTTAAAGGAAATAATTTGCTCCTCTAGAGTTGACCTGAACTTTAAAGGGCTACGTCGTCAGAGCAGCAAAAAAATCAAAGAGCCAATGGCCCTGAAATGACTGATTCTATCAGAATAAAGTCATGCTACATCGGCTCAAACTAATTTCAAACTTCAGTCCTGTTGTTAATGGTCCAGCTCCATTAATGTACATAAGTCATTGAGCGCAAATCACTTAATGCACCTGCAAAAATTCTATCTCTTGTACACAAGTAATATTTGAATTCTGACAACGGTTACTGCTTTTCACTGACTTTAAAGCACTCAGTGTTTGCGGCATTTCGCATTACCTATGGACCACGAGGAAGTCTACTCCAATGTTTACAATATGACAATTATAAATAGCCACCGATAAACACACAATTACCGTATGATGTCCAGTATATCACTTGCGAGATAAGTGGTTAAACCTACAGAATCTCTTTTACATTACATTCTCTGCAATGATTGACGTGCTCGAAATACTGTTTTAGGCAAGTTTACAAATGTAAAACAGTTTTTTTCTCCAAGGCCGTCGTCGCCGGTCCGGCTCGCCGGACCACTTTTTTGGCCGAGTATGCTATCTGCCGTACTACTTTTTTTCTTTTCAGCCGATTTTTCTTTCGTGCTTACCCACGCCTACCAATCGCTCTCATGCGAAACCGCGGTTCAGAACGCCAATCCATGAGAGGAGTTCCCGGTTTTGCAGGAGAGGAGCCAAAATCGTAAACAAATTTGACATCGGCACATGGTTTGAGGTAGTTTTTTTCTCTGAAAACTATTTATGCAAAATATAAGAATGCTATTTTGTCACATATAGATTGTTTCTTCGGCACATGAAAGGATTAGGCACATGGTCATGCATTATTCCAGATATGCATTTAGTACGGCGGAGCATGTATTCAAGGTCAGTCTCGGCGATATATACATGTAGGGAAAAGTCGCATTTTCTTGCTTGATTTTGAGTCTCTGACCTTGGCAGTCGCAAAGAAGTGAACAGAGCTACTGTATACGTGAATCCAAACGTTGGAATTAAGTTTTCCGTGATGGACAGTTTAGAATTTAGAAAATATACGCAAAACCTTGGCATCGTCAGCCCGGTTCCGCATGAGATAATAGAAATTATAAGGAATTTTTATCAAACACAAAAACAGCTCTTGAACAATAATTGGATCAAAACTAACATGACTTTTGTGATATATCATTATTTTATACATTGCAGATGACTTTCTGGCTGTTTTTATTCCCCGTTTGTCTGTTTCTGAGGCATGCAAGAGGGTTTGAAAGAGGGTTTGCAAAAGGCCTTAAAAGACAAACGGGGAATAAAAACAGACAGAAAGTCATCTGCAATGTATAAAATAACGATTTATCACAGAGTTCATATTAGATTTGATCCAATTATTGTTCAGAAGCTGTTTTTGTGTTTGATAAAAATTCGTTATATATTCTATTATCTCATGCGGAACCGGGCAGACGATGCCAAGTTTTTGCGTATATTTTCTAAATTCTAAACTGTCCATCACGGAAAGCTTACTTCCAACCTTTGGATTCACCCATACAGTAGTTCTGTTCACTTCTTTGCGACTGTCAAGGTCAGAGACTCAAAATCAAGCAAGAAAATGCGACTTTTCCCTACATGTATATATCGCCGAGACTGACTTTGAACACATGCTCCGCCGTACTAAATGTATATCTGGAAAAATGCAAGACCATGTGCCTAATCCTTTCATGTGCCGAAGAAACAATCTATATGTGACAAAATAGGGGAAGAAAGTCATGTAAGACCACACGAAATATTATATTACCCTATATGTGTATCAATCTCCATGATCTATGTATGTATATGTATATATATCTCCATGATGTATGTATGTATCTATGTATATATCTCCATGATGTATGTATGTATGTATGTATGTATGTATGTATGTATGTATGTATGTATGTATGTATGTACACGTGCGTATGTATGTATGTATGTATGTATGTATGTATGTATGTATGTATGTATGTCCCCTTCATCTCCTAGTCTCCGAGTCTCCAGGTCTCCAAATCGTCAATGTATGTATGTATGTATGTATGTATGTATGTATGTATGTATGTCCCCTTCATCTCCTAGTCTCCGAGTCTCCAGGTCTCCAAATCGTCAATGTATGTATGTATGTATGTATGTATGTATGTATGTATGTATGTATGTCCCCTTCATCTCCTAGTCTCCGAGTCTCCAGGTCTCCAAATCGTCAGTGTATAGGTGTATGTATTTATATATGTCCCCTTCATCTCCTAGTCTCCGAGTCTCCAGGTCTCCAGATCGCCAGTGTATAGGTGTATGTATTTATGTATGTCCCCATCATCTCCTAGTCTCCGGGTCTCCGAGTCTCCAGGTCTCCAAATCGTCAATGTATAGGTGTATGCATATATGTATCTAATTTTAAACAATCTCCGAGTCCCCAGTCCCCGGGTCCCAAAACAGATAGTATCGTGTGTGCCTGCACATTCATGTCACCCTGTCTGCAACAGGTCCCTGTATATTACGTACGTCTATATATAGCATCCCCTACATGTACAGTCCCCGGAGTCTCCGACAACGTATTTGTATGTTTATATCTAAAGTCCCGAGTCCCCAAGTACAATGTGTGCCTGCATATTTATATCCCTTGTCTCCAAAATATTCTTGTATATGTACGTACATATGGGATCGCCTAAATATACAGGAATTAGGGACATAACGGACCACGGACAAAACGGACCACGGACATAACGGACCACGCTTGGGACAAAACGGACCACGTTCAGGACGAAACGGACCACGTTCAGGACAAAACGGACCACGTTTAAGGTCAAAACGGACCACGTTCAGACCTTCCGTTAACCTTGAGAATGCATGTTTTAATTTAGTTGCAACACTAATAAAAACATTTGCATGCTTAAAAGATAAAAATCTTACCATTAAATTAATTAATTAGATAGTTGCGACATTCAAAGTTAGTTGAGATTTTGAACAGTAGTCAAATAATTGTGACCATTTAACATTGTCTTTGGTAATTATATACTCCTTAATCTTTTAATTGGCACCACTTAATGGTTTGGTTTGTCTTCTAGCGTGGTCCGTCTGGTCCTGAAACGTGGTCCGTTTTGTCCTGAAACGTGGTCCGTTTTGTCCTAGCCGTGGTCCGTTTTGTCTGGTCCGTTTTGTCCATGGTCCGTTTTGTCCGAGTACCAATATACAGTCCCCTGAGTCTCCAACATCGTTTTGTATGTTTACATCTAAATGCCCCCTCGCATCCATACGATGTGTATACAGTATAATCGGCTCCGCTTCTTTGTATTTATATCTATGTTCATGTATTGATCACTATTGATAACAGCTTCTGAACAACTGAAATGTACCTTCTGGAGGCACGCGCAGGCGAACGGCTGGAACACGGCCGCTTATCTCCGTCAGCACAACACCGTGTTGTGTATAGGAAAATGTGCAGGAGATTTCCGGTGGTTCTGCAGGCGATTCGAAAATAAAGGTGAGCTGGATTGGTGGCCGTGTGCACAATGTAATTAAACAAAGAAAGTGGGACGAATGTAAGTACCCAATTGACAAACTAGCATTACTTTCGTACCATTTAGTTCTAACAGAAGCTTTGCAGTGCAAATGATTGACTGATAATTCAATCCCCTGATTGCTGGAGTCGTTATTTTCATTTTAAGTAGCATGCTTAATGCAGCAGAGGCATTGTGCAGCCAAGTGTACGAATCTGAAAGCTGTGCGAATCTGTACCATGCCATGATACTACATTATTTACGTTATAAAACAGTTAAAAAAGGTCATTGGTGGCACAACATAAAACAATCTCCTGCACCGCCACCTATCGCCTTCAGCACCACCGATCTCCTGGATCACGAATTCCACGACAACTTTCATTATCTGGGCTGAAGGAAGGTAGCAAATTCTGTTTAGGCTCGTAACTGGTACTTATATGAGAGACCTTTAATATACAGGTGATATATGAAAACATAAATACTCGGCAACTTCAGGAATGCAAATTTGAAATGTTTGCATGTCAACAAAACGGCCACCTCCATGACCTCGCTCCGGGGAAATAATGGAAATCTGTTTCATAACTAAGAATCTGGCTTCGATCAAGACTCCTTTTCATAGAAAACGATTGAAGGGTTGCATGACATTTTCCTTTTCTTTTGTTTTACGCTGGAAAAGAATATATCCCTTTTAAACCGAGACACCTACCTTTCGTGACCTTTATTTTCGAATCGCCTGCAGAACCACCGGAAATCTCCTGCACATTTTCCTATACACAACACGGTGTTGTGCTGACGGAGATAAGCGGCCATGTGGAAGGACGAACAGAGGGAGAAAGAAAGAGAGAGAATCGGCCTATAACATTTCAGTATCAGAGGAGCTCCACGTACATAGCTTTAACAGGTGACTAGTACATATACACTTCAGACCAACAGAGCAACGTTAAAGTGGTGATTTGTGGCAAATACAAAAATCTGAATAAAACCATAAAAATTTAATGCATTTCCCTGAAAATTAGCAACTTCGCACAAGTTTACATCTTTACTTACCTTCGAGGGCGGGTTCATTATGGCTTAGCGCGAACTCTCAGTTGGATTTCCTACACGAAACCAGACAAAAAAAATACTTTTTGAAAATCATACTTGTTATTTTTATTTATGTAACCATCTCCATAAGTACCCTTTAACGTCCTTTAACCTGGTTAACATGTATTCACCGTCAAACCAATATCTAGTATACTGAACGACAAAAGAAACCAGACACGTAATGTTGGTAAATTTTCTTGCAGAGGCGATCGGGTATTAATGAACCACAATTTTATTTTTGTAGGCTTATGATGTTTTCTCTGGGAGTATACAGTTTTCAAGTATCTAGGAAGAGCAGTTTTTCAGCTCTATTTAAGGCTATTTGGTCTTCAGAAATCACCTCTAATTATGTTCACCAAACAAGACGTCAAGAAAATAGTTTTTTCGTCAGCCACTAGATAATGGTAAATGAGTCTATCGGAATTTTGCGCGTCTATCACTAAGGATGAATATGACATTAACTTACTCAACCAAACGTTATCCTCCTGATTCGTTCATCCCGTAATTCATCCAGCCCCGGTCTCCCTATTAGATTCAACCACAGTGCATTTATATTCTCCCTTCCCAAACTTGCACCATTGAAGCTGAAGACGAATTGAGCTTTTTGAAACAAACTTGCAAGGTTATATGTACACGCACGACCCGATGAGTTACCCCTCAGATTTTGAAGCTTTCATTTTTTAGGGTCAGTGACGTTTTAAAAATTTCCTTGCTATCATAATGATGTTTTCGAAACAATTTAATTACAATTCTTGATAATTTGCATTCAACGGCTGCCCAGTCATATTGAAAAAATAACAATCCGCTCAGCGGCCAGTTGCAGGGGAAATTTTACGAGATATATGAGGAAAATTTTTCTGATTCTACAATATCTTTTATCAGAAAAAAGCTACCATGCCAGTGCGAACGGATCCATATTATTGATTATCTCAGCTTTATAGCAGTGTATTTTGCAATTTTTAAAGGTCCTCTTGAAGGAAAAAAACAGAACACCCTCTAAATGCAATAAATATGTAGGACATCTATCAAATTTAAGCAAATCTTAGTCCATTAAAATTGAATTTACTCTAAAAGTTATATTGTATTATACCAGTGCGAAAAGGTTCGGCTAGGAAAATATGTTATTTTTATTTTGGTGTATATCTTAAGTTTATTGAAGAATGCGCAAATAGTCTGGGGCCCCCGAGTGCACAAAGGAGGCGAAAACTACGCCGGCGTAGATTACAAACGTTGGCGCAACTAAGTCCAACATACGACTGTATTTAAATCCAAGTGCACAGACCGGGCGTACGTCAGGCGTAGTTGCGACTGGCGTAGTGCTCTCTTATAAGATAAGCACGTGTGTTTCATGAACGATTTTTAAATACCCGTTATGATAAGAGCTGTGTCAGGTATAAAAGTTGATTAAGGTACTTGGGAACAGCCAAGATACAAACCAGTCTGTGACTCCGTGAATTGAGGTAGTTCCTTCCATTTGTATCTACGGAACCCTCAGAATCTATGCACAGTATTTTCAGATTGCACACATGCGCAGGCTAGTCTGAGCATTTGTTGGTATCATAAAGGAAGAGGCGCCGTTTTTGCTTGGTACGTTCACTATTTGCAAGATACATTTTACACTTTTGTTGTAATTTCTATAAAACAGATGTTCATTACAACATATTTTGGCAACGTACATGTACTTTTGAATTAAAACAGAAAAAAAAACTTTGAAGATTATGAAATATTGAATGTTAGCTACGTAGAAGGACAATTCTGAGATCTAGATTTTCAAATATATCAACGAAAAAAAATATGGTAGGAAACACAGTCGAATTCGATGCAGCTTATCAGTCAGGTCCATCGACCAATGGCGTGGTAAACGGATCATATAGCACTAAGTCTTTATAGATATCAAGTGGATAGATTCTGTCTCTGATTATCTTGTCTCTTTTTAAAACTATATTGTAATTCATCCATCTAGTGTAACATTCTAGCCATATCTAAATGCAGCAAAAGCTGAATAATGTAAAAGGAATACGCAGCGCATGTGCTACTTCTGTACCACAAGTAAACCCCCATCAACACGCGTTGATTCGCTAGTGATAGAGCGTTGTGTGTCTGCAAGGGCCGCCTATACAAAAGTGGTGATATGACATATGGAGCATGTTTAGAATGTTTACTTTTATCTTTTAAAGTGAATTTGCCATATGGAATTTGGCATTTTCAACCAATGCATATTCAGTATTATGCGCTCTTTTTACACCAGTTTTGTAAATATGTATTATAGTTGTATTGTTGTTTTAGCTTAGTAGAGGGCCGCAAGGTAGAATAGCTTTTTAGCTAATTGTGTCACCCTCTATAAAAATCGTATAAATAAAAATAAATAAATAAATGTTACGTCTACTATCTAGCAGACGTGAATTTTGAAGCGATTTTCACTGATTCTCAAGAAAGTGTAACTTTTGGGTGGTTAAATTTTTGAAAAAGTAGACAAGTCATATAGAGATCGTTCACTGTCATTTCATAATTTTGGTATCTCTCGAAGCTAAATCTAAAGTATTGCACAGTAAATATCAGGTGAATTCAGACAACAAGAGACAACGTGAAGGGACTAACACTTCTTTTCAGTATTCTACGAGTCGTATAGACCAATAGACTTGAAGCAACTGCTAGAAGTATAAGGGTATAATCCAGCGTAGAGGCAAGTGATTTTGTTTAGGACAAAGTTGAGCTATAGAAATCTTCACACTTTTTTATTCTGAAAGAGCAAAATGCTCTTCTTCTACCAAGAAGGAGCAATACGATCTCATTGTACTTAACTAACATGAAAGAAAACTATTCCTGCAAAACACAGAAAGTTATAGATTTGAAAACCTCAAGGAAAACTACTGTTTTAAACTTTAAAATTTCAACCTGTCTGTATAAAACGTATATGCTTTATAGAGCATCTAGAACGGTTACACTGCTTTTCATGTCTTCTGTTCTGTCCCGTAAAATACACGATCTTAAAATGTAACAGTGAATGGTATGTGTTTAGATACAAGTATTAACATAAATGGCTAAATGCGGTATGGGTACATGAACAAGTTCTATGTTTAAACACAGAGAAGTGTTTGCGTTACAATTTGCCAGTCTGTTTGCTTTTTTATATCAGCAGTAATGCTGTGCATTTCAAGTTGTTTAAGTTTTCAAGTTCTTTAATAGAAAAACTTGAAATCTCACCAGTTGTAATATGAGACTTTCCGAGAAGAATATTTCAAGATACATGTATCAAAAATCAAACTTCTTTGACCTTTTTGTTATATGACAAAAAATTACTATAAATCATCTTATTACACCAGTGAAACTCGTTTTAGATTTGTATTTTACGGGACATTCATGTTGTATTTTATCGCTCGATTTCTTCAGTCTTCCCATTAAGAAAATATCCAATTTGTGATGACAATAGCACTTAAATAACACTTCTAGATAACTGAACCGTACTAGAACATCATTTCTAGCACCATATACATTGCGAATTAGGCAATTTATTTTTGCGGACCTGAAATTTGACCAAATTTTCCAAGAAAACGAATTGAAATTACAGATAAAGAGAGCTCGTTACTCAGCCTAGGGCAGAGAATAACGACGCACATATTATAATCAATTTAAAATATAGTTTCTAATCCTCAGGGTTTGTCAGAACGATTTTTCTTTAAAGAACTGCTATTAAATGTAAATGTATTTTACGGGACTACTCGAACGTCGATTTATTGCCTCAAATAGACCACGGTGCATCAGTGTTTAATTTTAATTGCACATTCTCATCAGTGGAAACTAATCAGCGCATATATGCACATATCAAATTCATTTTGAGAAGTAGGTAAATATTAAATGAATATTTTGATGAATCATGAAATCATAATATAAAAATTCAAAAACTGAAAATTTCTCCGGTGTTTTCAATCTTTTGCAGCTTCCGAATGGCCGTTCATGTGGTCATTTTTAAATAAATAAGACAATGTGCACTTTTCAAGAGTGTACCAGCTTCTTGCTTGGTCCCTTCTTGTACTATTCAGAATTTCTGTCCCGTATAATACGTCCCGTAAAATAATTTTATGAAACGCGAAACTTATTTTCCACGAAACATATTCGATAAGGATTACGGTCGTTGTCCGATGACCAGTAGGGTTTGTTTCCCTTCCACGGCAGGCAATAGGTTTCTTTCTTGTTTATATACTGGGTGACTTTGGCTTGACTCGTAAAATACACTTGAAAAATTGCGCTTTTTTCGGAATACTAAGGACGCGTCAAAACAAAATTTGAATTCAAAAGATAGTAAAAAAAATGACCTGTCAGGGTGACTGATTATGACCTACTTTGTGAAAAAACAAACCTTTCTAGCACCATCCGAAACTTTGGGAAGCACTGTTAATGCTTGGACTCGTAGAATACATACAACTCAATGACAAGAAATGGCAATGGGTTAAGAAAAGCCTTGTATTCCAAAGTATACCCATTAATCACTATTCGAAAGTACTCGTTAATAGCAAACTTTTCAAGTCAAGTCTATTTGTTTCACGCAGAAAGTCTACAAAAGAATTGAAAGTAAATATGCCATCCTTAATTATGACATGCAAAAAATAGGGGGGTCCTTCAGTATCAGGTATGACCATCTGAGTCTTTCCATGTATTTGAATTAATAGTATAACTTAAGTGTTTTAGGTAGTGGCAGAAACGTCAGAGCGTGCTTTTATTTGATTTAATCAACAACTCAAAACAAAATTAAACATGCGTTTAAAGCCATGACACCGTCCGTTACACTTTCTTGAGAATCAGTGTTTTATGACTAAGTTTACGACACGTCTCGATTGTGCACACCGATTAAAGTTCTGTACTTTTTTACGACGTACGTACGTCGGGCGTACGTTTGCGTCTGCTTTCTGCACTCCGCCCCTGTTTGTAGGTAAAATTATTTTTCTAATCGTAAGCGTCTGTTAGTTTCCGTTAAATTTAACGAAAGGTATTGGGCTTAAATACGTATGACACTTGTTTGGTATGTGCGCCCAGCGGATACTCAGGTCAGCCTGGCATCCGCCCAGTCTGATCAGAGTATTTGCTGTGTACTTAAACAATAGCTAACGGTCTAAGCTAGCTCCATGCGGACAGCGGAGGCTCTGATCAGACTGGGTGGATGCCCAGGCTGATCTGAGTCTTCGCTGGGTGCACAAGCTACTTTGTTGGTTTTGTCGTGTCGCGGTTCAAATAATAATGGAAGCGTTCACATTGGCCATTTTCAGTGCCAATCTACACCACTTGTCTATTTTATTGTTATTTTTATATAATGTCAGTGTATGACAATAAAAGAAAGAAAGAAAGTCTCAGAAGTCTTTGAGATTTGCGGCTTTATTGAAATGAAATTGGCAAATGCGCTCGATTAGGCAGTGGCTTCAATAATTGCTAAGACTAATAACTTTGAATAGCATTAATTGCCCTGCAAACAATTATAATTCTGTGGAATTATCTGCACCATTTATTCCGATTAAGAGGTCCAGATAGGTTGTTGAGGTGGTGCGCTGTTGAGACGCTGGTTGCCATCCCTCATTAGAGCAGCCTCTAATGTGGAATTATTGAGCAGCCTCTAGTGTGGAATGCCAACCCGTATTTATGAATCCTTCTTTTAGAGCCCTGCATGATTGTGTTCATGTTTATTCATGTGTAGCTAAATATCGGCAGCTTTTTTTTGAGGGGGGGGGGATAGTGCCTTATTAATTGTTTGTGAACGGTGAAGAACTGGAGTAAGTAGCCTGCTCATTAGCGACTGTTGGGTTATCTGAATCGTCTGTTTCGTGGATTGTATTTACAGACAGAGAACACTCCTGCCACATTCTGGCCGGGTATTCACTGTTTCTATATCCCATAAGGTGACATTTCGAACTTAAAGACATATGCTACCTTTCCGCCATTTTTATGCATTTGCAAAACAAAAAAAAAAGAAGGAAAGGTCTAGTGCCAGTCGGCTGGTAATAGCCAGTTTACCTTAAAATCGCTATTGCCAGTCGACTGGTAATAGCCATTTCACGTCAAAATCGTTATTGCCAGTCGACTGGCAATAGCCATTTTAACGTGAAATCGCTATTGCCAGTTTGTTGGCATTTCTAGTATTTCTCCAGCTTTTTCAAATTATTATCAGTTTATAGATTAAGAAGTGGCATTCCAATATCAAGTTTAAAGTTGCATATTAAGGAACAATGGCCTTGTGTTACTGAGGAGCCTCTATAAGGCAGTGGGTTAAGCACTTGCCTGCTAAGAAAGCGATCTGGACTGAATCCCGATGGAAGTGGATTTATTTTCAATCGTTAACGGGATTCCATTGCAGAAAAATTTTCATTATCACCTGCGCGACATGACTGAATGCTATTGAAAGAGCCTTAAAATGCAAGTGAATCATCTGTCTTATGACCGAAAACTTGTTTATGGGAATCGTATGCAAATCATACTAAAATTATCCTGGGCAAGTGGATAAAGAAAAAAATAAAAAAAACAATATTTTGTATTTCTACATACATTTTTACACATTCTCCATTTAAATTCATATCTCTAGCACATGAATGCACTTTGATTTCTGCAAATCATAAAAATCAATAATAAAGGATATCTGAAACAAACTGGTAAATAAAATTAGAGTTATATTGATAATAAGTATATTTTTGCATTGTTTTAAAAAATGCAAGAAAACTGAATTTCATGAAAAAAGGCATGAAAATATATTTAACCGATGGGGCAAGCTCATGCATATTATTTTAGTAAAACATCTTGCCTGCTGCAAGCACAGCTGGTCCTTGCCGTATTATTTATTTTTCTGTTATTCCGGTTCTACCATAGATACTGCCTACAAAAATATAATAAGCGATTTTAACGTAAAATGGCTATTGCCAGTTGACTAGCAATAGCCACTCCGAAGAAAAAAGTTACCCCAGAGTCAATATTTTATTATAACTAGGTAAGAACATGGCTAGAGTTTGTGGTTTGAATATTATTGTGGGCTCATTTTATTAGTTTAGGTGTTAAAATTGGCCATAAACTGAAAGAAAATATTGATAATACGATTTTTGCAATTTTTTATATTTATTCATCATGTGAGTAAGTCAAATGGCCACTTACTTACCCATATGATTTATTTCGATTCATTTTATGCTTATTTGTTGTGTGCAAGCAAAATCCAAGTTATCTGAATGTGAAACACTGTCTTTTTAAGCTTTATAAATAAACGTTTGCCACGTAATAAATGTGGGGATAGGGGTAGAGTTTGTTCATTACAAAAGTAATAAGCATGGTAAACCCTACTTTTCTTTTAATTTTCTATTTGCTGAAAAGTTCTTCTCGGCAAAATAACTTGTTTGGTGAGAATCTCATTGTAGGGTGTTTCTGTAAGGTCCAAAATATAGGAGACAGGAAGATATTTTTAAGGATTTTTCGGCAGGCGACTAGCATTGGCTTTGCAATATTTTGTTTCAGCTTGAAATGCAAGCTTTTGGGTGGTAGGAGTAATATTTCCTATATCGTTTTGACCAAACAACGTTATAATTAGCTATATAAAAGTCGTCATTTAATTGATATTAACTACCAGGCTTGTTTGGTGTGTTTTTCGGGAAAGCAGTCTAGGGCGGTATCTTTCCATTTCAGCTCTTTTGAAACTTAATACGGTGACATACGAGGGTTGAGCTATAAGTTCGTGGACACCTTAAATAATTAAGGAATCTGAAAAGGTGCATCAATGAAACGTTACATGTTCATGGCTACACCATTGATAAATACACGTGCAAATTTTGAATCAGATATCTCAAACGATTCATATATAACAATGCATTTTGTCCAGTTACCCTAGGTTGCGCGGCGCACGCCACAACGTCACGTTGACGTCTGGTATGTGCTAGTGCTCAAAATGTGAAGATGATAAGAGAAATCATGAGACTAAATTCACAATTTCAGCGTTTATATAATACGATGAATTGAGCAATTCGACAACCACAACTTTTCCATCAGGCTTTATAAAGCACAACTTCTGATATCGCGTAAACATTTCTTGGGCTCGATTTTGAGGTGTAAAATCTACTATTTCATCGAATAAGTGCATAAAGACATCCTGAGGTCTGAAAATGTTGCTCGAAATTTATTTTAGCACTCTTTTACACAGCATCTTCAAACGTGTGTGTCTCACGATGCTTCGTGTAAAATATGATGTGTTTGCATTTGTTGTTTGACTTTTTATGTCGGCCTTTAGACAAACTGCTTGCGTGCAGACGTTGGAAAACTGTCATTTTTGTCTTTCATGTCAGAGGGTTGTGGTCTTTTTTTTGTACAGGTGGTAATGTCAAATGCCAATATTCATATCGTTTGAAATTAGGAAATGCTACTTTAGTTCTTGACTGAAATTTTATATCGAAATTTTAATGATAATAAATATATCTGATTATTTTAAGAGGAACATTTTGTATTTTCCTGCAAAAAATCTGGGGTGCGCCGCAAAGACTACCCCTGGTATATTCAAACGTACATGCCAAACTCAATATTCATCTATTTTACCGGATATCGTGAGAAATTATTCAGTCATATATAGAGAAGCATTGGTTAAGATTTGAAAGAAATAACTTATTGTAGTTAGATTTTATGGACTGTGTCCAGGTATTTCTGGATCATCCCTCGTATGTTTTTTTTTTTTTTCAAGATTGATGAGCCAATATATGATATAATATCAAGGGGGTAAATCAATACGTGAAGAGACAACCTAGTCTTGCGTTTCCGGGCGTATTTGGTAAAAGTCTTGCCACGGTGTACTTTCGTTTTTGATGAAACATTATGTCAACACGAGTGTTTTGGTGAAATAAGTACCAATTATTAGCATGACGGGACATTTATAGAAAAAGTGAACTGGTCACGCTTTGGAGGATTGTTTACAGTTAATATTCGTTAAAAATGTTTCACGTGAGATGCAGTAGTTAACGTGCCAATTCGGTTCCAGTTTGTCAAGGTAGTGTACATTTTTTGAGGCTGGCTGGTTGAAGGTAGGAATTTTCTTTCTTTTGAATCAATCTGAACTTTTTCGTCTCTTTTTCTGACAAAATTAGCTTCCTCTGTGATTGTTTATATGATCCACTCTAAGAACGTGTTGCAGGATGCGTTTCAATGCATAAAAACAACGGTGTACGCACATGATTTCCTAGTATAGACCTGTATATGTCCATTGTTAATAAGTGCAAATACTAGTATTGCTCCAATGATTACTTTTCATTGCAATTGAGTACTTAATATATACTTGCTCGTAACTTTGGAAACTGGCAGTCTGAAGGTTAGAATTTTCTTTGCTCTGAATCAATGTGACCGACTTATAAGCTCTTGTTATGATTAAATAATGTACTGTAAGAATGCGTTGCGCCTTGCATTATATTGCCATATTGCAATATATTATATTGTCTACCCCCCCTTATTTCCAGTAAATGGTAGATGCACGTTGGCATTTCATTTGTAAAAATACTGTTAATGCTACGAAGAACACATAAAATGAGTATTTAACGTACAATAGCTAATCAGAAAAGAAAACAACTAATATTTTCGGACCTGAGCTGACTTCCCACCAACTGCATAATTCCACTGTCTCAAGTATGCCTTTGCCAAATGACTATTGATGTCCTAAAGTTTTACAACGTCTTTGATTTTGCTGTAAGGCGATGTTGTCAAGATTTCTGGCAATATGGCCAGCAATGCTGACCCCAATCAGACTGTTCTGGAAGAAAAGTCTATCTTGGGTCTACACCGTTTATTTAGATAACAGTGTCCTTATATTTGTTGTCAAAGTGGTAGGTCACGTCATGTCTATACGGCATCCGGCAGGAGTTTTCCTGACAACTCTACCATCGACATGTCTGGTCAAACGGTGTAGACCCGGATCAGTCCGGCCAGGGTGTCCACTGAGAGAACTATTGCTGTGTTGGAACGGTATTGTGTACAAACTAAATCTTTAGAAAATTACTATCATACAAACGTTTTGCTTACCGTAAGAAACGGCACCAGGTGGTATATGAACTGTAAGGAGCGACAGCAGTGTAGTGGATAACGCGCTGGACTACCAATCCAGGAGGGTCGTAAGATCGATTCCCCGCTTCTCCGGTCCTTTCGGATGAGACTTCAAACCGATGTTCCGTCTCCGTATGACCTAGCTGTTGGTGGGACGTTCATCCCAAATTCACTTACTCAGTTCTTATGTATTCGATTCTACAGCACGTGCAATAATTAGCCCCACTCTCAAAATCCAAAACTTTTGTGAATAATACCACACTCCCCGTGAATAATCCATTACAAAAATCACAATAGCCATTATCACAAGTGTTATATTATCAGAGTAATTTTTATCGGTATAATTTTGTTTGTCTCTCTCCCAGTTTAAATGTACAGTTCACCAAACTAAAACCTAATAAGGGATAAATACGCAGATAAGTGCTGCACGTGTACTGCGTTATCAGACCATACGAGCGTATCATAAACATCACTAGTGACAAAATAGTGGTAAGAAATGTGTTTGTAAAACACTGTGCCCCAAGCCTTGCGCCTGGCCCTAAAATGACACGCAACTAAAGGGAATGGTTTGTTCAAAACGCCAGAACTCTCAAGGAGCCGTAACTCTGTCAAACCGGCTCGTGTACCCATCTCTACTAAAGGATCACCCGATTTCTGAAAACACATTTTCAGGGTCCCATTTGCCAAAATACAGTGCAACTGAATCTGTATAAAGGGGCTATGTGTCTTTAGCAGCCACAAGCCTCGCGCCACGTTACTGCGGCTATGGATTCGTTCCGCTGAGGTGCGGGGGCAACGTCGATATGAGAATTGAAATACTACTAGCAGCCACAATTTGTCCTTCCCTTGAGTGACCCTTTAAGACAGGTTTGGCTTTACTATAGTGTTGCATGTATACGAATTTGAAAGAAAAAAAAAGTTCCGATGCTAACCGACAAGTCCACTTTTCACTAAGGTTGATTGCCCATTCGGTCACCACAGTATAAATAAGTTCTGAATAGTAAGATCCTTTGGAAGCAAGGAATACATCAAAGAACAGAAAATAGCAGACTCGGTTCAATTGAGTCTGTTCATGACTAGTAATGAATTGTGCGACACCAGCAACGCCCCCTAGCACAGGTTCAAGCGGAACTCTATTTTTTAAGATAACTGAAATGAACCCAATGATCCCAAAGGACCAGAAAATATAATCTGCACTATGATGATGTACGGGGAGACGTTTTACGGCCGCCACACGGCCTACTTTGCTACAACTGGCTGCTTACTGATACGCTTTACCATATGACTGCTTTAGAAATATTGACATAAACCACCTCGGCAGCACTTGCCTTATAAAAATAAGCTTAGCAGTGAAGGTTATAAGAAAAGTTTATCGTTCTTTTTAAAAGGTGGATGATTACACTTTCAAGGGAAGCAACTCTGCTTTTAATAACTGCATCCTCTTTCAATGAGATCAACAATTAAAGGAAAGACTTTGCTCATCGAGGAGCGTAAATGACCTCAGGTCCCTTCTAAATTTTATAGTTGTCCATACAGCAAATTAGAAAATTGGCATTTCACTGTATTGATTCCACAGGTCTAATGGGTCGTTCATGCAAACAGAATGTCTGTGATGAGACTGTGCCACCGCCCGGCCCACCGCACAAGCTGATTTATGTTTGCATAAGGATGCGGTGGACACCTCTTATATTAAAACCTGTGCATGTTACTGCATTTTTATGTTCAATATAGATATTCGAAATGTTGACCGCATCCACATCATACGAGTTACATTATACTCTATGGTGACGCAAGGTATTTATTTTGGCTTAATTTGGTGGGATGGGGCATGTAAAATGGTAGTGGCAGTACCGACATTTAAAAGAAAAAAAAACTTATGTGTAAGACACGCACGATGCCCCCGTGTGATGCCTGTCACAGGGCTGTGTACATCACTAAAAATTTCTGAGGCATATGACTATAAGCTTACATATTTTACTGGTTTACCATTTCGTTTGTTTGGTTACAAGACCTGAAAATGCTGTTGACTCTTTCAGTTTTCATTCGTTAAGATATTCTATCCATTGACATAATTAGCTTTACTCCTATGTTTCAACTTTAGATTTGCTTTCTTAAAAAATATATTAATTCGACGTGCGCTTATAAGACAGAAAAAATTCTACAAGTATTTGCCTCCGTTTCAAAAACGTTTAGCGCACAGGCGCTCAAACAGTCGTAATTACATTAATTTTGTAATCCGTCGGTTACGATATTTGCATTATGATTTATGCAAACGCTCAAACATATACACTGCTCAAAATATTTAACGGAGCAAATGGTATTTTCCCAAAGACATTACGGTAATACATACCCAGTTCAAGGCCCATAAATCTGACTCCCAGTGGCTAAGAATTTCGTCTTCTTTTGCAGAATCTTTAAGAAGGATCGGGGTTTACCACAACAAGGGTTTCATTACAACTGATGTGGGTCTTTAAAAAACTTTAACCAAAACATCTATTCAATAAAAAGACAATTTTCTAAGTCCATGACCTTGACATCAAGGTCACTGAGGGGTGTGTTGGTTGTACCTTGGAAAACTTTGGACCAATATCTAACTACAGTGCAAATATCAAAGGAATCCATCCATGGGTTAAGGAGATATTGGGCTTTAAAGACTTTAACCAAAACATCCAGTCCAAAAATCTCCCAATTTTCTATGTCCATGACCTTGACATCAAGGTCACTAAGTGCGGTGGGGGTGGTAACCTGTTAAACTTTGAACCAATATCTAACTACAGTGCAAGTATCAAAAGAATCCATTCATGGGTTAAGGAGAAATAGATCTTTAAGAAACTTTAACCAAAACATCCAATCCGGACGCCGACGCTGACGCTGACGCTGACGCGGACGCCGACGCCGACGCCAGGGTGACAACAATAGCTCCTCCTGAACTTTCGTTCAGGCGAGCTAAAAATGAGAAGAGCCGCTTATAGAAACGCTATAACTTAAAGTGTGACGTATAGACGAATTGACAGACAGACGGACGGATAGGAACAAACATTAAGGCCCTTGAATACACTCACGGGGGTATAAACAGGAAAAAAGGAACAACGCCATTCGTACATGAGTCAAAAGGTACCTCGTATGAACTCTCATTTTTGGCACGTGGAATAATGGCTTATTATCCACTTTCAGGTAAAGCCACCAGACACAGAAATGAAGGGTAGTTGCAGAGTCTTATCCGCGTCATTCGTTTGTGACAATGGTAGTCAGAAAAAAAACATTTGGTTCTGCTTCGGGGTTACTCTCGTACGGACATTTTTTCGTTAAAATTCTCGACTCAACGTATTTCTAATATAGAATGTATACTCTGACTCATACATTTGTGAATCCGCCATATACATGGGTTAAAAACATGAAGAACTCTGACTGTGTCAAAGAAAATGTCACAGCATAAACTGTCAAATTTATCGTACATTAAGCAAAACGGTCAATAAAATGCGTAGTTGTTCTCTTCCTTAAAACGATGAAAAATAATTTGATTACGACCAGAAAGAATATTAAACCGAAGCTTAAATTAACATAAACAATATAAACCAAACTTCGCATCTTCTTTGATTCCTTTCTAAATTTGTTCCAAAGTCACATGTACTTGAAATCTACAGACAGAACGACATTTGCGACCGAATTAACTCGCATGATTTACACGGAAGTGCTGTTTCTGTAGCATATATCTCGAAACAAATTATAACCAAATAGCGTGCGCTCATTGACAACACCATTGCAAATGTGTTTTTTGAAAAAAATGAGATTTTTGCTCCGTGAGTCGCAAAACTGTGGCAATACTTACAGAAAATTTACGTAATTTTGCAAGACTAGGGTGTCCCTTCACGTATTGATTTACCCCCGTGAATATACATACAGAATTTTATGCAATTTTCAATACAGGAAGTATTTGGTAGCATAAGCCTTTATTACGAATAGGAATACAAACCTGATTATGGTAAATTTGTCTGTAAATCTGGGGGCCTTCTCAGTTTGATATATCGGTCTTATTATAGACTCGACCATGCTAGCTTAACAATTCTGTGTCTATACTTAGTTTCAAAGAAAGTGTTTAGGCGTTTATACGGCATATAAACACTACTGGGCGGAGTCATTTATGATAATGAGATGATGCGAATTGATTTGATCATGCAAAGCCTTTTGGGCATTTATTATGCTAAGAGCATGTCATAGATTATATCGGCAAATCAAATAAAGATATTTGATATCTTAAGCCCATGTAACACTTTTCAATTTATTTGATCAAATACGGATTAATTTATGTTCATTCAAATTATTTGACAGTGTAACACCCAAACCAAGCAATCTTAATTGCATTTCAAATAAGATAACAAAAACAACATTGGATGGCGATAGAATGGGTCTACAAATATTTTTGACAAGCGGCTGATAAGGATTCAATTTACGACCTGCAACACCCCTGGTAAACGGTAAATTTCTGTCAATGAGGGCTATGAATACGGTGCTTTTTATAGTAAAAACGTCTTTTTTCTGACATTCACACTAACGCAGCCATAACTATAATATTTTAGCATTCCATACTTTTTAGGGAAGAATGATGCACCGACCAAGTTTGATGCTAAACATTTGACAGTGTGTCATGAATATCGGACTCAACATTTCATTTGAACAACAATAAACATAGAAAATTCGACCAAACAAGCAACACAGTGTATCATGAATGTTTTAGCAAATATTTTCTTGACAAGCACCATAAATTAAGAACATTTTATCAAAGAAGTTTGATAGTGTAACATGGCCATTGTGTCGTTTTAAAAACGGCAAACTATTATTTTTATGTTCAGATACGTTTCGTTTTTGCCAATTTTGGTCTTAATGCACATCACACTTTTGACCAAACTTAGTCGGAAGGAACCAGCCGTAAAACTTCAACGGATCTACCTTTTCGAAACGTGTTTATTCAACTGATGCAAATGGTTTTGGTAAAAAAGAAAAGCAGATCTAATCATACCTGCAACGCTAACACATCTTCTCATGAATGCAATTATGGAGGAGCAGACTTTTACCTGAAATTCATATGAAGGTCCCTGGCAACCTGTTATTAATAATTAGAACCATCCCTAGCATAGTGGTCTTTTTTTTCTATTTATAGAGCAAAAATTTATTTGAAAGAGGGAGAGAAAGCTAGTTATGTGAGAAGTGTTCTTTTGTGCTCCAAGTTTACCAATACTACACCAGAACAGGGAAGTGTAAGAGACATGTCTCTTACACTTCCCTGACAAGTGTAAGAGACATGTCTCTTACACTTCCCTGACAAGAATAACTTTCATCTTAAATGCTATTCAAGTAAGTCGAGTCTATTGATATGACACATTGTGTCATATCTTTCTTGTTTTTAAGGCTAACTTACAGTAAAACTTATTTTGTGTAATGTACAAAACTTGACACATTGAAACATTGCGATTACCAATTTACGACATGTTTAGTGTCGCATTGCCAGGCATATCGGCACGGCAGCTCCATATTGGCCCTCGGGCCTACTGGCCGTCAGACCAATATAGAGCTCTCCAGGCGGATATGCTCGGCAACGCGACAATAGACATGTATTAACCTCTAAGTCATAAAAATCGTACGACCACACGTGTAATAACAGTTTGGCGCTTACACGTAACGTCATTGACAACGTCCGTGTCAGCAATGCGTTTCCTTTTTGAAATAATGTTCATTTTGAAGGCGATAGAATCACATTTTAAAGATCAAATGATGAACAGAATCTTACACTCGTGGTCATTTCATGTGAAATTTATGAAACTCGCCAAAGGCTCGTTTCATAGATTTCATATGAACTGACCACTCGTCTAAGATCCTCTATAACGTCGTTGTGCTTGAATATCTGACGCAATGTCTTCCTGCTTTATTCATCCTCTACAAGTATTTTTGCCCTCGTTCTTCGACCTCGGGCTAGGATAATTTGGGAGAATATGGTCTTTTCAGATTAAAAGTCCATTTCACGTATTTTCTAAATTTGAAAAATAAAGATTATTCACAAGCATTAATTCTTTGTTCTCTCTTATTGTTATGAAAGGAATTCTCAGACACATGCCGGCGGAACATGATCTCAGCGAGGTCAATTGTTTTTCCTGTTTCATAAAATTCTTCTTTTTTAATTATAGTGAAAAAACCATCCTCCTCTAAAATTCATTTTTCGTTTAGCTGAATGTAATTATACCATTTTCTGCCCGTAAGATAGTTCAAGAGTAAAGCTATAAAATCTGACATTGATTTATTGGCCTCTAGACACGGGTTATTCACTGATAACACCTGCAGTTAGGCTCATCAGCCGGATTCAGATTTGAATGACCCATTTCACACATGATTATGGAGATATTTATTACAACTTTCATGGTGCATGGGTCTGTGATTTGATCACGGGAGTCACTTCCATATGGGAGAATCTGCTGCTGTAATAGTCCCTTTTTCTAAACTGAAGAATGCATCAATAGGTCATTATTTTTGGATGGCTATACATAATAAGTTTTTTTCTGAGAACCTGGA
This sequence comes from Ctena decussata, assembly GCA_963989385.1. NCBI lineage: Eukaryota > Metazoa > Mollusca > Bivalvia > Lucinida > Lucinidae > Ctena > Ctena decussata. Next base: position 63,227,732 of record OZ022500.1, read on the forward strand.
ATCAAAAACAGGAACATTGTTGTATATCTCAACATGCCAAAAGTGGAAATTAGCCAGTTCCCTGCTGAAATACATTTTGTTACCTTATTTGCCACATTTGTAGCTTTACTTGTTTGTTCTCTTTTTGGAGAAAGAGGCAAAGTAAATTGCTCCACATAATATGGATGGGGAAAATATTTTGGCTATGATTTATGAATAGGTGTGTTTTTGTAAATACCGTATACACGAATAGTGTGGGTTATAAAAATCTCCAGCGGCACACCAGTAGACTTATGCAAGCACACCTGTAACCTGTCAAATATCACGGGCATCTGAAGTTTCGTCCTAACCCAAGAACTTACCTGAAAATTGGCTGTACATAACGCCCAACAATGCATCTAGCGAGCGTATCGATAAGAGTATGGAACGTTCCGTATTTCCTAGAGAGGAGCCCCGGTAGCTTAGTAGGTTAAACGATGGACTGCTGATCTAGCGGTCCCGGGGTCGTGCCCCGCTGTGGGTGGTTATCATTTCAATCGTAAACGAGGTTACATTGCACACACCCTTTCATTATCACCCACCCGTCGTCCCGAAATACTGTTTTTTGTTTTTTTATTGATTTTTTTTCTTTTCTTCCTATATTCCTTGTTGAGTCACGTAATGGAGAATATATTTCGGGAAACCCGGAACGTTTCATAGCCTGCTTGTTACGTTCGCTATAGACGCATAATTGGGCGTTACAGCCACTTTTCAGGTTCGTTCTTAGGCTAGGATGAAACTTCAGATACCCGTGTCAAAGACCAAGTGAGCCCTCCGGGGATTAGGTACGCTTATATGTATATAAATTTACCTCAACATGAATGATTTATTTCTTGTTCAGTAGTATCTTAGTTCTTTTTATATTCCGGCGCCCAGATAACTCACTCGGGAAGAGATTTGACTCACGACTTGCTATATATGAACACATAATTTGACATATGAGCCGCGACATGACAAACTTTGTAACCAACAAAGTGGCGTATGCAGCCAGCGAAGACTCAGATCAGCCTGGGCATCCGCGCTTAAAGGGAAGGTAAGTGTCTAGCTACCTCCATGCCGACAGCGATGACTCTGATCAGACTGAACGGATGCCCATGCTGATATGAGTCTTCGCTGAGCGCACATGCCATATTGTTGCTGCTCATATATCAGAATTATACATCATAAAATGTTGATGGGCTGTTGTAATCACAAATAAAAAACAGCCAAGGCCGCGAGACTACGGGAGATAACAGTGGGAAAAAGGTCTATTAGTGAGGCATCAGAGAGCCAAATGAAAGTGACCATCCATAGCATGAAGATCATATAACGGCGTATCGGCTGATCATTTATATTTTTGTTTGATTTTTTGTGCATGTGCAGGCAATCGCTAACAGTGCCGTGTGTTTCCCAAGGCAACTGATATAGTTCGTGCTGAAATCCAGGCGATCTGTCAAATTTTTAAATTGTCTGGAAAAATATGAGAACATTATAGACTACCATCGGACTGCAATTCAGCCTGTCTATTCCTACATATATACCTACATCTCTGCCAGTATACCTGCCTACCTACATACCTGAGATCTGTACAATTTGCCTTTCCACTCGATCTTTCATTGTTCCAGACTAGAAATGTGTCCATACGACACGGATGCCCCCGCCTAGTGCCCTAAGTAAGATGGCGCCTTATTTAAGGTACTGGCACTTGTAGCATAACTAGGTTCACAAAGGCAGTCTTCTGTGGTACGTTTTATTGGTTTCCTTGGGCAGATGTTTTGTGCTTCTTGGATCAAGAGAAGTGTGTGTGTGTGTGTGTGTGGGGGGGGGGGGGGCTTGGAGAGGGGAGGGGAGTGTCATGACCGTGAAATGTGATAACATTCAGTATCTTATCACAGAAATGGATGCCATGCAACTTTCCAAAAGAAATAGCCCCGAAACAAGTAACTTTTCAAAAACTACCAAACGGAAACCATTATTGTATGAAATGAAGTCGAAAAAGGGCCATAACTCCCACAATAATTGGCGGATTTTACCAAACATCGAACTTAACCTGTATTTTATGATTATATACCTGTGTATAAAATATGAATTCAATACACCAATGCTTTCAAAAGATAATGAATGGAAACCATTTCGTACGTACGTACGCTCGTACGCTACGTACGTACGGACAGCGGTGATACTACATGCCCCCACCCCATTTTTAATGACGGGGGCATAAAAACCGGGTTTAAATTGATTATAATATGTGCGTCGTTATTCTCTGCCCTAGGCTGAGTAATGTGCTCTATTTATCTGTAATTTCAATTCGTTTTCTTGGAAAATTTGGTCAAATTTCAGGTCCGCAAAAAAAAATTGCCCAATTCGCAATTTATATTGTGCTAGAAATGATGTTCTAGTACGGTTTAGTTATCTAAAAGTGTTATTTAAGTGCTTTCAAAATGATTTTCAAAAAGTATTTTTTTTTGTCTGGTTTCGTGTAGGAAATCCAACTGAGAGTTCGCGCTAAGCCATAATGAACCCGCCCTCGAAGGTAAGTAAAGATGTAAACTTGTGCGAAGTTGCTAATTTTCAGGGAAATGCATTAAATTTTTATGGTTTTATTCAGATTTTTGTATTTGCCACAAATCACCACTTTAACGTACTCTGTTGGTCTGAAGTGTATATGTACTAGTCACCTGTTTAAGCTATGTACGTGGAGCTCCTCTGATACTGAAATGTTATAGGTCGATTCTCTCTCTTTCTTTCTCTCTCTGTTCGTCCTTCCAGCCGTTCGCCTGCGCGTGCCTCCAGAAGGTACATTTCAGTTGTTCAGAAGCTGTTATCAATAGTGATCAATACATGAACATAGATATAAATACAAAGAAGCCGAGCCGAGTATACTGTATACACATCGTATGGATGCGAGGGGGGCATTTAGATGTAAACATACAAAACGATGTTGGAGACTAAGGGGACTGTATATTCAGGGAATCCCATATGTACGTTCATATACAAGAATATTTTGGAGACAAGGGATATAAATATGCAGGCACACATTGTACTTTGAGACTCGGGACTTTAGATATAAACATACAAATACGTTGTGGGAGTCTCCGGGGACTGTACATGTAGGGGATGCTATATATATAGACGTACGTAATATACAGGGATCTGTTGCAGACAGGGTGACATGAATGTGCAGGCACACACGATACTATCTGTTTGGGGACCCGGGGACTGGCCGAGACTCGGAGATTGTTTAAAATTAGATACATATATGCATACACCTATACATTGACGATTTGGAGACCTGGAGACTCGGAGACTAGGAGATGAAGGGGGACATACATAAATACATACACCTATACACTGACGATTTGGAGACCTGGAGACCTGGAGACTCGGAGACTAGGAGATGAAGGGGACATACATAAATATATACACCTATACACTGATGATTTGGAGACCTGGAGACTCGGAAACTCGGAGACTAGGAGATGAAGGGGACATACATACATACATACATACATACATACATACATACTGCTATACATTGACGATTTGGAGACCTGGAGACTCGGAGACTAGGAGATGAAGGGGACATACATACATACATACATACATACATACATACATACATACATACATACATACATACGCACGTGTACATACATACATACATACATACATACATACATACATACATACATACATCATGGAGATATATACATAGATACATACATACATCATGGAGATATATATACATATACATACATAGATCATGGAGATTGATACACATATAGGGTAATATAATATTTCGTGTGGTCTTACATGACTTTCTTCCCCAAAATAGCATTCTTATATTTTGCATAAATAGTTTTCAGAGAAAATAAATACCTCAAACCTTGTGCCGATGTCAAATTTGTTTACGATTTTGGCTCCTCTCCTGCAAAACCGGGAACTCCTCTCATGGATTGGCGTTCTGAACCGTGGTTTCGCATGAGAGCGATTGGTAGGCGTGTTACCGGTGATTTTAGTGAAGCGCATCATCAAAAGTGGCACAATTTATCGATGAAATTATCAATGACGCTCGTTGCTCGTGTCATCAATAAACCTGGCCAAGGTGTGAAAACATGCAGTCACACAACGTGCAAAAACATGACTGCAGTTATTATAATGACACCTGCTTGATTAATTTCATAATCGTTAAAGGATTATTTTCAGTGGACGATTTATCAAAGACATGATAATCTCTTTGATCCAGAATCTTCGTTTTGATTTTTGTCTGCCAACAATGGTATGAAAACAAAATACAGCGGCATGTTTTTTCTCGGGGCAACAGAAGAAATTTATTTTTTAATCCCCTCAATGTATTCTTCTAATTATTCTAAATCAAAGAACATGTCGGACAGCAAAGTATGTATAAAACATTTTGAATTTACATGTTTGAGCATTTTCAAGTGCGTGCAACTATGGTTACGTACCGCTGAGCCGCTTGGGGAATGTCTTTAGGAGAATTGAACTGAACTGTATGAGTATTCTTAGTCCTGAGACTGTACCGAAAGTTCCATGTCAATGTTGTTATTCCATTATGGATATACAAGTGCCGCCTGTCCCAAATCAGCCCAAGACTTTTCGGTTCCCACAACGTACATTTGGTGTAAAAAAGTCGGAGCAGAGAAGTTTTCAGCCGTCTTGGTTTGACAGTAGGCTGTGGCTAGCCAATAACAAATAAAACAAACAAAATTAAAACAACTATCAACTATAGTGGGAATTATATCTGTATCAGGGTTAATTTTGCTTGAACGCAGACATTGATGCCAGCGCCTGATGAGACTCGCAGAGGGGTCGAAATAGTTGTTACAGATCTTCTTGAGTCTTACGTTTGTTCTTTTTCGTATTTAACTAGCAAAACTTCGTGACCAATACAACTGAAATTTGGCCCCAAACGCATCTAAAAAAGCATTTAAAACGCACATACAGACGCCCATAAATCAAAAATTTTCTCGTGGGAGGTCACCCGAACCCCCCTTACGAGAGGGGGAAATCCCCCTCTCGTGCTCTCCCCCTTCTCGTGCCTTCCGCACTCGCGTCTATTCTCCGCCGGACCAGTTTTAACAACGCGGCGACGGGCCTGTTCTCAGCGGCAGCTGATTTATTTACTTGATCAAATGTGAAGGGCGCTTGAAGAGGGGGCTAATACGGTAATTGGCGGATTGATTTTTAATATTCAGTTTGTATTCGTTATATTTTTTTACCGCTGATATCATTAGTTGGATACTTCTTATTTTACAAAACTACTTAAATAATTATACCTGCACAAGAATACGTTATATAAGTTCTCATTTAGCTTCATACAAAACTTATTTTCATTTCCAGACGTTTTTAGCGAAATGACCGTGCGATCACTTCATTTCTGAGCGGAGGAACACAGCTGTGAAAGCCACTTTCCAAAATACGCTTGTGACAGCATTGAATGACTGATAGAATCAGTCATTAAAAAACAGGCACAAAAGCTGTGCGCCTTTGATAAAATTGCGAAAAACAAGAAGTTGTATCTGATAAACTTAAATCGAAGAGTCTTTGAAATTCTACAACGATGCTAACGTGGTGGCATTGGGGGCCGTCCCATATATGCGAAAACTCAGATCAGTCTGCTTATTCACGTGAACTTAAATTGTATTCTATTCTAACAGCACGTAATGTGCTCGCCATTAAAATATAACATACGTCAATGGATGTATATTTTTCAGTCATACTGATGACGAGAAAGACCTGGTTATTTTGAAGAACTATGAAGACCATCTTAAAGAATCCAGAAAGATCTTCCATGACCAGCTGATGAAAACAGAACAGATGAGAGAAGTAAGGCTCGGATATTCTGTTACATACTTTATAAAATGGGTAGACGACTTGCGATTTTACGTCCTGTTCATTAGTATTTCAGTCATGACAATAATAAAAGATAGATCGGAGGCCGCTCTGAGTGCTCCTCTCACTTTGATGTTAAAAGACGTTTCCTAGTTTAAAAAAAATCTACTTTGAGATACAATAACGTGCACGTGGTGAAATCTAAATATTATTTCAACAATTTTTCTAAAATCGCGCTCCATTTTATTCTTTACTTGAAAAAGGCAAGTTTCAGCAGAAATGAAAAATAATGTTTGCGTCAATTCAAAAGAAATGCGCAGAGACTGGACAGAAATTGTAGCACGGCTTTATAGACTTCTTGACGGCATGTACTTTACTTTTGTATGAAATTCGTGTCAATATGACCTTAATGGAAAAAAACGTCGATTAAGGTCAAGAATACGTAAATGGCTCATACATAGATTTTTTTTAAATTTTGCACAGGGGTGCATTTTCATGTGTTACATCGAACTGTGCAATAAAAAAGATAGGTCACCGAGTTCGTTTAGTCGCTAGATCAGATTGAAAAACATGAAATTTTGAGGCCGTTTCCATTGACGGCAATGGGAATGCGATGAAAAAACTCAGATTTTAAAATTCAAACGTATACAGCTTGTTTACCGGTACATAGATTTTTTTCAAAAACTGATATTTTATGTCACAGGGTCTGTCGATTAAAATAAGGTAAGAAAAGTCCTTGACTACCGAGTTCGTTTTTCAAGTAGCGCTTGGTAAGCAAGCGTAGGTATGTATAAATTTACGCCATTCCGCGACGTCATTTATAAGCGACGTTGCAGTCGTTTACTGGCGGCGTAATAAGACATGCTAAGAGCGTTATGAGAATACGGAAAGATGAGGACAAATAGGGTTCTCATGCTGAATGCCTTAAGTTTCGTTCTCACGGGCAAAGTTTCTGTGACAAAGTAGGGTTGGAAAAGTAAAATTTACTCGTGTGAATGAAAAAATATGCCACATCTTCATTGCCAAATTCATATGGTAAAGTTTTTATGACAAACAAAATTTGTCCGTGTGAACAGAAAATTTGCCATAGAATATGTAACAAAGAAACTAGCTATGGAGATAAGCACAGAAAACTTTGCTCATAATCAAATCGGTTTGATTTTGAACAAAGTATATTAAACAAAGAAAAGGTGGCATGGTTGACCGTTCACACGGGCAAAGTTTATTTGTCCAGGTAACCTTGACGAATAATGTTCGATCGTGTGAACACAGCAGCAAATATTTCCTTGCCAAAGTTAATTTGACAAAGATTCCATGCCACATTTTTCTTTAACAAATAATTTGCTCCGTGTTAACGCAAAATGTTTGGCAAACTTTCTTTGTTAGAGATTCTGTGACAAAGAAAATTTTGTGGCGTGAACGAGGCTTAAGTGAAAGAATTTTTTTACAGACTCTCTTAGACAAAAATTAATAAAAAATGCAAGCATTCTTCTAACAGTAATATGGTTATTGCAGCCGACACGACTGAGCCGCATAAACAACTGCGTTACCCTAAATTACAAAATGCGCCGTGCCATGATAAAATGGGTTCTTTGGGGCATATACGGTCAGTGGAAGCTCAGATTACTGTGCGCACCCGCCCAACCTGACCAGAGCCTTTGTTGTCCTCTGGTACAATGATTCCGTGAGGAACAGCGAAGAGATTTACTAGTCTGTGCGTATGCGCAGGCTGATCTATGTGCATGTATCATAATTTCTGACGACTCGTGTTCTGTCGGTGTGGCTCATGGTAGTCAGATAAAACTGACCTTTGGACAGTATTTCAGTCATATCGAGATGATGGTTTACAAGGTCAGCTTCCAAATCCACCGTCGGTGGAATAGGTAAAGATAAAGACTTCTTGTAGCGTAGTGGCCGTAGGGGCGACGTGAGTTAGAGGCCCGCTATATCTTTGGCAACGGCATACAACAAGTGGAAGAAATATCGTATCATTCTTATTTTGTAATCAAAACAAAATTTTCGATGTCCAGAAAGGATATGTGATCATATGTGTATTAAAATCGCAAAAATCGGCATTATAATAAATATTACATTCCGATCCCATTAAGCTCTAAAATCAACTGGCATACATTTACTTGGTTTCGGATGCGCAATCCCACCGGCGCCGCGGATGTTCGGTTATGACGCAGACGGTTGCGGGTTCGAATCCTGAGTCGGCCAGCTAGCGACTGGAAAAGTCTCTTTGTCAAGCCAGCAGTAAATAGGTAGCTTTTTCAAATCAGGAAAGGATAACGTAGCGAAAGGAAAATGATGGGTTCCGCCTTTCATATGTGTGTCTGGAAAGTCCTGTGAGCCCTGAAAGCAGGGAGGGAACATGTAACCAGCCAGCCTTAAATTGTTACACACATGAAACTCTGTCTGTGTGTCAGTCACACTCTCTCTCTCTCATTAATTAATTTATTAATACACTTTTGTTGATAAAATATCTTCAAACATACAGGGAAAAAAAACATTGCAATATCAGCAAAGGGCTTGAATAAACAATGACAACAACTCTATTTTCCCCATGTTTGACGTTATTATTGAATGTCCTATGGGGCCGCCATATTGAAAATTTCACTGACTAGGATGTATTTCGTGACGTTACGTCCTTCGCGACGCACGTAATTAATTGCGCCAGTCATTTACGTATTCTTGACCTTAACCCTTTCAGTGCCAGACGTCATTTCTGGACGCGGAGACGTCGGGCTAATTACGTTTGTTTATGTTTATTGGACCAGCATAACGTTGCGCGTCTGACGTAACGTTACTTGTGTTAGCGCGCAAATACTGTGGGTCGATCCAAAAATTAGAAAAAATAGAAATCAGCAATAACAGAAAAAAATGTTTTAGGTTAGTAAATCAAAGATCACAAAGCATCAAACCCTGCCGGAAATACGATATTGTAATAGTTTATGATCATGAATTTCTGACAACTGCCGCACGAAGAAGTGAGTCGCTATTAGAGGCGCTCGGGTATGGTGCAGAAAGTTGCGGATTCGCATCTCAGTTAGGCCAGCCAGGACTACAATCTCTGTCGACGCAGTAGTAAATATGTACCTGTTTCGAATTAGTGAAATGATAAAGACAGCGAAAAGGGAGCAAAGGGCTCCGCCTTATATGTTGTGACCTAGATACAGTGGCCTCCAATACACATCAGGTCGCATGTCAATTTTGGATATGCGATGTGTGTGTGTGTGTGTGAGAGAGAGAGAGAGAGAGAGAGAGAGAGAGAGAGAGAGATCTCAGGGTACAATGGGAAAGGGCATGGAGTCTCTCTCTCTCTCTCTCTCTCTCTCTCTGAAATGCATTCGATTGAACATGAGAGAGAGAGAGAGAGAGAGAGAGAGAGAGAGATCTCAGGATACGACGGGAGGAGGGCATGGGGGTCTCTTTCTCTTTCTCTCTCTAAATGCAGCAGACTGAACATGAGAGAGAATCTGTGTATACAATAGCCCACTTTTACCGATGTTATAATTTTTTCTGCCACAATTACAGCTGGAGTCAATTTTTGAAAAAAAAAAAAATATTCCATTATCAATATTCTTCTATATCTCCTTCAGTTATAAATGGATTATTATCAAGCTTTGAAATTACGTCCGTAGCTATCTGTTGTAGATCTTGTTCCATCGGGTTCTGATCAGACTCTATCTGCTTGAGTTACAGACCTTAATCTGTCCCGTGAGATAACTATTGTTGTTGATGTCATAGGGCAATTCCTCAACCTCAAATCCCCTTTTCTCCACGGAAAAAAATAGCTATAGGAAAGACGACAAAATAGGGGATAAGCTCTATTTCATAAAGCCACGTTTCTCCCATACACAAAATTGGTCATTATAGAACTTGGTATATATAATAGGATTTCCAGTTTTCAGCATAGCTGAATTCAGAGAGGTAGGCGTAGAGATACGCACACGCATTCTAGCATATTGGCCCATACACAGGAACGTCTTCATGCCCACATCATACCGTTTCTTTCTTGCTTGGCAATAGCTGCAGAAGTAAAGAACTTGAAAGCACTTTTGATCTTTTCCTCACCATTTTATTCTTCCCAGACAGCGTGACAGACAGACATATATAGAAAGAGTGCACAAGTCTTACTTTCCACTACAAACAACTTTTTCCGTGACTGATTGATTGATTTGATGCTTAACGTCCACGGTAAACAGCTATGGTCATGTCGGGACGGTCAGTTAACCTAACCACACTGTTCCCGGGCAGGCATAGACCTCCTACGCGGTTAACCAGTACTAAGTGCACATACTTTCGCCAGTAACTGACAACTGCCCTTCTCGAATCAGCGGAAGGAGAAACGAAAGTATGTGGCCAGACCGAGTTTCGAACCCAGGGCCTCTGACTTATGAGTCAGGTGCCCTACCGATTGCGCTACGCGGCCCGGCCAACTTTTCCCGTGATCGCTATTTATGCTCTTACACACATACCTACAATCGCAGATAAGAACACACACATATACGCATGCAAAGGCGAAGGTGGACATTTTGCGTTTTGTCCCGTCGTGCTTGTTCCAGCATACCATGGGCGTAACTTCCTATACGCAAATACGCAGGTGCGTAATAAATTTTTTATCAAACTGTCAAAATTTCCACACGCACCAACATATTTTATGATGATGAAATTTTGTAAATTGGTTAAAATTTCAATAGTAATTGAAAACAGACGCGACTACATGAAATATCTTTGGGGCTAAACTCTACTTCTCTCCCTCAAGCATAATTGTTAATAATAATATGTAAAGGCCCTTAGTTAAGCCTATGCGTGGTCACGGTCCCCGGATATGAAACCGGCATGACAGCCACATTTCCTCGGTGTAAGTTGTGCTTTGTATGAACATGTTCAGGTTCGCCGGTTTTGAGGGCGGGATGTGGAATTACATTGTATTAATTCCTGATCATTGCCTATCTTTTTACTTTGAGGGGGGCAGATGCCACTGCCGATATTCAGCGACATTTCTACCACCGACCACCACCCCGATACCACTAATTCCATCTCCACGAGCTCGAGACACACTGGATGCGGATTAACATGGCTATTGGAATGAGATATTAATTGGACATGTGTCGGCCGGGTGGGAGTCGAATCCACGACTCCATGCGTGTAAAGTGAACTTTCAGTTTACCACGCAAGGTACTCCGCTGCACGCACGCACTGTTGGACGCTCGCACAAACACATGTATACACATTCATATGCGCACAACCATGTACACACATACCCGTATATGGCAGACACGGAAAGACTTATCTCCCCAAAACAAAAATAAGACAGACTGATAGAAACATGCATTCGGTTCTAGCATCTATTTTTCGGCGGTGTTTTTGGACCGATACTCGCATTTCTGTTTTTAATTTTACTTTTTCTACTTCACTGTTATAAAAATTGAGGGAGAAAATTCCACCATAAATCTTTTTTTGCAGCCATGTAACCAAGGAAAATCCTTTACAGGGGAGACAAAACGGCTGCACAAAAAGTATAGTAGATTTTCCCTGTGGAAAATTGGCTGTAGTCATTTTCCAGGGGTTATTCTACTATACATCATTTTTTCCGACGGGTAATTACTTTCATGGGAAAGTCATAGCCATGTTTCCTTGGAGAGACTATTATGAGGTCGGGGTGCTACTCGGTCTCGGGCAGTCGCAACGTATCCTCTAGTTTTCATCTGCTTATGGACAAAAAAACAAGATGTTATTGTCACTATCTGAGTGAAGTAAATGGGCACCCTTCTGCAGAAGTTAAGGCCCTTGATCAGTTTAGTACGACAGATGTTGTGGATACAAAGGGTTATGATCTGACCCTTTCAGAGCCCTTAATTTGTTCAGCTACTTACTTGTATAACAGCATGCAGCTGATTGTCATGAACCTTTGTCATACTGTCAACACAATCCGAGGTGGGTCATATTTCAGTTGGTCAGAAAGTAAACATACTGCAGTATTTTCATTCTGATCAGGGCCAGTTACTTCTTGCGTAGGTTTGTGCCCCGTTTACTAACTATCCCCACCGGAAGCCAAAACAGTGACACATGCCGGTATGTTGATCTCTCAGGCAAACCTAAATTACCTTTCCCACAGCTCAGTCTGCTCATTGCGATTTGGCCGAATAGATGGTCTTCTAACAGAAAGAAACAGATTATTTTCCATGACGCAGACGGGCCTCCGTGGCTTAATGGATAAAAACATTAGTTCTGTAATAGAACTGTGGGTTCAGGGCTCGGCGGCGCACTTGAGAAAGCCAAGGTCCGCTTGCGGGAGGTCAGGCATTTTTTCCTCTAGAAGATTCATTTTGTCATATGGGTCGCAAAACCCATAAAAATGCATGACGCAGATCAAACAGCGCGCGCCTACAAGTACCACTTTTTTTCGAAAACAGAATTGTGAAATATGTGATATTGAAATTCGGTGCAAATCTGTGGCAGGAAAATATAAAAAAAAAGTAAAAAAAAAATATAATAAAAAAAAAATAATAATAAAAAGGTAAACTTTCCAGACAGTAAACTTTCAACGGCAGTTAGTATTAGAGACATATCGTATTTTGGACACAGTATAAGAGAGAGAGAGAGGGACCCCTCTCCTTTCACTGTATTTTGACCTTCTCTGGTTCGAAATAGGGCGGCCCGGTTTTCAGCTGTAGGCATAAAACTTGCCTATTTACAGTAAAATATGTGATATAATTTTAAAAGCAGGTTTGGTTTTACTGGTTTTATTAGCATATGCCAATACGCATATGCTTTAGCAAATCTGCACGCGTGCCTGTCCAAAAGAGCCGCGTGCCTGTCTCGAAAGAACCAACCAACCTATGACCACTAAAGTAGAGTACTTTTCAAACAGCCCTGCTCTATGGCGGGACGTTTCGCGTCATTACTGGCGCCAAGTCTGCCGGACGTTACGTCATCGAAACAATTAAATTTTTAAAAGCACTTTTTTCGATTGTAAAACGGTAAAACGAATAACCAAGATAAAGATAGCATCATAATAAATATTCTATACAAGATTTCCTCACAATTATCGCTGTGTTTTGTCATTTTCACTTGGAACTATTTGTGGTCACTGAAGTGGCCCTCTGGCACAGAGCTGGTTAACCTTTTGAGTGCCAAGCAAAAAACGTATAGTGCCAAATTTGCAACGTCATGACGTTAACGGCCAAACAACTTTTCAGCATTACGTCTTGGCGTTAACGCGCTTATAAAATTGGCGCACTTGATGGCTTGACGTATGCTTTTGAGTCGATTGGTTGGCTGTAAAGGCTCCACCATTCGACTCTTTGGTCGTCTAGATCTCATTTTATATTAACTTATGTGTTAGTCTAGCCTTATCTTCAAAGTGTGATCATCAGCCTTTTTTTCTATCTGGTCTGTCTGCGTATCCTATTCAGACCTTTCCTATGTCACTATAAAACTTTCCAGAAACCATGGTTTGTACAATATGACAGACTCTTATCCGACTTGCGACGAAACAAGACTTCCGCAAACCTTCATGTTTTCCCGCTTATGCAATTGAACTATTTGTTGCGCATACCATTTGGCCGAAAAAAAAGAATAGTTAAAACATCTTACAATCTTACGCATAACTTGCTATTTCTTCCACATGGCGAAATGGTGAGATAGATCAAGTGAAATGCAAAAAGAAGAAAAAAAAATAACGGCGAAATTGCGAAACGAAATAATAATAAAAAAATAATAAAAATAAAAAGAGGAAAGTGTTTCATCTATATAGCAATTATGCCGTTAGAAAGAAATATTATTATTGCTATTGTGTTATTATACCAAGAATGATATGAGCGAAAGCGCCATACTTGAAAAAAAAAAAAAAAAAAAAAAATCTCATAGACCGTACCTACAAATGGGACTACTAACAGGAGGAACAACAACATACGTAATAACGATAATATAATATTACTTTGATCATAATTTTCAGACTTTTAATAGGAGAGTAAACACAATGGTCGATCAATATGACGACAGACAGACAGACAGACAGACAGACAGACAGATAGATAGATAGATAGATAGATAGATAGATAGATAGATAGATAGATAGATAGATAGATAGATAGATAGATAAAACATTTCCGTAGATTTTACGGTAGAATACCTGGCAACCAGCTGCCAGTCTATTTCCCGTTATTTTTACGGGCGTCTGCCTGTAAAAGATTTTTTTAGAAATCACAATTTAGTAAGGTTATGCTAACTGACCGCACTCGAAAATACCTTTATAGTGTTGAAGGGCTATATGACCAAAACAACACCTGTCTTATTCTAGCCTACTCTGCGTGAGGATTCCGCCAGAATTACGGGCGCCCGTAAAAATAACGGGAAATGGACTGGCAGCTGGTTGCCAGCCTTCTACCGTAAAATCTACGGATTTTTTTTACAGTGCAGATAGATAGATAGATAGATAGATAGATAGATAGATAGATAGATAGATATTCAGTTCTTATAGCCCAGCTGCACTTTGAGGATACAAAATATATACATGTAATACAAATAGCGAACAGTATATAGAATAACCGATGTTAAACCACCCTATCAGAGTACATGTATTTCAATGAGAAGCAACTGTAAATCTTCACAGTAAACATCTGCATATGCAAACCATGAAATATCTTGCAATATAATTTTCATCCAAAGCTCATATTCCAAATTTGAGCTGAAACTTAGCTATTTCAGGACTTCCATATTTCTTTTTTCGTGAAGAAAACTTCGAATAACAGTCAACTCTAGATATCTCAAAGTTGAAGTTCATTTCAAACTATTGATATCTCAAAGTAAATTTTCTGATCTAAGAAAATTTACTTTGAGATATCAGTAGTTTGCGGTAGCATGAGTTGTAAATAAAAATAGAAAACTAGTCCAAACTATTATCTTTGATTATAAGAGCGCACTTTGAGATATCAGTATTCGAGATATCGAAAGTTGTTTGTATACTAGAGAAAGAGTCATTAAAATTTCTCCATCTCAAACAAAACACTTTACATTGTGAAAAATTGTGAACAAAAAAAAATGACAAAACCCTTGACCACTACATAGCCTACAAGTATTAACTTGAAATTCAAAATATAAATTTCAAATAAACGGTCACATACGAGCGTATTCACGGTAAATGGGGGAAATTGTGTCAGGTCAGTTTTTGACCTCCCCCCGCCCCCCCCCCCCCCCCCCCCCCCCCCCGCTCCCTTCTCACAGCATTATGGGTCAACTCATTAAAACAACAATCTCTCTCCTTTAGCATGAAGTCACGAAAGTTGTCTTCCACTGAGAAAATGGCGAAAAATAATGTAGGTATACCCATACACCATAACAAATTTTGTTGTAATTTTTTTTTTGAAATACGAATATATTTGACTCTTTAGCACTTAGTGTGTGTGTGTATGTGTGTGTGTGTAAAGCTACACTGTAAAATTTTTCCGTAGATTTTACGGTAGAATACCTGGCAACCATCTGCCAGTCCATTTCCCGTTATTTTACGGCCGCCCGTAAACTCACGCAGAGTACGGTAGAATAAGAGAGGACCTGATATTGTTTTGGTCATATAGCCCTTCAACACTATACAAGTATTTTCGAGTGCGGCCAGTCAGCATAGATCTATCATATCGAGATTACTAAAAATGGTTTACAGGCAGACGCCCGTAAAAATAACGGGGAATGGACTGGCAGCTGGATTCCAGGCATTCTACCGTAAAATCTAGAGTGTACACTGTAAAAAAATCAGTAGATTTTACGGTAATATACCTGGCATCTGGCTGCCAGTTAATTCACCGTTATTTTTACGGGCCTCTGTTTGTAGATCATTTTTGGAAATAACAATATAATAGGGAACATGTTAACTGGCCGCACTTAGAAATACCTTAAATACCTAAATACCTTTAAAGTGCTGAAGGGCTATATGACCAAAACAATACCTGCCCTATTCTATCCTACTCTGCGTGATGATGTCTAAAAGTTTTCCGGGCGCCCGTAAAAATAACGGGTAAAGGACTGGCAGTTATTCTACTGTAAAACCTGCGGAAATTTTTACACTGTAAAGGGGCGTAGCCAGAAGAACTGTATCCCCCCCCTTCTCACTTAGGGTCAACTATTATAGGAAACAAATTCTTGTTTCATAGAAGACCCTATTTTAAGAAAAGCTTTTTATCCAGGGAAGCAAAGAAGTCACAAACGTTTTTTCCCTTTGTAAAAATAGCGGGTGAACATGGAGCCGTACCTTCACACCTTAACGCGACTGGCCATATACCATTCTTTGTCGGCTATCTTTAAAAGGAAGACTACAGTGCAAAAAATAACGGTAGATTTTACGGTAAAATACATGTAACTGGCAACCAGCTGCCAGTCCTTTTACCGTTATTTTTACGGGCGCCCGTAAAAATTGCAGGAATCATCAAGCAGAGTGGGACAGAATAGAGCAGGTGTCGTTTTGGTCAGATAGCCCGTCAACAATACAAAGTTATTTTCGAGTGCGCCAAGTTTACATAAAACTTCATTTTCGTGATTTCAAACAATGTCTTACAGGCAAACGCCCATAAAAATAACGGGAAAAGGACTGGCAGCTGGTTTCCAGTTATTTTACCGTAAGATATACAGGTAAAATATACAGTTCTCTGTTGCCTGTTTTTGGTGTCAGAGTTTCTGTGATGTTTTACCTTATGTATGTTCTTATTATTTTTGGTTCGGTTTGGGTTGCTGAGTGGCCACCTTTTGGGAACAAGCTGCTCACTCGGTTGGCCATATGTTCACACTGGTCTGGCATTCATCACAGGCAACGAAGGCAACGTAATATAAAACTGTATTTTTTCGCATATCTCTTAGATTAATTTCAAACTATCATTCTTACGGATCCGGCAGTTTGTTATACCTCTTAGTCAGACCAGATTTTTGAAAAAAATCCGTCTAGTATATATGCAGTGCTTGAATAAGTTTCTTTATCGATTCGTTGCATAGACGTTGTAGTCAAAAAATTGTTTTCAAGCATTTCTTGAATATGCATATGAATTCAGTAAAACTTTTGATTCCTATTTCAAGAGCAGGGGATCGGATGGTCCGTGAGACTATACTTCTGAAACAAACTTATCCAGATCAGCGGAACAAGAATGATTCATGTACGTTGTCTTCGTTACCTGTGTTGAATGCCAGACCAGTGTGATGTTCTCTGTATCTTGATTATTTGTAATCTTAGTTGTTTCCAACTATGGTTTGAGGGCTGGATTTGGATTTTGATTGTTTCAGTTCCTGGTCTTTGCATACTTTTTACTTTTTTTACAGTGTACTTTAGCTGAATGTCATTCGCGCCTTCACCTCCTCGTCCCTTATGGGCAAATTCATTCAATGGGCCTGGGAGGGGCGGGTAGAAAAAAAAAACTATTCTTCAACTGGGAAAATGAAAATAAGAAAATTCGTTCCATTGGCTCCTAGTCCTGTATACGAGTAGTCAGCTGTTTGCATATTGTGGTGATGTTTCACGGAGGTGGTGGATGCATTTAGGTATAAATCCCAAAATGGAAATTGTTTGCTTCAGCAAAGTTTTAAATCTGGCTATGCCTCTGGGGCATGAAGCCTTGAACGTACCAGAACGGATAATGCTTTGCATAATCTTGATCAGGCTTTTCCTCCTGGTAGTTCCCTCGTCCATTTCTCCCCCCCCCCCTCCCCCCCCCCCCCCCCCTCCCCTCACGCACAAACACACTCCCGGAAAACTGACTATGATTCTTTTTAATAGTAGAATTTCCGACTTGAAAAAAAAAATTACTTTATAGTAAAATTCACCCCGGGCAAAATCTACTGCACTTGTTTTTGCAAACCCGTTTTACCCTCTATAGTGGAGTTTCCTCTGGTAATACGGTTGCAGGAAAGCATATTACATGCTTGAATTTTCTGCACCCCTATGAGGGATAAAGTGGCTCTTATAGGTGCGGGCGATCCACTATATAATCGGCTCTCTATAGTCATTTTCCGGAGGGTAAGCGGGGAAACTACTCTCTGGCAGTTCTTCCCTATATATATTTTTGCACTGTAAAGAAAGAAGAAAAAAACGTAGCTTTTACGGCCGTCCGTAAATATTTGCAAGAATCATCTTGCAGAGTAGGGTAGAATCGGACCAGTTTTGTTTTGATCACATAGCCCTACCATGATTTCTGCCGGCAGACTGCTGTAAAAATATGGCAAATGCCAGCCAAATGTCAGCTATTTTACCGTAAAATCTACGGATATTTTTACCGTGTGCAACCAGGGTAATGGCTGCATTACCTGTTCCAAATGCAAGCGCAAAAGGAAAAGAAAGTACATGTATTCAAACAAGATTTATTTTTTCAACCATATTACACGTATATAATGTTAATATTAAGTCTATTACGAATTGAAACTCAGTGAACTCAGGAGGTATGTGCCTCGGTAGCTCAATGAATTAAGCGCTGACCTGGTCATCTAATGGTCCTGGGTTGGATTCCCGCTGGAGGCGGAAATCTTTTCAACCATAAACAGGGTTTCACTGCATACAGCTTTTCATTATCACCCATTGTCCTGATATGACAGGAATACCACTGAAGAGGACATAATTAATCTATCCATTAGGCTCTGTAAACTGTAGGCCTACTGGGACGTTACCTGTTTGTCTGGCGGCCATCCCCCGTATGAGGTACTTTGTCATAAAAAGGTTGAAGTAGTGGATCAGTCGGAAATTCCTTGCAAACATGTCTTTGTGCCATGGTTGTTGAAGAAAATTAACCGCAACCTCTGGTTCAGGTGGTAAAATCCTGAACCAGATGCCTGCGATAATCTCTCCTACGTAATGACGTCTTCCTACCTTATGACGTTATTGTACGTGCGTAAATGACGTCGTGTATGTAGACAAATTACGTCATAACCAGACCATCTTTTCCTTTTTTCTTGCCTTTTATCGCTAGAATAATTCTTATTTTACAACGTGTATATTTCTAAGAGCATAAATTTGCCGAAAACGCATTTTCTTTATTACCTGTATACAGTGGCCCAAAAGTGGCCCGTTGGCACTCAAAGGATACCATGTAGTGGCCCAAAAGTGGCCCGCTGGCACTCAAGGGGTTAATAAGGATATCTGAGCGATATAGATTTTGTCTAAAAAGCGTTAAACCATCACATTTTCACGACGTAACTAAAATAGGACATGTTTGTTTCATGCTCAACAGAAAGTCATTTAGTGATTCATACAAGAATGAACTTTTTGATGATATAATTGTTTCACCAAAAACTAATCTTTTTTATTTTGTCCAATTCCGCTTCAGTTATGGGAAGCAGAAGTAAAACTTCTGATATAGGCACTGTTACTTCACCTGGATATTTACTCCAAACTGTATTTAAAATTTATGATGCCTGAGTATAACACTCCACAGACGTACAGATATTTTCATCCGTCTATTACTTCACAGTTACTTAAATGCGAACACTTAAACAGTTCCTGTACTTTTAAAACAGACATCAAAAATACAAACACCCTCCTTACACACAGGAAAAACTAAACATACCAACAAGATTTCTTCATCTTTCTACAGAGCTACCATAAAAAGGCGTTTGAGGCGGAGAAGGCTGAAATAAAGAAAGAAATTGCCGACAAAGAGGCCGAAATCAGAAAATATACAGAAAAGTTCGACGCTCTAAAAGAAAAGATAGATAAGAAGATTGAAATTTACCAGGAAGAACATGACAAGCTTTTGGCGGCAGGAAGAGAACTTAGAGATGTAAGTACAGACTTTCACACTGTTTATTCACAGGTATATCGGGCCAGAAAATGTATGTTTATTGTTTTACTATGTACTGTTTACAGCAACATATAGGCTTTTTACATGGCCTGGCAGTACACAATGAATTACACAATACACAGCAACCAGTAGATAAGACGCAATGCACATTTTATATGTTCGAAGGTTTTTGCGCTGGCGCAATACCATAAGTTAATAAGCATTAAGCTTTAAACTTTATGTCATATCTTGAAAGATTGGACCTTGTATATAGATGTGTATATATACTAGTCAAAATAAGTTCCGCCGCATTGACTTTAGCATCTTTTTCTGAAAAGGTACCATAATGAATGAACTTAAAGAGTCATTGGAGTACTGATATGACCTTTTTATATTGCTAGACAGACAGGTTTCAAAATTTTAATGTACACCGACAGTTTGTGCAACTTTCAGTTTTAATGGGGGTTATTTCTAATTTGCCGAGATTTCTCACGAAAAAAATCGTCTTTTCTTTTAGTTTTACTCTCAAATATCTTAGCTGTACTACTTAGACACATTTATTGAATTCCATATGCTTGATATACAAAAGAAAATCGGAATTCTAAACGGTTTTCACAATAACTTCTCATTTCTAAATTTCAACGTTAAGGCAGTAAAGCCAGACTTTCTAAATATGCAGTGGCATTGTCATAAACATTTCATAACGGCATGCATGACACAATTTTGCAATAAACTGATTCATTCTCATTTAAAAATGTTGCAAAGAAACGTATTCACATGTCCAGAAAAGCAGAACTAAATTTGTGACTGATAAACCCATAATCTGAAAATCAAATTTCCTATAGTTTTGATTCAAAGGGAGGTAATTTACAGTATCGCACACTTTAAGATGCAATGTTCGCAATTTGAACGTTTGTTCAGATTTGATTTAGATGTTTCTAGAATGTAGGGTTTTTTTTGAGAATTTAATGAGACAAACATAACGGTACTGCGCATGCGCAGTAAGCGCCTAGTCGCAGTTTCTATGGTTTACTAGTTAGGCGAGGTAACTCTGTACACGCAAGCAGGAAACTAAGACGTTCAAAAGTTTTCCGTGGATAAATGTTTTTGCAACTAATTAAAAGCAAAATAATTTGAAAATGTTATATCTAAAATCGTCAATATCACGATTAAAATTGCGGCGGAATTTGCTTTGACAAGCATATATATATATATGCCCTATGCTCCTATTTCCGTAGCACTAAATGGAAGTTTTCACTAGCCATTGTAATAATTTGATAATGTGAAATAAAATGTCTGGATATTAAGGACTTACATGTCAAAAATGAAGTCACAGCATTAAAGAAACGTTAGTTAAATCTTTCTTTAAAATCACTGTCCACTGTAAGGGACTTTCTCCTGAGATCCATAGGTCAACGGAAGTTTTGGCTCATGAGGTAAACAGGTGGGAAAATTTTGTAAACTACAGTGCAGTTCAAAGAAGTGGATTTACTTAATTCACATGTGTAAAAAAAATTCTGTTTCAGTGAAATTTTAGTTTTCAAATATCATTTTGAACTCAGGCCCTACAGTTTTATTAACAAATATTTCCAGCTATCTATTCAGTGAATTATATTGAGGAATAAAAGAGTAACATTGCAATGAAAACAGAAAATTTCAATATCTGGTGATTTGAACCGGGCTATAGATATTGTACTAGCAATGGGGGGTCACGTGATCAGCTGTTGACATAGACGCCGACATACGGAAATAGCAGAAACTACGAAATAGGAGAATTGGGTATGCTCGAATGTTTTAAAGAAGCACAGTTATAATTTCTCTATGCCTCTATATAAAAGAACTAACAAATAGGTCAAACATCAATGTCTAGAATTAGATATTAATGTCTAGGCTGTTTATTAGATTCTTTCATTGAATAGTTGGCTTCCCATTTAAGACAAATAGAAAAGAAAGAGTTGCTTTCCCAGGATCTGTATTTAATTACCTTTATATTTCAGATGCCTCCATTAATATTTTCGACAATAAACTGTTAATGCTTTTAACATTTTTATCCCTATAAACTGTTAATGCTTTTAACATTTTTATCCCTATCTAGGAATCAAATCGATACACCGAGGCAAAGATGAGGGTTGATTGCAAAAGGGCAGATTTCATCCTGAGAACGCTTAAAGAGTATGGAGAAGGAATCCAAATGAGACCAGAGAATGCCGAGTAAGTTACAATCTATTGCTGTAAAGCAATTCTTTGCAAATTACATATATGTAATACCATATATGTACCATATATAGGATTCAAATATATCTGAGCAAACATTGCAGGTCCATATCAGACTGAGCAGCAGTCTGATTAGGGTCTTCACTGTTTGCCATTTCATCTGCATATTTTGGACGCATTACTGTGTTGTTGACAGCAACAGTTTATTTTTAGGACAGTTAAGGTAATCATTTTGGGGGTTCCATTTTTTTAACTTTTTGTGGTACACAAGGTAATTAAAAGAGAAATGATGCAAAATTCAGTGCGAGGCAGCATTAATTGTGACTAGTGCAACTAGCCTTTGTTCTCGAATCTCTTGTAGGAATAAAACTATAGTGAAACTTCAGTCCAAAAAACACAACTTATCTTGTTCCACAGCAATAATTATTCTGGTATGAGCATTTTGTTCCCACTGAAACAAATAATTTGGTATTAACCTTTTACGCGCCAAAAGGAAACAGACGACAAAATTTACGTCTGCAAAGTAAAAAAAAGATAATGTTTTATCTAAGTTATAGTATTTAAAATTCAAAGACTATGGAGCAAACAGTGTAGATTTGGATGAGGGGCCTCACTATGAGCCGCCTCTTTTGGCTGTGATCTGTATGCAAATTCAACAATTTTCTGTTCCGGTGGGTGATGTGTTAAAGCTAAAGTGGTCAAAGTCCGAACTCGTATTAATCAATATCTTTTTTCAGTGATATAAAATTTCATTGAATTTAATTCATCACAAACGCATGAGAATAATACAGTGCTAGGTACCATCGAAAAACTAAAAGAAAACTAAAAGTTGGTATGACCTTCGCTGGTTGATAATAAAGATATTATATAAGAACCTCTAATGGGATTGGGAGTTTTCCGGTGACACCCAATACATGTATCACGTGCAACTGCCCGCATACAGCGAACTAATGGCACCATAAAACTGTTTATGTAAACTTTTGCATTGAATTAATCAAATGCGAGGTTTCGTACATTGATAGCCTATTTCTTGGCTAGACAATGTGCCTGTGTATTCCACCCCTGGTTAACTGTGTGTATACAAGGGCTGTTACGAAACAAAAAAACAGCTGTTACGAAACGTAAAAGAGCTGTTACAAAACGAAAAAGATTAATAGTTACCAAACGACCTGATGACCAGGTCCTTTGGAAATACTGACTCTTTCGTTTAGTAACAGGTCTTTGTCATGTCGGAAGACCTTTTAAAACATAGTTAACCAGGTGCGTTATTGTTGCTGTTGTTTCATGTTGCGCTTGCTCTACTGTAATACACTGCACTACACTACACTTTACTACACTATACTATACTACATTGCATTACCAATGTACCAAATTGTAGTACCATACCATTATAAATTATACTTTATTACAGAGAAAGTGACTTTGAAGGTGTGAGGATAACAGAAGTTATAAAGAGTCGTCTGCCACTGGAAACTCTTGTTATTAAAGACGTGCAGGTATGCATTCCTTACAGTTTGTTTTACATCATATAATTTCTGACAGGTTGCGATATTAATTTTGTGAATTTGTGTCGTACAAGGGTCCTACAAAAAGTCTGTCATTAGCGGTGGATTTCTTAACTGAAGCGTTGTATTAAAATGTTTCTGTAACAAACCTTCACTGTGACAGTACCCCTTTACCGAAATAGAGGAATTACACGAGTGGTCATTTCATATGAAATTTATGAAACGAGCCTTCGGCGAGTTTCATAAATTTCATATTAAATGAGCACGAGTGAAAGATTCTGTTTACCATATGACTCTTTAAAACGGGATTTTAACGCCTTCAGACTGAGCATTTTTCCTATAAGCAATCGCACTGTTGACATTGACGTTGTCAATGACGTAACGTGTACGCGCCAAAGTGATATTACACGTGTGGTCATACGATTTTTATGACCTGACGTTGTCCACTGAATAACGGCGACGTTATATGATAAACACATTTTTGTAACGTTTGAACCCAGCCATCGAATGCATTTAAATAGAATATATAGAAATAGAATTTAACTAGAATTGTTTTTCTACAAAAAAAAAGATGTCTCCCCCCTTTTTGATGTCAAAAGGATCAGTCATTAAATACAATTTCAAACAGAAACTTTAAATACAATTTCTAATGCAAATACTAGTCATTTTCCATGCAAACAATGAGCTCGTATCCAGTAAAGATATCCTGCCAATGCAGTTAACTATTGCACATTCATAACTTGGTAAAAAATAAATAATCATAGAAATAACTCAAATAGTATAAATGCTGTGCTCTGCAGGTTGTCAAATGTTGACTGACATTTGTATGAAGTTTCGTGAATATAGCTTGTCCGGTTTTCAAGTAATAAAGCGATTGAGACACGATTTTGTGACTTACAAAGTTCTAAGGGAAATAACTCAAATAGTATAAATGCTTAAGTTATGGTTCTTGCATTCTGCACGTCGCCTGATGTTGATTGATGTTTGTATAAACTTTCATGAATATAGCCTGAATGGTACTAAAGTTATAGACGGACTCGACTGAGACGCAATTTTGTGATGGACAAAGTTCCAAGGGAAATAACTCAAAAAGTATAAACGCCAGAGTGCATTCTGCACGTCGTCTGATGTTGATTGATATTTGTATGAACTTTCATGAATATAGCTTGAATGGTTTTAAAGTTATAGACGGACTCGATTGAGACGCAATTTTGTGATTGACAAAGTTCCAAGGGAAATAACTCAAAAAGTATAAATGCCAGAGTTACCATTTGTGCACTCTGCACATCGCCTCATGTTGATTGATATTTGTATGAAGTTTCGTGAATAAAACTTGAGCAGTTTTCAAGTTATAGAGCGGACACAATTGAAACACAATTTTGTGATGGACTAAGTTCCAAGGGAAATAACTCAAAAAGTATAAATGCCAGAGTTACCATTCTTGCACTCTGCACGTCGTCTCATGTTGATTGATATTTATATGAAGTTTCGCGAATATAGCTTGAGCGGTTTTTAAGTTATAGAACGGACACGATTTGTGACAGACAGACGGACAGACGAACAGACGGACGGACAGACGCCCGGGGAAAAACAATATGTCTCCCGACCCTAAAGGGGGGAGACATAAATAGAAAACAGCGCTCCTTTTGAACTTTTGAAATTCTATTTCTTCCAAGAAACCATTTTCTTAAGCCTTGGAAAGAATAAAAAAAAATCACATGGACTCTGGTCTGATAAGTAAGGTGGATGATTTACAGGCGACAAGAAAGCCTGAACATCCTCTAACTTGTTGGAGATCCTATGCTTGTACGCTTCAAATTTTAAACCTTAAAGCCGTTTCACCATTTTCAAAACTGAGTTCCCATAAAAGCGTCCAGTTACTGAGTGATCAGATGACATGGAACCTGAACGACTAGCCCACTGAAATTGAAGAAAATAGCATACAGCATCTTCTTTTTACTGACTGTTCTTTTAGCAAACATGGCTACGCTTCATGTTTTCGTTTCTATTGCTTCTTGTCGGCCAGGAAGGGAAGTTAGAATTGTAAATGTAATTATTATAGTATTTTATCTATTATTATTATTTGTAGACTTAAAAATGAACAAAGAATAAAGGCCCACTCTTCTGAAATGGAGAAGTTAGAATTGTAATTATTATTTTAATTCTCATAGAAATACAAAGGAACTAAGAACAAAGACGCCCTCTTCCAGCAGATGAAATTGGAAATGGAAGAGGAGAGGAAAAGACAGGTGGCAGACCATGATACTGCAAATGATGTAGCCGATGACGTCACTCCTGGTACGTTGAATTGCATTTGATATAAGAGTTATCAAGAGTACAGTCATCTTTCGACACCTCTATGTCACGTCATCTCAAACTACTGCTATCTCAAAGTAAATTTTCTGGTTCCAGAAAATTTGCTTTGAAATTCCACGAGTGTGAGAAAATAGTAGTTGAAATGTAATTAAACTAAATGTAAAGAAAAATGTCTTTCCTTGTCCAGCGGGAACACAACATACAAATGGCGTCGTCTCGACGTCGGTACGTTCCCATTGGTGATATAAACGTTGCATTAATATAGGGATCAAACATTGTTTTTCATGCATTAACGTTTGCCAGGTCCCGAGGGAGATGTTGGAAACCGAGGCCGAAGGCCGAGGTTTTCAACATCTCCCGAGGGACCTGGCAAATGTTAATGCATTGGAAACAAATGTTTGATCGCTGTTATTGCATAAATTCAACGACTTATTCGTTAAAATTTGAGAAAAAACTTGGAACTATATTTTGTCACCGTTTGACAGCCAACGCGCTGGTGCGTCTTTTTACTAATATTCATCTTCCGGGCCCGAGAGCATTCAGCTATTCCAAATGGCTGCCATCATCCTATTCAACCTCAATATTTAGGAAAAATGTCCAAGATGGTCGCTGTAGTTGGTGCAAAATAGACTGAAAATAAATCAACAAAAAAGCAGATACCTTGAGCAATATTAAAATTCCATGCAGAACAAGCCTGATCCATGCATATACCATCCTGCAGTTCTTGATTGCTGAAAGCTTAAGATGCATGTTTTCTTTAACACTTATTTACTCTCCACAGCATGGTGAAAATCTAAACAACATCGCTTTAAACCTGAGTCACGATGATGACGTCAGAAGACATGATGACGTCACATATGCATACATAGGTAGCGCACCACCAAATTTTGTAATTCGACCGAAACGGGAGAGACAAAGTTGCATGGCGGATTTTTAGTGGCCCGGCACAAGCATAACGAAAGTTTTGTCATCGTGTTTCAACAGCGCGAGAAAACCTTTGTTGAAACCCGGCTTTTCGCCTGTTGATGCACGGCTGTTGATACCTCTCGGCACTGCTTTTTATGCAATAACATTGATTCAATGTTTATTCAACGTTGTGAGTGTGGATGTCATGACGGAGCACCAACGTTGATAGGACGTCATTTTGACGTGATGTATGTTCGAAAATAGTAGGCATACGTTATTATTATTGAAATAACCTTCCTTGACATCAAGATAGTGGACATTAAGTCTTACTTTTGCTCGACAAACTTTCAGCTTTTTCCATTTTCATTTCTTAGTAAATGATGAATAGATTTTACGTTTCCATTCGTAATTTTATGGATGGATGGACGTGTTCACATCCTTTTCAACAGTATTAAAGTAACACATGTATGAGGATGGTGTGAGGGTGTTATTGAAAGGCCGTGTGTAACGGGTTCGTTTATGTTTGACAGCTTTTCGCCCCCCTGCGTGAATCGAAACAAGGACCGCTACACCAGCAGGCCAACGCTTAACGAACTGAACCAGCGGGGCTCCTGCGTTTCATCAGAGAAACTCACAAAAGCACTTTATAAAAGTGCTTTTGTGAGTTTCTCTGATGAAACATAGGAGAAATTCTAGGGAACCACGACTTGTAATTCCTATCTTGTTGCAGGACCGTCACATGGATTTGGTGTCGGTGACAAACTACTTGTGACGACACCTTTCAGAAGTCGAAAACCAAACCAACTGACACTAACTCAAGGTGAGTAAACTCACTTTAAAAAAAGATTTTTTTAAGATTAAAATTCCATTTTGCTAAGGATGGTATCCTATTGCGCGAAAAAATATACGGTAAATAGATGTCAGGTCAGTACGAAAACCCTAAAAGGACATGCTGTATTTTAATTACTGGCCACAAGTTATTTATTCGAGGGTACGAATAAATCATTCGTTCCCAAAGTCTCGGACCCGATTTATTAATGAATGGTCACGAATCATTAATCCGTGGCCCTGAGTTGAGTTCGCCCTCTGATTGGTTAGGTTAAATGGTGACCACGAGTAAATACAGCTCTCCAAATGGTTACTATCTGTTCTATTCTATTCTATCCCATAACCATACTAGGTCGTTGGGGCACCACAGATAATTTCGAAACAATCCCTTTCCATCTTGTCCTGTTTTCAGCTGCCCTAGTTGAGCTGGCAAAATCCATCCCTGTCCACTCTTTAATGGTTACGGAGTATAGTTAATGAATTTCTTCTCCAGAGGACATTTGTAAAATCTGGAACCTAACTGAACCACAGCGTGAAAGAAGTATGGAAACTGAAGCATTTATGGAAGTCAACTGTATCACTGTTTTTATACTTATTTTTTTATTTTCAGGTAAATTTATTAAGCTGTTAATGCCAGCCAATTCAGAAGGCTTTGCATTTGGAGAGAAAAAGCTGAAATTCGGCAGAAAGAAAAAAGGCTACTTCCCTATCAGCCACGTCATTAGAGCTGATTAATTTTCATTTGTTCAAGTGGAACAGTTTTTTTTTTTTTTTTTTTTTTTTTTTTTTTTTTTTCAGTTGCGCTGGACTTGAAATTGCATTTTAGTTGATAATTGGAACAAATATGAAAAAAACACTGAAGAAAAAGCAGATGCAGAAGAAAATATGTGAAACAGAGAACTTAACATAATGGCTAAATACAAAAGAGCAAACAGAAGAACTTTGCTTGCTGAAAAGCAAAGGACAAGAATAGTGTCATAAGGAAAGTATAGGAACTAAATATTGACAAAGAGGAACCAAATATTGACTTACAAGTATGAGGACATGAATGTATTGACATGTTACACAGGAAACACATAACGAACAGAGCATCAGCTATGAAAACATACATATATATAATTTTGTTAAAAAGAGACAATGATGACTCGCAGAAATGACATACTATGATCTATATATGGTTGCGGGATAAGCTTTACTTTTTTAGAGGATTGTTATTGCTCATATTAATCGTTTATCTAATAGCCTAACCATCTGATACAGAAGAACTTACCATGCTCAGAAAGATAAAAACATAATGGATTTATTGTTTTAGGTCTGTGATTGGGAAAGCCAAAATTAGTTTTATTCCACTCATTTCTTGAAATACGCCAAGAGAAAAGATGTGTTTTTGGAACAACATATGATGAAATAGTATTTATCTATTGCAAATTTTTGACACAAATACATACATTTTGTAAGAAGAAACATATATTACATTTTGTAATAGTCATTTTAATTAAAAAAATACACCGTGATTGTTACCTGGTGAATATGTAAGATAAATGGGTTTTTTAACACTTGTTTTTTGTTGTTGTTTTTTTTTCTAAAATATTTTCAAAATTCCAAAAACGGTCTTTTATAAGGCTCTGGAAATCTGCCCTTGTGTTCGGCTTGACTGAACCAAGCATGGCAATGTCCACTGTGTTTTTATTATTATCTTTTGTTTTCTTTTTTTCTTTTATTTTTTTTTCTTTTTGTTTTTGTTTTTTTACATAAGTGTAATTTTTGTTTTCAAAATTGTCACTAACGTTTAAAATTAAGTTTACTTTAATGACAACAATCTATTTTGTTTGGGCTATTAATGGAATATCATTTAACCTTATAGTTTGCCTGTTAACCAACGGTGTATTTAACAAGAGCTGTCGCCTGACAGCATAGCTCGCCTGAATAGGTGCTTGCCCATCATACAGTCGCTATGATAGTATGGACTGCTATGCATAATACTTCAGGAAAGGATGTCCATACTGTCAGCACATTTATAAACAAAAGCTCAGAAGTAAGTCTTAAAATAAAATTAAAATAAAAAAATCCACATGAATTTTCAACGTCCATGAGCTTGAGGTCAAAGAACTCAGGTGTGTGTGTGAGTGTGTGTGTGGGGGGGTGGGGGAGGCTAGGATGTTTCAAAACCTTGAACCATTATCTAACATCAGTCCAAGTATTAGTATCAACTGAGTCCAAGTCCATGGTGGCACTTTGAAATTATGTCTTCATAACTAAAGAACTTTGACCCAAATCTTTGAGACAAAATTCAAAGTAAATGACCTTGACTCCAAGGTCATCCAGACGATGAGTGGGTAAGTACATGGTGTTTTGTAAAAACTCAGAAATGTGTCTAACATCAGTTCAAGTGCAAACTAAATCTCTGCCAAGCATTATGAATCAGTATGCAATTAGAAAACTTTAACAAAGACCAAATTTCCTAAGTCCCTGACCTTGACATCAAGGTCACTGAACGGGGTCGGGGTAGTTCTCTGCAAAGCTTTGAACTAGTATCTAACTATAGTGCAATAGTATAGTATAGTATAAAAAGAATCCATCAGGAGATATGTCTTTAAAAAATTTTAACCAAAACATCCAATCAATAAAAAGACAATTTTCTAAGTCCATGACCTTGACCTCAAGGTCACTGAGGGAGGTGGGGGTAGTACCCTTGAAAACATTAGACCAATATCTAACTACAGTGCAAGTATCAAAGGAATCCATCCATGGATTAAGGAGATATTGGGCTTTATAAAACTTTAACCAAAACATCCAGTCCAAAAAAAATCCCAATTTTCTAAGTCCATGACCTTGACATCAAGGTCACGGAATGGGGTGGGGGTGGTACCCTGTTAAACTTTGGACCAATATCTAACTACAGTGCAAGTATCAAAAGAATCCATCCATGGGTTCAGGAGATATAGGTCTTTAAAAAACTTTAACCAAAACATCCAATCCGGACGCCGACGCCGACGCGGACGCCGACGCGGACGCCGACGCCGACGCCAGGGTGACAACAATAGCTCTTCCTGAACTTTCGTTCAGGCGAGTTAAAAATGATAAACAGCAACGATGTATTTATTTACATGTTTCTTCCTACAAATGTATGTGGATTTTAAGGATTGGACGCACTTTATGTTATTGTTCGAATTTTCTTTTAGTAGAGTTTCTTTATTTACAAATTTACTTGTATATAGATCTTATAAACTTGATTTTCAACTACTGTCTACATTTTATATCTACATCCCCAACACCGAGTTGAACAATTCCCAACAGCAAGAGGATTTTTAAGGGAAAATCCAGTCCTCAACAATTTTCCTTACCTCGATGTAGCCACGCACGTTACTGACAACTCAGTGTTTGGATGTAAGGTAGTAATAAGTTTGTTATTATTTCTTTGATTTTTCCTAAAGAGTTGCCAAAAGATTTGTAAGATAATACAAAATACTAGGCTAACACAACATTTCGACTTTAAACTTGCGTTTTAAGAAAAATTAAGAAAACTGGAAGTGTACTTTATGGGCCCAACACATTTTTTATTTTATATTCAAGGAAGACAATAAAAGAGAAAAAATATTAAAAATCCTATCTCAAGTTCAAACGATATCGTCGTTTACAAGTAGTTAATACGGGACTGAGGGCGAAAGTTGCCCATGAAAGTGGTTGTTATACACGGCTTGAGCATGTATTTACTTCATGAAACAAACAATGCCCCTCATCCTGGTCCCACTTAAGACTAAACGTGTTTCACAACTCTCCAATTTGAGGGGAAAATGCATTTTTTCTCAATTTAATGTGCACAAGCTACATATCTAGAAAAAATATCATTGAATGAATAGCTTTGCAAAAGTGACAAAGATAGACAAGGAAAGTAAAACCAGAAAAGTAAAACATAACCCTGTTGTTCCAAACTATCTTGACCATTCTAGCATTGAATTAGAACTCTGTTATTTTGGCAAAAAAATGATAAAAAGAGTTACTGTTATCCTGATCTATGTCTTGGCCCTTAGGGTTACTGGAAAAAAATGTCCAGTCTAGACCTACCTGTACATCATATGAGCCGTTACACGACAAACCAACAATATTGTTGAGCGCCCCACGCAGACTCAGATCAGCCTGGGCATCATCCCAGTCTGATAAGAGTTTTCGCTGCCCGGAGGGAGGTACCTTAGACCCTTTAAGCGCACAAAAAAGACTCTGATCAGACTGGGCATATGCCCAGGCTGATCTGAGTCTTCGCTGGGCGCACATTCCACTCTGTTGGTTTTGCCGTGTCGCGGCTCATATGCCCTAGCGTAGTCTGATAGGTTCGCAAATTTCAACCTGTCATTTTCAAGAAGAAATTAAGAAACCTTTTGAATATACAGTTGCAACAAATCTTACACATTCTTATATTAGAAATTCTGTATGTCACAATCAGCGGTTTTTCGTAGCCAAAACGTATGCTTTAGTCTGTGTCATGTACGTGTACGACTCAAAGAAAGTAAGAGCTGTTATAGCTTTTTTGTAGAAATACGACCGCGGACAGTTAACGATTATAGTCGTTTGTACACGACATGTGTCAAAAACATGCACCAAAATGCCTTTATTTCCCAAGCGCAAGCATTTGATCAGTGTCTAAAACGAATGCATTTCACCTTTCAAGTTTGTACACTCATAGATCTGCTTTTAAAAAGATCCTTACGCCATAAGACTGTAATTTTACCTATAGTGTAATGAAAATAGCGCAGTTTTAATTATATGACATGAATATCATTTTTTGCACCAAAATTAACGAAACCATATTATGCAGGAATGGGAAAGAAAACACAACAATGTGTTAATCGGATGCATAAGTATCTATTCGTTATTACTTGTTCTGTAGTGTGTATTCCCTTAAAAAAAAAAAAAAAGACTGCTGCATGTGTCACTTTTTCGAAATCTGTTCATGGTTCTGATGTCAAACATTTGTGTTTTCGAAACTGTAATTTTATAATATCTTTGAATTTTTAACTTAAAGTGCAGGGGCCGGTTGTTCAAAACTAACGATGCCGTTAAAATTTCAAACGTTAATACCTCAAATATGCCAATATTTTTGTTGAAAAAATGTGAGAAGCTTTTGCACTGCAATAGTTTTGTTGAAAAAATGTGAGAAGCTTTTGCACTGCAAAAGCTTCTCACAGTTTTTTCGACAAAAAATATCAGTGTATTTGATTATAAATTCGTACAACAGTTAACGAGATGACTTCTCAACAGGCTCGTTAGGCTAATGATGCTTTGACCGACCGGGCCCAGATGTTTTAGGAGTATTTTCAAACTAAACAGGAATACAATAATCAGTCTATGCTGAGCTGACTACATTCCTTTACCCTTTCATAACTGGAAACCCGTTTTGGGGACATATGCAAACAGTGCAGACCTAGTTCAGACGTCGCAGAACGTTTACAGGAATTTCGATATAAAAAAAAAACATCCACTAGAAATCCTTTAAACTAGAAATGAACTCGTCCAAAAGATAAGTATGGACAAGTCCACCAGCGATTAAAGTCTGATTTAAGCCATGAAATTGACAGTAGAATAGCTTATTAAGTTGTTTCTCTTCGCACATCACATGCATAGTGTGTGTGTGTGTGTGTGTGTGTGTGTGTGTGTGTGTGTGTGTGTGTGTGTGTGTGTGTGTGTGTGTGTGGAGGGTTGCATATATCGTTCATCTTATTTCTTCTTAACGTCCTTGGGCTCACTACATCCTTGTATCAGAACTTTCCTGTCATTAAATTCTTTCACATCTACTTCACCATCATCTGAAATTGCGAGTTTGAGAGTTTTTTTATTTGACCAAAACCCCTAGCCGGGGTTCAAGTCACAAAAAAGTAAACAATTATGAACATGAAAACTTTTTGAGGAAAATTGCACCACAATACTAACAGCATTGAAATCTACAGTGGACACATGTAATAGCAATCTGGTGAGCAAGAAACTTGCCATTAAGCATGCCTGAAACTTGGCATATACCCTGAGCATTTCAGTAAACCCTACCTAAACTTAGCAAGATGTATGTATAAGTTCTAAGCAATTGGACAAGTATGCCTGAACAAGTTTTACCGTTAATATTTGGGCAGATAAGTGTGAGCAAACAGTGTGACTCAGATCGTAAAGGAGCAGTACGATCAGGGTCTACAGTTTTCCATTCCATCTGCATCTTTTGTAAGCATTACTGCACTCAAAAAACATACTGTTTTGTCTTTTAAGACAGTAATGGTAATTATTTTAGGTTTCCCAATTATAGAATTAATACGGTATGTCAAAGCCGCACCGAGCACCAAGGTTGCATAAAAGTATCTGCCAACAGAGAAGATCAAACCTTGTCTAAAACATTCATTTTGTGCCTGTTGATTCCCCAGGATTCCTTAATGGTGTGTGTCAACCGCAAAGACTAATCAGACTGCGCGGGGTCGCAAGCAGTGGTTCTCAGTACGCTTATGCAGTCCGCACATGCGTAAAGCTGAACGGGTACACTTTCATGGGCAGTAACTGGCATATATATTTTTAGCTTCTTTTCCTAATGGGGATAGCAAACAAGAAAGAATTTGCTCGTCTAGGAGCAAAGTCGCGATTCAAAATGACCACATAGAGACGTCCTAGCACAGGCTGTTGGACCTGCTGTCATATACATGTACATACCATTGACATCGAGATCACCGAGCAAGGTTTCAGGAAGTTTGCCATCCTGGGGAAGCACACTGTGCAGGTCTTCAATGATGATTATTCCGTCGGCGTCGGAATCGTAGGTCTCGAACTTACACTGATTGGCCTCGAACCGCAGGAAATATTTGTTCTTAGGCTGCAAACGTTAAAAATAATTTATATTTAGAATCAACAGAATCGGGATACAAAGTTATATTCAGCCATCTGTACGAAAGTTTCTCTTCACTTGGACCTCCATATCAAGCAAATTTCATGACAGTCACGCCCTTTCAATGCTCGTAATCACTTATAATATTATCACTTTATTCATACACGAGCCGCGACACGACAAAACCAACAAAGTGGCTCATGCGCCTAGCAAAGACTCATATAATCCTGGGCAACCGTCCAGTCTAATTAAAGTCTTCGCTTTGCGCTGAAAGGGAAGCTAAGGGTCTTAGCTCTGTCCATGCGGGCAGCGAAGACGCTTATCAGACTGGGCGGATGCCCAGGCGGACCTGAGTCTTCGCTGGGCGAACATACTACTTTGTAGATTTTCTCGTGTCGCATCTCAATTTTCATGACACCACGCCTCTTTGATATTCATATCATTTTATTTATATACAGATCCATAAAAGAAACACATATATGGGTCATATGAGGTATAGGTCGTTTGTGAAAAATTTACTACACAATAAATTTTCATGAAACTTTGCATACCTTAATTTATTTTCCATACAAACTCAGGCAAGGAAATTCAGAATTTTCTGACTGGTAAATGAAAATTGTCAGATCAACTACATGCATGTTAAAAATGTCTCTAATCTTTGAGATCTTTGAGTCACACTTGGGAAAGGTGAGGCTGAGATAGCTTCGTGAATACAAAAGCTGAACTCCACTCACACTCTTGTTTATCCCACTCCAGCCACACTTGAGGGATACTTACTCGAGTTTGAGTCGAGTGTGAGTGTGAGTTTTGTTCTTGAATATAGCCGTTAAACACTTGGTTGGTGCAGTTTTGGAACAGCCAATGTTGTAAGACTATTAATATGCATCCCTTATATGGGCATTTACTCCCTATTAAGGAGAAACATACAAGATAATCCTTTTAAGTGATTGGTTCATTATTGCTAAAGCCTCTTGTTTATCTGGTAGTGAGTGGACAATCAGACCACATGGTAATTTGTGAATGAACAGTAGTATTAGTATAGTACATATAACTATAGAAGCAACAATGGCTGTTTTCCTGTATGGTTACCTCCCATGTAAAAATGGCAAAAAATTGAGAAGAAAAATTGTAACAATTAATAAAGTAACTTTTTATCTATAAGTAAAAAAAAAATCTGAATTTCCTCGCCTGAGTTCGTATGGGTAATAGATTTATGTACGCAAAGTTTCATGAAACTTTATTCAGTAGAAAAGAAATTAAACCGATATTTTGCCCTCCACTTTTTCACAAACAACCTATATAAAGTATTGCAAGACCCCAATTAACATGTACATGTAAGACATCTAGTTCTGGTCACTTTATAAGCATTTTCTTACTACAATGTCACATTCTGGAGTAACGTGTCGGACGCATTGAATATTGTATAAACGAGGGAACCGTTACATTTACCTTTGTTTCGGAAACTACATGTGGGGGCATTTGAAAAGAAGTGGCAACAATGGCAGAAAACCTAAAGTAGACTTATCTCATCAAAAATGGTTATTCCAAAAATTCAAAGTATTCTCCATGCACATTTACAAACCTTTTCAAGCGAATCAGTGAGTCCAAAATATCTGTATGATTGATTCTGTAGGTATACTGTTATGGCACTGATTTAATACATTGCACACTGTATTACGTAACTCGAAACGACGGCCGTGAATATGGAATGAGATATGAGGAAATATAGGAAGCCACGTGATCACTGCCACGTGGTATTTCTAGGAGCCACATCTTACCATGGGTAGACCTCGCCTCCAGGAATATGAAATTGAGGCTCCTGCACCGTAGCCTCCGTTGTTATCCATCCATCCTGACCCTCTCACGTTCCAGCCGTTATTGCTGTAACCTATGTGTCCACCGTATCTATGGTAACCACCACCGCCATTGTAATCTAGGCCTGTACTCCATTTCCGTCGTTCCAGTTCTCCTTCTCTCTCCATCTCTCCATTGATACAACAAAACAAAACTCCCAAAATCACTGTCACTACAAAGCTGTGTAGATCCTAATAAAAGAAATACAGTTAACTCTCGATATCTCAAAGTCGAAGTTCATCCCAAACTACTGATATCTCAAAGTAAATTTTCTGGTCCCAGAACATTTACTGTGAGATCTTAGTAGTTTGAGATAGAAGGAGTTGGCATGCAAATCAAAACAAACTTGTGTCCAAAGTATATGCTGTAATATAGATACTTTGAGATATCAGTGTTTTAGATATCGAGAGTTGATTGCATGTGTGGCACTGTATGAATAAATGTCTGAAGCAATGGGCATACCGTAAGACTTAAATGAGTCTGTGCACTCTGCGTAAACCGATCAAAGTCTCCGTTTTTTATGCCCCTAACTTCAAATAAGTTTAGAAAGCATATTTCTCTAGCCTTCTCTGTTCATCTGTTAGTTAGTGTCTTCTGATTTAGCTATATTGCCAAAGAATCACTGGGCATTTGGTTATGAAATCTAATATATAGATGGTTATTGAAAATGAGCGGACACGTATTTTTCTTCATCGGACTTTTGCTTTAGAGTTATCTCCCCTTCGTCGAAAATAAAAGAAAATTTTGTTTTCACGAAATCACAAGCAAACAAAAAAGGAGGAAAACAAAGTCGTACAGGTATATGTATTGCTACAGCATTCTTATTCATGAATCACGAGAGAATGCCGTTGTCTGGTGTAGCCAGCTTGACGACGTGTGCGAAGAAACACTACGTCAACAAATTAAGTGACGTTTGCGGTATTATCGCGGCGTGTTAACGTCTGTAGCATTTTTCTGAGATTCTACAGTAGTCCGTTTACAAAAAAAAACAAAACAAAAAAAAAACAGTGAAATAAAAAAATCAAAACGAAAAAAAATAATTCGATTTCGTCGAAAAATCTTGAGTCTATATTTCATCGATAAGCACAAATGATAACACCAATAATGATGCCAATAATATTTCATTTGGCTTACTCAGTATTACATCTCAGATACTGCAGTATCAAAATGAAATACATTACTACGATTAAAAATTACAAACACATTATGACTGGGTAGAGAAATAAATATTCCACTCACCATGGCATAGTATCTTTCAGTTGGTATCTCAGATGTTGGCCCTGTTTCTCTATGCTAAGCAAAGATTCGTCGTTTCTTTGCGCCGCACAGCCTTTTTTATGCATAAAATCAGTTTCTTCCGTTTCCATTCTCATCCAATCAGATTCTTCGATAAAACTTTGAAAAACACCTAATTAGATATTCTAGAAATTTGAAACAAACCATCCAGACATCTTTTTCATAATTTGACATGTTTACTCTTAAACCTGTCCCAACCCAGGGTGCATGCACTTGCCCATGCACGAAGTTTCAACCTGGCATAGACAAAAACTGATGTAACCAGTTTACACCGGATAGCACTTGAATGATGCTGTTAAAATATACTGAACCTCAGAACTGATGCACCACCTTTATCGAGCTTAGGACTCTGAAACCTGTTCTTTAAATCATAAACAAATATACAGTTTTAAAGTATATTATTATAATAAGTGATTGCTTAAAACATTTTGTTTCAATTAAATGAACTAATAAGTCAAGCTTAACGAGGACGAATGAGTGAGTGAGTGACTGAACTCGGGTTTAACGTCCCTACAACAACGAAATCATATGGA
This sequence comes from Ctena decussata, assembly GCA_963989385.1. Classification (NCBI taxonomy): domain Eukaryota; kingdom Metazoa; phylum Mollusca; class Bivalvia; order Lucinida; family Lucinidae; genus Ctena; species Ctena decussata. Next base: position 63,265,641 of record OZ022500.1, read on the forward strand.
GACGGGACCTCGGTTTAAAGTCTCATCCTAAAGACCGGAGAAGCGGGGGATCGAACTTGCGACCCCTGGATTGGTAGTCTGGAGTTTTATCCACTACGCTACAACCGCTCCTAACGAGGACGAAAGGAATATCACAAACCAAATAAAAGAAGCCTAATACGAGTACACAGCAATATTAACCTACCTTTGACCATAATTCTGTAAAAATAACCAAATTCAGACTGTTTATACTGAAAATAGTTATGGACTGGGCGAAATATCCTTTCCATAGCCGTAGCGTATTTGCTGACAATGACGTTTTGAACGACCCTCATGACCTCATATACATTCAAACATTCTATTAATGTTGATTTCTCTGTGTAACGGACTCATAAAAAAAAACAAATAGCTCCGACCGCGTTTTGAACCCGGTCGCCTGCGTGACAGTCTCGCACTCTACCACGTCGCTATAAAACCCGGCTTGTACCGCAAGGCAGTATAAGTGTATCTTATACCTATCACTACTACATCTGTATATGCTTTTAGTATCAGTCCTAAAACACATACGGGTAGTATCAGTCCTAAAACACAGCTAAAATGAAGACCCTGATCAGTCGTCACAAAAGTGACGGCTAATCTGAATATTTACTGTTCATATAAAAGTTATGTCAACAATGAGTATTCAAACCAACTTGCACAAGTAAAAGTTGAAAAATGATGACCATGATGTTACGGCTGATTTGAATCTTAAAGTACGATATTCGAATCAGCATGTACATCTGAGCAGACTGATTTGAGTCACGACACGAGATAACCAACAAAGTGGTTAAGCGCCCAGCGCAGACTTAGATCAGCCTGGGTATCCGCTCAGTCTGATCAGGCTCATTCCTAGGGTAGCTAAGGGTCTAAGAACCTCCATGCGGACAGCGAAGACTCTGTTCAGACTGGGCGGATGCCCAGGCTGATCTGAGTCTGCGCTGGGCAAACAACCACTTTGTTGGTCTTCTCGTGTCGCGACTGATTAATCGTCATTTTTGCTCCTTTGTGTTGACACATACATTGCAATTATATATTTTTATGTTCTTTTATTTTTCAAAACAGTACATGTATGTAGATGAAATAACCGTTTCTTTGTGTTTGTTTACAACTTAGACATGACATGTTACATGTATGTGCATATGTCTAACAGAAAGATATTTTACTGTTAATAATGCCAGAAACTTTAAAATATTTAGCTTCTTGACAATAAAAAGCTTTACTTTAACAAATAATAAACTTATAAAAAATATATAAAAAAAACTTGTATATTCACTTCCTTTATATCAGAAAGAATGAAACAATTTAACCGAATATACAGGGTTTATTATAAATTATTTATTAACCTTTATCTTCTTTAAAAAGCATTTGATCACACCTCTGTTTTGGGGCCCATGTCTGTGTATTTACAGTATTTCTGAATTATAAATGTTTTTTGTGATTTACCAGTTCGGACTTATGATTTAGGTACTTTGAACACGTTTACTTATTTATTAATTTTTTAAGTAGATGCATAAGCAGAATAATAGCAGCTTCCCCATACTGGCCTCTCTCGCATCCCCCCCCCCCCCCCACACACACACACACACACCACCACCACCACCCCCGCCCCCTCAATGGCTTTATCACTGGCTTAATGGCTTACGTACCTCATGATTATTTAGATATAATAAGCCTTTGATGTGAGCTATGGCCTTAAGTCATGTCTATTAGGAACAAACATTGTGGGATGGCACTTTCAGTACCAGGAACAATGTGCCTCAAGCATTTCTGATGACTACAATGTAGCGTTGTACTACTATTCCTTGCCACTTGCAACTGTCCATGGCGTCTCACAAGATATAAAAAAAAATTCTTTCATTATTGGAAGTCTATCATGTACTGTCAGTCCTGTCTTAAGAAAGCACAAAGTAGATGCTTGCTTAATATTGATTAATTTATACTGAAAATTAAAAAATTAAATAGTTCCTTCAAGAGCAGAGAATACATTCAGAAGAAGGAACATGGGCCAGACTACGTAGTTTCGGCTACTAACACTACTTTTGAATTGGCAATTGTTGGCCTCTTAAGGCAGATATTTGCAATAACAATAATCCATGTTTAAATGAAATGAATTTACAATAAAAGGCAATACTCGGAGTCTGCGCATCTTCGAGGTGTGATCAATTCCCCAAGATCACAAAATACATTGTGTAATCTGGAATGCAAAGGTTTTTATAGGTCTTTCTGGTCGCCATCTTTATGTATGCCTGTTAAGTGGAGTTGGAAAAGAAAGCTGGTCTGAAATGAAATGCTATGGAATGGAGGTAATCAGATATATAGGCGCGAAACGACATTACCAACAAAGTGGCATGTGCGCCCAGCGAAGACTCAGATCAGCCTGGGCACCCGACCAGTTTGATCAGAGTCTTCGCTGTCTGCGTGGAGCTACCTTAGACCCTTAGCTACCCTTCTGAGCACACAGCGAAGTTGGGTTGGGTTGGGTTGGGTTCAACAGCAATCGGCTTATGCTGCGTTTACACTATGTTCCCGGCGGCCACGGCAATCACGTTTCAGGCCACCGTAGACAAAACGGGATGGACGCGAGACGTGAGACAACGCAGGGGGGACGGGATGGGCTTTATTCGTGTCTGAACAGTCATTGACACATTACTGTATCTACATTACGAACAGAGAAGACAAAACTGTTAATAATTAAGGCCAAACTATGCCATCGAAGAAACAAGGAGGTAGGAAGCTTCCCCCTCCACACACACACCTCCGTCCTGCATCATCACTACCAGCAACGGAGCTTGGATGCCCTCGCCGTTCACCGGTGCCAGATGAAGTTGAGCGTGCAGCTGCTACTGACCCAGTCCCTGGACTGGATGTATGCACCCAGTAAACATGCAAACACAAAATCTTCTCCATCTTGGGTATTCCACACTGGTCTGGCATTCAACACAGGCAACGAAGACAACGTACAAGGAACCTGCTTGTTCTGCTCATCAGGACGAGTTTGTTTCAGAAGTATAGTCTCACGGACCATCCGACCCCCGACTCTTGCAATAGGAATCAAAAGTTTTATTGAATTGATACGCATATTCAAGAAATACTTGAAAACAATTTTGGGGCTACAACGACCATACAACGAAGTGGTGAAAACCCTTATTCAAGCACTGCATTTATATTATAGACGGAATTTCTTCGCAAATCTGGTCTGACTAAGAGGTCTAACAAACTGCCGGGTCCGTAAGATTAATAGTTTGAAATTAATGTAAGAAGTATACGAAAACAATCGAGTTTTATACAGACGTTGCCTTCGTTGCCAACGTGATTCACGATGTCTCGTCCATGTATCAAGATACAATGATTCCTGTTGCTTCGGAGGCCTTCTTTTTACACCGTGGGCACAAACGTGTTCCAAAACTGCCCGGCGTAGCCGTTTCGTCCGTAGAAACCTTGATAGAGCGTGAAAAACGCGTCAGACCTTGATCAGAACGTGAGAAACGTGAGGGACCCGACCAGAACGTGACAGGCCTGGAGGGAACGTACTGGTATACCTGGTAGACCGCAGGCCGAACCGTAGTGCACCTTTGAGCAGCCCTTTCACCCTCCACGGCCCGTCACGGATACCGTGATAGACCGTAAGAAAACTTAGAAGGACCTAATGCCCCAGTCACACACACATATACGGATTCTGCGGATACTACGGATGGCCCGTCCGAATCTATTCGTATCTATCCATTTAATCCGTAATGGATCCGTATCGCATCCGCAGAGTCCGTTACTGTTCGTATCATATCCGCAGGGTCCGCAGGAGCCGCGTCGAAATTTTGAGAAGGTTCAAAATTCGGGCGCGGATGAGTAAACCGTAAAAGTCCGTAACTGAACGCATTTATCTGCATCTATCCGTTTCTCATCCGTATCTATTCCGTATCTTATCCGTAACTGAACCCATCATTCCGCAGTCCCAAGTTCAGGACTGATACGGTTTCATACGGAGCTTTACCTTTAGTTACGGAAGTAATGGGTCATGTCAGGGTCATTGATGAGGCTCTAAAAATCGTAACCTCGAAGTATGGCACATGCTCCTTCTTTCGAATTTGTTTAGTGTTCTGTGCTCATGAAGGATTAGATTTTTATTTAAATTTGTATACCTGGATTCAAACTAAAAATTGGGTAAAGGTAAAGGTTTCCTATAGCCTAATGACCGTAGGGGCGGTGGCTTGGGGAGTGGAAGGGGTGGGAGTAGGTGGTTAGGGTCAATGTATCTTGGGCATAGCATATGAACGGCGAAGCCCATCTCTCTCCTTTCGCTGCCTTGTCCTTCCCTGATTTGAAAAAGGTACCCATTTACTGCTTGGTTGACATAGATATTCAGTCGGCAGTTGATAAAGTAGATACTATTCTAATCCTTCAAGAACACTGCACACATTCGAAGGAAGGTACATGGACCATACTTCGAGAATTCGGCTACTCAAACCGCATCAGTGACCCCGATATGATTTAGTTACGACAACCAGAGAAAGCATAATGTAATTTTGATAAGGCAGTAAATTCAAAGACTGATTAGTACCATAAAAGATCTAAAAGGAAAAAAATGCAATAATTAATCTAGACTATAAATCTAAACCAAACGAAAATTTCTGATTTCTCAGAATATTTTCTTGCCCTCAAAGGAAAAAATTATATATAATCTGCAATATAGATGACGTACGGGGAGACGTTTTACGGTCGCCGCACGGCACGAAACCAGTTGCACTGAAGTAAAATAGAACTCTAAAAGAGTTCATTCAAGAGCACAGAACACATTGGAAAGAAGGAACATTGGCCATCTTCGAAGTTTCGGCTACTCAAGCCTGGCCAGAAGATATTTTTGCTTCATTTCACCATTAACCTTTGTCCTATATTGGGCATCTAATTGTAATTAAAAAAAGAATTACGTTGTCCTATATTGGACAACTAATTCAATTGATAAAAGGCAAATAAGTTTATGAAATGATGACCCTACTTTTGCTATTGGCAAGTTCATGAAAAGATGACCCCACTAGGCTGTTACAAATAAGAAACATAACATCGCACCATAACTGCACCATACGTCACTGCCATTGCACCGACCCGGCCTCTCTGTTGTAGTAGTCCTTGAGATACAGTCTCTGTCTCTTTGCCCCCCTACTGGTGTTGTTGCCGTACAGCCACCTCTCCAGACCATCCTGTAGGTATCTGTCAGTATTGGAACGCAAGCTTTTTTAAACGAAACGTTACTGTAGAAAACAGTCCGTTACAGTTCGCCGAACGAGACCCGCAACTTCCGTAACTAAAGGTAACGATCCGCTTGAAACCGTATCGGTCCTCAACTTGGAGTGGGACTGCGGAATGATAGGTTCAATAACGGATAAGATACGGAATAGATACGTATGCGACACGGATTAGACACGGATAGATGCGGATATATGCGTTTAGTAACGTACCATTATGGTTTACTCATCCGCGCCCGAATTTTGAAACTTTTCAAAATTTCGACGCGGATCCTGCGGACTCTGCGGATATGATACGGACAGTTACGGACTCTGCGGATCTGATACGGATCCATTACGGATAAAACGGATAGATACGGACGGGCCATCCGTAGTATCCGCACAATCCGTATGTGTGTGTGTGACTGGAACATACAAGGAGTAGACACAGATGTGGACGTCGCAGTTACACGGTGCATAACCATATCGGACGCTATCTGTGAAAATCTGCGTTACTTGACTCTATCTGTGAGTGCTACGGACTCTATTTGTTACTTGCCATGGGCGCTTCGGCGATTCAGTCGAAGAAAAAGGGACAAAACGTGTAAGTACTCGGTTTCATGGTTTCCACGGAACACATACCTTATTTTTCCTAATATTTACGCCGATATCATTCAGCTAGCGATGTCCAATGCTTGTCATCAGTGAAATCAAATGCTGCGTGATAGTGCAGGAGCGTACATGGCCCATGAAAACAAGGAATAACTCAGTGTTTTTATTTGTAGGTAATGAATTTTGTCCTTAATATACGAAGATAATTATGTTCTTGATAATTAATACATGTCGTTAGGTGCATAAATAAAATCTTTACGTTGATATCAATGTTTAAAGGACACCACCCATTATTTTCAATGTTCCGGATTCTATTTGTGTCTTAGAAATAATGCAATTTTATGCCAACGGACAGATGTTGTCCTCAAGGCAACGGACTATACTTGTGAGCAGCGGACCTTACTTGTGATGTTTGTTTTCTTTTTTTCAACCAAAAACGTCGTAAAAGATCAAACTTGTGGTTGCATCAGCCAAAACGGCGAAGGCTAAGTCCCGAATTTGAAAAAAGCCCTGCGGCGCATGCTCAATTCGTGTCCACAGTAGACTGCCAAAATGAGGCCATGTCACCCACAACGGTTCACTCAAAAGATATAAAGGAAGTTGACAGTGCTCTCTCCAAGTATGGGTTTTTTGACCTAATATTATGCATATAGTTACACAAACCTATAGATGTTGTTCATAATAAACCGCAACTCTAGGTGTCCACCACCGTTTGTACTTATAACTATTCTATTCTATCACATCTATCCAGTGACCTATAAATACCTAGGTCACTGATCTATCACATAGCCTTATTAGGTCGTTGGTGCACCACAAATGACTTCGAAACAATCCCTTTCCACCTTGTTCCGTCTTCAGCTGCCCTAGCCGAGCTGACAAAATACATTCCTGTCCACTACTTGATATTGTCTTCCCACCTCCTCCTCCGTCCACCCCCTCCCCTTTCACAGTGCCCTGAAGAGTTATCTTTGCTAAACCAGGAGACCTTGAGACGTGGCCAAACCACCCCAGCCCCCGCCTCCCGACCAGCGTCAGGAGCCCATCATATTATCCAATGGCTGCTTGGAACTTCCTGCGAACCTCCTCATTGGTTATATGGTCCTTGTACGAAATGTTCAGTAACCTTGGGTAGCATCTCATTTCAAAGGCCTGCGTTCTTTTCTCTAACTCAAGGCCCACGATTCACAGGCATACAGAAATATGGAAATGACAAGGGAGCGCATAAGTCTCACCCTTGATCCGACAGACATGCCGCTATCTCCAAAATGGTTTCAGCTTGGTAAGAGCTGAAGTGGCTTGTGCAATCCTTGAGAGAACGTCCTGTTTTTAGCCATCATCCGAGACAACTGACCCAAGGCAGTTGAAGCTGCTTACAGTACCCAGCTTTTGTCCTTTTTACCTTGATCTCCATCTGGATGCCATCTGCACTGTTCGTCATCAGTTTGGTCTTCTCAGCACTGATCTCCATCTTACACCTTGTGCAGGTTTGGTCGAGACTTTGAACTAGAGCCTCTAGTTCCTGCTCTTCCTCAGCTAGAGCGTCTATGTCATCGGCAAACCGCAGATTGGCAATGTCTCTGCCGCCCATGCCACCCCCACCCCGCCACATTCTTCCTGAGTATAAGACATGAACCGTTCGAGAAAAATGTTGAAGAGGGTGGGTGACAGAAGACAGCCTTGTCTTACTCCAACTGTTGTTCTGAACCATTCCCCTGTGCTGCCATTGATCAGGACTGCACTTGTAGCCTTGTCGTATAGCTGCTCAATGATGCGAACTAGACCTGCACCGACATTGCACCTCTGCATGGTGGCCCATATGGCTGCATGCCATACCCTGTCAAAGGCTTTTTTGAAATCAATGAAGCAAGGCACAGATTCTGTTGATGTTGGAGATACTTTTCACACAGGAATCTAAGGCTGAAAATCTGTTCTGTGGTGCTCCTTCCCGCTCGGAACTTAGCCTGTTCCACAGCGATTATCTCTTCGGCCTGTGGTTTAAGCCTGTTCAAGATTTCTTTCAGCATGACTTATAACTGCAACTGCAAAAATATGTATACGCGCGTATTGAAACGCTGGTTCATTTCTTCGGCTTTCAGGTGACCAAAACCCTCTGAAAAGTTTTCAAATGTGTGCAAGAAGAGAAATAAATCAATCATGAACGATATCTAAATAGAAATCTGCCTCGTGTTGATACCATTTTCGGATCACTAGACAAATGTAAGCCCATGCTTCTGAAGCACAGATAGTTTCCGATGTTATTGGCAGATAGAGTCCTGTGTGAAGCACAATTAGCCGCTGTTAGAGTCTTGTGCCAGGCGCATGTAGCATCCGGTGCCATTGTAAAAGGTAAAAAAATCCGATTTTCTTCAAAAAGGAGATATTCTTTCAACTCAGAGCCTTACAAAATTTTAAATTCATTCATTAGGGTCAAACTTATCTAACCGATCTGTTTTCGTTCCATTGCGTTCGCAACTTTTCGGCGTTCAAAGTGGACACACTCTTCAAAATTGTCAAATCTTGACCTTCATTCCAGCTTGTAGACTCGAAAGTAAATACGAATTAGGCATAACAGCTATAGATACTGGGAGACACGGATGTCTGATGCTCCGTGCACTCTATGCCCCATAAGAAAATGTGTTGTTTACAATTATATTAGAGTTTATCAACACCCACCCTTACCTTGTTTTCCATTTTGGGACGGATAGAATCCTAAACTAACGCAAATAGACTCCGAAATTCACAGATAGAGTCCAGTTTTCACAGATAGCGTCCGATATGGTTATGCACCGTGAGTTAATCTTTCTATTTTTCTATCCGCTAGGCATGCGACACAGTCCGCATCTGAAGGTATTTATCCGCATCTAAAGGTTACAGAAGGTAACGGAAGGTTAGTAGTTCGTACCTATCCGTATCCAAACGCATCTATTGCTAACTCTATCCGTAAATTAATCAAACAAAATTAGGCCACGCCCACAAATTCTGCGGATAAACTGAGGATTTTATCCGCAACTATCCGCCCTATCCGTAATGTGTGTGTGTGACTGGGGCTTAACAAAACTTGAATACGGAGGAATAAATGGCCAAAATCCCACGGCGCACTACGTTTCGCACAAACGGGGCTGCCGTGGCCGCCGGGAACATAATGTAAACGTAGCATTACCTTGTTTGACTCCGGAATCCTTCGTCAATACGTTTGATGACGGATACGGAATCATACGAGGTTTGCCGATTGGGTTTAACAGGTCTTTGAGACAATATTTGAGTCCATATCGAGCCGTCTTCCAGAGAGAGAGAGAGAAAGGAAAGAGATAAGATAGGGGACAAAAAATGTCCAAACAATCTCCACCTGCACCTACTGCGATCTCAGTAGGTCCTTGCCCTACTGTTTTCAAAATTAGTAGGACACCCCGGCACTGAAAGTTTCCCAGCTGAACCTACTGGAAGCACAGTAGGCCCTTGTCCTACTATTATCCAAATCAGTAGGACACCCGGCACTGAAAGTTTCCATCGCCCGCCCACAAACGCCCCCGCGCTTACAAGAGAAGAGATAGGAAGACAGTGTTAAAGGGTGGACAGGGCTGGATTATCCTACCATAACTAAGGCAAAGGAAAACATGAGAATGTTGCAGTTATCAGTGCTCCCGAAGCCCTTGCATGATTTTGGGATAGACTACACTAGACTAGGCACCCATAGTTTAATTAATACCATGCACCCTGCGTCACTGTCTATATTCAGATGTGGGTTTCCGATTGCTTGTCAAGATTACAACTGTCAGAATAAGCTCGTAATTAAATAGTCCATAAATCAACGCTTCACCCTTGCATCTTAACACCACTCAAAGTGCAATTGTACCAATTATAATGAGCCGCGTCACGAGAAAACTAACAAAGTGGTAGTGCGCTTAGCGCAGACTTAGATCAGCCTGGGCATCCACCCAGTCCGATCAGACTCTTCGCTAAGCGCTTAAAGGGTAGTTAAGTGTCCAAGCCAGCGAAGACTCTGATCAGACTGGGCGGATGCCCAGGCTGATCTTAGTCTGCGCTGGGTGCACAACAACTTTGTTGGTTTTCTCGTGTCGCGGCTCTTATATACCGAAAAAATCTAAGAATTGGGACAATTGGTTGGTTGGTTGGTTGGTTGTTTTGAGTTTAACGGCTCTTTGAGACAGTATCTCAGTCTATATCGAGCCGTCTCCCAGAGAGCGGGAGAAAGAAAAAAAAAGAAATGATAGGTGAGAGAAAAAATGTCCAAACAACCCCACCCGCACCTACTGCAAGCACAGAAGACCCTATTTTTACCAAAATAAGTAGGACACCCCGGCACTGGCAGTTACCCCCAAGCACCATCGCACCACCCGACCACCCCAGAATTGGGACAGATAAAACGATGCAAACAATGTAAACCCTGATCAGACAATCAACACCTTTTGCCTTTCCAGCCGTATCTTTTGGACACATTAATGTTCCGATTTTATGACAATTTCGGTAGTTACTAAGGCTGTCCTAATTCATGGCATCTTTCCGGTAAAAACCTACTTTAAACTTCAGAGTTCAAAGAGATTTAAGTGAAGCACAGCAGTAAGCTATATGTACATGTGTAAAAAAGCAAATACATGTAGAGTACAGCCGGTCCGATGCAAGAAATATCCCAAAGTTGAATGGAATTAACTACTGTCATGAGAACATAAAAGTTGTTGTTGTTTTTCCATCTACCCCGATCAGCAAATAGAGACATTCCCATGTTTTGGAGATAGTGGCAGGTTCTGTTGTCGTAGGACAAATAGGGCTGAGCAGCAGTGCAGACTCTACACTGATTGCCATCGGGACGCTTTATTGCATTTAAACCAAAACTGTTCCATTTTAGGACAATTCCCAGTAGGCACATGACGTCGGAATGACGTCGTATCAAATTCGATGCGACGTAATGACGTCGTATCGACGTCAATACAACGTCATTTCGACGTCATGTGCCCGACGGGTTACAGTTATTAGAGAGGCGCCGTGGTCAAGGGGATAGAGCAACTCGGTTATAATGCAGAGGGTCGCAGGTTCGAATCCCGAGTTGGGCCAACAAGCGACTGGAAAACTCTCTGTCAACCCAGCAGTAGATGGGTACCTTTTCCGAATCAGGGAAGGATAAGGCAGCGAAAGGGGAGGGATGCGCTCCGCCTTCATATGCTGAACTCCAGATACAGTCTCTGCCCCTACGGTCATTAGGCTATGGGAAATCCTTACCTTTTTAAAGTAATTGATTAAGATGTCCCATGTTTTGGGGTTGTTGTTGTTGTTTTTATTGTTGTTGTTTTAGTTTTGTTCTTGTGTTTTTTGTTGTTGTTTTTTTTGTTTTTGTTTTTTTGTTGTTTTTTTTTTGTTTTTTTTGTTTTCTTGTTTTTGCTTCTTTTTCCTTATTTCATGGCACACTGTTTAAGATTTATTCTGTTTTACTTCCGTTGATCTTGACGTTAAAACGGCCTCCGAATTTATGAACAGCTGTAAGACAACTTAATTTGTCAGATTTTGAATGAACGTGTGTGAATTAGCGAAGTTTATCGGGAATGCGCATTGTTTTGAGATTACAGAAATATGCAACTTTCTGTTTTGCGCTTTAAAAGAAATGAAGAACATTATTTTGATTTCTCATAAAATGTCCCAGGAACGCAATTTTGAACTCTAGTGACGTACAGTCATTCCGCGTTGTTTGATAATTTCAGTATGCCTGTCCAGTCATTGATATATAATCTAAAAATCACTGAAAAATAATTCATCATATGTAAACGACATTAAACATTTTTGTAAAAGAAAATATTTTTGTTAATTAGCTGCTGTGAGAGACCGCAATATTCACAGAACGCATTTTTCACACGTGTGTGATGAATACGGTCATATTCGTCACATTTTGCCAGTGTGACAAATGCGTTCGGATTTTGTAGCGATTTATAACAGAAACGCACTTTTCACAAATGCGGCAAGGGAAGCTTGAGAATGAATTATTTGTTACCACTTTCCAACTTTGAGCTTGAGCCCCAGCTACGCTGAGCCTTCGGCTCTTGGGGAGTTTATGCCTTCGGCTTTTGGGGAGTTTATAGGAAAGGCGGTCTCCGCTGTCCGTCGTCCGTCGCCTGGCGTTGTCTGTCAACGCCTTCGAGCTACTATATATCTTTAAGCGTCTTGGTCAATAACGACCAAATTTCATATATAGCATTCACATCGCTGGGGAACGATGATATGTCCGTTAAGTCAGTTGCTTGAGATTTTGGTTGCTATGGCAAGTGAAATATTCCGTATACTTATGACTGAGAGATGCTTGTGAACAGCCTAGCTTCTTGAAACTTACAGATAACTAAGTCAGGGATTAAAATCTCAGACTTCAGATCCAACCGACAATGACAAAAGTATGTGTCTCCACGATTGCCGACGAAGTCTATAATTGACCTCTTGACAAGCCTAACACCTACCTTTTTTGACTTTATTATTATTTACTGGTAAATTCCTTTCCAAAAGAGAAGATAAATCATACAATATACTGCTTGAATATTTTAACTCTTCATCTATTTTTTTTCGGGGGTAAATCCCTTTCTCAGTGATATAAAATGCTTTAAACCACAAAGATGTTCTGCTTTATTTCTATTTTACTCTTTTTCCTGCTGCCCTAAGAACGTTAAAACACCGTTGTCACGACGTCATGACATCACGACTGCATATAATCATTATAGATAAAAAAAGTGGGGGTGGGGCAGTGGTATGTGGAGAGAAAATGTCTTTACAATAACCACCGTATCATCCTAAATGTTGGAACATTTAGAGTGACACAGTGGTTATTCTAAGGATATTTCCTCTCTCCAACCCCCTCTCCCCTTTTTCGGGGAAAATGCCTATATTTTACCTTTTGCTCAGCCTATCGTCCTCATTTTTGTGTCGACCTTTAAGAAGCGTTTTGCAACGCAAGAGTAGACTAAAATGCAAAAGTAAAGGTTTCCCGTAGCCGTGTGTCTGTGGAGCAGTTGGTGTTAGAACCCAACGTGTCTAGGACACAGCATACCAATGACTGATCCGTCTCTCTTTTCGCTGCCTTTCACCTGCCCTAAGTCGAAAAAGGTATCCAGTTTGCTGCTTGGTTGACAGAGAGAGTTTTTAAGTCGTTGGCCTGGCTGGCGACTCGAACCAACGACCTTCTGCGCGGAAGAGCAGAGCAGATTTCTAGTCTTTTTTTTTTTTTTCTTTTTTTTTTTTGGTTTACTGTACCGTTTTTTTTCCGTCCACTATGACTTTCATAATAACATGATAATAAAAATGTCAAGAAGTGAAAAATGTGTTTTTGTGATATTTTGTCATATTTTAGGGGTGTTACATGCGTTTGGAAAATTACGATTTCGTGGTACATATCGAACGCAGATTTCACAGATATGTGAAAAATGCGTTCAAATTCTGTGAAAAATGCGACCGGATTTGTCACACGTGTGAAAAATGCGAATGCATTTCTCACGCATGTGAAAAATGCGATCTGTGAATATTGCGGTCTCACACTGCTGTTATTGATAATAAGGAGCAATGTAGTTAAGGGATTGTATTATATACAAAAGAGGGAGAAATAAAAGTATTGAACAAACAAAAGATCTCTAAACCTATTAAACGCGACAAATTGCACATGTGTATACACTTGCCGTTCGGTATATGTGTAGAAATGCCTCAGAAGCTAGGCACCACGATATTCATCGTCTATGTAAAGTAATATGCGCGTTAACATTTTATAATCACTAAACCATCCATTCAGAAAGATCAAGAAGTGCAGTCACCTCTCGATATCCCAAAGCCAAAGATCATCGAAAAATACTGATATCTCGAACTAAATCTTCCGGTACCAGAAATTATTTTGAGTACCAGTAGTTTGAGATATCCGGAGCTGAAATGGAAAGACAAAGAGAAAAGTGTCCTATCTACATTCTTTGCTATAAGAGGGACCTTTGAGATATCAGTGTTTGAGATTTTGAGTGTCAACTGTATATCAGTCTGTCAGTCATACAGTCAAATAAATATGGACTGATGAATGAATGAATGAAAAAATATTGATGTGAACGGTAGAGTCAACGTATGCACGAATGAATATTCTTTGCGCGCTTTATTGCTATAATCTACGACGTCTTTTGAGTGTAACGTTTTACGACGAACACCGTGCGCGACGTCCATACATTCTAAACAGTTTTTTTGACATACACAGGCCAATTTTACGTGTAGAGCCGATTTAGTCGTACCCTGTCTTTGAAATGCTTTTTGTTAGGCGGCTGAAAGGAGGCATTTGTGTACTGATAAGCAAAAACAAAGACCGTCCATCGATTCGAAGCCTGCCCCGAGGTTAAAAAAACTTTTTCGTGCTAAACTCAGCTGAGCATAAAATTTTCTCTGCTGATAAATATGAAAATGCCAACTAACGTTGACAGTCTAATATTCATAAGCAGAGAAAATTTCATACGCGGCTAAACTGAGCAAGAAAACAATTGTACTTAGTTATTTGCTATTTGTAAGCAGATAAAATTTCATGCTTAGCATGAAAAAAGTTTTATAACCTCAGGGCCTGATCATAATCATCACTACTAGAACAGATTGAAGATCCCCTGTTTATTATTTTTGTTGTACTTATTTTTTTTTGCTCCATTAGATAAAAAAAATAAAATGAATGATTACTTTAACTTATACAGACAGTTGGCTCCTTTGCGAAGCAGACTATCAATTGTCAGTTTCAGTAACATGATTAAAAGATTATCATATAACTGCCAATTAATTAAAAATGTGCCATGATGTAGCCAAACCTGTTTTAAGGTATGCGAAATGCAATATGTTGACCAGACCAACAAAATGCCATTGCACCTTTTGAGGCGCCGCGACACGATAAAACCAACAAAGTGGCATGTGCGCCAGTCAAAGACTCAGATCAGCCTGGGCATCCACCTAGTCTAATCAGACTTCGATGTCTGTTTAAAAGATAGCTAAGGGTCTAAGCTAGCTCCATGCGGACAGCGAAGACTCAGAACAGACTGGGCCGATGCCCAGTCTTCTGAGTCTTCTATGGGCGCATATGCCACATTGTTGGTTTTGTCGTGTCACGGCTCTTATAACAACCGAGCAAACTGCCACGTTCTGACAAGGCTGTGCATGTACCGTAAAAAGTTAAGGATCGGGACGGACAGGAGTGAGCAAAGAGTGCAAACCTACGGATAAGAAGGAACAGGGTGATCAGGACCTACACTGTTTGCCCTTTTTATCTGCATCTTTTGTACTTATTACCTTATTACTGCATTGTAAAACCAAATTGGTCTATGTAGGAAAATTATGGCAGCAATTTAAGGTGTACTTTCTTTATTTTTTATTATTATTATTATCATTATTGCGGGTACGTCAGGGATTCCGGCATAAGTGTCAGCGTTTTTGTCATGTGACATGACCCGTTCGGATCATAAATCTAATTTGATCGCACATTGCTTTATATTTGTAATTATGTAAATGCTTTTATACGATACTTATTTATGAAAATAATTGTTAACATGTAACCGAAGCAGCACATATAATTAATCAAAATTGTTAAAAATAATCGTACGTTGACTTTACCAAACTCACGTGACGCTGATGTCAAAGCCCTATTTCAGGGTACTAGTACTAAATGACATATAAAAGGCGCTGTGAAAAACAAAAAGTCCTGGGCGCACTTGTTCAAAGCATCCGCTCAACGAAGTCGTTAGTGATTCGTTAAGTATTTTGTTCGTGGAAAGTCAAGAGGGCACATATTTTTGCCATAAGAATGTGAGAAACTTTTTCACTGCAAAAGTTCCTCACATTTTTTTCGGCAAAAATGGTAGCATTTATTGCATTCAGTATGTTTGAAATTTTAACCTTTCATTAAAATGTTACTAACGACGTCGTTAGTTTTGAACAACTGGGCCCTGATGTCTGTGCGAACAGCAAGTAGTCATATCACTCTGAAAACCTACACACACTGATCAAAATCTGTCCCGTTTGCAAGAGTGATACCGTGAAGCTCTAGATTTCTAACTTGTACGCATACGCAACGATGGGTTTTTGACTACATGTATCCGAATAACCGATGATTTATTTTGCATTTTAGCGCTAATGGGGAACTAATATAAATTAACCAATAAAAACACTATTTCGTGCTTTATCGGCTTTTATAATGAAAATTCCTCAGCTTTTTAAAGGACATTTTTTCAACATTTTCTTTTTCTAACAAATTGGTCCTTTTTAGACATGAAGAACACTACCATAGCTCTTATTTGTTTCTATGGGAATACCAGTGTTGAAATGATCTTTTCTGTGTTCAGATTGATTGTATGATTATATGAAAGAATTATTTAAGGCGCTTCAGGGATTACGTAGATGCACATTTTAATTCTGCGTTATTTGGCATAATTTTTGAAGATGAAAAAATAAAACAAGAATTCCGCGGAATGTGGTGTCTCGCCTGCTGGCGCTTTAAATCAGCAAAGCTGTATGCATGAACCAAGTTTCTTGGCTCTAACCCTTACAGTTTCTGAGAAACAGACCTAAACGTGAAAACTTGACAAAAAATTGCAAAGTCAGTCAACCGTAAAATGTTGGTAAAGACCCAATATTAATGATGACGTTCTTCTCTTCCAGATGAATGTATGACCCAAGTTTCATGGCTCTAGCCCTTATACATGTACTTTCTGAGAAACAGACCTAAACGCGAAATCTTAACAAAAAATTGCAAAGTCAGTAAACCGTAGAATGTAGGCCAAGACTCAATATTGATGATGGCTTTGAGATTAACTCTTCCAGATGTACGCATGAACCAAGTTTCATGGCTCTAGCCCTTATAGTTTCTGAGAAACAGACCTCAACACAAAAACTCACCAAAATTGCAATGTCAGTCAACCCTAAAATGTAGGCCAAGACTCAATATCTGACTCAAAATCAGAGTCTGTCATTTTCTCTAGAAAACGTAATAGACCCAACCATCCTCACGTCTTAATGAACCAACAACCTATTCAAGAAGTTAATTTGCATAAACATTTAGGTATTATATTTTCCAGCGACTGCACGTGGCATGATCATTTAGAATACATTAAATTAAAGGCATGGACTCGCATAAACGTTATGAGGAAATTAAAATTTAAACTTGACAGGAAATCCCTTCAAACAATATACTTTACTTTTATTCGGCCTATTCTTGAGTATGCTGATGTTGTATGGAACAACTGCACCCAGTATGAGGTAAATGAACTTGAAAAAATTCAAAATGAAGCAGCCCGTATCGTAACAGGAGCTACTAAATTAGTCTCAATCAATTCTCTTATTCGTGAGGCTGGTTGGGAAACTCTGTTAAATCGCAGAAAAAAGCATAAACTTCTGTTGTTTTATAAAATGCAAAATAGTTTATCTCCTAATTACTTATCATCTCTTGTTCCGCCGACTATTGGTGAAACCACAAAGGACCTCTGACGGTTGTAATGTTAATTTGCCTACAAAATTAGTCAAAATTAAATTATTGATATACCCAAGAATTTCTCTTAATATTTGTTGCTTTCAACTTCCCCTAACTGGCTATGAATTTAATTTCTGATTTTTTTCGCACATAGACTTCAAATTTGATGGAAAAAGTCAAATTCTATCATTAAACGTAATGGAAACAGGGAAAGTTTTTTAAAGATACTTTCCCCCTCGTGCCTCAGCTAGCCACTTTGCATGTATGTGTGTACTATCATAACTATCATAATACACAAATATGTGAGTGGCTTGCTGAGGCACGGGGGGGGGGGGGGGGGGGGGGGGGGGGGGGGAAGATGGTCTACAGCTGAAAAACTGAAAAAGTGGGTGGGGTACTTACACCCTTTATATCTAAATATAGGCTAAAGTCCTTATTATTGAAAAAATATTGCATAATATCAGTAATAGTAGTGTGTATGTCAGTTTTAGCATAGTTATCAATTAAAATTTTGACATATTAGAAAACCAAAAAAATTGACTTATTTTCAGAGTCTGAAAAATTCACGTACCCCTCTTGATAAAATCGGTTTAGGTTAGTCTAGAGGCATGATAGTTTTTCAAAATCACTGTTAAAATGTCTTTATATTACTCAAGTCTACATATTAATGCCAAATATTTCAACTTTTGCTGCCCGAGGAAGGTGCAATAACTTGTCGAAAAATAGGCAAATGTGCATTGATACTGTCAGAGGTCCTTACCCGTTACGGAACTCTTCAGATTTACTTACTGTTCACGCAAGCTCTCAACTTTACTATAACTCTTTTCTACCATCTGTAGTAAGAGAATGGAACGAACTCTCAGAAAATGTACGTAATCTGCCAAGCATAGCTACCATTAAGTTCGAGTTAAACTCAGATCTAACGAAAATACCTTCTTTCTATTTTGACGGAATGAGACTTGGGCAGATTTATCATGCACGGTTAAGAACAACTTGTAGTTCTCTTAATCAACATCTCTTTTCCAAAAAAATTAATAGATAGTCCGCTTTGTGTCTGTCAAGTGGTTGAAGATACCAGTCATTTTTTGTTCAACTGTGAACGCTTTCATAATCTCAGACAAGAACTCTTTAATAAAATTACTCCTATTTGTCAGCCTACTTTAAATATACTTCTTTTCGGTAGTGAACAACTAACTGATATCGATAACTGACAAATATTTATAGCTGTACAAGAGTTTTTGATAAAATCTAAACGTTTTGAAATTGCATAATATCTATTTAGTAATTTGTGTGTGTGTGTGTGTGTGTGTGTGTGTGTGTGTGTGTGTGTGTAGCAATATGCATGATATACAATGTGCATAGTATCCTTGGTCCAAATCTCCTCATAACACTTTCTTGGCGACTACGTATTTTATCATCTTTACAGACAAAGTTGAATATACGATTGTAATTCATTTTCCATTCCCCGTGGAGCTTCAAGAGATCAGAAACATTAATTCGACATTTTATTGAGAACATGTTAAG
Organism: Ctena decussata; assembly: GCA_963989385.1. Taxonomy (NCBI): domain Eukaryota; kingdom Metazoa; phylum Mollusca; class Bivalvia; order Lucinida; family Lucinidae; genus Ctena; species Ctena decussata. Next base: position 63,284,463 of record OZ022500.1, read on the forward strand.
AATATGATGTAAACTTACTAGTATGACTATTTATGTTTGAAAATGCTTTCATTCGGTATAAGTTTTACAATTTTCCTAAATTTGTTTAGACTATTATGCTGAAATATCAATCGACAGTAGTACATGTATGCTTCAAATCATTTGTTATATATAAATATACAGTAATTTCTGGGATACAGATCATATAAGTCGTAAGACTTTCTTCTGAATCCCTTTCAAGCTACTGTATTGAGTTATATTCTTGTGAGATTGTATTGTTTGTATTTGTTCAGTATTTTGAATAAAATATTGTTTACACTAATATTGATGATGGTTTTGAGATTTACTTTTCCAGATGAATGCGTGAACCAAGTTTCATGGCCTCAGCCCTTTTAGTTTTTGAAAAAATGACCTAAACCCGAAAACTCGACAAACATTCCGAAGTCAGTCAACCGTTAAATGTGGGTCAAGACTCAATATTGATGATGGCTTTTAGATATACTCTTCCAGATGTATGCATGCCTCAAGTTTCATGACTCTAGCCCGTATAGTTTCTGAGAAAATGATCTAAACGCAAACACTCGACAAAAATTGCAAAGTCAGTCAACCGTAAAATGTAGGTCAAGACTCATCATTTATGATGGCTTTTAGCTGTACTCTTCCAGATGTATGCATGACCCAAGTTTCATTGCTCTAGCCCTTATAGTTTCTGAGAAAGTGATCTAAACGCAAAAACTCGACAAAAGTTAACGCCGCCGCCGACGACGACACCGGCAAAGCAATACATATGTCTCGCCTCTGCTTCGCAAGCGAAACAAAAAAAAATGGTCCTTTTTTTCAATTTTGTGCATCGACTGTCGTTAATTTACCTATTATTTTACATCTTCCGAGTGACTGCGGAATTTTTTCCAGTATCTGCCTTCGTAGTCATTGTTGGAGGTGGAGACTTTATTTTTGTGCGCCTGCTGTATTTCTTCAGTTATAAGACGGTGGCTATTACATCTCTGTAGACTCAAAAATGGAAACAAAACAACACTCAAGTCAGAAATATAGGTTATATGGATAAACAAACTCTTACACTCGTGCTCATTTCATATGAGCTTTTTGAAACTCGCCGACGGCTCGTTTCATCAATTTCTTATGAAATTGCCACGAGTGTAAGATCCTCTATATATGAACAGCCCTTGTAACAGCCGTTGTAACTTCTCTATTGATGGCAATAATTAATTTAAGACACAGCACGTGGCATGTGGTTTCAAACAATGTGGCATTGGTGACAAGCTAAGGTTCTGTTCAGACTGGACTTGAGTGCAGTCTGTTTAGAGTCTTCGCTCGTCACATCATGCATCTAAGGAACTGGCCCAAACAATACAGCCAACAGTGGAGCCTCTATTGACCAGGACCCAGGTTCACATTCATTCCGTTAACTTAAGGACGACCTTAAAGTTTAGGTCTAAAATTTCATGTGTAAATAAAAGCTTACAAAAACTAAAAGCATTTGAATTATCTTTCGTATTTTATTTCTATGACAACTGTCAGACGGATCACGCAAAAACTGCGATTTTTTATATAATTTAAATATGGATGTTTTATGGGCGAATTTTTTCACCTTAACGCTATTAAGGCGGTCCTTAACTTTACGAATGATTGTGAACCTGGACACAGGTGTAAACGATAAGGACGATCTGCATACTGACAAAAATTCCACATGGTTTGGAAGTCACATGATGTAGCTCTTTTAAGGCGGTTCATTCTTAAATTGAAAGTATGCAGAGTTGGTCAATTCAGTTGCCAACTAAACTGGTCGAGATAACGTTCGAACACTATTTCACATAAAAGCAAGACTGTTTTATTTGTTTAAAGATTGTCAAATGTAATCAGATACAATAATGAAAGCAAAGTGAAAAGCGTATTATGAAATAATACGTACATTTACATCACCATCACTGAAAGAGCGAAGGGCTCATTGCTCATGTATTTTGCAGGGATACCACCGTTTACTGTCTTTACAATGTGTATAAAATCCCGTTGTTTCAAATACAATTAACTTTATAAAAGCAAATAATCAACGGCAACTGCAAATTTTGGATTCTACAAAAAGAATTCTCGTTACACAAATGAAATTTAAACAATTTAAACAAACTGATACACAATAACACAGTCAAGAAAATTTGAAATATTTCTGGGTTGTTTTCTGCAATCGTTACAAGTTGACCTTTTGTTTGCTTCCATGGACATTAAAGCCCGTCCAAAATGCGGTCCACCGTTAAGATCAACTCCTGCCAAAGTCGCCGGAACAACAAAGGCTTTTAACAACTGAAAAAGACACTGAATTTGCCCACCATTAACATGATTTAGTTATTTTCTCGTATATTTCAACTGATAAGGTAAATGGATAAACCTCCATTTTTGCCACTTTTCAAACAGAACAACTTTATGATTTCCTGTTTGCTTTTTTAGACGAGGAACCCCCACTATACTAGAACCTACTATGAAAGGGAAACGTTTTCTTTTCTGTAAAAGCTTTCTCCAATCGAGAAGATAAGCAAATATTTACATTATCAGCGCAGAGCTCTCTGTTAACCTATTTAAGTGATGCGGGAGTCAATGTTGTTTACAAGTCAATAATTACATTGTGTCACGTGCTTTAGAGTGACAGCTCATCTCACTAACTAGCTCGTGAAATCTACAACATGTCGCCTACTTTAATGGCTAGTAAACATTAAGTGACACCTCGCTACGCCTACGTGCACGTGAAATCTACAGCAGGATTTGGAATCTACTGGTTGGCAGTGACAATGCGGCTGTTCCAAACTATTGCAAACTTCGGCCGGTAATGTTTTTAAAACGATTCTTATATATGTGTTTCTTATTTTTGTTTATCTTTTCATTGATCAAAAGCATCGATTGATAATATAAATATAAGGAATGAATGTTGTTTTTTAAACGTTTACTGAAGTATAAACTACATCGGGTCACGAGCAAAGTTTACGTAAAGCCCTTCGGGGTTCATTTACTTTGCTCGTGACCCGATGAAGTTTATACTTCAGTAAACGTTAAAAAAAGAACATTCATTCCTTAAATAATGACATAGCTGCTTTCCCTAAAAGTGCACCATTCACCTCAATGCGTGACACCGCAATAAGAGCTTAACATCACTGATCTAAATAAAACAACAGAAGAGCCTTTACAAGCTTGAATACTCAGTAAAGAAGCAGTTTGATCAGGATCTGAACTACAAGTATTTACAATCCTTAGCAACTGTGTCTCATATATTCAATGACTAAGGTGAATAAGGACACTTTCAGGAAAAACAACTGTGGCTAATTTCTGTCTCTCTTCTCAATAGGAGCCAACTCTAAAAGGAAAGGCAAAAATATTTTTGTTGAGGTTGGACCGCATTATAGGGTTCCCTTGTCCTGGGAAGCAAACAGGAATTCCGGCAAAAGTTATTCCTTGGATAAAAAAGGCGGAAAACATACAGATGTACTCAAAAACGTTTAGTCTACTTTTCATAAAGTACCCTGTCGGTCCTAATGCGCAGCGAACTGGTCTTCGGACAGATGATATGGTACATTTTTGGGAATATACATGTACATCTAACAAACACAATATTGCGGTAGCATTGGACCCATATGGGATTCTGAAATGATTTAAAATTGGCTGTAAGTGGAAAAAATTATGGGTCCAATGCTACCGCAATATTGTGTTTGTTAGATGTACATGTATATTCCTAAAAATGTACCATATCATCTGTCCGAAGACATACATGTACATTTTTTTTTACCTTTCGGCTTCGTCAGATGTGTACAAACAATAAAACTAGAAATACTAATCAAAGATGCTTCCATTTTTAAAAAGATATTAGATGATTCGGACATGGTACAGATGATACTGTAAGATTTTGGGGATACACATCTAACAAACACAATATTTCGGTAGCACTGGATCCACATGGGATGCTAAGATGATGTAAAATTGGCTATAAATGGAGATAATTATTAACAGTGCATAATTTCTCCATTTTGTCCACGAAATTGAACAAAACAGTCGCTTTAGCGGATACCATGTAAGTCAACTTATAAAACTAAAATGACTGACAACGCCTAAATGTTATACTGTTTTCTTCCTAATACGCGAATAAGCACAGCGCTGCAATAATCAAAGTATAAAACTCGGACATGTAGTCAGGTCTCGCTGTGTTGCAGCTCAGGAAATCGTTAAACTGCATTACAATTGACCTGTGGTCTATTGTCAGTCAAACCATGCACTGACCATTCGAATAAGGTAAAAGCCTCGGCCAAATAAATGCGCATAGGTTTTTGTGACAATAGTTTCTTTTGATAACATACGCAAACACATTTTAAAAGGTGGTTGGTTGGTTGTTTTGGGTATAACGGCTCTTAAAGACAGTATTTCAGTCTTTATCGAGCCGTCTCTCAGAGAGCGGGAGAAAGAAAGAGAAATAATGTCCTAACAACCCCAACCCGCACTTACTGCAAGCACAGTAGGCTCTTGTCCTACATGTACTATTATCCAAATCAGTAGGAAGCTGCGCCCTGAAAATTATCCAGCACCATCGCCCCACCCAGCCACCCCCTTTTAAAGGCGGAGCCATAAGCACTTTGGCGTTAGATCAACTGACGTAACGTTTGGTGGTTGTTTGTTGTTCTGGACTTAACGGTGCCTAGAGACCGCACTTTCGTCCTACCAAGGAGAGGGGAAGTGAATGGGGAGATTGAAAGGGAAAAGAAAGAAATCCGCACCTGTTGCAAGCGCAGCAGCCCCTTGAATATCTTTCCGGTGGAACAAAGTTTAGGGCATTACGTCCAAAGAGGGGACAAAAAAAAACGAACCGCACCTACTGCAAGCACAGTAGGCACTTGTCTGTTTGTAGTCAATATCGGAAGGACGCCCCAATGCCAAAAGTTCCACGTCATCTGCATCCAGTCAACTGTCCCTTGGCGTGTATACTGAAGTTAAACGGTCCTATGAGGCAGTGTTTCAGCCTATTTCTGACTGTTTCACAGAGAGAAGGGGGAGAAAGGTGAAAAGGGATAGACTGGACGAGAAAATCCAAACAACCACATACCACACCTACAAGCACAGCAAACCATTGCGCGGCATTACCCACTTTTGTCTGACTGCCCGAATGTGCACATTTTTCATGGTGTCCTCCATGCTTCCTACCAACTCTTCAGGGACGTTACGAGGAAGTTTAGATGTCAATCGTCCCCATGCACTGACACAACCATGTTTTAGTCCTAGTCACGTTTGTTGATACCATGAGATTGTATGATATTCATTCGCCTGTTCAGTAGCTCTCATGGGCTTTTCTGGTATCATCCGACCACTGAGCATAATGTTCGATGCAGCAAAGGGAGACATGACTACTAAAAACGTGGGCATGTAATTGGAAGTGCTTGGAGAAAGGCGATCATTGAAATTGCCAGTCAGAGCGGTGGTCATTCATGCGTTATACCCACGTACTGTTTGCCAAATGGAGTGCGCGTGGTTAGGTCGAACACAATTGCAGATTTCACCTTTCTCCCCCTTCTCTAAGTGAAACAGTCAGAAATAGGCTGAAACACTGCTTCATAGGACCGTTTAACTTCAGTATACACTCCAAGGGACAGTTGACTGGATGCAGATGACATGGAACTTTCGCATTGGGGCGTCCTTCCGATTTTGACTATAGACAGACAAGTGCTTGCAGTAGATGTGGGACGTTTCTTTTTGCCCTCTTATTTGTCATTGTTCTTTGGACGTAGATGCCATGAACCTTGTTCCACCGAAAAGATAGTAAAGGAACTGCTGCGCTAGCAGCAGGTGGAGGTTTCCTTTTTGTCTCTTTCCCCAAACAATCTTACTCTCCATTTCTCCAGTACCTGATAGGGACGAAAGTTTCGCCTCTAGGGGCCTTAACGTTAAGTCCAATACAACCAACAACCCACCAATCGTTAAGGCAGCTGTAATGCAATTTCATGGTTTCATGGAGCTGAATCGGGGGTCGTCATGGTAGGGTGATGATGCTGAGTAATTTTCAGTGCTTGCTGAATAATAATATTGCTAAGACCTACTGTGCTTGCAGAAGGTGCGGACGAGGGGTTGTTTGGACATTTTTTTTCTCTATCCTATTATACCTTTTTTGTTTCTGCTTCTCCCTGGGAGACTGCTCGATATAGATTAAAATACTGTCTGAATGAGATGTTAAATCCAAAACAACCAAACAACCAATCGAGCTGCAAAACAGCGAGACCTGAAGCTAGCTTGTACATATCCGTGTTTTATACTTTGATTATTGTAGCTCTGTTTTTATTCGCGTATTTACAAGGAAATCGCATAACATCAAGACGTTATCAGATGATTTTTGTTTTATAAAGTGATTACATAGTCCCTACTTATGGGATTATTTCGTTCATTTAGTTTTTGAATCATTACTTTCTTCTGTTCAGATTTCTTTTTCAAAATTAGATATTTTTGCTTAGTGCTTCTACATGTATTTTCATTGTTCGTAAACCCCTGATGAAGCCGAAAGGCGAAAGCGCTTAGGGGTTAGTTAGTTAGTTATTTTGAGTTTAACGGCTCTTTGCGACGGTATTTCACTCTATATCGAGCCGTTTTGCTAGACAGAGGGAAAGAAGAGATACGATAGGGGAGAGAAAAAATGTCCAAACAAGATTAACATTCCCTGCCCGAAATACTACCGAAATATTGTGTTTGTTAGATGTATATTCCCCAAATCCTTTTAAATCTCAATAGCACATAATGATTTTTTAATTATGATATGACTATACGACAGGCACATGTAATTGCATTCTTTCTGTATGATTCTGAATTTTTCACCGCAAAACAGTTCAAAATATTACGAAAACCACAGCTCAGTGCGCTGTTGAGATATAAAACGATTCCGAGTACATGCTCTATTCGAAGACTCGTGGTCTAAGCATTAGAGTAGACAGAGTGTATACATGGACCCCTACGATCCCAACAAGAGCAGATGTTAAAATCACACGTGAGATAAAGTTCGGAGTAGCATACTGGCAAACCTCAATTCAACTGAACATGCCAACGAATATTGCATGTTAGGCTAAAGTATCTGGGGCGGGAAATGTCAGCTTAAATATGATCAAACGTAATGAGTGAAAACTTACAAAGCTCTCCTGCTGTATGTCATCTGTAAACAGATCCACCCTTGCAAACACGCAATATATGCATTTTCAGTCTCTCATGTCTTCTGTAAAGTATAAACACGCGAGCAAGGTTACACCATACTCGGTGCGGTCACTATCGTCAGTCAGCTTTGATTGCCCGAATGGAGGTTTAGTAGCTATTTAATGTAAAACCACTTTACTCTTTGCCCACAAAGCATTATTTGTAGTGTACCAAAAGCACCATGCAGATGTGTTTGTATTTTTAGAATACAGGTGTACTTGTAAAATTTACCTACGAATTGACTGGTTCACGTTACGTGAACCAGTAAATTTAAAGGTAACTTTTACAGAAACGTGAAGCAGTCAGTTAATGGTAAATGTTACAGGTGTACACATGTAGCTGTAGAATACGGTTAAACCTGTAAATATTTACACGCGTACGTGAAACGTTGCGTTAAAACTTTACAGGTACAAAGATACTGAAACAACAGTATGGTGCTTTTGACCTTTTTGGTGCATTATAATTATTCAAGGCTATCCTATAATAGCAGAAACAGGTATGGCACCTCCGGCGTTTTGCGCTTCAGCTGTTTTAATCGTCTCTGCTATCCACTGAATAAAATGGCCGACATCTGTGTAAATACCCGGATGTTGCATCTGCGCACATCCTTCTCCCCAGATTACGATGCCAGCGACTGTCCAACGACCATCACGTAGACATGATAAAGGTCCACCGGAGTCACCCTGTAAAGAGACAGAGCTGGTGAATTTAACGTGTTTGGCTCCACTACTTGGTTTAGCTGTCATGTTTACAAGGAATACAACAGTTACAGAAAATTATCCATTATCATCACACTGGGTAGGCGGCAATCGAAAACGCTCTTAACAATCCACTAACGCGGATCAAAATCCGTTAGAAATAGCGTTTTCGATTGCAAACGTTCACCAATTTGCAATCGAAAATGCTGTTTCTAACGGTTTTCGATCCGCGTTCGTCGATTGCACGAGCGTTTTCGTTTGCCTCCTACCCGGTGTGATCATGGTATGCAAATCTGTTGTTTAAAGTGAACTGCTATACTGCCATTTCAGAGTGTTGTATGCATCTTATGACCTCGCTGAGCTGTGCCATAACTTGAGGTGTTTTACAAAATGTTTGGAAAAAAACAGGCGATCTTGTCTAGGTTCTAGTCTTCGCTAACTGTATCTATACACGGGCATTTTTATATTATACTTGTAAAAGGAATATGTTGTTTTCTTTTCCTTAGCACAAAACGAAATAAGTATTTATGAACTACATCTCTACATTTATAACATGAACCCTTTATTTTGACGAAATAGCTCAAAAACCAATTTTCAGCTTCTTAAGTGTTTCTTTGTAGATTTAGTAATCTGAAAAGGATCTGTTGTCGTATCAGATTCGTGTGAAATTTGGGTGTCGACCCCCTGTCTAAATCGAATTGCATGCAGATCATACCAGGTGACAGGATATGCCATCCAAAGTGTAAGGCAAAAATGTCTTATCGAATGTTTGTATGATAATGATACACACTTGCCGTTTCAGATGGATTTAATATTTTTTTTTGTAATTTGTACATTTTTTTATATCTTAATATCCCCTACTTTTTGTGAACACTGTATTTTCTAAACAAAACATAGCAGAAACCAGAATGGGCAGCTATTCAGATGACCACATTGCTAAAGACCAAAGACAAGCGGACATAATAGCTTACATTCAGAGACCATAACAGAAGTTCGAACGGTCAGTAAAGCCCCGGTTCCACAGAGCTTGCGACAGCCTCGCGACCTTTCCGCGACTAAAAAAACTGACAATCGCAGAGAGGTTGCAAAGGCCGCGGAGAGGTTTTATAATGGTTGCAACAAGGTCGCAGAGCAGTTGCCGATCAAAATTAGTCGCAGCCGGTCTTTTGAGCATGCACAAAAGACTAGCCACGACTGATTTTGATCGCCGACTGGTTGCAATGGTTTTCTGGAAGTCGCCGATCGTATTATTTTAGTCGCCGATCGGTCGCCGATCAGTTTCATCAACACTTTGGGTCTGAAATGTTGCAACCTTGCTGCGACCTATCGGCGATCTGTTGGCGACTGATCGGCGACTGATCACTGCTGAGACGGCGACTGATCGGCGACCAATCGCCGACTGGTCGCCGACAGGTTGCAGCGTGCGCCGTTAGATTGCCGAACGATAAGCGACTGTCACCGACAGGTTGCAGCGTGCACCGGAAGTTTGCAGTGCCAGCTTTAAAACGAAAAGATGTCTTCGAATCCTGGCATCATTTTACTACAAGGGCTCAGTGTCCGCATCATGGTAGGTAGATAAAGCCGAACAGAAAAGAAAACAGCGGCGCCAAAACGGACAGAAGAAATGACTCCCGAAGTTCGGACGCCTGCTTCAGATGAGAAATCTCAACTGTCAAAGGAGGAATCTCAACAAACTGCGACCTTCTTGAAATCCAAGGTCTCATCCAATACTGTGTTCGCCTCCTCCGTCTGGATCGCCTGTACACCATCATAGACATTACAGGTCGATTCCGGTTGTTACCTTGCAAGCGAAGCAACTGAATCTGTTGTTGTGTTATTTTAACAACTTTCACTGAAATTACTTCATTCTTCTCAACACATTTCCATTGACATTTTTTATGATCACAGCATGGTCGCCAATTAGTCTCCGATCAGTCGCCGTTCAGTTGCAACCAGTCACTGATTGGTCGCCGAGTGGTCGCCGATCATCCTAAACTAGTTGCAGTCCTTTCGCCGATCCTACGGCGACCAGTTGCAGAAAGGTCGCCGATCGATCGCCAACTGCATGCGAAATCTGTCGGGACTGATCGGCGATCAAATTTGAACAGGAAAAGTAGTTGCAATAGTCGCTGAGGTCGCAGGTCCGTCGCAGACGAAATCAGTCGCAAAGCGGTCGCATCGCAGTCGCAAGTTCTGTGGGTCGATGTTTAATAGATAATTAGTTTAAACATATTTTATTGCTCAAATAGTAGCAATGGGGTCGGGCTACAAGTTCTCACAACATTAGTTACAGCCCTCCCCTAATAGATAATTGGGCGGGGGAGGGGGCTTAAACTAGTTTTACTGGATCCAAATCTCGCCCTATGCTTCTGCAATGGTTCAACCCAACCAAACCAACCGGCACCAACACAAAATACAAGCCAATGAAAGCACGGAGAATAAGAACAAGTTACAAGGCAAATACCCAAAACATCTATTTTTAGCTATTTTCTACTTTTATTACGAAACATAATAGGAAGCAGAGCGGACAGCTGTATAGCAGATGGCCATTTTGCTTGCAGATCACAGACAATCAAACGCAAGAACAAACGTGAGTAACCAAAGCAGAAGGGCTTTGAAACTGCCAGTCACAGATTACTGGGGTTTTTGGATGTGGAGGAATTAAATTAGTTTACCTGGATCCAATCCCTCTCCTTCTGCTTCTGCAGTGGTTCGAAACATTAAGTTAGCTGTTTGGTCCTCATGAAGGTTTCCTAGCCCATCAATGAATCATTACAGGAAACAAACATTTCACGGGTAAGAATTATGATAAATCAGAGATGAGGACTCGACAGAAAGAAATCTTGATAAAGAATTAGAGCAGCGACTTTTCAGTGTTTCGACTAGAGACAGTGCATCCAGTCGTTTCCCAAAGTAGTAAAGAGACAGAGACAAAGACAGGGACAGACAGACAGACACAAACAGAGACAGAGAGAGAAACAAAGAACTTGCTCTCTATACAGGGAATAAAAAGGATTTATTTACTTTATGCAAGTTTGCATATTGTATTAAACTGTTGTGCTGTGAAAAAAAAAAACCTATAAAACTGTTATGCTGTGAAAAATATGTTTATAACCCATTTTTCTGTGTGGAAATTCAGTTGATCATGGAACAAAACATTTTGAAATAATGTTAAGTTATGTAAATATAGGGAAATATTTTCATTTAAGTGTGACCTTAAAGCACACCATTATGGTAAATTTCCAACAACAGGCAAGTGTCTGGTTAAAGAAAATGGTGCAGTTCCATTCTTACCGCCAATTTTGCAAGGTGTAGGCCTTTAGTGACTTCCTGTTGGCTTCCCTCAAATTCTAAGCCATTTTAAAATGAGGTCTACTCAAATTGACAGTGTATGCAAAAAGAGAGAATGGCAGAGTTGCTGCCACTGAAATTGCGTCCATTCACTTTTAGACAACTCAAATGAGCCGAGACACGAGAAAAGCAACAAAGTGGCATGAGCGCTCAGCGAAAACTCAGTTCAGACTGGGCATTCGGCCAGTCTGGTCAGTGTCTTTGTTGCGTACTCATAGAGTAGCTAAGGGTCTAAGCTAGCTTCATGCGGACAGGGAAGACACTGATCAGACTGGGCGGACGCCCAGGCTGATCTGAGCCTTCGCTGGGAGCACATGCCATTTTGTTGGTTTTCACGTTTCGTGGCTCAAATGTGTAACTACCTGACAAGCGTCTATGCCACCAAACTGGTACCCTGCACATAGTATTCCAGCGTTCATGTCAACTTTAAGGTCACTGCCATACCAGCCAGAACACTGAGTATTATTAAGAACTGGCACTTGTGCTTGTTGAAGTATATTGTTGTCACCCGTCCCTTGAAAAAAGCAACACATAAAAATGCATGTAGCATAATACGCTGAACCGTTCAACGTCGATGGCATTTAGTACTATGGTTGATAAAGACATCACTGTCTTCCAAGAGGTTATACGTCTACGTTTTATCACAAAATATCACAAGTTGTACTCTACATAGTTTCACCATTGTAAAAGAATTAGATTTGCTTTTTTCTTTTAAACAAATAAGATCTCATAATTCATGTTATTTTCTGATAAAAAGGGTGGAACAGTTATTTAGAACATTTTCATGAAACGACAAAAATGACCTAGTTTCGATATCAAATAGTTTAGTATGGCAGTATGAGCCACCTCATCCGGATCTAAACTCTTTGCAAATTAAGCTATTTCATTTTTTACGCTTTAAGAGTGAAATAAACATTTCCTACAATGCAAACAGACCTATACATATTCAAATATGCAAAAGTGCATTTCTACAACTGCCGAGATATCAACCTGTGTGGTTAGTACCAATCTCAAAGTCTCACCTTTAGTATCACCCCAGCCAGTGACGTAACAAGTGTCTGCCGACGTAAATGGTGGGTCTCCGTACGATGGCAAACAAGCGAAATTAACATTCTGACTTATGCTGACTGGACGCTTCAGATGTACCAGCGCTATGTCGTTTGAGTGATTGCCGATGACGTAGTCTTTATGTATAGATACATTGTAAATTTCTATTTCCTGTTCCGATCCTTCAGTAATATTTTTGTTTGTGTCCCCAACTACCACGTGGGAGAAATTCCAGTTGTATCTAGAAATAACAATAAATAGAGGATCTTACACGAGTGGTCATTTCATATGAAATTTATGAAACGAGCCTTCGGCGAGTTTCATAAATTTCATATAAAATGACCACGAGTGTAAGATTCTGTTTATCATTTGACCCTTTAAAATGGGATTTTATCGCTGTGAAAATGAACATCATATCAATGAGAAAACGCATTGTTGACATGGACATTGTCAGCGTACGCGCCAAAGTGTTATTACACGTGTGGTTATACGGATTTTTGTCACGACGTTAGCCACTTAATAACAACGATGTCATATGATAATATAAGTATTTTTAGTCATGGGTATGAGATGTGGATAGAAAAATCCGTCACGAGGGTCACTGTTCGGCATCACGAGGCTTGCCGAGAGATGCCGAACAGTGACGCTCCTTACGGATTTTTCTATCCGCACTTCCCAATCATGATAGATACTTTTTCTTGCACACCACTATTTGTATTATCTTTAAATCTTGTTAAACTGCGTAATTTTAGTGTCTTGGAGATTTCTATTTGATTTTAAAAGAAGGCGCCGCTTTCAATGATCCCCATTCAGTTCTTTCCGTCAACTTCTGGCATGCATAAACTGACGTCATTTTGCCGTCTCCGTGACGTAATTATCTAAAACGCCAGCGTCACTTGACGACGCAGATACGTGACCTCCATTACATCCAATGCATTGAATGCTCGTGATTTTTATCCGGTCCTGGGTGAGATAACATGGGTGAGATAAGATTTGTAGGTACAGGGGAAGCACGCGGATTACCTTATCCGGTGTGCAAGAAAACAAAATACCAGATGATCGACCAGTGTTGTAAATTCATGTGTAATATGCCATCGTGTGAAAGCTATAACAACAAGTTTTTCATGGAACTGTCGTAAATAGCGTCACTGACAAGTTAAGTAAACACGGGACTTTTAATTTTGTGGTAAAAGTACTGAAAAAATATATGTAAAATGTCATTCTGCTTGGCAACCATAATAACATGATTGCGATATCATAAACATTTTAAATATAGTAAAAAGCGAAATATACAGGGCGACTGATCCAATATACGGGTACCATTATTACCAAATAATAAATAACTGTCAAGGGTATTCTCAGACATTTTTTGTTATTTCTTCATAATAATAATACAGAAACTTAGTAATTGCTTTGACTGTGAAACGATGCACCTCTAAAGGTTGCCGCTATTTTACGTGAGAAAAAGTTTCAGCAGACTAGTACTTGCTTCCCTGGTTTAAAATCCTTTTATCATATGACGTCGCATCTGAGAGTGTAATAAAGCCATGCATTAAAAACGATAATCCACTAGTGGATTAAATATGCAAATTACGTCGTAACGTTATACGTTGACGTCTATTAAAACGTTGCGTTTTCTAATGTCGAAATCTTGACGTTTTAGTGCAAAATTTGCTATTAAAATGCGATTTTAGTGTCACATGATAAATAGAATCTTGTATTCGTGCTCGTGTATTATTGAATTTATTAAACGAGTTGGGGAAAAAGATAAGATGCGAGGCTCTGCCGAGCATCTTATCGATTTTTCCCAACGAGTTTAATAAGTTCAATACACGAGCACTCATTAAAAATCCCCTATTTCTCCAAATAAACTTACCCATCAATGAAAGAATATGTCATCTCTCTTTCTCTTAAGAACAGACTTTCTTGTTGTTGTTTTTTTTGTTTTTGTTTTTGTTTTTTAAAAGAGCTTGCTCTCTCTCTCTCTCTCTCTCTCTCTCTCTCTCTCTCTCTCTATGTTAGCTTATTCTTTTTAAGAGTTGTCTCTTACGGGCGGACATGCAAATCTTTCCATGCCAAATGTTCTCCCAGGGAAATGTATCATTACATCTAGAAATTGAGCCACGACTCGAGAAAACCATCAAAGTGGTATGTACGCCCAGCGAAGACTCAGTTCAGCCTGGGCAGCCGCCCAGTCTGATCAGAGTCTTCGCTTGCGTCAAACGGGTAGCCAAGGGTCTAAGCTATCTCCATGCGAACTGCGAAAACTCTGATCGGATTTGGCGGATGCCCAAGCTAATCTGAGTCTGCACTGGGCGCAAAGCCACTTTATTGTTTTTTACGTGTCGCGGCGCAATTATGGTACGTTTTTGCATAAACTGCTAAAACGGAAAATAATTTTAGTCTGTGCCTTGGAACCATAATATAATTTATGTAAGAAAGAACAATTTTCCCCAATTGTCATAGAAAACAGTTGATTTTTTTATCATTTTTATTTACAGAGATTTAATAGTCCCAGAGCCCGTAGTAGATTTATTCATGTGGTCGAGGCCAAAAGGTTTGAAGGTGTTTTCTTATGTAAAAAGGTGTGCTGAATTCAAAAGTTAAAGTCTTAAAAAAATCGGTTGATGCACAAAGTCGGTATACTCAAAAGATTACACATGGGGTGCTCCAAATCTCGAAAGAGTGTCAAAATGGGGGTACCCTTATATTTAGTAATATTTTCCACCTCCTGCATGTACTGGAATATTAATTTTGATATCAAGCAATACTAAATAGATGTTAAAAAAGATCAAATAACAATTTCCACATTTTCTTTGCCATATTATTGGAAACTCTACTTTCGAAATGAAACACCTTGAAAAAAAAAACACGAAAACTGGTGATTTCAATATTCAACTCATAGGTAGATAGAAATATTGATAAAAACATCGAAAGTAGCAGTTATTATACCCCCAGCACAATAAGTATGTCGAGGGGTTAATTGTTTTTGCTTTTCCATCCGTTCTTCTATTTATCCATTTGTCTGTCTGTCCATTTTTCCGTCATTCCTTCCGTCCATTATTTAACTTTTGTGTTAAAGTTTTGCGTTAAGTTTGATTTTTGCTCTGTTTTCCTGTGAGTATTCATGGAAACTTTGATGTTGGGGATAGGGTTTGGGATCTGATTCAGTCAGTTCCTGAAGTGTAGTTACTCTTAAAATTTGTTCATGTGTGTTAAATGTTATTTCAGGATGGGCACTGATCAGCTTGCATCACCTGGAAGGTTCAACAGGCCTAAGGTCAAGGTAACAGACTTACAAATTTGTAAAACAGTTACGTTAAAGTTTGTGTTATGTTTTTGCTTTTGCTCAGTTTTCTTGAAAGTTTTTACTGGAACTGATCTATATGTGCTTAGTATTACTACATGATAGATACTTATCAGTTTGCATCATTTGGACGCTGCTTTTGGCCTGAGTTCAGGGTCACAGACTTAGAAATTCATATAATAGTTACGTTAACGCTTGCGTTAAATCTTTGCTTTTGCTCTGTTTTCCTGAAAGTCTTTACTGGAACTGTTACATATGTGTTTAGTGATACTACAGGATATATACTGCTCTGTTTTATGTCATCTTGATGCTGCTGCTGCTGACCTAAGGTTAATGTCAAAGACTTTGAACTTTATATAATATCTCTGTAAAAGTTTTACTTTGAAGATTAAAATGTGACTGGGTCTTATTGCTGGACATGACTGATTGTCTGTTTGTTAACATTTTTTGCATTAAAACATTTTTTGCATTAATGTATTATGTAAAGTTTATTTTCTGTAGGCGGTGGCTCTGGCCGGAGGTATACGTTATCCCTTGCTCGCTTGCTCTAGCTGGGCTGGAAAAACAACTTCTGATCACAAATTATTCGTGATATTGTATGACTTTGTTTTAATTATTTTGGGGGAAGAACATGTTCGAAGCAAGATAAAAGTTTGACACATTGGCCATAAAGCAACCTCTGTACTTTTATATTGTTCACCCACATATTCTTTATCCCGTCATTTTAAATACATTTTAAATATTGGTCTATTTTTGCTTTCTGTTTTCATTCTTTTTTCATGTCAAAGGGAGGCAGTTGTACAGAAGGAGAAACATCAGTTGAATGTGAGTTTAATGGGGCTTTGCCAAGTGAACATAAAAGAATAGGGAGGGTTTTTGAAGTGAACGTGTGCCTCTGCTCAGTCTCATCTGGACTTTTGATGTCTGTTTACACACACTATGGGCCTTCACAAAATTTCGACCAAAGACACAGATCCCTGATTGCTGTAAGGCCGTGCATGCGCATTTAAATAGCCACCTAATGGTTAAAAACCTTGTTCGCTTAGCGAAGTCCGTATATATGGTGATATCCAAGGACGTCTACAAGTTCATTCCTTTTTCATTTCAGTAAAAAGATGGAAGCAACTGATCAGACAAATAAACTACGCAACAGTGAAACTTGAGAGTATTATATTGGCAATTCTAAACGAAATCGAAAGCAGAAGATAGTCGCTTTTACAGTCCCTTTTTGGGTGCCATCAAACAAAGGTCACAATACAGTTCATGTTTGGTCTCGCCTTTCCAGCTGAAGAATATGTTCGGGCTGATCTGAAGTCTTGAGTCGAAATCAAAGGACCTGATCTTAGGTTTCTTTCAATGTGGCGGAGGCTCTGTTTTAGGTGCTGAATCAAATGCTGTCTTTCGTTTTTTTGAGGGATCTGACACTTGGATTTGCAAACATTCTGATAACATATACCGACAGTATCATGAAGAGTACCGATCCCAGACAATGTTTCAATACTTTCATCGTAATTATCTCAGGCAATGTTCATTCCAAGTCCTGACTGTTGGGTGAGGCCATCAGATCTAGAGCAATTCTTTTCTGTTTAGAATCGCCATACATAATATACTCACGCTTTACTGATGGTTCTCTTGCCTTGTCAGTTGTTTCTATCTTCTACCTGAAAAGAAAAAAGAGGAACGATATTATCATGTATACGGACTTCGCCAAGGGAACAAGTATCTTTACACAAACCATCAGGTAAATATTTAAATGCCCATGCGCGGCCCTTCACAGAAATCAGGGATCTGTGTCTTTGGCCGAAGTTTGTGAAAGCCCATAGTGTATGTCAACAGACCAAACGTCCATCTGAGACTGACCATATGCACAGGCTTACGTCGAAACCCTTCGCTGTTCTTTTGAGTTCGGTTGGCACGGCCAAGTTTAGCTCATTTTGAACTGATTATCCTCCTTTCTGTACGACTGTCTCCACCATTTTACCTGAAAAAAAGAATGAAAACAGTAATAATGTATTTGAAACATATTTAAAATGACTTTTAAAGAATATACGGTATGGACGAACAATATAAAAGTACAGAGGTTGCCATATCGCCAATGTGTCCAACTTTATGTTGTTTGGAACTCATTCTTCCCCAAATGACTGAAGCAAAGTTCAAAGAAACCTATCTCAAATAATTTGTGGCTAGAAATGTTTTTCACACCTATGCAGGGGCTCACGCATACCTCCGACCAGGGCCACCGCCTACAGAAAATAAACTTTACATAATACAATAATGTAAAATGTTAAGAAACAGACAGGCAGACATTCAATCTTACACAACAATAGACCCAGTCACATATCAAAAGGTTCCGTCTCAATGCAAAATTTTGGCAACAAGCAAAAGAATACACTCTTTAAAGTCGAACTTTTACAGATATATTTTATATGTATATAAAGTTCAGAGACTCTGACCTTGACATTAGGTCAGTTGCAGTATTTAGGTGACACAAATTGATCAGTATCTATTCTGTAGTAACACGTAACACATACTCATCCATTCAGTTCCAGTAAAGACTAACAGGAAAACAGTGCAAAAGCAAAATCATCAGTCTAAACACACACTATAACGTAATTCTTGTACAAATTTCTAATCTGTGAACTTGACCTTTGGCCAGCAGCTGTAAGCAGATGAAACAAACTAATCAGTATCTGTCTTGTACATGTAGTAACAATAGACACATATGAACCAGTTCCAGTAAAACTCTTTCAACAGAACTGAGCAAAATACTTAACACAAACTTTAACGTAACTGTTGTACATATTTCCCAAGTCTGTGATCTTGACCTTAGGCCAGCAGCAGCTTCCAGGTGATGCAAGCTGATCTATATCCATCCTGTGGTAACACTTAATGCATATGAACAAGCTCCCGTAAAGACTTGCAGGAAAAAGAGCAAAGAAAAAACAATTAACCCAAAATTTTAACGCAAATGTTATTTAACGGACCGAAGGACTGACGGACAAATGGACAGACAGACAGATGGGCATACAGATGAACGAAAGGAAAGGCAAAAACAAGTTACTCCTCGACATACTTATTGTGCCAGGGGTATAATTACTGCTACTGTCGGTGTTTTTATCAATATTTTTATCTACCTTTGAATTAATAGTGAAATCACTAGTTTTCATGGCTTTTTTCAAGGTGTTTCATTTTGAAAGTAGAGCTTCCCATAATGTGGCAAAGAAAATGTGAAAAATTGTTATTTGATCTTTTTTAACATCTATTTAGTATTGCTTGCTATCAAAATTAATATTCCAGTGCATACAGAAGGCGGAAAATATTACAAAGTATAAGGGTACACCCATTTTGACACTCTTTCGAGATTTGGAGCACCCCATGTGTAGTCTTTTGAGTACACCGACTTTGTGCATCAACCGATTTTTTTAAGACTTTAATTTTTGAATTAGCACACCTTTTTACATAAGAAAACACCTTCAAACCTTTTGGCCTCGACCACATGAATAAACCTACCACGGGCTCTGGGACTATGAATATGATCCTGTTTAAATTGTTCAAGCGTTTACATACTTATCGAAGCAATGAGCTGCAGTCAGAACCCACTGGGGTGCTATCAATGTTCCTCCACACAACTGCTCTGCTAGTAAAACAACTTTAATGTACGCCATCCACGGCCAGGAACCGGGTCTTGCATCTTGACCTCCCACAATCCTCTTTGATAATGGTCGAACGGGCTGGATCCCACAATTACTCGTCCCTGCAGCAATAATATGAATATCCTCATTGTTAGAACACACAATAATAGCTTCTTTTTTTCATTCGCGTTTCTTACTTCTTCTTTCGCTGTCTTGGGTGGGCTGTGCTTTGTGATTGTGGCATTTCCAAACACGAGAAAACCAACAAAGTGGCATGTGCGCCCAGCAAAGACTCAGATCAGCCTGGGCATCCACCCAGTCTGATCAGAGTATTTGCTGCCCACATGAAGCTAGCTTAAACCCTTAGCTGCCATCTAAGCGCGAAGTGAAGACTCTGCTCAGACTGGGCGATGCCCAGGCTGAGCAGAGTCTTCACTGGGTGCACAAGCCACTTTGTTGGTTTTGTCGTGTCGCGGCTCAATTTTAGTTTCCCTGCAGAAATCGTTAGATCATTCATTTAAAGGCGGTTAAACGTCGAGGTATAATATGAGGCCCCGCCTTTAACGACGATCAGTAGAAAAAAAAATGATGTGTGGCCGTACGTCACGTTTTTCCACCACTGTTACAAGGGACACAAGTTTCGTGCCGTTTTTGTTTTTGTTTTTCAAGAAGACATAGACCTTCCAAAATGGAGTCAACCTTTAAAGGAAAGAATTTGCATTTTTTTTCTTTTTAAGACTGGACTCCCAATAAGAAGGTATGCAAAAATGAAATAAAAAAACTTGCTTCACCTGAACGTGTACCCATTCACCTTAAATTTATTTTAGGCTGATACTATTTACACTATCTGTTAATATCCAGAAAGCGTTAAAATGGATATTTACAGTTGACTGTTGATAGCCAAAAAACGTTAAAATTGCTATTTACAGGTGACTGTGAATAGCCAAAAAACGTTAAAATTGCTATTTACAGTGGACTGTAGATAGCCAAAAAACGTTAAAATTGCTATTTACAGGCGCCATTGCCAAATCGTAAAGCTTTGCTTACTATTGCACATCATACTAAGCTCGTCTTCATTGTTGCCATGGCAATCATCTTGATTATCGCAGACCCATCTGGCTGGAATACATTTCTTCTCACTCGTACACAGAAACTGGTTATCACGACATGCTAGAAAAGAAAGAATCACCGTATTTATTCCGTTCTTCATTTTCTTTCTCCCTATTTCTCTCTGAAAGACGGCTCGACACAGACTGATATACTGTCTTAAAGAGCCGCTGACATTCCCCCTCCCGGTAAAAAATGAATATATAAATAATGAAAAAACAGCGTAAACACTCACATATATGACATATATGAATAATAACAATATTCAAATATAACGCTGTAAGCGTTTCACAACACTTTCGGTATTGTACTATTTGCTGATATTCTCATAAAAATGTGCTTTGGTCATAGTTTGGGATCAGTTTGGTTCCCATTTGTGGCACTAAGAAAAAGTCTGAAAAGATATGGCTCCTTTTGCATTAAATGCCTCATCGCTCTGTCAGCATGAAAATTCATAGGTTGCATGGCAAGTAAACGTACCAGCCAGTGAATAAACCGTCGTAACAAATATTGTAAGACAAAGAAACTTATCCATGATCATGTACGAGGGCAACAATGAGCACGTCTACTGTGTGAAATGGGGATGGGGTGTCATTATAAATGCGGTCTATATCGAGGGCAACAATTAGCACGTCTTCTGTGAGAAAAAAATGCTGCGTCCAAGCTTGTCATCTGATAAACACATTTAAAGTTTAGGGAGACTTGCTAAACTTTTTTGAGCCCCATTCTCCATCGGTAGCGTAATCATATGTAGTCCTTTAATCGTGAGGTATCGCAGAGCTTTTTCATTGTAAATGACCGTGATAAGCCAACCTTAAACAAATAAAACAATATTGATTTGCTCATAAAAAGGTTGGAAAATGTTATGGTCGTTATAATGAATTGGTAAAGACACAATGCACAGGTGCGGGGCCCTATTCGATATCCCGATTTTGTTTAGTTTGCAGTGATCGACGAATTTATATTTATCATTTTCATACCCCGCCACACTTTAGTGGCGGGGTATTATGATATACCTTTCGGTGTCTGTCCATTCGTCCGTCCGTCCGTGCTCACCATTTCCGATCGATAACTTGAGTATTTATTCACGGATTCTTTGCAAATTTTGCATACATATTGTTATCGGCGATGAGTGGTATGGGATTGTTAATGGGCAAAATGCGTCCATTTTAACAGAATTACTGCCCTTGATCATGTTGGTAAAATGTTTTATGGCCTGTTATTCCTGTACTGTTTATGATATATGAATGAAACTTCATAGATATGTTGAACTTCCAAGGTTACATATTGTGACTAAGAACTTTCACTCTGACCTTTAAGTTTATGAGTTATCCGCCCTTGACAGGTCTGAAAAAATGGTTTTAGACCTGTAGTTCCTTACTATAAGGAATATCTGAATGAAACTTCACAGATATGTTGAACATCACAAGTTACATATTGTGACTAAGGAACGTCACTCTAACCTTTCCAGTTCATGAGTTATCCGCCCTTGATAGGTCTGAAAAATGGTTTTTGACCTGTAGTTCATGTACTATATGGAATATCTGATTGAAACTTCACCGATATTGAAAATCAAAGGTTACATATTGTGACTAAGAACTTTCACTCTGACCTTTCCAGTTCGTGAGATATCCGCCCTTGACAAGTCTATAAAATGTTTTTGACCTGTAGTTCCTTTACTGTAAGGAATATTTGAATGAAACTTTACAGATATGTTGAACATCAAAGGTTACATATTGGGATTAAAAACTGTCACGCTTACGTTTCCAGTTCATGAGTTTTCTGTCCTTGATTGATCTGAAAATGGTTTTTAACCAGTCGTTCCTTTACTATATTCAATATCTGAATGAAACTTCACAGATATGCTGAACATCAAAGGATACATATTGTGACCAAGGACGGTCACTCTTACCTTTCCAGTTCATTATTTTTTGCCCTTGATAGATCTGAAAAATGTTTTATGACCTATTGTTCCTTTTCTGTATGGAATATCTAAATGACACTTCACAGATATGCTTAACATCAAAGCTTACATATTGTAAAAAGGATGATAACTCTGACCTTTCCATTTCATGAGTTATTTACCTTTGATAGTTCTTCTACTATAAGAAATATCTGAATGAAACTTTACAGATATGTTTAACAAAACAGAATAAGGAATGGACTTTCTCAGCTCAAAGAAATGCTTTACTCCCAGATTTAAATCTACACTGGTCTGAATGCCCCACATTGTTAGAAATCTCACAAGACTGCTATGCATGAGTGGTTTATATTAAAATCTATTTACAGTAAGGATATCATATCTCTATCTGTCCCAGTTCTGTGGCTTATTTCAGAGGCGCGGTGGCCGAGTGGTTAGAGTGGCTCGGTTATTGTGCAGAAAGTCACCGGAAGGTCGTGAGTTCGCGGCTCACCGTCGCCATTCGACGACTGGAAAACTCTCTCTGTCCACCTCGCAGTAAATGGTTACCTTTTTCGAATTAGGGAAGGATAAGGCAGCGAACGGAGAGAGATGGGCTCCGCCTTTCATCAGCTGTGCCCACGATACAGTGGGTCTCTAACCCCCACTGCCCCTACGGCTCTTAGGCTATGGGAAACCTTTACCTTTTTATATTTCAAAAAAAATTTTACGATGTCCAGCGGTGGCGGGGTATCATGCAGTGCCTGCGGTGCTTTTATTAATAATGAGAATAATTCTAGGGCTTAGATCAAAGAAAAAGTTACTACGCAATTTTGGAAAATGATCAACACCACTCTTATCATTATTATTCGTCCAGCAAGGAAGTCAGTGCAGGTGAAGATCGAGATAAGGTTGCTTCCAAAAAGTTTTGCCCTATTGATGAAATGTAATATCTGCAAATCAGATATATCGAGGTACAACAATTTTATATATTCAGTAGCTTTAAGTTGGTTGGTTGGTTGGTTATTTTGGGTTTAACGGCTCTTTGAGACAGTATTTCAGTCTATATCGAGCCGTCTACCAGAGAGAGGGTGAAAGAAAAGAGCTACAGTGTACAATAGGCAAGAGAGAAAAAAATCTATACAACCAGCACCTACTGCAAAAACAGTAGGCCCTTGCCCTGCTATTATCCAAATAAGTAAAACGCCCCTGCACTGAAAGTTCAGTAGCTTTAAAGCGGACCATCGGTGTCATTTGTTTAGTGAAATGTTCGCAGTGAAATGATGCTAGAAAAATATGACATCAGTGGGTGTGTGTAGTGGGAGGGGAGGAGGGCGGGTGTTGTTTTAGAGAGAGAGAGTGACTATAATGGCTTTTGGCTTTAAGAAATGTACATACTTGTGTTCCGTGCTCCAGGTGGTAAACATCTCACTGCCGCATCTTCAGCGTGAACACAGTCTGTCATGTTTGGATCTAAAATATATAGAGGATCTTACACGAGTGGTCATTTCATATGAAATTTATGAAACGAGCCTTCGGCGAGTTTCATAAATTTCATATGAAATGACCAGAAGTGTAAGATTCTGTTTATCATATGACCCTTTAAAATAGGATTCTAAAGCCTTCCGTCTGAACAGCATTTCAATAAGAAAACGCATTGTTGACATGGACGTTGTCAATGACGTTACGTATACGCGACAAAGTGATATTACACGTGTGGTCATACGATTTTTATGACACGACGTTATTCATGGAATAACAGCGACGTCATATGATAAAAAAAATTACAGCATCGTTAAAAATCCAATTTTAGGACTCCTAAAATAATTACCGTTACAGTCCAAAGATGAAAAAAGATTGGTTTCACAATGCTATCATCAGTCGGGAGACTTACGGATTTCCATCACACAATTTCGTGATTTATTTGAAGTCCATGGTGAACCACAAATTTTAGTGCATGATGGAAAACCGTAAGTCCCGACCGCTTATTAGGTGCTCATTTGAAAAAAAGGGAAAAAACATAAGCGTTTACACTGACCATGCAGTCCGGGACATTCATCGAGACTGGATTCTCGGCTTGTACATGCCAAGTCATCATGCCATATAGGTCCTGTGCCAGCTCCAAAGCTACCCTGGAAAATAATATACGGGTATAATTAAAAACAAAGTGCCAAATTTTCAAAAAATTTAAATTAAGTAACGTAACATGCCAAGAGTGGGTCGACTGCAGTAAATGTCGATTTTTACTAATTTTTCGACGACGTCACTATTGACATCATGAAAATCTACGCACCGGAGACCAGTGGCGGCCTTTTTGTAACGCTTTTTACCCTGTTGCCTAATTAAGGCAGTGATTTAAAATTGTTTTCTATATTTTATGCATAAGGAACTGTTGAAGCGCACAACGTCTGAACGTGTACAGGGACATACAGGTATGTGTTGCGTTAAAATATTTGGTTTTCCGTTAACGGTGGATACATGTATTAGTGCAAAAAACCTATACATCGAACTTTGAAATATTCATAACGAAGAAGTCAGATTTAAATCATTTCCAAATAAATTAACGTACAACAAATAATGTATATCTACATATATCTTACCTAGCAAAGATATTCTCAACTTTTATAGTACTAAATGCTTGACACTAAAAAATGCCTACTATAAAGAGGAAAAATGATTTATAGTCTCCCAGACATCAAATGTCATGAACAGTTGACTGAGCCATCGTCAGAATTGCATTTGCATTTTTTGAAACATCAGAAAGGTGCGGTTGAAGACCAATAACCCTGTTACATGTACTTCCAAGCGTAGACACTCTGCTATTTTCGATTTTTGCTTCCCCTTTTAGACGACGGTCGACTCTTTAAAAAAACGAGTTCGCTCCCCTAACCTTTAAGAGTAGACCACTTTATGTATGTGCTCCACCCGCAAGAAAGCAAACAGAAAGTCACAAAAGTGTCTCCCTTCGCAAAAGATGACGAGAATACATTGAAGTGTACATTTACACATCAACATTAGGAAAAAAGCGCAACATAATTCAGAAAATGCAGTATCTTACCCCGGGAAGCGTGTTTAACAGACCGTCAAATCCTAGCTGCCTACATACAACAATGCCGTCGAATGTGGACCAACTGTCATCACACACCGTTCCCCACGTGCCATTGACCTTGACCTCTACTCGACCTTCGTAAACTGATCTGCCGTTGGCAAGTCTAACGTCTCCCCAAACTAAATGGTAGAGATAAAAACAAATAATCACGTCAATCCTGGCTTAACCTCGTATTCCTAAACCCAGCTCACACGCCGTAAGTTAATTAGAACATTCATATATTAATTATCTAGGTTTTGAATTATCTAATGGGAAAATCCGTCTGACGTGTGAAAAAAATGCGCGATCTGCATAATATGACTGAAGCAACCCTGCGTAAGCACTCAAACATAAAGCAACAAGGCTATAGATTTTTTAGCAAATGAGCCGTGACAGGACAAAACCAACAAAGTTGCCTGTGCGCCAAGTGAAGAATTGGATCAGCCTGGGCATCTGCTGTCCGCATGGAGCAAGCTTAGACCGCCCAGTCTGGTCAGAGCCTATGCTGTGCGCTTTAAAGGGTAGCTAAAAGTATAAGCTAGCTCCATGCGGACAGCGAAGACTCGGATCAGATTGGGTGGATGATCCGAGTCTTTGCTGTGAGCTTACAGTGTAGCTAAGCGTTTAAAAGGTAGCTAAAGGTCAAAGCTACCTCCATGCGGACAGCAGAAACTCTAATTAGAACGGGCGGATGCCCAGGCTGATCTGAGTTTTCGCTGGGCGATCGTGCCACTTTGTTCCGTCGTGTCGCGGCTCAAATATAAATTTTGTGGAATGAAATAAAGTGCGTATGCAAATTCCAATTTGGCAAGACTGCGCTTTATCACAGAATACTTCTACACAAGAAAGAATCTCAAAGCAACTTAATATCAGCAACAGCCAACAGGGTTTTACCATATCGTGTTTTCCAACAATGTTCTACAGGCAGATGCCCGTAAAAATAAGATTAATTAATGTAAATGACCTGGCAGCCAGATGCCCGGCATTTTGCCGTAAATTCAACGGATTTTTTTAATTCCTAGGTACCCTCCTAGGTACCCTAATACCAACATCTTTTCTTTTCCGCGGGGGGGGGGGGGGAGGGGGGATTACATCATTTGACTGTTACATTGTAGGATCACTTGGGTTTGTCTACAAAAAGGGTTCACACTGTAAAAATGTGACAAAGTTTATAGGTTTTAAACAGCAAATTATTTATTAAAGTTTAAATTCAAGTAAAGAGTTCGGAAAATGCATCATCCAGCACATAGCAACCGCGATGGCCGCTACTGGAACATAATGTGCAAGTTTTGCTACTTGGTTTGGAAAGTATTGAGGACAGGTCCCAGGCACCTATGTAAGTCTTATTCAAAACATAAATCAGTAGAATAATGACAGTTACCCGTAGTTTATTCAGCTAACTAAATACATTAATTCGATGACAGGATAAAAATAGTTACAAAGATGGCCGCCACTGGTGGCACGCCAGTATCATACTGAGAATTCAAAGACCAGACGGCTATTAGAGGCGGCACATGATGGGCAGCCTCAAATCCAACTATTTTCAGATTTCTGGTTCTTTATGTGTTAGAGGTCTTAAAATTCCATCCGGAATCGGTATTGTTGCCCAAGCAATATGTATGACCACTTGGAGCAATAGTTAACGCTGATATTCGCTTTTCCTGGAATTCACACTTCCTAAACCTTTCCAAGCCTCCTTTGAATATGTAGTAAACCGCGGCAAAAACTAGATCACATGTACTTTGTAAACGTAAGTCTTCATTGCTTATATTAATCGGCTTTCATCACAGTAATGCAAAGGCACGTGAGTGCTACATAGTCTTGAAAAAATGGCCATTAACGTGTAAGTTCAGCTAGTTGCTTACTGTCACGTATTTTGATCTACTTTTCACTGGTCACAGGGACTTAGTTCAAATTTCAAACCCAAATGAATTTGCTTTAAACATTTTATTCAGAAAAAAAAATAAATAAAAAGAAACGTTGTACACGTGTCTTGAAGAGTGAAATAGGACCAGAACGAAAGCAACATACTTGCATGAACATGGTAAGTTCTTTGGGACACACTCTTTATCGTTATTGCATGGCGTGAAGATGTGTTCCGAGTCACCCTCTGTTTACACTGATAAACACGCTCAACTGTTTTATGCTGTTGTCTACGACCATGGTTGACATTTTTAATGTTTCGCTTTGCCGTGGAAGCAAATATTCACCGTTGACAACTTCGCTGATTCTACGATTTGAATGTATAGCGAACCGTGTAGTATAACAACCGAGACACGTATTTTAAGATGTATAGATACACCTCCATTTTTCCATCATTTTTCCTTGTACAGGAGAACTGTGTTTGAATCAACTAAATGACTGCATGTATCATAGGCGCAAAGAGGAACGCGATGTATCCAGTTTAAAAATGACCTCGAAACAGCCATATTAATGTCAAATATTTACATTCTTGGTGTATTTACTGAAAAGCCCTATAGTAAACCATTGGAACATAATGAAGTTTACATTCCAATAATTACATTGAGACACGCGACGTCAATGACGTAAAAATAAACAATGGCTCTCTACAACCTGATTGGACGTCAGCAACGTCATGACGTCATGCATGCCGTTCTGTTGTTAACTGAAGAAATTGCATGTACATGTTTTAATGCTTCAATTTTAGCGCTTATACAAGATTTTTCATGAATGACTTGATTGAAACGAATGTAAATATAAGCAATGAACTTAATTTTTCTGATGTTTATCGAAGTGTAAACTACATTGGGTCACTAGCAAAGTTTACATGAACCCCTTCGGGGTTCATTCACTTTGCACGTGACCCAATGTAGTTTACACTTCGATAAACCTCAGAAAAATGAAATTCATTCCTTAAAAAAGAGACTAAGCTCATTACTTCTACATGTGATAATTTGTTTAATTAAAACAAACCAGATTACAAATCAAATTACCAGTATTAAAACAAATTGGATAATATGGTCAATGTTTGTGTTGTTCAGTGATGTTAATCTGACCGCATATCCAAGGACATTGCATGCTGCGGTGTTTTTTTTTTTTTTTTTTTTTTTTTTTTGTTGATGTTGTTATTTTTCTGTAACTCTCGCAAAATTATTTCAAACTTCTAATTTAGCATAGATTCTACTTGAAACATTGAGATCTATCAGGTCAATAGTAGTGTCAGGTTTTAAATACATGTAGCAGGCGATTCCATACAAAAATGTTGAAATTGCAACGGTTAATTGAGGTAAACTGAATTACATGTACAAGCTTTATGCAAGGCAATACTACGGAACCCGGGAAGGGACATTTCCTTTCCGATATTTATCAGAATAGTAACAGAAACAAAAAGTC
Source organism: Ctena decussata (assembly GCA_963989385.1). Classification (NCBI taxonomy): domain Eukaryota; kingdom Metazoa; phylum Mollusca; class Bivalvia; order Lucinida; family Lucinidae; genus Ctena; species Ctena decussata. The sequence goes on from OZ022500.1 coordinate 63,313,141, forward strand.
TAGACCGCAAACCAAACCCATAGATATCTCGTTTAAACGACTCATTATCTCGTTTAAACAACATATTATATCGTTTAAACGATATAGAATAGAACAGAAATTAAAACAAGGAAACCAGAAACAGAATTAAATCAAGAAAAACAGAATAGAAATCGAAACCTGAAAATCTGAACGGAAATCAAAACAAAAATTTTATCGTTCGTTTAAACGACATATTATATTGGTTAAACGACATGACATGATAAGTCGTTTAAACGATATAATAAGTCATTTAAACGAGGCACTTCTTGTTTTGATTTCTTTTCTAATTTTCTTGTTTCAGTTTGTATTCTGGTAAACACCGGAAAAGATATTCTCTTCCAGGGTTTGTACAATACAGCTCAACGAAGGCTCAGCCTGATATGTTAGGAACCCCGGAAGGGACATTTCCGTTCAGATATTTATCAGAATAGAAACTGAAACAAGAAAATTAGAACGGAAACCAAAACAACAAACATCTCGTCTAAACGACGTAATTTATTGTTAAAACGACATAATATGTCGTGTAAACGATATAAAATAAAATGGGCATTACATGTAAAACAACAAAACCAGAAATGAAATTAAATCAAGAAAAACAGAAAAGAAAACGTCTTTTCTGTTTTTCTTGATTTAATTTCCACTCTACTTTTCTTGTTTTAATTTCTATTCTATTATTGTATATCGTTCAAATGACATGATATGTTGTTTAAACGATCTAATAAGTCGTTTATACGACATATTTGTTGTTTTAACTTCCGTTCTAATTTTCTTGTTTCAATTTCTATTCTGATTAATATCGGAAAGGAATTGTCCCTTCCGGGGTTCTGTAGATATGTACTAAATGCTATTTAGTAAAAGCATTTGGTTTGATTTTGTTATATCTTATAAAATATTTGATCCCAAATATTGGTAAGCTGTTTGTTCTAAGTCATTCGAAAATTGATTTGATCACGTTAACCGATACATTTTCATAAATAGTGGGATGTGCAACATTTTATATATTCAACATGAATGACTATTCTGTTCTATCCCATAACCTTACTGGGTCACTGGGGCACTACAGATGACTTTGGAACAATCCCTTCCCACCTTGTCCTGTTTTCAGCTGCCGTAGTTGAGCTGGCAAAATCCATCCCCGTCCACTCTCTAATATTGTCTTCCCACCTCTTCTTCTGTCTACCTCTTCTTCTTTTTCCTATCACTGTGCTCTGTAGAATCGCCTTTGCTAAACCAGAAGACCCTGCGACGTGACCAAACCACCTTAGATTCCGTTTCTTGACCACCGTCAGGAGTTCGTCATATTCTCCTAAGGCTGCTTGGAAATAGATGTCTTTCGTAAACTTGTGTCAAATTTTGTGTGTATGTGCTTCTTTCCCTATTGGTTTTGAGGGCGGAATGTGGGATTTGATTGTATTAATTCCTGATCATTGCCTATCTTTTTACTTTGGATCTTACTGCGAACCTCCTCATTGGTTATATTGTGTCCTTGTACGTAATGTTTAGTAATCTTCGGTAGCATCTTATCTCAAAGGCCTGCGTTCTTTTCTCTAATTCTGCTGTCAAGGTCCACAATTCACAGACATACAGAAATATGGAAATGACAAGGGGGCGCATAAGTTTCACCTTTGACCTTAGAGATATCTATGCTGTTATCTCTCCAGATTGGTTTCAGCTTGGTACGAGCTGAAGTAGCTTATGCAATCCTTGACAGAACCTCTTGTTTTGAGCCATCATCTGAGACATCTACTCCATGGTATTTGCTTGTTACGGTACCCAGCCTCTGCCCCTTTACCTTGATCTCCCTCTGGATGCCGTCTGTGCTGTTTGTCATCAGTTTGGTCTTCTCAGCACTGATCTCCATCTTAAACCTTGTGCAGGTTTGGTCGAGACTTTCAACACGAATGACACTTTGCATATAGATCGTAAGTGTTAAATTCCAAAAATGTTTCGCCAAGGCTATATCATGTTGAGAATTCAAAGACTGAAGGGCAAACAGTGTAGATCAGCGAATTTCATTATTGGCTCTAAGTGCTAACACATCGCCCAATAGTAGAATCAGCTCGCTTGACTTTTGGGATAATTAGCATATACCGTATACGCGGTAATTTTTCGTGTGTTCTAATTTTCGCGGTTTAGGGTCAAATACATAAACATTAGTTGTCACGATTTTTAGTTTTCGCGGTTAGCAATATGCGCGAAAAAGTAAAAGTGCTTCTTTTTCACTTGAGCCAGTTCTTTCATTAAAATGCGGCAGGGGCCGCAGGTTAATGAAAGAGCTGGTTCGAAATTTACCGAAGCAAACAGAATCAAAATAGACTGTGACAACTGACGATACTTTGTAAGAAACAGGAAATTATTTCGCGAATTTAATATTCGCGGTTTCTAACTGACCGCGAAAAATGGAGCACAGCGAAAATTATCGCGTATTCGGTAGTTGAGATTTTCTCCCCCTATCTCGAAAATACAAGTAGTGACATTTGCCCGCCGCTTATTCTAAAGAATACCTTCATCTTGAATGTCTCTTGACAACGCTACATCTATATCCAAACTCAAAACACTCAGGAACCACGAAATTAATACTGCCTTATCCATATTGACTAAATATAGCTTTAAAGACTGGGTTATAACGAGAGAACATTTCTATCTTATCATGGATATGCTAATCAAAGTGGAAACAAACTAGGCTTTAATTGACTAGTACCTATGTAGGAATTGATAGAAAGCTGTAAACAAAAGAAAAATAAACAGGTACTACGTACTATACCAACTTACTGACCTTTCAAGTAACTAAGTAAAGTATGATGAAATCGGACCACTGGAATTTCTTAAGGTGAGTTGGTACACTGCTAGGGGGAATAATATTGCCTTTGCCTCCCTTTCACTCCTATAGAAAAATTCTGCTCCTGTAGGAGAAAGCCGGGCCGCGTAGCGCAATTGGTAGGGCACCTGACTCATAAGTCAGAGGTCCTGGATTCGAAACCCGGTCTAGCCATATACTTTCGTTTTCCTTCCGCTGATAGAAAAGGGTAGTTGTCAGTAACTGGCGAAAGTATGTGCACTTAGTACTGGTTAACCGCTTAGGAGGTCTAAGCCTGCCCAGGAATAGAGTGGTTAGGTTAACTGACCGTCCCGAAATGACCATAGCTGTTTACCGTGGACGTTAAGCATCAAATCAATCAATCCTGTAGGAGAAAATTGTTTGTTTTTTTTTTTTTTTCATAAAGCAAATTGTTTGCTTTAAAAGTTGACTCTTAAAGAAAAAATGCCCCTATAGAAGCAAATTGTTTTAAATTGTTTTCTTTAATAGAAAATTGTTTTTAAAAGTTGACTCTCAGAGGAAAACTTTGCTCCCAAAAGAGAAAATTATTTTCTTTAAGAGTTAACCTCCTTTTCAGAAGGATTTTGTCGTCCGAGGGAGCAAACAGGAAGTCACAAAAGTTGTCTCCCTTTTGGAAACTAGCGGAAAAATCATCATGGCGGTGTACCCATACACCTTTTAGGAAATCTCTGTACTGGGATTAGGTTAAAGTCGGGTAAATTCGGGCAGTGACATTATTTCCTTTATATGTCAGTTGTTTCGAATTAAGACAAAATTAACTGGGTAAACAGTAAAAACCCTGATGAGACGGCTCATGATGAGCCGTCTCGTCTGGATTTTCACTGTTTGCAATTGTATGTCCGAATTTACCCGGTGTCCGAATTTACCCGACTCTACCCTAATAACTTCAAAAAAAACCACAAAACGCCGAAACAGTCAAGCCATTTCGTTGAATCCATGCTAATACGGCGTTTTGGCTTCTGCACTGCTCAGGGGTCCTCATCGATTGCTTGCGTTTTGTTCAGGTTATGTTGGCAATAGCGAATTAACTCATGCAAAGCAGTCTTCTTTCCTCAGTAAACTCAAGGTGTACAGGGTGTAGGTCAGACTACTCCTTCCTACATGTAGTCTTCACTGTTTGCCGAATGTTTGCCGGTAGTGTCTGACACTGTGGCAGGTCACAACAACAGTGTCACTGAGGGAAGCACCCTGCATTCACAAATAAATTGAGAGATACGTCTTATAATGTTATTCAAGCAATTTCGTATTGGCTTAATTACAGGTCCGAGCTCTGCTGTATTGGCCTTCGGCCTCGGGCCAGTAATGTTGTACGACTGCTACTGGGCCATTACGAAATATCTTGATTAATGACAAATTTATTAATTAACGTCATTAAGGTCAAGAATACGTAAATGGCACATACATAGAGATTTTTTTTTAAATTTTGCACAGGGGTGCATTTTCATGTGTTACATCAAATTGTGCCATAAAAAAGATAGGTCACCGAGTTCGTTTAGTCGCTAGATCAGATTGAAAAACATGAAATTTTGAGGATGTTTCCATTGGCGGCAATGGGAATGCGATGAAAAAACTCAGCTTTTAAAATGTTAACGTACACAGCTTGCTTCCCGGTACATAGTTTTTTTTTCTCAAAAAACTGATATTTTATGTCACAGGATCTGTCGATTGAAAAAAGGTAAGAAAAGTTCTTGACTACCGAGTTCGTTTTTCAAGGTGCGCTTGCTAAGCAAGCATAGGTATGTATAAATTTACGCCATTCCGCGACGTCATTTATAAGCGACGTTGCAGTCGTTTACTGGCGACGTAATAAGACATGCTAAGAGCGTTATGAGAATACGGAAAGATGAGGACTAATAGGGTTCTCATGATGAATGCCTTAAGTTTCGTTCACACGGGAAAAGTTTCTGTGACAAAGTACGTTTAGAAAAGTAAAATTTGCTCGTGTGTATGAAAAATATGCCACATTTTCAGTGCCAAATTTATATGGTAAAGTTTTCATGACAAACAAAATTTGTCCGTGTGAACAGAAAAGGACAAGGTGCGCTAGTGTATTGCTAGCGGCCTAAAATTTCGGGAAAAATGAAACTCGACACAGCAAATTACCATCACCGTCCCTGAACGTAACAACATAAGGACTATCGCGTGCGCACACAAAAATTACGTCATGACGTTACGTGACGTCATTTTACAACGTCAAAGACGCCATTTTTGCGGGTTTTTGAAAGAAAAAGAACAAATTCAGGTACGTTTTGCAAAATAAAAATATGACCGCATGGCTGTACCAACTCTATTTTTTGTACAGATCGTTGAAAGAGAGTGACCGACAGATTGTCAAAAGGTCTCTTTGGTACACGCATGCGATCATACTTTAATTTTACTTTTTTCTGTCTGTAGCTGCTGTGAAATTGCAGGTTTAACCGTTTGTTTCTAGATCTACCATTTTAATTCATATTTGGTTCAAACCATGCCAAAAAATTATGAAAACATGTATATTGAACATCAGTTTTGTTGTTTTGAGCATCATCATTTCTGAGGAATTTAATGAAAACAACAACAACAGCAACAGAAATGAACAAAGAGCAAGGTGTCTTCATCAAATCCATATGTCGTGCCCAGTCAAGCCATCAAGTATCGTTTCACATCCTTTACTTGCCTCCTACAAACGTTACACCAAAAGGTAAAAGCTTTGCAGATATCGTGACCAGACTGCATAATTAACACAACGGTGATACTTCATGTGTGCATGTACATGTACCATTATTTTAAGTTACTCTCTTGTTGAGGCACTCCAGCAAGTGGTTTTTTGAAGTTTATACTTAAAGGATAAAGAAACAGCAAATTCCACTTACATGGTTCAGTTTACTACCATTTCTCGTAGTCAGATTTGTCCAGTAGAGTTTTTGAAATTCATTGGCATGCTCTCAAGCTTGGAAAGTAATCTCTTGCAATGTATTTTTTTCAGTTTCATAATGGCGGCCTCAAGATAACCATTATTGCTGTAGGGGTGGCATGTTTCAAGCACATTCTTGAAAATTACCATTTCATATAAAATTAACATGAAATCAGTTCAGAACAACTTATGCTTATATCTTATAGCAGTTATTTTCATAAGTAATATCTTTTTGGAACACAAAAAGATGTATAAGTGTAGCTGACACTGCAAACAACCCTTTGCTGAAATGGTCATATTCCAAAACAGATCAGGTGATTAGTGATGACATCATTTCTGTTGTGATGTCACAATGGGTGGTTCCCAGCTTTATTAAAATTAAAATGGACCTCATCAAAGGCTGGAAACCAGAAGGAATATTTTTACTATTGGAAAACCCACCTCCAAACCAAAAATGATAAAAATAGACAAAAGAGACCATGCAATATGCTGCAAGTCAGTATTTAGCTACGAGAAATGATTTTGGGTATGTTAAACCTAAAATTTTGGTATTTAAGCATCTTTAAAGAAAAAAGTTCCACTAAAAACCACTTGCTGGAGTGCCTCAACAAGAGAGTAGTGTGTTTTGAGTGGATAGATGGATGATTTGCGATTTTACGTTCCTTTCAACGGGGAGCGGCTGTAGCGTAGTGGATGACACTCCAGACTACCAATCCAGGGGTCGCAAGTTCGATCCCCCGCTTCTCCGGTCTTTCGGATGAGACTTTAAACCGAGGTCCCGTCTCCATATGACCTCGTTGTTGGTGGGACGTTAAACCCGAGTTCACTCACTCACTCACTCCTTTCAACGGTATTGCAGTCATATTAGAACAGTGGTAGGGTGATAACGAAAGCTGAGTGCAGAGGAATCTCGCTTACGATAGGAAATATTTCCGCCTCCAGCAGGGCTCAAACCCGGGACTGCTAGATCAGTAGGCCAGCGCTTAACCTAGCTACCGGGTCTCCTCTGAGAGAATGAGCGAGTTGGGGGCGAGGGTGGTGGGGGAGTCGGCAAAAAAAAAAAAAAAAAAAAGAGAGAGGAGCGAGAGAGATGGAGATCGGCTTTGAAGGTTAGATTGGTCACTTTTTATAGCTCTATGCACAACGCGAATCTTTGAGGCTGAAAATAACTTCGCGAATTTTCGCGTGAAAATGGACCTTAAAAGATGGATACACAGAAATCAGACTGCACTTTTGTGCAAACTGGTCAGAATATTTAGTTGTCGCAAGATTCAACGACCATTGATTCAAAAAGAGAAAGTACTGCCCAAATTGCGCGGATGCGCAGGCTAATCAGGTTATTTCCACTTTGTACATGCAGTGAGATTTATTTTCATACGATAAAATTTATTAGGTTTGAAAGAAGTCAGTGCATCTCGGTATCAAAAATTGCCCATATAACCCGATTACCTTTTGCAGCATTTGTATGATAAATGATTCGTTTAGACAGAGATGTTATCCACAGGTCGTCGAATTCAGACCCATGCCGTCTAATCTCTGCGTTGTGTCATCCCCGTCATCATGCGCCCATTCAACCATCGACTTGATATGACTTAAAACTGTTGAAGAGTTTAGGACGAAACAATTTATTTATCCAATCATCCATCTGTTGAATTATGACCGGATTTATAGTATAAGTGCGGCGACGTTGTTCCTGTTGTTGTTTACTGTCTGAATCGCCATATGACTGGCGTCGAGTGAAAAGGTACCTGATAGCACGCACAGACAGAATAGATTCAGATCATCAGATCAACCTGTCGCAAATCTGCGTATCTCTAAGAATACTCGGGAATCTAAAAGTTGATAAGTGCAAACAGATACGTAAGTACAGATGCGCACGCTAATTCACTGGTCGCAAATCGCCTAGTATCCGTTTTCACTCGGCGCAAACAGAAACAAAATATATGAACACTGTGTCTACAGAAGACACTTTGTAAGAAACTGGAAATTATTCGTGATTTAAATATTCGCGGTTTCTACATGTAAGTGACTACGAATTACGCGAAAAATGGAACTCCGCGAAAATTACCTTATATACGGTATATCTTAGCTGTAGATGGAAGGGAGTGTTTAGTGATGGTTGGGGACGTTTTTGTTAGATCTTTGGGAAGCATATATTGTGGTCCCTCATCTAAGCCGCCTGGACGAGGCAGTTCGGATGAGGGGCTACAATCTATGTTTTCCATGGAAAGTGGGGAACATAGCCCCTAATTGATGTCAAGTAGCCCCTAATTGTTTTCAACTACTCTCTCTTGTCTGGACCACCCATATACTTTTATTTTATGGAAAGTTGTATAAATTAGTGTATGTTGTACAGCTGAAATAGTTATTATTTTATTTAGTTTAAACATATTTATTTTATCATAAACTGTACATGATTACAATATAAGCATGATACAAACAATGGGATCAGAACGAAACCATAAATGCTTATTTAGTTCTTCTCCCGAAAATATAATTCTATTTAAGAATTGCATGGTACTGCTTATGATCATGCATCATTATTAAAGTATATCTATGTATATTTATGTACCTTGATTACGATGGTAATACCAATTTACCTACCTGTGCTTTCAACCAAGCCAGTCAATTACCATACATGCAAAAGTGGCTGTCGACCGAGACAATCGACAACAGTATCAGCTCGGTCGACAGCCATTTACAAAAGTATCACTTACTGTTGTTGGTATTGATTACCTCTGAATTCTCGGTCGACAACTATTTTGTATAGTACACTGTAAAAAATTTCCGTAGATTTTACGGTAGAATAACTGGCAACCAGCTGCCAGTCCTTTTACCTTAATTTTTATGGGCGTTTGCCTGTAAGACATTGTTGGAAATCACGATATGGGAGTGTTATGTTAATTGGCCGCACTCGAAAATAACTTGATATTGTTGAAGGGCTATCTGATCGAAACAACACCTGTTTTATTCTGTCCTACTCTGCTTGATGATTCCTGCAATTTTTACGGGCGCCCGTAAAAATAACGGGAAAAGGACTGGCAGCTGGTTTCCAGCTATTCTACCGTAAAATCTACGAAAAAAAATACAGTGTACCGTAGCGGTCGACAGCATAGGTAGCAAAATTGTTAATACCACCATGATTATGAGACTGAAATAAACTAATAAACATAATAATAATAATAATAATAATAATAATGATAACTAATCTGGAATATTGCTTTCACCATTTGCACTCGTATTGCTTTGTGACATACTTGGTCATTATAGCGAATTCAAATTGGTTTGCGTAATCATGCATTTCGCTTAGAGTCTTCGTTCATCTCTCTGCCAAGCCTGCTGAATGATCATGGGAACCGCAAAGGGCTGGTCAGACTACTTGAATGTGCAAGCTGACTTGAGTTCGCAATGCCTCTTACTGGAATTTCCATTAGTTCATACAGATTTAGTGGCGGGGGTCATATAGTTTCTTTGGCAAACATTGTACGTTGACACGGAGCAAAAAAAGCGACACAGAATCTTTGTAACATTAACTTTTTTAACGTTTCTACTTTTGCTTTCATGAAACGTGAATATGCTTTTTTAACGTTTGAAACAGGTTAAAACAACCTCCACACCAACAATCAGTGTGTTTACCCATCAATACCTCTCTCTCTCTCTCTCTCTCTCTCTCTCTCTCTCTCTCTCTATAGTATACGTATTAGTTTTTCATTTAGTGCACATTTTGTACAGATGTGGTCAGTGTCTGCACTGCTTGCCCAGTGCTTGCAGTGAACTTTGTAATTAATGCAAGTTGTATATCTTCTAATTTATCCGATAATTTTATGCACATGGTATTCGGACACAATATGTAACCAGACAATATGGAATTTGATCGTGCCTCTCTGATCCGGGTCTGCTATGCTTGTCAGCTGACTGTCCAGACAGCGGCTGTGTCATGCTGTCCATCCTTGTGTTAGAAACGTCCATACACTGTAAAACATTCTGTAGATTTTACGGTAGAATAACTGGAAACCTTTCCCGTTATTTTTATGGGCGTTTGCCTGTAAGACATTGTTGGAAATAACGAAATGGAAGTTTTATGTTGACTGGTGCACTCGAAAATTACTTTGTATTCTTGAAGGGCTGTCTGACCAAAACGACACCTGCTCTATTCTGTCCCACTCTGCTTGATGATTCCTGCAATTTTTACGGGCGCCCGTAAAAATAACGGTAAAAGGACTGGCAGCTGGTTGACAGTTATTTTACCGTAAAATCTACGGATTTTACAGTTTATGCAGTAACTTATTGTACTTTATTTGCGACAGAAACCCAAAAGAAGCTTTTCTTGTCAAACAATCTGATCCTAGTCTGTAAAGTTTGCATATTATCTGGTTAAACACTGGAAGTCCAGATCAAGCTGCTGTCGTGATTATTCGAATTCCATATGTTTCCCTAGTGCACGGCAAGTGTGTTATTCTTTGCTGTTACATTTAAGCCATATCGCACATACGAGATTTTATAGCTGCGTTCGCATGGCCAGACACGCATGTGCAAGCTGTACACTGTTCAGAATTCAAAATTACAAACTATGCTTAACAGTAAAGTGCATGCCCTGACTGGACATGCATGTAAGCAGGCTGGCCTAGGTATGCGTAGTCTGCATGTCTCGTAAGATTATTTTTAGCGACGCGGATCATTTGTATCTGAATTATTTGTTCATGAAGTGTATTCTTTTTAAAATGAAATATGTATATATATTGCTTTGCAAACGTTTCCTATTTTGTCTTCTGCTGTGTAATGATACATGTAGCAGCGGCAAAGACCTTGGAACGAGCTGTCCGGTCATAACCTACAAAGAAATATTGCGCGACAATGGTGTCTGTTAAGAATAAAGACAATTAGATGAATTTCTAACAGTTTAACAATATTAACAATACATCGCATGTTCATGTACTAAGTACAGCAAGACACGGAATAACGTTGTGATTCGCGCGACGTCACGTTAAGGTCAAGAATACGCAAATGACTGGCGCAATTAATTACGTGCGTCGCGAAGGACGTTACGTCACGAAATACTTCCACGTCAATGCCATTTTCAATGTGGCGGCATCCATCGGACATTTAATAAAAGAGTTAAACATGGAAAAAACGGAGTTGTTGCCATTTTTTTTTATTCCAGCCCTCTGCTGATATTGCAGCATTCTTCTTTTCCTGTATCTATGACGTTATTTCATCAACATAAATGTATTCCTACAAAATTAATGAGAGAGAGAGAGAGAGAGAAACAGATGGAGAAACAGAGAGACAGACAGAGAGTGTTTCGTGTGTATAACAATTTAAGGTTGGCCGCAATACATGTTCCCTCCATACTTTCAGGGCTCTCAGGACTTTTCAGACACACTTATAAAAGTATGGAAGGCGGAGCACATCCTTCTCCTTTCGCTGCGTTATCCTTCCCTGATTCGAAAAAGTTACCCGTTTACTGCTGGCTTGAAGACTTTTCCAGTCGCTGGCTGGCCGAACCCGGATTCGAACCCGCATCCTTCTGCGTTCTAACGGAATGCCTCTAATCACTCTTCTGCGGCGCTGGTGGGATTGCGTATCCGAAATGATCAATAAACCAAGTAATTGTGTGCCAGCTGATTTTAGAGCTTTATGCGGTCGGATTGTAATATTTATTATAATGGCGATTTTTGCAATTTTAACTATGCATAACAAATACGAATGAATATTTCTTCCACTGGTTGTATGGCTTTGTCAAAGATATAGCAGACTTTTACCCACACCGCCCCTACGGCCACTAGGATACAAGAAGCCTTCCGCCGATGGTGGAATTTTGCCTTGTAACTTTTCAATATGAACCTACCTTCTCGATATGACTGAAATACAGTCCAAAAGGGCCTAAAGGTCAATGTTATCGGACTACCATGAGCCACACCGAAAGAACACGAGTCGGCAGTAAATATACATGCACACAGATCAGCCTGCGCATACGCGTAGTTTGATAAATATCTTCGCTGTTCCCCCACGGAATCATTGTACTAGAGGACAACAAAGGCTCTGGTCAGTTTGGGCGGATGCGCAGACTGATCCGCTGACCGTACATGCCCCAAGGACCCACTTTATCATGTCATGGCCGCGGCATTTTGTGATTTGGTATTACAGTGTTGGGGTAACGCAGTTTTAAAAAGAGGAATTGGGTTTACTCAGGGCTTTTCCTTTTTCGTTGCGCGGCTCATTTCGTGTCGGCTGCAGTAACCATATTACTGTTAGAAGTTTGTTTTCGAATTTTATTGATTTTTGTTATCACTAAAGCATTCATGATGAGAACCGCATAAGTCGCCATCTTTCCGTATTCTCATAACGTTCTTAGCATGCCTTATAACGTCGCCCGTAAACGATTGCAACGTCGCTTATAAATGACGTCAACGAATGGCGAAAATTTATACATACCTATGTCTGCGTATCAAGCGCTACTTGGAAAACGAGCTCGGTAGTCAAGGACTTTCTCTACCTCATTTTAATCAACAGATGCTGTGACATAAAATATCAGTTTTTGAAAAAAATCTATGTAGTGGTAAACAAGCTGTGTACGTCTAAGTTTTAAAATCTGAGTATTTTCATCGCTTTCCCATTGCCGTCAATGGAAACGGCCTCAAATTTTCACGTTTTTCAATCTGATCTAGCGACTAAACTAACTCGGTGACCTATATTTTTTATTGCACATTTCGGTGTAACACACGAATATGCACTCCTGTGCAAAATTTAAAAAAATTCTATGTATGTGCCATTTACGTATTCTTGACCTTAAGCGACGGAAACGTCACCGAAAATCTTTGAACCCCTGACGTATTTAAATCGTTCTCTCTGAAAGATGGAATAAGATATTCATTCATTTTTTTCGTTTTTCATCTAGCTAGACTCTATTTAATAGCTCATAATTTTTTTATCAAAAACTAAGGATAGGCCGAAAACCGCCCTTAGCGCACCTTGTCCTTTGCCATAGAATATGTAATAAAGAAACTAGCTATGGAGATAAGCACAGAAAACTTTGTGCATAATCAAATCGGTTTGATTTTGAACAAAGTATATTTAACAAAGAAAAGGTGGCATGGTTGGCCGTTCACATGGACAAAGTTTATTTGTCCAGGTAACCTTGACGAATAATGTTCGATCGTGTGAACACAGCAGCAAATATTTCCTTGCCAAAGTTTATTTGACAAGATTCCATTCCACATTTTTCTTTAACAAATAATTTGCTCCATGTTAACGCAAAATGTTTGGCAAACTTTCTTTGTTAAAGATTCTATGACAAAGAAACTTTGGTGGCGTTAACGAGGCTTAAGTGAAAAAAATTATTTTTCAGACTTTCTTAGACAAAAGTTATTAAAAAATGCAACCATACTTCTAACAGTAATATGGTTATTGCAGCCGACACGACTGAGCCGCACATGAAAAAAGCTGCGTTACCCTAAATCACAAAATGCGCCGTGCCATGATAAAATGGGTTCTTTGGGGCGTATACGGTCAGCGGAAGCTCAAATCAGTGTGCGCATCCGCCCAACCTGACCAGAGCCTTTGTTGTCCTCTGGTACAATGATTCCGTGAGGAACAGCGAAGAGATTTATTAGTCTGTGCGTAGGCTGATCTATGTGCATGTATCATAATCACTGACGACTCGTGTTTTGTCGGTGTGGCTCATGGTTGTCAGATAAAATTAACATTTGGACAGTATTTCAGTCATATCGAGATGATGGCAAGTTACACGGTCAACTTCCAAATCCACCGTCGGCGGGACAGGTAAAGGTGAAGACTTCTTGTACCGTAGTGGCCGTAGGGGCGGTGTGAGTAAGAGGCCCGCTATATCTTTGGCAACGGCATACAACAAGTGGAAGAAATATTGTATCATTCTTATTTTGTAATCAAAACAAAATTTTCGATGTCCAGTAAGGATACATTGTATATGATCATATATGTATTAAAATCGCAAAAAAATCGGCATTATAATAAATATTACATTCTGATCCCATAAAGCTCTAAAATCAGCTGACATACATTTACTTGGTTTATTAATTATTTCGGATGCGCAATCCCACCGGCGCCGCGGACGTTCGGTTATGACGCAGACGGTTGCGGGTTCGAATCCGGAGTCGGCCAGCTAGCGTCTGGAATAGTCTCTTTGTCAAGCCAGCAGTAAATAGGTAGCTTTTTTCAAATCAGGAAAGGATAACGCATCGAAAGGAGAAAGGTGGCTCCGCCTTTCATATGTGTGTCTTAGAAGTCCTGTGAGCCCTAAAAGCAGGGAGGGAACTTGTAACCGGCCAGCCTTAAATTGTTACACACATGAAACTCTGTCTGTCTGTCAGTCTTTCTCTCTCTCTAATTAATTTTGTATGAATACACTTATGTTGATAAAATAACTTCAAACACACAGGGAAAAAAAGAAGATTGCAATTTTCACCAAAGGGATTGAATAAAGAATGGCAACAACTCCGTTTTCCCCATGTTTGACGTTATCATTGAATGTCCGATGAGGCCGCCATATTGAAAATTACACTGACTAGGAAGTATTTCGTGACGTAGCGTCCTTCGCGACGCACGTAGTTAATTGCGCCAGTCATTTACGTATTCTTGACCTTAATATTGGTCCAGTTTGATGTAATTGATATTCGCCGAGTTTGCCGTCATTGATATTCACCGAGCTGTATTTTCCGAGTTGTATTGGCCGAGTTTGGCCTGTATTGACCGAGTTTGCCAAAATAATCCCAGTTTATGACTGATATGATGTGAACCGCTAGGTACTGTAATACTGTTAGTTAATTAATAATTAAGGAGTATCGGCACACTTTCAAGCGGAGCAACACTATATTTACCGCCCTTGTCAATTGGAGAGGACTTTAAAAGGAAAGCAGTGACTTCTAAAGAAGTAAATTCTTTCCTTTCATCTGTTCACTTGTGCTTAAGGTTTATTCTTCCATTTGACAGGTCTCATTTAAGTTATACCTCGAAATACTGCAATAGAATTTTAAATCACGAAATTTCTTAATTATTCTATGGGTTTCGTGAAAATCAGTCCGTTTTGAGGTCGATGAAAGTGCCCTAAATAATTGCCAGAAGAATTAAAATCAATTTAAGGTTTAGAACGTTCATATCTATATTTACTTTTCATATTCATCAAATAAGCATAACAATGGCATCTCCAGCTGTGTGCACTGTAAGAAACGACGTCTGACTTATTCTCGCAAGAGATAAACGAAAGAGCCTTTAGACCTGGGCCGTGCTCGTTTGGGCTGTGCTCACAGTCGGCATTTTTGGAATATCAATCGAGTGCTCTGGAACTGTGTCCTGACACGGTCCGCACTGTTCCAAACGAGAAGGTGGTGTGGACAGAACAAATAGTCAAAACAAAATGGCGGACAAGCAGACGACGCAGGAAAATATATGAAGAAGATATAGCTCTAAGCTTGTTTGATGAAACTTGAGTTGTTTTCCCTTAAAATTAAGACTGCATCACCCAAAATGTCGTCAAACAGAAGAGAATGTGTGTTTCTCAAAACGCCATCATATCATGATTGCACAAGAGCCGTGCATTCGCCCCTTTCGTGCTCGTTTGGCATGCTCGATTTCGGAATTCTAATAGCCGTCCTGGCACAGTGCGCATATCCCAATCGAGCACGGCCCTGGTGACGCGCAGAGTTTGAAAGATAGCTGCCGAAGTAACCCGTATGAGTATTTCCCAGATTTGCCGCGAGAAGTGCAATGAAATACGGAAAATCCCGTCTGTTTGCAACAGTGATAGATCGGTTCCGTTTCAGCTGCATTGATGCTAGACAAGTATTAGTTTTTACAAAAAGCTTGGGTCTACGCTTAGCACACATTAATTTGAACTGGCACCTAGGTCAAAAGGCGCCTCTACCAAACCAAAGTCAGTCTTTGCCTCGGTCTTATCGCACATTCTCAGTAATCTAGTAAGTTTCTGGTTGGCTTTCTAAACTCATGTTTGCATGTAATTATCCTAAGACAATCGGCTAGCAGGTTTGATCACCAAACAGAAGAAATGTTCGGCACTTCGTGATACTACTAGACCGTGACCATGGCCGTGCTCGATTGGGCTGTGCGCACTGTGCCAGAACGGTTATTAGAATTCCGAAATCGAGCATACCAAACGAGCAGGAAAGGGGCGAATGCACGGCTTTTGAACATTCAGTATATGATGGCGTTTTGAGAAACACACATTCTCATCCGTTTGACGACATTTTGGGTGATGCAATCTGAATTTTAAGGGAAAACAATTCAAATTTCATCAAACAAGCTTAGAACTATATCTTCTTTATATGTTTTCCCGTGTCGTCTGCTTGTCCGCCATTTTGTTTTGACCATTTGTTCTGTCCACACCACCTTCTCGTTTGGAACAGTGCGCACTGTGTCAGGACACAGTTCCAGAGCACTCGATTGATGTTCCAAAAATGCCGACTGTGAGCACAGCCCAATCGAGCACGGCCCATGTCAATCCTTTTTATGACACTTGTGGACCTGATCAAACCTGCACAAAATAAAAATGATAACCAGTAATAGAAAATAATATTCAACCGGTTATGACCTTTTCTTAAATGCATCCGTTCCAAAAGTTTTTCCAACATTGTCTACGCCCATGGGCATAGACATAACTGAACCTTCAGTACAAAAGTACCAAGAAAGAGCAATGTTCATCTTTCCTCTGACATATCATGCAAGTTACCTGTTTTCCCTGATTGCATTTCTGATAGTCTTAACACAATATTCAAGATAACCCATTTATGCCCATTGGCGTAGACAATAACTGAATCTATAGTGCAAAAGTGTCAAGAAAGAGCAATGTTTCTCCTCTGACATATCATGCAAGTTGCCTGTTTTTCTTTCATTGCGTTTCTGATAATCTTAACACCATATTCATGATAACCCATTTATGCCCAATGGACTATTCTTCCTTATCAGGATGAGTCTATTTATCAGAATCTGCGTTTTTCGGCGTCTGATCTTGGTCTGCACTGTGTGCCTATGTCCTATTAATGGGACTATAGGTATTAATGGGCTAAAGCATGTGTTATCACCCATATGATGGCGCATAACGTGCATATTCTGCTTATTTGAGAAAAAGCTAAACGCACATTCCGTGGTTGTGCAACACACCTACATTTTGAAAATTGTTCTACTGTATAGCCATTTACTAAGCAGCTTTTGTGTCCTGAGAAATCCTATTCTCTAGCACGGAAAATGAATTATTTCCATCCGATTACTTATTAATCAGACCCTATCAATCAATCACACCTTTCTTCGTCATTTTCTTCTGTTTTACTTACAATTTTGTTTACATTTGCCTATAAGATTAGATTTTATTATATATTTTTTTCAATTAAGTTTGAACTTTAAATTAAGGCGGTCAAGGATTGTAATTTGTACACCGGTACTTTTAAGTTCGGAAGAGCTTGTATCATTAACAATGAAGTATGGGTATCTTAGGGAGAGGGCATGTTTTGAATCGAAAAAAAAAACCAATGCAGAAAAGCTGCGTACAAAGTCTAAAGTACACTATCCCCATACTTCCTCGAAAAATATTAGCTAGAGAAATAGTGTACATGTAAATCCCAGCGTTTTCGTTCCTGTAGATGGAACGCGTCCAGACGCTGGTATTGCCGTTACCTGCTCTCTGTGGTCAATTGGCTGTGACGCAAAAATTAGGGGAGTCAGCGTACTATCCTATCTATAGGGTACGAGGTGTCAGCGAGAATTCCCTTTACTGTCAGGATAAATAGGTTCACTGTTAGCAAGAATCTCCCGTTTCAAACTAACGGTCTGATTCTATAACCTGGCGAAAATAAATATATAATAATAATGGATCCAGTAAATTTTAAGCCGCCTATTACCTCTAAAAACAATCCAAACGGCATATTTACGCTTCAGGAGCAATCAATATTTAGGGGCTACCTTACTTAATAGTTAGATTTTAGCTCCGTATTTAAGAAACAGATATTCACCCAGGGCGATGATCTGCCTGATAGTAAGTTCCTCTGACAAATGCGAAACCCGCCTTGGCACACTCGGGTTGTCTTCGACGCGAAGAGGCTTGGATGAAAAGAAACAAACAAAAAAAAACAAGGAAGATGCAGGCTCACAAACCATTTGCACCAGTATTGCAGACATTGAAACATTCCTGTGCGTGTCGTGTTATTGGCCCTAGCTACGCCCCTGCCTTCAGTGGAAATTTAAAGCTCAGAAACAGTAATTAAGTAGAAAAAATATAATCGAGAAGGTTATCTCTGCATGTTTGATAATTTGCTATTTTTCCAAACTGTACATTACGCGGAAACGCTAAAGATTGTCCCCAGATGACACATTGCACTACTTTTTTCTGTTCAACAAAGTAGACTCTTAATAGCTGATGCTTTTCAAAGACATATAATTTCATCTGGCTTAATAAATCGTCAAAATAATTAGGTCTTCGAGAATTTTCAAAAAAGGATATTGTTCATTAAATAAATCGAGCTTGTAGGTATCAGTCATTTGGAAATCAAAAGACAGATTAGTGTTTATTAATTTAAACTTACAGTATATAATATAGTGCTCAATGCAAATGACTTCCTTATTCAGAATAATTAATTTGATACTGGAATGTCTCAAAACCGTGTAAATTCGAGCCGTGCACTTAAGAGATCTTGAAAAAAGGAGTTGTGTTCGATCATAGCTGTCTTTCGGGTCATTTTTTGGTGAAATGCAGTTCCATTATCACCTGGGAAAATAAGAATTACCCAGCAGGCACATTCTGTTGAATCAACATTGATTCAAGCTTGATTCAATGTTGATTCAACATAATATGCACAACGGGTAAAGCTTTCAAAAATAGTCAGCAAAAAGCAATGTTGCTCTATCAATACATGTATGTATGTCAAGCATATTTGTACCCAATTTAGGAGCGGCTGTAGTGTAGTGGATAACAATCCGGATACCAATCCAGGGGTCGCCAGATCGATCCCCCGCTTCGCCGGTCTTTCGGATGAGACTTTAAACCGAGGTCCCGTCTCCATATGACCTCGTTGTTGGTGGGACGTTAAACCCGAGTTCACTCAATCACTTGTACCCAATTTTTAGCTTTGAAGTGAAAGAACTGGTGGTGTTATCATATTCCCCATACTTTATCATACAGCAGATTATATATGAGCCGCGACACGAGAAAACCAGCAAAGTGGCATGTGCGCCCAGCGCAGACTCAGATCAGTCTGGGCATCCGCCTAGTCTGACCAGAGTCTTCACTGTCCGCCCTGAGCCAGCTGTGATCTTTAGCTACTCTTTCAGCGCACAACAAAGACTCTGATCAGACCGGGCGGATGCTCGGGCTGATCTGAGTCTTCGCTGGTCGCATATGCCACTTTGTTGATTTTGTCATGTTTTTCAATATTATATGTCCAGACTCTTTGGGAATATTGAGTGCATTTAGAGTCAGTTTGAAAATAAGGTTCCACTTAAGCCGGCGCTACACTGCAAAAATAAACGGTAGATTTTACGGTAAAATAACTGGCAACCAGCTGCCAGTCCTTTTACCGTTATTTTTTCGGGCGCCCGTAAAAATTGCAGGAATCATCAAGCAGAGTGGGACAGAAAAGAGCAGATGTCGTTTTGGTTAGATAGCCCCTCAACAATACAAAGTTATTTTCGAGTGCGCCAAGTTAACATAAAACTTCCATTTCGTGATTTCCAACAATGTCTTACAGGCAAAAACCCGTAAAAATAACGGGAAAAGGACTGGCAGCCGGTTTCCAGTTATTCTACCGTAAAATCTAATGTATTTTTTACAGTGTAGGGGGCGTGGCCAGTGTTTCACATTTCATTATCGGTCAAGAAAAGATTCATTCAAAACGAGTCTGCTATTTTAGTTTCCTTAGTGAAGTCGTCTAACTGTCAGTACTCATTTATCAGATTAACAATATCTTTGTTTTATGCAACACTAATACCAGCAACATTGGTTTCTCAACATGTCTCGTCAGCCTGCTATCAGTACTTAAACGCATTTTCTCAACATTGATATCTATCAATGTAGGCCATTTCGCAATCAATACTTAAAAGCTGTTTCCACTCAGATTACGAAATTTTCAGATTGGTCCGGAACATATCATTGTTTTAACGCCAATATAATGTCAAATAACGTATCGTCAACGTCGATGCATCGTCATGACGATGCATCGACGTTGATAAGACATTGTTTCAATGTTGTTTAAGAAATATATTCTTGCTAACAGCGATTTGTTGCCCAATATATCACTGGTTGGAGGCAGTCTTGAAGTGGGATATCACGTGCGTGAAGCGCAAGTGAGTAATTCACTGACAACTGACCGACAACCTGAGACATATTAGGCCAAAAATCACTTGTAAGCAAGAATTTATTTCGATTCTACATGTAACACACAAGAAACGACGAAAATGCAAGTGTATCCTTCAGATTTTTTCAGTTTTACGGCACAGCTTTATCACCAGCTACAGTGGTGTTTGGTGTTTTACGGCCGCGACACAGCTTTAACACCAGCTTCAGTGGAGATAAACAGACTCTGAAAAATATAAAAGCTACTCAGCACGTTCTGTGAAAAAAAGTTTCGGCAAAGCAACTGAACAAAGGAATATTGTAATTACATCAGAGAAGAGGGATTTCTGTCTAATATTCACATTTATTCCTCTCTCGCACGCCAATATACCGTGATGACCTTAAGTAATGGGGCATAGCTGGCCGAGAAAAAAGTGAAGACACAAACCTGACTGCATCGGGGGGAGGGGGAGCTGTATGATCAAAGTATACGCTGTTTATAATTTTAACTTACTGGTTTTGACCACATTGCTGAAGAGTATACTCAACTTGTTCCGGTAACTGGTCAGCACTTTAAGCGCAAGAGACGAAAACAGCAGAATTTGCAAACAGCGTAGATTCTGGTGAAGCGGCTCATAATCTAGATCTTCACTGTTTGCCCTCAACTCCTTGAATGTATATGAAATGTCTTGGACAAGGCATTTTATTTTTTTAATTTTGCAGAAATAAATTTTGTCGTGTCCTTTTTAGCGCTTACTGTTAAGAGGATCATATATAGAGTAAATGCGGTAACTAAGGCCTTAAGGTGTATTGGTGCACTTCCATGTTTTACGGTCATTTTTGTGAAGGGAGATAAATTTTGTTACTTCCTGTTTTTTCCCTAGACGACGCAGCCCTTCAAAGATGGAGTCTACTCTCAAAGGAAAGAATTTGCTCCACCAGGAGCAAATTCTTTCCTTTAAGAGTTGACCCAACTGTGAGCGAATTCTTTCCTTTTCTAGTTCTTTACTTTAAGAGTATACCCCCAACTGGGAGCAAATGCTTTCTTTAAACATGTGACTCCCATTGAGAAGGGAGACAAAAATGAAAATGGCAGAGTTGCTTCCCCTGAAAAGTAACCCTATTTGAGCCGCGACACGAGAAAACCAACAAAGTGGTTGTGCGCCTAGCGCAGACTCAGATCAGCCTGGGCATCCGCCCAGTCTGATCAGACTCATCGCT
The DNA here is from genome assembly GCA_963989385.1 of Ctena decussata. Classification (NCBI taxonomy): domain Eukaryota; kingdom Metazoa; phylum Mollusca; class Bivalvia; order Lucinida; family Lucinidae; genus Ctena; species Ctena decussata. Next base: position 63,334,423 of record OZ022500.1, read on the forward strand.
AAGCGCTTAAAGGGTAGCTAAGGGTCTAAGCTACCTATATGCAGACAGCGAAGACTCTGATCAGACTGAGCGGATGCCAAGGCTGATCTGAGTCTGCGCTGGGCGCACAACCACTTTGTTGGTTTTCTCACGTCGCGTTTCATTTCTTTTAAATGCCGGCATACAATGATCGAGAAAAGCCTGCGCATTTGCACAGTCTCATAAGCATCATCATTGGATTCGTCATATCTAACATTCACTTAGAAATATACAGCAAATAGCTATGGTCCCGATGAAACTGTGCGTTCTCACGCATGCGCATTTTGATCTGGGTCATTACCAGTCGCATATCCCAGCCTGCTGGTTTTCAAATGAACGGGTTCATCAATCAGCTGACACGTAATCTGCTTTTCCGAACTTCAGCAAATACAGAGCCTCCACCTAGAAAAGTGTCCGGTAATTAATTAAAGAAAAGGGTGGAGAAAAGAGGATTACACGGCTAATGACACTATATAAGACTGTCTGGTATAGGAGTCGCAGAATTTGGCATGGTTTCGGAATAGAAGGCATATGCGAAGTTGGGCGATCTAGAAGGTAAGATAGAAATATACAGGGTAATTATTATTATTATTATCATCATACTCGAAAAAAAATGCAACGAGTTATCATTAAATACCCCATCGAGCGGCCAAATTTCTGAAAGTGGCCAAACCGAAATTTCGGTTTGACCACTTTCAGGAATTTTGTGATTACTCTGCCAATTACTCCACCTTAAAGCAAATACTGTGCACAAATATGTTTGAACATGTCAGGGACATGATCATGGTAAAAAGCTTACTATCCGTACAACGCTTAATTTCGTCAGTATTTTGAACATGGCCATATCCTTGACATGCGACAGTGACAGAGATCTTTGCCGTAAAAACAATTTCGATTGTGCCTAGCCTGTCGTACTGATAAAAAAGTGTGTTGTGACAGCTATTTCATAATGTGATTTTAGCAATCATTTGCTTTGCGATTATGATGAGCAATGATTGATTTGGTTGGGGGGTGGCGGTAAGCGGTTGGGGATGGGATGGGGGAAAGTTATGACCCTACCAATGGTATTTCCTTTATATCGTACCGATGTGAAAACGGAGTTGAAAGAAAATGAATACGGGATAAACATCAAAGTAGAACCAAGCCCTGAGCTGGACTCGAACCTGTGGTCGCTATGTTATGAGTATAGAGAAATAAAGCAGCACATCTGTACATTTGTGTATGTATATTTCTCCTTCATGCTCAATATGTCACTGCAAACTTGAACAACACTTTCTGCTTTGTGAGTGATTAAAACAGGTGAGATCATTGTTTTTTTGTTGTTGTTTTTCCATTTTACAAAATGGATAGCTAGCAAAAGTATGATGAGATTGTAAAGTCTCACCAACATATTACCAGCTTGATCTCACGGTCGACGTATACCACAGATGTTTGCACTGAAATTCAACTGGGACGTTAATTCACACCACTGGGAGAGACGCAATTTGGCATTCACAAACTTATAAAGTCTTAATTCAGTACTCGTAGCAAAACTTTGAATGAAACTCACCTCGTGTTAACCCATAAATGCAATCGAAAACGCTCATGCAATCGATAAACGCGGAAAACCAGGAGCGGTCGTACGTGTATTGAAATGTATAAGGAGCACAACTACCAATTCAGGTGTCGCAGGTTCGTTCCCCGCTTCTCCGATCTTTCGGATGAGACTTTGGACCGAGGTACCATCTCCGAATGACTAATGTGTTGGTGGCTCACTAACTCACCAACCTACGGCCACATAAAAAGAACATACATGTAGATAAAACGCGGCGTCTAATTAGGGTCTTCACTGCTTGCGTAAAATTAACTGCAGTTTTAATAAAAATGACGGAAAAAAGGAAATGGCGATATGTCTCATCCAGTTTATAGGGACAGAAGAGTTCACTAGGCAATATAGGGTCGAGTCTGGTAACTTCGGACAGCAAGTAATGAGCCGTCTCATCAGGATTTTCACTGTTTTCCCAGTTAATTTTGTTTTGATTCAAAACAACTGACAAATAGGAAACAATGTCACTGTCCGAATTTACCTGCTGTCCGAATTTACCTGATTTGGCCCTATATTTCTTAAAGTAAACAAAAATGTTCCCTAAAGAGGAAAAGGTCTTTGCATGTAGAATGGTCGCCTGTCAGAAAGAAGAAAATATTTCAATGCCGAAGTGAACTCTCCGAATTATATTCACACTTGTAACTCTGAATTTACGACGCAACAAATGATGAACTTCATTTTTTGCACTTTAGTACAATGCTGTCATTTCATGGTATTACAATCCAAAGCCTATTACAGAAAAGCTCTTCTTTGGAAGACAAATGAGTTGGCTGGAATATTATATTCTCTACCAGTTTAACATTACCCTCAAACATCTAAAAACTGGGACAACTGAAATAATTACCTATACTCCTAAATATAGATTTTTTTTCAAAGCATTATTTTAACTCACTTAAGCCAAAGGCTCCGAATGAACTTATAGTATAGGCAGGCTCCGTCGTCCGTCGCCGTCCATCCGCCGTCCGTCCGTCCACAATTTCAAACGGCTGCTCTGAAACCACTTAGCCGATTGTTACCAAATTTTATATATACACTCCAGGGCTTGTTGGACCGAAATATTTTTCAAATGGTCTAAGTCACATAACCAACATGGCCCGCCACGCCTATATATGGTAAAAATCTTTTAAAAGTATTCTCCAGAACCACCTGGCCGATGGCCTTGAACTTGGTTTGTAGCATCGATTGCACGATTACCATCAAGATTGTTCAAATGATGACCTTTGAATGACCATAACCTTTTTAAGGCAAGGTCAAATTTGCTTTCTGGGGTTTTTATCTGCAAAAAAAACTCAAACATTTCATGGAGATTGTTGAAGATTTTGAGTTAAAAATTGGTCTATACACTCAATGAGTACATGAAGATTTGTGAGTACAAGAGGACAAGGTCATACATGTACACTGACTCTTATATTTTGACAATTTTAAGCATCTCTTCTAAAGCCACTTTGCCACTTGTTACCAAATTTCATAAAGATCTCCCAGGCGTTGAAGGTTGGTAATTATTGGTCTTTTATGTGCCACCTACATGGAAAAAGGCTGTCACCTGGCTGTCGCGCCTGGTGGTGTCTTTGTTGGTGTCTAATTCTGTCTTGTCTTTTCCCACATGGTGTCTTGGGTGGGATCTGGGATTGAATTGTGTCAGTTCCTGAGAATTTTTTCAAACAGTAAGGAAATTAGATGCCAAAAACATTTTTCTGTTTTTTGTACATAGACAAGTGCCATAACTCTTTTATAAATTAACAAAATTTGCCCATTAACAATCCCAAGCGAGACTTTTTTGGTATAATCATACGCAAAATTTGAATGAAATACGTCAATAAATACTTGTGTGAACGAAATGAAACGAAGTGCGGATGGACGTCCAAACGGCTGACGGACGGACATATAAAAGGAACCTACAAATCAAATGATCCTTTGATGTTTTTTTTTTTTTTTGTCTTTTTTTTATGAAGTGACTACCCAATATACGTCCATCCGTGTGCGTAGACAGACACTTGAACCGCCAGCGTGAAAATACATATATAATATCCCACCACTAGCGTGTTATAATTCAATGCCATTGAGTGAGTGAATTCAGTTTTAACATTCCATCAACGCATAGTTCATACAGAGACGGGACTTCTTTTCGCTCGAAAGACCGGAGACCCCTGGATGTTAATTATACATTTTTGATTAAGTAATTTTTGCATGCATTGTCGCTCATGATTACCAATGAATAAGAATGGGTATGATTCGAGTCTCAGAGTCGTTTGTAATGTCTGTAGCACTGAATCTTTGCTGTCTCTTTAATCTAGGATCACCAATCTCAGGGTAGCTCTATTCGAGGGAAAACATGCCATGCTCTGAATACAGCTACTCTTTAGCACAACAGCTCTATTTATATATAGAGCTGCTATTCGTAGGCTTCCTACAAATAGAGCTAACGGAGTAGCTGTATTCAAATGTAGCCCTGTTCGGTACAACATTGCTCCCTATATTTTTTGTCAGTTATATGACTCAATATATACAATTCAAACCGTATTTTATCACCAAAAGCAAGAGCCTTGGTAGCTCAGTAGGTTAAGCGCTGGCCTACTGACCTAGCGGTCCCAGATTCGAGACCGGCTGGAGGCGGGAATCTTTTTAATCGTAAACGGGGTTCCATAGCACACAGTCTTACATTATCACTCACGCATCGTCTTGATATGACTGAAATACTGTTAAAAAGGGCGTAAAATAAAAAGTCATGTATCCATTCATTACCAAAAGTGAAGGTTGGGTCGCTAAAGAGTCGTAATGATTTATCTAAGGACTATGGATACTCAGTGCGCTGTTTAGACACAACAGAATGCGATGTCTGATCTGGGTCTACACTTTTGACAAGATCCCTTTATAGGATGCAGGCCATTAATGTGTTGACCGATTAGAAAGTTAAATGAATTTATTAAATAGGATTCACTGTTACTGAGAACAGGCAAAGTTCTTGGAGCTTCTGATTATTCTTGGTTTGGCTTCATAATGGAATTAAAATAGGCAAAGCAAGAGATTTGGCGATATAGCAGACGGTATTCTCATTAGCAGGAACTACATCATTGGAACTAATGTGAAAAATTTATATGTTTTATGATACCTTAGCAGTTACCCTTTTAATTTCTCCAATTTGAGCTTTGACAACCGGTGTATACCACTTGTGAGTTTGACGAAGTTATTTTGTCCCGTGCAACTTCAGCTTTCGTCAACACTTAAACGTTTTGTTGAAAAACAATCTTTATTTAATTCAAGCATTGCAAATTAAGCAAAAATGTCACAAATGTAGCTTTTACAAAATGTTTGCTTCATCGATTGTCTATCTACCGTCTTTCATCCTAGATAACACCTCAATCAAGAGTTTGCCTGTTTCAGTTATCATTGGATTCACAGAGTCTTGGTTGATATCATATGTGCGGTCTCGACGTTGGCCACTGTGGGTGCCAGACGGACTGGTACCAAGTTTTACACAAATTGTCCACAGTGTGGTACCAGTATATTGGGCGCTCGCGAGGGCTTAAATTGTCATTCTATTTCGCACCGATAGCCAGTCGAACAGCTAAATCAAGCACAGCAATAACATATCAGTACATATTCCGAGATTCTTCAATTCCAGTCATGACCTTTGCTATAGCATCTGGTAGTGATAACAAAGGTCACTGTACAATCTGTACTGTTTGCTAGGCGTATTTTGAGGGATGTCATATATACTGAACAAAAATAAAAACTTGACGGTTTTCATTTCTTAATTCCTGCCAACCTAGCAAACATGTAATGTATATATGGATTTTTTCGGGTTGGACAGGCGTCTGATTAATTAAATCACGAAAAATAATTGGTTAATTTTTGTCCTGTCTAAAGTTATCTTGGTTATTCCTAGTTTAATAATTCAGACCAGAACTTTTATTTGCGCATGCGCAGAAGAAAGTTTTTACGTACACAATAAACAGTAGTTCCAGTACGCACAGAATACACTTTAACCGTTTATATTAATTGTAATCACAATCTGGAAAAATCGTTTGAAGATTCAAAACTTTCAGATTATCTCCCTTTGTATTAAACATATAGAGATTTTTGAGATGCCATAGTTTCTATACCAGTGCGTCTTTTTTTATTATTTTCTTCGAGATTTGTTTGATTGTCTTACAAACTCAATGTCTTTATTACTAAATTTATTTGAAAGCCATTTCTTACACTGCCATAAAGACATTAATGTGTAACGGTAATTCCATTGAAACTGAATTTCTGACTTCGTAATGGCATGGGCTGAGGTTTTGGTCTGGTCCCTACGGCCTCATAGTCCACCGTGCATCGGCATAATTTCAGTTAATGAGTCCATACAAAATGGATTTAATAACGAAAAGGATTGCCAACAGAATTTTTATCATTTAAGCAGACTTCAACAATTTTAAATTCGGTAATTGTTTGGTTTTGAGCATAGAAAACAGAAAAGTACCCTTGTGACGTTTACAATGTCTTCAATACTGCTGTATCTAAGGAATCTTTAATTTTGTGTGACTATGATATTACAAAATGATTACCTTTTCTAAAATTAAAATAATTTTCATATCTCATCTTTTCCCGACAACGTAGGATGAAATATAGCGACTGTCAAGTTTTTATTTTTGCTAAGTATACTTATTATACCCCGCTACACGTTAGTGGCGGGGTATTATGTTTTCACGTTGGCTGTCTGTGTGTCTGTCCGTCCGTCCGTAGTACGTACGTACGTCCGTCTGTCCGTCCGTCCGCACTTCATTTCCGTTCGATAACTTAAGTATTTATCAACAGATTTCCTTCAAATTTTGCATATGCATTTGTACCAAGAATGTCTCGCTTGGGATTGTTAATGTGCAAATTTCGTTAATTTCTGACAGAGTTATGGCACTTGTCAATGTACAAAAAATAGTTTCTGGCCTCTAGTTCCTTTACTACTTGGGGTATTATGATGAAACTTCACAAACATGATCGAAGTAACAAAAGCTTTGTATGAGCACAGTAATTTTATCATCGGGGGTTATCTGCCCCTTCCCTGGGGCTACATACATGTTTTCAATCATGAAAAATTCCACTTAAAATCAGAGTTTGAAGCAATTTTTCTGACACTTACAGCAAATGATCAGAGTGATGAAAACCTCCAGTGATGCTCAAATTTACCCCATGGGAGTTATCTCCCCCTGCCCCCGAGCTATATACATGCATAAAATGATGATAAAATCTATATAAATTCATGTGAAACAGATTTTCAGAAATTTAAATCTGATGATAGAAGTGATAAAAGCTTCTTGTGGTGATTAAAATTTGACCCTTAAGGGGTTATCTGCCCCTGTCCCATGACCACATGTTTAAAATCACTAAAATTGTATTTCATTAAAGTGGTAAGTGATTTATCTGAAGCTTATTGTAAGTTACCAGAGTAATGAAGTGTCCTGTCATGACAAAGACTTTTATCCGTGTTCAGTGGGGTAAGGCTGCCCCTGCTCTGGGGCTATACAGAGAAACAATAAATATGGAAAAATAGGTGTGTGAAAAAGGTTTGCAGTGGCGGGGTATCACGCAGTCGTTTGCGATGCTTTTATAATGCACTGAAACTCGGGCGAGTAGCGATCCCTTGGGATTCTTCAACGCCTTGGCAGTGAAGAATAAGTTTAACAATATAATTGTATTTTTTTTCTTCAGGAAACAAACCTTGCTTCATGGAGTAGAGACTGTCTAATATGAACTTCACAACTGAAACGGTAAACATATACTTGAGACATACCGTAGTTATTTCTTCGGTTATTAGACGGAGATTTTTCCTTCCAGAACAATCCGAAAATCTAGACCCGTCTTGCTAGACGGATCTAGATTTTTGGATTGATTTGGAAGGGGGGAACCCATATTGTAGCAAAATGTCATTAAACTGTTATTTAGATATGTGGGGTTGGTTGTTCTAGAGATGGCAAAGCACCGTCTTGTAGCCGAAAATAAATACAGTCCAACCTGTATTAAGCAAGCACCTAAGGGATTATCAAAATCTGCTTGCATAAGACAGATGCTTGTTTAATACAGGTACATTCTTTTGGGTACTGAAAACATGCTTTCTTAATAGAGGTGGTCACTAATACAGGTTTATTGTACGGTGTATAAGGAAAATCTGGGCGTGTAAATTCATTGCTCTTGCTCAAAAAAGGTCGGTATACACTAAAAACTAAGTATACACCTGTGCAAGAATGGAACACCATTTGCATACCTTTAATATCACACCTGGTTAATTATGTTTCCAAGGCTGTTGAGAAACGTAAAAGAGCTGTTACATGTGCGAAACGAAAAAGAGTAAAAGCTCCAAAACTACTTGGTCATGGTGGCTAAGAAAATTTGTTTAGCCACTATGACCATGTCGTTTGGGAACTAGGACTCTTTTTTCGTTTGGTAACAGCCCTTGTATATACATACTTAACCAGGGATGATAATAAAGCTGTAATATCGTTTCCAGGAAATGGGCTAAAGTAGAACTTCACACTCAGAGAGCCCCGCTTATGACATCCATAATTTAAAAAACATTGCTTTTACTTTTTATCAACTTAACATATTTTTTGGATACCAAACTTGTCTTTTAAAGTAAAGTTCAAAATTCTTTATATTCTTTTGGCATGATCATGTCTACTACGATTTCACTGAGACTCAACGGAAGCTGTAAGGGGCGCATCTGTTTCTGTTTTAAGAGATTTTGAAAAAAACATATTACCTCGAAACAAGATAATATCAAGAGGGAACATAATGCTCTTGCGGGACCGAGATACACTATATTCTTTTCATATACTCTTGACTCTCATCATCTCAAACACTGATATCTCAACACTCTTTTATATGAAAATATAGAGGGCACATTTCCTGTGTTTCTTTACATTTCAACTCCGTAATCTCGAGTTACTGGTATCTCAAAGTAAATTATCGGGGACCAGAAAATTTACTTTGAGGTATCAGTCGTTTGAGACTTTGAGTTATCGAGAGTTGACTGCAACATTACATAGTTTTTTCTCAATGTGAAATCCCTCAAGCTAACGTCTTGTTCTTTCTTACTCTGTCATTAAATCTCGTTCCCTTTAAGGTGAAAATACATCAATGCATATTGTCTTAAGGGGAACTAGATAATGTCTTGTGGTCAGAAAACAAAACCAACAAAGTGGACTCCAGTCCACCCAGTCTGATTCGAGTCTTTGCTGTACGCTTAAAGACTAGCTAAGGGTCTAAGCTACCGCCATGCCGACAGCGAAGACTCTGATCAGACTGAGCGGATGTCCAGACTGATCTGAGTCTTCGCTGGGTGCACATGCCACTTTGTTGGTTTTGTCATGTCGCGGCTCAAATACAATATAAATATCTCGAGACAATATGTTGTTCCCTTAATGTAATATGTTCAGGCTTGAGGAAAAAATATAGACAAGACATGTCCCTTCCAGGATTCCATAATACGGATGAATCTGACATAAAAATTTGAAATTGTATATTGCAACTCGGTTAAACTGGGATTTAGACTGGTATAGTGGATTATACTTAACTTGCGCCAGACATTCTGTACTATAACATATTGCATACGAAGAAATATTTCAAAATACTAAGCTTTAATTAAAGCGTCTAGTGTGCAATGACACGTGTTTCATGAGCTAAAAGCATATAAAGACCATTTTTCAAGGACATATGTTATGTGTTTCGAGTGCGGATGGGGGACAAGGAGTACGCGAGCATGCGTATGTACATGCGACATTTGAATATATTAATATTCTTTTAAAGTCGTCTGAAAATAAAAAGACAGAGATTTTTTCACAGATAGTCATACACACATATACGAGGATCCTGCAAAAGTTCTGTCATTAGATTTGGATTTCTTAGCTGAAGTGTTTTATCAAAACTGTTTTATCAAAATTGTTTTATTCAGCCTTGCGCTTCTCTCTTTCAAACCTTCAAAGTATTCCCCATTTACCCATTCACCAAAACACAATTGTGTAACGTTTTTACCGAGTCGTGGAATGCATTTAGTCTCCTTTATTTTTTTATATTTGGTATCTGTTGGGGACACTGAAATTTAAAGCTGTCAAGAGTACTTCTGGAAAAGTATTTCTCCACAGAAAGAATTTTCTGAACCCATGGAAATAAAAAGAAGTCACGAGGACAGGTCTAGTAGGTAGGGATTACAATATGAAACTTTTTAGACGTCAAGAAAGCCTTAACAGTCTCACTTTTGTTAGAGAAGGCGTTGTCATCAAATAAAAACCTTTTAACCTTTGTCTCCGACTCAGAGTTCTTATAGAAGCGCCCAGTGACTGAGTGACCAGATGAACGACTGGCTCAATGAAATTCAAGCAAATAGCATATAGCATCTTCTCTGTACTGATGGTTCTTTTGGCAATGCAGGGCTGCAGTTCATCTTGTCGTTTTCATTGCTTGTTAACAGCCCTTCTCTGTAACTCAAACATATGTACACAATTTTTGTGTTTTCAGAAGTTCTCAAGCACATTTTAGGCGCGTCTTCATTTGCTCATTAGAGAGCAAATGGGGTACCCACCTGGGACAAATTTTTCTGACATGCAAATGCTGCTTTAGAATTGTTTGCACGCTGCCTTTTGATTTACCAGTCCTTCCAGCAGTATCTTTTACCGAGAATCAGACATCCTGTTATACTAGTCTTTACGGCAGCGAGGTTTGCCTTGGTAATAGAGGTTTTAGGCCTACCAAGACAGGCATCATTTCCAACAGAACATTTTCTTGGTTTTAGAAAAATTAACCCACCTACATATTGAAATGGATATTAAGTTCTATATATATCGCACAGTTCAAAAATATCTGCTTTGCATGGAAATGGATATTAAGTTCTATATATATCGCACAGTTCAAAAATATCTGCTTTGCACATTGCAGATGTTTTGCCCGTGTCACTATATGTCATGTGCACTGGTCAGTATATATGACTGTACTTGATTCAAAATGAAATATCTCCGTCACTTTAAAAGTAATTCAAACTTAATAAACGGGAATTGTTAGTTAGTGAAAGCAGTACTTAAGGCGGTTAATTTGTGATAAATACAAAAAAATGAATAAAACCATAAGACGAAAGTAAGATTTCAAAAGGGCTGTTAGCAAAAAGATCAATCTGTTCGGCAAACATTTAAAAAAAATAACATTGTTACCGAAATTCCGTTTAGGTCTAAAAGTATATAAATACATTGAGAAGAGAGTGGTAGCACCTTTTTGTTTCAACTTTTTCTCAAAGTGTAAATCATATCACACATACAGTATAAAAACTACATTGCTGTGACCAAGACTGATGTGTAAGTGAAATTATTCAACCCTGAAAAGGTAGGCTCTTCTGTGATTTCTTCGTGATATATTTTCAAAATCTGAAGCAGCTATCTAATTTTTATCTGCTCAGTCTGATAATTTGTAGAAGAGTTGGGAAACATTCTGGGACGTCACTCTCAATGTTTTGAAGTATCTTCAGCCCTAAACGCATTTTCAGTAATGATGGTTCTTTACCCTTTGACATTTTCTTATATATACCCATTTTAACAAAAAAATCAGGCATTTTGGGATTCTAAACTCTATAAAACAACATAAAGAAGGCAACAGCTAAATTTTGGAAAGATATTTACATGTAGTACTTTCAGCAGTTTATGTAGATTTTTTATTCACCACAAACTAATGATTATTACCCCTTTTAGTTCAACGAAGCGTTTTAAATATGCCAGATAGAAAGCTACAGAAACCCATTAGTGACAGAACTTTTTGCAAGACCCTCGTATTGAAAGAGCATGCAAGAAGGCGAATGCATACGTGAATTCTAAACAACTAAATTTAGAATTGAAACAAGTAGACTAAGATTTACAACGGAACATTGTTGCGGATATGGTGAAACTCACGCTTCACGTTTCTGTCTAAATCGCTCAGTTCTGAAAGAACGTTCGAAGTCATTACAAAGGTTAATACATTTTCATGCCGCAATGTGCCCAATATTAAAAGTCGACCTTTCCTCTAGAATTTAGTGAACAAAAGTATCATATATGTAATATCCTATCCGCCGCAAAGCATATGAAAGACAAAAAAAACTTAATGTGGGCTTATTAGGGCAAATATGTGCTTAATATAGTGAATACGCATTATCTTTTTATCTCTAGGTAGCTGACATGACAACTGAACAAGCTACAGCTACGGCCAGTGGACTGGTCAGCGAAATAACATCCAACGTCGTTGAGGGAACCACCCATATCTACGATACCTACAATTACTTCATCCATCCCCACTGGTATGACTTCCCTCTCGTCTCAACAGAATGGCATTACGTGGCCGGCATCATTATCACTTGCGTCGGCTTCACAGGGATCATCGGAAATTCGTTGGTCATTTATATCTTCAGCAGGTAATGCTGCTTTCATTAATTTCCACCAACCTTCTCCCCACCCGCGCCCCATTTTCTCACGCAGCGGATCGGAGCTCTGCCGTTCTGCAGTTAGCCTAAATATTAATTCACCTTACTAGTTATTGTAATTTTGTTCATGAACAAGCGATTTTATGAAGGAAATCAGTTTTATTTACTTTTTTTCAAGTCCTATATAGTCAGTCTGACAGTTTTAACTAATTACTGGTATGTACAGATGCTTTACTTGGTTCTTTCTCATGTAGCATGAGCCGAAACAGCACACACTTGATATGGAAGGGTAAAACTCATACAGGACTATGCGAGGTTCTTAGATCGTCTCGCAATTCCAATTATTTTATTTCTAGTGACGCCTCAGATCCCATAGCTTATTTATCCAACCAAGATCAATTATACTGATCAGAAGCTTCTCTGAATGCGGCTTGTATTTTCCTGTTATCATTATGATTACAATTGTTATTACTCTCATCATCATCATCATTTCAGTGTGAAGAATCTTCGGACCTCCTCCAACATGTTCCTTGTCAATCTTGCGATCAGTGATCTCACTTTCTGTGTCGTCAACGGCTTTCCTCTCTTTAGCCTGTCGGCCTTCAACAAAAAATGGATCTTCGGAAACGCCGGTACATTTTCATGCTTTGTATTTAATCCATCATTTACAATGAATCCATCATTTACAAAAAAAAAACATAATTGAGCCGCAACACGACAAAACCAACAAAGTGGTTGTGCACCCAGCGAAGACTTGAGATCAGCGTACGCCCAGGCTGATCAGAGTCTTTGTTGTTCATATGGAGGTAGCTTAGACTCTTAGCTACCCTTTAAGCAGAAGCAAAGACTCTGATCAGACTGGGCGGATGCCCAGGCTGATCAGAGCCTCCGCTGGGTGCACATCCCAATTTGATTATTTTGTCGTGTCGCAGCACAACGGAAAGGTCACAGTTATAAAGTACATCCTAAAAGATAGCGAAACACGAACGAATAATGGAACATCAATATCAGACACACTCAGTCCTGACACTGCAAAAGAAGGCCCACCCCGGACCGTTCAGCAGCAGAACAACTTACGGCTTATGTTAATATATCAAGTCCAAGCCAAACATATTGAGCCTTGAGCCACATGATGTGACTAACAACAATGTGGCAGTTTTGTCATATGATAATCAGATCACCCATATTGTTTTTACTGGGTCTATAGAGTCCTCACTTTTGGCTGTATGATTTTGGCCAATTCCAGATGGCTGATGTGACAAGTAAATGCGCAGAACAGACTGCACTCAAATGCAGTCTGATCAGAGCATTTGCTAGTCATCAATGCCACATTATTTGAAATAACACGTTGTGGCTCGTATTATATTTTTTGTTGTTGTTGTTTTCTGGGGGTTTTTTTGTTTTGTTTTTACAAAATGGTTAAACGACTCTGCCTAAAATCAGTTCACAGTAGTCTGATCTCATAAAACGTTTGGTCGGATTGCAAGGCACATCTTCTACAAACCATTAGCAAAAGCGTCGTTCTAATTTACCCAAAATATAAAATTGATTTAATAAATCAACTTTTCAACAAAATGTTAGCCGTCATCAATAAATGAAATATTATTATAGCTTACAGTTAGATGTTATCAGTTAGGCTTGGCTCCAGAAACGTGTATAGATGGTTTGATGATAATTCTGAGAGTTTCCTGCAAAGTGTCGCAAACATTATTTGCATTAGAATTCTTTATTCTTCTGCCCCATACAAGTGGGGTATGAAAGCGGTAGTATTTCTTTCATTGTGCTGTAGAAGGTTTATGTATTGAGTAATGAAGCTTCCGAGTTAATGACAAAACCTAATTTAATCCCTCTTTTTATTTCAGCGTGTCAGTTCTATGGTTTAATTGGTGGTATATTTGGTCTAATGTCTATCAACACCATGGCTGCTATAGCGATAGACCGTTATTATGCCATTGCTAGACCGCTACAAGTGGCGAAGACAATGACCAGAAAGAAGGCATTTTTCATGATAGTCGGGGTGTGGATCTGGTCCCTGCTATGGGCATGTCCTCCGATATTTGGCTGGGGAGCGTACATTCCTGAGGGATTTCAGACCTCCTGTACATTTGACTACCTAACTCGCACTGATAACAACCGGTCCTTTATATTCTGTTTGTACATCTGTGGTTTCGTTGTACCACTGTTTATCATCACTGTTTGCTACAGCCTGATTATTAATGCGGTCAGAAAGCATGAAATTGAGATGAAAAAGACGGCCAAGAAAATGAACGCAGAGATTCGTACAAATCAAGACAAACAACGAATGGAAATAAAGGTGACCAAGATATCTTTTGCCATCCTCATGCTATACCTGGTTTCATGGACACCATACGCTATAGTCGCTCTTGTTGGTCAGTTTGGTTATGCCAAGTTCGTTACCCCGTTCTGGTCCGAGATACCTGTGTTATTTGCCAAAGCATCCGCCATGCACGACCCAATTGTGTATGCTCTCAGTCATCCTAAGTTCCGACAAGCTCTTCACGAGAGAATACCGTGGATAATGTGTTGTTGTAAGCCGGAGCCTCGTTCTGATTCACAGACTGGTACATACCGTGGCAAAAGTAAAACAAGCATGACCAGGGGCAGTAGCATGAGTAGCGCCGTCAGTAATCTCAGTGATGCACACGCCGACATTGAAATTCGTCTCCGGGAGCTTGAAGACAGGGAAAAAAAGAAATCAAACAAAGGTGCCTCTTCTTCAAACGACGATATTCCAGCTGGAAAAATAATCCAAGACCTCGTTCAGGCTCTGGTAGGAGTTACGCAAGAAAAAGCAATGGGCCAAGCGGTTCGCCCTGTTTACCTCCCTAGTAGTGTTCTACAGAAAAAGGGAGATACAGATGAGAAAAGTACAGGCAAATCGGATATTAGTGATGATAAAGTGTTTGTTCTTGATAACAGCACATTACCAGCACTGGCTCAATATCTAGCAAAATTTTCTAATCTAAATAATGGACCAGGTGTCAGTAACCCTGCTCTTGACCTTTCACCAGAAACGCCAGAATCAGTGACAGTAAATGGTAATACAGTTGATAGTGCTAATAAGACTGGGAAGACTGATGAAGCACAATTATAGGACGATTTAACTTACATATCAAAATGTTTTACAGACCGGTAGGAACACAAAACTGAAACAGTATCAAGGTTGATTCTACTTCATGAGTTTGGATCTTTGTTGAAATAAAGTTTGTTTCAGTTTTCTGTGACTGCTGCTAGTAGTTTCTTATTATTTGAGCCGTGACACGAGAGAACCAACAAAGTGGTTGAGCGCCCAGCGGAGACTCAGATCAGCCTTTGCATCCACCAAGTCTGATCAGACTCTTCGCTAAGAGCTTAAAGGGTAGCCAAGGGACTAAGCTACCTCCATGCGGACAGTGAAGACTCTGATCAGACTGGGCGGATGCCCAGGCTGATCTGAGTCTGCGCTGGGCGCACAACCACATTGTTGGTTTTCTCGTGTCGTGGCTCATTTTATATACCTAAATTTTGTGTGTTGTACATTGTATTGATTAACTTGAATTCTGAAAACCGTACTAATTCTACTAAACGCTCCTGCACTTATTAACGCTCCAAGCCTCTTTTCCGAAAATAATAATATATCAACTGGCATAAACTCCTATATTTGCTTCTCCGGAAAAGGTGGCTCTTTGAAATGGGGTCTACTCTTAAAGGCAAGAATTTGCTCCTAGAGGAGCAAATTCTTATCTTTAAGAGTTGATCCTACTGAGAAGGGAGGCAAAATAGTAGTGCTGCTTTCTCTGAAAGTATATCCATCACTTTTATATTGGTTATTTGAGGTACACTACTCAAAATATTTAAAGGAGCACCTAATGATTTTTCCATAGATAACACTGCAATGCATCTCATCTTTGAGAGTCATTTACTATCAATCGAAGAAGACACAGAATTTCCATTCAATTTGCCAATTTTTAAAGAGGACCGAAGTTACTGACAGCATAAATTTTGATCCAATATATATTCTGCCCCTGTTATGAACTGATTGTTGTAAAACAATGGAATTTTGGTAACAACCTTGTAACTTTTCAAACAGCTGAAAATCATAAAAATTTCAACGACAACTGAAAACAACCACTTTGTTCATGAAAGTGAATGTCTTACAAGGTGGCCTAATTGAAATCATCAATTTTAAATAAGTTTATGAGATTTTGTAGACTTCTAGAAAAATGCCTCAATTTCAGAAGTTCGAAAATTGCCAAAATTTGTTCCATGAAAATGATTAGGGCATCAGCTCTATTGAATTTCTTGTTGTTTTAATTTTCGATCCTTCTTCAAAATGCTGCAAAAGAATGGGAAATTATCGGCCGCTGGCAGTCGAATTCATAGGCCGTTGAACTGGGTTTATATTGCAGTAATGTCTACGGGAAAATATCAACTGCTTCTTTAAATATTTTGAGTAGTGTATTTTGGTAGTGACTGGTTTACAACATTTTAGGCTCTAAATAACGCCCTCTTTCGCAAAATGCAACGCCCACGGGGCATTTAATTGGATTAATACGATATTAAGATAGTTCTTAAACAGTTTTTCATCAACTCGATTGGCATGGGTTTTCTGCTCATGTGACTGTCATAATTTTCGTTTTCCCCACAGGTGCTTTAATGACGTAGATTCTGACGGGACGACTCATTATGAACTGAACCATTAATTTCCGGCTATTGGTAGTTTGCGGAACGGAACGGGGGGACAACTACTATCCACTTCCTCCCGCTAGCCCAGCTCCAGAATTCTTAAATTAGTAATTGTTGATTATTATAATAAATTTGGTTGCTAAATGTGCACATTATTTTACGGAATAAAACACATTGATGACCTCCTTTGTCAATCTTAAACATTAACAATGCAATTTATTCCGTAAAAGGTCTCTGTTCCATTCCGTTCCGTTCTGCAAGCCTAATTTACAGTATGTTTTCTACCTTACGTGATAAAAGGTCCATTTCCAGCAGAGAAGTAGCTTTTTGTCAGGGTGGGAGTTCGGGGTACTTGTTTGTTTGTTTGTTTTGGGGCCAAACATATTTTATTTCATGAAAATAACATGACAACAAGCATATACATTTGTAATCTACAAGTATAAGGATCAGAACGGAAGCAATAATACTTTTATAGTTCCTCTCCTTAACATATAAAAATTGTTAAATTACAGGCAGAATTTTAGAAAATCCATTCAAAGTGTATTTTGCTCTATAATTTATCACAATCCATGCAGAAAAATGGTGCTAAACAAACAGTGAAAAAAAAACAGAAACATGACTATCTCTTAAAATTAACAGAAAGGCTGAAGCAAAGAAATATCATCAATAATAACAGTAACAGAAATTTCTGTAGATTCTGAAAAAAAAAATGAAAAGAAAAATAAAACGTAAAAAAGGGAGTTCGGAATTTGGATTACGTTCCATTGGGCAGAAAGGAGCAGGATGCGCACTAATAGATACAGCCAGACTCAGTCCATCGAGTGTCATGCATGTGTAGTAATTAAAATGAAATAAAGCAAAATACAGCAAGGCTATTTGTCTCAAAAACGTTTCGTTTGGAGGATAAATTTTTGAACAGACTCAAATATAGTTGTATTTGTTTGTAGCGACAAAGTTTTATCCCCATATAGAAAAAGGTTAATAGTTGGAACTTTATATTGTGAGACTACAGATAAAAGTTCTTCGCGTTGCTCTCCATAGTATCTACAGTATAGAAAAAAGTGTTCTGTATTCTCAATACTACCGCACTGACATAATGGTGACTCGGTAATGTTTTTCAAGAAGAGATGTAAATTCAGGGAGCTGCAGTTTGTTCTTAACCTCGTGTGCAAAATCTGCGCTCTTCTACTACCAGTATAATAATGTTTTGGAACTAGTGACTGAGTATTTTTCTTTAAGGAACTCTTAAAACATTGCAAAGATACAGATTGCTTGGTCTCCAGAGGTAAGTTATTCCAAGCCCTCACAGTAGATGGTAAAAAAGAGTTATAATATTGATTTGTTCTAGCATTTACAGACTGGAGGTCATCAGAATTTCGAAGGTTATAGCGAGAAAGGTTACTAACAGGTTGAGGAACTAAGGAGATGAGATATAAGGGAGCAAGAGAGTTCATCATTTTATAAAAGAGTGTCAGTTTATGATTATTTCTTCTTTGTTCGAGTGTTTCCCAACCAATTTCTTTATAAAGGGCGTCAATAGAAACAAGTTTTGTTGCTCCCGAGGCTATTCTTGCAGCTTCATTTCGTATCTTGTCTAGTTCTGTCTTTTCCTGTTGGGTGCAATTATCCCAAATAATGTTTGTTTGTTTTCTAAAAGTTCCCGTATTTGATGCAACCAGTAACGTCCCTGCTCAGACGCCGCTTTTTTGCTGCGTCTGATCTGGGTTTATTCTTACACGCTGTTAAAGATAAACTTGTGATGTATACAAAATCTGCATGAAAGGTATGAAAAGGTACCACCAATATGGCGTATTTCTTTTTTTTTTCTTTTTTTTTTTTTTTTTTTGACTCATATGATCTTAATATTGAATGAAATGAAATTTTGGGATCCTTTAGTGCCGATTTATTATATGAAAAGTGCAGCCATATTGGTATCGTCAATGCTAGTACTAAGTGAATTATCAAAACAATCTGGCCGCTCTCTATTTGAAGTGATGGGTGCCTTACAAAATGAAAAACTGCAACGTTTTAGCGTTTTAGTCGTACATAGTTGATCAGAAACATAATGAAAATATATTTGCCCTGTTGTTTTGGACTAGTATTAACGATTTTGGCTCATAATTCAGAAGTGGTTGGTTTGAGTCCGTCTAAACCCCACACACTCTCTCTCTCTCTCTCTCTAGTCTGTGTATTATTTATCGTCTCACTCATTTCCCCATCTATCCAAAATGAATGTAATAGATCTACTCTGAAAAGAGTTCAACTCCTGCCTCATCCACCCAATTCATGATTATTGTTCTTTTATTGTTTCTTACTTAAATTTTAATATTTACATTCTTGGTGTATTTACTGACAAACCCTATAGTAAACCATTTTTACATTCGAAAAATTGCATTGAGCCACGCGAGGTCACATGACTTTAAATGACGTCAAAATAAACCATGTCTCACTACAATCTGATTCGACGTCGGTGACGTCATTGACGCTGTTCCGCTGTTAGCAGAAAAGCCGCGCGTAACTGTTTTGCTGCTTCAATTTTACCGCTTATATAAGATTTTTCATCAAGGCTTTGATTAAAACAAATGTAAATATAAGCAATAAACTTAGTTTTGCTGAGGTTTATCGAAGTGTAAATTACATTGGGTCACTACTAGCATCTTTACATGAACTCCTTCGGGGTTCATTAACTTTGCATGCGACCCAATGTAGTTAATGCTTCGATAAACCTCAGAAAAATGAATTCATTCCATAAGTATTGTTACTCGTATATTTTAGTGAGTTCATCGTGAAAAAAAAGTATCTTCGAGCATAATAATTGAGCCACGACATGAGAAAACCAACAATGTGGTTGTGCACCCAGCGCAGACTCAGATCAGCCTGGGCATCCGCCCAGTCTGATCAGAATCTTCGCTGTCCGCATGGAGGTAGCTTAGACCCTTAGCTACCCTTTGAGCGCAAGCGGAGAGTCTGATCAGACTGGGCGGATGCCCAGGCTGATCTG
The DNA here is from genome assembly GCA_963989385.1 of Ctena decussata. Classification (NCBI taxonomy): domain Eukaryota; kingdom Metazoa; phylum Mollusca; class Bivalvia; order Lucinida; family Lucinidae; genus Ctena; species Ctena decussata. Next base: position 63,354,121 of record OZ022500.1, read on the forward strand.
AGTCTCCGCTGGGCGCACAACCACATTGTTGGTTTTCTCGTGTCGGGCTCATAAAGCCGTCGAGGCATACCCAGTTCAGTTTGTGACAGTTACTGGTGAATTGTGTGTGCTCTAACCTGAATTCGTCGCTCTCTTATGCCATTTAGTGTATGGGTACATGTACACCTCTATGTTTCCCGGCCATATTTACAAACGAGAAAAGCTTTGACTTCCTAATGTCTGTCTGTTGGAGGAAAATAAGATTATCTACCTATCTATCTATCTATCTATCTATCTATCTATCTATCTATCGATCGATTATCGATCGATCGATCGAGCGATCGATTCTGGCATACTGTACGGACGACAGTTGGTGAACAAAAGTGCTCATTAAAATCATGACGTCGTAAAAGAATAAAAGAACTGCATTTAAGTTAATGGCAACTTAACATAAACTAATACTTTTGCCCACCCTCAGAAGCGTCACTGTTTGCACTAGAGCGTATCTGTAGGCCATAACAAATAATTAGAGGATCTTACATGAGTGCCCATGTATTATTGAATTTATTAAACGAGTTGGGGAGAAAGATAAGATGCGAGGCTTGCAAGATTCTGTTTATCATATGACACTAAAAGTTCATTTTATTAGCAATTTTTGCACTAAAACGTCACGATTTCCCCATTAGAAAACGCAACGTTTTTATGGACGTCAACGCATAACATTACGACGTAATTTGCATATTTAAACTAAGCAGAAATACTAGACCATCAACGTTTTTTGTCCAAATCTCGTAACAGGAGTGTGCAAACTTAGATAAATTTCGCTGAACCTCCTGGGGCCCCAGGATGCTCAGCGGAACGAATCGAAGTCTACACACTCCTGGCACCGAGTCTGTTTCTCCGTCCCCTCTCCAAATCGAAGAGGAGAGTTTAATTAAGATCATACTCCTTTTAAAAATAGTATGAAGTTAATTTGTGTTACACTCAATTTACATTTCGAGTTTCACTGACTGATCCTTTCTATGTCTATCGACGAAATTTCAGCGCCCGCTAACAGCCGTTCGGATCCACGCCGCGTTCAGTTATTGCATGAAATATGATGAATTGAAAAAATATGCAAAGGGGGAGTTCCACCCTATAGGAAATTTACAAGTAGGGTTCTGCCCACGCACCGAATTCTATAATATCATGCATAGTGATTGTCTAGGACATTTCTATTGCCTTTATGAAATATTTGCTGATCCATCTATTTTAATTGTTAAATTACAACATTTTAATTGGATGGGATGCAAAAAAAATAGGGGCACCCCAATTTCAAGCAGCCCAAGGCTGTAGGATTTTTTAATTTTTGACCCGTTTTATTCTCAAAATGATTCCTAGTAATTCTTGATTATGTATGTTCCACGTTTGTATTCAAATGTATACCATAAAACTTTCCATATTTTTTGTTTGCAGATGCCCCCAAATTTTAGCTCCATAAAATTTTTTGAACAAATTAAACCGATTTCACTATGTTGCAGTTCTTGTAAACCTTTCAAATTAACATAGAATAAGGCCATACATGTATAAATTATAATTATAATTTTTCTTGAAAATTGAAAACCGGTAACATGATTTTTTGGAATACTGAATGTTAACAGTTGAAAAAGAAACAAAATAAATTAGGAATGCATATACATGTAGTTTTGTGATAATTTTTATGCTAATTATTTTTAGTTTTTAGTGAATTTTATCATCTAGTTGCTTCACCAAATCCTTTATTGTCAAGCCCGCTTGCGGTGAGCGAGACATAGGTGTTTCAACTTCAGTTCGGTGTATGTGCGAATGTACGTTTGTGCGTGTGTGCGTGCCTTCGTGCGTGTGTCCGGATTTGTCCGGTCCATAACTTTTACATTTATAGATGGATTTCAAAATAATTTGGCACAATTGTTCTCTTTGATGAGTAAAAGTGTCGTTTGAAACATGTGGTCAGGTAGGTCTAAGGTCAAGGTCACACTTGATGGTCAAATGATAAAATGGTCATAAACTGAGCTTGTCCGGGCCATGACTTCTACAGATATGTATGGATTTCAAAATAATTCGGCACGATTGTTCTCCCTTGATGAGCAGAAGTGCCATTCGTAATATTTAGTCAGGTAGGTCCATGGTCAAGGTCACACTTGAAGGTCAAATGATATAATGGTCATAAATTGAGCTTGTCCGGGGCATTTCTGCTACATTTATGAATGGATTTCAAAATAATTGGGCACAGTTGTTCCCCTTCTTAATGAGCAGAAGTGCTATTTGAAACATTTGTTCATGTAGGTTGAAGGTCAATGTCATTTTCGAAGGTTAAATGATACAATGGTCACAAACAGAGTTTGCCCAGACCATTTCTACTATATTTACTGATGGATTTCAAAATAACTTGGCACAGTTGTCCTCCTTGATGAGTAGAAGTGTCATGTGAAATATTTATTCTGGTAGGTCCAAGATCAAGGTCATACTTGAAGGTCAAAGGATAAAATTGTCATAAATTGAGATTGTCCGGTCCATTACTTCTGCTTGTTTTCCTTAATGAAAATTAAAAAAAATATACACTAAGCATGATGTTGTTTGGCTTCTTTCTGATAGGGAAGTGAAGCAGTTAGTCTTGACATACTTATACTTTCACTAAAGCAAACAGCGGACTCAACAAGTTGTCCCTCGACAACCATCTAGTGAAGTCAAAGTGTTTCATTTCTATAATAAAGCTATGTTTAAGAGATAACTGTATCCTGTTTTACACCACAGAAAAAAATTAAATGTGGCCAAGGTTAGTCTCACATACAGTTTGATAAGTTATGAATGAGATTTTAATCATCAATTAGACACTTCTATTTTAAAGATTTGTATGTTTGTTTGAAAGTGGTTTTTCGGCCCTGTCAATAATTCAAAGTAATATTGAGCACAGTAAGCTATCCACACTGTTCCTGGGCAGATTTCCTCAGCGGTTCACCAGAACCCAGTGCCTTGACTTTTGCTTGTAACAGCCTAAAATATGTAATGCATGTTACATAAATAACTAACCAGAAAACTCCTACTTCGAGAAATTAAATGTATTATTTTTCTTTATACACTGTCGAGTGGTCGGAGTTAATTTAGTTTTCCATTTATTCCTCAGACAAAGTAGATCAATATATCTACATATGGAGCTTTTTATCATGATTGTAGTTTAGGTTACTATTAATATTTTCTAGAAAATGAAGTGTTTCTATGAACATATTAACACTTAAATGTGACATGCATTTTTGTCTAACAAATCACCTTCATCTATATCATGCATTATGTGACAAAGTTAACGTTTTCCAAATTTAATGAAATTCCTGTGGTATAAAGAGGAAACATATGGCCTATTTTTCAGGAAATTTCAAAGGTTGACACTGACTAGAACATGCATAAATTTTGGCATGCTTTTCTTCTTTTTTTTAATAGTTTTAGTGTCGCTTTTAGCCATGTTTTCTGACTTAATGTTTTAAAAAAAGTTTCGTTTGTATGTTTGCAAAAGCATAAACGGAATCAAAGATATAATATGGAGCCCTTTTACTATTGTAGTTCACATTTTATAAAATTGAATAAAGCTGAGGATTTATGATTGATAAATTATAAGGCTGGTATCACAAAAAAACGGGAGTACTGCAGGGTGCTCTCCTGAGACTTTCAAGTCTTTACTGAGATAGATAAACTCATATTTGTAAATGTAAGGTTGAAGACAATAAACATGCAAAGTAACATGAAAATCCATGCGTGGGCAGATTTGGACCCCCCCCCCCCCCACACACACACACACCCCACCCCCACCCCCCCTTTACCATGAAAACAATACTTCAGACCAGTGTAAGACAAAAATCATTTGTGATAAATACTTTATAGAAGACTGCCATTATGTGAGACTGTTTGAAACTGTCTGGATTTTTAGCCTTTATAAGGTGCCCGGATTGAAACCCAAAATTTCCTTACTTTTCCATGACTTGGAAAATTTTCCATTCTAGAATTTTCCCAGACCACCCCTCTCATTGACATAAAAGTTCAGGGCAGGTACTTATAACATTAGCTTCCATGATTTTTTTTCTAGTCGTACTTTATATTGAAGTCAATTTTGAAACAAATTGTTGGCTGAACTTCATTAGCTGTTGCACTAAACACTAAGCTGACCTAATGTTAAATGAAGGACGTAGTTCAATGACTTTTCCACCTATCGGGAAGGGTCGAGGTACGTAGTACTAAATTGAAATTTAGACCTACGCGATTACTATGGCAAATATAAGCTTAGCATAGTTCTATAAGATGAGCTATTAAAAACGTTAATGCAAAGCTTTGCTTGTGGTGTAATTAGAAATGAAAATCTGTATGACGAATGGAAAGACAAAAACTACTTAATTTTCAAAGGCATATTGTTTCATACCGGTATGCAATGACCGTCGGCGTTTGCAAAACGCTGATATAATGATAGTATTTTTTTCCATTCTTCTTTTTATGCTCGTCTAATGAGTCACATCTACGGTACATAGAATGCAATTGAATTAAATATGGCGAATAAAGTATCAAAACCACAATGGACGGAAAAACAAACATAGGTAGAATACAATCTAGTTATGTATAAACAATACAATGACAATGGAAGAAGTTTGCTATTTTATTTCAAATAATGAAAGTTTTAGAGATATTTGAGAAACCCACTGTTTTAAGGCCAGCAAACATACTATACAATCAGTCTAAGAAGTTGGCAATCATTCCAGACCATAACTGATTGCTAAAAAAAAACAGCCTGGCCAAGATCTGCAATGTATTAGGCCTAAATGGATTACCTTACAATGTATTTAAATTTCAGTTTGCATGCTTGTCAGTAAGTCTAACTTGACACAGTAGTTTTAAATTTATTCAAGAGGTCTACAGTAGTGATTGATTTTACATAGAAATTAGAGAAATCATTTTAAAATGTGTATGTTAAACTCTTTAAAATTTTATTTAACATCTAAATAAATCTTTAGATTGTAGCTGACTTGTGAATAATGATTAAATTAACTAACAGTGTAACGATACAGCAATCTAAACCTTTAAAATGGGTTATTAATTAGATTATGATGCACCTAGAGGACCATGGCGGTGCTACATTGGCATATCAATCAACAACAACAAGAAGATTTGAAATCTATTGACGAAAATTAAAATTCATTTATGACATTACAAAATAGTGCATTATGGCAAAAAAGTAAAGGAGATAACTCATGTATGAAAAGGGGCCTCTGTGTTAAAGAATTTGACACAGCTTTTGACCAGACAGAATCAACCTTGTTGAAGCAGTTTTCAGCAATACGTATGTTTCTCGCTATCTCTATGTCCTCTATCAAGGCAGCATAAACTACTAATTTTAAGATTTCTTCTCATTTGACCTTCAACTGATTAATAATAACAATAACAAAATAATATGGCCCTTGCGCTCACGAGGACTTCAGATCAACGCGACAGAGTGTGAGCCTCTACTGGCTGGATTTCCTTTACGAGTAAGGTATCGGAGTTTACCCTAAGCTGCGGTTATCGCCCTTACAGAAAATACTCTCATCGGAAAAGAACAAACAAGATGGAGGACACAGACATCAAAACAGAAAGTAGAAAAGATGAACAGCTAAATTTAATCAATAACGAACTAAGTTCATTGTATTTTCACTTGCAACAGTCAAACATCCCAGTCAAGTGTTTGAAAGAAGCTTCAAAACCGTTTATAGATGAAGGAATCAACTCTAAACGGCGGCGTTATGTCTCATTACTAACAAAAATTTCAGTGATTGTTGGGTTGTTGTCTTGCTTTGTTTACTATGATCCATTATACAGATACCTCCGTGCATCAGGCAGAAAAGCTTCGATAAAGGTAAGCTATTAAACAGTGAGGCATTGACCTTTACAATATCCAGGTCTATTAAAAGACAGTCTGTAAATTTAAAGACTATCTGAATTAAAGATATTTTACTCTGTATGCAGATTACAAGGAAATGGATCAAGAATATCAATGCTTCCTATACCTTAAAAAGAACGGTCCTCAATAACGTAGAAACTATCAGGTATCTCGGCAGGGCTACAGAAATTTTGAAATAAAAAAAAACACATGTTTACATGTCTGTAGACAGACCCGACCAGTACGCGGACACTTTTAAGTGTGTTTTACCAAATGTTTCAAACTCCAACGTGTTCTAGACTACCAGATGGGCATACAATTTAGGAAAATCCTTGTGCTAAATATAGACAAAGGGAACATGTGAAAAAAATCATTTCCGCATGCGCAACATAACACGGTTGAGGTCATGCTATTAGCTGTATCAAGTAGGCTTATCATACCAGTACGCGGACATCTTAGAATCTGAGTCAACTGAGATGACATTTATACGCTGCAATACTAATTAAATTATTGATACATGAAGTTAACAAAAACGTATTAACATCGTAAACGGTTGTTCTAATTTCATATTGACACATGGCTGTTTGCTTTGCCTGTTTGCGTGTTTGGCGCAGTCAAACTGAAGCATCGATCATGATACCGGTCTGCATCAGCCCTGCAAATTCGTAACTGTGATGTGTAATTGTAAAAGTGCATGATAAAAAGATAAAGAAAAGGCGCCTTGAAAAAATGTCACAAAGCCAGTTGAATTTAAAAAGTATCTTAGAGTTTATTTGATGCCAAACACAAAAGTGTCCGCGTACTGGTAGTGTCCGCGTACTTGTCGGGTCTGTCTAGGGCTTATTTAGCCATAACTAGGTAGATAAACATATATACTGCTTGCCTGACACAAAGAAAATCATCGCTGAAGTAGCCATTTAGTCCCCATGTTCTTACTCATCGTGAAAAATGCGCTGAAAGGGCAGAGACAAAAGTGAAAGTAGACATGGGCCAATATTATCGAGCCGGTAACCAGGCTTTTTTCTATTTGAGTTAATTCCCTCGAAATTTGTATATACTTGCAAGAAAGTACCTGCAACGAATAAAAGAAATACTTTTTGCGATGGCGTCGGCTAAAAAAAACAACTCTAACCAGCCTGTGCATAATCAAGTCAGGTTAATTATTATTATTATTATCTTTTTGCTAGTCAAATTCTTTCCTGATGCTTTCTTTGAAAGTAAACAGCGACTTTACTATGCAAAGCTTTCTTCCGTGCGTCAGCATGTGAATGTGTATATACGAGGTCGCCGCTGGCCAAATTTGGACACGTGCTAATTATCGAAGATTTCTAAAAACATGATCAGTGCTCACACCTTGGCAAGACAATCAACACTTTGTTTGATAACTTTTGACAGCAGTGCATGAATATTGGATAATTATGGACAATAAATCAAAATGGTATGATACCTGGCCGAAATCCAGGTAATTGTGTCATAATGCATCTGCAAATTGTGTTTTTCGGAGGGTCAGCATACAAGGGACTGGTGCGTCCAGTCCTGGAGTATGGTAGTTCAGTTTGGGACCCCCAAAGTATAATTCTTCTAGATGAACTTGAGCTTGGAGTATGACTGGCATTCTTGAAAAACTTAAGTGGGAATCTGTGAAAAAGAGAAGGATAGTGGTCTCATATGCTTTACAAAGGTCTGAAGGGTGCAGCCAGTATACCCATAAATGACCTTGTTCCCCCAAGTAGGCGTACCAGGAATCATCATTCCCTGGCTTTTCAAACCCCATTGGCTGGGACTGACATTTACAAGTCCAGTTTCTTCCCCCAGACTATTAGAGACTGGAATTCCCTGGAAGATTCCCTGATTTCACCTGCCGAGTGTGCAGAGGAATCAGTTACTAAGTTTACTTCTCTTGTAAGGGCTAGGGACTAGCTTCCCTGATCACAGGTCCTGGTGAATGATTGTCCTTGGACGTATATCACCAGTAAACAGTTCTGATTCTCTGTAAATTTACAGACTTGAACAAATTAGCTCTTGAAAATTAATGCAGTTAAAAGAATCCATAATTGCTTGCTAACTTTTCTCTCTTTTTTTTCACATTATGATAAATATTTTGCAAAAGGTTTTATTCATTGGTTTGGATTCTTTCTCTAGTTTTACAAGAAAAATACTAGCCTTGCTAGGACATGCATAGTTCTTTCCCTTTGACCACACAATTGATTTAAGATAAGTAATATCATCAGTGTCTGGAAGTTTTGTTCCAAAGGCAATTTGTCCTACAGTAAAAGTAAATAGGTCATAAGCAATAAAGCTTATTTTGATTTATGAGAGGTTGGTATGGAATACAGTACAATACAGTACAAATTCAATGAATAGTAAATGATTCTAATTTAATAGCAAAAGAGTAATTTGCATTATTTTATTCATTCTTATCACAATCCACCCTGACAGAACGGGGTGTAATACTAAAATGAAGAAATGACCAAACTTTCAAGATGTTGTTTCAAGATGTTGCTCGCAGGATTGACATGTAAATCACTTGCATGCACACTTTTCACATTATTCCACTCAACATATATACACAGTACATCAGCAAATTGAATTGCAATTTTTATGGTAGGCACCATTTTCCACAATTTATAAGGCCAATTCTGTAAATTTACAGACTAAACTGTCTTTTAACAAGATGCGTGAGTCTTTAAATTTACAGTTGGTCCATGAAAATTTCCTTGTTAATGACATCTCTCCTCCAAAGAAAGTATAGATCTGAGTCTGAAAAGCAAAATGAACACTGCGAATGTGTAAATAGTCAAAAAAAAGTATAAGTTATGTCTTGCTGATGTTTATACATGTATTACCATAATGACCCTAAATATTCGGACAGACAGGTCTGAGCAAACATTGTAGACCCAGATCAAACTGCTCCTGAAGGAGCAGTTAGATCAGGGTCTACAATATTTGCCAGTCACTAAGCATCATTTGGATGCATTAACATGTGTGAAATCCACTTGCTAAGAATTTTTTAACAATAATTGTCCGACTTTTGGTGTCCGAAATATAAGGGTCATTACGCTATCAACATCAAGGCTGCCTACTTTTGAAAATGTGAAAAATAGAGTCAGTAAAAGTCATAACAGGCTGTTATACATTGATCAAAGCTTACTGTCAGCTTGGCCAAGTGGAAGGAGTGACCTGGAGATGATCATGCATACCTATCAGTTCTGTCACAGGCCCGGATCCAGACCACCACTTACTGGTGGGGCTCTGGATAACTGGTGGGGCTGGAGGTGCCGAGATGTAAGTGTGCGTTGTGGGGGGTGGAGTGGATGGGGCGGGGCGGGGCGGTGAGTGGGGCTTGAAAATATATGACATAATAAGGGATATTTTGATAATGTCCTTTTCGCCTTGAAATATATGTTTTGATATCTCATTAGAATCGCCTCGCCGAGGCGATTCTAATGAGATTTCACAACATATATTTAACCTAACCAGGCCCAGGTGGTGGGGCTGAAGCCCCAAAGCCCACCCCCTGGATCCGGGGCTGTGTCATATCCTGAACCCTTGTCCTGTAAAGAGAAGGAAATGACAACATAGCAATGACAGCATATGGCTTGGTTAAAATTGGTGCTACCCTCTACCTAAAAATTACTATACTGTAAAACACTTAATATCTGAGGTATCAAAATTTCGCAGTTAAAAGAAAATGGCATATTGGCGCATGTTAATTTTGGCGGCCTTGATGGCTCCAAATAATAAAGAAAAGCTGATGTATTTATTTTTAGAAAGTTTTCTTACTATTCTTTTTAACAATACATTGTGGCATCTTTTATATTCGCCTCATTGAGGCAAATCTAATGGAATGCCACAATATATAGTTAAACTTGATGAAAAGGTATAAAAAAATCTAAAATACTAATCAAATACTCCTTTTTATGTAGACCTGTTATGCTGTGCATATGTTAATGGATCAAATCTATGTAATATTGGCGGACTTATATTTTAGCGGTCTTTGCCTTAACTGCCAATATCTTTAAAATTCAGTAACCGCCAAAAATAAGTGTTTTACAGTACTCTTGCAAGTGTCAGGAAATGCCCTTGTATTCATGATCACATTGATGATAAATGTGTACTGATAGCTTTGTGCAGAAGTGGATTATATTAATCCCTTTATATTGTATTCAGGTTTTACCACTGTGGGACTGGCGTTGGCTTCATGGTGTGCAGTGTTTTATGTCTAATCCATTGAAATACAATCTTCAAGAACCTGATTTGGAAAGCTGTAATGTGAGTATACGTATTTGTTAAAATTACTTCTGAAGGAAATCCTCTGATAGCAAAGAACATATAAAAAAGAGACAATTAGCAGACTGGGTTTAGGTCTGTTCATGTACAGTTATGAAATGTTACAACACTTCCCAAGCCCCCCCTCCCCCTCACCAACATTGGCTGTAACAGAACTCTATTCTCAGAGTCAGAGAGAACCCAAAGATCCCATAGGAATAGAAAATATATAACCTACACTATGAGATGCACTATGGAGATTGGCGACTTTTTGAAGCCACCACACAGCACAACACCAGCTGCACCTATATACACTAAATTCTCAGACAGTTATGGGTAAGCAATCAATGTAGACACACTCTCAACACTTTTATGAGCCGCAGGATTTGAGGTAATTATAGATGGTAGTGTTGTTGCCACTTGAAAATCCCATTTACCACCAGTTGAAAAAGTGGGTAGCAAAGTATTGCTGCAAGTGAAATTAATTTCTTGGAAGTACAAGTACCAGTAAATTTTTAAAGTATTGTGATTGTGAAGGTACATGTAAATATCTGTGCTTATGAGTTCCACTTTGATTTTTCAGCGGTGTGCCAATCTGATAGAGATTGACAGATTGAACAACATTGGTGAAGTTCTAGCAGAAAAGATCTCAACAGCTTACCTCAATGAAGATATTCCTGCCATTATTGAAAATGTCACGGAACACTGGCCACATAGGGGAATTATCGATGTGAAAAGACTGAAAAAAGTGAGGCTTCTTTTAGATTGTATTCCTGCACTCAACTTTTGATACCTTTATGTCCAAGGAATATTAAGAACACTCTTTAGTTACCTTGACAAAAATATAGACAATGTTCATATGATAACCAGTAGTGGATAAATAGATGGAGGAATGACTTCAAGGTTTTACATTCTTTCATCAGTATTTGAGTCATACATGTATCAGAACAAAGGGAGGGTGACTCTGAAGAGCTCTGTGCAATAAAGCACCTCTAGATTTGAGCAGAATGTCGTTTTCATTAGGATTTTGAATCACTACCCGCTGATCCAAAGTTGGGAGTGCCAATTGCTTAGCCATGCAGACACTTTTAAGCAGAAGAGGATCTGATTGAAAGCATGGCAAATGATAGAATAGTATGTCACTATGAGATATCAATAGTTTGAGATAGCAAGAGTTGAAATGTTAAGAATATGTGTACATATGAGGTACTGGTATTGATAAAGGCTTGAAAATATTGCTATGACATAAAACAGGGCTCAGGGTACTTCGAGATATCAGTATGTGAGATAGCAAGTCAGTTGTTCCAAATGGGCCTTTGTGCCATCTAGTCAAAGTGGTATTTAAAATACCACTTTGACTAGATGGCACAAAGGTATTTAAAATACCACTTTGACTAGATGGCACAAAGGTATTTAAAATACCACTTTGACTAGATGGCACAAAGGTATTTAAAATACCACTTTGACTAGATGGCACAAAGGTATTTAAAACACCACTTTGACTAGATGGCACAAAGGTATTTAAAATACCACTTTGACTAGATGGCACAAAGGTATTTAAAATACCACTTTGACTAGATGGCACAAAGGTATTTAAAATACCACTTTGACTAGATGGCACAAAGGCCCATTTGGAACATATGGTGTATATTACATACACCACACCAGCTGTAGTCCTAGTCTGTGTATGTGTCATTCACATCCACAACCATGATCAGTTTCACTTGCATTTAGAGCATGCACTGCTGGCCACTCCACATACAATTTTGATGACAAATTCAAGTTAAAATTGTAGATATAGAGAAGACCATGTTAGCGTCTTTTGATATCAAGTTTATCAGGCGAGACCAGAAACATCGTCGGAATGGCGAGGCTTGCCGAGCCAGTCCAACATGTTTCTGGTTGAGCCTGATAAACTTGATATCAAAAGACACTTACATGGTTTTCTATCTATCATGCATCATTAGAATATTTTCAGGTGTAAAGAGCGTAAAATGAAAGAAAAAGTAAACACTGTTTTGTTTGAACTTGTTGACGTCACGAATGCATTGTGGCGCAAGTCGGTGATGTCATTTAACCAATCGAACGTTGTTATCACGGCCAACATTAGTATATAGCCAATCATCTTCAGAGATCATTTCTGCAGGCATCGCCTGATAACATTCGTGCAAGCGCAGTTCTAAAGTGACATGATATCACATCATGTTGTCATACCCCTGTTATCAGGTGAATTTTGCAGCATATGCATGATAATTAAGGCAACTATGGTATTTTTTTTTTTTTTGTAGCTCTACTTAGATGATGAAGTGATGAGGTTGTTTATGTGTTGTGAATTTGAAAGTAATATACAAGTTAAACATGGTAACCACAGAGAATTGTTAAAAATATTAGTGGAAGAAGAAACAACCAATTATTATGCCCAATGGTAAGAAAAGAAAATTTCATTTGTTAACTCGAGATACTCAGTGACTACAGAATGGTTCATTACAAAACTGGCCCGGAGGCTATAAAACTTGAGTACATTCAAAAACTCAAAATTAAGCACACTGATTGGCTGCTTCCGAGCTCATGTTGGGAAGCAGCCAATCAGTTTGCTTTATTTGAGTTTGAGAATGGACTCAAGTTTTATAACCTCGGGGCCTGATTTGTACTGGGGTATTGGTTACAGGACATTCATCATGGTAGAAAGTAATCTTGCAACAAATTTTCTCATTACAAACTGGTTTGGTACAAACCTTCCCATAACTTACTCAAAAGGAGTTGATTACACAAAGCTGCTTCTTAAAGGTATGTCAGACAGACTGTAAGGAGGCAAGACATGTTTTCAAGTTTTTTTTCTCTTATAGAGATGAAACACCCACAAACATTGCAATGGCTGTGATGCTGACAATGAGCCATGAGACGAGAAAATCAACAAAGTGGTTGTTTGCCCAGTGAAGACTCAGCTCAGCCTGGGCATCCGTCCAGTCTGATCAGAGTCTTCGCTGAACGCTTAAAGGGTAGCTAAGGGTCCAAGCTAGCTCCATGCAGACAGTGAAGACTCTGATCAGACTGGGCGGATGCCCATGCTGACCTGAGTCTGTGCTGGGCACACAACCACTTTGTTGGTTTTCTCATGTCGCTGCTCAACTATTGTAGTGAGCTCAGGCTTACAAGTAGTCCTACTTTTTCCTGCTTTTCCTCCTTTTTTGCACTGTTCCTACTTTTTTCAAAAATACTCCTAATATTCCTACTTTTTGAATGAAAATAGAAAATGTACATATCAAAATATTTTAGTCTGTTGCAGAATGAAACATGCTACATGATATAAGGGCTGATGGCATATACTACTGATGAGCTTCTTACAGAGTCTTTGAAGATGCAACTGTTGACCTCTTGTGCAAGCTGCATGGTGCCTTTCTGGGAAATGTGTCTCAACCACCGGCCATTCATGCCTAAGAGGAGGTTTGAATTGAACATTTTGAACATGCATGTTGCTTAATGTGAAGGATGAGGCCCTTCCAAGGGTTTTGGGTAGCTGGAGAGAATGACCATTTATTTTCAGGGAGCTGGGGAGCACTAGCAATTATTTTCAGGGAGCTAGGGAGCAGGCTCTTAATTTTAGGGATCTGGGGAGCACTATCAGAAGGTGATTTTCTGAATTGTTTTGGGCTTCTGGGGGGCTGTGTCCCCAAGAACCCCCATATATACATATCAGTAATACCATTTTAGTTATTCTTTTCAAGCCAAAATGACTTCTGCTGGGCATTCAGATTTGCAATTGCTAGCATTTCTGGTTCAATTTTGACTACAGGCGGAAATAACTGCTTTTACTCATCTTGCAGTAGTTTTTAGCTCACCTGGCCCGAAGGGACATAGTGAGCTATTGTCATACCAAGGCGTCCATCGTGCGTCCGTGCGTCGTCCGTCAACACTTGAAAACAAATATTCAAACATCTTCTTCTGTAAAACTACTGGTCCCATGGTTCTCAAATTTCACATGGAGCATGACCTGACTCTAGGGTCTCAGGATTTTAAAATTGGGTCAGGTTGAATATCCAAGATGGCCGCCATTCCTAAAAATAGCAAAAATAACAAAATCATCTTCTTCTCCAGAACCACAGGGTATATTTGTCTGAATTTTTGCATGAAACATCAGTGGAACATTGGTATTCAGAATTGTAAAAATGAAAAAAATCTGTAACGTAGTTTTGTCGCAGTGACCTACTTTCTGTTTACGAGGGTAATTTTGTTCAAATGCCAATGTCGAAAAACAACTTATTTAAACAACTTCAAACAACTTTTTCTCTAAAACCACTGAACCCATGGATCTCAAATTTCACGTGGAGCATGACTAGACTGCAGGGTTTCAAATTTGTAAAAGTGGGTCAGGTCGAGAATCCAGTATGGCCACCGTTACTAAAAATAGCAAAAACAACAAAATCAACATCTCCACTGGAACCATTGGGTATATTTGGTTGAAAGTTTGCATGGAACATAAGTGGGACCTTGCAATTAAATTTTATAAAAATCAAAAAAATCTGTAGCGGAATTAGGTCACAGTGACCTACTTAGCATTTACAAGACCGAATTCGCTCAAATGTCAATATCTCAAGAAAACACAAATGGATTCTGTCAGAAATGGTCCTTGAATGGAATTATTTCAAATTTGTGCCAATTGACTATCCAAGATGGCCACCAGGGGGGCCGTTACTAAAAATAGCACAAACCTAAAAAATGACAATTTCTCAAGAACCCTTGAATGGAATTTGACCTATTTTGTTTCAGAATGTTCCTTGCATGAAGACGTTTTGATTAAATGCGATTTGGCAATCCAAGATGGCCGCCATCTGCCATTACTAAAAATAGCACAAAACATGAAAATGACAATATCTCAGTAACCCCAGAATGGATTTTGACGAAATTTGTGGCTAAATGATTCTTGCATTGAGATGTTTCAAACGTAACTAAATATAGACCAGTCATGGTGGCCTATGTTTCTAAAAATAGCAAAATGTGAAAATTAGAAAGTGTCAATAGAATTGGACTAATTTTGTGTCAGAATGGTCCTTTCATGAAGCCTTTGCGATTTCTTGCATTTTGGCATTCCAAGATGGCTGCCATTTGCCGTTACTAAAAATAGCACAAAACATGAAACTGACCATATCTCAGTAAACCCTGAATGGATTTTGATGAAATTTGTGGCAAAATGATTCTTGCATTGAGATGTTTCAAGCATAACTGAATATAGACCAGTCATATTGGCCTCTGTTACTAAGAATAGCAAAATGTGAAAATCAGAAAATCTCAATGGAATTGGACTAATTTTGTGTCAGAATGGTCCGCTCATGAAGCCTTTGCGATTTCTTGCATTTTGGCAATCCAAGATGGCTGCCATCTGCTGTTACATAAAATAGCACAAAACATGAAATGACAATATTTCAGTAACCCCTGAATGGATTTTCACAAAATTTGTGGCAAAGTGATTCTGGCATTGAGATGTTTCAAAAATTAATAAATATAGACCCGCCAAATTGGTCTCTGTTACTTAAAATAGAAAAATGTGAAAATTGAAAAATTACAATGGAACTGGACCAATTTATGTCAGAATGGTCCTTGCATGAAGGCTTTTGATTTTTTGCATTTTGGCATTCCAAGATGGCCTCCATCTGCCATTTCTAAAAATAGCGCAAAACATGAAATGGCAATATCTCAGTGACCACTGAATAGATTTTGATGAAATTTATGGCAAAACGATTCTTGCAAATCTCAAAGTAATTGGACCAATTTTGTGTCAGAATGGTCCGCTGCAAAATAGCCAGGTGAGCGATATCAGGCCCATTTGGGCCTCTTGTTCTTGTTAATCAGAGTAAGGGGTTTTAAGCATATACTCATTCTGAAGCATGTTCCAGAGAAAGACATTGGGATGCTGTTCATTCAACCTTGAAATTGAATTTCTAACTGCTCTCATTCCTTGTGCCCTGACAGAGCACACTCAGGTCCTCCTTTTTTTTCATATAAACTACCATTATATCATTCATAGCAACATTTTCATATTATATGCATCTTACCACCTGGTTCTGTCTCTCTCTAGAACAACATTGAGCAGCTCTTTCACTATGTTTTATGGTTTGTTTAAATGTTCAATTTGATTAATAAAAAAAAAATTAAGGTTGACAGCAGCATGTTCAGTAAGATCTCATAGCCTCCTGAAGTTAGACAGCCCTTATATCTTGTTAATGGAGATTTTCTGAACTGTTCTTTAGCGTTAAAGTGAGGTAACTAATATATATTCGATTTTTTTGGTAAGTTTGTTTAAATAATTCCTACTTTTTATCATAAGATTCTTACTTTTTTCCTACATTTTCCTTGAAATGATTCCTACTTTTTTCCTACTTTTTCATTAAAAGACACTTGTAAGCCTGTGAGCTGCTTCTTGCAGGACAGAGAATTTATGTCTCATGACATCACTTGAAATAATGTTACACATGTATGAAATATTTTAGCTCATGAAGACATTTTCATACACACAAGCAGTGGCCTAGATTATGAATAACAAAGCAGGAACAGGACATGAGTCCCATGATGTTTTGCTCCATTCATCTGTGGCCTCACAGAGTGTGTGCTTCTCTTTGAGCAGTGTGATGGGGTATTCCTTGTTTGTGTTTCATCGAATGGTGTATTCTTTAGACAAAATCTAGGTGATAGGTTACAAATTTTAGTAATTAGAAGCCACATTTCCCACAGAAAAATGAGCAGGGGCATTTATTACACATCCATCGACTATCGCAACATGTCCTTGTTAGAGCTGGTTCAGAAACATTCTGTTATCTCAAAATATAAAAAAACAAACTATCTAAGTCATTTCTTCACAGACACTGGCTCAGTTGATCCTTGTCATAAAATTTATCTTTAAAGTTTAACTGTACCTGTCAGCTACATTTGTAATGACATCTGTGGTGGTCACTTTGTTAGCATGAAGTTCACAGAGTATGACAAGGCTCTATAGTATGATTTTATAAATCTAGTTACAGTGACTTTAACTGAGCGGTTTTGATACAGTTATAATTGAATCAAAAGAATATTTGATCTAACAGTTGACCATAACAAATTTCCATTGCCTTTAGAAGGATTTTGGTTGCATGAGATAATAGATGCATAGCAAAAATGGTGTTATCAGAGGAAATACTGAAAGCGTGTCCTTTGCAGTATATGACATGTTATTTCAGGCAAAATTGTTTCAAGGAAGCTGCCAAATTATTTCGGCAAGTTTACAGAAGACCAGAATTTCTACCATCAACCATTGAGCTGGCTAGCACTAACTGGGTGTTCATATCATCAAATTATACTGCAGACAAATCAAAATGCATACCAGTAAGTATATGGAAAGTGTAAGTATTTGAACATGCCTGTGCAAACTATTCATTAATAGTTAAATAGCTCTAAGCCTTTGTATGGCCAAAACAATGTGATAAAGAGACCCTGCCATACTTTGGAGCATATGATAAATAATTTTGCTGTTATTGTGTATGCCATTATATAGAAGGTTGATTGTAATCCTTTAGCTGCCTTAAGCCTTCCCTGATTAGAAATAGGTACCCATTTATTGTTGAGTTGACAGAGAGGGCTTTATGGTCACTGGCTGGCCTGTTGGAGATTTGAACCTGCAGCCTTCTGTACCATACATGTAGGTTAGTGCCTCTGACTACTTGACCATGGGACATATCCACACTGGTCTGGCATTCAACACAGGCAACGAAGACAACATACATGCCAACGAAAATTTCTGACCATAAAACTTAATTTTTTTTGCATACTACTCAGTGTAAATTCAAATCATCATTCTTACGGACCCGACAGTTTGTTTCTCTTCTTAGTCAGACCAGTTCTTGGAATAAATTCCGTCTGGTAAAAATACAGTGCAAAAAAATAAAGTTTCTTCACCAATTTGTTGTCATGGTCGTTGTACAATGACCATGACAACAAATTGGGGAAGAAACATATTTTGTGCACTGCACTTGTACTAGGCCGCATTTGTTAAAAAAACTGATCTTACTTAGACGTCTAAACAAACTGTCAGGTCCGTAAGAATGATAGTTTAAATTTATAATAAGTAGTATGCGAAAAAATTAAGTTTTATGGTCAGAAATGTATGTTGTCTTCATTGCCTGTGTTGAATGCCAGACCAGTGTGATATCTAGATAAGAAAGCTCAAAAGTTAGAAGCAAGGGGTTAGTCTGTTCATTACGATGACTAACACAATGCAAGGAGAACCTACTTAATAGACACAATTTTCAAGTTTGCTGAGAGCTGAGAGAAGTCTAACTTCCTCTTATGATAATTTGTTTATTACAGTTACCAATAGATGATGTGTTCACGATGCTGATACAGTTAGAAGGTCACATAGATATTATCCTAGAACCAGCCCACATATGTAAAAACACTTGTCAGTCTATCAAAACAAGACTGAAACAGGGGTCTGCTTGTGAGTATTTCAGTAGTTGGAGAGATTTAGATAAAGTGGGGTTTTAAGGTTAATTCTGGAATGAGTTATTATTCTTCCTGGCCCCCTATATCACTGCCTGTCCACACAGAACATTTATATACTACTGCCTGAATGTCAGAGAACAGTACAAAATGGACATATGTCTAGCCAGGTATTAAGATGTGATAAAATAGGCTGCAGTTATATTCTTAGATTACAAACTGTGTGTTAGTGATAGAAAATACATAATTTAGATTTGTGTGTCTGATTTCAGACTTCATTTAAGTAATCTCATTCACAACAGACTTTTATTTAAAAGATGAGATATTTCTTTTTTAGTTTGCAATGTTTTAAATAAAATCTAAATAGAGTGTTAGGTGAATTGTCCCAGGTCATGTTCCTGTTTGCCCTACCATATTTCTTTGGTGATAAGATGGATGTTTTTGTTTTTCTTTCAAAACAATCCCCCAAGATCTTGATCCATCTCATAATATGGATCTGGATTTTTGAGCTTCTTTTGGCAGGGAAAAGCCCATCTTCAAGTAGAATTACATAAGACAGATTTGAATTTTGGGGCCATTCTTGAGAGGGGAAAATCCCATTTTTTAGCTGAAGAAATAAAGTGATTCTTTTCTTTTCAGTGATTTTGACGGATGTTCTGTATACAGTGAAATATATTCCAAGCAGTGATGAAGAGAGTATAACAGTAGGGATTGGTGGAGACATTGATTAGAATACCATGAAAACTCTACGTAGATGAACAAAGAGTTTTGAACAAACAGAGTACATGTAGTTGTATATCAGACTACTCAATATTAACTCTTTCTGAACTGGACACCTGTATTACATACTAACAGTGCAGTCCCAGATCAGATGCCACAGAACGTGGCATCTGATCAGGATCAACACTGTTTGTTTACAAGAATTTCACAATACAGTGCAAACTAGAAATGGACTCATCGAAATGATAAGAATGGGCAAGTCCACTGGTTAAAAAAAGGTTAATAGAGATAGTTGGCATTGCATGGTTAGAGACTTTAAACCATATGCGAACAGAATGACACTCAAATGAACTTGGCAAGTCTTCTAACTCACCAGGGTTACTATTGTGTGGATAATAATCATATGCAAAACAGAATCAGATTAGAATGTGCAGATGTGCAAGCTGATCTGAGTTTTTCCTGTTTGAGTATGTTGTCAGATACTTTTTCACAGGACACCAGTCTCAAATTGACTACAATGCTTTCAACACCCATGACCCTAGATATTTGGACAGACAAGTAGACCCAATATTTTTGCTGGTGTTGGGTTTTGTTTTGTCCTGCCTGTGACTAGCAGATTGTGAGACATACCATATTAATCCTATTAAACCCCTGGGGGCATTGCATTTTACAAAACATGGCATTATTTGGAGCCTAAAGTGCAATAAATACATGTTGGCTACTGCCAAAACCTTTCATAGATAGTATTAAGGTGAATAGTTACACTTTCAGAGGAAGTTTCTCAGTAGGGATCAACTTTTAAAGGAAAGACTTTGCTCCTGTAGGAGCAAATTCTTTTCTTTACGAGTAGACCCCATTTCAAAGAGCTACCTCAAACAGAATAACAAACAGGAACTCATGCAACTTAATATAACATTATTTTTGGAAAAGAGGCAGGGGTCATTTATTACAGCAGAGGCATTTATTAGGATTAGTATTGTACACATTACTTACAAGAATCGTTGGTGGCATTGTCGGTCACATAAAGTTCAGTTGAGTTTTTTGGTTTAACCCTGTTTTGTGACAATGGGCAGGCAGGTAAGACACTGCTTTCTCGGGATCATACTTGGTGTGTGAGGATCATAAGTTATTTACCCTGGCCTAGTCTATCCCATAACCTTGCTAGGTCATTGGGGCACCACAGATGACTTTACAACAGTCCCTTTCTACCTAGTCCTGTCTTCAGCTTCCCTAGTTGAGCTAGCAAAGTCCATACTTGGCCACTGTTTAATATTGTCTTCCCATCTCTTCTTCTGTCTATCTCTTCTTCTTTTTCCTTGCACTGTGCCCTGCAGCATTGTCTTTGCTAAGCCAGAAGACCTTGAGATGTGGCCAAACCACCTCAGTTTTCATTTTGTGACCATAGTCTAAAGTTCGTCATATTTTCCAATTTTGCTGCTTGGACCTTTATTTATTTACCCATGAAAAGGAAAATCTTAAATGATCAAAGTTACCATACAAATCTTAGATTTTTATATTACCAATTTTCTTGTTTTATTATAATTTTCTTTTTGATTAGTATTTACTTTTTATACACTGTTGTTCAATTTTATGGAGTAAAATAGAAAAAAAAAACTCATTCAGCCTTTGTTTTTGTTATATGACCACAATCATGATATATACGAGAATGATAATTTTTTTGGCCAACAAGGGCATTGCTAGAGGCCATCACATGATATACATAATCAGGGTTTCATACTTCTTGAGAGGAAATCCTGGGCCCAGTTCAAATTCATCGTCAGCCTAACAAAGCATGTTAAGGGGTCACTCTTTAAGTTTACCAAATACTCTGATATTTTTTGTTGAAAAAATGTGAGAAGCTTTTTCAATCCAAAAGCTTCTAAAAATTTTTTTAGCAAAAATATTGGCATATATCAGAACCACTTACACTAATATTTTGTTGAAAAAATGTGAGAAGCTTTTGCAATCAAAAGCATCTCACGTTTTTTCAACAAACAAATATTGGCGTATTTGAGATATTAACTTTTAAAATTTTAACCAAATGGTAACTTATGATGTCGTTAGGTTTGAACAACCAGGTGCAGGCATTTAGCCCCTTAGATATTTTATATTTCAGGTCAGTTGGCAGTTTGTATTGAAATCTTGCCCAATTTACAACATTTAAGAATGAAAATACGCTGGTGATTTGACAAAATTTCAACACACACCTGCGTATTTGCATATAGACAGCATATGGCATTGGACAGTGATATATCTTGAGGTGTTTGTCATTATCTGAACAAATCCATGTAGTCTTAAAAATTGCAAAGACTCTACCCGCTGGGCACACTTCGTTTAATCATCATTGATTTAATGTCTTGACGTTGAATCAATGTTGGTTCAATGTTGATTTAACACTGTGTGTCTGTTGAGTGATTACTTTGTGCAAATGCACAGACTTATTTGACCTTTACTTCAATTTACTTAAATTTAATTTCTTTGCGTAACAACATGTAAATTAGTACTTTCATTTAGCAAAATGTTATGATATACAAAATGAGATTCAGGAAAACAGAGTAAAGGTCCGTTTTCCCTTAACGCCAGTCATTTCATGTGAGAGTGGTCTCTCTCTTATTGTATCCATACACCTTGGCCCGGTTGTTCAAAACTAACGACATCGTTAGTTAACTTTTCGTTAAAATTGCAAACTTAAATAACTCAAATACGCCAATATTTTTTGTTGAAAAAAATGTGAGAGGCTTTTGCATTGCAAAAGCTTCTCACATTTTTTCCAACAAAAATATCAGTGTATTTGGTTTCAAAGTTATAAAACACTTAACGAGTTGACCTCTTAACAAGCTGGTTAAGCTAACGATGCTTTGAACAACTGGGCCCATATCTTTTCCTTTTTATACAGGGAAACAACTTTCTTGACTACTTGTTTCCTCACTTGGCTACAAAATTCTTCCAAAATTGGGTCAACTCAAATTTTAAAGGAAAGAATTTGCTCCTAGAGGAGCAAAGAACTTCTATGCTTAAGGCAAAGGTTTTCCCCATAAGACCCGCACGGCACATTCGAATTTTAAAAAGTATAAAGTGTGCATATTTTCCATACCAGATCTTCCACAAATGAGCCGCGACACGAGAAAACCAACAAAGTGATTGTGCGCCCGGCGCACTCAGTCAGATCAGCCTGGGCATTGGCCTAGTCTAATCAGACTCTTTGCTTTAGGAAAGCGCTTAAAGGGTAGCTAAGGGTCTAAGCTAGCTCCACGCGGACAGCGAAGACTCTGGTCAGACTGGGCGGATGGCCAGTCTGATCTGAGTCAGCGCTGGGCGCACAACCACCTTGTTGGTTCTCGTGTCACGGTTCAAATATGTAAGCCCTATGAAATCGGCTCATTTGTGATTCAGACCCAATATACATGGGAAGATAATTCAGGCTGACCTTACCTACCATAATTTCAGGTTTTTCTCATACCTAATTTTTGGAGACAATAAAAGTATTACAATCAGTGATTCATTCAAACATTTTTGGTCATATATGCGTGCTAAATACATGCATGTCACAATATGCAGCAATGATTTTCTTCTTGTTACGCCTGATTGGCATTTTAATGCGCAAAACCATGGTTAAACTTTCGGTCAGAACGGCCAAAAGGGCAGGCTTCACTATAATTAAAATACAAGTACGTCCCCCCTCGTGACCCAGCATTTCTCTTAAGCAGCAGACTAATACGCATGACAAGTACGCAATATATATGAGTGGGAAGGTGGGCCACGGGACGGGGGAGTGGGGGGTGGGGTTCGGTCAAAAGTAGCACTGTCATCTAATGATCTTCAAAGATTGTATTTGTATCATGACCTTAAAATGCGATCAAGGTCACGTAAATGTATTAAACTACCCAGTTTTGTCAATTATGTAAGTCAAAAAATGTTCATGGATACAGCAAATCATTATTTCAACGATCAGTTTGAACATAATTGATAATTCACAATTATTTTCAGCAATGACATGAAAAGTAAACTCATGTTTAACGTAGAGCACAGCCACAAACACTTGAAAGCCGTAAATGCAAAGCAAAAGTCAGTGATCCCAATAGCTTTATAATTATGGGGAAAATTCACGACTTAAGCATACAATTCCTTCTTTGCTTTAAGAGTTGAACCCTATTGAGAAGGGAGACAAATATGAAAATAGTAAGAGTTGTTTCCCCTGAATGCGTTCCCATTCACCTGAAGAGGGTCAAGGCTTACTTGAAAAGGGCCATGGCTTACATACCTGTGTCAAAATTGATGGGGAATTCTGATATTTGAGCCGCGAGAAAACCAACAAAATGGTTGTGCGCCCAGCGCAGACTCAGATCAGCCTGGGCTTCCGCCCAGTCTGGCCAGAGTCTTCGCTGTCCGCATGAAGGTAGCTTAGACCCTTAGCTACCCGTTAAGCGCTAAGTGAAGACTCTGATCAGACTGGGCGGATGCCCAGGCTGATCTGAGTCTGCGCTGGGCGCACAACCACATTGTTGGTTTTCTAGTGTCGCGGCTCAATTTTTTTTCTTTTATTGTCTTTGTTCACAAGCCAAAATTATTGAATAACCAATGAAATGAAAAAAAATCTGTTTTGTTAATGAAAACAATACAGTGACATACGTAAAAAGTGGTACGTGTCAACAATAGTAGAAAGATTTATAAACTCATTTATTCCTAGCGTCCTATAAAAAGGACATTTGCAAACAGGGTAGACAAAGACCAGGCGCCGCAGAACGCGGCCTCTGATCAGGGTATACTCTGTTTGCATTCAATACATGAATTTCTGGAAATAAAAACATGACTAAAATTTAATCTGACACACCTTATATTGCAAATTATTCAGCCTTCGACGTAGAAGAGTCCACTAGCATTAATGGATTAATGATTGATTGTTAGAGGATTTTGCGCAAAACATTTTAGAACCTCAGAGAGAGCAGTCTGGATTTGCTTGTATCATTTTTCTGTAAATGCTCTCTCTCTCTCCATTATAGACCTATGTCAAAGAAAGCAGTCTAGATTTGCTTTTCGCGCACACACATCTGCATGTAATTATTTAAATCATTATATCAATGGAATGTTGTATCGTGGTCAGTTAACCTAACCACACTATTCCTGGGCAGGCTTAGACCTCCTAAGCGGTTACCCAGTACTAAGTGCTCTTACTTTCACCAGTAACTAACTACTGCCTTTCTTGAATCAGCGTAAGGAGAAATGAAAGTAAGTGGCCGGACAGGGTGTCGAACCCAGGATCTCTGGCTTACAAGTCAAACGCCCTACCGAGTGCGCTACGCGGCCCGGCGGAAGAGAACAGCTTGCCAGCAGTAATGCATCTATCCGGACTCGAGTCTACGAGAAACAGGCGTGAGACCGACCGAGCTGTCCGGGTGCATTTGGCCAGTATAAAGATAATAATCCAATAGGCAGAACAATACTGGTTTGGATCATGGCATCGGTAAATGTTCTCTAGCGCTTATGCGCCGAGCAAAAGTTCAAATAGCCGGTGTTTTTTTTTTTTGTTTTTTTTTTTTTTGTTTTTTTTTTTTCTTTTGTTGTTGTTGTTTTCCGCTGTGAGGCTCTTTGCAGCCTGCAGTTACCGCAAAAATTCTAATTATTAGAATCGATATGTCGGGGCAAACAGTGCAGACCCGGAAGAGCCTGTCTGGGACATACACTGTGACGCTCCATCTGCAGCTTTTGGTCGCATTACTGCACTGTAAAACCAAACCGTTCCATTTTTCACAGGGTATAATCGATTCCGCTAATTTTCGCTTCCTGCAGAGACTGTACATCATATTTGGCTTCTGCCGAGACTGTCCGCAAACTCTTGCTTCCTGTCGAGACTTCTGTACATGATAAATGGCTTCCTGCAGAGACTGTCCGCGTGATTCTGCTTCCTGCCGAGGCTCTCGGCAGGAAGCAGAGTCACGCGGACAGTCTCGGCAGGAAGCTATTTTTCGAGGACAATAGTCTCTGCAGGAAGCAAGAGTTCGCGGACAGTCTCGGCGGAAGCCAAATATGACTGACAGTCTCTGCAGGAAGCGAAAATTGGCGGAATCGATTATACCCTGTGTTTTTAGGACATTTACAATAATTAGTTTAGGTGTCGCAATTTCTAGACTTTTCACAGTATGCTGATTGCTAGGGCTGATTAGCTCAGTTGCGCAAAGGGCAGTTTAAAGTTCTGTGATACACTTCTTAGGGAGATGATTCTTACATGAGAATAATTTCCTCCCTATCTAAAGGGTGTTTCTGCTAAAGTTAATGGATTCACTCTCAAGGACATCTTCGCAAGCCAAGGGTACTAAGTTCACTTTGTTCCGTACGTAAAGAACAAAGTGGGCTTAGTACCCTCGTAAGGAACAAAGTGGACTTAGTACCCTTGGCTTTCGAAGATGTTATAAGGGAACAATTCCATTTTTCTTTTTCGTTTTTGCCTTCCTTCTCAGTGGGGTCAACTCCTAGGGGAGGCAATTCTTTCATTGAAGAGAAGACACTTTTGAAACCCAGAAAAGCAAACAGAAAGGTACAAATATTGTTTTCCGTTTTCTAAGTGGCGAAAAACATGAAAATATACCCATACATGGAGATATAACAGTACTCGTGCAGGTTACTTAAAAGAGAGCAAGGGGCCGGGCCGCGTAGTGCAATCGGTAGGGCACCTGACTCATAAGTCAGAGGTCCTGGGTTCAATACCCGGTCTGGCCACATACTTTCGTTTCTCCTTCCGCTGATCAAGAAGGGCAGTTGTCACTTATTGGCGAAAGTAAGTGCACTTTATACTGGTTAACCGCTTATGAGGTCTAAGCCTGCCCAGGAATAGTGTGGTTTAAGCTTACTGACCCTCCCGTCAATCAATCAGAGAGCAAGGGAGCGGCGGTAGTGTAGTGGCTAACACGCTGGACTACCAATCCAGGGGTCGCAAGATCGATCCCCCGCTTCTCCGATCTCTCGGATGAGACTTTAAACCGAGGTCCCGTCTCCGTATGACCTAGTTGTTGGTGGGACATTAAACTCGAGTTCTCTCATTTTTCACTCACTTAAAGGTAGGTTCCTGTGCTAGCGATGTCAATTATGTCCACAAAAGAATTTCGTCTTTTTCTGAGCAGTATTGAATTCTCTTATTTTTCTGAATTTGTTGCTACTGGGAAACTCGTCAGATGTTGAAGAAAATAGTCGTTTTCCCTTTTGGTTTATTTTCTTTGGTTGAAATTCCATTTCTAAAAATAACTATGTTTATTATGTCTATAGGTGGGCGATTTCTGATGCCATTCTCCAAAGGTCAGTTTTCCCTTGACGTGAGCTTTCCTAGAGGTCCTGGCATGGCGGATGGGTTAAAACTATCTCAAAATGCAATGCAGCATGACATCAGCTGCATTATCTATTTTGGCGTGAACTAAAAATAGCGCTAACTGGTGTGCGAAGCAGAGTTAGGAAATCCCTTGCAAAACAACTTTTCTAATATTTTTTTGATTTACACTTTTTAGTGAAACTTATTAATTCCCTTTTATAAGTGCTTTCCAACAACTTGGATGAAAGTTTATCAAAATTATGATGCATTCCAAAGTACAGGAACCTACCTTTAAGATGGTGATTTATGGTAAATGCAAAAATCTCCCTGAACGTTAACAGACTTCTTATTTTTGTTGTTCTCTACAGTTTTAGAACATAAAATAGAGATACATGCTGCTAAAAAAGTGTTTATAAGGAAAGATCAAAGGGTAGTTTCCTGCACAGAAATCTAAAAAAAAAAAATAACATCATTATTCAAATTTTACATAGTGCTGAAGGTACGTTATTGCATTATGAAGAACGCCATAGCAATTATTTGTTCCAACTCTTTCACAAATTGTAAGGTTGACCAGATGAAAACATTAGCTCAACCATGCACAAGAGGCATGTACACTGGCTGCATTCATTAAATATAGGGTAGACAAGCATACCTATAATAGCCTATATAACACCTTCAATATGAATAATACATTACTGATACTATGACAGGTGTGTGAATGAAAATGTTCAACCTTGTTTAATAGTCTCACCTATGTTTTGACAAATAATTTGAACACAGGTTATGTCTTTTTCTATCTTTTCAGCCTGATAATGTGTGAAAGAGTTGGAAAAAATAATTGCTAGGACGCTCTTTGTAATTCAACAAGGTAACCTCAGCACTAAGTATATTATCAATAACGATATTATTTTTTCAGATTTCTGTGCAGAAAATTACCCTTTGATCTTTCCTTCTAAAACACATTTTAACATCAACATATCCTGTACTTTGGGATTCTAAATTATGATAAACAACATAAAGAAGACATCTGCTATGAAATGGGAAGTTAGTTGTATTTTCAGCGTTTTATGCAGATTTTTGTCTTTGCCCCAAATCAGTGATTATCAACACCTTAAGAGAGCAAATTATGACCCTTTGTGAAAAGTGGTTCACACGTACAAAAAAAAATGTTGTAAAAAAAACCCAAGGAATGTATCGTCACCTGCATAATTATTTGATATGGAATTCTGATATCGATTTTTTTTTTTCAAATCTTTTCTTTTATTGCCTTTGTACCCTTTGTACACTGGGTCCAAGTCATCAAATTAATAAGATCACAAACAGAGTCGTTATTTTTTCCCTAATATTATGGAAACAATATACATGACTTCCGCGTCACGCATGAGAAAACCTATCTTACGGTTGCAGACAGAACAAGTCTTTTACGTTGATTGGGTGGTTGGTTGTTTTGGGTTTAACGGTGGTCCTTTGAGACAGTATTTCAATCTATACCAGACTGTTTCCCAGACAGAGGGAGTAAGAAAAGAGAAATGATAGACGACAGAAAATACTTCAACAACTCCCGCCCGCACCTACTTCAAGCACAATATGCCCTTGCCCTTATCCAAATTAGTAGGATGCCTCGGCACTGATAGTTACCAGCACCATCGCCCGACAACCGCCGTATAGTGCCTATGCCAACTCCATTAATGAGCCGCGTCGCGAGAAAACGAACAATGTGGTTGTGCGCCCATGGTGCACACTAAGATAAGCCTGGGCATCCGCTCAGTCTGATCAGACTCTTTGCTGAGCGCTTAAACGGTAGCTAAAGGTCTAAGCTAACTCCATGCGGACAGCGAAGACTCCGATCAGACTTGGCGGATGCGCACAACCACTTTGTTGGTTTTCTCGTGTCGCGGCTCAATTTTTATTATGGAGTGGGAACCTTTGCTCCGGTTGGTCCACAAAGTATAACAAAGCCAATAAAGTTGCATATGCGTCCAGCTAAAACTCAGATCAGCATGAGCATCCACTCAGTCTAATCAGAGTCTTCGCTGTCGACATGAAGATAGTTTTGAATCTAAGTTACCATTTAAGTGCACAACCAAGACTCTGATTAGACTGAGCGGATGCCCAGGCTGATCTGAGTCTTCGCTAGGCGCAAATGCTACTTTGTTGTACCAGTATTCAGATAATTGGTTTAAACAATATTTTATTCATCAAAATTTTAACTAAGGTACACAGACAATAGATCAGGATTTGATCGAAAGCCCAAGGCTTGTGAGGACCGTCTCCTGCTAGCAATTAAATACTGAACAAAGGTTGAATGTACATATTTAAATAATTGGCGGGGGGGGGGGGGGGGGGTTGGGGTGGGTTCGGAGGAGTCAACATCCTATATAATGGTTTATAGGTATAAGTGTTGGGGTTTTATACCTAGAACATAAATATTACCCATGGTTCGTCATACCTTAGTGGCACCTTTCAGAAGTTGGTTCCTGAGTCGTAGATCTTTCTCTTTTTTCCCCTATTTCCTGGTACCTGGATTCTGAATCCGTGTTCATAGCCCCTGGTTTCTGGATTCTGGTTCCTAATTCCAGTGTCTTAGTTTCTGCGCCCTTAATATATTATATTAACATATATTATAAAACTTGCTTCCCTTTGTAAAATGGTGGAGGAATTTGGCGGTATGTCCATTCAACTAAATGTGATAAGGCACTTTTTTTATCATGATATTCTTCCATGATCATGTCAAGGTTTCATAATTATGACATTATTTTGTTATTTAGAGATTTGGAAAATCCCCGTCAGAGCATAAAAGCCGAAAAAGTCCTTGAATCACCGCTACCTTGACAAGCTTTGCCAGGTATGAATGTTGGTAGTTTAGGATGTTTCTTATTCCTTTGTTGATGACAAAAAAAATATTTTCGGTTTAATTTTCTTCATATATTTTTTTTTTCTATTTTTATTTATTTTTTTATTTATTTTTTTATTTATTTTTTTTTTGTCTTTTTGATAGTTTTTAATTTTTTTTAGTTATTTATTTTTGTACTTATTTATTTACATACGTTTAGTTTTACTTTATTTTTGTTTATTTTTTTATTTTTGTTCACATTTATTAAGTTATTCATTTTTGCACCGATGTTGACTCAACATTGATTCAGCGTCGATTTTGAATCAATGATGATAGACGTCGCACATGGTATTGGGGAACAAAACGTAACGTCTAAATGTCAAACGGTTTACTTGTCTGCCAGTAATGACCCAGCGGGCACATGACGTAAAAATGACGTCTTCCAGACATCGATGCGACGTCATTACGTCGCATCGACGTTAGTACGACGTCATTTCAACGTCATGTGTTAACTGAGGAGCATGTTTACAGAGGTATTCGACTGTCTTATACCGAAAGTAGTAAAAACAAAACCAAACAAGCCATGGAAACAAAAGAAAACCGGTTCGACCCTGTAAAACCGTCAAATAAGGACGCCACTAATGAGAATTTATTTCCGTTTTGCTTATTCATTTGCTTTTTCAGTACTCGATGGGTCTATTTGCATTTATGAAAACGATATCAATTGAGTTTGTTATACAAATATCGGAAGCTTGAAATTAACCACACTATATGTCGGCACAATAGCTTACAGCCGTTTCATGCTTATTTATTGCGCCATACGAATACTATGGCGATTATATTTTATTTACAGATTATATTTTATTTACATCCTTTGAGATCAGAGGATAGATTCTGAGAAATCTAAAATTTGAGATCGATTTAGACTATTATTCTAGATCATCGTCTTTTATATTATTTAGATCCTTTTGAAACTTATCAGTCATTGAATTGACTGCCCAATTAAAATTAAGAAATAACAGTATGTTTTTATCTGGTTTTGTCACTAGATATTGTCAGGGTCACTGACGAGGCTTTATTAGCCGAAACTACGTAGTCTGGCCCATGTTCCTACTTCTGTATGTATTCTCTGCTCTTGAAGGAACTTTTTAAGATTTTATTTTTACTTTTTTGTCTGTTTTCGTATAGTACGATTAACATCTCTGCGTTTGCTTTCCCATTTCTTCTTTTTTCTGCTAGTCGTCCTGCCTCCGGAAAGACTTTTTCTGCTAGCAAAATTGTTTGTAAATCTACAATGGAAATTTTATTGACAACAGACGCAGATATTCAAACATTTCTTCTTCTTTTCCTGTGTAGATCTACTTTCCGTTTAATACACACAAACAGTCGGTAACTGTTTTGGAATCAGGTCAGTCTCAAGATTGACCGCGGTCCATTTTAGAATTCCAAACTGGACAGCTCAGTCTTGAGATAGGTGTCGCTACACAGTGTCCAAATAACGAATGCGGGTGCCAACCGACATAGTTCATTTGAGTCATATTCATGAAAGTTATTGTCAACTCTTCACCTAGAGGCTTCCTTGCGCCGATTATCTTTTTTTTTTTTTTCTTTTTTTTTTTATTAAGATTTTTCTTGTTTATAATTAGTTAGTAGTTTAATTAATAATTATAAAAAAATGGAACAGGTATTTTCTCAAAAGTTATACAGATGATTTTGAGGATAATTCATCCAGCTGATGACTGGACCGTTGACTAGAGATTGTACGGCTCTACAACAGTACCTCACAGGATGATAGGAATGTGATATTGAAAGGCTGTGTGCAAGGGAGACCCGATTATGCTGGCGTCACACTGTCCCGAAATTGACACCCGATGGCCATGCGAATATGAAATTTTGAATTTCGCGCGAAGTTGGCCCCGAACTTGGTCAACAGCCAATCAACAACCGAAGAAAGCACGATGCCAACAGAAGGTCCTGCGATGGCCCTCGAACCACACATGAATGCTATGCGGAGGCTATTCGAAGATGTGTATTTTTATTTAGAAGTTTACCCGAAGTACACACGATGGTCACAAGACGTCGGATTGAGAGTACGATGCATACGAACTAGGTTACGAAAGCGCCACGTAACCTCCCGATGGTATAAGCAAAACATATGGCAAGCCCTTTTACTTTTTATTCTGTTATATAGGTATCTAACATGCTATATAAGGTATCCTATTTCCAAATTTAGATATTTTGTAATCCATATATCTCATATAACATATAAGATATTTAATATAGTATACAAGATATCTAATATTGAACATCAGATATCTAATAAATTATACAAGATATCATTTAATTTAATTAATACTTAGTATCTTAAATGCTATATTAGGTATCTAATATATCATATTAGATATCGAATCTGTAATATTATATATCTTATATACTATAAAAGATATCTGATAATATATTTAGTATATCGTTTATCTCCAAGTAAATGAGATATCATATTTAACTTATTTATCAAATAAGTACCTGAGATGTTAAATAATATTATCTTATATAGTATATTAGATATATAGTATATTAGATATCATATATAGTATTTCAGATATCAACATTAAATGAGATATCTTATTTAACAAATTAGATAACTTCTATATTAAATAGATATCATAAACCTTATCTGCTTTTTTAAGAAATAAGATATCGTATTTGCCATGTTAGATATATCGTTTATAAGATATCTAATGTATCTTATTAGATATCAAATATACTATGTTAGCTATCTGAACATTAAATAAGCTATCTTATATATTTATATGTACAAGATATCTTATATAACGTATTAAATATATAACATATTAGATATCTTCTTTCGTAAATAAGATATCTTAATTCCCATATAATATACATTCGTTTCTAAATAAGATTTCTTAATTTGAATGTGAAATAAGATATCTTATATATTATATATCAGATATTTTATATCCCATATGAGATACCTTATATACGATATAAGATATCTTAATTCTCAAAACATATATCTTATCTGCTATATTAGATATCTTATTTAACTTAAAAGATATCTTATATGTCGAATAAGATATCTAATATAGTACATAACATCTCATTTAATATAGATATCTGGATACATCATTTTAGATACTTTATTCTATTAAATCTTTTATATACGAGGGTTGTTCAGAAAGTTCTGATTCTAGCCGCATACCTTTGTTTAGCGGCATGCTGGGGACAAATGCTAAGCATGTATTAAAAGCACTACATTTCGTCTTTATAATAATACCTAACAGTATCCAAAGATATATATTCTTATTGAGTTACAACGCATATTATTAGGCCCCAGTCATACCACTGGGCTAATTTCATATGTGAGGTAATTTTCAGTGTCATTCAAGTGAAAAATCATTGTAAATACAAAATGAATTTTTTTCAGCTTCTTGTCATTCGTTGCTTTCAATATCCATTCAAAAGTTAGACGGGAGCAAACGTTATCGATTTAGTCCTTGCACAGCAATGCGCAGTTCTTATGACGTTAGTGAAAACAACGTCGTCATTTTCGAAAGCTCGTAGCGGCTTCGTTGTTAACATCAATTTTAATTTTTCGACGGTTTCGAATTGGCCCGTGCAAAGGCTCTTCCTAGCAAGATTTTGAATTTTGAAACCCTTGTTTTTGTTACAAAATCATTATAACTTTAGTAGAAAAGGAGAATTTGCTACTACATAAAATGCTTATAATCTACATTGAAGGGACCGTATGGAACCTAGATTAAATATATTTTCCGCGATATTTACAGGTCACAGTTGCCTGGGGAATAAGTTTAAGTAGCAATGATGAAAACAATTCAAAGACTGCTTATATATGAACTATGACCTTCTTAAGTGAAAATCTGCAGTGGCTGTTGGGTAACCTCTTTCAAAAAACGTTAAAAAATATGTCCTTTAGAAAATATACACCACGTCTGCAGAGTTGTCCGGACATATCATTCCTTTATATATTTTCGCTATCAGAAGTTCTGTATTTATGATGGTTACAAAAATAAGACGTCACGATCAGAACTTTCTGAACATCCCTCGTATTTTATCCTATGTCTGTTTAACAGGATAAATAGTAAAATGGATTGCCATAAAAACAAGATAAGTACATAATTACTATTATTACAGCTTTGGGAGTTACACATTACTGAGGAAGATAATCTGAGGTTGCCCTTATATATGTCCACGTTATCATGACACATAAGAAACGCTTGAACTACAAATGTATTCAAAGGACTTCTATGCTTAAGGCGTGAATTTTCCCCATGATTGAAAAGTTATACGGATCACTGACTTGTGCTTTGCATTTATGACCATGACATGTAACTTGCATGACAAATGTATTTTCAACTGTTTGTGTCTATGTAAAGTACATTAAACATACGTTGACGTTGACGTCATTGTTGAGATAAATTGTAAATTATCCTCAAACTGATCGTTGAAATAATGATCTATTGTATACTTTTCACCCTTTTTGACTTACATTACTTACATAACAGACAACACTGGATAGTTTTGACTATATGTATGTGACCTTGACCTCATTTCAAGGTCATGGTACACAATATAATCCTTATAGATCACAGTGCTACTGCTGACCATTCTTCTTCTTTGGCTTACTGAGTATCGTTCCCCCCCCCCCGTGACCCAGCTTCCCACTCATATATATTACGTACTTGCATCGCATAAGTCTGCTGCATGAAGGAAATGTTGGGTCACGGGGGGGGGGGGGGGGGGGGGGGGGGAAAGTACTTGTACTTTAATTATAGTGAAGCGTTCTATTATGGCCGTTTTGACCGGAAGTGTAACTATGGTTTTGCATGTTTAAATGCCAGTCAGGCATAACAAGAAGAAAATCATTGCTTTGTATTGTGATATGCGTGTATTTAGCATGCATTTATGACAAAAATGTATGGAATGAATGACTGGTTTCAATACTTTTATTACCTCAAAAGATGAGGTATGCGAAAACCTTGAATTTAGGGTAGGTAGGATCAGCCTGGATTATCTCCCCATGTCTTTGGGTCTGAATCACAAATGATCTGATTTCATACGGTTTACATGTTTGTGGAAGCTCTGCTAAGAACAATTTGCACACTTTATACTTTTGAAAATTCGGACCTGTCGCGCCGGTCTAATGGGGAAAATTCTCGCCTTAATCATAGAAGTCCTTCGGCTATCTTCGCTGACACCGTGGTCCCATCTCGATGCCCTCGATGGCTACACGCCGGCATTACGAGGGCTTTACGATGTCGTGTTGCCGTCCGAAGACAATCGGGCTGCTTCTGGTTTCCTTCGTAATGCCTTCGTGAGGCGAAAAATGCCCGATGGCACCGATGATCACACGAAGTAAAGACGAAGATGACACCATGCCCTCACGACGGCCTTACGAAGGCATAAAAGACACACGAACTCCACACGAAAATGAGCCTTCGCAATGTTCTTGGGCAATGTTTTGGTATGCCAAAGATTTTGCCACCGCTCACGAAGTTGCTGTCGAAGCATGAGAAAATCCTTCGGCGATCATACGATGGCTTTAGATACTCTCACGAATGACCCGATGTTAATACGACCAGAGCCGAATTTGAACATTTCCATTATCGTATGGCCATCGGGTGTCAATATCGGGACAGTGTAACGCCTGCATTATGGTCGTATGGTTGAAAAAGATTTGCGCCTTAAGCTTAAATTGAACCCGGATATCTAGCTTAGCAGGCCAGGGGCCGTTTTCATGAAACGACTTAAGTGGTTGCTATGCTGTTGCTAAGGCGAAATTTCTTTGAAGGAGATTCCCTACAACTATGAAATTTACTCTGGAGGAACAGTCTTACAAAAACTGTTCCTCCAGACCAAATTTCATAGTTGTAGGGAACCTCCTTTATAGATATTTAGCCTTAGCAACAGCATAGCAACGACTTAAGTGGCTTTATGAATACGGCCCCAGGGCCCAGAATTACAACCGTTCCTTAAGGTTAAGGCCACCTTAACTTTAAGGTCTGAAATTTCAAGGTCGATGTTTATACTTGTATAGTACTGATGATTATGAAATTTAAGCTAATGAACTTGTTTAAGATGTTCTCAGTCGACTTAACATTAAACCATTGAAAAATACCTTTTTAAACACTTGTTTTAGTGACACAGATTGCCTCCTTGTAAATTTTAGTGACTTTTAATTTTAACGAATGATTGTATTCCTGGGCTCTATTCTATTTTGTTCTATCCCATAACCTTATTAGGTCGTTTGGGCACCAAAGATGACTTTGAAACAATCCCCTTCCACCTTGTTCTGTTTTCAGCTGCCCTAGTTGAGCTGGCGAAATCCATCCCTGTCCACTCTTTAATATTGTCTTCCCACCTCTTCTTCTGTCTACCTCTTCTTTTTCCTTTCACTGTGCCCTGTAAAATCGTCTTTTCTAAACCGGAAGATCTTGAGACGTGGCCAAACCACCTTAGTTTCCGTTTCTTGACCAGCATCAGTTCATCATAGTCTCCAATGGCTGCTTGGATCTTTCTGCGAACCTCCTCATTGGCTATATGGTCCTTGTACAAAATATTCAGTAACCTTCAGTAGCATCTCATCTCATAGGCCTGCGTTCTTTCCTCTGACTCTGCTGTCAAGGTCCACGAATCACAGGCATACAAAAATATGGAAACGACAAGGGAGCGCATACGTTTCACCTTTGATCCAAGAGATATGTTGTTATCTCTCCAAATCGGTTTCAGCTTGGTAACAGCTGAAGTGGCTTGTGCAATCCTTGAGAGAAGCTCCTGTTTTGAGTCATCATATGAGACAACTGCTCCAAGGTATTTGAAGCTTGTTACAGTGCCCAGCACTGGGCTCACATTATCCAAAAAAAAATTGATGAAATATTCATTTCTGCAATCATGAAAAGAACAAAAATCCTGAATTGATTGGCGTCGCATGAAAAGGTAACCTACGCCATAAGCGAAAAGAAGAGACTCAGATCAGCCTGTACACAAGTTTGAGGCTGTTAAGGCTTTTTAGGATTCCACCTTAGTAGACATGAATCAACATGACTTCTTTCCATTTCGAAGTCTTAAGAAAACGAGCCGCGACAAGACAAAACCAACAAAGTGGTATGTGCGCCTAGCGAAGACTCAGATTAGCCTGGGCATCCGTCCAGGCTGATCAGAATCTTCGCTGTCCGCACTGAGGTAGCTGAGACCCTTAGCTACCCTTTAAGCGCTTAGCGAAGAGTCTGCTCAGACTTGGGTGATGGCCAGGCTGGTCTGTGTCTTCGCTGTCCGCACAACCACTTTGTTTGTTTTGTCGTGTCGCGGCTCAAATTAAATTTTGGGAAGGAATACAATTCCAGAAGTTCTCTTGGCAGCGCTATATTCCAGTGTCTCTAACAGATACCAAGAAAAAGGAATATCTAAATGCAATCCACTGTATGAAAAAAAATACAAAAATGTGTTTCGGTAAAGAGGGGGAGGGGGGGGGGGGTGGATACTTTGAAGGTTTATAATAGAAACATCTTTGATTTATGAAATTTATCCCTAACGAAAGAACTTTTTGCAAGACCCTCTCAATGTAATATCAGCTTTGATGCATTTTATACGTCCATTTGATATCTGTTGTACAGTAAGTATGCAAAGGTCTTACTGTTGATAAGAGCGGAGGTAGTGTAGTGGATAGCATGCCGTACTACCAATCCAGGGGTCGCAAGATCGATTCCCCGCTTCTCCGGTCTTTCGGATGAGACTTTAAACCTAGGTCCCGTCTCCATGTGACTTCGTTGTTGATGGGACGTTATACCCCAGTTTTCTCACTCACTCACTTATTGTTGATCCCTGGTTCTCAAGTAATGTTCAGTAATGTCTTTTGATTATGTTGTACCAGGGGCCGTATTTATAAAACGACTTAAGTGGTTGCTATGCTGTTGCTAAGGCTAAATTTCTATGAAGTAGATTCCCTACAACTATGAAAATTGTTCTAGAGGAAATAACGCATGAATAACACATGCAGTTGGAGAGCAGATCGCGAAACATCTATTCATGGCAATGTAGCAGTCATTTGTGGAGTGACAAATCACATGTTGAAAGTCAGATATGAGGATTAACTACTTACAACTGACCGACAGCGCATGAATCAGCAAATCACATTGGAGCTGAACAATATATAATTATACACAAAGAATCACAGTACGACAATGCTCCAGAGAGTTGACCCTGGACTGTACGGGAAGAAGATATCCGTTTGTTCAAATCATTACACGCCGGGCCGGGTAGCGCAATCGGTAGGGCACCTGACTCGTAAATCAGAGGTCCTGGGTTCGAATCCCGGTCTGGCCACATACTTTCGTTTCTCCTTCCGCTGATTCAAGAAGGGCAGTTGTCAGTTACTGGCGAAAGTATGCGCACTTAGTACTGGTTAACCGCTTAGGAGGTCTAAGCCTGCCCATGCAGAAATAGTGTGGTTAGTGTTATGTTTGTGGGCTATGAGACACTCAGAAATAACTAAACACCATTTAACTATACTATTTATATATTGAAGACTGCTATTAAAGAACTACCATGTTGATACACAAGCTTATACTATAATACTGAAAGGTGGCTGATAAACCTTCCTAATGAAGAAGCTTCTGTCTGATAGACTAGCTACAACTCTTGATAACAATACTCTGCATCTCCCTCTTTAAGTTTAAAATTTATAAATTTACAAGATATATATTTTAAAATGTGCAGGTCAAAATATATCTGCTAAAGTTCTATATAATCTGGCTAGTCTACCAAAATGTTTCAGTTATTTTTCTGATATAAATGTTCTCACACAGTTTCTGTTTACAAATCAGATTATCCATTGTGTATTTGTTTAACTGCGGTAAGATCCCGAAATCATCAGTTTTGATCAGATATACAAATGTAAATATCCATTTAGTAATTACTGTAAGAATGTATCTTTGCCATTAACTGAATGATAAGAGAGTACTATCATAATCATCTTAAAGCTATCTACTTCACTGTTTACAGAAAGATAACAACATAGCATTGATTTAACAGGTTTTGTGCTTATTTTCCCAAACTTCCTCGATTTTAGAATAATTTAGAAAATAGATATTTTCTGTGTTTGGCCCAACAATAAAAATATACCTTAGTACATTTTAGGCAAACCTGAAAATTATATGCTTTGTTGTAAAGACTTGTAAAGATTACATATCTTTACCACAATATTCATTAAATAGGGGATTATTGTGCCCCTGTATAATCCAAATTTCGAATCACTTCATCACAAAATCATCATATTTTTTTGGAATTTTCACTTCTCTACCGCTAGATGTAAACTTTCTTGTGGCATTTTGTGAATCAGAATTTGAAGTGCTATTATCCAAAACTGATTTGTCACTTTGAATTTCCTCTTGACAGTCATAGAATATCTCCGGTTCTGATATCCTATTCTCCGTTGTTTTCATCAGATGACGTCGGTTTCGGCGTAACCTTTGACCTTTGTCCGTATGTATGTTGTACGATCTCGGTGTGTCGGCTTTACTCTCTACCATACCCGGTTCCCATGAGCTGTCGTTTCTAACTCGGATTTGGTCCCCTGGATTTAATTCTGGTAGTGGTTTTGCTCCACGGTCGTAGTAATGTTTTTGTATATGCTGCTTCTTTTTCAGCGCACTTTGCACTTTTCTGTTGTCATGGCTTGGTCTTAGAAGAGACTCATTAACCGGTAACTGGGTACGAGTCCTTCTACCCATCAGAATTTGTGAAGGTGACATATTAATGTCATCAATTGGAGTGTTTCGAAACTCTAACAATGCTAAATATGGATCACTGTTGCTTTTCTTAGCCTTTTTCAACAGTGTTTTACATATTTGCACATTCTTTTCAATAAATCCCATGCTTTGTGAATATTTTGGAGAGGATGTCACATGTTTAAATCCATAGTTTTTAGCAAAGTCCTTGAACTCCATGCTTGAATAAGCAGGACCATTGTCACTCTTCAAGATGACAGGAATTCCATACCTGGAAAAATTCTCTTTCAGGACATTTATAACTGTTTTGCTTGAGCTGCTAGCAATTTTCTTGACTTCAAAGAATTTTGAATAATAATCCGCAATGACAATGTATGTCTCTCTGTCAAGTTCAAACAAGTCCGTAGCACATATTTCCCATGGCTTGGTTGGTACTTCATGCGGTATCATTGGTTCTTTTTGCTGCGCTCCTCTGGATTCATTGCATATTGCACATTGACTAATAATGTCTTTTATCTGTGCAGCCATTCCTGACCAAAAGAAAACATCTTTTAATCTATTCATACACTTGTTTATACCTAGATGACTTTTCTGGTGTATTTGCTCAATTACGGATTTTTGCATGGACTTAGGAATAATCACTTTTTCGCCTTTGAGCATTAATCCATCGAAATATGAAATTTCGTCTCTAAAGTTCCAATAGTGTGTGATACGTTGATTAAGCTGTTTCTTGTTTTCTGGCCATCCATTTAAGACTATGTCTTTGAGAATGGTTAATTCCATATCTTTGCGTGTTTCTTCTCTAAGCTCTGACAATTTTGCTTGAGAAACAGGGAGAGTTTCTATGCTGAAAACACTATAGTCAGAATCACAGATGTAATCCTCATTTTTACTGATACATGCTCTACTCAATGTGTCAGCAATATATAGTTCAGTACCTTTTTTATAGTTTACTTTGAGGTCATATTTCTGCACCTTTAACATCATTCTTTGAATTCTTGGCGGTGTTTGTGATAAAGGTTTCTTAAAAATACTTTCTAATGGACGATGGTCGCTTTCTACATGAATGGGACCTTTGGCAAAAATGTATTCATGAAACTTCGTTGCTCCGAATACGATCGCTGCCATTTCCTTTTCAATCTGCGCATAATTTTGCTCAGATTTATTGAGTGACCTAGATGCATATGCAATAGGATGTCCATTTTGTAGAATACAAGCACCTAATGCATCCTTTGAACTATCCACTGATAACACTACATCTTCATTTTCATCATAGTATTTTAAAACTGGCGCTGTAGTTATAGCCTTTTTCAGTTCTTTGAAACTTTCTTTTTGTGCATTGTCCCAATGCCATGCTACGTCTTTTTCAAGAAGTTGTCGTAGTGGCTGCTTTATTCCTGATAAGTTTGGAATAAATTTTCCTAGATAATTCACAGTTCCCATGAACCTTTGCAATTCTTTCTTATTTTGGGGTTCTGGAATTTCAAGAATAGCGCGAATCTTTTCTTCACTAGGTTTTAATCCATCTGGACCAAAAATATGTCCCACGTACGCTACTTTAGACAGTCCTATTTTGCATTTAGCTTTATTCAACTTCATGTTAGCCTGTTTGATTCTCTCAAGAACAGCACAAAGTCTTTTATTATGCTCTTGCGTGTCTTTTCCCCAAACTAGAATATCGTCGGCAATTATCTCACAACCATCCAGATTTTCTAGAATCTGTGACACAGTTCTTTGGAAAACTTCACTGGAAGATTTTATTCCAAAAGGCAATCTTAAATACTTATACCTTCCAAATGGTGTATTAAATGTTGTGTACTTTTGACTGTCTTTTGTCAATTTGATTTGCCAATATCCGTTTGACGCATCAAGAACACTGTAAACTTTTGCATTACTCACTTTTGCTGCTACTTCTTCCACTGTTTTCATTGGATAATGTTCCCTCAAAATACTTTTGTTTAAGTCTCTTGGGTCTAAACATAATCGTACATCTTTGTTTGGTTTCTCTACTACAACTAGCGAATTTACCCATTCAGTAGGTTCTAATACTTTTTCAATGACCCTCATTCTTTCTAGTCGACTTAATTCCTGTTTTACCTGGTTTTTCAGAGCGAACGGAATTTTCCTTGGCGGATGTACCACTGGCTTAGCATCTTTATCCAGCCGAATCTTATATTCTGTTGACAAACATCCTAATCCTTCAAAAACATCATTGAAATTTTCAAGAATTTCTTCACTTGTTGCTGATTTGTTTAAACCATACAGTCTTGAAATTAAATTGAGTTCCAAACAAGTTTTAAGTCCAAATATGGGTGTTGCTTTGTTTTTGACAATTTCAAAGTCTATGGGAACATACTTGTCTCTTGTTGATACTAATAGTGTAACTCTTCCAACAGTGTTTAATCTGTGACCTGAGTAGGACACTAATCTTGATCTTGATCTCTGAAGTGGCTTATTACTAATTTGTTTGTACACATGCAGTGGTAATACATTGCACTGAGCTCCAGTATCAAGTTTCACACTAACATTCTTTTTCAAGATTTTGACGTTTACTTTCCAGTCATTTACTTGCTTTTCAGTTTCTACTGAATTTAAGAAAATGTCTGAGTCATTGTCACTGTCTTGCAATTCATGCATTTTCTTGCTTTTGCATTTCTTAGCAAAGTGGTTTCTTTTATTGCAGTTTTTGCAAATTTTACCAAAAGCAGGGCACTTACGTGGTTCATGTTTATATCCACATTTTCCACATATTTGTGAAGTCACTGCTTTATTGTCTGCACTTGTGTTTTGTTTGT
The DNA here is from genome assembly GCA_963989385.1 of Ctena decussata. NCBI lineage: Eukaryota > Metazoa > Mollusca > Bivalvia > Lucinida > Lucinidae > Ctena > Ctena decussata. The sequence continues at coordinate 63,396,155 of OZ022500.1, forward strand.
TCTTGAACACTTTCTTTCTTACAATGTCAACATTTCCTTCAGCTGACATGCCTTGCATTGCCTTCAATTGTTTTGACGATGTTTCAGCAGCACGACAAATATCAATTGCTTTCTGGAGAGTAAGGTCTGTTTCTCGAAGTAATCTGCTTCGCACAGTGTCCTGTTTTACTCCACAGACAAGTCTGTCCTTGATAAGCGAATCTAACAAGTCTCCAAACTCACATGATTTTGACAAAATTCTAAGATCTGTCACATAAGCGTCAATAGATTCACCTTCGTGCTGATTTCGAATGTTAAACTGGTGTCTCTCATATGTCAAATTGCTTTTGGGACTACAGTATTTCTCATACTTTCCCAGCACTTTTGCCATTTTCTTATCATCTCCTGGGCTGTCTCCGTCTTCATCCCATTTGAATGTGTTAAAAATTTCAACAGCATCCGGTCCGATGACATGTAACAATGTGGCACATTTTATATCTTCTGTTTTGGCTTCAATTCCAGCTGCAGTAATGTAAATTTCAAACTGCTGCTTGAACTTTCTGAAATTTTCTTTCAAATTTCCACTTAACAGAAGTTTTTCAGGAGGATGTAAGTTTTTTGCCATTTTGTCAGTAAATTTATTAATCCAATTTTATTGATTTAATTGTCCAATTAAACTTCTGACACCACTTCTGACACCATGTTATGTTTGTGGGCTATGAGACACTCAGAAATAACTAAACACCATTTAACTATACTATTTATATATTGAAGACTGCTATTAAAGAACTACCATGTTGATACACAAGCTTATACTATAATACTGAAAGGTGGCTGATAAACCTTCCTAATGAAGAAGCTTCTGTCTGATAGACTAGCTACAACTCTTGATAACAATACTCTGCATTAGGTTAACTGATCGTCCCGACATAACCTTAGTTGTTTACCGTGGACGTTAAGCATCAAATCAACCAACCAACCAAATCAAATCCTTACAACAATTCTCCAACCCCCCCCCCCCCCCCCCCCCGCAATCCCCCCCCCCCACCTCCAGAAAAGCAAACAATAATTCATGTTGTTTCCCTTTGAAACAATGGAGATTGGCAAGGCACCTTATAACAATTGAGCCGCGACACGACAACACCAACAAAGTGGTTGTGTGCCCAGCGCAGACTCAGCTCAGCCTGGACAGCCACCCATACTGAACAGAGTTTTTGCTAAGCATTAAAAAGGTAGCTAAGGGTCTAAGCTATTTCTATGTGGACAGCGATGAGTCAGCGGATGCCCAGGCTGATCTGAGTCTGCGCTGGGCGCACAACCACTTTGTTGGCTTTCTCGTGTCGCGGCTCAATCATTATTTTTGGAAAAGAGACAGGGGATGCTTATTACAGCAGGGGCGCTTATTAGGATTAATACAGTAAATCATTCTAAGACAGGCGTGCTATGTAAAAATAAGCGATACTTTGATAATTTTAATTGTGCGAAATGCCCCACAAAATAAAAAAAAAATAATAAATAATGTCTGTGATTTTGATACATGTTCTTCACCTTTCAGGTACAAATCAAAATGCAACTTCAATTGCCCTTCAATATTATGCGACTACTAGTTGCTGGAGTAGTAGTCTTAAACTGCTCTGTGGTGTTTTGTGAAGTGTATCCGGACATTCCCGGCTACTTCAAATGGTCTCCGGATTCTTTTACTACGACAGTAGATCTGTATTGCCCCGACAGTTGTACGGGAAGTAGCATATATTACAATTATCAAGAATGCTGTGCATGCGATGCCAAACGATGCTGGGAGGTTGTTGATGAAGAAGAATGTGACGTCACCATAGCCGATCTTCATGTCGAGAATATAGGTAGGCATAATGCTAATCCTGTCTGACCATTGGTGGACACAACGCTGAACAAGCGTCGAGTCAACGCAAAATAATAATGAGCCGCGACACGACAAAAACAACAATGTGGTTGTGCGCCTAGCGCAGACTCAGATCAGCCTGGGCATCCGCCCAGTCTGATCAGAGCCTTCGCTGTCCGCATGGAGGTAGCTTAGACCATTAGCTACCCTCACGGTGAGCACTTAACAAAGAATCTGATCAAAATGGGCCGATGTCAATGCTGATCTAAGTCTGCACTAGGCGCACAACCACATTGTTGATTTTGTCGTGTCGCGGCTCAAATGTAAGTGAGCTGTTTCAAACAGCGTCCGCCGTGAGGAAAACAGTGCACGACTACAGGTGCGTTGCATTAATCTTATACCTGAGCAAATTTTTCATAAGTCTTATCATACCAAAAGTGCATTCTAGCTTCGGCTGAAAGTCTTTGTTGTCAAAAAAAAAAAACTTACACTTACAATGGGAATAAATAAAGGGACACTGCTCACGATACTTCGCTGTATAGAATATTGCGGAGAAGCGATTTTGCAACCTATCATATTTATCTAAACTGTATTGACAAGTGCTGAAACGCTTCCACCTAGTGTAAGTCTTTTTTCGCGGTTTACAGGAATATGGTAATGAAAAAAAAACGACATCGACATTTCAATAGCAAATATTTAAACATGCTATATTTAATGAAACCCCGGATAAAGAAAGTGTTCATCCTTAAAAAGAGCATGACGGGGCCTTCTTTGGAGCCAATTAGTATTTGTGCTGTTGTTAAAACCGTAAGCCTTGCTTTAGACATTTCATTAATAGAATGGCTGTTTTATCCTGTTTTTGAGCTATTGAGAGAACACCTTTTACAGTATTTTGACAATGACAACTGGAACTACAGGGGCCGTATTTATAAAATGACTTAAGTCGTTGCTATGCTGTTGCTAAGGCGAAATTTCTATGAATTAGATTCCCTACAACTTTGAAATTTGCTCTGGAGAAACAGTCTGAAAAAGACTGTTCCTCCAGAGCAACTTTCATAGTTGTAGGGAAACTCCTTCATAGAAATTCAGCCTTAGCAACAGCATACCAACCACTTAAGTCGTTTTATAAATACGGCCCCAGGACAGAAGAGAGGGGTGTACACAGTAACCTATGCAAGTGTTCCATACATGTTATTACACCCCTCTTCGTTGTATTATAGGTTTTGAAATTGAGGTGCTGGCTCTTATTCTTTCTTGAATTTATCATTTTTTTTCTTCCTGTTAATATTTTAGCAAAGCACAGAAATGGGTTTTTAGAAATGTAGCAACCTTGCATAGAAATAACTGAAGCGTCTAGTTTTTCCTATCTTTTATCCAAGCAGTGTACCTACTAGCAAGTAGTGTTCACACCTTTCGCAGTAACAAAAAGGATGCAGTGTTATATGTTTAATGGTCAAGACAGGAGATGAAAAACGCAAACAATTCTAAATTTAAACCTTATAGTGGAGCAAACTTGATGGGCTATCTTTCAAGGGGGTGGTCTACGGAGTGTAACATTTCTTTTTATATATCAAAATGATCGTCTGGGTCTCCAGTTATCAATTTCAGCGTTTGCCACCTTGGCAAACCTTGCATAACTCTGTAGTGTCCAGTTATTTACGTTATCCCTTTAAATTTTGAATATCAAAAATATTTATTGAAGTCAATGAGAAAAGTGTTTAAACTATGTAAATGTATCAAATCTAAATATTTTCTGTAAGAACAGTTAACATGCTATAAATTAGGCTGCTCAGAAAACAGTTCAGAGCTTCGGTGTTGTTACTTTCGTTACAATATATCATGTACCCCTTGAAAATTTAAAATTGGAACTTAAGTTGTTGCATTTTACGAAGACTCTATTACAAAAAGGCCCAAAATGATCATTTTTACTTACTATTCAATTGGCCCTTTCAGTGCGTTTCTAGCAAAACAAATATGAGGTCTCTAGCTTCTATACTTTGTCAACCACGTCCTGTTGAATAGTTACACCTATTCCCTGTTTTTGGCTGAAAGTCATTTTTCGTATAATTGTTTGTCCAAAAATGGCTAATAACCAATTTTAACTTGACAAATTGGGGCCTTTTGCAAAAAGATCATGTTAACCATGATATAACACAATAGCTTAAAAATTAATTTTGACCTTACAACACATTTAGCCAGAGTAACGTACTTAACAGATAAAAATGTTTGTGTAAAGCGTTTGTCATTCACATCAGGAAAACACTCTTTTCAAATTCTGACTTCGAAACAACGCAGTTGTGATAAATATGTTTATTGTTTATCGTTAAATGAAATTTTTGCATAGTAGTCGCCTACATAGACGGAAAATAGTGTTATTTACATGACATGCGATGCTCAGATTGCACCGATGTTAAAATGAAGCCTTCATGAGTTAATCTGTACCTGATTCTTTTTCATTAATATCCAAATAACTTTAAAAGTTTAAACAAAACCACAAAATATCAAATAACTTGTAATAATGTACAGTTTTGTATTCAGAAAGGTAACGTTTGTAACATTTGAAAAAGCTCCCCGAGATTAAATATTGCTACTGCCAAATATGCGTAAGCTTTATTATTTTGAGTAAAAAAATTTTTTAGATCCACTTAAATCCACTCATGTAACTCATAATTGACTGCCCCAAGGTGGAGCATCAGTTCTGGTGTATCTATATCATCATATGTGTTGTCCACTTATCTTTCGTCTTCGAAAACTCGATTTGTTTCATATGTATATTTGCCATCATTCTGGTGTATACTGGCATATATGGAAAACGAAAGAAAATAGATGAAAATTTTGTATGCCTAATTTTGTTTGTTTAAGGCTAGCTTTGTACCCATGAACTTGTAAGGGGCTGCATTTTTATCTGGCTAGCTGCTATTATCGTCTTACTACTTGTCTTATATCTTTATGCAGCTATATCCAGTTTGGTATCGTAGTAGGGTTGTTGCGCAGATAACATTAATTCCTGCTCATTGCCCCTTTACTCTAATTTACCTTTTCTATAAAAACGATGTATAAACCCAAAGTTGCCTTGTAGCATATATTTTCACCAAAGAAACGTACATACCAGGTTAACAGTATGTCTATTTTTCCCTACTGCAGCTACAGTAAAGTACCGTTGGCTACTGTGGAAAGCTTTCTCGTACTTCATCATATTGAAAATTATGTTTGGAATCATCTGGGCTCAATTTGAGTCAGTTAAGCTGAAGCTGGTGCTAGATACACCTTATTGCATTATATCAAACAGAAAATATCATTAAAAATCATAAATCTAATCTGACAAATCGTTTACATTTGAATGTTGTATACGTTACCTTTTTAAATACCAAACCAAGAAGTCAAAGTAGGTGAATTATCATTGACTCAATTAAAAAAGCATTTTGGTAATGATTTTAAAGTAATAACAATATGTCATAATCATCTTATCCGTGCCTCTAGGCAATATCATCCGATTTTGAAAGGAATCAGTTAAACTGAGTCTGCTATGTTCTTTCTCATGTGTGTTCCTCGCTTCAACATGATCTTCTGGCAAGTCTTTGCAATAATACTGTATTAATATGAAATGACACACCTCAGTATTTTGCTGCACTTTGTTAGAAAGAAACAATATTTATTTCCGTAGATGTTTCCTATTCGCTTCTGAGAAAGCTATAACCTTTCTAAAAACGGTCTGCTCTTAAAGAAAACATTATTTTTTACAGCAGCAAATTCTTTTTAAAAGTTTACCCCATTAAGAAAGGAGGCCAAAGTAAAATTGGCAGAATAACTTACGTGAAATTGTATCCCTTCACCTTAAATTCTAAGACTGATAAAAATTTAATTAAATTTTGAAGGAGGAGTCTCTGGAAGCAAAGGATGAATCACAAACAATAACAGCAAACTCGGTTTAACTAAGGAATGTAATGTTGCGACACTGCCAATGCCACATAGCACCAGCTATTTCCTTTTTCAAACTGACTCAGAAAGAGCCCAGATGATTCCAAATGACCAGAACATGAAGTACAAGGAAGCATTTCACCTTAGCCACATGCCACTTTACACTAGCAGCAGTGGGGTAAAATTATTTTTTCTTTTTAAACTGTTATATTCGTTACTTCGTTTTAAATATATTCTATACGGCCAAAAGTAATTAAACTATGGTTTCATAAATTGCGTTTATAGGAAAAGGCCATTACAGGTAAAGAAGTGTAAAAGTGCCATGATCAGAAACTTCAACTAGTGCCACAACCCTCCCACAACACCAAACTAAAATAGTAATATAACGCATACAAAAAGCACTCAAACGATACTGGTGGGTAGCAAAATATACGTGCGCCCGCCCATTCAATGCAGATGTCCACAAGTTAGCTTTCATCAAGCATACCCAGGCACACAAAATGTATATTTTCACCTTCTTTCTTTCTGTTTTACATACATCAGAATGATGGCGAATAAACAGACAAAACAAATCAATTTTTCGAACGCTACAGATAAGTGGCCAACACATTTACTATAACATCGTTACACAACAACAGATGCATCGTCGTGGAAATTTCACTGATAAATTACATAGGGTGGGTTTAAACCAGTCCAAAGTGCCGCTTTAAAAATATTTTTAACAAAACTAATGAGGTTTAGACATATTTTTCTGTAACAACACATAATCTCAGTGATTTTTTTTTCGAATAATGGTTACAAACGTTACATTTCTTGGTATAAAAGAGTAAGTTCTGATTAGTAAATTTCTGATGGTATGCTATTTTTAATGTCATTTGGATATTAATGGGGTAAAAAATAAAAGTGTTCTATGTATAGTAATTCACGAAAGTTTTCTTTTCTAGTTTTAGGACAATCTCATATTTGCATGTCATGTAAATAACACTGTTTGCTGCCCGATTAGTTTATTAAACAATCCAAAAATTTCATTTTACAATAGATAATATACATATATATCACAACTGCGTTGTTTAAAAGTCAGAATTTGAAAAGAATTTTTTTTTTCTGGCGGGAATGATAGACGCTTTATGCAAACATTTTAATCTGTTAAGTACGTTACTCTGGCTAAAATGTGTTAAAAAGTCAAAACAATTTTAAGCGATTGTGTTATATTATGGTTACATGCTCTTTTTGCAAAAGGCCCAAATTTGTCAAGTTTAAATTGGTTATTAGCCATTTTTGTACAAATAATTATACGAAAAATGACTTTTCAGCCAAAAACAGGGAATAGGTGTAAATGTTCAACAGGACGTGGTTGACAAAGTATAAAAGCTAGAGGCCTCATATTTGTTTTGCTAGAAACGCACTGAAAGGGCCAATTGAATAGTAAGTAAAAATGATCTTTTTGGGCCTTTTCGTAATAGAGTCTTCGTAAAATGCAACAACTTAAGTTCCAATTTTAAATTTTCAAGGGGTACATGATATATTGTAACGAAAGTAACAACAACAAAGCTCTGAACTGTTTTCTGAGCAGCCTAATTTATAGCATGTTAACTGTTCTTACAGAAAATATTTAGATTTGATACATTTACATAGTTTAAACACTTTTCTCATTGACTTCAATTAATATTTTTGATATTCAAAATTTAAAGGGGTAACGTAAATAACTGGCCACTACAGAGTTCTGCAAGGTTTGCCAAGGTGGCAAACGCTGAATTTGATAACTACAGACCCTGACGATCATTTTGATATATAAAAACAAATGTTACACTTCGTAGACCACTATCTTCCTTTTCTAGGCCACTTATGCAATCAAATTTGCTCCACTATTAAGCAAAATGGAATTACACTAACCCTCACTCCCGTCGTGTTAAATTCCCAGTTATCAGTGCATAACCGCAAGCGAAATGGCATTAAAAATATTTTTGCAATTTGAAAATAGCCCGCAGGTTGAATAGGACAAAAGCAAAATTTTCAGTTTTCCTGTAAAATGAAAGATTATCAAGAAGTTCAGCATTTTATTTTAAATTACGAAATGATTTTCTTTTAAGTGTGAAACAAATACTTTTCTTTCTATGGCGTCTTGGAAATGTGAGGGATAGACGTCTTTTTAGGCAAAATAAATTGCGCTCGATTATATATATATTCGCGTTTATTTTGCTCTCCGTAAAGATATTGTAATAAATTTCTTATCAAAGTGCGAGCCGTCTAGAGGCCTTTAAAAGTGTATAATTATTTATTAAAAACATTTCCGCGTTTTGTATTTATTTATGCAAATATGAATATGGCTTAATTTCCAATAAAAGCTTAGACAGAGAAAAAAAGGTCTCCGAAAAATATATGTTTTAATAAAATATGTTTACGTGTAAATTTTGAAATAATATTTAGGTTTCACCGTGTAAATTTTTCATAAAGTAGATTGAAAATATTTACCCTTAAAAAGAGGAAGAGCTACGCTAATTTTGTCAAATACGGTCCCGCCTTGCTCTTTTTAAGGGTAAATATTTTCTTGCAGTAAATAACTTTATGCAGGTATCATTAAATATAACATGTTTAGATATTTGTTATTCCTCGATTTCCTTTCGTTGACTGGGCGGTGCTGTTAGAGGCTTGCCATTCAATGTCAAAATCGAGCAGTCCACATGAAAAATCGGTAAAGTACCATGCTCATGAGTTGTTACACATCATTGGCAGATTAAAAATGCCCGGTAAACGCTATCGGTCATCTCAAATGATAAACAGTTTCCAGACAGGCACACTACGTCGAAACGACGTCGGAGCAACGTCGATGCAACGTTATGACGCTTTACCGACGTGTATACAAGGTTGTTCCGAAGTCATAACGTTGCATCGACGTAGTCACAATGTTGTTTAGACGCTTTCTGTATGCTGGGTTGAAAGAAAAAAAAAAAGAATATTGTTGTGCGGTCTCCGATCATTCCGTGCCTTTTGCAAAGGTGAGCTTTGTTCTGCGCGAGTTAGCATAAAAATCATTACCGCATCATTCCTTTTTAGAAAATATACTCGTCGAAGGTAAGGTCAGAAATAAGCACCGCCCAGTCAACGAAAGGAAATCGAGGAATATTGAAATGTCCATCTCGGTTTTTCATTGACATGTTCTTGTTCACCGCGAAAAGACTTAAACTACGTGGAACGTTTCGGCACTTGTCAATATGGTTAAGAGAACTTTAATAGGTTGCAAAATCGCTTCTCCGCAATATTCTATACAGTGAACTTTTTCTGGAATCATAAGCAGTGTCCCTTCATATATTCCCATGGTGAGTGTAATTTTTTTGTTTCTTATTTTTTTTTATGACAACAAAGACTTTCAGCCGAAGCTTAAATGCACTTTGGGATATGCTGAGACTTACGAAAGGTTTCGGTAGGTATAAAATTAATGCAACGCACCTGTATATTATTCTAAACATTACGGATTTCTTTTGCCCCTTCATGTCCAATGACAGCGCAGTGTGGGGTCACTTCAAAACATGTATTGAAAAAAAAAATGTATCAACGCACATCTAGCGTGAATTTGCGAAGCAAAGACGGGCTTATGCAAAACCCTTCGTACGTGTGCGCGATCTAATGCGCGAGTGCCCTTTGTAAACATAGTCACCTGTTGCGTTTAGCACAGTTTCTAAGTGACCGCAAGGGCTAGAGTCTTCAAAATTGCTCCTTAGGTACGTCTAGGGAAGATCTACTGAAATCAGCGATGCATACTGCGTCATTACTTATATTTCAGGGTTGATTAAACATAGAAAAATATTCACCTGTTGCGCGTAGCTGAGTTTCTAAGTAACCACAAGGGCTAGAGCCTTCAACCTTGCTCCATTTATACAGCAAGGAAACATCTACTAAAAGCAGCGATTGCGTCATGACCTATATTTCACGGTAGATTGAACATAGAAAAATACTCACCTATAGCGCTAAACTTAGGATCTAAATAAAAACAAGGGCTAGAGTCTTCAAACTTGCTTCAAGGATACGTCTGGGTAGGGGTTTTTTTTGTCGGCTCCTCCTCCCCTTCCGACACCATATTTTTTCACATATCGTGTAAATTTTATTTACAACTGTACAACTTGACGATAGTTTTTTTATTACAGTATACGTATGTATGTATGTATGTATTTATGGTCGACTACAGTATATGTATGTATGTATGAATGTATGCATGCATGCATACCCGCACGCACGCACATACCCACACCCACACACGGACGTGCGCACTTGCGTAAGTGAGTGCAGGCAAAATACGCACCCCGTGCGCATGCATGCATGTAGGCACGCATGCATGTATGTATGTATTCGCATGCTTAGATAGAAGCACGCGTAAAGACACACATATTAATGTGATAATTTCCTATGTGTATGATTTTCATGTAAGTATATATATGTGTATCTGCATGTACGATGTATGTATGCGTGTATGGACGTATAGGAAAACCTGTAACATATAGGCCTATATGTATAAAAACAAGTCTTATTGCGCGCGAATACAGTATATGCAAGCTATTGGTGAATGCTGGATTAAAATCACAGTAATTAAGATATGCGTTAACTCAGTGAATATGCAAGCACTTAGTGAGTACGCAGGTATGTAAGCAGAATGTACAATATAATTACATTCCACACATGTTTAACTACGAAGTCTACTCCAAAGGTATTAACAGATACCAGCTGAGTATAACATCTATGTTAAAGCCTATGGCATGTACAATATGATCAAAAGTATATAAAGAGTATATGAAGAAACCAGTGTATATGCGTGAGTGAGCGTGTCTCTGTCCATATGTTAGAGGTCTACTCCAAAAAGCCGAGTATGAAAGACCTACTATACAAATACGTAAAAACGCGCGCGCGTGTGTGTGTGTGTGTGTGTGTGTGTGTGTGTGTGTGTGCTCCATGAACCGCTATGCTTTACTACGAAAGCCGAATTAGTAACGAACAAGAGTTTATTTTCTGACACGATATGTTTGAGTCTAGGTTGTTTTGATGATGTGGATAAGACTGTCCATTCCCCGCGGGATACCACACTGGCGGCCGTGGAAACCAGGTAGTCGATCCCGGAGAAAATGGCGCAGACTCATCCCTCTATCACCTGTCGAACAACCTACTCTCCCTCTCCTTTTTCTTTTCTTTTTATTTTTTTTTTTTTTTTTTTGAGCTTTATAAGTGGTATTTAAATTAAACTGAAAGGAAAATCTTTTTGAAAGTCCTCGTCTTTGCTTCTTCATGGTGTTAAAATTTGATTTATGTGTTTACCGTGATGATTCATTGACGAGTTAGAGGGTTATCATGCGAACCGAACAACCAACTAAATGTTTTGTACCACTTCAGAAACTGAGGGTGAGGTTGGGCCTGTAAAATCGATTTAAGCCCCCCAGTAATTCATTACTGACCGTTCCAAGGCGGTAGTTCTGTTGTGGTTCTCTGTTGCCTGTTTTTGGTGTCAGAGTTTCTGTGATGTTTTACCTTATGTATGTTCTTATTATTTTTGGTTCGGTTTGGGTTGCTGAGTGGCCACCTTTTGGGAACAAGCTGCTCACTCGGTTGGCCATATGTTCTCTGTATCTTGATTATTTGTAATCTTAGTTGTTTCCAACTATGGTTTGAGGGCTGGATTTGGATTTGGATTGTTTCAGTTCCTGGTCTTTGCATACTTTTTACTTTTAAACTTGTATACTCAAAATAAAAATAGTTCAGAGGTCACATTCCTGACACGTCGGCATGCAAGTCGTGCGACACGGACTTTGTATTTACAGCTAATCTTCAGGAGGTAGAAAATTGATTTTTAGGTTTTTAACTTTACATTTCAGCACTTTGGAATAATTATTGGGTTGTGGCACAGTTTATTCACATAATTCATGGATTATGTAACGTCTGGGTAGATCTTTTGAAACCAGCGATGTATATTGGGTCATGATCTATATTTCACGGTTGATTGAACATAGAAAAAATAGTTACCTGTTGTGTTTTGCTCAGATTCCAAGTAACAACAAGGGTTAGAGTCTTCAAACTTGCTCCATAGTCACATCTGGGTCAGGTCTACTGAAAGCAGTGACGCATTTTGTACCATGACCTATATTTTACGATTGATTGAACACAGCAAAACATATATACCTATTGTGTTAAGCACATAATCTAAGTACCCGGAAGGGTTAGAGTATTTAAACTCGGTCTAGTAATACGGCTGGGGAAGATCTATTGAATGCTGCGATGCATATTGGGCCATTAACTATAAAACACGGTTAAATGAACATAGAAAAAGCTACTTACCTCTTGCATTCAGCTCAGTTTTTAAGTATCCACAAGGGCTGGAGTCTTCAAACTTGCTCCATGGATTTTTCTGGGGAAGCTCTACAGAAAGCGGTGATGCATAATAGGATGTGAAATGTATTTTATGGTTCAGTGATATTTTCCCTTATATCTCAAAGACTATATTGTTACAGTCTATATGTATTGAAAAAATTGAATAAAATATGTTTTAACCAAAGACTATATGATGTCACAGCGGCCTATGTGTCATGCTCCGGTGATTTTGCCTTATATCTTGAAGACTTTTCGCTGTAAGAACATGATTGCTTCTGATAATGACTAAGTATGACCTAAAGTTTAACCTCCAACAAACACTAAATCACGATGACCTATTTTTCATGGTCCAGTGATTTTACCTAGTATCTTGAAGACTTTTTGATGTAATGACTCGGTATGAACCAAAGTTTGACTTCAAACTAACAGTAAGACTTTTTATCCCACGTACGTACGTATGTATGTACCTCTGTTCACCTTTTTCATCGCTCTAGCGACCTCATTTATTAACCGATTTTGATATAAATTCACACAAATATTGAGTATGACAAAACCTCGAATGAGTTTGCGTTTCAGGGTGAGGGGTCAAGGCCAAAGTCGTAGTGGTTAATTTTAGAAGAAGAAAAACATTGTCATCGCTCTAGCGCCTACATTTATGGACCAATTTAATCATATTTCCCACAAAGCTTTAGTATGACAACATCTTACAAAAAATTGCGTTTTAGCATTCTAGGGCCAATGTCAAGGTCACTGTGGCTATTTTAAGAAAACTTTGTCATCTCTCTATCGCCTTCATTTATGAACCGAATTCAATTTAACTTCACAGAAATGTTTAGTAGGACAATACCTTAAGTAGGTATGCGTTTCTGCATTCTAGGGCGAAGTTCAAGGTCACGTTGGCTATTTCTTAAGAAAAAAAATTCCATCGCTCTAGCGACTTCATTTATTGGCCGATTTTTATTTGATTTCACAAAAATGTAAAGTATGACAATATCTTGGACAAGATTTCTATCACTATTTTATGGATTTACATCATAAGCCTACATTGTACTTGTTAATGGTTTGGGCTGACACAATGAATATCATCTTAGCTGAAGGTCAGCGTGACTTATACTTGGTGGTCCAATGATTTAACCTCATATTTCTAGCACTTTTTCATGGACAGGCATTATATTTGGGTTCATGGTTTGGGCTGACACTGTGTGCGACCTCTTTCTAATTGTAGGTTCATGTGACCGACATTTCATGGTACAGGGACTTTGTATTATACTTATAATACTTTTACATGGATTTGCACTATCCTTGGGCTATGGGTGTGACCTGACACTGTGAGTGACTTCATCCTAATTGTAGTTCAGTGTGACCTATGTTTCATGGTCCAGTGATTTAAGCTAATATCACTGAAACTATTTCTTTGACTTCTATTAGCTTTGTGTAATGGTACATTTTCATGCAGTGATTGACCTCGTGTTACTTCTAGGTCACTGTGACCAATATTTCACTGTACATTGATATTGTCATATCTTTTCCAATAGTTTGAATTATTCTTAGGAGTAAAAAGTATGCAAAGACCAGGAACTGAAACAATCAAAATCCAAATCCAGCCCTCAAACCATAGAGAACTGTTTAGTCTGACACTGCAGTTGATCTTATTCCATTTGGCCCGTATTGTCCATATTAAATTTGAGCTTGTTAAATTAAGCTCCCGCAAAGTCACGCTTTATTATCTTTTGACAATTCTTGTTAATTTACTGTGTGCTGTTGTATTTGATTTCTTACCACGATGGCTCAGTTGAAATACATACATATGTGATTGATGTTTGCTTTGTGCCTGCGTGGTCGAATTGGTAAAACTGATGGCAAAACTATATTATATTTTTACTATAGATATGGTATGAGCCTGCTTACTACGGAGATGGACAAGTTTAGGTGTATGTGTCTTAAAGAAATTCCAATTTTAATGTTATCTATTTATTTATTTATTTATTTATTTATTTATTTTGTCATTTCTTTCATTTATAGAATTGTTTTTCAGTTTACTTTAAATCTTCGATTTTTCTTAAACATGTTTTTATTGAATCATGTATGTTTAATTTTTAATATCTGGGTATACACGCATGAGCTAAAACACATTTTAAATGTTTTACAGGTATACTGGGAGAAGGTCACTTGGTAGCCAAGCCTGAAGACGGCAATTCAACCTATTACATGCTTAACCACCAAGATGGTCGTCTGTCAACACTTCCAAAGAACTTTTGCAGCTTTCAAAATATCGTAACCCTAAATCTAGCCCACAATAATATAAAACAGTTGGAAAATATTTCTTGTCTTGTTCATCTCAATCACTTTGATATTCAGAACAACAAACTTACCAGTATCAAGAGTCACACTTTTGCTGAAATGAAAAACTTGCGGACAATAGATATATCTGATAACCTTATGAGTGTTATCGAACCCAATACGTTCACAACTGCAAATGGAAATATATTTCATATTAATGCAGGTCAGTCTACAGTGAAGCAAATCGACGTCAACAATATATACGGTCCGGGACTCTTTTGTACGAAAAACTTTTCGCGTATCTCAGCCGAAGTTGTCAACAAAAACAATTTCACCTTGAACAATAAAGGAAACATAAGTGTGGTCGGTCCAGGGAGGATTATACTTGGCACTTTAAAGCACGAACCCTTTGATAATGTAACTGAACTTGGAGTTGATTTTCCAGATTTAGGAAAGATATTACAGGTGTCTATGAAATTTGATGTTGCTGCGTTTTACTGTGACTGTACAACTGCGCCAATTTTGAAACATATGGGAATCCCTGCAGTTTTAAAATTTTGGCCAGCTCTTCTAGAAGGAGTCACTTGCACCAGCCCAGAGGAGTTAGAGGGTGTAGTTCTGGACCAGTATTTTACTAATGAAACTTTGGACATGTTAACGTGCAAATTAATAGAAGATTGCCCCTGGAAATGTAGATGTACAGACTTCCAGAACCAAAGAAAAGTTCTTGTCAACTGTACCGCGACTGAGAAGACAATTTTTCCAGGTGAAATGCCAATTGGGTATTGGAATAACAGAAAACTTGAAATTCTATTGGACGGAAATAGCATGAAACTTACAGAAGGAAGAGAGTGGTTAAAAAGAACAGAAATGATATCTTTTGCTCGCAATCCTTTCAACAAGTTGGATGCTATAGTAATTGAGTACCTCCCCGACAACGCTAAACTTGACTTGTCAGGCTTAGTGCTGAACGGTTTGCCCAGAAATATCATGAGAAAGAATCTTGACAATATAAATTTTGATGGAACCACTGTAACTTGTGACTGCTCTAACACCTGGATTGGGGACTGGATTCGTGGTTACCAGGCGAAAAGGAAAATCCAATGTGATGTCAATGGGGATCTAGTGTTTGCGGAACATGTTTCTGCTGCGTCTCTAGGATGTATTGAAGAAGCTTCTGTTAAGCCTATTACACTCATAGGATCAATAGTTTCAGTTATTTTCATTATTATATTTGCATTTATTCTGATTCACTATTTTCATTATGAGATTATAATACTGAAGAAAAGATTGTTCCGGAAGAAAAAACAGGAACCAAATCAGTTTCTATATAACACGTTTATATCTTTTGACGACAGAGATGAGTGGGTTTTCCATTGGGTTATTAGAGACAGAGACCACAAACATTTCCGAGAGACGATATCAGAAAGATTAACAAAAGGAAGATATTCATTCTTTATACCTTATTTAGACATAATGCCAGGCGAAAAGATTGAAGAATTGACAGCGCTAAAGGCAGACAAGTGTGCAACATTTCTCGTTATTCTGTCCGAAAATTATGAGCAAAATGAATCGTGTCGACTTCAGTTTGATATCATCTGGAAACAGTATCGAGAATATACCGACAAACAGATTATCATGGTAGACTTCGACACCCGCAATAAGCCTGGAATCAATGTTGATCGAAGAATCAGAGCCCTACTACGTGTAAATGGTCCTCTCAGATTTGAAGCTCGAAATGACAGGGTAATTGACAGACTGTTGAACAAGCTTGGAAACCCAAATCCATTGGCATATCAAAATCATGAAACAATAGAATTGGAAGATATAGATGATACGCTGGAAGATCCAGCTGGCCAAAATTCTGATGACTCAATGGATAATGACAAAATAGATGCGGACGGGAAATATAACAGTGATACAAGAAACAATATACGACCAACTGCCCCAAGAAAACGAGTACCGATCCAAAGGAAAGCAGATCCAAATAATATAAGAACAGTCCCATTTGAGGATGTATCTGATTATTCAAGCAGTAACGAAGATGACCTGGGTCTTTAACCGAACTGCTTGCAAAGAAATGTCAATCAACATGTTCATACTCGTGCAACTGGATCAAGAAA
Organism: Ctena decussata; assembly: GCA_963989385.1. Classification (NCBI taxonomy): domain Eukaryota; kingdom Metazoa; phylum Mollusca; class Bivalvia; order Lucinida; family Lucinidae; genus Ctena; species Ctena decussata. The sequence continues at coordinate 63,412,661 of OZ022500.1, forward strand.
CAGAGGACTGAGAAAAGCAGAAGGCTGTGTCAATAACAATAATGGTGAAAGTGATTCAGTTGTCTCACAAGAACCTTATATGACGCTTTAAGGCTCTAGATTCTGTAGAACTGCACAGCACAACAGTGGATTTAAATAAAACAATTTTTGACCGATTTAGGAGTAGTAACTCTATTTTTACTTTTTCCTCCTTGTTTAATATTGATCATCTCTTAAAGACATGAATATACTCCTCCTTAAAACATTTTTCCTAAAAGCGTAGGTCGCTTTTGGGAGAGTTTGGGTGTTTAAGGAAGCAAATAAGAAGTAACAAAGTTATTGGCTTTTGAAAAACATGGCAGAAAAGAATCAATTTTGCCACTTTCTTGAGCTTTGTAAGTACTATTTTATTTTTTGATTATTTTTTTATTTTATTTTAAGACATCTTTCTGAGATAGCTTTTGTTTTTATGTTGACAATACATAGACATGCTTGCCCGTGCAAGCCACACTCCCATAGCGACTGTGCGATGAACAAGCACCATTTCAGACAAGCTTTGCATTTTTGCGGCATCTCTTGTTGCACATGAAATCTCAGAATATTGGGGAATCTGAAAAATGAAAAGCAAAATCTCTGACTAGTTTGTGCAAATATGATTTATGTGTTTTCTATAAGGCTTCTGGTGCAGGCTTGATTCAAATTTTATTTTCTTTGTATAACAACATGTAAATTAGTTACAAAAATATTGTGATATACCAAATAGGATTGATTGGAACAGGCGGGTCCTTTTTCCCGTGACGTCAATCATTTCATCTGTCCAGTACTGTTCATACATAATTATTTATCCACCATTTTTACAAATTCTTCCACTGGCGCCAAAATTCTCAAAAATGACTCAACTTTTAAAGGGAAGAATTTTCTCATAGAAGAGCGAATTCTTTGCTTTAAGAGTTAAACCCTATTTAGAGGAGAGGCAAATATGAAACTGGTAAGAGCTGCGTACCCTCAAAGAGTACTATTTCACTTTAGATGGTCATGGCTTACATACCTGTGTCTTAAATGAGGGAAATTTTGATATTTTTTCTTTCATTGTCTCTTTTCAGAAGTCAGAATTATTGAATAACAAATGGAATGAACAATCTTTTGTTAATGTAAACAATAGGGTGACATTTATGTGAAATGGTGTCAACAATAGTAGAAAGCAATTATTAATCCATTTATACCTAGAGTCCCATAAAAAGGACATAAACAACCAGTGTAGACCCAGATCAGACGCCGCAGCACGTGGCGTCTGATCAGGGTCTAGTATGTTTGCAAAAATATTACATCCAAAATACATTACTTTCAATGAGATTTCTTTCGTTGCGACACCAAAACGGAAGTTATTATCCAAAAATAGACCGGCTTGACCACGAGCGCAGAAATCAACAAAACAATAAGAAATAGAGACCGGACAGTCTTTCTGTCACTACGTTACGTAATGACGTCAAACTGTCGGTTTGAGAAAAACAAGATGACGTCGACGTTATCCGTTTCCACGAGTAGGTCAGTACACAAAATGTAAGGATGCTGAGCGTTTAGTGAAATTTAAAGGAAATAGAAAGCGCCACAGAGAAGAAACTGAAAAAGAAAAAAAACAGCTATAGCCCGTTTTCCGAGGGGAACGATCTCTGACAGTTTCTCATCAGTTTGTAGACGGTGTTTGCAATAATTTTATTACAAGTGCCATACGATAAAAACATTGTGAAATTGAATCCAAAATCGTACAATGAGTAGTCAGATCAGTGTCTGAACTTCGACCACGCATGTTTGTCCGAAGCTTTAGAGTTAACTTGAAAGCAGCCATAGAGAAGTTTCTCCATGCCACTCACACACTTTGAAGAGCGATGAGCTCGCCTATAGGCAGTGCCTATTTTCATATTAGTCCAATAGGCAGAACAATCAGCAAGCTGAGGTCGCTCTTTGGTTTGGGTCGTTATGTTCTCTACGCTATTGCGCTCAGCAAAAGTTCAGATCCGCCTGGTTTTTTCCGCTGTGAGGCTCTTTGCGGACTGCAGTTACCGCTAAAATTCTAATTATTGAAATAGATAGGTCGGGACAAACAGTGCAGACCCGGAAGAGCCTATCTGAGACAAACACCCATATGCAGCTTTCGGTCGCATTACTGCATTGTAAAACCAAACTGTTCCATTTTAAGGACATTTTACGATAATAAGTTTAGATGTCCCAATATTTAGACTTTTTACGGTAGGCTTATTCCTCAGGATGATTATGTATTTGCTGTTCTCAGTAACGCAAATGACGGTTTAAAGTTCTAGGATACACCTGTAAGGGAGATGGCTTTCCTCCCTTTCTAAAGGGTGTTCTGCTAAGGTTAATGGGTTCACTTTCAAGGGCATCTTCGGAAGCCAACGGGTAATAAGTCCACTTTGTTCCTTACGTAAGGGACAAAGTGGGCTTAGTACCCTTGGCTTGCGAAGTTGTTTCAAGGGAACAATTTCATTTTTTGCTCGCTTCCCTTCTCACTGGGGTCAACTCCTAGGGGAGAAAATTCTTTCAATTCAGAAAAGACACTTTTGTCACCTAGAAAATCACAAATATTGTCTCTTGTTTTTCAACTGGCGAAAAAGATGGAAATATACCCATACATGGAGATATAACGGTACTCGTGCTGGTTAATTAAAAGATAGCAAGGGGACGGCGGTTGTGTAGTAGATAACACGCTGGACTACCAATCCAGGGGTCGCAAGATCGATCCCCACTTCTTAGGTCTTTCAAATGAGATTTTAAACCGAGGTCCCGTCTCTGTATGACCTCGTTGTTGTCCACTTTGTTCCTTACGTAAGGAATAAAGTGGGCTAAGTACCATTGGCTTGCAAATATGTTTCAAGGGAACAACTTCTTTTCTTCTCCTTTTTTGCCTCCCTTCTCACTGGGGTCAGCTCCTATGGGAGCAAATTCTTTCATTTAAGAGAAGACGCTTTTGTCACCCAAAAAAGCAAGCAGGAAGTCACAAAAATTAGTTAGTTTATAATGTCAAGCTAACAGTCTGGCGTATAGGTGCACGCGCTCTGTTTACGTGCCTTAAAGTCTTTGTTTTTCTGTAGCTTCATCTTAGTTTATTTGCTCGGCTTTTTTCTGCAGGAGCTAAAAGACTTAGTTCAGTTGCTGCAGCTTTCTGTAGGGCATTAAAGAAGTTAGACAGGGGCGTAACTAGGACCAATTTCATGATACGCACAATCATTTTGAAACTCTTCTCCTTGAAGGGAAAGGTAGCTTTTCAGCCACTGTGACAGTTGGTATTGGAATCTTGTCTAATTCATCAATTTTTAGCATGCAAATATGCAGGTGCGTTTTGAAATTTTGTCAATTTTGACAAAATTTCAATACGCACTTGCGTATTTGCCGTATAGGTAGCTACGCCCTTGTTAGATTATTTTGGAGACAGTACAAAGCTGAAAAGTAGAATGTGTTGAACATGCACATATCCACACTGAAATTGTGGAGCTAATGTGGATGACGTGGATTTGATGTGGATGTTTTGTGTATGTTTTGTGGAGTTTATGTGGATTATGTGGATTTGATGTAGATGATTTGTGGCTGATGTGGAGCCACAATATGGATTTTCCACGCGTCCATATTTACACATTCGACAAATTCGCTTAGTCTCTGCTGTCACTTGTCCTAGCTTATTTCTCAAGTATGCTGGCAGACATAATGCTACTGAAATTCTCAGTGAAACAGTTACTCAACGGCTTTCTCGTTATGCCCTATACAGTGACATGCTCCGCAGAAGCATGACCATGCTGTACCATTAGACTGTACAGTAGCCAGGTGTCTGTTAGCAGACTCTCGGTCTTATATGGCCTCACCGTTACAGAGACGTGACTCTACAGCATCTGAATGTGGCTATGTACAGCAACAGGCCTCTGTTAAATGGCTCTTGCCCTAGCAGAGGCGTGACTCTACAGTGCCCAACAACTAGCCCTCGTTAACTTACTACTACTTTATGTAAGAAGAACAGACGTCTTGTTTAACTCAACACAATTTTATTTGTCCCGCTAACTGAAGATGATGAACAGAGAATTAGGACTGTCCGTCAGCACTCGTTGACAACATTCATGTCAATAGAATAAAATAAACGAAGAAAACAGGAAGTTCTTTAGTGTTCTACTATTGATTCAAGTACTGTGCTACAAAAGTCTTATTTCACTGACATATTAGTTTTTTATCTGTAATGTTTGCGGTCTAACAGGTATCAGTGTATGTTGACGTTCCTCTTCAACAGTAGCTGTTGGTCTTTGATATTCGTCAAGTTTCCGCTAAAGTAGATAGCGACGCTTTTTAACTGCATATTGCATTGCTTCTTCATCCTCATAGTCTTCATCTTCTTTTAATTTTGGGCAGTAGATAATACTATCTTGTGAATAGGATCTTTTCTCAAAGCAGAGACGAGTCTCACAAGATCTTGATATTTAGAAATAAAGCATGATCTATATGTTGGTTTGAGTTCTCTTCTGCTTCTTCTATGTCCACATTGGGTTTTTCTTGCAACGTAATTTCCACCGTGCCATTAATATAATCTTGAACGGCTTCGTATGTTCCTCTTAAGAGTCTATCCCAAGGACTTTTCTTTGACGTTTTTTGGGTTTGATTTTACCCATCTCCTCATCACTGGGAGACCCATTGTCCGTGTCCATCTCTGCTGCGTTTGTATCGGAGTCTCTTGAAGTCTTAGTATAATTATATTTTCCAAAGATATCATGTCCTTGCATACCCTGCATATGTTTATTCTCCGTATGTATGTCAGACGACTCTGGCACAATACTTTCTTCACAGTCAGACATTATAGACCTCCTTTGACAAACGCCACAGGATATATGTCTTCAGCTGTCCAATCGAGCAAATTCACGAAACACGTCTGGCACTGGTCGACTGTTGCTTGAAGAATGAACAAGTGTCATATGAAGCACTTCTTTTATAGATTTTCGCCTGGAAAAGTTACAGTAAATGGTTTGTGCCTCATTCATGTGATACGTCACATTTTTAAAAATACGTGCATATGTCACCATTAGAAACAGAATGTTTAAGAAGTGTGAAGTTTTTTTTTTTAAACTTCTGAGTTTAAGTATATAGATATGAGAATAAAATGATTTATCATTAACACCCACATTAATGATAGTTAAGTTACATTCTTATCTGACCTTTTATTAATTCTTTGATAGCAATAACTTACATTTTATTTCTCTCGCTTGCATCCTACTTTGTTAACGGTAGTCTTTAGATTCATCGGAACTGTCATCTGCACGCACTTTCTTAGTTCTAGTTTTCGTCAAAGACCTGCTGGAACGTCTAATATCTCGACCTTCCTTTTGTTCTTTAAGCTTGCGTCTATGTTACTTTTCTTTCTCCTCGCATAAGACGGAGTGGATTTCAGCTTTGCAGAGTCGACAGTACTTCGATGGTCTACCCTCTCTAAGTCTTTTGTCTAAGGCAGTTGCAAGTCTTTTCATGAGGTATCGAATTTGTCCGTAGATGACCTGGTAGCTTCTTTTCTGGATGACAGGCAAACCCGATGCTTCCGATAGCTTCCCTAAATCTTCTTTCGTCTGCTTTAAACTATTCATTTTGTCTTCTATCAAGCTTTACTTAAAATGATGAATTTTATAGCATCATCTTGTATTTATACTTATTTCGGTATTCATATTTAGTCAGAAATTAAACAATCCTCTGTTTGAAATGTAACTTAATCAAAGTATTTTTCCATGGATGAAACGAATATCTTTTCCCGTATCACCTCTGATACTGATATGAACTTAATCGATGAAGGATTTGGCTACTTGAACGTATTGCATATTGACGAATTCTTTGTGTGACTGTTGTGAGGCTTTTGACGTTTCAAATGGTACGACTCTCAGAATAGGTGCAGTCACGTCACCAAGATAGGTATAATCAACTACATTAGAGTACACGTAAACCCGACTGTGCACCATATTCAAGTCCACTTGATATTTTAAAGCATGGCTTTCGTTTCCAATAGGTCTTTCTGACATGCTCGGATTTACCACAAGAGCTTCCCCAAGAGAAGCTGGAAAATGAACCCTGACCTGCTTTGAATTCTGCGCAATAACTTTGAGACGATTGATGCTTTTTACGTAAGTAATTCTAATAGAAGCATTTATTTTTGTCAATAACGGTCTATGCTGTGTATCTATTACAGATTGGATCTCATCCACCGAATGCTGTGGAGAGCTATAATGTCTTTCTGAAAGATACAATTTATATTCATAACATCCTTCTCCACCGGCACACAGTTCAATCGCGCTCTGCATTCCTAGGTTATTAACTGTCGCTCGGTCTAGAAATGTCACAAAGAAAAAGTTATTGTTCTCTGAAATGTTCATGACTTCAGATGGCGCGATCATTTCCCCTAAAGCAATTTCCCAGTTGTCCTTTTCCATGTTGATGGGATTATCTATTCTGACAGTAAAAGAACTCTGTGTGTTCTTTGGAAATGTTATCATCGAACTGTCACTACCTAGAGTCAGATAGAAGTCCTTCATACTTAATTAGTTAACCCACTGTCACTCCAGAATCTTATTCAAATTCTGAATATCTATACACTTTCCTGTCAGAGACCTGCTATATATACAAATATTTAGGAAGCCTGTAGACAGGCTTCTTTATCTTCACCTGCTACTGTACAGTCTAAAGGCACCGCATGGTCATGCTTAGAACTGAGGAGCATGTCACTGTGTAGGGCTTAATGAGAAAGCCGTTGGGTCACTGTTTCACTGAGATTTCCAGTAGCATATGTCTGTCAGCATTCTTGAGAAATAATCTAGGACAAGGGACAGCAGAGACTAAGCGAAATTGTCGAATGCGTAGATGGACGTGTGGAAACTCCACATTGTGGATCCACCTCAGCCAAACAACATCTACATCAAATCCACATCATCCACATAAACTCCACATCAAATCCACATCATCCACATTAACTCCACAATTTCGGTGTGGATATGTGGATGTTCAACACATTCTACTTATCAGCTCTGTACTGATTCCAAAATAATCTAAGTTCTTTAATGCCCTACAGAAAGCTGCAGCAACTGAACTAAGTCTTGTAGGCCCTGCAGAAAAAAGCCGAGCTAATAAACTATTCTGAAGCTGCAGAAAAATAAAGACTTTAAGGCCTTTAAGGCACTTAATCAGAGCGCGTGAACCTATATGTCAGACTGCTAGCATGACATTATAAACTAACGTCATCAGTGCACTGAAGCTGAGCGCGTTGAGTTCTTATGTCAGTCTGCCAAAAGGACATCCTAATATAACGTCATCAGTCTAGAAGCTTCTTAGAAAAAAATCGATAATAGCCAAAATAGTTGAGAAGTTATTGCAGATCTTTTTCTAGTAGGACAATGGCGCTGAATCGTCCTTAAACAGCTCTGAGAGCCTAAGAACTTGAATTTTAGGGCTTTAAAAGGACCTAACAGGGGCTCACTAGCCTGAGGAAGTTAACTCATGGATTGACATTTTTGGACATTGCCATGTATTTTTTACACTAAGCGACCGTGCGGACTTGGATTTTTTCAGGCCAAAAGTCTATGTAAAATACATGGGAAAATCCGTGTCCGAAGTGTCAGTCCTTACTACTGACAACTATCCTACCATTGTCTGCCTTATATGAAGACAAACCAACAAACAGTTGCTAGTTTATAAAGTAACAATCACAATATTTTCGTGTCAAACTGGAATGAAAGAAGAGCATATAAGAAGATGAGAAATGAAATTTTGTTGCCTTGTAGTATATGCCCTAGTCATCAGGTATGACCTTAGGTCGTTATTACTCTTCTTTGATGTCTGTTTCGTTTAATTTGCTCTCTGACCGCCAAAGAAAAGAAAACCTTGATGGTTTAATGTATAATGCGTTTGGGCAAATGCCAAAATGCGTCCGAAACTTGAATCTAGCGTACCAATCTTGGTTCACCAGACCGATATTAAAACCAGCTTCTCCGTCGACAAACGTGAAATTTTAAGTAAAAATGGGTTACCTTGTTTCTTCTTCGATAGTTGGGAGAACATTTAAAGCCAGCTTAAAACGTAAAATGCATAACAAAATTAAGATATTTATCTTTTGAATTTCGCCGCTTCTTAACATTTCTATGACATGGACGGAAAAGAATGAAGCTTAAAAATGATGACAACCTTCGGACTCTGACGACTTTAAGGCCACGTACGTTACCTATATTCGAACAGAACAGATAAGAAAATTGATCAGTATTTCTTTAATACTCATGAATTTTCATGCGGTATATTGCAGATACCTCGTCGTTTCTGCAGCAAGCCATTAAATAAGAGCCGTTTCACGCATACTGTATTTCATCATACAACCGCGAGCTTCTGTGGAAAAATACAAAGCTTAGCATTAAACACTTAAATAGTCTTTCGTTGCTAGTAAAGACACGGTATCTGCACTTTACTGCATGAAATTTCATTGAGTATTTAGGAAATAATGAAAATTACTTTTACGCGTTCTGTCCTGATACAGGTACAAACTAACTGAAGTAAGTAATGTGATTCTCCGCCTGTAAGTATGGTTTAAGAATCCAGGAGTCGCAGAGACAATCTGATTAAGGCGAGTGGAACACTTTCAGAGGAGGTAATTATTATCAACAATCAATTATTTCCCTTCTCATTAAGGTGTTTCTAAATGTCAATATGACTTGGTGGCTAAAATATATGGGTGCTATGAATTTTGAGGTGTATTAAGAACAATATCCACTTTTGTTTTGAATTACAGGAATAACCATAAAATATGCATATTATAGAATATCTTTTTGTTGTTGAACGAAAAATAAACATCAATTAAATTAGTCAAATATTACCTTGAACTTGGCAAAATTTTGAAATCTAGAACCCCATTTTCCTTCATCAGAAATACAGATCTTTTGCACCAACAGATACTGTGATCCGTGATCTAGCACACTCGGAACGTAAAATTTCCGAAATTTATTTTACAAGCTCACTATTTCTGCTTATTTGATAGCACCAAACACTAATCTGTAGTCACCGGCAAGTATATAAGTGTGCTAGTTTACATACTAGGTAGATAAAATGTATACTTAAATGTCACTGAGTGTTGTATAAATAAGTTGGACGGGGCTCATTAAACCACGAATACTAGCTTTTAATGACCTTTTGATGAAAATAATACATTTTGGTTGTATAAGTTTATGCAGTATGCTATATATTGGTGCAAAAACTATATTTCTGATGAAGAATAAGGGATTTCTACGTTTCCAAAATTTGGCCAAGTTTAGGGTAGTATGTATATGACTAATTTAATAACTGTTTTTAATTTTCATTCAACAAAAGAATGAACTATAAAATGCAAATCTCATGATGGTTTCCATAATATAGAACAAGAGTGCATATTGTTTTTGTTACACCTCAAAATACAAAGCACCCGTATATTTTAGCCACCAAGTCATATTGACATTAAGAAGAACCTTAAGGAACGAATTTGCTTCCTTATTTTGGAAGAACCAAACGCACCGAAGAATGGTGTATATATATTCTGCGCTGATTAGCATGGCCATGCCAGACTTGACACCCATTGTGCTGTTATGTCATTTTTATGTCATGTTTTGTTTATCATGCACATACTCAAATATCTCTTCCCGAAGATCAAGTTACTATCCTCTTTCAAAGAAATAATTTGCTTGATTTATCGTCTATAAAAAGTAACCAAAGACCTTTTTCAATCACTAATAAACGTTATTAATTGCTGTACAAATGTTGTATTATTGACATAGAATCGCCCGAAAACATTGAAGACATTGTAGACCAAAATCAGATTGCCAACAGTAGTCTGGTCGGGGTCTACATTGTTTTCTTTTTTTTTTTTTTTTTTTTTTTTTTTTTTTTTCATGTTTTTAACACTTGAACGAGCTCTCTAACTTGTGTAAATGCAGCAGGCGGTTAAAGTGTCTCCATATTTAAGCAGTGACGGTAATTAAGAGGAATGGGTTTACTTCAAAGGGCAGCAACTCGTCATTTTCATTTTTGCGTTCCCTTCTCAAAGGAGATCGACTATTTAAGGAAAGAATTTGCTCTTTGGGGAGCAAATTCTTTCCTTTAAGAGTGGATTCAATTTTTGAAAGGATTTGATGTGCGGAGAAGCAAGCCTGATATTATAAAAGTTGCTTTCCTTTGTAAAATGGTGTTGGAACTTAGCGGTATATCAATTCACCTTAAGGTGATAAGACACTTTTTCGACCATGATATTCTTTCATGATCATGTCAGAATTTCATAATTATGACGTTACTTTGTTATTAAGAGATTCGGAAAATCCCCGCCAGAGCATAAAAGCCGAAAAAAGTCTTTGAATCACCGCTGTCTTGAGGAGCTTTGCCAGGTATGAATGTTGATAGTTTAGGATGTTTTTTATTCCCTAACTGATGATAAAAAGTAATTATTTTAATTTTCTTTCACTTATTTATTTTTCATATATTTTTTTTATTTTTTTATTTATTATTTTTTTTTTTTTTTGTCTTTTTGGATAGCTTTTCATTTATCTTTCTTTCTTTATTTACTTATTTATTTTGTTTTATTTGTTCATTGATTTATCTATTTTCATTGATTTAGTTTTACTTTATTTTTGTAGATTTTTTTCTGTTCACATTTACATGCATTTAGTTATTCATTTTGGCACCGACAGTAAACTCAGAAATGGTTCAGTTAGATTTCCCTAGCAGGCACGCAACGTTAAATCAACATTCTAATGCACCTACGTATGTAACACGACGTCTGATTGGATAACGTGAAAGTTTGCGACATTATATCCTAGGAATTTTTCATATTAGCTTCGTTTGTTTCATAGTTTTATATCTCCCTTATTATTGAAGATTTAAGCTACTGACAAAGTTCTGTCATCTCTTGTTTTCTTTCAACTTTAAGCCCAAATGGGCGTATATTCCCCCGCTCAGCGGAGCTCTTGTCTTGTTTTCTTCGCAGGATGATACATGTCTTTCTTCATATTTCAGGTACAAACCAAAATGCAACTTCAATCGCCCTTCAGTGTTTTGCGACTACTAATTGCGGAAATGGTAGTCTTAAATTGCTGTCAAGTTTTTTGTGAAGTGTACCCGGACATTCCCGGCTACTTCAAATGGTCTCCGGATTCTTATAATACGAGAGTAGATCTGTATTGCCCCGACAGTTGTAAGAGAAGCAACTACGAAGATTCTCAAGAATGCTGTGCATGCGATGCCAAACGATGCTGGGAGGTTGTTAGTGAAGAAGAATGTGACGTCACCATAGCCGATCTGCATCTCGAGTATATAGGTAGGCCTAATACTAATCCTGTCTGACCATTTATTGGTGGACACAATGCTGAATAATCGTCGGGTCCACGCATCGGCGAGCTGTTTCAAATTCAGTTCTGCATTGTAAACAGTGCCCGATTATATAAGTCTGAACATCTAGGATTTCTTTTGCCTTTTGTTGTATACATTTCCACTCACAGCGCAATTTAAGGTTACTGAAAAACTTTGGAAAATTTAGCCCAGAAAGTCAAAGTCATTAGTCCCATTAAATGTGCGTATTTCAATTCCTTCCCCAACTCACCGGCCGCAGTACGGGGCACCGTGTTCAGTAAGAAATTACTTATTTAGCTTATTTAGTGAAATTCAAATGGAGCGTTAAAGTTTTGTGATAAAATGATCCTGTTGTAATGTAGTTGTTGTAAATATCACGGTATGTAGGTAACATACACGGAAGTATTAGTTACGAGACATTGCGGGAAACTGCGCGTTACATAAAGTCAGCTTTTTAGCTCCCCTGAGCCAGCGGCTCCGGGGGAGCTTATAGGATGGTAAGGCTCCGTCGTCCGTCCGCCCGTCCTTCGTTCCCACGAGAGGGTACTTACGTGGCTTAAAATCAGCATTTTTGATACTATGGTGGCAAATCAGTTTTGTGGGGCTAGCCACGTATGCAACTATATGATATAAGGGGGTAACCCAAACAAGTTTAAAAAAATGCCAATTATTGGAACTCTTTAGGTCCATCAGTATAATACTTCCACATACTAGGATGGCTAGGCCCATCACTCATGGAACATGTCCATACAGCTTGTGGCTTGTTCTTAAGCGGCTACTCCAATATAAAAGTGTCATATATTCAGTGCCTCTTAATACTGCCCAAAAGCTACTGTAAGGGGGATAATCCTGGTGCAATAACAAACAAATTCTCTTACATTTGGATCATTTGGTGTGAAGTATACAGTTAGCCACTTAAAAATATAGCCACATTAATTCATGGAAAGCATATTTGCCACTTAAAATTAGTAGCCGCATAATGTTTTTAGCCACATAACGTTCAGCCACCTAAATGGTCATTCGTGGGTTCGTCGTCCGTCCGTCCATCAACATTTTCAAATGGTTTCTCCTCTGAAACCGCCTGGCCAAATGTAACCAAATTTCATAAGTAGCCTCCAGGGGACTTAGGAACGAAGGGTTGTTCAAACGGTCGTGGTCACATGACCAACATGGCCGCCATGCTCATATATGGTAAAAACCTAGAAAAATCTTCTCCTCCAGAACAAAAAGCCCGATGGTCTTGAAACTTAGTATGTAGCATCGAGTACGCAAGTACCATAAAGATTTTTCAAATTATGACCTTGAGTTGACCTTGATCTTTTTTACGGTAAGGTCAAATTTGCTTCCTTGAGCTTTTATATGGCGAAATGCTAGAACATAAGATATCTTGGATACTATGAAGATTTTTGGGCTTAACATTGGTATATACAGTCATCTTAATGAGTACATGAAGATTTTGCATATGAGAGGGCAAGGTCATTCTTTGACCTTTGACCAAGGTCTCTTATATTTCGACAATTTCAAACATCTCCTCGAAAGCCACTGGACCAATTGTAACCAAATTTCATATAGAGTCTCCAGGGGTTCATGGAACAAAAATATATTCAAATGGTCCAGGTCACATGACCAGCATCGCTGCAACGCCCATATATGGTAACAAGCATAAAAATATTCTTTTCCAGAACCAATAGTCGGATGGCCTTGAAACTTGGTATGTAGCATAAGGTACTTGAGTACTTCAAGGCTGTTCAAATGATGACCTTGTGTTGACTTTGACCTTTTACGGCAAGGTCGAATATGGGAAAATGCTAGAACATAAGAAGATTTCATGGAACGTTTTGATGATTTGGCCTAAAAACTGACATGTACAGTCGTCTTAATGAGATGATAAAGAACTGTGAGTACAAAAGGCCAAGGTCATACTTTGACCTTTGATCCTGATCTCTCATATTTTGACATTTCCAAACATTTCCTCAAAAGTCAAAGGGTCAGTTGTAAACAAATTTCATATAGAGCTTCCAGTGTTTGATTGAACAAAAATTTGTTCCAGCGGTCCAGATCACATGACCAACATGGCCGCCATGCCCATATATGGTAAAAAGCCTAACAAATCATTTTCTCCATAACCAATAGACCAGTGGCCTTGAAACTTGGTATGTAGCATGTGGTTCTCAAGTACTACCAAAGTTGCTCCAATGATGACCTTGGGTTGAACTTGACCCTTTTTGCCGCAAGGTCAGATATGGGAACATGCTAGAACATAAGGTCTCATGGAAAGTTTTGAAGATTTTGGCTTAAAAATTTGTACATACAGTCATTTTAATGAGTACATGACGATTTATGAGTACAAGAGGTGACGTCACGGTCATTTGACCCGGGTCTCTCATATTTTGACGCTTTCAAACATTTCCTCAAAAGCCACATTGCCAATAGTTACAACATTTCAAATAGAGCCTCCAGGGGTTGATTGAACTAAAATTTTATCTGACAGTCCAGGTCACATGACCAACATGGTCGCCATATCCATTATGGTTTTAAACCTTTAATATTTTTCTTCACCAGAACCAATAAACCTATGGTCTTGAGACTTGGTAAGTAGCATGGAGTACTAGAGTACTCCCTAGGTTGTTCAAATGATGACCTTAAGTTTACCTTGACCTGTCTTGCAGCATGACCAAATATCGGAAAATGCTAGAACATAAGATTTCATGGAAATTTCTGAAAATTTTGGCACGAGAATGGTATATACGGTTGTTTTAATGAGTACATGAAGATTTCTGAGTACAAGAGGTCATGGTCATTCTTTGACTTTTGGCCCAAGATTCATATCTTGACAATCACAGACATAAGAAAAAGCCACTTTGTCAACTGCTCAGATGAGCGATTCAGGGCCTCATGGCCCTCTTGTTTTCTTACAGTTTTTCTTAAATATATCTGCACACACAAAATATTTTACAGAACTGATTTCACAGTGTTATTTGACATGTTTCCTTCCGTCCAGAAACGTTTAGACAATGAAGATACACTCACCGTGTTAAGCCTGGGGCCGTATTTATAAAGCCACTTAAGTCGTTGCTATGCGGTTGCTAAGGCTAAATATCTATAAAGGAGATTCCCTACAACTATGAAATTTGGTCTGGAGGAACAGTCTTTGTAAGACTGTTCCTCCAGAGCAAATTTCATTGTTGTACGGAATCTCCTTCAAACAATTTAGCCTTAGCAACAGCATAGTAACCACTTAAGTCGTTTTATGAATATGGCCCCTGTTTTTTAGAAAAGCGTGTAGATTTTTGCATTTTTCTTTTACTTTGCCAGAATCTTTATTCCTCATCATTTGCTAAACTGAATCCATCATCGATTGGCCTATTTAGTGCTCTTTACAACATGGTTATATCAGATTCCAACTTTATATGTTACGAGAATAAACAGTCATATAGTCCGTTTGTTCCCAAGTGCAAACAGGGTTTTGCTTATTTTCTCGAAAACGATGATATATATATATGTGTGTGTGTATATATATATATATATATATATATATATATATATATATATATATATATATATATATATATATATATATATATTCATTAAATGCTTTAAAGTCACGATGTTTCTTATAGCTATACATAACAGACACCGAAAAATCCAAAGTTTTGAATGGTTTTGAAAATAGTTTCCGTAAACAATGACTAATGCAGTTTGACTGAAGGGCGCCGTGTGCTTGTTAGAACAGCCAAAATATTGTTGATAGGCAATGGCCAACTCATTGTTTAGACCTACTATAGTCGTGGGCGCATATATGAATGAATTCACCTGTCGGCGAGCACAACGCATGGTTTCACTGGTCAGATGATACTATGTTATATATAAACATATTTCTATTATATAGTTTTGCGATTAAAAAGTGTATGTTTCAAAATTTGATAATATATGGTTGAAACAAATGGTAGAAAAAAGAATTTAGAATAAAATTTTAGTTAATTATGCAAATTTTGTTCTGAGGATATTATACATTGGTCAGATGCTGTAATACGCAAGACTAAACGGGAACTTCAACAGCCAAGTTTTTGCCTTGCGCTCTCCAGTATTCAAGTGGTTTAGTGATACCGAAATATTTTCCAAAGAAGCGATACGTCACGCTTAGTCGGAAAATACCAGGAGAGTGTGTACTGCAACGATTCGTTCTAAACTTTTTTAGGACCGCAATTAAGCCAAAGAGATCGGAAAGTTCGTTCCGGTTTGTGACAGCATTTTCTTTATTATTTTCCTCATAGACATAACAAACAAAGACCTCGTCCGCTTTTGTCTATTTTTATCCATATCCGATTTGCCTAATCTGCTAATAACAACAGATGGAAACTTTATTCTATTTTCGATAGTACATGTACTTTGTTTTATTTTTTTCTAATATTTTCGTTAAAAAGCACGTTTTTCTTTTACAAGTGCCTAGAACTTGGCCACATTTCTTTTGCTTTTTATAAACTGATTGCATAAAAAATGAAACTCTGAATGCAATGCAAAGTATTTGGCTTTGCATCCTAAGAAATATACCAAAACTTTTGTAAGAAACAGTGTGTATATATAGCTTAGCGCAAAGCATTAGCTTTTCCAAAAAATCATGCAGCGGCGTCGCGAAAAATAGACCTTAGGGCATCGCATAATCTGACTAGTCAGAGCAGCCGGCACACTGTCCAGCGCCGATGCATTCGTTGGATCTGATCAGTCTTTTTCGGCATATATATACTCTTCATCTTTCATGCTGAGGCTAGACTAATCAGACTGCGCTTATGCCGGAGTGGGCTGATCTGTGTATAAGTGTAGAATCTGAAAGAACAGAGTTCAAATTTATTGTTTAAATTCAGAAACAAGCGTTTTTTGACGATTTTCTTCCCTTATCACATTTACTGAAAAATAATTGTATCCCATGTATCTGTGTGTGTGGCTTATATGTACAACGGACCATGTTATGTATGTAAAAGTCGGTAATGTCGGTGAGTAATTAACGCATACGCATTGCAACAGGCATTTCCATGGCACAAAGCGATATATTATGTACACATTTTTAGCATCTGATAAATTTCCTGTTGGCCATCAACATGTTCATGAATAGCATGAACTGGAAGCCTCTTTCAATGACACAGGTTCAGAAAATGGGGACAATCCAGAATTGCTAAAATTTGAAACTGTTGTGGATTCATTGACAGCTTTATGACAATGGAGGGGTTGGTTGGATGGTGCGATGATGCTGGGTATAACTTCCAGTGCCGGGGCGTTCTACTGATTTGGATTATAGTAGGTGCGGGTGGGGTTGTGTGGACACTTTTCTTGCTTTTATAACACTGTCTAATGGTGCCTTCTTACTTCAGCTATACAAATCTACAGAGAAATATTTACACTTTTCGACGATTTCCTTAGATGAACCTATACTGGGCTGACGTTGTTCATACATCCACGAACAACACACATCCATGCAATCTTACGCGTAAGCAACGTCACGGATAATTCAGATAGATGATTGGCCGACGTAACGTTTGATATATGTCATGTCATAGTTACGGCTGCTGTACTTCATGACCAAACATGCTGGTTAATGACTGTTTTTCGTCCTTTGCTTGGCGTAATTCACGAATGAGTAACAAAATTGATGGAAAAACATAGCATAAATTTAAAAGATAAATTTCTTTGTCGGGAGTTCATTGAAATACGAACGCTTTGTTGTTCCCAAATGGTGTAAAGCAAGTTATTGTCCCAAACAACAGCAGCATGCATTTTGGCTCAGAGTGTCAAAATTTTGTTCCAGTCACTGCAACTGATGCCACTTAAACCAAAAATAAACTTCAGTAAATGTAAATTTATTGTCTTCTTTTGATGCCAAGTTCAGATGTGCCAAGATTCCATTGACATAGGTTTGAAACAGTCTTTCCTAAAATTTTGATTCAGACTAAATATGACTCAACAGCCGTGAAGAAAAGACTTGAAATAGGCCCATATAGTTATTTTCCTTGAGACATGCCTAAAACGCCGGCCAAGACGTTGGAAAACTTTTTTTTTTGTTTTGTTGTTGTTGTTGTGTGTGTGTGTGTGTGTGTGTGTGTGTGTGTGTGTGTGTGTGTGTTTAAATATTTCTTCAATTTTTTTTCAAATAAATTCTACACTTGTTTTTACCTTACACCCGTGGATAATGCAACCATTCAATAAGTTAGAAATTAGATATTTTGCTAAATAAAAGTTAGTTTAAACATATTTTATTGTCTTGTACACAAAAAAGTACAAACAATGGGGTCGGGCTACAAGTTCTCACAACATTAGTTACAGCCCTTCCCCTAAAACATGGTATACAAAAGCCAACATGGCACAAACTAGATCAACTATATGAAACTGCAATATTTTACATAAATACAAACATTGAACATTTATAAATAAATAAATGAATAAAGAAATAAATTGTCAATAATCGTGTAAATATACAAATAAAATGAAATATAATCAATGAGAAAAAAAAATAAAGAAAAAAAAAAGGTAAGTATAAAATAGATAAATACATAAATAAGTGTGCTGCATCAAGCGGAGATGGACCAAAGTGCTCGTGCGAACAGCGACTACCATGACCAGCCCACGCATCCGCGCCAACAGAAGGAGCCATCACTATTCTCTCAATAAAGTCAGCTAAATTCAAATATAGGTTAAGCGAAAAGTGAAGACTCCGATCAGCCGGCACGGATGCGCCGGCCGAATCAAGGCAGCGCTGTTCGCCCGAGTCACAAGGCATCCCCGCCAGATGCAGCAAAAGTAAGTATTTGTATAAACTGGTGCCCTGCGCCTCTCTGTTAGCTGTCACTCCGTCATGTAGACAGTCTGTCAACATTATACTCTCTGAAATGTAAGAAAAATACAACGAATTAAACAGGGTTAGTATACAGTTTAAGCTATAGCAAATCGTTCGGTATCTTTTATGTACTTGAAAACAGCGTCAAAAAGCATAGCATTTGCATCATCGGATAAATAACTATTGCCATTTAAAACCAACTCGGTGCTAAGAGGATGAAAAACTCTAGTTCGGTGAAATAAAATAACTCTCTGAGTATTGTATCTTTGGCATTTAAATATATAATGTTCAGCATCTTCGGCTTCTTCTAGACACTCACATAACGGACTATCTCTAAGATGGTTATGGAAAAGGTCATCGTTTAAGTTACTACACTTATTTCGAAGTCTACAATGGACAATTGAAAATTTACGAGGTTTCTTAAGAAAGTAACTTGGTACTTTCCTCGAAAAATAAAGTTCTTTTTTCAATTTGTAACAAAAGGAACCATAACTTTCACAACTTCGATATTGTAAATCAAGAGCATTCCAAGCAGCTATAGACGAAAGAACACAGGATTGACCGAAAATAGTTGTCCTTGCGGGAATAGTAGTTATATTGTCTCTGTTACGCAGATTATAGTCCGTTAAATCACCAACTGTTTGGGGTATAATGTCAGTTATGTATGAGGGAATCATATAATTTGTTACTTTGTACATAAATTTTAATTTTTGGGTTTTTCTTCTAAGTGATAAGGAATCCCAGCCACACTCATTATAAAGCCTTTCTAATGAAACAGATCGAGTAAGTCCAGTTACAATGCGAGCGGCTTCGTTTTGTATTTTTTCTAATGAATTCGCCTGTTCTACAGTACAATTATCCCACACAATTGAAGAGTATTCTAAAATTGGTCTAACATATGACATATAAATCTGATTTAATGCACTTCTACTAAAACTATATTTAAGTTTCCTCATAATACCAATTACTTTTGAAGCTGACGAAAGAATATTATCAATATGAGTTTGCCATTTTCCATTTTCACTAAAAGTTATTCCGAGATGCTTATGGGTACTTACAAAATCAATAGTAACACCATCAAAAATAAGGTTAGGAAGTAAAGGTGCTTGCCTCAGTGAAAAGAGTATCGCTTCAGTCTTACTTGGGTTAAAATTTACTAGCCACTGTTTGGCCCATGCCGAAATGATTGAAAGATCATGATTCAGTATGCCTTCAATGTCAGGGATATTAGAAGCAGATACAAATAAAGAGCTATCATCTGCAAATAATCTAGTTAAACTCAGTAACTGTTCCGAAATGTCATTTACATAAATAAGAAAGAGTAAAGGTCCAAGAACAGAACCCTGAGGAACCCCGGCTAAGACTGGTTTAATGTCAGAACTGGATGCATTAAGCACAACGCATTGTTTTCTATTAGATAAGTAATTTGATAACCAGTCCAAAAATTCATTCTCAATTCCATTTTGCCTCAATTTGAATAATAAACCTTTATGCCAAACACGGTCGAAAGCTTTAGATATATCACAAAAAACCATACAAGAATACTGTTTACTATCGAATGACTGACAAATATGGTGATATATGTCAATGAGCTGAAATGTTGTTGAATGGCCAGGAATAAACCCAGACTGGTATTTATATATAAGGTTGTTTGAATATAGGTAATTATATAACTTTTTAAAAACGATACGTTCCATTATTTTACCGACTGAACTGCAAAGCGAAACTGGTCTATAGTTCGAAGGATTGTTTCTTTCACCTTTTTTAAAAAGCGGCACTACATTACTCTGTTTCCACGGGTCCGGAAAATTTTTTTCACGCAGTGAACGAGTAAAAAGAATAGTAAGAGGTTTCGAAACAGACCTTGAAACGTATTTAAGCATTTTATGGTTTATAAAATCGGGTCCTGAAGCTTTATTAACATTTAATAAGTCAATAATATCCTTGACTTCACTTTCAGAGATATCAAATGAGGATAGACTATTGTTAGTAAGTTTTCGAAAAGTAGGTAATTGCACATTGTCATCACAGACTTGAGAAATTGATGTAAAATAGTCATTTAAACATTTCGCCTTTTCAGTATCTGTTGTGTGTATTACAATATCATTATTATTGTCAACAGAATAAAGTGGTGGAATTGATGCCGACGACGTATTATTCTTAATAAAATATCTTGTAAGCTTCCAAAAATCACACTTATTAGTACTGAAAGTCTCAGCAAGTGTAAGTTCTAAATTATTATAGAATCGTTCTTTCGCGTATTTTTTTAAATTATTCACTTTATTTCTAGCATCCTTATATTTCCGCCAATCTGTAGCTCGTGCAGTTATATTTGCTTTTGACTTTAATCTATCTCTTATTCTTGAAAATTTCCGAATTTCGTTATCATACCACGGTTTATCATCACTCCTTACTGTTATTTCTTTAGTCGGTATGCATTGTTGTACTAAATTCAAAAACGATAAGTTGAAAAATTCTACGGCTTCATTTAATGGTAATGTATAAAGTGGTTGCCAATCAAAACTACTTATTTTACTATCTAAATCAACATAATTGCCCTTTTTATATAACCAAATTTTTCTAGTGAAAGTGTGATGTAAATGATACTCGAACGGAATCGTACAAAACGTAGCAGCATGATCACTGATTTGCAAAGGAACCTGCAAAACTCCACTGTCTAAAATAATCTGGTCAAAATAAGTAATCACAGGATCTAAAAGCGCTCTGCCACGAGTTGGTTCCATAATGATATTATTTAAAGAGTTAAGCAGGAGAACGTTTTTAAGATTATAGTTATTTAAATTCAATAAATCCTCGTTCAAATCTCCCATAATTATAATATTTTTAGAAATATCCAAAGCTTTTTCTAAACACTGATTCAATCTGTCAAAAAAGTATCGATCTGATGTTTTTGGACTATAAAATACACCAAGTAAAAGAACTTGGCTTTTTTGTTTAATTTTCATCCAGATGCATTCATTCCAAAATACCTCAAGCTCATACATTCTTTCATGGACTATATTACGATGCGGATATATGACGATTCCTCCACCATGACAGTTCCTATCTTTTCTGTAAGGACTTTCATAAGTTTCCGATAAAAGTATATCATTTGTCAAAATATTATCATCTAAATGAGTTTCAGTGAAGCAAATTACATCAAAATCTAAGTAATTATCTTTTATGTAATCCAATTTATTTCGTAAGCTTCGAATATTATTATGTAGTATTGAAATACTATCCTTAAATAACTGAGGCCCTGGATTAACTTCTATATCGCCAGATAAAATCAGAAGAAGGTGGATTACAATAAAATAAAAGTTCTCATTAAGAAACGTATTATTTGAACTAACAAGGAATCTTGTTATTTGATGAAAGATTTTGAATAAGAAGTATAGAAAATGAAAATCTATTAATAATCTAATGCTCACCCTGCCTATTCTTGTAAGCCCATAACATCTGTTGTAGAACACACCAACTGTCACTCTCCATTGTAGTAGGCTATTACCCATCAGGCAGTAAAAATAGCATTATGATGCAGCTTCCAGTGACAGTTGATCTTTGATATCTCGTACATGTAACCGGCTGTCGATTTTTCAGGATGTCAGTCTTACCAGGGAGGCGCAAGGAAAGTTCAAGTCCACACAAAAATAAGATATATATATATAAATAAAATAACAATAGCAATAAGAGATGAAGATTGCTCATAAGTATCGTTTGATCACAAAACCAATGGAAATTGCTGAGAAGTAAACGCTAAATGTAAACATAAACAATACGGCAATTAAACATTAATTGGCGTCACGCGAAAAGATACCTTATAGCACGTGTAAAAAGGGAAACGTCCGGCCAGCCTGCGCAGGTGCGCACTCCGACCAGATTTAACCCCTCCTATTAATACTGCCTACGTACTCTAAGAAATCAAAGAAAGAAAAAAGAAGATCCTGGTCGCGCAACTGCCCAAACTGCCCAGGCTGATCCAAGCATTCGGTACAAATGTCTGGCCAAAGGCCACCGTTCGCGAGACGCCAATTCATTTAATTAAAATATTCAGATGGACGAAATTAAACAGAGACCAACAATGATGTTATAGAGGCAAAATTCCTTCGATACGAAAAAATCCTAAATATATACATGGGCGCGTGTATAAACAAATTCCTAAAAACAAAAAAGGAAATGGGCCGCGCCAAGAAACATGGACACAGAAAGTACTATAGCTATACAGAGTAATCCTATTTCAAATACCACGCGGGCACTAAACACAGATTAACTTTTTTATTAATGGCATACCAATATGTACGCGTCACCAACCATTTTCATTATAAACACCACTCCCCTTCAGATTGGTTATTTGAAATAAAGCAATTATATGCATATACACCAGCAACATTACTAAGACATTCATACTTGTTCTGAACACAAACCCATAGGGTATAAAACAGCCATGTCAACGTCGCGGTGCTGCACCGGCGTCAAAAAGACGCAAGAAGGACATGTATAGATAGGACATAAGCCGCGTCAGAAACATGAGCACATATAAAACCAAAAATCCCAACTACATAAACAGGCATGGTAATTTATAGATTAATTTTACACAAACTAACCTCTTAACTGAGGCGCACTAATACGAGCGTCAAAAAGACGCAAGAAGGACATGTATAGAAAGGACATAAGCCGCGTCAGAAACATGAGCACATAAAGTTAGCAACAGAAAGTGCACTCACAATCGGGTTCAACAACTCATGAAAATTTCACTGTCTTAGCTGGGCAAGCTTTCCTTTTAAAAGGAAATTTTATACTCCCTTGCAATGAAGAGGTGAAAATGACATATTTAAGGTCCACTGTTTGTAAAGAAACTTTTTTTATGCAAAACCTTGCGTTTCTACAAAATTATGATTTTGTTATGTATAGGGTAACAATTAAGAATGAGCAATTAGATATTATTCGACCTTTCATCAATTTTGAGAAACTGTTGGGAATGCCGTTTGCATTTGGGAGCAAACGGACTTCAAATGATAGCGCGGGATATTTAATCAGTATGACCAGGTGTTTGACCTCAAACTAAAAGTCAGTCACAGTGACATATATTTCATGGTCCAGTAATTTTGCCTTATATCATGAAGACTATTTGATGTACGAATATGATTGCTTGGGATAATGAGTCAGTATGACCCAGTGTTTGACCTAAAACAAACAGTAGCTCACAGTGGCCTTTATTTCATGGTCCATTGATTTTGCCTCGAATCTTGAAGACTTTTTGATGTTCAAACATGATTCTTGGGAATATGACTCAGTATGACCCGGTATTTGACCTCAAACTAACAGTAGTTCACAGCGCCCTATATTTCAGGGTCCAATGATTTTCCCGTTTATCTTGAGGACTATTTGATGCTTGGGATAATGACTCTTTAAGACCCAATATTTGACCTCAAACTAATAGTAGTTCACAGTGACCTATATTTCGAAGTCCAATGATTTTGCCATATATATTTAAGACTATTTGAAGTACACACCAGTGCTTGGGATAATGACTCAGTATGACCGGATGTTTGACCTCAAATTAACAGTAGGCCACAGTGACTTAAATTTCATGTTCCTGTGCTTTTGGTTCATGTTTCTAACACATTGTCATGGATTTATATTATGGTCGGGTACATGGTTTAGGCTGACACTGTAAGTGACCTAATACTCATATAGGTCAGTGTGACATATATTTCATTGTCCAGTGATTTTAGTCAGTATTTCTTAGACTTTATTGTGGTTTTGCATCATATTTGTGTTAATGCGTTGGGCTGACAGTATGAGTGACCTCATACTAACTGTAGATCAGTGCGACCTATATGTCATCGTCCAGTGATTTAAGCCAATATTTCTAACAATATTTCATTGACTTACGTTATACTTGGTGGAATTGTACATTCAGAGTCAGTGATTGACCTCATGTCACTTCTAGGTCACAGTTACCTATATATCACATTTTACTGATATGGTCTTATCTCTGGCATTATTTTAGAGATTTGAATTATTCTTCGGAGAACCGTTTATTCTGACACTCAAGCTGATCTCATTTTACTTGGAGCCGGGTTGCATAGGGCGCCTGACTTGAAAGCCAGAGGTCCTGGGTTCGATACCCGGTCCGGCCATTTACATTTTAACTTCCGCTGTTTCATTGATTGATTGATTGATTTATTGCTTAAAGTCCACGGTAAACAACTATGGTCATGTCGGGACAGTCAGTTAACCTAACCACACTATTCCTGGGCAGGCTTAGACCTCCTAAGAGGTTAACCAGTACTAAGTGCACATCCTTTAGCCAGTAACTGACAACTGCCCTTCTTGAATCAGCGGAAGGAGAAACGAATGTATGTGACCAGACCGGGTTTCGAACCCAGGACCTCTGACTTATGAGTCAGGTGCCCTACCGATTGCGCTACGCAGCCCGGCGCTGTTTCAAGAAGGGCAGTTGTCAGTTAATGGTGAAAGTAAGAGCACTTAGTAGTGGTTAACCACTAAGGCGGTCTAAGCCTGCCCAGGAATAGTGTGGTTAGGTTAACTGACCGTTCTGACATGACCATAGCTGTTTACCGCGGACGTTAAACAATAACATAACATTTCACTTGGCCGGTATTGTCCATATTAAACTTGCGCTTGTTAAAGTCAAGCTCCCGTAAATCGCTCTTAATTGTCTTCTGACAAATCTTGTTTCTGTTTTACAGGAATAATGGGAGAAAGTCAGGTGGTAGCCAAGCCTGAAGAAGGCAGTTCAACCTATTACTCGCTTAACCACCAAAATGGTCGTCTGTCAACACTTCCAAAGAACTTTTGCAGTTTTCAAAATCTAGTGACACTAAATCTAGCCCACAATTATATAAAACAATTGGATAATATTTCTTGTCTCATTTATCTCAATCACTTGAATGTTCAGAACAACAAACTCACAAATATTAAGAGTAACACTTTTGGTGAAATGAAAAACTTGCGGACAATAGATATATCTGATAACCTTATGAGTGTTATCGAACCCGATACTTTCACCATTGCAAATGGAAATATATTTCATATTAATGCAAGTCAGTCTACAGTGAAGCAAATCGACGTCAACAATTTATACGACCCGGGACTCTTCTGTACGAGAAACTTTTCGCGTATTTCAGCTGAAGTTGTCAACAAAAACAATTTTTCTTTGAACACAAAAGGAAACATATCTGTGGTCGGTCCAGGGGAGATTATACTTGGCACGTTAAAACACGAACCTTTTGATAACATAACTGAAATTGGAGTTGATTTTCCAGATTTAACAAAGATATTACATATGTCTATAGAATTCGATGTTGCTGCGTTTTACTGTGACTGCACAACTGTGCCATTTATGAAAAACATGGGAATCCCTGCTGTTTTAAAATTTTGGCCAGCTCTTTTAGAAGGATTCACTTGCACCAGCCCAGAGGAGTTAGAGGGTGTAGTACTAGACCAGTATTTTACTAATAAAACTTTGGACATGTTAACGTGCAAAATAATAGAAGATTGCCCCTGGAAATGTAGATGTACAGACTTCCAGAACCAACAAAAAGTTCTTGTCAACTGTACCGCGACTGAGAAGACAATTTTTCCAGGTGAAATGCCAACTGGGTATTGGAATAACAGAAAACTTGAAATTCTGTTGGACGGAAATAACATAAGACATACAGAAGGAAGAGAGTGGTTAAAAAGAACAGAAATGATATCTTTTGCTCGCAATCCTTTCAACAAGTTGGATGCTATAGTAATTGAGTACCTCCCCGACAACGCTAAACTTGACTTGTCTGGTTTAGTGTTGAACGGTTTGCCCAGAAATATCATGAGAAAGAATCTTGACAATATAAATTTTGATGGAACCATTGTTACATGTGACTGCTCTAACACCTGGATTGGGGACTGGATTCGTGGTTACCAGGCGAAGAGAAAAATTCAATGTGATGTTAATGGGGATCTATTGTTTGCGGAACAGGTTTCTGATGCGTCCCTAGGGTGTATTGAAGAAGATTCTATTAAGCCTATTTTCCTCGTAGGATCAATAGTTTCCGGCATTTTCATTATTATATTTGCATTTCTTTTAATTCACTATTTTCATTATGAAATTATAATACTGAAGAAAAGATTGTTCCGGAAGAAAAAACAGGAACCAAATCAGTTTCTATATAATACGTTTATATCTTTTGACGACAGAGATGAGTGGGTTTTTCATTGGGTTATTAGAGACAGAGGCCACAAACATTTCCGAGAGACGATATCAGAAAGATTAACAAAAGAAAGATATTCATTCTTTATACCTTACTTACACATAATGCCAGGCGAAAAGATTGAAGAATTGACCGCGCTAAAGGCAGACAAATGTGCAACATTTCTCATTATTCTGTCCGAAAATTATGAGCAAAATGAATCGTGTCGACTTCAGTTTAATATCATCTGGCAACAGTATCGCGCATATACCGACAAACAGATTATCATGGTAGACTTCGACACCCACAATAAGCCTGGAATCAATGTGGATCGAAGAATCAGAGCCCTGCTACGTGTAAATGATCCTCTAAGATTTGAAGCTCGAAATGACAGGGTAATTGACAGACTGTTGAACAAGCTTGGAAAACCAAATCCGTTGGCATATCAAAATCATGAAACAATAGAATTGCAAGATATAGATGATACACTGGAAGAGCCAGCTGGTCAAGATTCTGACGACTCAGTGGACAATGATAAAACAGATGCGGACGGGAAATATAACTGCGATATAAGAAATAATATACGAACAACTGTCCAAAGAAAACAACGAGTACCGATCCAAAAGAAAGCAGAACCAAATAATGTAAGAACAGTCCCATTTAAAGATGTATCTGATTTTTCAAGCAGTAACGAAGATTACCAAGTTCTTCAACCGAACTGCTTTGTGAATGGTATGCAAAATAATGCTAAGGATTCAGTAGCGAACCAACATTTTCATACTCGTGCGATTAGTTCTAGAAACAGAGGACAGAGAAGAGGAGAGGGCAGTGTCAATAACAATTATGGTAATAGTGCCTTTGTATGAAACAGGGCAGCTCTGATTCGTTTCACACGTAAATGTGCAGGCTGATGAACGTACTTCCTATAATCTTTTCTCAGTACAGTATACACACGGTTTAAGGTGCCATTTTCATGCAACACCACACCAGTTCCCCACCCTCTTTCTCCCTATTGCAGGAATGTCCATCGTCGGAAATGCACAAACTAAACAGCAAACGACATTGAGAAAACTTGAAGCATGCTAAATCGTGTAACAAATATGCATCAACAGAGCTAATTTCGTTAATTTTAGGATGCTTACCGCGTTTTGTTTACCTCGATCAAAATCGATCGCCTGGCAACGTCAGGTACAGTACCGTCCCATTAATCGCTTCCGAAACATAATTTACAATAAGATACAAACAAGCGGATTACTAATTTCAAAAAAATAATGTTCGTGGGAGGTGTAAACACAGATTTTCATCTGAAGCGAGTGTTGAACATGGAGGCCGTCATGACACTTACGAATTTTTCGTAAACTTATGACAGCCACCACCCTGTCGTAAAGTTACGACAAAATTTAAGAAAATCTTAAGAATTTTCTTACGATCTTGACGTTAGTGAAACGCAATTTTTGGCTAAGATTTTCGTACGATCAAACTTAAGAAAATCTTAGACTTACGAAGTTTAGTGAAACGGTGCCCAGGGGCGTAGCTAGGGCCACTTACACAGTACGCACAATCATGTTTTATACTTTCTGAGGGCAATAATAGAGGTCTGTTGGCAGTAAGTATTTAAATAATGCCCAATTAACAACATTTCAGCATGAAAATACGCAGGTGTGTGTTGAAATTTTGTCAATTAGACAAAATTTCAATACGCACCTGCGTATTTGCGTAATGGTAGCTACGCCCTTGGTGACTCAGTTTCCGCACAAGAAAGAAGGTCCTAGATTGTCTAGAACTGCACAGCACAGCAGTGGAATTACCTGGAACAATTTTTGACCGATTGCTGCTATTTTTAAGGTTAATGACTATACTTTCTTTCAGGATAAGTACACTATAAACGCTCATTTATTCTTTGATTTAATATCTTAACGCCCCTTCTCTGATGCATGTTGTTTTCGTGCAGATTTTATTCAAGTCCTAGATAAATGTTATGATAACCTACGCGGACTTTCAGTCTATTCCGGTGGCGCTTTTTCAATTTCGGCGCACCAGTAAATTATTTGCCATACCTGAATGTAACAACTCAGGCTCCGAAAAGGTTAACTCCCCCACCCCAATCCGGTAGCCGAATCTTATGTTCTGGTTGGAACGTTTTGTTTTTGTATTTCATCTGAACTCAGAAGAGTGCTTGTGCATGCTTGCGTCTGTCCTGACGAATGTTTGTTTATGCAAGTTTTTGCTGTGACTTTAATGCCCATCTGGATTGTATCCTTTGTTTTGTTCGCAGCTGGTTACACTGAAAGCAAATATTTTTGTTTATGTTTGGGTAGGGTAATATATCAGCGTAACAAGACAAAACCAACACCCAGCGAAAACTTAGATCAACCTGGGAACCCATCAAGCCTGATCAGTCTTCGCTGCGCGCTTAAAGGGTACCTGAGGATCTAAGCTAGCTCTTTGCGGACAGCGAAGACTCTGATCAGCCTGGGCCTCCGCCCATCTGAGTGTTTGCAGGGCGCACATGCCACTTTGTTGGTTTTGTGTGTCGCAGCCCATATGTTGCTAGGAAATAGATGCATAAGCTATTCATGATAGTACCAGGAAAATTTGTTTTCTTTATTTCTCCCAATATACCCCATAAGACAATGCTACAGTTGACTCTCGGTATCTCAAACACTGCAACCTCAAAGTACCCCCTTATGTTGTTATCTCAAATTACCCCCTTATGTTGCTATCTCAAAGTACCCCCTTATGTTGCTATCTCAAAATACCCCCTTATGTCAAACAGTATAGTTTGGACGCATCTCCTATTTTTCTTTACATTTTCTTTACATTTCAATTCCGGTTTTCTCAAACTACTGGTTTATCAAAGTAATTTTGGGACCAGTAAATTTACTATGAGATATCAGTATTTTGAGACGAACTTCGACTTTGGGATATCGAGAGTTGACTGTATTTCACAGTCACTAGCCTGAAAGTCAGTAAACGACACAGTCAGCTGTGTAACAATGACTGAAAATATGTTTATGATACAGTCAGCTGCAAAGCAATGATTGAAATATGTTAATGACACAGTCAGCTGCAGGACGCTAACCGGAATATATTTACAACACAGTCAGTTGTAAAGCAATGATTAAATGTGTTTATGGCATAGTCGTTGCAGGACGCTGACCGGAATATATCTTCAACACAGTCAGTTATAAAGCAATGATTAAATATGTTAATGTCATAGTCGCTGCAGGACCCTGACCGGAATATATTTTACAACACAGTCAGTTGCAAAGCAATGACTAAAAATATGTTTATGACATAGTCAGTCAGCTGAAGGACGCTGACTAGAGCATGTTTATAACACCACCAGAGGCAAAACAATACCGGTAAGTGAAAACAAGTTTATGACATAGTCAGCTGCAGGAGCCTGACCGAATAAATACTGCTCAAAAAAGAAAGGGATGTTAAGATATTTAAAAGAGCAGAATTAAGAAAAATAAATGGAGGAATATTTCACTGTTATAATTCATAAAAGAAACATCCATAGAGACTTTCAAGACGAATATTGATATGTTTAATCTTGTCACGTAACCTAGAGTAAATTGAAAGTAGACAAAGGGTCGACACCCAAATTTTGCGCGAATCCAGCACAGCAACGACTATTTATTTTTATGCAAACTTTATTAAGATAGACGCCTATTGCCTCAGTTAACAAGATGCATATACTTTTTTTTTCATGCGGTTTTATCACAGGACGAAATGGTAGGCGTAAATGATACCATTTTATGGTGAATTGTCACACCGATGGTGACAATTGCTAGGGTCCTACACCTTAACGCAATAAAGCCTATCAAAGTGGATGTTTTCAATTTGGAAAATTATGAAGAACTTGAATACCGGTATTTACAAAATTTTAGGGTTCAAAGGATTCGTTTTCGAGATTGAGATGTAATCCCATAGTCCTTTATGTGCTGATCTAGGTCACTTGACCTGCTGTGACTGTTTCTGTTTAAGTTGAATGTTGTCACTTGAATAGTGCTCTATCGATATACAATGATAATATAACCCAGCCATTATTATTATTTTGTACTATCTTGTATGTCAAAATATCCCCTACTTTTTGTGAGCAGTATATTTACAAGACAGTCAGTCAAAAGCAATGATTAAAAATATTTTTATGGCATAGTCGGCTGCAGGACACTGTCTGGAATATGTTTAAACACCTTCAGATGCAAACCAATAGCGGTAAGTGAAAATAAGATTATGACATAGTCAGCTGCAAGAGCCTGGTCGGAATACATACTCAAAAGCAAAAATAACGCATATGTTTCTTTTTGGTGTATTCAAGTCGAAATAAAAATCTGCTGAAATTGGCAAAACAGGGAAGATATTATCAACATATGAAGTACACTTCGTCGCGAACTTGTTGAAATTTTGTTTGTTTATTCATGCGTTACGAAAGCGTAAACAATCAAGGGGTCAATATCAAAATTCACAAATACTTATCAGTTAACTCAGTGTCTTGAACTGAGTTGTGCCTGGCTCCAAAACGGATGCCTTCTTTATGTATGACGCTACAATGTCACAGAACCATCATCAAGAATTTTCAGCATTGGTTACTCCTTACAAACAAAGTTATGCCCCTTTATGCAAATCACATAAAATAGGCAAGTTTTGTGATAGGAAAAGAAAATTTTCTGATTTTTTCAGCAAACCGAATTGGAAATGGATTCCTATTCGGATTGAATAAAAGGGTAAGTCGTCACAATGAAATGGAGTATGTAACAAAGGGAAGTAAATCTGTACGTCCTTCCAATTATGCAACCACAGATTGAACTTTTGGGCGCTAGATCCTTGAAATCTTCGGGCAAAATTGAACGAAAATCATACAACATCTTTATCATAAAGGGCAGTTTACGGTAAGCGAATCGAAAGACAAAATTTTTCCTGGAAAACATTTTTATCGGCTTTTAAATTTCGTAACTCAAACCGGAAATGAGCAAAATACGGGCTCATTTCAAACCAAAATTTGTATTAAACGGTTCCTTTACCAATAGCCTTACTCATTTTGAATCCCAAATTACCAGATTTTTCTAATAATTTGATGATTCAGACGGATTTCAAAAACTTCGAAGCAATTGGAAAAATGTAGATTATTTTGCATGTGCGATTTAACTGTATAAGAATCAATTTTTTTAAAAGTGTTATACCGTTTTCCGGTTGGATACATCATGCTGAACTCACGTGCAGCAAAATCGTATTGATAATTTATTTTTCGCCATTATGAGCCAGACTTTTGTGGTTTGTTTCCTTTTTGACAAATATTTTCATATCTTTTTCAAAGAATTGCGCTGTGACAAGAAAATGCTGCAGAACTTATGGCCACGTATAGGCCAATCCCAGTACTAACTTAAAAGTAGAATAGCATTAAATTTAATGAGGAAAAGCAAGACTCTAAAAATATGCGTTTCTTTTGCTGTTGAGTATATTTACAAGACAGTCAGTCAAAAGCAATGATTGAAAATTTGTTTAATGCATAGTCAGCTGCAGGACGTTGAATGGAATGTGTTTATATTACAGTCAGTTATAAAGCAATGACTGAAAATATGTTTATGGCATAATCAGCCGGAGGAAGCTGGCCGCACTATATTTACACCACAGGAAGTTGCGAAGCAATGATTGAAACTATATTAATGGCATAGTCAGCTGAAGGACGCTGACTGGAATATGTTCATAACACTATCAGATGCAAAACAATACAGGTAATTGAAAATAAGATTTTTTTAAAATGTCAGCCGCAGAACGCCGACTGTAATATGTTTATAACACAGTTGCAAAACCATGAATGAAAATAAGTTTATTACATAGTCAGTTGCAAGACGCTGACTGGAACTGGTTTATGACCCAATCAGCCGCAATGACTGCAGATAGGTTAATGCCCGTGTTAGCTGCTGGACGGTGACAGATATAAGTAGACGACTGACTGAAAGTAAATTTGTTTAATATTCAGCTGCATTACGGTGAACATATAGATCTGTGAGCCAGTCAGCCTTAGGACTATGTTTATTGTAAGTTCATGAAGTCAGATACAAGGTAATGACTAAAGATAAGTCAGCTGCAGGACAATGTCTATTGTAAGTTTATGATAGTCAGATACAAGGTAATGACTGATGATAAGTCAGCTGCATGAGAATGTCTATTGTAAGCTTTTGACAGTCAGATAAAAATAAGTCAGCTGCAGGACAATGTTTATTATAAGTTTATGACAGTCAGATACATGGTAATGACTGAAGATAAGTCACTGGCATAGTCAGTTTTGTGGCAAGAACTGAAAGTATGTTTGTTTTACAGTCAGCTGCAGGAGACTCTCAAAAATTGGATAGATTTAGTGTAAAAAAACGCTGCAGGATAATGACCGAAAATATAATGCTGAGCTGAATGGCAGAGACAAAAGTAAGTTAAAGACGTACTCAGCCGTAGGTCACTCTCTGAAAATGTGTCATAAACATATATGGTCAATCATTTTCCTGCATAAACATATTGTCAGTCATTTTTCTGCAGCGGACTGTGTCAGTCCGCTGCAGAAAAGTGACTGACAATATGTTATGGAAATATCCGCTGCAGGACGCTGACTGGAATATATTTGCAACACAGTCAGTTGCAAAGCAAAGATTGAAAACATATTTATGTCATAGTGAGTTTCAGGATGCTGACTCGACAATGTTTATAACACCGTCAGACACAATACCGGCAATTGAAAATTAGTTTATAACATAGTCAGCTGCAGGACGCTAACTGGAATATATTTACAACACAGTCAGTTGCAAAGCAATAATTGAAAATATGTCTACTGCATAGTCAGCTGCACATTACTGACTGGAATATATTTATAACACCATCAAATGCAAAACAACACCGGTAATTGAAAATACGTGTATGGCATAGTCAGCTGCAGAGCGCTGACTGTAATATGTTTATAACACAGTCAGTTGCAAAACAATAATTGAAAATAGTTTATGGCATAGTCAGCAGTGACTGAAATAAGTTTATGGCAAAGTCATATGCGAGGCAAGGATTGCAAATAAGTTATAGCACACTCAGATTCAGGAAGACACCCACTGAAAATAGATTTATGGCACAATTTGTATACAGCTGAAAATAGGATTATGGTGTAGTCAAATAAAGGATCCTGACTGAAATAACTTAATGACACAACTGCAGAAGAACGAATAAAGTAAGTACATAACACAGATACAGAAAAATGAAAGACACAGCCAGCTGCAGGAAATCATTAGAGCTAAATAAATGGCCCAGTCAACTTAAAACAGATGAAATTCATTGAAACACAATTCCATTCCATTCCATTCCATTCCATTGGCGCAATTCCATTCCCACTGGAAGTTAAAGATTCTAGCTTCTGCAGATAGTTAGCGGAAAAATAACAATGTCATTCGATTTGCTGTATCGGTTAAGTAAAAAGATGGGCAATGATCAGGAATTAATACAATCAAATCCCACAACCCGCTGTCAAAAACAAAAAGGAAAGAAGCACACACAAAAATGACAAAAGTTCACGAAAGACATGCATGGTAAACTGAATGAGCAGCTCTTTCCCAAACAGGTGGACATTTAGCTACCCCAATTAAAAGCAACGTTTTACATTACAAAACAAAACAAAGCGGAAAGCAGAATGAGCAGATATTTTGGTGACCAGACTGCTAGAGACCATAGATAAGCGGACATAACACCATGTAAACTCAGAAACCACAACAGAAGTACCGCCTTGGAACGGTCAGCAAAAAATTACTGGTTGGCTTAAACTAGTTTTAGTGGATCCAAATCTCGCCCTCTGCTTCTGCGGTGGTTCGAAACATTTAGTTAACTGTTTGGTCCGCATGAAGGTTTCCTAGCCCACCAATGAATCATCACTAGAAATAAACAAATCACGGATAAGACCTATGATGTTTTAGAGATGAGAATTCGACAGAAACAACGTAAGCATATTTGTGAACAATATTTTCTTTAGTTTAAACATATTTTATTTCATCAACATGGTAAAGTACAACATGTCGTCAATACAAGCTTAAGGATCAGAACGAAAGCAATAATACTTATTTAGTTCTTTTCCTTACCAAATATAGTTTGTTAACTAAAAGGCGAAAGACATCTTCTAATTTGAAAACATATATGCTCAAGAAATACTCCAGAATAGTAGTTCTATACAGTGGTAGATGCTCAAGTAAATACGTGTATACTCAAAAGTAGTAAAGAAAGACAAAGCGAGAGAAAGGAAATATATAAAATGCATGAAAAAAGTAGAAGCTCTGTTAATGTATTATGAACACGTCAAATAAGCAGATACTTTCAGCTGTAATGAAAGCTGTATAAGGATGAATGTACATTTTGTTAACCAATTTAATTGTGTCACTCTGAAAAGGTCATATAAACATTAACTGAGCTTTAACGTTTTGATAATAAAAGTGTAACATAGATGAAAAGATCTTTATAAGAGAAAGAAAAAAGAAGAATATGAAAACAGGTAAACATAGATAAAAAAAATTACAATAACAGAGAGGGGAATGCAGCAGCAGACTGGCAAATTTAATTTGTCTTGTTAACTTATGGTAACCAGTCGCACGGCAAAATATATTGTTGTTGTGTTAGAACCGTTTGGTGTCTCTTATATACTTATGTACTCTTTCGAATATTAGAACATTTGTGTTAAAAGTTAAAGTAAGGTCACCATAAAGAAGCAAATTTAGAGATATTACCCCAAATTGAGATATAGAGTCCAGAAGTTCAGCTCTTTGTTCAGTATAGAAAGGACACTGCAGAAAGAAATGTTCAGTATTTTCAATACTTCCACAGTGACACAGGGGTGAGTTGGAAATATTTTTCAGAAATAAATCATTATTTAAATAAATCATTAAAATATTTTCTTTGAAGTAAAATACAGTTGAATCTCGTTAACTTAGCTCAAAGTCTAAGGGACCGAAAGTATATTTGAGATATCAGAAGTCTGAGATAACAAGGGTTGAATTATTAAACCACAGAAAATGTGCCCAGATGTTTGACCAAATCAGGTATATTGAGATAGATATCAGTGTTCGAGATAACGTGAGTCAACAGTAACTGGTGAAGTTATCATCAAACTCCTGAAAGTTGCCATTTGGCAACTTTCATGAGTTTTGTGATATCTCCACCAGTTTATCGAAGTAAAGTTGAAATTTTGCACATGTATGCACTGCATGTATATGAGTCAAATGACATTGTTATATTTTGGCAACTTATTTTACAGAAGCTGAAATATTTAGTTTCTGAGAGGGAATGGAACTGCACGTGCACCAGGGTGTCGTTTGTAAGTCAGCGCCAGGACACTGATGAAATAGCCAGCTGTATCTTACGCTATTATGTAAACTTTGAACTCAAACTAAATGCCTCGATAACTTTCACGCAGTCACAGTAGAAAAATCTGACGAATCCAAACTATCCGGGGCCTTGAAGCTCAGTAGGTTAGTGCTGGCATGCTAGGCTAGCAGTCAGGATTCGAATTCCACTGAAAGCGGAAATCTTTTCAACCGTAAACGAAGTTCTACTGTACGCAGTCGTTTATTGTTGCCCTTCCACTGGCTCGATATAACTAAAACACTGTTGAAAGGGCCGTACAATCACAAGTCATCTATCATCACAACCGTGATTCCAGAAGGCACACAACTTTGAAACAACGTCATGTAAACGTCATTGCAACGTCATTACGTTGTTTCGTCGCTGACGCGACGTTGCTTCAATCCTGTGTACCCGCTTGGATTGCACATTCAGTCTAGCGTGGTCACAGTAGAAGCCAAGGTTGATGGCTCTCGCATGCTCCCATAAAAACCTCGCAGAATCTTAGTCGAACTCTGAACCAATCGTGATGCTGATTTCTCCAGGGTGAATATACGTGGCGTGATACCATTGGTTCGTGTCAATAACAACTGAAATAAACAGAGCAGCTGATTAAAATAATGAAAAATAGAATGCTATAGAGCATTTCACTTATTTATTTATTTCTATTTATTCATTTTTAAATCTTTATCTGTTTACATATTTACAGAAAAGGTTGTCTGTCCAAAACAAGCATCCAAAGACTTGACAAACAAATTCTTAAGGCAGATGCTTGCTGAATCTCTTTGGTGATAGAGAATTTGGCCTCTTTAGACCGTTATTTGTTGATAGGGTGACATCTAATATAGATCATTAAAGCTCACGTAGCCCCCCCCCCCCCCCCGCCATCCCCCCCCCCGCCCCTAGTGGTACATAGCGGTTGCATCTTTACTTTTGATAATAACATGGCGATTGATATACATACAAAGATATAAAAAGCTAGGGAAGTAGGTACAAAGTATCCAAATATTTGGGAGAGCCATAGTAACTTACATATGTCGCCTTTATCAACGGTGACATTCATGGAATGGCAAATCGACTCGCATTCTGGGGCCGGTATCAGGGTCCAAGTCTTTTGTCCGGAGATCTGTGCTTGCCATGAGGGTCGTTGAACATAGTCAAGCTGAAAAAGAAAATCTACCGTAACGGACAGAAACTTTCTCACCCATTGGACTAATAGAAGCTATGATGGGGTTTAGACCGAGACTAGGAAATATCAGGCTCGTTTTCAGATTATTTAGTCCTATGCGAGGCTTGCCGAGCATAAGACTTAAATAATCTGAAAACGAGCCCGAGATTTCCTTGTTGAGGCCTCATCCCCATCATTGATTATTTTTCTCACCCATTATCTTTTATAGAACAGAATAGTCATTGAATACCTTAACTTTTTGTTGAAGGCATTCCTATAAACTTCAAGCTAATTTTCTATTAATAGTTCTGACATGTGTGTTGATTTCACCTTGTGCATGCATATTTCATGACTAGCAGCTAATCAAAAATCTACAGTGACACCTCATGCACATCACTGGCTGTCAATTTCATTTTGCATGCAATTTACCTAGCCTAGGCTCAGAAAGCTGCCTCAAAATGCCAATCATTGCCATATAGTACAGCCCAATTAAATACACACTTAAAATCAACGAATCAACTTGCTGCTACCTGTCATGTAATTTGCATGGATAATGAAACTGACATGAGGTGTCACTGTAGATTTCTGATTAGCTGCCAGTCATGAAAAATGCATGCACAAGGTGAAATTAACACTCATGTCAGAACTATTAATAGAAAATTAGCTTGAAGTTTGTAGGAATGGCTTCGACAAGAAGTTAAGGTATTCAGTGGATATTATGTTTTATAAAATGTAATGGACGAGAAAAATAATCAATGATGGGGTTGAGGCCTCGACAAGGATATCTCATGTTTGTTTTCAGGATATCTAAGTTTTATGCACAGCAAGACTCGCATAAGACTAAACAAGAGGGCCATGAGGCCCTGAATCGCTCACCTGAGTAACAATCTGACCCAACCCCCGACCCCCTCTCGGTATGGTAAGTTTTGACCCAAGGGACTTGGTTGGCAGGATTTATGTAGGGGACCACTAAACTTTGCTTTATTATAATATATAAGCTCTGGGTCTTATGATTTCAGAGAAGAAGATTTTTTTTTCCCATTATAAGTCTATGAAAGCTAATGACCCCCTGGGGTGTGGCCAATTTGGATCCCAGGAGCATGGTTGGCAAGATTTATGTAGAGGACCACTAAACATTGCTACATACTAAATATCTTAGCTCTCTGCCTAATGGTTTCAGAGGAGAAGATTTTTTAAGGTTCTTAAATTAG
The DNA here is from genome assembly GCA_963989385.1 of Ctena decussata. Taxonomy (NCBI): domain Eukaryota; kingdom Metazoa; phylum Mollusca; class Bivalvia; order Lucinida; family Lucinidae; genus Ctena; species Ctena decussata. Next base: position 63,450,785 of record OZ022500.1, read on the forward strand.
CTATACAGGCTCTATGATGCCCTAGGGTGTGGCCAGTTTGGACGCCCAGGGGCTTGATTGGCAGGATTTATATGGGGGACCACTAAATGTTGCTACATACTAAATATAAGCGCTGGGCCTCATGCTTTCAGAGAAGAAGATTTTTTAAGTTTTTCCCATTGTAAGTCTATGGGAGCAAATGCCCCCGAGGCGTGGCCAGTTTGGACCCCAGGAGCATCGTTGGCAGGATTTATGTAGAGGACTACTAAACATTGCTACATACTAAATGTCTTTGCTCTCTGCCTCATGGTTTCAGAGAAGAAGATTTTGAAGGTTCTTTAGCTATTTAGCTCTATTTAAACAAAAGACCCCCTGGGGTGTGGCCAGTTTGGACCCCAAGGGTTTGATTGGCCGGATTTATGTGGGGGACCACTAACCATTGCTACATACTAAATAAATAAGCTCTGGGCATAATGGTTTCAATAAAGAAGATTTTTTAAGATTTTCTCATTGTAAGTGTATGGGAGATAATGACCCTGGGGCGTGGCCAGTTTGGACCCCAGGGGCATGGTTGGCAGGATTTGTGTAGAGGACTACTAAACATTGCTAGATACTAAATGTCTTTGCTCTCTGCCTCATGGTTTCAGAGAAGAAGATTTGTGAATGTTCTTTAGCTATATAGCTCTATATAAACAAAAGACTCCCTGAGGTGTGGCCAGTTTGGACCCCAGGGGCTTGATTGGCAGGGTTTATATTAGGGACCACTAACCATTGCTACATACTAAATATAAAAGCTCTGGGCCTCATGGCTTCAGAGAAGAAGATTTTTTAAGATTTTCCCATTGTAAGTCTATGGGAGCTAAGGACCCTTGAGGCGTGGCCAGTTTGGAACCCAGAGGCTTGATTGGCAGGATTTTTGTGGGGGACCACTAACCATTGCTACATACTAAATATAAAAGCTCTGGGCCTCATGGTTTCAAAAAAGAAGATTTTTTAAGATTTTCTCATTGTAAGTCTATGGGATATAATGACCCCGGGACGTGGCCAGTTTGGACCCCAGGGGCATGGTTGGCAGGATTTATGTAGAGGACTACTAAACATTGCTACATACTAAATGTCTTTGCTCTCTGCCTCATGGTTTCAGAGAAGAAGATTGTGAATGTTCTTTAGCTATATAGCTCTATATAAACAAAAGACCCCCTGGGGTGTGGCCAGTTTGGACCCCAGGGGCTTGGTTGGCAGGATTTATATTGGGGACTACTAACCATTGTTACATACTAAATACATAAGCTCTGGGCCTCATGCTTTCAGAGAAGAAGATTTTTTAAGATTTTTCCATTGTAAGTCTATGGGAGCTAATGACCCCCGGGGCGTGGCCAGTTTGGACCCCAGGGGCATGGTTGGCAGGATTTATGTAGAGGACTACTAAACATTGCTACATACTAAATGTCTTTGCTCTCAGCCTCATGGTTTCAAAGAAGAAGATTTTTGAAGGTTATTTAGCTATATAGCTCTATATAAACAAAAGACCCCCTGGGGTGTGGCCAGTTTGGACCCCAGGGGCATGGTTGGCAGGATTTATGTAGAGGACTACTAAACATAGCTACATACTAAATACATAAGCTCTGGGCCTCATGCTTTCAGAGAAGAAGATTTTTTAAGATTTTTCCATTGTAAGTCTATGGGAGCTAATGACCCCTGGGGCGTGGCCAGTTTGGACCCCAGGGGCATGGTTGGCAGGATTTATGTAGAGGACTACTTAACATCGCTACACACTAAATGTCTTTGCTCTCTGCCTAATGGTTTCAAAGAAGAAGATTTTTGAAGGTTATTTAGCTGCATAGCTCTATATAAACAAAAGATCCCCTGGGGTGTGGCCAGTTTTGACCCCAGGGGCTTGATTGGCAGGATTTATGTTGGGGACCACTAACCATTGCTACATACTAAATACATAAGCTCTGGGCCTCAAGGTTTCAGAGAAGAAGTTTTTTTAAGATTTTCCCATTGTAAGTCTATGGGAGCTAATGACCCCCGGGGCGTGGCCAGTTTGGACCCCAGGGGCTTGATTGGCAGGATTTATGTGGGGGACCACTAACCATTGCTACATACTAAATATATAAGCTTTGGGCCTCATGGTTTCAGAGAAGAAGATTTTTTTAAGTTTTTCCCATTATATGTCTATGGGAGCTATATGTTGCCATGGCAACCAGAGTTCCAACCCAATCTGCCCTTAAACCTTATGCAGGCAATCCCCCACCCCAACTATGCTACACATAAAATTTGACCATGATTGGCCAAGTGGTTATGGAGATATTCTTGTTTGAAAATGTGAACGGACGACGACGGACGACGGACGACAGAGCCTCCCTATACTATAAGCTCACCTTGTGAGCCTACGGCTCAGGTGAGCTAATAATCTAAGTACTGGCCTGACATTTCCTTGTCTCGGCCTCAACCCCATCACAGATTCTATTAATCCCAGCGAGTGTGCAACGTCGAAACGTTATGATCTGGCGTCGCACCGACGTTGATATGTCAGTTTTGACATTGTTGATGACTACATAAATTCGGTACAAAGTCTCAAAGGGTATGGAGAACCCTATAGCTCAGTGGGTTAAGCGTTGGCAGTCCATCAAGGCGATTCTAACGAGACGTCAGATTACCACATCGATACAACCATGATTTATTAATAGAGCACGCTTCAAATCAGACTTAATTTTAAAAGATATTGAGAAACCCCTACAAGCATCGCATCTTCACAAGCCAAAGGTACTAAGTCCATTTTGATCCTTACGGACGTAAGGAACAAAGTAGGCTTAGTACTCTTGGCTAGCGAAAATGCAAACAGCTGGGACTTACCTACAACCAATCTACCAAACCCAAAAGACCAGAGGAAGCAGAATTTGAAATATCTACAGTCAGAGGAATTCGTCTGATTGTGTTTGCGCGTCTACGGTATGTGACTGTTGGTACGATAGTGGACTGTTGACTGCAAAGGCGGACAAATCATGCTTATAGCTCGTCTCAGGTGGCTAATGAACAGGGGCTAGCAAGTTTCATTTTGGCCCATAGAGACATGCACTACCAGTAGAGGCCGGGCCGCGTAGCGCAATCGGTAGGGCACCTGACTCTTAAGTCAGAGGTCCTGGGTTCGAAACCCGGTCTGGTCACATACTTTCGTTTCTCCTTCCGCTGATTCAAGAAGGGCAGTTGTCAGTTACTGGCGAAAGTAAGTGCAGTTAGTACTGGTTAACCGCTTAGGAGGTCTAAGCCTGCCCAGGAATAATGTGGTTAGGTTAACTGACCGTCCAGACATGACCATAGCAGCTTACCGTTGACGTAAAACAACAAATCAATCAATCAATCTACCAGTAGAGGTAGTCCAGCTCCGGACCGAAATTATTTCAGAAACAAAGTTTCTAATTTAATTTAATGAAAATTGAAACTTGTTTCTAGGCATTTTCCGGCCCAGAGCTGGGCTACCAGTAGAGGCTATTTATCTGCTAGATCACTGGCGTTTAGTATCTGTGAAATTCTAATATTGAAACTATTGTTTATGTCAGAAATGCTAAACTGGCATCCTAATATGTTTGCACTTTCCCTGATACTGTGGAATAAGACCAGCAAAATTAAAAAAAAAATCACACACTTCTGCATGTTTATACCCTTTCTTTTATGAAGGCACCTGGCACGGAATAAATTTTCTGCAGGAGGCAATTTGAGCTTAGGTCTCTCCCCGAGACTGTTTATCATATTACAGAGGCATCAGTTACATATCTTGACAGGAAATCTTAACCAAACAGAACCCCTTGCTAGGGTAGAAAGTATTTCTCAATATTTGCTAGCTCCTGTTCATTAGCCACCTGCTCGTCCACATAAACCTTGCACTTTGTACTAAGTTACTTCATGAATATGTTTGTTTGTGATTCTGGAAAGCTTTTCTCCTCCAAAAATAAGTTTTGCCATTGTTAAGATACCAGATCGCTTTTACAGTATTTATTTCTGTCTACTGAGCAACTCAGTGCCAAAGAAATTAAAATGTCAAAATGCATTTAGTTGCATTATATCCCATTTCTAAAAGCAGTCTAAATATGTCCATATTTTCAAAGAAACAATTCAAAGAGATCAGACAACAAAAAGTTATATACCAGAATGTCATGATATTATGATTAGAAACTGATGTAACAGTTAGTTCTTGTACGAAAAGAAATGAAGACATCTATACTGAGAACTTAAAGGTTATTTCCGGTCATTAAAACTACCCGAAAAGTTTTTCATATGAACGTGCTGAGACACTAACACTAGAAGACCGCCGGGTCGCGAAGCGCAATCGGTAGGGCACCTGACTCATAAGTCAGAGGTCCTGGGTTCGATACCCGGTCTGGCCACATACTTTCGTTTCTCCTTCCGCTGATTCAAGAAGGGCAGTTGTCAGTTACTGGCGAAAGAATGTGCACTTAGTACTGGTTAACCGCTTAAGAGGTCTAAGCCTGCCCAGGAATAGAGTGGTTAGGTTAACTGACTGTCCCGACATGACCATAGCTGTTTACCGTGGACGTTAAACAACAAATCAATTAAAACAAGAGGGCCATGAGGCCCTGAATCGCTCACCTGAACAATTTGCAAGGTGGCTTTTACTTATCATGTCTGACATTGTCAAAATATGAGTTTTGGGTCAAAAGTCAAAGAATGACCATGACCACTTGTACTCAAAAATCTTCATGTACTCATTAAGACAACCATATATACCATTTTTAGGCCAAAATCTTCAGACTTTCCATGAAATCTTATGTTCTAGCATTTTCCCATATTTGACCATGCCGCAAAAAAGGTCAAGGTCAACCCAAGGTCACCATTTGAACAGTCTTGGTGGTACTCTAGTACTCCATGCTATTTACCAAGTTTCAAGGCCATAGGTGTATTGGTTCTGGAGAAGAAAAATATTAAAGATTTATATCATGAGTGGTAATGGCGGCCAAGTTGGTCATGTGACCTGGACCGTTTGAACAAATTTTCATTCAACCAACACCTGGAGGCTTTATATGAAATGTGTTCACAATTGGCCCTCTGGCTTTTGAGGAAATGGTTGAAAATGTCAAAATATGAGCAATCTGGATCGAAGGTAATAAAATGACCTTGACCTCTTGTACTCATAATTTTTCATGAACTCATTAAGACAACTGTATATACCAATTTTTTAGGCTAAAATCTTCAAAACTTGCCATGAAATCTTATGTTCTACCATTTGCCCATATTTGACCTTGCTGTAAAAGGCAAGGTCAACACAAGGTCATCATTTGAACAATCTTGATAGTACTCAAGTACCCAATGCTACATACAAAGTGACAAGGCCATCGGTCAATTGGTTCTGGAGAAGAAGATTTTTAAAGGTTTTTACCATATATGGGCGTGGCGGCCAGGTTGGTCATGTGTCCAAGACCGTAAGAAAATTTTTACATTCCCTCAACCCCTCGAGGCTCTATATGAAATTTGGTTTCAATTGGCCCAGTGGTTTTAGAGCCGATTGTTTGAAATTGTCAAAATTTGAGATTTCTGGGTCAAAGGTCAAAGAATGACCTTGACCTCTTGTACTCACAAATCTTCATGTACTCATTAAGATGATTGTATATGCCAATTTTAAGGCCAAAATCTTCAAAACTTACCATGAAATCTCATGTTCTAGCATTTTCCGATATTTGACCTTGCCGTAAAAAAGGTCAAGGTCAACCCAAGGTTATAATTTGAACAATCTTTATAGTACTTGAGTACCCAATGCTACATACTGAGTTTCAAGGCCATCGGTCAACTGGTTCTGGAGAAGAAGATTTTTAAAGGTTTTTACCATATATGGGCGTGGTGGCCATGTTGGTCATGTGACCTGGACTGTCTTTGACCTCTTGTACTCATAAATCTTCATGTAGTCATTAAGATGACTGTATGTACCAATTTTTAGGCCAAAATCTTCAACAGTTTCCAAGATATCTTATGTTGCAGCATTTTGCCATATAAAAGCATAAGGAAGCAAATTTGACCTTACCGTAAAAAAGGTCAAGGTCAACCCAAGGTCATAATATGAACAATCTTGGTAGTACTTGTGTACCCAATGCTACATACCAAGTTTCAAGGCCATTGACCTATTGGTTCTTGAGAAGAAGATTTTTTCAGGTTTTTACCATATATGGGCATGGCGGCCATGTTGGTCATGTGACCAGGACCGTTTGAACAACTTTCCTTTCCTAAGGTCCCAGTAGGCTCTATATGAAATTTGGTTACAATCGGCCCACCGGTTTCAGAGGAGAAGTCGTTTGAAAGTGTGGACGGACGACGGACGACGGACGACGTACGACGGACGGACGACGGACGCCGGAGCCTTACCATCCTATAAGCTCCCCCGGAGCCGCTGGCTCAGGTGAGCTAAAAACACTAGAAGACCAATGGTCCGTGTAGCTCACCTGAGACTCTGCTGTAAACACACTCAATTTATCATTTACTCATTTGTTACAAATTTTAAACCAGTGGCTATAGAGGAGTGTTTTTTTATTTTAACTTTAAGACTTTAGTCACTTCGAACAAAGGTCAAAGAATGACTGTGACCTTTGGCGATCTTATGTCTTCAATCATGTATTCATTTAGTTTACCATATTTTCTAATAATTATATCTAGGCTTACAAAGTTCCTCTGAAATCCACAGTTCAAGCACTTTCCCATATAAAATCATAAGAAACCAAAGGTGACTTTGCCATAAATTATTTCATGGCCTACACAGGGTCATAAGCTGAACAAATTTTATGGGGTGCGAACCTCTGATGCTACATACAAAGTTTCAAGGCCATTTCTTTTTTCGTTCAGGAGAGGAAGATTTGTGAAGGGTTTTTACCATATAAAGGGATGGTGGCCATCTTGGTCGTGTGACCAAGACCACCAGAAAAACTCATTGACCTTGGACAAAGGTAAAGAATGACCTTGACCTTTAACAACATAATGTCCTCATTTGCTCATTTAAATTGACTATATCTACTAAATATCAAAACCTTAGAATTGAAAAGTTTCTGAGAAACCTACTGTTTAAGATGGATGGATGGATGGATGGATATCATTTTTACATTCTTTTAACAGTATTTCAGTCATATCAGGACGATGGGTGGGTGATAATGAAAGGCTGAGTGCAATAGAATCCCGTTTGAGATTCCCGCCTTCAGCGGGTCTCGAACCAAGGACCTCTAGGTCAGCAGGTCAGCGCTTAACCCACTGAGCTACCGGGGAACCCATTGTTTAAGCATTTTTGCATATAAAAGAAAACATACCAAAGCTGACCTTGCCATAAATTAGGTCAAGGTCCACACAGGGTCATCATTAGAACAAACTTTGTAGATCCCGAGACCCTAATGCCACATACACAGTTTCAAAGTCATTGCCCTTTTTGTTCTGGAGAAGAAGGTTTATAAAGACTTTTATACCATATACAGGCATTGTGGCCATCTTGGTCATCTGACCAAGACCTACCGAACATCCTTTCGTCCCCCTGTCTCACAGTGGCTCCATATGAAAAATGCCTTCAATCAGCCGAGTGGCTGTAGAGGAGAAGATGTCTGAAAAAGTTGACGGACGACAGAAACTCAGTGACCTTGAACAAAGGTGAGATAACGACTTTGACCTTTAGTAACATATAACATTCAACTGGTCATTTAGTTAATAATATATACCAAATACTATACAGAAGACGTCAATTGTTTTTGGGAAATCCACCATCTAAGCATTTTCCCATATAAAAGCATATTGTACAAATGTTAACCTTGCCATAAATCAGGTCACGGTTAACACAAGGTCCTCATTTGAACAAACTATGAAGGGCTTGAGTCCCAAATGCTACATACAAAGTTTCAAGGTCATTGGTCTTTGGTTCTGGAGGAGATTTTTGAACGGTTTACCATATATGGGCATGGTGGCCATCTTGGTCATGTAGCCAAGACCACCTGTATAAATTTTTGTTTTCACGGTCTAAGGGAGGCTCCACGTGAAAAATGGCTTCAATCGGCCCAGTGATTTCAGAGGAAAAGATGTTTGAATAAGTTGACGGGCGACTGAATCTCAGGGACCTTGAAAAGGTCAAATAATGACCTTAACCTTCTGTAACATAATGTCTTCATGTACTCATTTGGTTAAACATATAAACCAAATATTTGTACCTTAGACTTACTAAGTTTCTGAGAAATATATCATTTAAGCAGTTTTGCTACAGAAACATAATGTACAAGAGGTTGACCTGTTAATAAATTAGGTCAAGGTCTATTAATTATTAACCTATCTATGCCCAATGGACTCTTCTGCCCTTATAAATTGAATGAGTCCATTTGTCAAATATGGGGTGTCTGGTGCATTCCATTTTAATAACTTTCATTTTAAGGACAAATGCCAATTTGTCTTATGCAAATAATGAAGACCCTGATTAGACGCCAAGTTTTGTGGCGTCTAATCTGGTCTTCACTGTTCAATGATACGCAAGGCAGTAACATAGGAGTTAGATCATCATGGTAAATCTCGCGTGACTCAGTGACAAAATGTTGCATTGTCGCAAACGGTGACTTTTTCCGCAGCGATCTGTTGCCTTTCTTGCGGGGAGTAGCTGGGACATGTCTTTCGGGTGGGTTATCTTGGCTAATTTCTTTCACGCTTAGTCCGCCATTTTTATCCAAAATTCGATACCACCCGTAGGTTTATGCGCCAAACAATTACGGTCATAATGACCTATCGTTTACCCCTCGTGAGAAAAAAATGCAGCTGCACACAACTTACATGAATGAAAGCACCCAGACCTGAACCGCCCATAAAGATCCAGTCAAGGGCGCTCGACTCGGAGTCGTTGGGCAGGAAGTATGGTCGCTGATAGTGTTGTCGTAGTTTCAACGCAACCAGTCTGTGGCAATTGCTCCTGAAATGAAAAAAGAGCATTTTTCAATCATCTTATTAAGTGCAATACTTACCATGATTGTCCTAGATATTTGGGCATCTTAGTATGTACATGTATGGATAGACTGATATGTTTTCCACCATTTCTTCAAACGTAGACAACTTTTGCAACTTTAGACAACTAAACTTTCCGAAAAGGGGCTACTCTTAAATGAAAGAATTTGCTCCTAAAGGAGCAAATTTTTTCATTCAAGAGGTGACCCCAATTAAGAAAAGATGCATAAATGGAAATGGCAGAATTGCTTTGCTTGAAAGTGCGCCTATTCAAAGCAGTTTGTTGTTTACTTAGCTATGGCTTTACAAATTCTGTGAGTTTTAGAAAACAAGTCGCCCAAGGGCAACGATCGCTCACCTGCCAGAATATGCTCAGGTCAAGTGGCCAAAATGTAAGCTTTGGGCTCAGGTAGGCTAATAAACAGGCTGCAATTCTATAGGATTGGATGGTGAGTGTGTAAACTGTTCTACTACGGCCACTTCTATAAAATCACTAAATGACCTTGACCTCTAGTATTCACAGAGGTTGAAGTTGACTGAAATTTCATATCACAGAGCTCAATAGCAACAGAAAAATGCAGTTTTTCATAGTGGATTTCATAGAAGAAGATTTTCTAAGGTTTTTACCATATATGGGCATGGCGGCTATCTTGGTCGTGTGACCTGGGCTAAATATATAAACTTTCGTTCTCCTAGCCTGATAAGTTTCTATATGAAATTTATCTTCAATCGGCCCAATGGTTTCTGAGGAGAAGATGTTTGAAACTGTTGACACCCAATGGACAAATGACCTTGGGTCAAGGTCACTAAATGACCTTGACCTCTAATATCCATAGGTGTTGAAATTGACTACATTTCCATATCACAAAGCATAACGGCGACAGAAAATGCACTTTTTCAGATTTTCCCTTTCAAAAGCCTAAGGGACCAAATTTGACCTTGCCAAAATTGGTCAAGGTCAACCCAAGGTCGTCATTTATATATACTTTGTAGCACTGGAGTCCAAGATGCTACATACCAAGTTTCAAGGCAATCGACTCAGTGGTTCTGGAGAAGAAGATTTTTTATAGGTTTTTACCATATATGGGCATGGCGGCCATTTTGGTCATGTGACCTGGGTCAAATATATAAACTTTTGTTCCCCCATCCTGTTAAGGCTCCATATGAAATTTGGCTTCAATCGGCCCAGGGGTTTCTGAGGAGAAGATGTTTAAAAGTGTGGACGACGTCGCCGCCGCCGCAGACGGACCATGGCTATACTATAAGCTCACCTTCACAGGTGACCTAAGAAATGACCCCCTGGGGCATGGCCAATTTGAGACCCAGGGGCATGGGTGGCAGGATTTTAGTAGGGGAACACTAGACATTGATACATGCTATATATATTAGCTTTGGGCCTCATGGTTTCAGAGAAGATTTTCCCATTGTAAGTCTATGGGAGGTTATGACCCAGGGGCGTGGCCAATTTGGGCCCCAGGGGCATGGTTGGCAGGATTTATGTAGGGGACCACTAGACATTGCCACACGCTATATATATAAACTCTGCGCCTCATAGTTTCAGAGAAGATTTTTGAAGATTTTCTCATTGTAGGCCCCTAAGTCTATGGGAGCTTATGACTCCTTGGGTGTGGCCAATTTAGACCCTTGGGGCATGGTTGGCAGGATTTATGTAAGGGACCACTAGACATTGCTACATGCTACATATATAAGTTCTGGACCTCATGGTTTCAGAGAAGAAGATTTTTGAAGATTTTCCCATTGTAGGTCTATTGGAGCTAATGACCTTCGGGGCGTGGCCAATTTGGGCCCCAGGGGCATGGTTGGCAGGATTCATGTAGGGAACCACTAGACACTGCTACATACCAAATATATAAGCTCTGGGCCTCATGGTTTCAGAGAAGAAGATTTTTTAAGTTTTTCCCATTATGAGTCTATGGGAGCTTATGACCCCCGGGACATGGCCAATTTGGACTCCAGGGGCTTGGTTGGCAGGATTCATGTAGGGGACCACTCAACATTGCTACGTACTATATATATAAGCTCTGGGCCTCATGGTTCCAGAGAAGATTTTTGAAGGTTCTTAGGCCATATAGCTATTATATAAACAAATGACCCCCTTTGGGCGTGGCCAATTTGAGCCCCAGGGGCATGGGTGGCAGGACTTTAGTAGGAGAGCACTAGACATTGATACATGACCCCCTTTGGGCGTGGCCAATTTGAGCCCCAGGGCCATGGGTGGCAGGACTTTAGTAGGAGAGCACTAGACATTGATACATGCTATATATATAAGCTATGGGCCTCATGGTTTCAGAGAAGAAGATTTTTGAAGATTTTCCCATTGTAAGTCTATGGGAGCTAATGACCCCCGGGGCGTGGCCAATTTGGGCCCCAGGGGCATGGTTGGTAGGATTTATGTAGGGGACCACTAGACATTGGTACATACTAAATATGTAAGCTCTGGGCCTCATGCTTTCAGAGAAGACGATTTTTGAAGTTTTTCCCATTATAAGTCTATGGGAGCTATATGTATGTTGCCATGGCAACCAGAGTTCCAATCCAATCTGCCTTTAAACCTAATGCAGTCAATCCCCCACCCCAACAATGCTACACATAAAATTTGATCAAGATTGGCCTGCTGGTTTAGGAGATATTGATGTTTAAAAGTGTGGACGCCGACGCCGACGACGCCGACGACGACGGACCAAGGCTATACTATAAGCTCACCTTGACAGGTGAGCTAAAAATATCAGTTTCATCAGCCTAAAATTTTCTAGTAGCAAATTTTATGGTTAAACTGATACAAAATTAGGAAAAGTGTGTTATGAAACTACACATCTTCATAGGAGGACCACAGTATAAAGTAAACAGGACACAGCCAACAACGGTTAGCAGTGCAAGACGAGAGTATGCAGCCATGTAGACTGGTTCAGCGTTGCTCCCATGATGCCTTTTGGCAAATGGATTTCTATGCATGCATCACGAGTCAGGTTTGATCAGAATAACAAGTATATACAAAGTTTATGTCGCAGTAGACTGTGCACATGGATTTTCACTGACTTTATCCAAAGTGTCAACTAAACTGTTTATATGATATATGCAGTGTTCACATACAAGTAAAAGCATTTCATTTGTTCCCGGAAGTTGTAACCAACATTGCGAATTAATCACCCCATTAATCTGCATTTACCAGAATTAGTTTAATTTCTAACTCGAGCCGTCATGCAATTTCTAGATCCAATCTTTTTCAGCTACGACAGGTAGGAAATGGTTGTTCAGCATGCAAATGTCTGATAATATTTAACCCCTTTTACTTAAATGAGCTTCGGAGACCCATCAAATATTTCAGTCGCGTCGTAAAAATCTTCATTTTGGTTCTTTCAAATTTTGCATGCCTGAACCAGTCTGCGCATGCGCAGACTGGCCATCGCATCGACGGTAACTCAAATCTTGTAGATTCCAGAAAGCGAGTTGCTTTGTAGAGGTTGATCTGATTATGAACTGCTAGCTGTATGTCTTAAACATAGGTTTTCACAAAAACCGTCCATTTCATCAATGCAAGGAGACTACTGACACAAATTTGACCAAAGTAATCATCTACTTGTCAAAACAATGATGCAAATGCATGTGATTGTAAAATATATACAACAAGAAGCAGACATTTCTGGAAAATGGTAATCGTAATACAGCTGTGCCAAAAGTGCCCCAGCAGGCACATGACGTTGCAATGACGTCGTATGGACGTCGATGCGACGTATCGAGGTCGATATGACGTCATTTTTGACCTCATGTGCCTGCTTGGGCAGCATGGGTTAGACTAGTCCGGTCAAACCTGAACTATAATGCACAAGGCATCTGGGTCAGGCAAAGCTCATTCGGATTACTTAGTCTTTTCCATTCATTGCAATGCTGGTGTACTAGCGACATTCCCCCGGCGACATCCATGCGGCTCACGTCTAAACTTACTGACAGGTGAAAATCACTGGTGATAAAAGATGGCTTTCTTAACCAAGTTGAATCAGGCTAGAACTAGACACTGTGTGAACAAACTCTGCAACAAAGCCTGTCGCGGTTCTCGATGGCGTTTCCGTGTTGCGTCTTTCATTACCGGTCATAAAACCACTCGTTCAAACCGGGTCTGCTATTTTCATTTCTTTTGATGTGGTCCTTGCTTTCAAAGGATTTCAATTTGAAAATGCATTTGTCTTCACTATTGCTGGTGTGAAGTGCCGTGTGGCGGCCTAAAAGTCGCTACTTACTTCAGTATAGGGTAGCTTATACTTTTCATGTACTTTAGGCTCATTGAGTTCATTTGGAATCAATTTGAGACAAACTTCTGCTTTAGCCGGTGCTAGAGGGCGCATTCTTTATAAGTGTCCTTGTCAGATTAGATCAAGACAGAGTCTGGTTAGCATAGAAACACTAAATATTCTGGCAGATATACACCTCAGCACACTGTGGAGACCCAGCTTAACGAGCAAGCTAATCAGAAATTCCAACGTCTGCCATTCTGCTCAAAAAGTTTTATATAAGGAATTGGTTTGTCAGAGTTCCAAAAACTTCAAAAAGCATGTGTTAGAAAAAAATTATAAGAGTGTCTCAATATATGCAGGTATTACGGTAATAGCTTCTTAGGCATAAATAGCTTGTTTTCTGTTAAAGGTTTCAATATTGTTGGAATTAATACATCTGACATTCTCTTACCGATATTTAATCCTAATTTATTGCTTTCTTATTTTTGCAATTTTCCTGCTTGTTCTCAGGTTAAGACGATGTTTTCCAGTGCAATCAAATATAAGATGCGCGATGGTGTGGAAAAATCTGTGTTCGGGCATACATAAATGCGTAAACTGGTTAGAGCATGTTAGAATCTCACAGACATAAACTGCTCCACAAAATTTTCAAGCAAGACTTGGAAGCAAACTGCGCATGTTGAGACCAGCCTGCGCATGAGCAGGCTGGTCTGAGCATGCGCAGTTTGTATGGCACTAAAGAGGGGTTTCCTCAGACAGAGACCAAAATTACAGACTCTGGAAAAGGCGACATATTTTGTCTTCAACATTGATGAAAGGCGAGAAACTTCTTAATATGACAGGAATTTGGGCATGTCGATAATAAGGTGCCTTACATGTAATGTAAAATGTGCCCTGCAACCCAATCGTGATTTTTGTCATACACCTATATAACGATACTGCGTAGTCTGATCAGGGTGTATGATATTTGCGCACACTTATTCTTGATGACTATGTGCAGACTATGTTTAAGGGGACTTGGTACTTGTCATTGGGCCGCAAATCGTTTTCCCTCATGCAATTTGCATTTGAAATTTATGACTCTTAAACAGTATTTCAGCTATTTCGGGCTGAAAGAGAAAATGGATATATGGCCAGCAGCCTGACTTGGTCTGTAACGACTGTTCCGTAGTTAGGGCTATTACGGTGAGAAGGCACGATTTTATAATAATTTAAAGGTTATGATTTATGCCCTGGAATCAGGTAGCAGACAGAAATACTAGATCCGACTGGAGATGTTTACCCAGATTGTAAATTAATGTATAAAATAAACAATGTAAAAATGCCGTATTTAAAAACCGTCGTTACTTTATAAATGCAATAAAATATTTAAAACACACACACACACACACACATACACACACACACACACACACACACACACACACACACACACACACACACACACACACACACACACACACACACACACTATGAGTATTCTGTGGTAGACGAAACAGAAACACAGTTTTCGTCATTGATTGGCCAGCTTTAATTTATTTTCATTTTTTTTTTCGTAGATGTTGAAAAAAAAATCATTTGGGTCATTTATTTGGCAACCGAAACAACCAACTTTCGATACTTTCTAATGTGTGGTAAAAATACAACGTGCAAGAGAAGTATCCCATTTATTGTCTCGCTTTTGGGTATATTCCATTGTTCAACAGGGAACCATAGAAAAATGCTACTTTATGTGGAGACTGTCATGTCTCCTAGATCCTAAATAATACAAATATGGTGTTTTGTGTGCAGCAATGGTTCCGACCAGAATGGGGCAGGCTGGTTTTAGCTTTTGGTGTTAGACTGGCGTTTCATATGTTCACATACACGCATTAAGGATATATTATCACCCCTGGTTAACTATGTATATACAAGGGCTGTTACGAAACGAAAAAGAGCTGTTACGAAATGAAAAAGAGTCATAGTTACCAAACAACCTGGTGCCAGATCGTTTGGTAACTATGACTCTTTTTCGTTTCGTAACAGCTCTTTTTCGTTTCGTAACATCCTTGAAAGCATAGTTAACCAGGTGTGATTATCGTGTGATTATCACACCTGGTTAACTATGTGTTCAAGGATGATACGAAACGAAAAAGAGCTGTTACGAAACGTAAACTTAAGAAGTCATAGTTTCGTAACAGCTCTTTTTCTTTTCGTGACAGCCCTTGTATATAAGTCATAGTTTCGTAACAGCTCTTTTTAGTTTCGTAACAGCCCTTGTATATATACATAGTTAACCAGGGGTGATTATGTTAAGTATGAAATATTAAGCCAGGACCAGGAAGCACCTGATGAACAATACAATTCTTAAGAAACTGAAGCTGTACCTGTCAAATTAATGTCTAACAGGATGGTTTGGGTACAAACACCCATATCAATTTTTCATCATAATAATAAACCAATGACATCGTCATTCAGTGGTCCTATTTCTTAAACAGTTTTAAATTTCTTTCGTAGAAAATGGGTAGATGTATCCGGTCCAAATAGCACTTAAAAATAAGATTTTTTTCACATCCTTCTACCTCCTTTTCGAACCGAAAGCTTTAATCCCACTAGGCACACAACCTTGAATCAACCTTGATTCAACGTCATGACGTTGAATCAAGGTTGATTCAAGGTTATGACGTTGTGTACCTGCTGGGACATTTTTACAAACTAGTGTAAGCATAGATGAGGTGGCTTTTTCTTATTTTTTTATTTTTTTCTTTCTTTCTTTCTTTCTTTTTTCCTTAAGGAGAATTGGTTCATTTTCAGGGGAAGAAACTCTTCTATTTCGGTCTTGCCTCCCTTCCTATTTGGGTCAACACTTATAGGAAAGAATTTGCTCCCTTAGAAGAAAATTCTTCCTTATATGAGTTGACCACATTTTGGAAGGCCCTAATTATCTAGAGAAGCAAACCGGAAGTAACAAAAGCCGTTTCCTTTCGAAAAAATGGCGGACAAGCATATCCATACACCTTAAAGCGGTTAAAGTATGTAACTTTATGAACTCTTTAATAATTTTAGATAAACTGTTATGGTTGGTAGCTTTTCGCATTTAGTTTATTAGTTAAGGTCGTAAAACTTAAAGTTTTGCCTGTTTTACCGTATCTATCTTAAAGTCTTTTCAGTCTCAATATAAAACCAATTTTGAAGGTTATAGTGTCTGATAAACTTCATATTTCTCCACACACAATAGAAACTGACAGTTTAGAGATCTTGGTGAGGAGATTCGCTGTTCCATTAAAAGTGAAATAATGATGATAATAATACTAAAAAAACGAAAATAATAATTCTCTAGCCAACACAACTGGTTGATTTTAACACGAACTTTTAACGAAATAAACAAAAATCATAGTGAGTGATCAGATAGTCTAAGTCAACAAATGGGAAAACAAAGAGCACTCTCGGAAATTAGTTTCATATTTTCATAATTAATCCTGGCGAATTGCGCAGTATGGTCAGAACAGCCTGCGAACATGCGCATTTTCCGCTGCCTTTTCCTTCCCTGATTCGAAAAAGGTACCCATTTACTGCTGGGTTGACAGAGAGAGTTTTCCAGTCGTCGGATGGCGACAGTTATTAGGCATGACATTAGTCTCTGTATATTTTAAAGCCAGCTGCGTGTGTAACTTGTGTCTGAGTAATCTACTCATGTATGGAATCTAATAGGGGCGAACTGCGAATATGCAGGACCGACTGTAGTCTGGTCAGAGCTTTTGTAGTTCGCCAGACAAATATATTCAAGGTAAATGGGTACACTTTCAGGGGAGGTAACTCTACTTTTTTTTTCTTTTTTTTTTTTGCATCAACGGGGGTCTACTCTTAAAGCAAAATAAATTGCTCCCCAAGAAGCAAATGCTTTCCTTAAAAAGTAGACCCGCGCGCATGGATGCAAACAGGAAGTCACAAAAGTTGTCTCGCTTTGAAAAATGGCAGGAAAAAACAACAACATAAAAATGTATCCCTTTCAACTATAATGCCAATCACCTAAAAGCGGATTGTAAATACCCTGACCAGTCTGCGCACAGCACAGGCTGGCCTGGTCGTGCACAAATCGGATATGCCTTAAGACATTCTGTCTCACAACACGAGTTAATTACCATGCAGATGCTACAAAAAGCTATGAATATTGTCTGAATAATTTCTGTGTTTTCATAAATTTTGTTCTCACCTGGTTATCTTCAGTAAAATATTGACAGAATATTCAAAATGTAGTCATGAAGCCGTGTCATATGTTGTAGCTTTGTTAAGTGCCCTAAGTTTAAATAATAATTTATGAAAAGTGGTGATGATGATACTGAAACAGTAAATACCATTTTTCCTCTTTTTGGTGGTAAATACCATTTTTCCTCTTTTTGGTGGTGGGATGGGGTATGTCCTAGTACAGATAGCCTTAGACAAACTGTATAGACCCAAACCAGTCCGCCACTGAGCAGTCAGATCAGGTTCCGCACTGTTTGGCAATCCGCGACCACTTTTAACACATTAACTGATGGACAGTAAAACAAACGGTGAAATTTCTCTTTGAGTACATCGTTCGGACTGAGATACTATATAACCGTGGGAGCCAATTGCTCATCTGACACTTCTTGTTAAAAGAAATAAGATGGGGTAACAGGTATAATTTAGGGATAAATTTCCATATTTCACTATAAAATCAATGTTGTCACCCTCATAAGAACCGTCTCGCCGAGACGGTTCGAAGGGGGGGGGGGGCTACAACATAATATTGAGTCGCGACACGAATAAACCAACAAAGTGGTTGTGCGCCCAGTGCAGACTCAGATCAGCCTGGGCATCCGCCCTGTCTGTTCAGACTCTTCGCTAAGCGCTTAAATGGTAGCCAAGGGACAAGCTACCTGGCATGCGGACAGCGAAGACTCTGATCAGACTGGGCGGATGCCTAGGCTGATCTGAGTCTGCGCTGGGCGCACAACCACATTGTTGGTTTTGTCGTGTCGCGGCTCAATTATTTTTTTTTTCGTTCAGAAATAAGAAAAATTATCTTAGAATTATCCTCCAAAACCCCACATTATCTGGAGCTCTAAAGAGAAGGGGAAGGTTATATTGTTGGTACATAAGATTGGGAGAATGAAGCGGTTAGAATTTTGAAGCAAGCGATATAATTAAGCTTTGATAAACTATATTAAAACTGGTTGGGAGGAGGTGATAGAAGTAAGCCGATTCTCAGTTGAAAGTAAGCGTACCAGCGGTTTTCAAAATTCATTTACAACCGCTCTTGCGCTTACTTTGAAGTTTGCTACGTGTACCGTTCGAACTAAACATTTTTTTTTTCAATACTAGTACATATCTAACATGTCTAATCTTTTACATGAACACGACGGTGCACACAATTGTTTGCCCAAGAACCAAATCATCATTGACTTTTAATTCCACTAAGTACTCGAAAATGAAGTGAGATGACCATAATAGTGGTTGTATATTAAGGCGACGGTATTACGTCGTAAAGCATTACTGTTTACAAACATTACAAGAAAATTTATATGCTAGAACTGAGTACCAAAGGGCTATATATTTTTCAACTTCAAGTTCTCACAGTGAATAGTGATGTTTCCCAGGATTGATTGATTGATTGATTGTTTGGGGTTTAACAGCCCCTTGAGGCAGTATTTCAGTCTATATCAGAGAGGGAGAAAGAAGAGGGAAATGATAGACGAGAGAAAAAATGTCCAACAAACACACATCTGCACCTATTGCAAGCACAGTAAGCCCTTGTCCTACCATTATCCAAATCAGTAGGACGCCCCGGCACTGGAAGTTATACGCAGACGGAATGAATCCATGGTTGCACACTCCTGGCACCGAGTCTGTCTGTCCGTTCCCTCTCAAATTCGAAAAGGAGAGTTGCCTATTGAGCGAAACGCTATGATATGGCAAGCCAAATACACTTGCGATATGTGCAAACAGGAAAGAGTCAGCTCAGCCTGCACAGCTTGGCAAATCTGAAAATGGGAAAGTGACTACTCTAATCAGCTAGCGCCGCTGCTCAGGCTGGTTTGAGTGTTGTCAACTCTATGCACAGTGGTATAAGATCCTTTTTTACACGACGCCAATCATATTTTGAGCCCGACAAGACAAAACTAGAGTGGCATGTGCGCCCAGCAAGTCTGGCATCCGCCCGGCATGATCAATCTTTGCTTTCCGCGTGGAGCTAGCTTAGACCCTTAACTACCCTTTAAGTACACAGCGAAGACTCTGATCAGACAAGGCAGATTCGCTGGGCGCATATCCACTTTGTTAGTTTTGTCGTGTCGCGTTTGGTGTTTTCCGCAAAAAATGAACCGCTATACCATTACTTGGTACGGGATGTCTGCCATGTATTCAAAGTCTGCTTCCTTGGGACTTAAAAATTTCAACAATTCTGATTCAACAATAACTTACCAGCCAATATACCAAGGTTTCTCCCCCTCACTGAAATTCGCACGTGCATCAGAAATGTTAAACACCTCTGCCAGGGTTTCGAACTCTGTCTTGTACGGGAAAAACTGGCATTCGTCTTCCACAGATTCCAAGGCACCTTTCGTATTAGTGTATAAGTCCTTAAAGAAATGAAAACTGAAGTTCGACATAGCTGTCCAAGATTGTGTGGCATTTTTTATTAAAACCGGGAGACCCGAATAAGCATACTTTTCCATGAATCTTTCTGTGGAAATATTTTCCTCGATTGGCACTGCTTTGAAGTCCCGACATATCTCGCAATTCATAAGGGGTCGGGCGATTTCCATAACGAATCCATTATTAGATATTGCACATGGAGAATCATGAAAAATAAAATTGTTCAAGTCGTCCAAACTTTGGACATCGTAAAGCACTACAAACCCTCCGCACAAAATGGCAATTATGCCAGCGAAAATAGACAGTTTGATCACCCATCCTTTGCAATATTTCTTCCGCTTTCCAGCCGATTTCTTTAAATTTGAATTTTGATCTGCATATTGTTTGTCTAATAACACGTCTCTAATCTTTTCAAAGGATAATCCTTTGTCGATTGCGCCTTCGTGTAACTTTCGAAATTCTGTTATCAACTTTTGTCTCTGTTTATCCTTGTTACCCATATTTGTATATTATCTTTGACAATAAGAACAATGAAGTTCCTCTTTGTAAAAGGAACTTTAACTGAGCAAAATATACGTAGGTATACGTATATATATTTAAGAGAATATCAATCGATACGGCAAATTAAGGTAAAAAATGCACGTTGTCGAGTTATTATATCTGTATTTGGGATCTGCGACACGAGAAGTAACGCTTAACAGCATATCCGAACAGCTAAGACTCAGATCTTCCTGCGCATCCGCGCAGGCTGATCTGAGTCTTCGCCGTCCGCTGAATTACTTTACGGATTCCTTGGAATCTGAAGGGAAATGGAAAGACTCAGCGCAGTCAGCTCAGATGCGCAGGCTGATCTGACTTTTCGCATATAGCAAATATCTGAAGGTATTTTTCTCGCGGCGCGCATCCTAGACGGTTGAAATATAAAGCTAACCGGATCTCTTTCTATTGTCATATACTCCAATAATTTTTAGAATACAACTGATAAAAAATTTCAGGTAAAAACAGAAAAATAGATACCATTAAAACCCTAAGTATTAGGACTGCATGATTTATACCAGAGCAATTAAACGCCCCTAAGTGTAACCCCGCCGCTTAGTGTAACCCGGTAAAAGTAAGCGTTGCTTCACCGCTTAGTGTAACCCTGATACTAAGTAAGCTTTGCTACGCCGTAGCAAAGCTTACTGTTATCGGTCTACACTAAGCAGCGGAAACCCGGTAATACTAAGTATTGCTGCTACGCTTGTTGTTAGCGTATGGGGGTACACTTAGCAGCGTTACAGAGTGAACAGCGGAAACCAACGCCCACCAGATCAGGGTCTGCATTATTTGTCAACAGGTTCACAACGTAGTCAAAAATATAACAAATGACTTCGTTACAGAAACGGTTTATGTGTACCTGAGTGTTCAGATACAACAGAGAGAGAAAGAGAGAGAGAGAGACAGACAGACAGACAGACAGACAGACAGAGAGAGAGAGAGAGAGAGAGAGAGAGAGAAAGAGAAAAAGACAGGCAGACAGCTACATTGGAGAGAGACAGACAGACAGCTACACCGGAAAGAGACAGACAGAGAGATAGACAGGAAAAGAAGGGGAAAACTGATTGATAGAAGAACAAGAAACACTTTGATACGGATACACAGCTAGTGCATCATGCTTGACTGTTACGCTCCATTTGTAACTTTTTTCTCATATTTTTATGTTTAGCACTTAGGGCTAAAGATAAAATAATTTGATAGAACAAGTGTAATATTTTTGTACTACATGGTTGATCAAGAGGTAAGAAAACATTTACTTTTAATGTTTAAAAAAATATTATAATAAACATTTTTAAATTATTTTATGGGCATTTAGATAACTAAATTTAGTGAAAAGCATTTTAAAATATACTTACAACCAGATTCGGGAGCCCGGACGGACACACAGCGCCACTGAGTGCGTGCAACTACGGTTACGTACCGCTGAGCCACTTGGGGAACGTCGTTAGGAGAATTGAACTGAACTGAACTGAACCCGGCCGGTGCCTGGAATAGATCCGTCCCCCAAAGTCGATGGTAGAACCCGTTATAAAAGATTTGAACAACAAAATGAAAAAGAAAAATCTGTAGTGGGCTGTTTTCTTTCTCGTATTACCTCTGAGGTGTACAGGTACAACTCCATGTTTTACTGCCAAGTTGGTTTAAACAATATCTTATTCAATGTAAATTACATAATTTTACAAGAAAAGTACAATATAACGCTTGTATTAAAGTCATCTCCTGATGACTGCAAATTTTACAAAGGGCAACAACTTTTGTGGCTTCTTGTTACTTCCCTGGACAATGAGCCCTTCCAAAATGGGGTCTTTGATTAAAGAAAAGAATTTGCTCCTACTGCAATTTGGAACAGAGAAAAATGGCTGAGTTGTTGAAATTTACACATTCATCTCAATTGGAACACCGCTCGGCCAATTCCGTGAAACACGGAATTGGCCGAACGGTGCTCCGATTGCCATTCACCTTTTTCTAGCCCCATGGCTAGTGTTTAATCATATTTTTATTGCAATAAACATAATCATGGCTAGTATTGGGTCTAAAGCCGGTTGGGCGTGAGAGAACATAACGTTTTGTTTTATAGGAGTTTTTACTAAAAACTCTGCGCTACATTTTTTAAAGATTGTCTCCCTCGTTTATTTCATGTTTTCAAAAACAAATATTTTAACAGAATTTCGTTAGACAATATTTAATAGTCTTATAATTAACCGTACAAGTTTTGAGAAAACGCATGCTTATTCGATAAATGTGGAATGAAAAATAATCTTCAAATTAAAATGCAAATTACCTTTTTCCTCACGGCCTGTAAGAATATCGATTTTGACCACCTGTGTAATGTGATCATGTAGAGGTATTTTTCTTATTCGTGCACGTGATTGTGACGTATGAATAAATTGTTTTTGTCCAATAATGCGATTTCAACCGCGGTCCTGGATTGTATAAAAAATTGTCTTATTTTTCGTTTAAAGTCACTTTTATCAAATATTATTATCTAAACTCTAATCCAAATGTAAAGTTAGACCATGTCGGAGGTACTGCATGAAATATTTCATCAAATCATTTTTGTTACTATTATAAAGGGAGTAGATCTTTAAAGCTGCATTCGGAAATAAAGAAATAAAAAAATTGTGAGCTAATAAAAGAACATTTGGCAGCGTTTTATACTTCTAATTCAAATATATATACATTATCCAAATAAACTCAACAAGGATGGCTCCTGCTTCCTTTAATGATGTAAATTGAAGTATTTTTCTTTTCTCTACTATTTGTCTCTTCATTCTCAGCAGTGACCTATAAAGGTCACTGTTCTCAGATAATCGCAAAATAATGTTATTGAACCAATGGCATGAAGGATTTGATCATGTGACATGAAAAGTCACGTGATCAAATATTTCTTAATACTTTCATTTCATTTGTTGAAAATGGACAAAGAACCGTAGAGCGCTAACGAAAAGTCATTTTGGGCAAAGAAGTCAAATCAAATAGCTTGTTAATGCATGCAAAAACATGATATGTAGATTCTAAACTGCTTTGGAGATAGAACATTTGATTCTAATTCTAAGGGTATGTAATACTCTTTTCTTTCCCAAAAACTGGAGATAGAACAATTAAGCATTCAGCCGACAATTTGGGATTTATCATTCGCCACAAGTGGCGTAAATCAGATGTGGACCCTAAAAAATTCTAAAATGGTAGAATTCCTTATTGACAATATTTACGTGTTCAGCGGGCAAGTTTATCCGATGAACAGACAGTTGGCGTTCCAATGGGCACTAACTGCGACCCTTTACTTGCCGACTTATTCCTTTACGGAGGCGGGGTTTATACAGGGGCTCTTAAAAGCAGATCAGACAATTCAACGTCACAAACAGGTACATGGATAATGTACTATCTCTGAATAATTCAAAGATTTCGGAGTTTATTGATATCATCTACCCATTTGAACTTGAAATTCTACAGAGTCCAGTTCATCTGCCGAAAGCCGGGCCGCGTAGCGCAGTCGGTCGCGCGTCATACTCAAGCCTGAACCAGAGGTTCCGGGTTCGATACCCGGTCCGGCCACATACTTTCGTTTCTTCTTCCGCTATAGCCCGGAGATAGAACAATTTCATGACCCAGATTCAATTACCAGCAATGCAGCGTTTTATACTTCTAATAAATTCAAATATACATTTGTACATACATTATCCAAATAAACTCAACAAGGATGGCTTCTGCTTTCTTTTATGATGTAAATTGAAGTATTTTCCGTTTCTCTACTGTCTGTCTCCTCATTTTCAGATAATCGCAAAATAATGTTATTGAACCAATGGCATAAAAGAATTTGATCATGTGACATGAAAAGTCACGTGATCAAATATTTCTTAATACTTTCATTTCATTGGTTGAAAATGGACATAGAACAGTATAGCACTAACGTAAAGTTATTTTGGGACAAATAAGCCAAATTGAATAGCTTGTAAATGCATACAAAAACATGACATGTATATTCTTAACTGCTATAGAGAAGAATATTTGATTCTAATTCCGAGGGTATATAATACTCATATTTATCAAAAACTGGAGATAGAACAATATAGCATTCAGCCGACGATGTTGTGATTTATCATTCGCCACAAGTGGCGCAAATCAGATGTTGACCCTAAAAAATTCTAAAAAAACTTTTGGAAGTAGACAACATCAAAACCTTCGATTTCTTTACGCTTAGTATTACCATACCACATGTCAAATTAAAAACAAACTTAAAACTTAGTATAAACAATTGTTTCTTTCACAAAAACAGAAATCTTCGGTATAAATACATTGTTCTTGGGCATCAGGATGCATACTTCGTTAAGGACCGCTCTGATGTTCAAAATATTCTGAAGTTGATGTCATTGAAATGGTAGAATTCCTTATTGACAATATTTACATGGAGTTCAGCGGGCAAGTTTATCAACAGACAGTTGGCATTCCAATGGGCACCAACTGCGACCCCTTACTTGCCGACTTATTCCTTTACGGAGGCTGGGTTTATACAGGGGCTCTAAAAAGGAGATAAAACAATTCAACTTCGCAAACAGGTACATAGATGATGTTCTATCTCTGAATAGTTCGAAGATTTCGGAGTTTATTGATATCATCTACCCATTTGAACTTGAAATTATGTATACTACAGAGTCCAGTTCATCTGCCGATTGCCGGGCCGCGTAGCGCAGTCGGTAGCGCGTCTGACTCAAGAGCCAGAGGTCCCGGGTTCGATACCCGGTCCGGCCACATACTTTCGTTTCTCCTTCCGCTGATTCAAGAAGGGCAGTTGCCAGTTACTGGCGAAAATATGTGCACTTAGAACTGGTTAACCGCTTAGGAGGTATAAGCCTGCCCAGGAATAGTGTGGTTAGGGATATTATGGCATAGTTCGAACACAACGGATAGAGGAAACTATAAGTTTTATCTAAATTCGAAATTGATTGAGATAATTTGAAGTCTTTCCGTAGATATTCCATTAAGGTCTATGAGATAAACAACGATAAGAGCGTGATCTGTGATTACTCCGCAGAGTATTGTTCATAGTCTGACAAGTATTTATTAGTCAGGCACACTTTTGAACAGTAACTGTAGGTAAACAAATAGAAGTATACCTCACAAAAAAGTAAGTAACAATCTTTCAGTAAAAAGGGTCAATTCTAAAGTCAAGTTTGATGACCAAGCTCCCAATACACGTCTAGTTTCAACAAGCTTCCTGTCACTCTAGAGGAGACCACTCCTGAATTTTGTAAGGTCCTCGTTTATATACACACCTGCTTGACCAGTATCTTTTAGCTGTCTTCGAGCTTTATACAGCTTTTCACGAGATCTAAATGTTGATAGTTTCACAATAACATCATGGGTCTTAGCTGCATTAGGCCTCCCCACCCTGTGACTCCTGTCTATCTCCTGCAGGATTAAATCAACATTCATTGATCGAGTCATATCAAGAATAAGCTCGTACATATTTTCATTGTTGTTTTCCCTTACACTCGATATTCTTAAACAATCGCGCCTGCTTTATTGCTCTGTGTTATCAGCTGCCGACCCAAGTTTTTGCACTCGTGTTTTCAAGCTTTCATTTTCCCTTTCTTCAGGCGATATTCTCTTCGCTAATGGACTGCATCTGATCTCTCAGTTCGCTTACAACACCGTCAATGATTGTCTTGATCATTTCAGACCTTTCACCATGTAAATCTCCCCTGAACAAGCCTTTCAACAACTCAGATATTCTTGCTATATCTGCATCCCTCAATGTTATATGTAGATTGGACTGCTGTCACAGTTGTTCACCATCAGCAAAACTAGTAACACAAGTACCACCTACATCCATTTCTTGTTCTGTCTCAGACATATCAGAATCTGATTGATCTGACTGATCACATTCAGACTGTGATAACAAATACGGCTTATTTTTCTTCAGATCAATGGGAAACTCCGGTCTGGTTTTAATATGCGCTTTTTGAAAGTAAACTGCGCAGAGCCGTCTAGAAAATGTCATTTTATCACATTGTCTCCCGATAAGGAGAATGTCCTGCAAATTAGAGACATTTTTATCTCCAAAATGAGAGACATTCCTCTGATTGAGGGGCATTTGATTGTTTCAGGATGTGCGCATTTTATAACAGAACTTGTCTCCTAAAACAGAGACAGTCGCTCAAAATGGAGATTGTCTCCATATTTGAGAATTATCCCAAGCTGTAAGTGTAAGTGATGACATTTCGTCTTGTTCAAAACATCTCCCAGACCTCAGTCCATACGAAAGCCCTAGTAATAGCGTAATGCATTTCAACAGTCTTCCCTTTTCTTTAATCTTTAGTATACTTTTGCATCATCTGCAAATAATTTCGTAGTCCTCCTGACTACTTCTAGCGAATTTATGATAAAAAGGAAAGGAATGGTACCAAGAACACTCTCTTGAGGAATTTCACTCGTTTCTCTCCTCCAATCTGATTTTGTATAATTTCATACCATCGTCTGCTATCTATCACTAAAAAATCTTCAATCCATCTGAGTACCTTACCATCTATACTGTAGCGTTTTAGTTTCCGTATGAGCCTTTGGAGCGAAACCTTATCAAAGACTCTAAAAAGTCAAGGTAGACGATGTCGCTGTTTTCTATATTGTCGATTGCTTCAGTCAGTTCTTCCATGACTTCAAGTAGTATTGTTACATAGGATATACCGGGTAAGAACCTATGCTTTGCGATACGGCAAAAATTATTTGAAGTCATATGGTTAAACAATTTATCCCTGATTAAGCGTTCCATTATTTTGCCTGGCACTGAAGTAAGACTGATCTGTCTATGGTTTTCTGGTCTCTTCTTATCGCCTTTTTACAGATGGCCGTAAGATTTGCACTTTTCTAAAGTTCTGGAACCTTGCTTTCGTTTAATGACTTGTCATATATAATTTTAAGTGGGTTTATAATATTTTGCTGTGTTCCTTTTAATAGTTTCGGGTGTAAATTGTCTCGTCCCTGCGATTTACTGGGGTTCATTTTACTTATATCCTTGGAAATTTTCTCTTTAGTTTATATATTGCTTGAAGGAACGTGATGCTTCCCTTGAAGAAAACTCTACTTTCAAAGTAGTGAATCTGATTGAGGCTCTCTTCTTGACATATTTACTCTAGATTTTGAAAAGGAATTCGACTCTCAATATCATGAACTTTTAAAAGGCAAATTACATGTTTATGGTGTAAGTGGTGAAACATTGAGGTGAATATATACATTTCTTCGTTATAGGTAGCAAGGGGTTGTTGTCAACGGAGTTAAGTCAGAATGGGCTCTTGTGTTATCGTGTGTGCTGCAAGGTATTATCATGGACCACCTACTCTTCTCCGCATATTTTAACGATATCGCCGTTGATAACGAATCAGAGATTAGGCATTTTACAGTTGATTGTGCTTTCTATCGGCGAATCGAGAACACAGAGATACCGAAAAGGGACATAGATAAATTTGGAAATTGGGCTATAGTGGGGTATGATACTCCATCTTATCAAATGTACATGTAACATCGTACTGCATACTCGCAGGCGGATCAAAAAAGATCCATCAGTCATATTACTTTGAAGATCCACTTCTTGAAAATGTCGATAGTTTAAGCATCTTCGTGCTACAATAATCTATTGTTGGAAATGTTTACACAAAAGCAAACAGAGGACCTAGCTGTTTTAGAAGAAACGTCTATGCATGCCCTAGCTATGGATGTTCAGAAAAAAGGTTACAAGGGGTTGGTACGTTCGGTCCTAGGGTATGCGTGTACGATGTGAGACCCTCATAGTTTAGTCTTTACAGAGAGCTGGAGAAGGTTCAAAATCGGGTGCTGGTTTTCTTACTGGAAATTATAGTCATGATACTGGGAGCATGACTGCTATTCTTGAGAAGTTACACTGGACATACAAAGAAGAATGGAAAGCAGACATACATTTTACGAAGGTCTAAAATGTAAGGCTGCTATACCTACAAATGACCTCCTTTCCATAAAAAGGAACAGCAGAACTCATCATTCTTTAGTATTTTAGGTACAATATATCAGGACTGACACATTTAAGTCCACCATCCCAGACACAATTGGAAACTGGAAAAACACTTCGCTCATTTCCTCTGCTGTAGCTTCTGAGGATTGCATCTCCAAATTTAACTCCTTGATCCTTTACTCACCACCCGCTCCCGTCTGGTGAATGACTGTCTGCTTGATATGTCACCGGTAAACTATTCAAATTTCAGGTTATTGCTTACCAGTCAGACACATGTACTATTCAGAATCAGATTTAACGTTAGTGAGTGAGCTATTCAGATTCAGAAATGAGCTCTTTATTTACAAATTTAAGACAACTCCCTCATTGACGTCGTCATAAAACGACGGTGGTCCGGAAAGTCAGCGGACGAACTCTAAGAAGAACAAAACAGAACATGTTCGGTGTTTAGTTGTGCACTGCATAACCTACATCATCATATGAGGTTATGAACCCAGTAAACCGCCATTACATAGAGTAAAGCGATAATAACCGTTTATACCGCATGACTGTGTATACGTAAGTTCGGTATTTTTAGCACAGTTGGTATGTAACTGGAAATATCTGATTCGCCCTTATCAGATTTACATTCATTAAGCATCCAATTTTAGAACATAAATTAATCCTTAGTCTGTTTATATAAATTATTTGTTCGTTTTTTTCATGAAAAGTGACCCTACGCCATATATGCGCCATATGCGTACAGTAGCCTAAGCCAGCCGTGTAGGCTCAGACTGGCTACGCCTATAGTTTCCACGTTGTCCACAGGTTGCGCTCGCGAAAAAAATGCCCCAGCTGATCTGACTCTACCTTGTTTTCAAATAGTACAAGATACATTTTCACGTGCCAACACTCATCTTTTTCTAGATTTTAGAAACATGAATTGTTTATAAAATGAAACTAATAAACTAATAAGTGTGTATTAAATGTGTTTTGACGATAAAAATAAATATTCAGACTCTGTAGCTTTATTGTATAAACAAAGGATCGATTAGTATGGAATTTTAGCTCTTGCTGATAAACTAATGCAGACGCTTAAATCTCGCTGAGTCTACCTTTGCTATTAATAGCATGCTCTATGCGCCTGCGTACTTTCATCCCAGCGTTTTCACTGGGATGAGAATTACTAGGTACCTAACCTCGTACACGCTGGCGTGTGAGGGGAGGTAATCCAAACTAGTTCGGTGTTATGTCTGACCGATTTAGTATCCCAATAAGTTTTATTTAACTTATAGTTTTAAAACGAATTTACTTTGCTGTTTCAATGCATTCGATTGATCTTTTGGAAATTGAAGATAAATAAAATAAATTAAAGTGAATTAATTTACCATCAGTCATAACTCACTTCCGGTGAAATAGTTTGAAAATGGTGGAAAAGAGGAATGTTTTGATTAACTAATCTCAACATTTTCCCGTATTACAACGTATCTGTGACATAGAAAGCTTTGGTATTTAGTGTGCTTGTTCAACAGTTATAGTCAAATGTGGGGGTTGTTATATAGCTCCCATGTTTAAAGCTGAAAGTGTCGTTTCTAAGCAAAATAACTCGTAACACAGCAGAAATTCTTCAGAAGCACCTGTCTGGCCTGTCAAAATTTTGAAAACTGAAAAAGAAAACCTCTTTTTAAGTTAAGTGTGAAAAAGTTCCAGGATACCTGATTGTCAATATGAAGTCAAGGCATTGCCTTTATGCAAACACACTCCTTTAGGCTGTCATTCAAATTTAGTTGTTGTTGATTTAGAGAGAAAAAAATGGAAAGCGCTGTGGCTCTTTCTTTCTTTCTATCTTTACTGTCTCAGTCAATCATGACCATGATGACAGGTTTCTGGTGTGGCGCATAAGTTGTCACAAAAAATAAAAAAATGAATTTGTGACAAAGCCATGTTGTTGTTGTTGTTACAGCCCTCTGGCCGAAGTATCTCTCTGGTATGTTGCTGGTTTCTCTGGTATTCTTCTTCACAGGTAGAAACTCTCAAGTACATTAGTAAAGTAGCACGATGTGTCAGCCACCAGCAGGTTAAAACTATTACAAGAAGTCCTCAGGGGCAGGCATTCCATGCCTAACCCCTGCCCTACCCTAGGATATTAAATTTTGGCCTTAAACCCATCAACTGTCTCCGAAGAGACAGCTTCGGTTGTAAGGCCATTCCAAGTTGCAATTGTCCTGGGGAAAAAGGAATTCTTAAAACCGTCCGTGTAAGCGTTTGGACGGTGGTACTGGAATGGGTGGGACCAAGTTCTCCTGCTCCCTGGCTTCACCAACCTCAGATAGGTACTTATTCTTATCACAATCTGAGACTCAGTGCAGTGTTAGAAATAAGGCCCAGACAGCAACTTGCCCGGGGGGCAACCTGAAATGAATTTCAACTTGTCCTCCAAGATTTCAACTTGTCCCCCAATATTTCATTGAAGTTAAACCATTTACATGTCCTTTTCTTCTGAAGTCACGTAAGTAAACATAGTCCAAAAATGCTCTCCCTTTCTAAGACACTAAGCATGAATTCATGAACTTCAGAGATAACTGATCAACAGTTTTGATCACAGCTGCAGCGAGCTGCTTAATCATTTTCACAGCACTACTCTGACTGGGATTCTTTCTATTTTTCTCCTTCAAAACACTATATTGGTGGATTTCAAACTTCTCATGCAAAACTTAAAAAAAGACATGAAACAAAGTTATTTTCCAGAATTTACCAGAATTATAGGTTGTCCAGGGGGCAACCTTACAAGACTATCAGCTTGCCCCCAGCAAATTTAACCCATGTTGGGCAAGTGGGCAATTGCTTATTTCTAACACTGCAGTGGTTAGTGCTCTTGACTCTGAAGCCAGAGGTAGTGGGTTCAATCCTTTCCCAGGGTGAAGTCTTCCTATGTCTGAAAGCCTTTTTCTAACATCATTTGCAGGGATGATGCTAACAAGGGTGCCGTATTCTATTCTGTATTAAAGCCACAAGACCATAGATACATGCGGGTTCATAGAATAACCGAAAAGCACCGAAATACCGAAAAGCAACCAAATAACCAAAAAGCAATTTAAAAAAAATTGTTTTACATGGGAATAATTATTTTAGTTAGGCTTTTCTTGGTTGGAAATCATTTGTAGTGTTATTTGTGAGAGTTTTATTAGCTTGGGTTTCATACTATACTCACATTGTAACAAAAAGAAAAAGGGGGGGCTAATGATGCTCAGCATTTTTCCAGTTCTTTGCTGTTATATCCAGGAAATTGAACTGTCATTTACTGTATGTAATTTTTTAAGCAAAACAAACCAAATTAGTATATAAAATTACATGATTGTGTATAGTCAAATATACTTATTATATTCTGAGCAGACTACGAATCACAATCTGAGACACAAAATTTATTGGTAAACATGGCTAGTTCGGGTGCTTTTCTGTTAGATGTTAGTGCACTATTTTTTGGATTAACATTTGAAACCAAGGCAACTGTGGTGCAGAAAACTTCTCTTTCAATGCTTCTCCCACCCATGAAAGTAATAGTACAATGATACTTCATATAAAAAAATGATATTGTTTTTATTGCTTTTCGGTTATTTGGGTGCTTTTCGGTATTTCTATGAACGGGATACACGCTGGTAAATCTTCTTGAGCACTGGGATTTGGATCGGGACATTATAACTGGGCGCCCCCTGTGCAGGGAGAGTCATCTCCTGTTCAGGTTAAAGATCCCTTCTATAGCTACAAGTCATGGCTATATGTTGACTTTCATCCTGCAACACCGTAGTGTACAAAAGTACACCAGGTCCTGCTCATAATCCTCGAGGGAGGGTACAGCAGTATATATAGAAAGAAAAGAAAGAAGAAAGGTTATAAAAAGAGAACTTGTAGTATGCATCACTTATAAGGAGAGACCCCAGCTCCAGAATTCAGTAAAATTATTAGGGTTCTTAAGTTTGGTTGTATAACAGATCATATGTGTCCCCCTCGGGGGTTAAGACGTAATGGAAGGTAGATAGGTCTAGGCAAATGATAACTTTACCAAGACGCAATGACGTAAAGCCTCATTAGACACTGCAAATCACATATAAAAAAAAATTTATTCTTCATTTAATTGCTGCCTGGGGCCTGTTTCACAAAAATTAACCGTACGATGAATCATGCGATAATCGTACGTTTGGTCATTCGAGAATCGCACGATCGTTTCATAAAAATATCGTACGACAGATAGTTCGATTCTCGTAGGATTTTAGTTATACGATGGATCGCAGACGTGATGTGTATTAGCTTTGACAGATGTGTATTGGGTTTTATAAACACAAAAAGTAGCGATTTGTAATACAACGCAATCATGTCAAAGAAAAGGCTCAACAGGACCTCAAATGAGGTTAAAGCCTTTCTCACTGAAGTAAGGAAGATGGATGGATGGATGGCTTGCGATTTTACGTCAATTTCAACAGTATTTCAGTCGTATCAGGACGGTGGAAGGGTGATAATGAAAGGTTATGTGCAATGGAACCCTGTTTACAATTGAAACAATTTCCGCCTCTGGAAACGACCTCAGGACCGCTTGATCAGCAGGCAAGTGCTTATACCACTGAGCTACCGGTGGCTTCTAAGTACACATGGACGACTCCTAACCAAAGACACGAAGGATCGCACCTGGGAAGTTTTCAGTCCAAGGTTAAAAGTTTTTTGATCCTTAGTTGCAGATCTTCAAAACCAAGATACGAAAACAAAATTCCTATATTATAAATTCATGTTACAAAAGTGGGGATTGGAGATCCAAAACCTAGGACTGAAACTCTAAAAACAAGGCTGAAACTCAGGGGTTTGAAATTTATTGTGCATTGGCTTGCCATGCCCTTCCTCGATTTTCGAAATACAGTTTTGAGATAGAAGTTCCGAGGAATTAAACTCGGGTCTTTTTATTTTGCCAAATGCTGTTTGTGATTGTATCAGCTCTTTCAGACTTGCACTGCAGAACCTTGTGGTCAGCGCAATAATTCGCTTGTATAGTATAGCAAGCCAAATTTCGCATTCTCAAATTTAGGTGTTAAGTTTTCTACCCTTTGTTTTAACTTCAAAACTAACTTTTGAAAATTGAAATTTTCTATAATTGTTTTTACAAATCCGGGTATTGAAGTCAGATTTGAAACCTATGACTGAACTGAAACCTAGGTTTGAAGCTCAACTTAGGGTAAACTTTCTTAAACCTAGTTTAAAGATTTATTGTGCATTTGGCGTGCAATACCGTTGAACACAAACATGCAGTCTCCTCAGATCAGAGATCACCTAATTAGGGGTTCAAACAGTCCTAAAACCTCCCATTTTCTTGTAAGATAATTTCTCTCTATTAGAACAAATGCTGCTGCCATGATTTTGAGAATAGTCTCTAATACATTGCAGGTAAATTATCCCACAAGAATCGCACGATAATCGTACAGGAAAAACTTCGCTCAAAATCACCCTTAGGTGATTTATCATAAATTTGGAATTTTGTTAATTGACTGATTTGCTCAAAACTTGGTATATGCTTTTCAGAAAGACATAAGATAAATGTAATCTATTCAAAAGTTAAGTATGAGTATGTTGTGCGATGAAAGAGGAGAAAAAGTGAAATTTACGACTGCCCTTTAGGTATTGTAGATTTGATCGTAAATTGAGTTCTACGAGGACAATAGTGAAACCGAGATTTTTTTCATGAAAGCGATTTTTGGTTGTAAGATTCTCGTACGATCATCTTACGACGAATTTCAATCGTACGATTTGTTGTGAAATAGGCCCCTGATCTTTTTAAATTATATTATTTTGCACTTGTAAAGCTTCTCTATCCTTTTATGTATAAGCAGCTTTTCTTCGATAGCTAACCTTTAATTTTACTTCCTTTGATATGAAATAACTCGTTGAAATGTAAGCTTATAAGATAGAACATTTACAACAAGTATTTGCAGCTATTTTGAAAAGGTTAAACATACAGAGCACTAATAAGGTTGATTGCGGTAATCGGTATTATCTTAGAATTATTCTAAACCCAAGCTTATCTTGAGCTCTGTGGTCAAAGTATTTTCACTTAATTTGTGTTTTATATTTGACAGGTTTACCAAAGCTGCTGACATAGTTCAGCATGGCTGTGTATTTTGACCACCGTTTGGATACAGAGCGGTCAGGAATAAACACTGAAGTGTCTTGGTACAGTGGTTCACCTTTACTGGCTGTGACATCATACAGTGATGAGAGTGGTGGCTCGGTCAACTTGTTCTTAGATGAGGTAAGCCTCCTTTCCTCACCAGATACAGCAGAGCTCCAAATAAGAGGCGAGACGGTTCTAATCCGAGACTGTTCTAATGAGGGGCACAACATATGTTTCTTTGGAGTAATAAGGGAAATTATCCCTAAATTAACCTTGTTACCCCTTCTTATCTGGAGCACTGATACAGTCAAATCTGTCATAAGCAAGCACCTTAGGGAAGGGCCAGATCTGCTTGCTTAAGGCAGGTGCTTGCCTAATACAGGCAGAATTACTCTGAAAATGCTACTTTAAGATATGAGGTTTTGGCCTGTTTTGATAGGTTTTTGCTTAATAGAGGTGGCCATTAACAGATTTATGACATCATTGGTTTCAAATTATGGCATACAGTGTAACAATAATTATTCTCAAGTCATTAGCTTGCCTGTACGAAAGTACAGAAAGCTATTGTTGTCACTTGGACGTCGTCGTTGGCGTCACACTTTAAAGTTTTACGGTAAAGTTTTTTTATGTGATGAGCAAGGCATTGCAGGGGAGCTATCCTGTACGGGGACAGGTCTTGTTTAATTCTCTGTTATATATGGGATTCAAACCCCATCTAATAGCCAAATTATTAGGTAAATGTAACACTCAAACCATCCTGATTTCAGGGAGAAAGGCTGTTAAATGTGAAACTACAGAGAAGTTGCCAGGCAACATCATCATCCTGGCACCCCTCAAAGAAGATAATAGCTGTCGGCTTTGAGAATGGTGAGCTGTTGATATGGAATGCCCAAGATCATGAGCTGTTTGAAGGCCTTCCGCTACATAAACATGCCATAACAGTGCTGCATTGGAGCTCCCTTGGAACTAGACTGGTCTCTGGAGACAAGGTATGGAAGTGCTTGCTAGGGAACCATTCAATTTACAGAGGCTAGATTGCCAAGCAAAGTATAATATGTATCTGTCAATGATTTTGACTTTATGGCCCTTTCAAGTGCAACAGTATTTCATTTTTTTCAGACCAGATGGTACAATTTGAGAGGAGAAGCTTAGATTTTCCCAAAATGATCAAAAATTAAGAACAAAAAAAAAAAAATACAGAAGAAACAGATTGATGGGACAAATTTGTGTAAATCTAAATATGAAAGATGTAGGGGTCAATCAAAAAGGTTCTAGACACTACCATATAATCATTTATATGTCTTCAAGACTTGTCAGCCTTTTTTTTTCAAGAATTGGTTAAACAACATTCAAGAGATGCTGTTTAGGTACTTGAAGTCAGATGCCAAATGTCCTAAAAGCCCAAAATTTGTTTTCTTTCAGTATGTGTAGTGGCTCCTTGTCCACAATTATGTTAATTATTTAGGTGTCCCAGTTTTAACTTTTACTGTATGATATTTGTATTTCAGTCTGGAGTTGTTATGGTATGGAAGTCAGATGCAAAAGGCAGGCTGCAGCAGAATCCTCTGCATCAACATCACTGTCAGGAACCACTCACACAGATCTTGTTCAGACCCCTTCCTCCAGCTGACCCTTCTACGTAAGTTTGCTAACTGATCAATCGTATCTCTTAATGGCTTGCTTTTAAGTACAAATGTATGAGAGAAAAAGTATGCCAACTTTATATACAATTTTTATTTATACGAATATGTAAATTTCTGATAGAGATATTTAGGATGTTATCTGTTACATATATAATGTATATTTAAGCATTGGATTACAAAGATACAGGGATCTTCTATCAAGAAGGCATGTCTCTGCTGTCAAAGGCAGCAGTGAGTGAGACAAGGTGGCACTTGATATTGTTCAGTTGGTAGACAGGATTGTGCAATGTTAAAACTTATAAACATATTAGGTGTATATGTAATCTGATTACAGTAGTGTTACATCTAATTGTAATCTTTTGATAACAAAGATCTAGCTTAGCTGGTCACGGTTGCAGTGTGTGAAGATGCAGTAGCACTGAATAGGTTCAGTTGGCAGAAAAAAATATGATTACATTTATGTTACATGTAATCTTTTGATTACATGTAACATAACTCTAATCAAATAACATATGAAATATTTTTATATGTAACCTGATTACACTTATGTTCATGTAATCTTTTGATTACATGTAACATACGTGTAATCAGGTTACATATAAGATATTAATAGGAAAGGAAATTTTACATTTTATATGTAACCTGATTACAGTCATGATTCATGTATTCTTTTGTTTACAGAGATATAGCTCAGCTAGCCAAGGCAGCAGTGAGTGGAGATGAAGCTGCTCTGGACATGTTCAACTGGAAAAAAGGAAAGAACAATGCTAAACTCACCAGCTCATTTACAGCTAGTGAATCATTATCGTTTTTTGTGGGTGGAGCTAGTGGTAAGTTAATTGGCTAGTTCATCAGATAGACCAAATGATTTGGGGTGAAAAGTTTAAGGTGTCCCAATACTTACACACATTAGGGTATTTGTGTACAGTCATTCATTCCTGTATTTAAGGTGTATGGGTACACTGCATGTTTCATGATCATTTTTATGAAGGGAAACAACTTTTATGACTTCCTGTTTGCTTCCCTGAAGGATGAAGCCCTTCCAAAAAGAAGCCAACTCTTAAAGGAAAGAATTTGCTTCTCTAGGAGCAGTTCTTTGAACTCCATGTAGAGGGGAGGCATAACTGAAAACATAATTGCTTCCCTTGTATGTGCATCCATGTAGCTCAAATAGTCTACCACCTTTGAATTTGGATAAGGCACAAAATCTAAAAAATTAAATAACTTTCATATTTCTTGCTGGAATTTGATTGGATTTGTACTAAAATGCGTGAATTGCAAAGACTTTAGTTTTCAATCATATTATTAATGTATTGAGTGTTTTGTCTTATTAAAACTAAACTGCACTTCTGGAGACCTAATGACAGCCATAAGGAGATGGCTTTTCTTTTGAAACCATTTGTGGAGATTTTGTTATGATTATAATGCATTATTTGTGGAGATTTTGTTATGACTATAATGCATTATTTCACTATTACAGGAGGAGTGTATTTTGTAACTGAGGGAGGTCAGTGTTCTCAGTCCTTCACTACTGATGGACCTGTATTAAAGCTCCTGTATTATGAAGAGAAGAATGTTCTGATCACTGTCACAGAAAGTCTTGCACTTACCCAGCATGCAGTGATGCCTGAGGGGGAAACAAAAGAACTGATGAAGGTATGTATTGTAGTTACAGTAAATATTGCCTCAGAAGTGCATGAGCAAAAAGGGTAGACACTGATCTGACTGCTCAAAGAGCAGTCTGATCAGAGTCTGTCCTATTTGCTGTTACACTAGCGTGAGTGAGTGAACTCTGGTTTAACATCTGACCAACAACTATGGCATACAGAGACTGGAATTTGGTTTAAAGTCTCATCCAAAAGACAGTAGAAACAGGGGATCGATCTTGCAGGGCTTTATCTAGGTATTTTGGGAATGGAGCCTTTTTCCTGAAATTGGGAAAAAATTTCAGCCATTTGGGAATGAAAATTCCAGGCGTAAGTTGCAAAATTGGAGAATTCTGCATGATTTTAAAGAGATTCCATTCGGGAATGGGGCCTATATTGGCCCCTATAAACACATAGAAAATTCCCTGTCTTGTGACCCCTGGATTGGAAGTCCAGCATGTTATCCATCACTAAAATTTACCACAACAAATATGTAAAATCTACTAACATTTCACTACAGTGATGTTTATTGCTGCTGCTTTCAGGCATTCTCCACTACAAAAAAAAAAATAA
The DNA here is from genome assembly GCA_963989385.1 of Ctena decussata. Lineage (NCBI taxonomy): Eukaryota > Metazoa > Mollusca > Bivalvia > Lucinida > Lucinidae > Ctena > Ctena decussata. The sequence continues at coordinate 63,489,082 of OZ022500.1, forward strand.
ATAGATAAATAAAACTGGGCTTTTCCTTCCTCCAAAACAACCAAAAAATCTAGATCTGTCTTATAAGACATATCTAGATTTTTGAATTTGTTTTGGAAAGGAAAAAGGCATCATATAGCAGAATTAAACAACACTGGTTTAGACCTTTTGGGTCATCCTGGAAGGGGAATACCCTGTTTTTTACGTCACTGTGACATCATGTTCCTGCTGGGAAGGTAAATATGATTATATCATTTTATCATATGACGTCGGATCTGAGAGTGTAGTAAAGCCATGCATTAAATGCGATAATCCACTAGTGGATTAAATATGTAAATTACGTCGTAACGTTATACGTTGACATCCATAAAGACGTCGCGTTTTCTAATGGCGAAATCGTGACGTTTCAGTGCAAATTCTGCTGATAAAATGCAATTTTAGTGTCATATGATAAATAGAATCTTGCATTCGTGTTCCTGTATTATTGAATTTATTAAACTCGTTGGGGAAAACCGATAAGATGCTCGGCAAAGCCAGGGCTCGAAATTTTTTTTGAACGTACTTGTCCTGCAGGGCAAGAGCTTTCAAATTTTTACTCGTCCTTTCAAAAATCTACTCGTCCGTATTCTACTTTCACTTTCATTTTCACTCGGTTATTTCCGGTACTTTCTGTAGGTAATATGGTTTCGTCCCAATTCAAGATCGTACAAAGAGGTTTCGTTTATAAAGATTTCTGCACCAAAGTAGATTTTTGTTCTGCTTTATTCAAGAGAGGACGTGAAAATGATGTCCTATACAGCTATTTGAGTTGGATTATGCATTTTTAATCATGCAGTTATAGAGCGCAAACAACTTAGGCGAAACCGCGTTGGTGCGAATCCTCATCGGGTTGATGTTCGATATGCGCAGGCGCACTGTTTATTTACAGTTTGTCATTTCCGTTTTCATTTTTAGACAACACGATGCGGAAATCTATGGGATTTCAGGCTTTCTGCGTTACATTTAACATTTGTTTCCTGTAATTTGATCGATTTGTAAAGTGCTTTTCCTGAACGGCATGATTAGACAATTTTCATGGAGGAAAAACCTACTCGTCCGGCAGGGCAAGTCAGTGACAATTTCCACTCGTCCTTACCGACTATCTACTCGTAAATACGAGCGGGCGAATGGAAATTTCGAGCCCTGAAAGCCTCGCATCTTATCTTTTTCCCCAACTCGTTTAATAAATTCAATAATACATGAGCACTCATGTAAGATCCTCTATGTCTTGTTTCTTTGATATGTTGTAGATGCGCTAAAATGATTTGTCAATCTGAATAAAAAACTGAATTAAATTGAATTACTACGGTACTTATTCTCTGTGTTTTTGGTTGAACATGACAGCCAATTTATGTATGTTATATTGGCAGGTTAAACTGAGTGGCCGTGGTGAGACACCTGTAATCAACTGGGCAGGGAAAGGAATATTGGCAACGGCTACTGGAGAAGCTATGATTAGGTAATGAATAACATACCAGAGCTCCAGATAAGAAGGGGTAACAGGGATACTTCAGAGATAATTTTTCTTATTTCTCAACGACCCCTCATTAGAACATCTCTGGAGACAGTTTTAATGAGGGGTCTTTAGAACTGTCTCGCGAGATGGTTCTAATGAGGGGTCGCAATGTATGTTTTTATGGGAAAGTTATACATTTATTATCCCTGTTACCTCTTCTTATCTGGAGCTCTGACAAACTGCATTATCTCATTTTGTGTCATTATTTAGCTGTGGTAAATAAATAATTTTGAACAAAATGAGCCGCGACACAACAAAACCTAACAAAGTGGCATGTGCACCCAGCAAAGATTCAGATCAGCCTGGGCATCTGCCCAGTCTGTTCAGAGTCTTTGCTGTCCGCATAGAGCTAGCTTAGACCCTTAACTACTATTTAAGTGCATAACAAAGACTCTGATCAGACTGGGTGAAAGCCCAGGCTGATGGGCACACATGCCACATTGTTGGTTTTGTCATGTCACGGCTCGGCTATGGACTACTGATACCAGTTCAGTTAGAAAATATATTTTCTTTTTTTTGAAGTATAGTATGTAAATACTTTAATTTTTCTGAATCTGTTGCTGCTTAGAAAACCATTTAAAAAATACCTCCATTTTTTCTCATGTTTAATTTCTTTGGGCAAACACGTTGGAATTCCAGGGCTAAAAATAATTTTGTTACATATCCATAAGTGTGAGACCTCTGGCATTATTCTCCACAGGGCAGATGCCCTGTAGTTGTGAGTTGGCATGGGGGCCTGGCATGGTGGATTGGTAAACACTGTTTCAAAATGTAATGCAGCATGATGTCAGTCACACTGTGAGTTTTCAGTGTGAATTAATAAATACCACTAATTGGTGTGCAAAGCAGAGTTTGGGAATCACTTGCAAAATGACTTACCTACTACTTTTCATGTTACATTTTTAGTGAAACTTACTAATTTCTTTAATAGTGCTTTCTGACAATTTGTAAAAAATATCAGCAAAATTACAATGTATTCAAAACCCTAGTAAACAGGCTTTAAATTTGGCAGCAAGATTTCCTTCCAAGGGTCACTAAAGGACATTTGCACAAATATAGTTCACTTCTGACACCATACTCTATATGTTTAACTTCGTCAACAGAATGTGGGACTTAGAGAATGAAGAAAACTACATTTTAACACTGGACGGCCACAGTGGATATGACCAGAATGAAACAATTACCTGTATACATTTCTGTGAGAAAAAAGGTTGGTCCTAAATATTTCTTGTAATTTTGTGTTTTATAACTGTAGTGAGAGGTAAATTACGACTGAATAACTGTGATCATAGAGGTTTTGATGATAATTCTGACTTATTTTTCATAATTGTTTAGTCTGAGTGTATACAGCTCAGGGCCCAGTTGTTCAAAGCACCTTTAGCTTAACGGGGTTGTAAGTCAGGGGTTTGTTAAGTCTTCTAGCATATATAAAATCAAATGGGCTATTATTTTTTGCTGAAAAAATGTTAGGAGCTTTTGCACTGCAAAAGCTCCTCAAGTGCAAAAGCTCCTCACAATTTTTCGGCAAAAACTGGCAGGGTATTTACCTATAATATGTTTGAAATTTTAATGTCTCATTACCTACAGTGTCTTTAGTTTTGAACAACGGGGCCCAGTTTAATTTATGCATATCTTCTCTATAAGACTGTTTGAAAATACAGAAACTTCTTACGGGCTGTTGAAGTTTAACTAGAGAATAATGAAATGGTACAGGGATTTGTGCTTCTTCTGAAATAGAACCACATCTGTGAATCTGTATTTCATGATGATCCTGAATATCGGGGCAGATTCTGCCAGAAATACCTAAGCAAACGAAACCTTCATCTTTAGACACATCTCTGGATAGAAAAAAATAATAATGCGTAAATTTTAGGGTAATTACCATAATGCACTTAAGTATCGGGACACCCAAAATAATTAATTTTCCATTTGTCCCAAATGGAAAATTAATTAGTTTAAGTGTCCCAAAATTTAGGCACATTACAGTACTATCAGTGATTAAGGTGAATGGGTACACTTTCAGGGGAAGAAGTTCGGTCATTTTCATTTTTGTATCCCTTCTCAATACACAGTTCCGAGCCACACCCAGAATGTCACACAAAATCACATGATATCGTATACCTGGCCAATGCAGCGACAACTTAGCACGTGACATAGTCTCACAAACAAATCGCACGTGGTCAATACCAACATAAGTCCGTGATTTTACCTTTCAGTTAATGAAGGGATGTATACCTGTTTAAAGAAAACAAACTAACACCAACTTTAATAAATTTTATCCTGCTTTGCAAGAACAGACCGCATCGGAAATGCACGATGCGCCAACTGCCATGTGTAGGTCATGATGAAGCTGATTTTTCGCCATAGATCGCCAACATTTAGCAGGCACTTGCATTTGTCATTTGTTTTTCCGCCATCTTTGTGTAAGCTTGTGAGACGTAGTAACAGTAACTAAGCAGGCGGAGCTTAGCAGCTATTCTCGGAACTGTGTATTGGGGTCAACCCTTATAGGAAATAATGTGCCTCAAAGGTAGCAGATTCAATCCTATAAGACTAGGACTTGTTGTCCAGGGAAGAAAACAGGAAGTTACAAAAGTTTTTCCCCCTTGCAAAAATGGCTGAAAAAAATGAAGGTTTACCCATACACCTAAAGGTTTCTCACTGTATAGAGTAATTACAGGAGTTGTTCAGTTTTAGGACAACTACAGTATTTCCTCAAGATGTCCCAATATTTAACCTAATAGTGATACTTACTTGAACATTTTTTTCAGCGACCCTGGCTGGTGGTACCAACATGGGAAATATAGCATTATGGAAGTTTTCCCCTCCTATTGGGAAGAAAAAGGTGGACGGGGAACAGAAATGGAAACTACAGACCCCAGCTACAGTGGAGGGGCCGGTTAGACAAGTTGTGGTGAGTTGACATCGGACTGACTGGCCTATATAGCTGAAATCTTGCTGGTAGTGTTTGATGACAGCTTGAAAACTGTTGTTTTTTTCTTTTATTTTTTTCATCCTTGATAAAAACATGCATACTAGCCTTTCATTAGACAGTCCACCATATATCTTTCTGTTGAAAAAGAAAAGTTACTTCATAATATGAAGGTACATGTATACCATAAAAATTTTAGTATTGGAATTGATAGGTCTGAGTAAAGAGAGCAGACACAGTTCAGACTGATTCTGAAGCTATGTTGCTATGAGACCAAATTAATTATTCTGTTCTGTTTCAATTCTTGTAACAATGTTCCCCAGGTGCCTCATCTGAAAGTATCCATAGTTGCACCCACCCACCAAATCAGTCATAATTTGAGCCACGACACGACAAAACCAACAATGTGGTCGTCCGCCCAGCGCAGACTCAGATCAACCTGGGCATTCACTCAGTCTGATCAGACTCTTTGCTAAGCGCTTAAAGGGTAGCTGAGGGACTAAGCTACCTTCATGCGGAAAGCGAAGACTCTGATCAGACTGGGCGGATGCCCAGGCTGATCTGAGTCTGCGCTGGACGCACGACCACATTGTTGGTTTTGTCACATCACGGCTCATTTCACTTTGACGGAAGAGGATAGTTTGGTGTATTGTTTGAAGTAAGAGTCAGCTATTGTATGCTAATGATATTGGTTGATATATTTCAGTGGGGATCCAACAAAGACCTACTGGCTGTCAACACTATAGCCAATGTGTTCATGTTAAACGAGCATGTGATGAGTGCTAGCTTCAGAGATCAGGTATGTTCAACAACTCATAGTTTGTAAGGGAACTGACTAATGTTAATGCAATGAAACAAACATGTTTGATTTCTATTTTTGCATTTTATGGTTTGATTTCATTTAAGTTTTATTGAAAATACCTGGATAATCATAAATAAAATGTTGTTCATAGTGCAATATATATTATGATGTCATTATGCAAAAAAAAAAATGGCTTTGACTCCAACAGAAGTGAAAACAAAACGTTATTTCAGGTCAGCATCATAACCTCAGGCTAGGTCATGTAAACAGGCTACATTCAAGAATATGAATAAGTAAGCATAAAACAATGTTCTAACAACATAGGAATTCCATGATTCGAACTTGGATTGTTCCATTCGACCTTGGCCTCAGACCATGGTTTCTTAGGTATCCATGCAAGAAAGAATATTTGAAAGGGAAAAAAAAAAAAAAAAAAAAAACAGAATGTCAGTTACTTAAGATCCAGATGAGACTTCACTTTATGACTTGCTTTAGGAGTGGCAGTAGTGTAGTGGTTTACACACTAGATTACCAATCCAGGGGTCGCAGGTTCGATCTGCCACTCCTCTGGGTTTTCGCACGAGACTTTAAATTGAGATATCATATCATTATGACCTATGTGTTTGTGGGACGTTAAACCCGAGTTCACTCGCTGCATCAGGTATTAAGGTGAATAGTACACTTTCAGGGGAAGCAACTCTCCCATTTTCAACTCTGCTGCCATTCCCAATGGGGATCAACTCTTAAAGGAAAGAAGGAGAAAATTCTTTCATTAAAGAGTAGACCCTGATTTAGAAGGGCATTAATGCTGGGAAGCAAACAGAAAGTCACAGAAATTGTCTCCCTTTAATAAAATGGCAGAAAAACATGGCAGAGTACCCATACTTAAGTGAAAAAGTTTCCTGGTTATATGAAAATAACCAAACACATTTTTTTCTGACATTTTCAGACGGCTGTAGTACAGTTTGGTCCAAGCTCTCTGTCTATAGAGATGTATTCTACTGGTACTCATCATGATCTGAAGACTGATATTCAAGTGAAAGGAATTTACACAACAAAGGTATGTTCAGTCATCTCTGGATATCTCAAAGTCAAAGTTTGTGTCAAACTACTGATATCTCAAAGTAAATTTTCTGGTCCCAGAAAATTTACTTTGAGATACCAGCAGTTTGAGATATCTGAAGTTGAATTGTAAAGAAAAATAGGAAATGTGTCCATTTTTTATTCTTTAATATATGAGGGTACTTTGAAATATCACTACAAAAGCTCAACATTTTTTCGGCGGGCAGTATTTTTAAGTATAATATGTTTGAAATTTAACGTCTTTGTTAGCTAACAAAGTTGTTAGTTTAGAACAACAGTGCCATCTTAAAGTTATAAGAATAATAAGTTCAGCAGTTTGTATTTGAAGAAAAACTCAGAGAATCACTTGCATGCTCATTCTGTAGAATCATTCAGAGAATCAATTGCTTGCTCATTCTGTAGACTTGTATTTTTAGTTTAAAGATACATGCACTTTGTTTGATACAAATGAGCCACATCATGTGACTTCCAACAATGTGGCAATTTTGTCGTGTGATATTCAGATCATCATCCTCATTTACACAAGGTAATCAGAAACCTCCCTACTACCTCTATGGCTTGTGCCACTTCCATAGAAGGCTGAGGTGACAAGCAAAGACTCTGATCAGACTGCACTCAAGTGCAGTCTGATCAGAGCCTTTGCTTGTCACTTATTCCACATTGTTGGAAATCCCATGATGTGGCTCAGATGTATCTGTGTTATCATATACTGTTAATAAGCTTGTCTTGTTACAGGATTCTTTGGCAGTGTGGAATGGTAGGAGGGTGATAATTTATGAATATTCCGAAGACAAGTCAACTATAAAAGCTTCAGGTAAGCAATTATTTTCAGAACTCAAGGGAGATGGAAAGGATGGTGTGGCATGGGTAGAAGTCAGACTAAGGACTGTCTTGTGGATGAGATTCCAATAAGATGCTTTTATATAGAAACAAGAAAAAAAAATTATCCTAGTATTTTATCCACTCACCCACAAGCAAAGGTTTCGGAAAATACAGGATTGGAGGATGCTGTGTTGTTATGATAGTTTTGAGCTCGCCTTTACGAAAGTACAGGGAGAGCTATTGTTGTCACTCTAACGTCGGCGTGGGCGTCACACTTTAAAGTTTTATGTCAAAGTTTTTGTAAAGTTTCAAATCCCAACAACCACGACAAAATTTTTCAAACATTCATATGTCAGCAACCACTGGCAAGACGTCTTTCATATTTGGATCGTAATTATATCATAGCATAACCTTTCATTACATAACACTATATTCCACGGTCAGATCCAGTGTGGGGCTTAGGGGTAAAAATTTAGGTCACACCCACTTTAAAGTATTCAATTTAATATATCTCCTTTTCTCATGATTGGATTCTTTTGATATTTGACTTGTAGTTAGATATTGATTCAAAGTATTTTTAGAGTACTACCCCCACCCCACTCAGTGACCTTGAGGTCAAGGTCATGGACTTAGAAATTTGGGTTTTTTGTTAAAGTATTCTGATAGCATACTGTTCCATAGTGCTTGGGATGGATTTAATTTATGCTTAAATTGATGTTAGATAGTGCTTGAGTTTTCATATATACTACCCCCACCACACTTGGTGACTCTTAAGCCAAGGTCATTGATTTTATAAATATGTTGACAATACTTGGACATGCTTGCATGAAGCTTTATGTAGTACAAGCCATACCGACCAATGCCTGTGAGATGGGCAAGCACCAGTTCAGGCGAGCTATGGTGTCAGGCGACAGCTCTTGTTTGGGGTTTTTTTTTGGCGGATTATCACATGCCAGATTTCCAGATCTACAGTTGTGTCTGGTTGAAAGCTTCACGACTGTTTTCACAGATACAAAGCAAACAAATTATCAAACTGGTCTATTGTAAAGCTTTCTGATACATTTGAGTTTGTATTAAGATGAGCTGATTTACTGTAGTAATTCTAATAGACGCCCCAGCTCTAATCAACACCCCCTGTCTCTTTTCCCAAAATAATGCTCTATTAATTTGCATGAACTCCTGTTTGCTTCTCTGGATAAGTTAGCTCTTTGAAATGGGGTCTACTCTTAAAGGAAGGAATTTGCTCCTAGAGCAGCAAACTCTTTCCTTTAAGAGTTGACCCCTACTGAGAAGGGAGGCAAAAATAGTAGAGTTGCGTCCGCTGAGAGTGTTTACCCATGACCTTTATTTTGCTTACCATAGGTTTTTGGCAGTAACTGATTTACTACACTTAAGGCTCTAAATAACGCCCTGTGTATGCAAAATGCAGTGCCCCGGGGCAGTTAATAGGATTATTGCCGTAATAATTCATATGTTTGGATAATCGTGGCAAAGGCTGTTTCATAAACTAAAAGACATAAACCAAAGAAGCCTTTAAATTTGTACTTTCTGGTTGGCTTTTAAAACTCTTCATGATTCGAATATTATCTTGAAAAATATGATCAGACTGCACAAGAACAGCTTCTCTGGCATATTTCAGATGTGTTTTGTCTTGCCAAGGCTGCTTTGACCTGCGACATGACAGAACCAACAAAGTGGCACGTTCACCCAGCAAAGACTCAGATCAGCTTAAGAGTCTTGGCTGTGTGCTTAAAGGATAGTTAAGGGTCTAAGCTAGCTCCATGCAGACAGGGAAGACTCTTATCAGACTGGGCGGATGGTCTGCCTGATCTGAGTCTTTGTTGGGCACACATTTTGGTTTTGTAATGTTGGAACTCATTTATTCTTCTGTTTCTTTTTCAGGCTCTTTCACAACAGATTCCATGGTGATATGTTTATATGAACAAAACTTATATTGTATAGAGCCAGGAAAAGTACAAGTCCGGACTCATCAGGTAACTTTTGATACAATTAATATTTTAACCTGTCACGAAACAGGAATAAGAATATGCCAAAACAGCAGTTCCTGAATATCTGGATGGACGGATGACTTGTGATTTTATATCCTTTTTAACAATATTTCAGTCATATCAGGACAATGGGTGTAATAATGAATGGCTGCGTGCAATGGAACCATTTACAATTGGAAAGATTCCAGCCTCCAGCGGGGCTCAAACCGGGGACCACTAGATCAGCAGGCCAGCACTTGACCTGTTGAGTTATTGGGGCTCCTCTGAATTTTTGGAGCCAGACTTTTGTGAATTAATTGAATTTGAATTTACACTTCCTGAAAGGAAATGGGATTTCTTAGACAATATATGTATCTACTGTGTATGTAAAAGGTTTTACAACCTCAGGGCCTAGTTGCTTTGTTAAGGTGTATGGATACATAGACAGGGAGAACAACTCTGCCATTTATAGTTTTGCTGCCCTTCCCAGTATGGTTCAACCCTTAAGGAAAAGAGATTGCTTCCCTTGGTGCAAATTCTTTCCTTTAAGAGAAGACCCCTTTTAGAAGGGCTATGTGGTCCAAGGAAGTGAAGTGGAAGTAACATAAATTGTTTCCCTTAGTAAAAATGACCGAAAAAGATTGAGGTACACTCACTCACATTAACAGTATAATTCAGCCATGACAAGCAAACCAGCTAAGGGGCATGTGCACCGTGCCTGGACATCCACCCAGTCTGATCAGAGTCTTGGCTGTCAGCATGGGCTAGCTCACACCCATAGCTTCACCTTCAAGTGCACAGCAAAGACTCTGATCATACTAGATGGATGCCCAGCTGATCTTAGTCTTTGCGTGGGGCACATCCACTTCGTTGGTTCGGTAGTGTTGCAGCGCAAATGTATTTTAGTCTTGTTTGTTTAATTATGGTCCATTCTTGTATTTTAGGGCACGGTGAAACAGTTAATAAATTTCAGTGAGGTAGAGGGACAACCGGTATGTTTAGATGTCTGTGGTAACTACTTATTGATAGGAACAGATTTGGGAATACTGAAAGTTTTTGACCTCTCTAGAAGGTATCGTATTAGTTTTTATTATCCTGCATACAATTTTAAGGACAACAACCTTCATTATTTGGAACTTCACCAATTGATCCAAAACAGCTTTTCAATAAAGCATCTATTCGGAATGCCAATGAATCTCTTTTATGTTTTTAAATTTTCAAGAAAAGTCTGCACGCATCAGATGTATTTAGAAAAAAAAAAAAAAAATTCGTCATACAAGTGTCCTCCTGAAAGTTGTAAACTTTACAAACACTTTGATGAAATACTCACATTATTAGATGAAACCTTTGGTCATAGTGTTTACAAAATTAACAAAATGTCAGGGGCTGACTTTCATGTTGTAAGATCATCATTTTATAATTGGGTTTGATGCACCAAGCAATTTTTTGGAGACTTTGAAATGTACAATATTTAAGAAATCGATTATTGCTTAGAGTGATTTGTTGCCCAATATATCACTGGTTGTTGGTCAGTCATCAGTGAATATATCACTTGCAGGAAATATCACTGGTTGGAGGTCAGTCGTGAAGTGGGTATATCACGATTGTGAAAAGCGAGTGATATATTCACTGAAGACTGCCCGACAACCAGTGATATATTGGGCAGCAAATCACTTGTTAGCAAGAATCTATTTCGATTCTGACACGCAAAAAAAAGACAAAAACGCAAATGTTTCCTTCAGATTTTTCCAGTTTACAGCCATGATTACATGAAGAAATCCCGCCAAAAACTTTGACCTTAACAGAGGCTTTTACATGTAGTTCCTAAGTTTTAGATGCAAGAAAACGGCGTTACACCATTTGTCCTCATGGAAATAAAAATTGACGTCACCAAGCGAATCAAAATGACGTCCGAATGGCGCTAAATAACGTCTTGCTAGTCTGCCCAGTGATTTGTCACACAATATATCACCAAATATTACCTTTGGCCATATAGGCGACCAGTGTTAGAATTAGGGATAAAATTTCAAACAGTGGACCATGCAGAATGGTGTAATTTCAAGAAAACATGACTTGCCAGTGATGTAGGCTGTCGGGGTGGTTTTTGAATGCAGGGTTGCCACTGACAGGGAAAAACATCTTTAATATGAATTTTTTTAGGTCAGGGAAAAGTCAGGGAATTTTGTGCTTGGTCAGGGAAATTTGAAAAGGACTTTGAAAGTCAAGGCAAAGTCAGGCAATTGGAAAATTATTGGCTACAGAAGTCTTCATAAAATATGCTGATTCTGTTCAGGGAGAAAGGATGTATGTCTAAAGAGATAGTCCAGACACATCTTCCTTCTCATTGAGGGAGCAAATTCTTTCCTTTAAGAGTAACTCCCAAATTTCAAATGATTCAGTTAGCAACATTAAAATAAAGAGTAAAATCAACTTTTGGGTCAGTATGAGGGTTAGGAAAACTGTAAACAGTCAGGGAAAAATCAGGGAAAAGTCAGGGAATTTTGAAGTGGAGAACAAGTGGCAACCATGGTTTGCATACAGATGACACAGGATCCATACACTGTTTATATATTCAGGAAAGTTTTGATCAGTGTGTGACTTTGTGGAGTGGAAATGATAATGAAATGGTAATATGAGATTTTAAGGTGTATGGTTATACTTCCATGTACTTCTGCCATTCGTACAAAGGGAAACAACTTTTGTGATGTCTATTTGCTTCTCTGTAGGCAGAGCTCTTCCATAAGAGGGTCTTCTCTTTAGGAGGACTCCTAATGAGAAGAGCGGCAAAAACAAATATGAGCCGCGACACAAGAAAACCAACAAAGTGGTTGTGCGCCCAGGGCAGACTCAGATTAGCCTGGGTATCCGCCCAGTCTGATCAGGTTCTTCGCTAAGTGCTTAAAGGGTAGCTAAGGGTCTAAGCTACCTCCATGCGGACAGCGACGACTCTGATCAGACTGGGCAGATGCCCAGGCTGATCTGAGTCTGCGCTGGCCGCACAACCACATTGTTGGTTTTGTCGCGTCGCGGCTCAAATGGAAGAGTTGCTTCCTCTGAAAATATACCCATTTACCTTAATATCCAAAACTGAATTTTCTCAAAACAAATAGAAGATCTTACACAAATTATCATTTCATATGAAATCATTGAAACAAGCCTTGAGCTAGTTCCATAAATTTCGTATGAAATAATCACGAGTGTAAGATTCTGTTTATCACATGACCTTTTAAAATGAGAGTTTATCACTTTCAAAATTAACATTATTAGGGCCCCGCCAGACGAAGTCTGCGGAGGCCCTATAGTAATCACCTTGTCCGTCCGTCTGTCCGTCCGTCTGTCCGTCCGTCCGTCATCATTTCGTGTCCGCTTCATAACTCTGAAACCATTAGAGATATTTTCACGAGACTTGGTACAAATGTAAAGCATCATCAGACGATGTGCAGAGGACAAGAACCATAACTCTGCCTACATTTTTTACTGAATTATGCCCCTTTGTAATTTTGAGTACAGAAATCGTGTCCGCTTCACAACTCAAAACCGTTAGAGATATTTTCAAGAGACTTGGTACAAATGTAAAGCATCATCAGACAATGTGCAGAGAACAAGAATCAGAACTCTGCCTACATTTTTTTACTGAATTATGCCCCTTTGTAATTTTGAGTACAGAAATCATGTCCGCTTCATAACTCTGAAACAGTTAGAGATATTTTCACGAGACTTGGTACAAATGTAAAGCATCATCAGACGATGTGCAGAGAACAAGAATCATCACTCTGCCTACATTTTTTACTGAATTATGCCCCTTAGTAATTTTGAGTACAGAAATTGTGTCCGCTTCATAACTCTGAAACTGTTAGAGATATTTTCACGGGACTTGGCACAAATGTAAAGCATCATTAGACGATGTGCAGAGAACAAGAATCATAACTCTGCCTACATTTTTTACTGAATTATGTCCCTTTGTAATTTTGAGTACAGAAATCGTGTCCGCTTCTTAACTCGGAAACCATTAGAGATATTTTCACGAGACTTGGTACAAATGTAAAGCATCATCAGACGATGTGCAGAGGACAATAACCATAACTCTGCCTACATTTTTTGCTGAATTATGCCCCTTTGTAATTTTGAGTACAGAAATCGTGTCCGCTTCATAACTCTGAAACCATTAGAGATATTTTCACGAGACTTGGTACAAATGTAAAGCATCATCAGACGATGTGCAGAGGACAAGAACCATAACTCTGCCTACATTTTTTACTGAATTATGCCCCTTTGTAATTTTGAGTACAGAAATCGTGTCCGCTTCACAACTCAAAACCGTTAGAGATATTTTCAAGAGACTTGGTACAAATGTAAAGCATCATCAGACAATGTGCAGAGAACAAGAATCAGAACTCTGCCTACATTTTTTTACTGAATAATGCCCCTTTGTAATTTTGAGTACAGAAATCATGTCCGCTTCATAACTCTGAAACCGTTAGAGATATTTTCAAGAGACCTGGTACAAATGTAAAGCATCATCAGACGATGTGCAGAGAACAAGAATCATAACTCTGCCTACATTTTTTACTGAATTATGCCCCTTAGTAATTTTGAGTACAGAAATCGTGTCCGCTTCATAACTCTGAAACTGTTAGAGATATTTTCACGGGACTTGGTACAAATGTAAAGCATCATCAGACGATATGCAGAGACTAAGAACCATAACTCTGCCTATGTTTTTACTGAATTATGCCCCTTTGAAATTTTGAGGGCAGAAATCGTGTCCGCTTTTTAACTCTGAAACCGTTAGAGATGTTTTCACAGGACTTGGTACAAATGTAAATCATCATCAGACGATGTGCAGAGAACAAGAATCCTAACTCTGCCTACACTTGTTACTGAATACTGCCCCTTTGTAATTTTGAATATAGAAATCATGTCCGCTGTATAGCTTTTAAAGCATCAAAGATATTTTCATAGGACTTGTACATAATATAAAGCATCATCAGACAATGAGCAGAGAATAAGAACTGTAACTTCATCTACGTAATTATTCCCTTTTCTAGTTGACAGTCTGGAAAACATGTTCAACCTCTAACTTTAAAATTGTTGAAGATATTTTCACAAAACTTTGTACAAATATAAACATCATCGTACAATGTGTAGAGAAAAAGAACCATAACTACAACTTCATTTTTAACAGAGTTATAACCCTTTGTTATTTTAGGTATGGATCTTGTCCACTCTATATATTTAAAGCCTTTGAAGGTACTTTTTATAAAACTTGGTACAAATATAAAGCATTATCAGATGAGCTGAAGGTGTGCAGAATGCAAGAATGGTAAAATCAGTTTCCAGCTTCATAGAGTTGTTGCCCATGTTTTAATCAATCGTGATTTGGTATTTTGCCCATATCTTGATGACACTACCAGAGGCTTAATTTCAAACAACATATTGAATATGAAGGAACAACATGATAACAGAAAGCTGGTATTGTTATTTCTGGTTGGGCACATATGACTTAAATGTTGTCAACAGTTTCATAAAGGCGGGGCCCTATTAGTTACCATGTTTCTAGTTTCAATAAGAAAATGCATTGTTGACTCGAACATTGTCAGCGACGTTACATGTACACGCCAGTGTTATTACATGTGTGGTAATATGACGTTTATGACACAACATTATCCACAGAAAAACAGCAATGTTATCTGATAATACTTTTTCTGTAAAAATTTGTTCATTGTTTGATGTCCAGACAGGTTTTCTATTGACACAATTCATATATCTCTAAGACTTAACATATGAGCCACGACGCGAGAAAACCAACAATGTAGTTGTGCGCCCAGCGCAGACTCAGATCAGCCTGGGCATCCGCCCAGTCTGATCAGAGTCTTCGCTGTCCGCATGAGGGTAGCTCAGGCCCTCATCTACCCTTTAAGCGCTTAGCAAAAAGTCTGATCACACTGGGCGGATCCCCAGGCTGATCCGAGTCTGCGCTGGGCGCACAACCACATTGTTGGTTTTCTTGTGTCGCGGCTCATAGTAATGTTATCTTTTATAGAGAGGCTAAGCCACACAGTCACCCAAAGAACCTCCATGAGTTAATACCAGGGTTCGGAGGGTTACTAGCCTGTAAGGTCAACTGTAATGGTACCAAAGTTAGTGCAGCTGTCAGACAGGTAAGTGTACGTGCAGGGAACCAGTGGTGAGCTCTATGTCATCTACTAATACCATAAAACTTCAAAATGTTGAGACAGAAGTTCTTGAGTAAACAGTGTAGACCCAGATCAGACTGCTTCATAGGAGGTCAGGGTCTACACTGTATGCCATTTGACTGTCATGCTTTTGACCTATCATCTTCATCTTCAAAGTTCAGGATAATAACAGTAAGGAGTTGATTTAATAATTAGAATACGCATAAATTATGATATATGGTTTTCAAATGCTCTGGTGTGTATGCCTTTATACATGTAGATTGGTCTTGATATAATGCTATTTGCATCTAACACCATGTCTTTGTATGGTCCCAACCATAGGGTAAAAAAGGGATTATACTGTCCTTGTAGTTATATCAATTCCTTTAAGATTCAGACACATGACGCAAATAAATGAAACTTTCATTTAGTTCTTCAGAGCTACAGCTAAGAGGGGGTAAAGGGTATTTCAGCATTGATTTTTTGAAAATCAGATTGACATTGAAGTAGAGGGGGTAATAATACTCTATGAAACGTTGTAATTCAGCATTAAAATCAAATTTAGGGGGTAAATATTTTTAATGAGCTTTACATTTAATACAAAAAAGATAATGTCGGAGTAACTTATATTGCTCTTTGGTGATTCATAATGCATTCTGAACTTTTAGATGGCCAACATCTATTCTGCATAGACAATTTCCCTTATTTAGTAATTTCCACACTTTGATTCTTTGGGAACAGTACAAGTACAAGATTGACCAGAAAAGGTATAACCCTTAAAACGCCAGTGGCAAATGAAGCAACTGACAACCTGATTTTTTTTTTCGGAGAAAGTTAGACGTTTCCTCTGAATCGTCTCTGAAAAAAACTGTATGCTACAGTTTTGCTTGGTGTTTTGCGAGTTTTAAGAGTTAAGCAATGCAGATGTGCATTTCAGCATTAAGCTTTAAAGCAGAGGGTGTAATACTCATTGGACCAAAACCTTATCTGGAGCACTGGTTCTTCAGTTTCATTTTCTCACCTGCAATTAGCAGCGTGTGAGATGTGTTACCTCTTCTTTATGCAGTACTTTAGGTTCTTTTGTTTATTACATTTCCAGCATGGAACAAACACAACAGATCCAAAGTTTTATTTCTGGGATATAGAAACTGACTCACTCTCCTACTTCAACTTTGAGTCCGGGAAGGGAGAGCAGGATGACTATCCTCCTGAACAGATGGAGGGGATGAACCAGGGCAGTGCCATAGAAATGAGTGATGCTGACAGGTTTGTGTTTGTTGATGATTTTGTTGCACTGATAAATGAGCCACAACACAACAAAACCAGGAAAGTGGCATGTCACCCAGCAAAGACTCAGATCAGCCTGGGTATGTGCGCCCAGTCTAATCAGAGTCTTCCCTGTCAACATGGAGGTAACTTAGACTCTTACCTACCCTTTAAGCACACAGCAAAGACTCTGATCAGACTGGGCAGATGCCCAGGCTGATCTGAGTCTTGGCTGGGTGCACGTCACTTTGTTGGTTTTGTCAGGTTGCTGCTCAAATTATAGTATGACTTCTGATTGAATAACGTCAGAAATTCACAACAGTCATCACAAAACATCACAAAACATTGCTTCTCAGTGGATGACATCTGTTTGATGAAAGTACTCACTTTTGGTACAAAGTAGTACACTTTGAAAGATGAAAATGTGCAGAGCACATTAGAATCGTAATAACTGTATTCAAAATTGTCATTTAGGGAGGTAAATTGTCAGGTTTATGGACTCAGATTGCTATGACATCTAATTCAGTGGAGTTGTAAAGTGCAAATTTGCAACCATAAAACAAACAGTTTACCTCCCCAAATGCCAGTTTTGAGGACAGTTATCCCACAAATAAAGTGTTTTACATAGAGGACCAACTGAAAGTGGGTGTTGAGGATAAACGTTGTTTAATAGATTATTTCTGTGATAAATTCTGTTATAAGTTGTTGTTACACCTCGTTAGACCCACTTTGAAGAGATGGTTGAGATTAGATATAAAAAAGAATTAAGGAACTCAAGTTTCCCGGACCTTAGTTTAATACTAGTTCCATTTGTCATCTGTTTCAGCAAAGTTATATTACTTCACTGTAAAGAATGTGTAAAAAACATGTAGGTGTATACATATATATTGATATTTTTAAACTGTACATAGAAATTCTTTTAATAACTGGGAGATAATTTTGAAAGTCTTTGTTGACCTGAAAATACACGAGTAACTACTCAAAAAACCTGGACTGACACCTTCTCAGGAGGTATTGTAATCAAGTTGTGCATCACCTACATGTACCTACCCTAGCATAATCTTCAGAACGTTGAAGGAGGCTAGTACACTGCAGAAGCAGAAGCAGACCTCAGAATGTTGTCATTTTGTGACTGAGATTCTTCATTGAGCCACAACACCGAAAACACAAAGAGCCATGTGCGCTCAGTAAAGATCAGCTTGAGCAGCCGCCTAGTCTGATCAGAGTCTTTGCTGTGCACATGGAGGTAGTTTAGACCCTAAACTGTGTGATGCCCAGGCTGATCTGAATTTGCTGGGTGCTCAAGCCATTTTGTTGGTTTTGTTGTGTCGCGGTTCATTTTATCTGTACAAGCAGGCTCACAAAAACTGAAGTGCTATATATTTTTGTTTTACAGTGCTTGTGGCACAGAATATTTTCAACTGTCACAGTTTGAGACTTCAAGATATTTTATGTTTTCCGAACAAAGTTTTCCATCCTTGCAGGGGTAAAGACCAAGCAGCTAAGGATATCGCTGGACGTTACCCCATCTCACATTACTGGGACTCCCATGATCCTAAACTGGTGGTATGTGAGGCCCATATTTTACCCAAAGTGGAGAATAAAGATGAGAAGGTGAAACCCAGGGCTTCTTTGACTAAAGCCATTGAAGAGGGACCAGTAAGTATGGGAGAAATCTTGGGCTATATTTGCACTCAGGGTTTGGTTGTGTTAAACGTAGACATCCTAGTTTACATTGAAGTTCAGTTACTGTTAAACCAGGAGCCTCCACGCCTAGTCCCCTACTGAAGCATTAGGTCTCATCGCGCCTAGTCCCCTACTGAAGCATTAGGTCTCATCGCGCCTAGTCCCCTACTGAAGCATTAGGTCTCATCGCTGTGGATTTTAGCCTTAGCCGAACACACAAGTGATAAAGTCATATTTTGCTAGCAGAAGGTCAAGTACTTTTTAAGGGAGCTCAGTTTTTTTGGCCTATCTTTGCATAGCATTGGCTTGATGTAAGTTAAATATTATTGAAAAGGCTGTGAAACTCATACCAATATAAGAAAATACTGTGAAACCTAGTTACAGAGGCCTTAGGGATTGCCAGCTTTAGCTATAAGGAGCCATTAATGTGAAACCAAATTAGCATTATGCTTTGTTGGTGTCATTTCAAATTTTTCAGAGAGATGAACATTTAAGCCAAAACACGACAAACCCAATAAAGTGGCATGTGCACCCAGCAAAGCCTCAGATCAGCCTGTGCATCTGCCCAGTCTGATCAGAGTCTTTGCTGTCTGCATGGAGCTAGCTTAGACTCTTAGCCACCCTTTAACGACACAGTGAAGACTCTATTCAGTCTGGCTGGCTGTTCAGGCTGATCTGAGTCTTTGCTGGGCAGACATGCCATTCACATTGTGGCTCAATTTCTGTTCACAGGCAGTAATATCACACTCTTATACATTTCGGAATAAAATGTGATGTATGATTGGATAAAGTAAAAAAAATTACGACAGTATATCCTGTGAAATACTGTCAGCAACCAGTCATTATGAATTGTTACTTCTCATTGGCTGATGTCTGGTTGTACTTTGTTTGCTTTGGGTGCAAAGTAATTCTTTTTGAAAGATTGAAGTGTGAAAAAAATGCATTAGAATGGGGATAACTGTATTGAAAGGGTGTTGGAGGAGGTAAATTGCCAGTTTTATTGTTGGAAAGTGCATTTTATGGCTCCTCTGATGTGTTGCCATGAAATGAAATTTGCAAACATAAAACCAATGGCTTAGCTGCCCAAATGAGTTAAGAATAAGGTTATCCCCCAAACAGTATACAAGATACTATAATGCTTAAAGCCTCATGGTCTCTTGCCAAGTTAACGTTTTAAGGCATATATATTTGCTTTTATTTGTGCTGGAAATACGTATATTAGATTTTTACTAGTTGGGTAGTGTCTTACATGAAACAAAATACTTATATGGCTAAAATCATCTAAACAGTAAACAGTAGTATTTCAAAAGTGATTATGATGAACCATAATGTTTTTTTGTGGAAAAGTAAGAGAATGTTTTGAGTATTAGAGCTGTCATTGATTGGCCATTTAGCATATCGATATATCGGTGAGAAATATCGCGATAAATCGATATATATCGATAAATTGGTTATTTTTTATTAAAAAGGTTTAAAATACAACTTTTATAGACCCTTACTGCCATTTTATGCCCCTTTTATATATGAATGATTAAAATATAAAAGCCCCAGCCGTCTCTTATCTTTGAAGGTCAGCAACACGTATTTGGTGAAGTTTCAAACTTTATTAATTTTGATATTTTATTTGTAATAGAGTCATAAACTCCAAACGTGATAAAACTTTAACAAAATATGTAAAAAGTCAATAGTAACAGTAACAACAACTGGCATCACAGTACTCCTTTCCGTAAGATACTAACTAGACTGGCTGGATTTTGTTGGGACATTGACAATTTGACTTATTTCTCTATAAAACATTATGTAGTGGGTATTCATTAGAGGCCCCTCAAGGCAGTTCTAATGGATATCTACATCATATGTTTTTTGTTCGAATATATCCGAGATGGAATTTATCCATCCTTATCTATAGCTAAATGTTTCTCCACACTTTTAATCCAAAGTACTATGGATTTCATCACCAGTATAGGGGTTCCCCCAGTATGGATTGGCATTAGAATGCCACTTTTCGATATCGATTTTTGCCATGTCTATATGGATATCAGTATTGCAGCTCATTTTTAGCTCGCCTGAACGAAAGTTCAGGAAGAGCTATTGTTACCTTGGCGTCGGCGTCAGCGTCCGCGTCGGCGTCTGGATTGGATGTTTTGGTTAAAGTTTTTTAAAGACCTATATCTCCTTAACCCATGGATGGATTCTTTTGATACTTGCACTGTAGTTAGATATTGGTCCAAAGTTTAACATGGTACCACCCCCACCCCACTCCGTGACCTTGATGTCAAGGTCATGGACTTATAAAATTTGGAGTTTTTTTGGACTGGATGTTTTGGTTAATGTTTTATAAAGCCCAATATCTCCTTAACCCATGGATGGATTCCTTTGATACTTGCACTGTTGTTAGATATTGGTCCAAAGTTTTCCAAGGTACTACCCCTACCCCCTCAGTGATCTTGACGTCAAGGTCATGGACTTAGAAAATTGTCTTTTTATAAATTCGATGTTTTGGTTAAAGTTTTTTAAAGACACATATCTCCTGAACTCATATATGAATTCTTTTTATATTTGCACTGTAGTTAGGTATTAGTCCAAAGTTTTACAGAGTACTACCCCGACCCGGCTCAGTGACCTTGATGTCAAGGTCAGGGACTCAGGAAATTTGGTCTTTATTGAAGTTTTATATTGCATACTGATTCATAATGCTTGGCAGAGATTTAGTTTACACTTGAACTGATGTTAGACACTTTTCTGAGTTTCAACAAAACACTATATACTTACCCCACAGGATGACCCTGACAATTTTGGATGACCTTGAAGTCAAGGTCATTGACTTTGAATTTTGTCTTAAAAATTAGGGTTAAAGTTTTATATTTATGAAGACATAGTTTCACAGTGCGAGGATGGATACCAATACATGTACTTGGACTGATGTTAGATAATGGTTCAAGGTTTTGTTACATCCCCCCCCCCCTACCCCCTACCCCCACCCCTTATTTCTTTGACCTCAAGCTCATGGACTTTGAAATTTCATGTGGATTTTTTTTTATTTTAATTTTATTTTAAGACTGATTTCCGGGACAGCTTTCGTTTATAAATGTGTTGTCGTTATGGACATGCTTGCCTGAAGTTTTATGCCTAGCAGTCCACACCACCATAGCAACTGATGGGCAAGCACCTATGCAGGCGAGCTATGCTGTCAGGCGACAGCTCTTGTTATCGATACATCGATATCGCCGATATATACATATAAAATAAGAAAATTTAGTGTAATTGTACAAATGTTTGTGGTGTGTTATGTTTGTGCTTTTTGATCACAGTAAATTCTATGGCTTTAAAATGTAAATGTAATTTTTCTCAGTATTTTATAAAGCAAAATTATTAAAAAAGTGTCAATATCTGTACCGTTAACTTATCTAATACTGTTAAACTACAAATATGTGTCCCTGGAAAATAAAGATACAGGCATCAAAGAGAATCCTAGGTTAATGTTTAAAGCAATAATAAGCAAGTCAAGATTTAGCTAATGGTATCATGTATCTTGTTATTATAGAGTCAGGTAAGATAATTTAAGGATTTCAGCATCATTCAGAACCACCTAATATCCCCTGTGTAATATAAAATACCTGTATTCTTGAACCACAGCACAGTGTGGTGTGATAACAGAGCTGCAGATAAGTCGGTGTCTGTCTTCTCCCGGCTCCCTTTTGGAACCCCCCACTCCACATGGTACTCTCCTCCCCTCTGTCCTTTGGCCCCCTCCCCCACTCCACAAAGGGGAGCCAGGAGAAGAAGTTGATGTTGTGGTCCTTGTTAGAATTAAGACAGTTCTAATAAGAAGCAACAACATTCTCATGAGAATTAAGGTGAGTAGGTACAATTGCAGGAGAAGCAACTGCCATTTTCATGATTGCCTTCATGAATTCTTACAGGAAAAAAAATTGCTCCCCTGGAGCAGTTTCTAATTGCTCCCCTGGAGCAGTTTCTAATTGCTCCCCTGGAGCAGTTTCTAATTGCTCCCCTGGAGCAGTTTCTAATTGCTCCCCTGGAGCAGTTTCTTTCCTTTAAGAGTAGACCCCCTTTTAGAAAGGCTTTTTCATCCTGGAAAGCAAACAGGAAGTCACAAAAAGTGTCTCCTTGTGTAAAAATGGTAAGAAAAAAAACATGGCAGTATACCCATAGACATTAAGAAAATTTCTGAGAATATCACCAAAAACACCCTTTTTTGGAGCTCTGGATATAAAATATGCAAATTGATGGACTTAAATATTTATGCTTTCATGAATATTAAAGATTGTTTGATTATGTATGATTGCCAGCTGCATCTTGTCAGTAGCAGATATGAATACAATAAATATGCAGGAATTGCATTACTACTCTCTTTCAGGGTGTGCACTGGGCCCCAGAAAACGAGCGAAATGAAGTCGCCTTCCAGCTGAAGCTGAGCGACTTCAATAGAAACAAGACGAAGTGGGACTTTTGTAATTTTTTCAAGTCCTATCGGAGTTAAAACGCAAAACTGAAAGTACAAGTTGACCTTGTCAGTAACTTTGTTCCCGGCCCAATTCGTAATAAATTTGCACATCAGCGCAGACTGATCGTTGTTCATTCATGTGAGCACAGAAGACTCCGATAAGACTGCGTGGACTTGCAGGCTGAGCTATGTCAGTTTTCTTTGCATATGCATCAAGTATCTTTCTTCCTGACACACCTGTACAAATCTGCACGTGCCACCGATCGATTACCAGTGTCTAGCGGTGTCTTTGAAGTTTGCTTATGATCAGTGTGTTGCGACACTGAATGTACCAATGAAGTCTCCGACAGCTTGCGCATCTGCAGAGACTGTTCAGAGTGTACGTCTTGCTTAGATATTTTTCAGCATCCATAGATATTGATGCGAAAAGACAAGATTCTGATAGCGCAGATACGCAGGCCAATCCGAGTCTTGTTCCTCTATTATATAACTTCCGCTGAACCATAGCTTGTTTATACGGAAAAATTTTCATCAGAAGTTGCGATTTCGGTCTTCGGCTCAATGGCGGTCTGAGTTTTCTCAAGTTTATTCTACACCAGCACCGTACATAGCGCAGTCTTCTTCCGAGACAACTAGTTGTATATTGAAACAAAATCTGGCCATTAGGACAAGACTGCGCAGGCTGGTTTGGAGGTTTGCACACCCACAATGCCAAACGCGTGGAAGCGATCTCACCACTTCGAAGGCTACTTTTATAAGGTACTTAACAGCGTGTGCATACGACGCAGATTAGCATGCGCACTCGCAAAGTCTGATGAAAGCTAACTCAATGAACAATCTATGAAACGAAGACTCTGATTAACTTCAGTTTCAGATGAGGTAAGGTCTTATTTTACCCGACACTTAGAAAATGCGGACAGTCGCTGCATGGGAAGTCCGGTGAACTCATAACCCGCACCACATTAAAAGTACCTTATGGAACATGCGAAGAGTGCAGACTGATAAGCTTCTTCGGAAGTATTCGCTTTTCAAAGGGTAATGACGACGCTCATATCACTAAGACCTTATTAGCGGTCAGAAAACACCAATCCCATTACAATATTGCGCAGGCTGATACGAGTCTTTACTATCGGCGTATGCCTGGGTTAAGATACCTTCTCCCGTCTCTGGGCTCAATCGGACACATTGAGTTACACGTGTCAGAGGCGGCGTCCTTTGATCTGAAAAGTAAAAAGTATGCAAAGACCAGGAACTGAAACAATCAAAATCCAAATCCAGCCCTCAAACCATAGCTGGATTAGACAAACGTGTCTGACCTATTAACGTGCAATGGTTACCATCTTTAACCATTGCACTACCGGTTTTATGCTTGGTAATCGCGTGCGTAACTCGCACTGGTCGCTAATCTTTGCTTTTTTTTTTTTTTTGAGACATGAGATTGTTCATTGCCGGTTCATCCCCAAAACATTGAATATGTGACAACAACCTAGACTACTATTTGACGAGAATGAGTACGTCTCGGGTAATGCTTTTGCGAAAAGTGCAGCCCGGCGTCGGGGTTACACTGTTTGCAAAACTTTTGCAATCATAAAATTCTGTGAACAACGATGTAGATCATAACCTGATGCGCTGTCCTGCACTTGTCTACACGGCCAGCATTAACATTCTGAACGTCGAAGAATGCGACGACCATTATTAGCCTGCCTAAGTGAGTACTGTCATGTCATATCTACTCTGCTCGTTATCGCCCTAGTTTAAAGATAAGAAAATTTATACCATAACGTAAGAAATCAATAAAGACCATGATCAGAATGCGCTTCACACCTGCCGCCAAAGCAGACGGATAGATTAAGTCGGCAAAATGTAGCGGGATCAAAGCTCTTTCGCTCGTCACTTAGTGGATTAAATGTAATATCCGTTGGTTCTGCCGTGGTGTTAATTTTACCGACTTGATGTCGGCAACACCTATCGAGATCAAAGTTCAATCAAGGTCGGTGATGGGATTAACGCTGATAAATGAAAGGGGGCCTTGTTAATTGGCATTGAACCTTGATATACTGGCGCCAGTCATTTTGACGAAATATTGATCTTACGACCCAGAAAAAGCAGGGCGACTCGAAATTCGCTTTTTGGGAAACCCAGGGCGAAGTTTTGAGCCCCAAGGCGAAGTTATCGCCCAACTTCACCTGCAATGCACACCCTGCTCTTTTTGACCCACTCCAGCAAGTGGTTTTTCAAAGTTTAAATGATATTAAAGCTGCTAATTCAGCTTACCTAGTTCAGTTTACTACCATGCTCTTAATCAGATTTGTCCATTTAAGTTTTTAAAATTCACTAGCATGCTCTAAACCTTGGAAAGTAATCTTTTGCAGTGTAATTTTCAGCTTCAAAATGGCCACCTCAAGATGTTTTCAGAATGTACACAGAACAGAACAGACCAACAAGAAATGGCTGTAAAGGTGGCAAGTTTCAAGTCCATTCTTGAAAAGTGCCATTTAATATAAAATTAATATGAAAACAGTTTAGAAGAATTTGGTTTGATATTTTATGAAATTATTTTCATAGGAAATGTC
Organism: Ctena decussata; assembly: GCA_963989385.1. Classification (NCBI taxonomy): domain Eukaryota; kingdom Metazoa; phylum Mollusca; class Bivalvia; order Lucinida; family Lucinidae; genus Ctena; species Ctena decussata. Next base: position 63,514,409 of record OZ022500.1, read on the forward strand.
TTGTGGGAAAACCAAAAGTTGTACAAGTGTATTTGACACTTCAATCAACCCTTTGCTGAAATAATCATATTCCAAAAAAGATCATGTGATTAGTGATGACATCATGTCATTTGTGATGTCATGACAGATGGTCCCTGGCTTATTAAAAAATAATATGTATCCCCCAGAGGCTGGAACCCAGAAGGAATATTTTTACTATTGGAAAACACACCTCCAAACAAAAAATGATAATAATAAACAAGAGGTGATGCAATATGCTGAAAGTCAGTTTTTAGCTGCGAGAAATGGTTTTGGGTATGTAAAACCTAAAAATTTGATATTTAAGCATCTATTAAGAAAACAGTTCCACTAAAACCACTTGCTGGAGTTGGTCAACAAGAGAGTAGCTAGCTTTTATGAAAATTCAAGCATGTCATGCATGTAAACAGCCAAAACGCATTTGGATATCTTTGTAGTTTATTGTACCCCTGCTTACGAAGTACGATATCAAGGACACATAATTCTCATCTTTACATGTGTTTATCCATTTGTCCATTTATTTGTTCATTGATCCAGCAACATTTCTGTTGTAGATATATAAGTTTGAATTTAGTTGGCAGTGACTCTGGCTTAGGAAATAAATTATACAGGGGCTGACAAATCAAAATTTGATCAACTTGTCCGGTACACAGATTCTGCTACAAAACGCTGAAATCCTTAGGTTTTCCCTATATATCCTATACATTTTTCTGGGCAAGTAAGAAAATATTTTACTTGCCCAGCAAAAATTTTAACTTGTCCCGGGCAGCCGGACAATGGATTTGTCAGGCCCTGAATTATACCTTATTCACTTGCTCAGGTTTATGAGGCAAATTAAAATAAATTAGTAATATTGCAGTTAGAATTGAAATTGATAGTTTTGTTCAATTTTTCTGCCTTAACGTGGATTAATTTCAGTTTGTCTAGTCTTCTTATAGATTGTATGAGCTATGTTATGGATTCCGAAAAGATGCATGACATGTTTAAATGCTTTGTAACTAACAGCAGGGTTTTATTACTGGGGTTTGAAGTTTAAGCCTATTCTAGTTCTATGATAGCTCACAATAATGCTTTCAAAAAACTTTGGCAAGAGGCTCAAGTACATGTAATTTTAATGAATGCTCACTAGAGACATGATATTGACCATAGGCCTAAACTTCAAACTCCAGTAGTTTTACATAGATCATCCTATATGCACATTCCCATATGCAGCCTTTAAAGGTAGGCTCCTGGCCTAGCGATAACAATTATGTTCACAAAATAATTTTGTCTTTTTCTGGGTAGTATTGAATTTTTTATTTTTCTGAAACTGTTGCTACTGAGAAAATCGTCAGATAATGTAAAAAATAGTCGTTTTCCCTTTGGTTTATTTTCTTTTGTTTGAATTCCAGTTCTAAAAATAAATATGTATATATGTCTAAAGTCCGCAGTTTCTGATGTCATTTGCCAACGGCTAATTTTCTCTTGCCGCGAGCTCTTCCAGAGGTCCTGGCATGGCAGATGGGTTAAAACTATCCCAAAATGCAATGCAGCATGACGTCAGCTATGTTATCTATTTTTGGCGGGAACTAAAAATAGCGCTAACTGGTGTGCGAAGCAGAGTTAGGAAATCCCTTGCAAAACGACTTTTCTACGATTTTTTGATTTACACTTTTTAGTGAAACTTATTCATTTCCTCTTTATAAGTGCTTTCCAACAACTTGGATAAAAAATCATCAAAATTATGATGCATTCCAAAGTACAGGAACCTACCTTTAATATGATGCACATACAGCTTTGTTTTGACTCAAAATAATGACTTTACCTTTATTGTTTAAAACTGACAACATTATCAGTCAGCAGGATGTTACATTTTCAGATGTATTGTATGGAAAATTACTGTCATCTTTAGCTGAAAAAATGGGGAGCGAAAGTGCAAAATGCTCCTCACATTTTTCCTGCAAAAATATTTAACACATTTGATTTTCTGTGTAACAAAGAAAATCTTTTTTTTTCTTTTGTTTTTCTAAATTTCTTTTGTTTTTCAACATGTATATAGATCTGGATTAAGGACATTGCCCTTCAATGTGAAATGTCATTAGGTAGTATAAATGTAATATATTGCCATATAGTAGTTTAAATTTATCTTATTGCTAAATAACAGGCACAGTTACATGTATGTGGGGGCACAACAAATTCTTACAAGATTAAGTGCAGTTTTCTACATATGTGGGCAATTACAGGATAATTATATATCAGTTCTGAGTTATGTGAAATTCAGAGGCTTACTTTAAATTGATTGGTAATTTTGGTATCTTCCCCTATCAGTGGGGCCTGATTTAAGGTACTTTTCCTCAGATAATCATACTAAAAACTGTCAAAATGGATTCAGGACCTTTTTCTAAAGTAAGCCAACTTGAAATAGCCACAAACACCTTTGTTTTCCTCATGAAAAACAAAGACACATTTCCTATTATGGTGTCTTAAATTCTATTTCTGTTTAACGTTTATAGGTTGAAGTGATGGTTGTCTCACTGTTCTGTACACAAGAAAATGGTATATTGATACAGGACAGCTTTCCTCTGGCAGATGAATATAACTGTCTCCTCGGGATAGAAGTTCCATATCACTATTTTGTTAGAAAGGTATGTGTCTTGACCATCTTGTATAAAAGGCTTTCTTGCACACCTGATAGAAAATGCCATTCTTTTCACCTGGGATAGAAAATCTTATCTTACTCAGGTGTTCTTACCCAGGACCGGATAAAAATCACGAGCATTCAATGCATTGGTTTTATAGGAGCTCACGTACCTGCATTGTCAAGTGACGTTGGCATTTTAGATGATGACATCACGAAGACGGCAAAATTGACGTCAGTTTATGCACACCAGTCGTTGACGTAAAAAGCCGAATGGCAGTCGTTGAAAGCGGTGCCTTCTTTCAAAATTAAATTGAAACCTCTCAAGCACTAGAATTACGCATTTTAACAAGTTCTGAAGTTAAAACAAAACGTGGTGTGCAAGAAAAAGTATCTTTCATGGGTGTGAGGTGTGGATAGAAAAATCTGTCACTCGGGATCACTGTTCAGCATCACAAGGCTTGGGTGTGAGGTGTGGATAGAAATATCCATCACTCGGGATCACTGTTTGGCATCATGAGGCAAGCCTCGTGATGCCGAACAGTGATCCCGAGTGATGGATTTTTCAAGCCCTCGTGATGCCGAGCAGTGATCCCGAGTGACAGATTTTTCTATCCACACCTCACACCCATGATAGATACTGATTTTATTTCCCAACCTTCTGTATAAAATGTAATAATATAGTTTTGACTGTCAACTGTTACTTTCCCATTCACTGTATCTTGTCAATATTTCTTATTACCGTATCGCCCTGTTGGTGACTCACCCATTTAAATGTATTGCATAAATAGCAGGCGATATTTTTGACTGCACCCAGCCATGTACTAGATTAAAAAATAAAAGGAGTTTTCTAGGATAATGGAACCTTGCTTGTACATTGGCTTGGTAAAAGCAACTATTTTGTGCCTTAGAAGGGCAGCAACCAAAATGGTCACCCCTCAGCATGGTGGACAACCCAGTGCATTATGGCAGCCTCTGGCAATATGCATTGAGTCAAACACCTTTGGGTGATAGTTTTAAATGTTGCCATCATAAGGCATAGAAAAGTTGCTTGATTGTTACAGATATGTGTTAAAGTCTTTCATACATGTTGTACACAGGATAGCAAGCATGTAGTTGAAATGGCATTTTGCGAGGCCAGAAATAGGCACAGCCCTGTCAACGAAAGTGAACTTCAGTATAACAATACAACAATACATGTAATAAAATGCAAATACAAAACCCTCATATGTGAAATAACTCTTTTGAGATATGAATTTATATCTAGATTATTTAACCGGGATATGACAAAACCATTGAAGTGGCATGTGTGCCCAGCGAAGACTCAGATCAGCCTGGGCATCTGCCCAGTCTAATCAGAGACTTCACTGTCCACATGGAGCTAGCTTAGACTCTTAGCTATCCTTTGAGTGCACAGCAAAGACTGATCAGACTGGACGGATGCCCAGGTTGATCTGAGGCTTTGCGTGGCACACATGCCTCTTTGTTGGTTTTTGTTATGTGGTGGCTCTAGTGTCTTACACCTACCTCCTTAGAATGAATTCTGAAAGACGTCTGTCCTACATTTACTTATCTGCTTCTTTTCTCAACCTACTTTTCATGAGCTTCTTTTCTCAACCTACTTTTCATGAGCTTCTTTTCTCAACCTACTTTTCATGAGCTTCTTTTCTCAACCTACTTTTCATGAGCTTCTTTTCTCAGCCTACTTTTCATGAGCTTCTTTTCTCAACCTGCTTTTCATGAGCTTCATGAGCTTCTTTTCTCAACCTACTTTTCATGAGCTTCTTTTCTCAACCTACTTTTCATGAGCTTCTTTTTTCAACCTACTTTTCATGAGCTTCTTTTCTCAACCTGCTTTTCATGAGCTTCATGAGCTTCTTTTCTCAACCTACTTTTCATGAACTTCTTTTTTCAACCTACTTTTCATGAGCTTCTTTTCTCAGCATACTTTTCATGAGCTTCTTTTCTCAACCTGCTTTTCATGAGCTTTTTTTCTCAACCTACTTTTCATGAGCTTCTTTTCTCAGCCTACTTTTCATGAGCTTCTTTTCTCAACCTGCTTTTCCATGAGCTTGGTCTGCACTTGCATTTGAACAAATTCAGCAGATATCACTTTCAGCCTTGAGCATTTTAAAATGAAAAATTTAATTTATCAGCATTCAAATACTTTCAAATTTTCTGGATTCATTAGCTCATTGGTATGCAGTTTTAAGCTGTGGAATGTTTATTCAATTATTGGAATATTTTCATCTTAAAAATTGCACAATGCAGTAGAAATTTGCTCAGTACCATAAGAGCTGCTGAAAATGGTTGTTAAACTGTTATAGTTGTTGTAGATAACCAAATTAATTCCTAAAAAGGTTGTAGGAAACAAACTTTACTTTCTCTAGTGTTTATATATTTGCAGTATTCTGTACGATCAATTATAAAAAATAGAGCTGCATTCAGGTGGAAGGATTTCAATAGGTGTAAGGTATATACATGTCTTAGATGCTGCATTACTTTGTCGCCGAAAAGATATTCAGAAGTCATATGTATCAGGTGTCAAAAAATTGGTATTCACAGCTTTTAGATATGTTCATGACTGTAGTTTTAGATTAATGTCACTTGCTTTCAGCATACATGTATATTGTAAGATATGCATATCAGGGGACATAGTTTATTAGTCTATTAAAGTCTCATTTTGGTGTACAACATCACAGTACATACATGTTTATATACAGACATATAAAAATACACCAAACCATTCTGTACAGAAGTACAAGAGACTATGTACATCATATATTACATATAGATTTATCTTATCACAGCAGACCAAATATGCTAATAAAAAGGCTCCACAGTGGTTTAAAAAAAAAAATACAGCGAACATTGAATATTACTTTCCACTTACGTGGCACTGCATCCATGGTGCCAGTACAGTCTCTTCTCAAACACTACACAATGAAATCAATGGTTTCCCCCTCCTCAGCATATTACATTGGTGATAATCAAAGGCTCAGACAAGGTATTGAATCTTCACAATTTGGTAGGAGTTGAGTTTTTATTCTATAACAGTGAGAGACATGACATACTCTGCAAGACTTCTATTGGTATAGACCAGTTTAAGGAGGTTTCAAGCCTTCACAAGTTCACAGGCCAAATGTAATACAAGCAAGACAGGAGTAAACTGTTTAGTTGTGCAAGTTGTTTTCATTTCCTGTAAATGAAGTGCAGCATTAATAGTCCTTTCATGCTCTCTGTGTTGTAAAGTTCACCGCTTTGACTGTGGTAAATCAAGCTAGTAATAATGCTCAAGACTCAATTTTTTACAGCATTTTTTTTTATAAGGAAGGGTTTCAGAAAATTAAAAATAAGAAAAAAAAGACAGTGTAAGACTGCATCTTTGAGGCAGTCTAATAGGGTCAGCAGTGTTTGCTGTGATAGACTGCCCAAATATACTGGAACCAACAGAGTACCTTATGAAGTTAATTGAGTAAATGTACGGAGTTTTCCTATTAAAGAGACATGCTATCCTTTGACAGTTAATGTTAGAAGTAAAGGAGATCTTTAGTCTGTGACAGATAAAGAAAGAAGTGACTTTTTACAAACACATTATTGCATACAATGTAGATGGGAAAACACAATGTTTTGCAAAAGTTTATCGTCTGAAAACTTCACAAAATAAAAACTGTTGCTAACTCCTTTTGGCTTGCTGATAGTCTGTGAATATTTCTGATAACAATGATTCACAGAAAGTAGCATCAGAAGGCGCCCAATTTACTAACTTTCCACTTTATTTTGTCTGATTCTGTGAAAGAAGATACTGATTAAGGTGTATGGGTAGCCCACCATGTTTTTCTGCCATTTTTACAAAGGAGAACAACTTATGACTTCCTGTTTGCTTCCGTGGATGATATAGCTTTCCTTAGGGATCAACTCTTTTCACTGAGAATGGAGGCAAAAATGAAAATGGCAGAGTCACTTCCCCTGAAAGCATCCCCATTCACGTTAATATTCAGGGCCCGGTTGTTCAAAACTAACAACATCTTTAGTTAACATGACTTTAAAATTTCAAATGTGTGTTATATGCAAAAACGCTATCATTTTTTGCTGAAAAAATGTGAGAAGCTTTTGCTTTTTTTTTGCTGAAAAAATGTGAGAAGCTTTTACAAGCTTCTCACAGTTTTTCACAAAAACATATGAGCAAACTTGATTTTATGCACAATTGATGACTTTAGGAATCACTGACTACTAACATTGCTTTGAACAACTGGTGTATCCCTTTGTTTTGTTGGTTATTGAACTGCCAGCATAGAAGTTTATGCACTAGGCAAAACGTGTATAGGAACCTTTTAGCTGAAGTGTGGGGAGAAAAATCAGCCTTAAAAAGCACCAAATATTAAAACAGCTGAAATTGCAAACAGCATATTCCAGATGAGGTGGCTCATGTTCAGCCTCTCTGTGTAGATCTGCATAGTTTGCCCTCTTTGAATTCTTATACAATATACTGTAATGTGCCTAAATTTTGGGACACCAAAAAATAAATAATTTTCCATTTGGACAAATGGAAAATTAATTGTTTTTAGGTGTCCCAATACTTATGCACATTATGATAGATGGGATGAAACATTTTTTTTTGAAATATTGCTGCCATAAATTTTGTTATCAGAATTTTTTTTATCTTTAAGGGCTAAGTTGAGTTGAAGTCTGTACTAACATAAAACAACATTTGCAAAATTTCCTTTTCTTCAGAATGAGATGACAGAAGAGGAAGCATCCCAGGCAGAGGCCAACCGAAATGGACGTCCTGATGGAGCCCCCATCACCTACCCTAAACTGGTAGCCCGACACACTATGAGAGACTTTGTTGGGCTAGAGAAGAGCGACAAAGTGACAAGAGATGCCATGTTAAATTTTAGTTACTACCTCACAGTTGGCAATATGGATGAAGCATTTAAGGCTATCAAGCTTATTAAAAGGTACAGCTTTTTTAATGGCTCACGATGTTGAAAGAATGTTATAGGTCAGTGATATCACTGTCAGTGATATGAGTAGAGCACTTAAAGGTATCAAGCTCAGTAATGGGTGCTGTTTGTAGAATCCAAATAAGGTGATGGTGGGGTGTGGCATGGGGAAAGTGTTGATAATTCTGAGATATAGTTTATTATTTCTTAGAAATATTGTGTAGTGGGTTTGAAGTTCATTATTTTTCATTTAAAACTTGCATAAAGGTAAAGGTCTCCCATAGCCTAGTGACTGTAGGGGCAGTTGAGGTTAGCTGTATCTTAGGCACAGCATATAAAAACCAAACCCTTTTGTTTTGCTGCAATATCCTTCCCTGATTTGATAAAGGTACCCATTTACTGCTGGGTTGACAGGGAGAGTTTTCTAGTATTCAGCTGGTCGAATCAGAACCTGAACCTACAATCTTCTGTGCCATAATCAGGCATCTTTAACCTCTTATGCCTTTCTTAGTATAGCGATACCAAGCCTGGTCTCAAGATGATTTGACTATTGTATCTTTGTATTCAGTGAGTCAGTTTGGGAGAACATGGCTAAGATGTGTGTAAAGAGCCGTCGTCTTGACGTGGCCAGTGTGTGTCTGGGTAACATGGGTCATGCTCGCGGGGCTAAAACTCTGAGAGAGGCTGCTAAAGAACCAGAACTGGACGCCAAAGTGGCTGTGCTGGCTATACAGCTGGGATTGTTTGTAAGTTTGTTATTGTTCTTAAGATATATGAGCCGGGACATGATAAAACCAACAAAGAAGCATGTGCACCCAGCGAAGACTCAGATCAGAGTCTTCGCTGTCAGCATGAAGGTAGCTTAGACTCTTAGCTACTCCTCAAGTGCACAGCAAAGACTCTGACAGACTTGGCGGATGCCCAGGCTGATCTGAGTCTTTGCTGGGCACACGTCATTTTGTTGGTTTTGTCGTGTCGGGGCTTATGTATTTGTCACCGTATGTAAAAGGGGGATAACTTAAACAGAATGGTCATTGCTTCCATTGACTCTGAAGCCTCTCATCAGTGGGTACAACTGTTGAAGGAAAGGATTTGCTTTAAGAGCAAATTCTTTCCTTTAAGAGTAGCCCCCTGTTGGAAGGGAGACAAATGCACACAACTAGGATCATTTGTAAGTTTGTTATTGTCTTAAGGTACATTGAAACACCTCTATTTATTAGTCAGCTTTTGAACAAGTTGGACAACTTAAAACAGAATGGTCATTGCTTCCATGGACACTGAAGTCTTTCATCAGTAGAGACAACTCTTGAAGGAAAGAATTTGCTTTGAGACAGTATTTCAGAAGAAAGAAAAGAAATGATAGGCAAAAGGAAAAATATCCAAACAACCCCACCCACACCTACTGCAAGCAGAGTAGGCCCTTTCCCTACTGTTATCCAAATTAGCAGTGCACCCCAGCATGGTAAGATACCCTGCATCATAGTCAGATCCAGCAGTCCTCCTCTTATACAAAGAATTTGCTCTTATGCTGATCATTTGGGGCAAATGCACAGGCTGATTTTGAGGGTTCACTGTAAGCAAATGGCTTATGATCCCTTTCACATGATACAAGTATTCACCGCATTAATCCTAATAAATGCCCCTGCTCTTCTAAACACCCCCTACCTCTTTTCTGAAAATAATCTTACATTAATGAATTGCTGTTTACTTCTCTGGATAAGGTAGCTAGTTTAAATGGGGTCTACACTTAAAGCAAAGAATTTGCTCCTCTAGGAGCAAATTCTTTCCTTTCAGAGTTGACCCCTTCTGAGAAGGGAGGCAAAAATAGTGGAGTTGCTTCCTCTGAAAGTATACCCATCATCTTTATATTGCTTATTAGATGTATTTTGCAGTGGCTGATTTACAACACTTTAGGCTCAAAATAATGCCCTTGTTTTGGAAAATGCATTGCCTCTGGGACGTTTAATAGGACTAATATGGAATACAATATTATGAGTTATACAAAGTGACGTTGTTATTGTCTTTGCCAGGATGATGCGGAGAGGTTATTGAAGAACTGTAAGAGATACGACTTGTTAAATGATTTCTATCAGAATGCAGGGGAATGGGGAAAGGTATGGTTTCTTGGAAATCTTTGTCAACTTCTTGAATATTTGACTTTAAATGTATGCTTTGTAGTGTTCCTTTAACCTTTTGATTGATCATAATCAGTACAGCATTAAACATGCTTACAAAGTGATTGTCATGAAATTTTCACATTTTTTGATTACAGTAGTGAAACTTGTATATTACCAGGCAATGGTGGGCTACACTCTAATTTCTGTCTGCTAAATGCAAGAAAAAACAATTTAATTTGTTAATTTCGTTGCCCCGTGGGCTCCGCCATTTTGATAGGTACTGCTAACTACTGAAAAAGACCAGAACAGCCATAATAAACCACAACGTTTTACTTTTTCAGCTACAACTAGAAAAAAAATTTTAGGGTGGGTGGAAAAACATAGGGTCTTTCGGGTCATCGGAAACACAGATATTTTTATTTTGGCCTCAGTACGATTTAATCATATATATGAAAAGAAATTTGCTTAAAGTCCATTGTGTATTACCAGGCAATGGAGACAGCAGAGATGTATGACAGGATTCACCTACGTACCACCTACTACAATTATGCTAAACATCTTGAGGCCAAGGGAGAATATACTGAGGCTATTCCTAAGTAAGTGAAACTAATCACACCTTACTCATTAAAGGTGGTCAGTCTTTGATAAAATCTTTTTGTATGTCTGAACTGGATGAATCCAATTTGAGAAATTTTGTGTGTTAGGGTGATTGGGGGATGGGGTGGGGGAGAGGAGTGTCATTGATGCTCTCAAGTTTGAAAACCTTTGTATTTGTAAAGTAATTTTTGCATCTTTTAAAATAATAATGCTTTTCTAAACTTAATGAGGTGCATAGAATAATTTAGTTAAAGTCATTTGAGCATCAGAGCATTTTGCATGCCAAGTGCTTAGACTGTACAATCCTTTATCAGGAGCATTTGAGTGTTTTTATTGTCGAGCCCCCTTGCGATGAGCGAGACATAGTTGTTACAATGTCAGTTCGGTGTATGTCCGTGCGTGCGTTAGTCCGTGCGTGCGTCCGTCCGGATTTGTCCGGGCCATAACTTCTACATTTATGGATGGATTTCAAAATAATTTGGCAGAATTGTTCTCCTTGATGAGTAGAAGTGCCATTTGAAACATTTGATCATGTAGGTCCAAGGTCAAGGTCACACTTGAAGGTCAAATGATAAAATGGCCATAAATTGAGCTTGTCTGAGCCATAACTTCTACATTTACAGATGGATTTCAAATTAATTTGGCACAATTGTTCTCCTTGATGAGTAGAAGTGCCATTTGAAACATTTGTTCTGGTTGGTCCAGGGTCAAGGTCACACTTGAAGGTCAAATGATAAAATGGCCATAAATTGAGCTTGTCCAAGCCATTACTTCTACATTTACAGATGGATTTCAAAGTAATTTGGCACAATTGTTTTCTTTGATGAGTGGAAGTGCCATTTGAAACATTTGTTCAGGTAGTTCCAGGGTCAAGGTCACACTTGAAAGGTCAAATGATAAAATGGCCATAAATTGAGCTTGTCCGAGCCATTACTTCTACATTTACAAATGGATTTCTAAATAATTTGGCACAATTGTTCTCCTTGATGTTTAAAAGTGCCAGTTGGAAAATTTATTCAGGTAGGTCCAAGGTCAATGTCACACTTGAAGGTCAAATGATTAAATGGCCATAATTTGAGCTTGTCTGAGCCATAACTTCAACATTTACGAATGGATTTCAAAATAATTTGGCACAATTGTTCTCCTTGATGAGTAGAAGTGCCATTTGGAACATTTGTTCAAGTAGGTTCAAAGTCAAGGTCACACTTGAAGGTCAAATGATAAAGTGGTCATAAATTGAGCTTGTCTGAGCCATTACTTCCACATTTATGGATGGATTTCAAAAGAATTTGGCACAATTGTTCTTCTTGTTGAGTGGAAGTGTCACGTGACATACGTGTTTGGGTAGGTCCAAGGTCAAGGTCACACTTGAAGGTCAGATATTGTAATTGTCATAAATTGAGCTTGTCTGGGTCATCACTTCTACTTATTTTCTTTTGTGATAATTTGAAAAAAAAGAAGAAAATGCTGGCTAAGCATGATGTTGTTTGGCTTCTTTCTAGAGTGAAGCAGTTACTTAGTATTGACATGCTTATAGGCCACTATAGCGAACATGGGGCTTGACCAGTTGTCCCTGGACAACCTTCTAGTTTATCATAACTTTTCTTTAAACTGGACTGCACTAAAGAGATAAAAAGAAAACAAAGCAGTATGTGTGCAGAGCAAACAGGTTAGTCCCACAGCTAGCACAAGTTAAATGTCTGGTGGGACAGGTGAAAAACACCCAGCTCCTAGTGCTGAATTGCTCAGATCAAGTGGGTTTTCACAGGTTGTGGATAAAATGGATAAAGCAGATATTACAAGTTCTGTCTTGTCTCATATTTCTGTCCCAATACCAAGTAGATCTCATTGTAGAATGATCATGGAAACAGTGCTCAAGAAGTTTTTATTTGATATATTTTCAGCTATGAGAAGTCTGACACACACAGGTTTGAGGTTCCCAGAATGTTATTTGATGAGCCTGAGTCTTTAGAGCAATACATATTGAAACATAAAGACAAGTAAGTTAAAATTAAAATACCTGTAAATTGGTATTCTTTTAATGTTAAGGTATATAGGTCCACTATCATGTTTTTGCCATTTTTACTAAGGAAAACGTTTTTTATGACTTTCTGTTTGCATACCTGGGCCCAGTTGTTCAAAACTAATGACATTGTTAGTTAACGGTTCGTCAAAATCTCAAACATTAATATCTCCAATATGCCAATATTTTTTGTTGAAAAAAAAATGAGAAGCTTTTGCACTGCAAAAGCTCCTCACATTTTTTCAACAAAAATTTCAGTGTATTTGATTATAAGGCCGTAAAACACTTAACAAGTTGACCTCTTAAAGAGCTTGTTAGGCTAACAATGCTTTGAACAACTGGGCCCTGGACAACAAAGCCCTTCCAAAATGGGGTTTACCTTTATAGGGAAGAATTTATTCCTCAGGTTGTAAATTCTTTCTCTTTGGAGAAGACCACATTTTGGAAGTGAGGCAAAAATGAAAGTAGCAGAGTTGCTTCCCCTGAAAGTGTACCCATTTAGCTTCCTATGAATATTGAATACACATCCCAGACAGTGTTTGATATGTAAAAGGGGGCCTCAAAAATGTCTTTCAATAATGCTAAATTTTAGAGCTAAAATATTTTTTGTTGTAAATGTGGATGGGGTGATGATTCAATTTTAAATGATTATTTTACATGGAGGTTATAGATCAGTAGCTGTGGCAAAACGTGGATACAGTGTACATATACATATTTAAGAAATAGATTTCATTTTTCCAAGGTTCATGGAAGTATGAACACAATGGGTCATGTGCAAAGTAAATGACGCCCAAAGGGCGTACACATTAACTTTGCACATGACTCTTTGTGTTCATACTTCCGTGAACTTTGGAAAAATGAAATTTGTCTCTTATAATTACATTTAATTTAGAATAATTTTGAGCATCATCTTCAATTTTTAAGAGCAACATTTGTAAAATATAAGATAAAAAGCTTCACTAACCAATAGGTAAGCCGCTTACGTTAAATGGCCATCATCATGACGTGACATCCAATTGAAAGTACAATGGCCAATGGCCTCTTTTGTTTACATGTGATGCTGCGTACCAACGATGTTGTGTGACCAACTGTTGTTCATAGAAGTATGAAAACTGTTTCTCAGGAATAGATTCATCTAAGGAAAATCAAAGTGAATGTAATTATACTGGGATGAGCAGTAGGATGAAGTAGGAAATTGAAAACTCATTCATTCTTATTCCAGGGCATTACACAAATGGTGGGCACAATACATGGAGAGTATGGGTGAGATGGAAGCAGCATTACAGTTTTATGAGATGGCCCAGGATTATCTTTCCTTGGTCAGAGTCTACTGTTACTGTGGCAATATGGAGAAGGTAAGGATTAAGACTTTATCCTTCAATAGCCATGCATCAGCTTTGGTATGTTTGAATTCTAAATAATAATAATTGGAATGAAATAAGAAATTGGGTAGTTTAAAAGTTGAGTTGTTTTATCTCAAGCGCTTAAAGTACCTTCTTATGTCTGGAAAAGACTGGATATAATGACTTATTATACTGTTAAAGTTTGCGGTTTAACTAATGTCTACTTTTATACACCTCAAATATTAGAAGAGTAAGCGTTTGCAATTTCTACACTTTCAGTTTATAATATGTGCATTATCCATATATTTTTAGCTCACCTGAGCCAGCGGCTCCGGGGGAGCTTATAGGATGGTAAGGCTCCGTCGTACGTCGTCCGTCGTCCGTCCGTCCGTCCGTCGTCCGTCCGTCCACAATTTCAAACGACTTCTCCTCTGAAACTGCTGGGCCAATTGTAACCAAATTTCATATGTAGCCTCCTGGGGTCTTAGGAACGAAAAGTTGTTCAAACGGTCCTGGTCACATGACCAACATGGCCGCCATGCCCATATATGGTAAAAACCTAAAAAAATCTTCTTCTCCAGAACCAGTAGGTCGATGGCCTTGAAACTTGGTATGTAGCATCGGGTACGGTAGTACTACCAAGATTGTTCAAATTATGACCTTGGGTTGACCTTGACCTTTTTTACGGTAAGGTCAAATTTGCTTCCTTGTGCTTTTATATGGCAAAATGCTAGAACATAAGATATCTTGGAAACTGTTGAAGATTTTGGGATAAAAATTGGTATCTACAGTCATCTTAATGAGTACATGAAGATTTATGAGTACAAGAGGTCAAGGTCATTCTTTGACCCAGAACTCTCATATTTTGACAATTCCAAACTATCTCCTCAAAAGCTACTGGGCCAATTGAAACCAAATATCATATAGAGCCTCCAGGAGTTGAGGGAACAAAAACTTATTCATGCGGTCCAGGTCACATGACCAACATGGCCGCCACGCCCATATATGGTAAAAACCTTTAAAAATCTTCTTCTCAAGAACCAATTGACCGATGGCTTTGAAACTTGATTTGTAGCTTTGGGTACTCGAGTACTGTCAAGATTGTTCAAATTATGACCATGGGTTGACCTTGACCTTTTTTACGGCAAGGTCAAATATGGGAAAATGCTAGAACATAAGATTTCATGGAAAGTTTTGAAGAGATATGCCTAAGAATTGGTATATACAGTTATCTTAATGAGTACATGAAGATTTGTGAGTACAAGAGGTCAAGGTCATTCTTTGACCTTTGACCCAGAACTCTCATATTTTGACAATATCAAACAATCCCCTAAAAAAAACTGGGCCAGTTGTAACGAAATTTCATATAAAGCCTCCAGGGATTGAGGGAATGAAAATTTGTTCAAATAGTCCAGGTCACATGACCAACATGGCCGCCAGGACCATATATGGTAAAAACCTTTAAAAATCTTCTTCTCCAGAACCAATTGACCGATGGCTTTGAAGCTTGGTATGTAGCATTGGGAATTCCAGTACTATCAAGATTGTTCAAAGTAATGACCTTGGGTTAACCTTGACTATTTTACTGCAAGGTCAAATGTGGGAAAATGCTAGAACATAAGATTTCATGGGAAGTTTTGAAGATTTATGCCTAAAAATTGGTATATACAGTCATCTTAATGAGTACATGAAGATTCATGAGTACAAGAGGTCAAGGTCATTCTTTGACGTTTGACCCAGAACTCTGTCATTTTGACAATATCAAACCATCTCCTCAAAATCCCCTGGGCCAATTTTGAAACCAAATTTCATATAGAGCCTCCAGGGGTTAAGAGAATGAAAATTTTTTCAAACGTCCAGGTCACATGACCAACATGTCCTCCGTGCCCATATATGGTTAAAACCTTTAAAAATCTTTTTCACCAAAACCAATTGACTGATGGCCTTAGAGTAACTTACCCTAGAGTACTGAGGCTGAATGGACCCAGGTGAGCTACAGGACCAATGGTCCTCTTGTTTTAAAATCCCTACGGTAAACCATTAGAACGTAATGTAGTTTATACATCAATAACTACATCGGTTCAGGCGACGTTACATGACGTCAAAAGTAACCATGGTTCTCCAATCTGATTGGACGTAGCCGACGTTATGACGTCATTGTTACTTGGTCAATGCTGTTCCACTTGTAGTAGAAAAACTGCGGGTAAATGTTTTTCTACTTCAACTGTAGCCCCTAACTTAAATTTGTGGTCAAGTAATAGATAGAAAAGAATGTAAATGTAAGCAACGAACTTAATTTTTCTGTTGTTTATCGAAGTATAAACTGCATTGGGTCGCAAGCAAAGTTTATATGAACCCCTTTGGGGTTCACTTACTTTGCACACGACCCAATGTAGTTTATACTTCGATAAACATCAGAAAAATGAAATTCATTCCTTAAATGCTGCAGAGTACTGATGGAAATGAAAAAATATTGATAATAAATGTAATTAAGTCAGAAAAAGCCTATATTAAAGCACACATTGTATATCAAGTAACTTAGTAACTGTCTACTGATAACAAGCGTTCTATAAGGGACTGCAAGTGTTGTAGCTATAAATTCTTTGTGATGTTGTAAATATAATTTTGAAATAAAAAAAATCTCCTTATGTACCATTCATTGGTAAACATGGCTGCTCTACTCCTGGGATAGGAGGGGGAGGCACTGAGAAAAGTGATCAGCAACAACTTTCCTATTGTCCTCCCAGTGCAGTGGTCTACACTGTCTACTTAGTCATTTTTGTCCAAATATTTCAGGTCTACACTGTATACTTAGTCATTTTTCTCTCCAAATATTTCAGGCTTCAGAGATATGTAATGACACAGGTGACAGGGCAGCTTGTTACCATCTGGCCAGACAGCTTGAGAACCAAGATCATATTAAGGAGGCTATACACTTCTTCCAAAGGGCAGAGGCTTATGGTAATGCCATCCGACTCTGCAAGGTAAGTTGGATCAGTGAATCTTCAACAAAATTTAATATCGGTATTTAGATTCAATAAGAAATTTTATTTTGACCCTCAAAACAGTATAAGCTTTAATCTTTTTTTAGCTCACCTGAGCCTTTAGGCTCATAGGTGAGCTTATAGTATAGCCAGGCATCCGTCGTCCGTCGTCAACATTTTCAAACATCTTCTCCTCCGAAACCACTGGGCCGATTGAAGCCATATTTCATGTGGAGCCTACCTAGGTCGGGGGAACGAAAGTTTGTTCGCGGTATATGGGTCACATGACCAAGATGGCCGCCACGCCCATATATGGTAAAAACCCTTCAAAAATCTTCTTCTCCAGAACCAGTAGGCCTATGACCTTGAAACTTGGTATGTAGCATCGGGTATGCGGGCCCATCATAGTTTATACAAAAGATGACCTTGGATTGACCTTGACCTAATTTACGGCATGGCCAACTTTGGTACGTTAGGCTTTTATATGGGAAAACGCTTAAACAGTGGATTTCTCAGAAACTATTTAAGTCTAAGGTTTAATACTTGGTATACATGGTCGACTAAATGACCAGATGAAGATATTATGTCACTAAAGGTCAAGGTCATTACGTCAGACCATCCGTCGTCAAGATTTTCAAACATCTTCTCCTCTGTCTGAAACCACTGGGCTGATTGAAGCCAAATTTCATATGCAGCCTCCATGGGTTAGGGGAACGAAAGTTTGTTTGCGGTATTTGGGTCACATGACCAAGATGGCCGCCACGCCCATATATGGTAATAACCCTTCAAAAATCCTCTTCTCCAGAACCAGTAGGCCTATGACCTTGAAACTTGGTATGTAGCATCGGGCGTGTGAGCTCATTATAGTTTGCACAAATCATGACCTTGCGTTGACCTTGACCTAATTAACGGCATGGTCAACTTTGTAACGTTAGGCTTTTATATGGGAAAACGCTTAAACAGTGGATTTCTCAGAAACTATTTAAGTCTAAGGTTTAATACTTGGTATACATGGTCGACTAAATGACCAGATGAAGATATTATGTCACTAAAGGTCAAGGTCATTCCGTCGGACCATCCGTCGTCAAGATTTTCAAACATCTTCTCCTCTGAAACCACTGAGCTGATTGAAGCCAAATTTCATATGCAGCCTTCATGGGTTAGGGGAACGAAAGTTTGTTCGCGGTATCTGGGTCACATGACCAAGATGGCCGCCACGCCCATATATGGTAAAAACCCTTCAAAAATCTTCTTCTCCAGAACCAGTAGGCCTATGACCTTGATACTTGGTATGTAGCAACGGGCATGCGGGCCTATCACAGTTTGTACAAATCATGACCTTGCGTTGACCTTGACCTAATTTACGGCATGGTCAACTTTGTAATGTTAGGTTTTTATATGGGAAAACGCTTAAACAGTGGATTTCTCAGAAACTATTCAAGTCTAAGGTTTAATACTTGGTATACATGGTCGACCAAATGACCAGATGAAGATATTATGTCACTAAAGGTCAAGGTCATTCCGAGGGACCATCCGTCGTCAAGATTTTCTAACATCTTCTCCTCTGAAACCACTGGGCCGATTGAAGCCAAATTTCATATGCAGCCTTCATGGGCTAGGGGAACAAAAGTTTGTTCGCGGTATCTGGGTCACATGACCAAGATGGCTGCCACGCCCATATATGGTAAAAACCCTTCAAAAATCTTCTTTTCCAGAACCAGTAGGCCTATGACCTTGAAACTTGGTATGTAGCTTTGGGCATGCGGGCCCATCATAGTATATACAAATGATGACCTTGCGTTGACCTTGACCTAATTTACGGCATGGTCAACTTTGTAACATTAGGCTTTTATATGGGAAAACGCTTAAACAGTGGATTTCTCAGAAACTATTCAAGTCTAAGGTTTAATACTTGGTATACATGGTCGACTAAATGACCAGATGAAGATATTATGTCACTAAAGGTCAAGGTCATTCCGAGGGACCATCCGTCGTCAAGATTTTCTAACATCTTCTCCTCTGAAACCACTGGGCTGATTGAAACCAAATTTCATATGCAGCCTCCATGGGTTAGTGGATCGAAAGTTTGTTCGCGGTATCTGGATCATATGACCAAGATGGCCGCCACACCCATATATGGTAAAACCCCTTCAAAAATCTTCTTCTCCAGAACCAGTAGGCCTATGACCTTGATACTTGGTATGTAGCATTGGACATGTGGGCTTAACGTAGTTTGTACAAATGATGACCTTGCGTTGAACTTGACCTAATTTACGGCATGGTCAACTTTGGTACGTTAGGCTTTTATATGGGAAAACGCTTAAACAGTGGATTTCTCAGAAACTATTTAAGTCTAAGGTTTAATACTTGGTATACATGGTAGACTAAAGGACCAGATGAAGATATTATGTCACTAAAGGTCAAGGTCATACCGTCGGACCATCCGTCGTCAAGATTTTCAAACATCTTCTCCTCTGAAACCACTGGGGAGATTGAAGCAAAATTTCATATGGAGTCTCAATGGGATGGGGAACGAAAGTTTATACCCGGGGTCTGGGTCACATGACCAAGGTGGCCACCATGCCCATATATGGTAAAAAACTTTCAAAAATCTTCTTCCTCAGAACCAAAAGGCCTATGACATTGAAACTTGGTATGTAGCTTTGGGCATGCGGGCCCATCATAGTTTATACAAATGATGACCTTGCGTTGACCTTGACCTAATTTACGACATGGTCAACTTTGGTATGTTAGGCTTTTATATGGGAAAACGCTTATATAGTGGATTTCTCAGAAACTATTTAAGTCTAAGGTACAATATGTGGTATATATAGTCAACTAAATGACCAGGTGAAGATATTATGTCACTGAAGGTCAAGGTCAATTTGTCGGTCTGTCCGTCATCAAGATTTTCAAAACATCTTCTCCTCTGAAACCACTGGTCTGATTGAAGCAAAATTTCATATGGAGTCTAAGTGTGATCGGGGAATAAAAGTTTGTTCTCGGGATCTTGACCAAGGTGGCCGCCATGCCCATATATGGTAAAAACCCTTCAAAATCTTCTTCTCCAGAACCAAAAGACGTATGACCTTGAAACTTGGTATGTAGCTTTGGGCACTCAAGCCCATTATAGTTTATACAAATGATCGTGTGTTGACCTTGACCTAATTTATGACACTGTCAATTTAGGTACATTATGTAGGCTTTTATATCGGAAAATGCTTAAACAGTGGATGTTTCAGAAACTATTTAAGTCTAAGGTACAGTATTTGGTATATATGGTTGATTAAATGACCAGATGAAGATATTTTGTCGTTAAAGGTCAAGGTCATTCTTTGACTTTTGTACAAGGTTATTGAGATTCTGTCACCCGTCAACATTTTCAAACATCTTCTCAGAGGCACTGGGGTCAATTGAAGCCATATTTCACATGGAGCTTCACCGGCTTAAAGGAACCATAGTTTGTTCAGATGGTCTTGGTCACTTGACCAAGATGGCCACCATACCCATATATGGTAAAAACTCTTCAAACGTCTTTTTCTCGAGAACCGAAAGGCCTATAACCTTGAAACTTGGTACCGGTTTGTAGCATTGGGCACTCAGGCCCATCATAGTTTATACAAATGATTACTGTATTTCATATGGAGCTTTTATACTGGGTCAAAGGAATCAAAGTTTG
Source organism: Ctena decussata (assembly GCA_963989385.1). Classification (NCBI taxonomy): domain Eukaryota; kingdom Metazoa; phylum Mollusca; class Bivalvia; order Lucinida; family Lucinidae; genus Ctena; species Ctena decussata. The sequence goes on from OZ022500.1 coordinate 63,534,733, forward strand.
TTCAGATGGTCATGGTCACATGAACATGGTGGCCACCACGCCCATATATGATAAAAACCCTTCAGAAATCTTTGTCCAGAAACAAAAGCCCAGTGACCTTGTGGCTTGGTATATAGAATTGGTGCTCAACATTAATCCCCAAGGGAGGGGGTTATCTGCCCCTGCCCTGGTGCTATATACATGTATAAAAGCATTAAAATATATACCAGGACCAAGTGTCAGGTGAGCTACAGGACCATTGGTCCTCTGGTTTTTTTTTTTTCATTCAAAAGGTTGAAATTTTTGGAAGTGTGAACTCTCTTAGTTGTAGTTTGATTTGGTGAAAATCGAAAATTAAAAAAAAACATAAAAATTCTTAATATTTTTCCTCCCCTGCTAAACCCTGTTCTGTTATTGCACAGCTTTGGAGTACAACATAGCACTTGAATGTAACAGTATAACTCACAGATTTGCATATCAGTAGACAAGGGCCTCATGCACATATTTGAGATAATTTCTACTTACTCACCATAAAGCAATCATTGTAGTTCCTCATAAGTATTCCCTGAATGAGGCAGTTGTAATGAGGGGCACATATTTTTAGAGGAGATTAAAATTTATCTACTTCTGCATCAAATCAGATATCTCCACTTTCTGAAGCTCCCTTGGTGCTTATCCATCATTATTCAAAAGGAGGGAGGGTTGGTGGGGGGGCAACTTTTAAGGTGTTATTTTTGCTTTTCTGAAGAAGAGCCTTCAATCAAAAGGGCTCTACTCTTACAAGAAAGAGTTTGCTCCTCTAGTGAGCAACTCTTTCTGTTAAGAGAAGACCCAAATGAAACAGGCAACAAATTCATCTCAGTAAGAATTACTTACCTCCCCTGTAATTGTGTCCATTAACCTTAATTTCCTGTTTTCAGGAGCATAGTTATGAAGATCAGCTAATGAACCTAGCCCTCCTGGGTCGACCTGAAGATATGATGGAGGCAGCGAGGTACTACGAGTCTAAACATAATCAACAAGACAAAGCTGTGATGCTCTATCATAAGGTGAGTGTTTAAACTTAAAGCGCCAAAAAATGAAATTAGTTGAATTTACAAACAGTGTAGGTCCAGATGAGGTGGCTCTTAATCAGCCACCTCATCTAGATCTACACTGTTTGCCCTCTTATCTTTTAATTCTGAATATAATGTAGTTTGGACAAAACATTTTTTTTGAAATTTTGCAGACATGAACTTTGTTGTCTTACATTTTTTTCTTGCACTGTAAGGGTTAAACAGGGAGCAGTGCTTAGTACTTGAAATTTATTTATTTACTTGTCTGTTAAATCTGCATACAAATACTTCACAGTATAGTGTTTTCTTTATATATACAATAAGAGAAATATTTCTTTTCCCAATGCAAGTTTGCACTTTTTGGGATGTGCATTATTGTCATATCCTGATCAAATTGGATGGATTTGGGGTCTTACTGCCCTTTAGACAACATTTGAATCATTTTAGGCTAATGGGGAAAAAGATGAGATGATAAGCAAAAATTAGAAAAATATATCTTGAGTCAGCCAAAAATCCATGACCTGAGGACCAAGAATCCCGAGTTTTGAGCTGTCAGTCAGCAAAACTGGAAATATCATTAGGACTTACATGTATATTGACAAGACTTGATACAGATCATCAGGGCTTTGTAATTTTACTACTTGTGATGCTATTTGAAAATATACATCATTTCACAACGAAGTTTAATACTGATGTTTGAGATCAGTCAGCAGCTTTGATCTTCGAAAAAAAAAAAGACAGTAAATCAAAACATTCAGCGGTATAAATTTTGTTAATTTTTTTATTGCCTTAAAACAGGCTGGTAACTTCTCTCGAGCCTTAGATCTCTCATTCCGAGCCAAACAGTTTGGTGCACTACAGATGATATCTGGAGATCTCGATGAGAGGGCAGATCCTGAGTTATTACAGAGGTGTGCAGACTTCTTCTTGGAGAACGGCCAGTATGACAAGGCTGTTGACCTTCTAGGCATTGGCAAGAAGGTAGGATAATATGAATTTAAGGTGTATATTACTACATTGCCATGTTTTTCTACCAGTTTTTGAAGGGGGACAACAGACATACTAAATTTGGTAAATATTGTGACTTCCTGTTTGCTTCTATCGTTGTAGCCAGCTTTTATAGCAGAATGGTAGAGTGTTTGCCTGTCCGCAGGAGGTCTGGGCTCTATTACTAATAAAGTAAAGTATAATCAGCTTTTGGGTTCATAAAGGTATGGAAAATTGGAAAAGTGTTAGGGAAAAGTCAGGGACTATGGAAGTGGAGGATAAGTGGCGACTCTTCAGGAGGTTGAAAGGCAGATGCAAATATCACTTTACAACAATAAATCACAATAATGTGTAGGAAGCAAATATTATTTGCTTCGCGCACAACAAAATGAAATTCAAGAACTACTTAATGAGTGTATAGGTTTTGAGAAACGTGCAACAGCTTTCAAAAACTTAATTTGAATTGCAACATGCAAAAACGGACCTGTCGCTTATTCAAACGGCAAAGGCTCAGACCAGCCTGCACATTCATGCAGTCTGATCAGAGCCTTTTCTGTTCATTCTCACGTTGTATAGACACTGAGGAATCTACTTGCATAAAACAAAGGGTCTCCATGAGCTTATGGAATGGTTAGAGTCTATGCTGTTTCATGTAAGTTAAGTCACCTTTTTGCTTGATACAGCTCAAATAGCATGCCCTTTTGAAAGAGTGTTAGAAAGGATACTTTGCCAATATTATTCAGACAGGTTAATTTTACATGATCAATTTTCTTTTTCTGTTCATGTGTTATCAGTATTGGGAAGCATTAAAGATCTGTATGGACCAGCATGTAGAGATCAATGAGGACCTCTCAGAGAAGCTGACCCCAGGGAAGGACGAGCTGGGTGGGGACACCATGGAACGTATGAAGATCCTTGAAGCTATTGCAGAAGTGTGTATGCACCAGGGACAGTATCATTTAGCCACCAAGAAGTTCACACAGGCTGGTAATAAAGTTAAGGTACGTATAATGTCCTGTTCTTGTCAAGTTTATGCTGTGCAAATGAAGCTTTAGGAAATCAACAAAATGAATGTCTATGACAATACATTTAGCTTTTGGAGAAATGTGTATGCACCAAACACAGTATTACCATATCACCTCTAATAGGGGTTTGAGTCATGCTGGAGTCAAGGGTCTATCCAGACCTACCGGTACATGATGATTCTTTGCACAGAGTTCTTCATAATCGTCCTCCCATCATCCTGATACAACTAAAATACTATTGAAAAAGACGTAAAACCACCAAGTCATCCATCCATACATCCATCTGTACTTTGCCTTGATTTCTACTTGTTCCATCCAGAAATGTGTTGTAAAGTTGGTGGCAAGCTGTTTAGAGCCTTGTCTGATTGCTTCTCTAGGTAGTTTATTTCAAGGTTTATGTGTACCTGTCTGTGTTGTTCTACCATTTTAGCTAGCCTGTATGAAGTACAGAAGAACTGCTAGTATTGTTGTCATTTTGGCATCAGCATCAGGGTCCTTTTCTGCATCAAGATATATGAATGTTTTGGTCAAAAAAAAATTATGTGATAGGCAAGCTCTCCTATACCAGGGCAGATCTTGTTATAAGGGGAACAACTTTTGTGACTTCCTGTTTGCCTGCTTGGATAACATAGCCCTTCCAAAATAGTCATTGCTCCTAAGGAGCGAATCCTTTCCTATAGGAGTTGACCCTATTGATAAGGGAGGCAGACTTGAAAATGGCAGAGTTGCTGTCACTGAAAGGGCACTTCAAGCTTATCTGTACATTGATCTCTGTTTTAATTTCTTCCAGGCAATGAAAGCCTTGCTGAAGTCAGGAGACACAGAGAAAATCATATTCTTTGCTGGTGTTTCTCGACAGAAGGAAATTTATGTGATGGCCGCTAATTATCTTCAGTCGTTGGACTGGCGAAAAGATCCGGAAGTGATGAAAAACATTATAGGGTTTTATACAAAGGGCAGAGCCCTTGAATCTCTTGCGGCATTTTATGACGCTTGTGCTCAGGTTGAGATAGACGAGTATCAGAACTATGACAAGGCCCTCGGGGCCCTGGGCGAGGCATTCAAGTGCATGAGTAAGGCTAAGATGGACGATGAAGTGCTTCAGGAAGATAGATTAGGACAACTGAAGAATAAGATCAACCTCATCAAGAAGTTTGTCACTGCCAGAAGGTAAGTCTATAGTAGTTTTACCAATAATGATATACATGTAGAGTTAACTCAGTAATTGTTTTGATAGTGATACTTTATCAGACCTGCTAAATGCCATGTGGGAGAGGGGGTAGGGTACATTGCATTTTACTAAAGGCCTTTTATTAAGAGCCATAAAGAGCCCTGATTAGAATGCTTCCAGTAAACACTGGGTGGTCTGTGCCTATCTTAGAATAAGAGCTGCACTTTTTCAATGCAAATATAGCATTCTGTTTCTGAAATCTTTAGTAGATCAACATATGAGTTCAGTGAAAATGCATCCTGGGTCTACAGTATCTGCGGATTTTGTGCCTATGAATTTTCAGTTATTTTCAAAAAGAAAAGAAGGGGCATTTATCAGAGCAGGGGTGTTTATACTTTAAATTCCAGCTAAATGGGTTCTGACAGCATTTTCTCTGTATAAACATTATGTTGTTGCCCATTATCACGGTATGTAGGCAAATTTACGTACACGAAAGTATTACTTACGAGACATTGCGGGAAACTGCGCGTGACAAGTAAACAACTTTTTATTCTGACAGTTTTTCTTGAATATATCTGCACTGACTAAATATTTTACAGATCTGTTTTTACAGCGATATTGGGCCTATTTCCTTCTATCTAGTAACGGTTAGACGCTGAAGATACACTTTCCGTGTTAAGCCTGATTTTGAGAAAAACATGTAGATTTGCATTTTTCGCCAGAAAGCAGCATTTAATTTCTTAATTCCTTTATCATTCGCAAAACTGAACCTATCTACGGGTGGCCTACTTAGTGCTCTCTACAACCGCGGTTATGTCAGATTCCAACTTTATACATTACAAGAATAAACAGCCATGTTTCACAGGAGGGGTCTACCTTTTCGCATTTACGACCATCTCAGCATTCCTTTTGAACATTTACGACCATCTGCGCAACATAAACACGAATCTTGACACGACCATTGACAAAATTCTGGTATGAAATCATCTGTATCAGAAAGTTTGCATTAAATCACGTCTTCTTCTCAATCTAGATATGCAGTAAAGCGTTCCAAGACAGTTTTGCCGAACTTCCATGATTAAAATAACCCTAATCCTCCCTTTAAAGGAAAACACTCACTTAAATATGAATAGTTTTAAATTATAGATCTTGATAAGCAATAAAATTTGGTGAAAATTTCATGAAAATCGGACTTAAAATAAGAAAGATATGAAGACTTTAAAAAATCAAAATGGCGGTCTTGGAGGCCGCCATTTTGGAAGTTCCTGTCACGTGGTAAATATTTAAATCTAGAATAAGAGCATAAATTGCTTACTTTTACAATATTATTTAGTTTTAATTGTTTCTTTATGAAGTAAAATATAGATTTATGCATTTCATATATCTACAGTTTGTTTCAGACTAAAGTTATTTAGGATTTTCATTTTTGACTGTGAGTTTATGACTTCATTAACTCACAGATTAGCTGGTTCCCAGCTCAACATTTTATAATCTTTAAACTGTCATATCTTTCTTATTTTAAGTCCAATTTTAATGACATTTTCAGCAAATATCATGTTTTGTTATAATCTTTAATTTGAGTCAAACATGCATTTTGGTGAGTGTTTTCCTTTAATACAACTATAACCTCACTCGAAAGCTATTCGACGTCTTATGACTATGTTAGCCATGGTATTTTGGTAAAACAGTGTTTTGTAACGCTTTACTGCATATCTAGCTTGAGGAGAAGACTTGATTTAATGCAAAACTTCCAATATGTACGATATCATACAAAACTTTTGTCGATGGTCGTGTCAAGATTTGTGTTTTGTTGCGCAGAGGGTAGTAAATGTTTAAAAGGAATCCCGAGATGGTCGTAAATGCGAAAAGGTAGACCCCTCCTGTGAAACAGGGCTGTTTATTCTTAAAACGTATAAAGTTGGAATCTGATTAAACCGTGGTTGTAAAGAGCACTAAGTAGGCCATCCCTGATGATTTCGGTTTTGCAGAAGCTAAAGGAATAAAGACTGTACATGCTGCCTTCTGGCGAAGTAAAAGAAAAATGCAAAAATCTGCATGTTTTTCTCAAACTTCGGCTTAACACGGTGAGTGTATCTTCATCGTCTATATGTTTCTAGATAGAAGGAAATATGCCCAATATCACTCTAAAACAGATCTGTAAAATATTTTGTCAGTGCAGATATATTCAAGAAAAACGGTCAGAAAATAAAGTTGTTTACCAGTCACGCGCAGTTTCCCGCAATGTCTCGTAAGTAATACTTTCGTGTACGTAAATTTGCCTACATACCGTGATTATGGGAACTGCCTAAACAAGCCAAGACTGTTATGATGATGGGCTAGAACAGATGATTTTAAAATATCATGGATTTGTCATCCAGTGCTATCTTTCAATGGAACTTTGAATCTGGAGGATTTAGGGTAGCTGTTTTGGGGATTTTATGTATTTGGTTTAGTTTAAACATATTTTATTGCCAAATAATCTGTACAGCAATGGGGTTGGGCCACAAGTTCTTACAACATTAATTACGGCCTTCCCCGTGTATTTGGTGTAGGGTATATGTCAGGGATAGAGGCAAGTATGGAAATATAACTATATTTGCCATTGCTATTCTTACCGCACAACCATTTCTGTGTTGGACTCTTCCATCTTTGCAGTCTGACCTGAGTCTTTGCTGTTTTTACAGTCCACAAGATATTATTTCTTGGTGAAATCCTGCAAACATTTTAATACTCATGAGTAATTCATTTTCACATATTGTGATTTACCGGATTGGGAACTCATGTACCTCACCAATATTTATAAAGTAGAGGAAATCATGATCCATCAGTTGACCCTTAACTGGGTTGCAAAATTAAGAACTCACCAATAATCACAAAACTAAAAACTGTGAAATGAAAAGTATGCAAGAATAAAGTGATTTACAGGGCTCATGTATCACAACTAGGACAAAATCTTCATGAGAAAGGCATTGTCTCTTTCAGTAAGGATGGTATAACTTTAAGCCAGAAATTGGCACTTTTAGCATGTAGATATTTCTTGATAGAATGTGCCATCATTTTCCATGTGATATCAAGGTACCTCTGGGTGCTGGCGTTGTATTCTGGCCACTCAGGAAATACTGGCACTGGCTGATTAGGATTTCTGAAAATAACAAATTAATGTAAACATTTTGAGTATTTGGACAGACAGGTTGGAGCAAACAGTACAGACCTAGATCAGATCCTTTTTAGGAGCAGTCTGATCAAGATCTTCACTGCTTGACATTCCATCTTCATCTTCTGGACTTATTACTGTACGGTAGAACTTCATTTGTTTGAACAGGCTTGAAAATTAGTTCTAGCCATCCAGGGTTAGTTTCTATATTAAGTGACTTCTGGGACCCAGGAAAGAGTTCTGGTCACAGGAAAGAGTTCTGGTCAGTTAAAGAATTAATGAGTTAACAAGTCACCAAGGTTCGAGCCTTAGAAGTTCTACTGTATTTTGAAGCCAGACTGTTCGATGATCAGACTGGCAGGGACTGAATAAACTGGTGTTCTAAAAATCGGGTGTTGACTTTATCATGGTTGGTGCATCTTCACAAGCCAAGGGTTCTAAATCCACTTTGTTCCTTGCATAATCTTGGCCGACAGCCTGTTCCTAAATTGAATTGCCCACTACGCCGTTTCATTGGATGCAGCAATTTCCATTGCATCTATTCAGATTATCCATAGCAAAACATTTTCCGCATAACAGGTGCTCTTGTGGATAGAAAAATATTTTGTTTATCGTGAACAATTGCCAGAAGAGAGTAGATAGTCAAGATTTAACCAGTTCATCAGTGTTTTTGAACAATTATGTGGAGTTGTGGGACAACTATGTTTGAAAAGATTTTCTGGTTGGTCTAAAAATAACTTGCCCCAAGGGGAGCAACTTAATGCAGCCAAAAGGCCGCACTGCGGGAAATCTGATTCGCGAATTGGCCGTAGGCCAAGAGTACGTAAGGAGCAAAGTGGACTTAGTACCCTTAGCTAGCTAAGTGGTGGCTGATGAGGATTTGGTATATTTACATTTGAATGTATCTAGTGATACTACATGTATATACTTAAGCTCATATGCAAAACTTAAATGAGGGATGAGCCGCCATGGAGGATATCTTTGTTGTCTCACATCTTAATTGAAATGAAATAAACTTCTTTCATATAGAGATACCATATTTTCTCCCTAATAAAAGTCACTTCTCTAATTCTCTAATAAATGCCTCCTTACTTTTTCTGTGAATAAAAGTGACCAGAAACCACCGATATTGGCTCTAGACCAACAAAATTTGTTATTTATTGACCAGGGCCCAGTTGTTCAAAGAATCTTTAGCCTAACGAGGTTAAGAGGTCAACTCGTTAAGTGTTTTACTCCTTTATATCCAAATACTCTGATATTTTTATTGAGAAAAAGTGAGAAGCTTTTGAATTGCAAAAATATTGGCATATTGAGCTATTAACATTTGAAATTTTAACGTCTCTTTAAGTAATGACGTTGTTAGTGTTGAACAACTTGGCCCAGATTTTGTCCCAAGAGTGCCATTTATAGAGCTTGTGATTTGCAACCCCCTGAGATATTTATCATAAGAAATATGGTTTTGTACCAAAACTTACCCAGACTTAGCAAAATTGGTCCAGTAGGTCATCATAGTCTTAGAAAGCTCTTTTTCCCAGTCTAAGGGTCTGTTTGTATCCTTTGGGACCCATGACATTATCCCATCAGGTTCAAGCCCAAACACAAAGGGCAGTTCATCGGAGTGATGTGCCCCTGTTGCCCAGGTTGGTGTAGAACAGAGCTGTTGGGATGGTTTGGCATTAAAGCTGTAAACATATGTTGACTTCACTGACATTCCAGCATGGAACTGGACTGTCTGTATCAAAGGCACATTATGACAGATATCACACATTAGTTTTATATAGTTATCCCTGATAGCTGTTTGATTGTGTGGTTCATCCCTGTCTATATATTGATTTCTGACTAAATCTAAAAGAACTTTAGAAACTTCTTGGTTATACAGTTTATTCACAATTAGCGGTACTAAATGATCTTCGAAGTGTTGCTGATAAGGAAGAAACTGTTCAAAATCTTCAGCTCCAGCAAGTAGGAGAGAATGAACTGTACTCTCTGTAGAGGTTACACCAGAAAGAAATTCCAGGCTGGAGAAAAATTCCTGACCAGCCTTGGAAACTGAATTGTCATTAGATAACATAGCGTGTGTGGATGCTTTAACAAATTCCCCATCAATAGTAGGAATAACTGACATTCTGAGCATAGTAGTAGGGCCTGGCATCTGCTCCATAGCTTTCAGTAAGTTAACGTTACTAGTAGAATTGATGCATTGGAAAATCTGAACTAAGTCTTTTGTTTCACAGCCAAGAAACTTCACAAGAATACTTTCATCCTGTCTAGTTTTATCAGTGTACATCCAGGGTGAGGTTATGCTGCTGCTTTGAGCTATGGCCCTCTGAAATAAACCCTGGTTCCCTTCATACAGGCTCTGGTAGGTTACACTAGCTGCTCCTGCAGACTGTCCAAATATTGTCACCCGCTCTTTGTCACCTCCAAAATATTCTATATTGTCATGAACCCACTGTAAGGCCATGTGTTGGTCCCAGAGCCCATTATTTCCAGGGACTACATTCCCTAGATTTAGAAAACCCCAAACAGATAGTCTGTAGTTTACCGTGATAACTATCACACTGCCATGAGCTGCAAGATGGTCTGCTACATATGGGTTAGATGAACCTGTCACAAAACCTCCTCCGTGAAACCACACCATAACAGGTAGCTTCTCCCCACTACATCCCTCTGGTCTGTACACATTCAGATTTAGACAGTCCTCACTTGTCTCCACCTTCTGTCCATCAAGAAAATCAGACCCTGGCTGCAAACAGGCCAGGCCATGTTGCTTAGCAACCAGTGGAGCTGGAAATGGTTTCCTAGCAACAGGTTTCTGAAATCTTAGTTCTCCAGTTGGAGACTCAGCATATGGTATTCCAAGGAATCTAGCAACCTTATACGGCTGATTGAAGATTTCCAGTTCATTAATATATCCTATAATAGTACCAACAGTTGATTTAACACTGACCTCCTTTACTTTGCTTGGCTCTGTGTACTGTGATAATACATGTACATGTGTTATAGAAAACAGAATGCACAATTTCAAATGAAATCCACTCTTGTATGTATTCATAGTTTTGTAGTATAATACTGATTGTCATTCAAGGTCATTTACACTGATTATCATTCAAGGTCATTAATTCACACAGGTTAGTTCAAGCAGGTCAATAACTAACCATGGAAGGAACTTTAACTTAGGGTATATCAGAACATTTAGAAATGTAGTCATTGCCTCCCTTTGAGTTTCAGAGCACAAGACAAGATATATCCAAGCAAGATAAATCTTGTAAAGTTTGCTCATAAGTTGGCTCCCCACTTTCAGGGAAGCAGCTGTCATTTTATTTCTGTCTTCGTTCTTAATTGTGGTCAACTTTTAAAGGAAATACCATATTAATTCTAATAAACAGCCCTGTTCTAATAAATGCCCCCTGCCTCTTTTCTGAAAGTAATGTTATATTCAGTTTCGTGAATTCCTGTTTGCTTCTCTGGTAAATGTAGCTCTTTGAAATGGGTCTACTCTTAAAGGAAAGAATTTGCTGCTGGAGGAGCAAATTCTGTCCTTTAAGATTTGACCCTACTGAAAAGGGAGGCAAAAATAGTAGAGTTGCTGCCACTGAAAGCTAGTACAGTCGAACTTCACAGGCTCGAACTCGGAAGGCTCGAACACCATGCTTCGGTCGAACTGACTTTCCAGTCCCAGCAAAACTCCCATTCATTTTAACTTAACCTGAGACCTTTGGCTCGAACTATGATGGCTCGAACGCTTGAACCCCAAACCCGGTCCCTAGGGTACATTTTTTATGTAAAAACCCACCGATGGCTCGCACTAATTACCTTGTAAATAATTTCCATTTCAATAACGGTCACTCAGATGTTTGATCATTGTCATAAGATGCTTTAATATTGACAAAGCGTTTGCCAAAACCACAGGTATACTTGATTGGCGCGAGCTCATTAAAGCCGCCCTTTGATCAACTGGTCAATCGATTAATGCTGAGTGGTTGTCAATTTAAGCTGATTGTATAGCTTGGTCTTATCTATTTAAACGCTTATTATCACCCTGGGCTTATGAGGCGGCATATGAAAATTAAAGATGGTAAAATATTTTTCTTCAATTAAAATTTCACACCAAAATCGAGTAAAACGTGCCAAAATTTACGTCTTTGCCTTTTAAATACGTAACAAAATTAGGGCCCATCATTCACTCCTGCAGTCATGTCAGAGAGTATGTCAGCTTCCAAGCAATCTGGTGAAGGACCCGGCAACAGGGGGGGGGGGAGGGGGGGATACCCAGATTGGAGATTTTGCTGGCACCGAGTGGCTTAAATTATGACCGATCAATAAACAGGAAGTCACCCTTCATTCATACAAAAAGCATAATACATCCGGCTGGACCTTGTGAGTTGGTCTTCAATGGCTCGAACTACCAATCGCTCGAACTTTTTTTGGTGGTCCCGGCGAGTTCGAGCCATCGAAGTATGACTGTATACCCATCACTTTAATTGCTTATTAGAGGTAATTTGGCAGTGGCTGATATACTGTGCTTTAGGTTCTAAATAATGCCCCCATTTCACACAATGCAACCCCCCAGGGTAAGATTAATATGGTAATCAGCCCCTCTGCAAGCAAATTTGTTCCTATAAGAGTAGACTGCTTCTTTGAAAGGGTTTTATCACCCACTGAAGCAAATAAGAAGAGTCACACAAGTTGCCTCCCTTGAAAAAATGCAGAAAAATTATGGTAGTGTACCAATCCACCTTAAAAGTCGGGCCCAGTTGTTCAAAACTAACAAGACGTTAAATTTTCAAATGTATTCTACGGAAAAACACTACCATTTTTGCTGAAAAATTGTGAGGAGCTTTTGCAGCTCCTCACAATTTTTTTCAGCAAAAAGTATTACCACAATTGATTTTGTGAGTACTGTAAGACTAAACAAATCCTTGACTAACAACTTTGTTAAGCCAACGATGCGTTGAACCACAGGCATTTGATGTTTTTGAGGCCTCAGAAATACACAGTAGCCTCAAATATGGCCAGAAACCACATCTTCTATAATGAGATACAAATCGTATCTCATTATAGCAGATGTGGTTTCTAAAAAATTGTATCTAATAATAGAAGATACAAGTCCTATCTCATTATAGCAGATGTGGTTTCTAAAAAATTGTATCTAATAATAGAAGATACAAGTCCTATCTCATTATAGAAGATGTGGTTTCTAAAAAATGGTATCTCATTATAGAAGATGTGGTTTCTGGCCATATTCGAGGCTACTAGGCCTCAAAAACGTCAAATGCCTGTGGTTGAACAACCAGGCCCAGCTACTTAAAATTCATGATGCCCATGTATACTATGTCAAAAAAGTTCCTATACATGAAATTTCTTTTGTTGCTATAGCAATTGTAGAAATTAAGAACATTTATAGTTTACTAATTTCAAAAGAGTATCCATTTGCATATTGAACAAACTTATTTGTTTTGGTTTCCTAAGACTACACATGCTACAAGGATCGTTTGAATATGCCAGGGGTAATTTTTCATTTTCACAGAGTAACATCATTAAAATTGCTCAAGTTCAAAGTTTTTAAAATTGGTTTGTGAATAATGATTTCCAAGATTCTGCGCTCCATACACAAGAGCAAGGCATTAGGTAAGGCTACTTTCCAAAGAAATCAAAATTTGACTGCTTCTGATACGAGAATTTTAACCACAAGTCAGGGTACTGTGATTCCTTTAAAGACTGTTTACATGCCACGTTCAGTGGGATTTCCATAGGAAATCGAAATCGTAATGGCTAGCGGGCGTGTAACAATTCTTCCAATTTTGTCATTATGCCATGAAAACAATGACATGACAAAAATGTTTATGAAGAAACTTTGAAAAAAGACCGACAGGTACAGTAATAATGACGCCTTGAAAATCGCTATATTTTTAATTAAAAGGGAGATAATCTGAGAATTTGAAGAATATAAACCTCGCCTGTAAAGCCTGAGTACAAGACATTAAACATTTTAAGTGTTTTTCGAACTTCCTGCATTACGGACTCTTCTGCGCAATACAAACTTTATTCCTGCGCATGCGCAGAAATCAGATGCATTCAAATTGACTCCTATCGAATAATGCCAGATAACTCTAATGTGGAAAAGTATGGGTTGACAATTGTCTGAGCATTTTGTTCTTTGGCGTCTCCCCAAACATACATGAGCCTCAATTAATTCCAATATGCACTTGGTTCCTTGAAAATATGGCCGATAGTTGGTATCGTTACTTTTTTGACCGAGTATATTTAGGATAGTTATGGTACAATGTATTGTCTATTTCAGAGTGTATGAAGAAGATTCTGAGGAGGCTATCAAACAGTGCCAGGTTCTGCTGCAGGAGTCGGACCTGGATAGTTCTGTGAGGGTCGGTGATGTGTACGGCTTTATGATTGAACATTATGCCAGGAAGGAGAGATGGAAGGCTGTAAGTTAACTACTGAAACTTTGTTTTTGCTTGCCTGCTAAAACTTCAGGGGATCGAAGTGTATGATTACCATGATTGTTCCATAGAGAATCTGTCATGTTCTGTTATTGTCATGGCTGGAATTGTCGGTGAGAATAGATTTGTCCCCCTAACTTCAAAACAGTTTAAGATTTACATTTAACACTTTTTAGAAAGCATCACCATAGCAACTACCCCATAATTTAAAGATCATAAAGACTCATCTATGGATCTTCTTGAAATATACATTCAAATAGACAGTGTGCAGAGAATGTGAATCATAACTCTTATCATTTCATATCGATGTTGTATACAAAATTAGATAACTTCTCATTAAGACCAGTGTTTACAATTTTTCATGCATATCTGTCAGAATGTTTTGGCTATATATAGTGTCTTTCTGTTATTGCAGGCTTTCAACTGTATGGAGGAGATGAAGGGCAGAATATCATCTGTAAACATGGCGTATTATGTGAACATGAGAACAATAGAGGCAGTTCATCAGGCCCTTGACATTCCACTCAGTCGGACAATAAACCCGAGTCAGATGAACGGGTACCGGTCGGCGGGACATGAGGAGGAAGACGGAGAAATCGTGGAGGAAGAAGTGGCTATGTATAATGATAATGATATCTGAGTGAAGCACTTTGATATCTCAGTGAAGAACATTGATATCTGAGTGAAGTACAGTTGACTCTTGTTATCTTGATATCTCTTAGTACCTTCTTATATCAAAGAATATAGTTCTGACAGATTTCTATTTTTCTTTACACTTCAACTCTGGATAACTCAAAATACTGGTATCTCAAAATGAATTTTCTGGGACCAGAAAATTTACTTTGAGATACCAGTAGTTTGAAATGAACTTTGAGATATCAAGAGGTGACAGTACATTGATATCAGAGTGAAAACACAATGATATCGGAGGGAATGACTGATGTCTGAGTGAAATATCGTAAGTACAGTAATATCTGAGTTGACTTAAATACAATTTAAAGTCTATGTATTTCTTAGAAGAAAAAGAAACAATACAGCGACATGTGCTTTACATTAAAGTCCTTTTCACATTGTATATGATTGGCATTTCATATAAGGGTGCATTCTATAAATAAAGGTACTCATATCAGCCAGTGCATCCACTCAGACAGATCAGGGTATTCATTCTTCCCTCTTTAATTCCTCAGGATTCATTGATTGTACAGCCAACTCTTGATATCTTGAAGTCGAACTTCAGCCCAAACTACTGATATCTCAAAGTAAATTTTCTGGTACCAGAAAATTTACTTTGAGATATCAGTAATTTGAGATAACAGGAGTTGAAATGTAAATGAAAATAGGAAAAACATTCTTTGATATAAGAAGATACTTTGAGATGTCAGTGTTCGAGATATCGGGAGTTGACTGTATGTGTAAACAGCAAAGATGCGCAGGCTAATCTGAGTCTTTTTGGTTTGCACCCGCTTTTCACGAGATGCCAGTCATATAAAATCAGAGCTCCAGATAAGGTCTGATAATGTTAAGTTATTCCGCATGTTGCTTGCTCTTGTATCTCCATCTTGCATGTCATATTAATTCTATGAATTGTCTCAATTACACATTTTTATTTTTATACATTCCCTTGTTTTTGAAATTATTTACTTATGATTTTTTATTGTAAAAAATAAACATGCCCATTTAACATGTTTTTTTCCCCTTTCTTTTCTATATTTTCCACCCATTTATGATTATTTCCCCCTCTGTTTTCATATTTTTCCCCAATTCTTTGGTTCACAGGAAAAAAAACTTTAACATTACTTTTTTTTTTATTTCTTCAATTTTCATTGTTTGACCTACACATTTGACTGGAATTCAAATTTCAAACTAGTCATATGTCACCGTAAATGTATTATTGTTCATGAAAATAGCTACTATTACAATTTCATTAAGTCTCATCGAACACAAGTGTTTGTCTCACTTGGGACTAACAGATTTGAGACATAGGTGCAGTCAACTTTTCAAATCTCAGCGTTGTAGTTTATCCCAAACTACTGATACCTCAAAGTAAATTTTCTGGTCCAGAAAATTTACTTTTGAAATAGCAGGAGTTGACATGTAAAGAGAAGTAGGAAATGTGCCCAAACTGTATTCTTTGATACAAGAGGATTCTTTGAGATATAAGTGTTCAAGATATCAAGAGTTGATTGTATTACTTTTCTGGTGGTGGCAGCAGCGGCATATCATTTCACTGAGTGTTCTGGTTTAGCTCTGTTTTGAGACAATGCATAGACAGGCGAGACACCAACCTCTGCAGAATTCTTGTGCAGACCTTGAAGTAGAGGAGACTAAAGAAAAGTTCTTCTAAGATGGAGGTGTTTAAATATAAAAATATGAAGGCAAGGGTGAACTCTTCCTAAAATCAGGGGTTGGTTGTTCAAAACTAATGAATTAAGTTGTTAGTTAACAAGACTTCAAAATTTTAAACTTATTGTATGCAAAAACATTGCCATGTTTTGCAAAAAAATAAATTGAGGAGCTTTTGTGCAAAAGCTCTCACATTTTTGCAGCAAAATATATGAGCCGCTACACGAGAAAACCAACAACATGGCTGTGCGCCCAGCGCAGACTCAGATCAGCCTGGGCATCCGCCCAGTCTGATCAGAGTCTTCGCTGTCCGCATGGAGGTAGCTTACATGTAAAGCCTTAGCTACCCTTTGAGCACTTAACGAAGAGTCTCATCAATTTTGGCGGTTGCCTGGGCTGATCTGAGTCTTCGCTGGGTGCACAACCACATTGTTGGTTTTCTCGTGTCGCGGCTCATATTAGCATACTTGATTTTATGTGTACTAGAAGACATAACGAGTCGCTGACTAACGACTTTGTTCAGCTATCAGTGTTTGGAACAACCGGACCCAGGTGCTCCATTTGGAAATATGGAAAAAAGTTGTAGTTAACAGAGTGCTAATTTAGACAAGGTTGTGATATGATCATGCTTTTTACATTCCTTTTATAGAAACAAGTTATGTTTTGTCTTACCTTTGCTATAAATTAGGTAGACCTATTGTTGCTCCCTGCATCAGGTCTATCATCCAGGGGCCGTATTTATAAAATGACTTAAGTGGCTGCTATGCTGTTGCTAGGGCTGAATTTCATGAAGGAGATTCCCTACAACTATGAAATTTGCTCTGGAGGAACAGTCTTTTCAGACTGTTCCTCCAGAGCAAATTTCATAGTTGTAGGGAATCTCCTTCATAGAAATTTAGTCTTAGCAACAGCTTAGCAACGACTTAAGTCGTTTTTTAAATACGGCTCCAGGTCGTAGTTGTTCAAAGCATTGATAGGTATAATTTTGTAGCAGACATTACAAGTAAATTAGCTAAAGTAAATGATGATACAGGTTGTAACAACACATTAACTTACAATGAACAGCTAAACGAAAGTTTGAATGGTTGTAAAAGTGTAAGCACTGAGACAAGCTATGCTGTTCTATAGCAATTCCAGTTTCATATAATTATAGCTGTCAGTAGGGGAACTATTTAATAATGATATTGTGATAATTTCTGTATGTTTATGTAAAAGATCTCATCCAAATGAAGCTAAATGTTGAAAGTCCTTCCTTTTATTTTCCATGTAACAATATCAACATGAACAAACTCGGTCATTTCATTCCATCCACAATTTCTTCACAGTAAGTATCCTTCAACCACCTCCCCCCACTCACACAAACCCTCCCCCAACCACCCTCCACACACACACACAAGAAACCTTAGCATTTTCACTCCAGCCACAAATTCTTCATAGTAAGAGAGCCTCCCCCCCCCCAACACTCACACAATGGGTACACTTACCAGCAAAGCCAATGCTATACTGTTAAAGGTGTCTCCATTATGAAGTATGGAAGTATATCCGTACCCCTTGACATACATATATTATGCTGGAATTTCAAACATACGGGTCCTTGTCCCTGTTCTGCATATTTGTATTCTGAGTTTTAACAAAGGCACATAACTCACATCTGCCTTCTCAAAGGGAGCTACCCTTATCAAGATGAATTAGCTTCTTAAAGGGAGGAAATTCTTCCCTTTAAAAGTAGCCCCCTATGAGGTCTTCAAACATCCAGGAAATTGTTTCGACGAGTGTTCTCCCTTTGAAATGGGAGACAGTTTTTTAAAACCCAGGATTCAGTCTTTTACCCTCTTGATTGTGCCTTCCATGTTTTCATTTGTATTATTGTAAGAGATTATGTTAATTCTTTATTTGTTTCAGCGATTAATAAAACTGTGTACATCTTGTGATTTTGTACAACAAAATTGTGATAGCATATTTTCATATCCATCTATCATAGTGTGAATATGTACAACATGTATCATAGTGTGAAATGTATAGCCTTATCTTTTTGTTTTGTGATTATGTGCTTTCATGTTTTGTACACTGTATTTTCCATGATTAACAGACAGAAATGCTAACAGAGTAGACAGATGAAACAGCAGATGCTTGAAATTTAGACAGTGAAACATTTCAAAATGTCAAAAATCAGAAAATTTGTTTGTCATTAATTGTAATATCGTACTGTATTGGTACTGTATCCTTCGACTGACAAGATTTAGAAATGTTTCTAAGCAAGAACTTCAAGGTCCTGTGATCAAACAGACTGACCTCCTTTAGAGCAGTCTGCTCAGGATCTGCTTTATTTGCTTGCAGCTGTGTAGAACAGTTCCTTATAGGACAGACAGATTTCTCCGACTTTAGAGATGGACAATTCATTACGAAAATGGTTTTCATGACTAAATGCGGTAAATATGGTATAATCTAAGGAATAATTCCAGAATGTGATACACAATAGTGTTTAGTTATTAAACATAGCTACCTGTAGATGATTTCTTAGGGTATCTGGATACCCCTCAAGGATAAAGAATTGTTTGTTTTCCTCTCCTGAAGGAGGCAACTCCAGCAAAAACGAATTTGTTTTGCAAGTATTCATAAAGAGCTATGCTTAAAAGAAAATAAATGTTCTCATCTGGGAGCAAATTCTTTCTTTTAAGAGTAGCCCCTATAAAGGGGAACAAATTTTTCATGAGCTACTCTAACGGGAAGAATTTGCTCCCATCATGGATTATTTCCTTCAAGAGTAGCCCTTTGATGGGAGCAAATTCTTCCCCATCTGGAGAAATTCTTTTCTATAAGAATAACCTCAAACGATGGGACCCAATTCTTCCCTGTAAGAGTAGCTTCCTATGAAAGGGAGACAAACTTGCCCTGGTAAGAGTAATCTCCCTTGGAGGTGTATCCAGTCATCTTAAAATTCCACATTTTATTTATGTGTATTTTTGTACACTTTTCAGTTGAGATATTATAATATCAGTACCGTCCAACAAATTGATCTTTTACATACATGAACAAAGTCTTGATTGAAACAGAGAAATAAATAAATGAGACTGTGATTTGTTCTTTCTTTGTACCCCATCAACATCATCCATTTTTGTTACTATCCATTTTTCTTCAATCACTTTTTAAGATGCAAATTATTGCTCATTTTGACCTCTCATATCTGGCACATTGAATTATGTGTAGGTATCCAATTTACTGCTTGAGCCAATATATTTCTTTAGTAACTAGAAATGTGTGTGTAAGACACAGATGATGCCCCCGTGCTATGCCTGTCCCCCAAGTCCCCCACCCATCCACCCCACCCCCAACCCACCCCCAGCGTCCACATCTACAGTATGTCTGTAATACCAATACAAAGTTTCAAATTGACTGCCCAAAAACTGTGGAAGGGGTTGATTGTACAAACTTGTCATCCTGTGGTAGCCATGTCTTGAAATATATCTAATTTTGAAAAACCCATAACTTCAAAAAACCATGCTTTTTTTTTCCCCAAAAAGTGGGGCTTTTTTCTTTCCCAAAAAGTGGGTGCACATCTACAGTATGTTTGTAATACCTATATAAAAGGCCATCGGCCAAGTGTCACCCGACGTTTGAAATGTGTCACAAACTGCAGCCCTCTATTCCGTTTCAGAGTAACTGTATGGCCTAAAACAGAAAATATGTGTATTACAGAACCTGGTAAGCAAATAATAACTGAACAAAAGCAAAGATATATACCCAATTACTGGGCCTCTTTATAAAATACTTAAGTTCAGAACGGGGCATATATGTGTAAAATCAGGTTACTGAAACTTTAGGCCCTTACAAAATGCCCAAAACATCAAACTGTATACCCAGTAAACAAGAAAATCGGTGAAACCAATGGATGCTCCCCGAAGGCTTGGAATAGGAGAATGGGTATCCTGGTGAAGAAGTGATTTTCTGTGTAAATTTAATATAATTTAAAATGGAAAAAAGTAATTCTCTTCAATACTTTTAAAGCAATGCTCTGGATATGCATACAACTGACTGGGATACAGTTATGGTTCTTCTGCACTGCACTTCTTGTCATTGCCCTCTATTATCAATATGTGAAGTTTCGTTCATGTTCTCTTAAATATGTACAGAGATATACTCCAGACAAGCTAAATAACTGAAACAAGTAGCCCAAAGGGCAACAATTGCTCACCTGAGAGACATTGTAAACCTAGAGGGATATTTAAGATGCTCAAGGGCAGCTAACTCCACAGTCAGTGGTCCAATCAGGCTGAAAATTAAACTCATCCAAAACATTATGTATGCCCTCATTTAATATATGCAAGTTTAAAAAGTATCCAATCAAGAGCACAATAGACAGAGCTGTCAAGGGCAGCTAACTTCGTAGTGGTTGGCCTGATCTGGCCAAAATTTGAACTAGATATTATGCATTTCCACATTACCTGCAAGTTTGAAAAGGATCGGATCAGTAGAAACCAAGAAAAAGTGGCAACACTGATTTTTTGGATGCTCAGGGCAGGTACTCCATAGTCAGTGGTGGGATCTAGCCGAAATGCTAACTAATCCAAGCTTTTATGCATATCCTCATTACCTGCAAGTATGAAGAGGATCCGATGAAAAATGAAAATTCCTCCATTATAAGACTATGGGATTTTTTTCAAACGCTCAAGAGCAGCTAACTCCGTAGTCTGTGCTCAAATCCACCCAAATTTCGAACTCATCTAAGCTTTTATGTATGTCATCATTACCTGCAAGTATGATAAGGATCTAATCAAAAACCTTGATTGCAGAACCCTGAAAGTCAAACTTGCTCGAGATATTGTCATGCCCTACATTTGTGTGAATTTATTTTAAAATCCGTTGAGAAATGTAGGTGCTAGAGCGATGACAAAGTTTTTCTAAAAATAGCCACAGTGACCTTGACCTTGGGCACAGCATCCTGAAAGTCTAACTTGCTTGAGATATTGTCATACCCTACATTTGTGTCAAGTTATTTCAAAATCCATGGAGACATGTAGGTGCTAGAGCGATGACAAAGTTTTTCTAAAAATAGCCACAGTGACCTTGACCTTGGGCACAGCACCTTGAAAGTCGAACTTGCTCGAGATATTGTCATGCCCTACATTTGTGTGAATTTATTTTAAAATCCATTGAGAAATGTAGGTGCTAGAGCACTGAGAAAGTTTTTCTAAAAATAGCCACAGTGACCTTGACCTTGGGCGCAGCACCCTGGAAGTCAAACTTGCTCGAGATATTGTCATGCCCTACATTTGTGTGAATTTATTTTAAAATCCGTTGAGAAATGTAGGTGCTAGAGCGATGACAAAGTTTTTCTAAAAATAGCCACAGTGACCTTGACCTTGGGCACAGCATCCTGAAAGTCTAACTTGCTCGAGATATTGTCATGCCCTACATTTGTGTGAATTTATTTTAAAATCCATTGAGAAATGTAGGTGCTAGAGCACTGAGAAAGTTTTTCTAAAAATAGCCACCTTGACCTTGGGCGCAGCACCCTGGAAGTCAAACTTTTTTGTGATATTGTCATGCCCTACATTTGTGTGAAGTTGATTTAAAATCCGTTGAGAAATGTAGGCGCTAGAGGGATGACCAAGTTTTTCTAAAAATAGCCACAGTGACCTTGACCTTGGGTGCAGCACCCTGAAAGTCAAACTTTTTTGTGATATTGTCATGCCCTACATTTGTGTGAAGTTATTCCAAAATCCATGGAGAAATGAAGGTGCTAGGGCGATGACAAAGTTTTTCTAAAAATAGCCACAGTGACCTTGACCTTGGGCGCAGCACCTTGAAAGTCGAACTTGCTCGAGATATTGTCATGCCCTACATTTGTGTGAATTTATTTTAAAATCCATTGAGAAATGTAGGTGCTAGAGCACTGAGAAAGTTTTTCTAAAAATAGCCACCTTGACCTTGGGCGCAGCACCCTGGAAGTCAAACTTTTTTGTGATATTGTCATGCCCTACATTTGTGTGAAGTTGATTTAAAATCCGTTGAGAAATGTAGGTGCTAGAGCGATGACAAAGTTTTTCTAAAAATAGCCACAGTGACCTTGACCTTGGGCACAGCATCCTGAAAGTCTAACTTGCTTGAGATATTGTCATACCCTACATTTGTGTCAAGTTATTCCAAAATCCATGGAGAAATGAAGGTGCTAGGGCGATGACAAAGTTTTTCTAAAAATAGCCACAGTGACCTTGACCTTGGGCGCAGCACCTTGAAAGTCGAACTTGCTCGAGATATTGTCATGCCCTACATTTGTGTGAATTTATTTTAAAATCCATTGAGAAATGTAGGTGCTAGAGCACTGAGAAAGTTTTTCTAAAAATAGCCACCTTGACCTTGGGCGCAGCACCCTGGAAGTCAAACTTTTTTGTGATATTGTCATGCCCTACATTTGTGTGAAGTTGATTTAAAATCCGTTGAGAAATGTAGGCGCTAGAGGGATGACCAAGTTTTTCTAAAAATAGCCACAGTGACCTTGACCTTGGGTGCAGCACCCTGAAAGTCAAACTTACTCGAGATATTGTCATGCCCTACATTTGTGTGAAGTTATTTTAAAATCTGCTGAGAAATGTAGGTGCTAGAGGGATGACAAAGTTTTTCTAAAAATAGCCACAGTGACCTTGACCTTGGGCACAGCATCCTGAAAGTCGAACTTGCTTGAGATATTGTCATGCCCTACATTTGTGTGAAGTTATTTTAAAATCTGCTGAGATTTGTAGGAGCTAGAGTGCTGACAAAGTTTTTCTAAAAATAGCCACAGTGACCTTGACCTTGGGGGCAGCACCCTGAAAGTTGAACTTGCTCGAGATATTGTCACGCCCTACATTTGTGTGAAGTTATTTCAAAATCCGTTGAGAAATGTAGGCAATAGAGCAATGACAAAGTTTTTCCAAAATATGTGATGGCGTTGTTTTCTCCATTATAACACTATGGGATTTTTTTCAAACGCTCAAGGGCAGCTAACTCCGTAGTCTGTGCTCGAATCCGGCCAAATTTCGAACTCATCCAAGCTCTTATGTATGTCATCATTACCTGCAAGTATGATAAGGATCTAAGCAAAAACAGTTGAGAAAACGTGATGACGCCATTTTCCCCATTATAACCCTATGGGAATTTTTTTCAAACACTCAAGGGCAGCTAACTCCATAGTCTGTGCTCGAATCCGGCCAAATTTCGAACTCATCCAAGCTCTTGTGTATGTCATCAGTACCTGCAAGTATGATAAGGATCTAATCAAAAACAGTCGAGAAAACGTGATGACGCCATTTTCCCCATTATAACCCTATGGGGGCTATCTGTTGCCATGGAAACCAGAGTTCTGAGCTGATCGGCACCAAAACCCAATGCAGCCTTTCCCCCACCCAAATGATGCTTCAGATAAAATTTGATTGCGATCAGCCCACTGGTCTCTGAGATATTTATGTTTGAAAGTGTTGACGCACGCACTAACGCACTAACGGACGACGGCTCGACTCCCATCCTATAAGCTCACCTCTGAGCCTTCGGCTCAGGTGAGCTAAAAATTAGGGAGCTAACTCCATAATTACTACAGGTAGGGTTATAGTTCTTAAGCTCTGCACTTCCTTTCATTACCCTCTATCAATGTGTGAAATTTCATTTCGTTTCCTTCAATACTTTCTAAGATATGCTCCATACAAGCAAAATAAAACAAAAATTAAGAAGGGAGCTAACTCTGTAATTACTTATGACAGGGCTATCATTCTTGTGTTCTGCACTTTCATTCATTGCCCTCTATTAGTGTGTGAAGTTTCATTAAGTTCCCTTTTATACTTTCAGAGATATGCTCTGGACATGCAAAATATTGAAACAAATAGGAAGGGAGTTAACTTTGTAAATACTTAAGACAGGGTTATAGTTCTTGTGCTCTGCACTTCCTCTTATTGCCCCCTTTCAATATATGAAGTTTCATTTAGTTCCCTTTCATACTTTTGGAGATATGCACTGGACAAGCTTAATATTGAAAAAACTGGGAAGGGAGCTAACTTTGTAAATACTTGTGAGAGGGCTATGGTTCTTGGGCACTGCACTTCCTCTAATGGTCCTCTATCAATGTGTGAAGTATTTTAGTTCCCCCTTATACTTTCAGAGATATGCTACGGATAAGCAAAATATTGAAAAAACTGGAAAGGGAGCTAACTTGGTAAATACTTGTGATAGGGTTACGGTTCTTGTGCACTGCACTTTCCCTCATTGTCCTCTATCAATGTGTGAAGTTTCATTTAGTTCCCCCTTATACTTTCAGAGATATGCTCCGGACAAGCAAAATATTGAAAAACTGGAAAGGGAGCTAACTTGGTAAATACTTGTGACAGGGTTACGGTTCTTGTGCACTGCACTTCCTCTCACTGTCCTCTATCAATATGTGAAGTTTCATTTAGTTCCCCCTTATACTTTCAGAGATATGCTCCGGAAAAGCAAAATATTGAAAAAACGAAAGGGAGCTAACTTCGTAAATACTTGTGACAGGGTTGCGGTTCTTGTGCACTGCACTTCCCTTCTATGTCCTCTATCAATGTGTGAAGTTTCATTTAGTTCCCTCTTATACTTTCAGAGATATACTCCGGACAAAAGTGTGACGGATGGACGGAAGGACAGACAGACGGACAAAGTGGCAACTATATGCTCACCCTTCGGGGAGCATAAAAAATAACAAGGGCCATAATCCTGCTAATATGAATCAGATGAAAAATGAACAATGCATTTATGGAAAATCAGCCCATTAATATGAATTGTTCTGGAGTTATCCCTTTACCTTTAAGTGAATGTCTATCATCTATGAAAGGGGAATAACTCTGTCACTTATAATTTAGCACATCCTAACAATGATCAGAATAGTCAATTTACCAAATGCTAATAGCATACCAAATTTCAGCTCTCTCGGTCAAACGATTCAAAAGTTGGAAAAATGCCAAAAACCACAAAGGGCTATAACTTTGTAAAAAATAGGACAATTGAAATTCAAAAATGACATGCACATCTTCAGATCATGATGAAACATTCTGCATAATTTCAAGTCAATCTGATACAAGATGTGGCAGGAGTTGCGGGTACAAGGTCTGAGTCAGCAAGGGCTGTAACTCCATTAAAAATGGCCGAAACAAAAATAAAAAACCACATGCACATCTTCATATCATAAGAATACAATCTGTAAAATTTCAAATCAATCCGATGAAAGATGAAGGAGGAGTTACGGGGACAAGATTTTGGACGATCTGAGTCAGCAAGGGCAGTAACTCCATCAAACATGGCCGAAACAATAATCAAAAACCACATGCACATCTTCATATCATAAGAATATAATCTGTAAAATTTCAAATCAATCCGATGAAAGACGTAGGAGTTGCGGGGACAAGATTTTGGACGGATGGAAGGAAGGAAGGATGGACGGACAGATGCAAACACGGACGGACAAGGGTCATTTCTATAGTCCCCCTCCGCCTACGTCGGGTGACAACAAGGCTTCAAATTGATTTGAGCAAACTTGTCATCCCACAGTAGCCATTTCTTAAAAAATTCTGAGATTGAAAAGGCTATAATTTGTCAAAAATAGTGTTTTTCTTCCCAAAAAGGCAGGTGCACATCTGCAGTTTGTAATACCTATCCAAAGTTTCAAATTGATTGCTAAAGACTGTGGAAGGAGTTGATTATACATGTACAATCTTGTCATCCCGTATAGTAGCCTTTTTTTTAAAATTTCTAAGTTTGAAAAGGCCGTAATTTTGTTAAAAATAATTTTTTCCTTTCTAATAAAAATAGGAGGTGCATATCTACAGTATATCTGCTACATTTGTGCAAAGTTTCAAATTGATTGCTGAAAAACTGTGGGAGGAGTTGATTATACAAACTTGTTATAACTAGTAGCCGTACTCGAAAAATTTCTAAGTTTGAAAAGGCCATAATTTTGTCAAAAATGATTTTTTCCTTTCCAAAAAGGGAGGTGCACATCTACAGTATGTGTGTAACATCTGTGCAAAGTTTCAAATTGACTGCTCAAAAACTGTGGAAGGAGTTGATTATACAAACTTTGAATTTTAGAGGGGACGGACGGACAGACAGATGGACAGACGGACAAGGGTATAACATAATGCCCCCTGACTATCGTCACGGGGGCATAAAAATTAAAAAAAGCAAGCAAATACGACAAATTTATGTCCCCCGCCTTGGAAACTAGGTCTCCACTGTATATACACTTAGTGTTTGAGCTGGAAAAGCGGCTAAGTTAAAAATGTGAAAAAAGTAATAAGAAATAATGTGAGGATTATATCCAAACCACATGCATATCTTCAGACCATGATCAAAACACCTGTGAAGTTTCAAAGGAATCGGCATAAAACTGTAGGAGGAGTTGCACACACAAGGTACCCACTATCTATTCACTTTGATAGTAAAAATGTATGAAAAATGGCTAAGTTCGATTTGCTAAAAAAGTGATAAAAAATAACGTGAGGATTATATCCAACCCACATGCATATCTTCAGACCATGACCAAAATACCTGTGAAGTTCCAAAGGAATCGGCATAAAACTGTATGAGGAGTTGCACACACAAGGTACCCACTATCTATTCACTTTGATAGTAAAAATGTATGAAAAATGGCTATTTTCAACTTGTGGAAAAAGTGACGAAACATAAGTGAGGATTATATCCAAACCACATGCATATCTTCAGACCATGACCAAGACACCTGTGAAGTTTCAAAGGCATCGGCATAAAACTGTTGGAGGAGTTGCGCACACAAGGTACCCACTATCTAGTCACTTTGATTGTAAAAACGCCTAAAAATGACTAAGTTCAACTTGTGGAAAAAGTGACAAAAAATAATCTCAGGATTATATCCAAACCACATGCATATCTTCAGACCATGACAAAAACAGATGTAAAGTTTCGAAAGAATCAGCATAAAACTGTAGGAGGAGTTGGGCACAGAAGGTACCTACTACTTTGGGACGGAAAGTCGAAAACTATGTCCCTCCGCGTTTCTTCGAAAAGGCGGGGGACAAAAAACTAGGGTCTGTTGTTGTGCAGTGAATGTTTACGGAGATTCCATTCATACCAGCCCCAAAGCCTTAAGATGAATGGGTATACTTTCAGGGGAAGCAATTTGAGCCACATCATGTGATTCCAACAATGTGGCATTGGTGACAAGCATAGGCTCTGATCAGACTGCACATAAGTGCAGTCTGATCAGAGCCTTTGCTTGTCACATCAGCCATTTATGGAAGTGACCCAAGCCATAGGGCCTACAGTGAGGTCTCTGATTACCATATGTAAATGAGAAGGATGATCTGAATATCACAAGATGAAATTGCCACATTGTTGGAAGTCACAAGGATGATCTGAATATCACATGACGAAATTGCCACATTGTTGGAAGTCACATGACATGGCTCATTTAGTTTCATTTTTGCCTCAGTTCTTATAGGGAAATGCTTCAAGATTGATCGATTGATTTGATGCTTAATGTCCATGGTAAACAACTATGGTCATGTTGGGACGGTCAGTCAACCTAACCACACTATTCCTGGGCAGGCTTAGACCTAAGCGGTTAACCAGTACTAAGTGCACATACTTTCGCCAGTAACTGACAACTGCCCTTCTTGAATCAGCGGACGGAGAAACAAAAGTATGTGGCCAGACCGGGTTTCCAACCCAGGACCTCTGACATGAGTCAGGTGCCCCACCGATCGCGCTACACGGCCTGGTGAAATTCTTTAAGAGAAGACCTATCGTGCAAGGGCTGTGTTGTCGAGGGAAGCAAACAAGAAATCACAGTTCTCATATACCATATTGATCCTATAAACATCCCAGGGGTGTTGCATTTTGTGAAAAGGGAGCGTTCTTTAGAGTCTAAAATATAGTAAATCAGCCACTGCCAAAATACCTCTAACAAGCAATATAAAGGTGATAGGTATACACTGGAGCGCCGTTATATCGCGGACCGATATATCGCGGTAATCGGTATAACGCGGTTGTCCTGTGGCTCCCAAATTTTTTCTACAGATCGCGGATTTTTCGGCGGTTTCCGTAGGTGTTCACGACATTGGTATAGAAAATAACCATTAAAAGTTAATTGGGCTGTTTACATAATTTTAATCAACAGCGTGTCAAAAGTTATTACAGACAAGACAATCAAAGCGTCGGTTGTCTTGCCAAGGTGTGAAAGACTTCGATAATTAGCGCATATCACGTGTCACCAATTAGCGAAGGTCACCCCATATACACAATACACAAGCCGACGCTCAGGAAAAAGGCTGTGCGTAGCAGTCACTGATTACTTCCGAAGAAAACATTATAAAAGAATTTTATAAATGGAAAAAAAAAACAAAGCTTAAACCCGATTTGGTTATCTGTAGGCTGCTTAGAGTTTTTTTAGGCGACGTCAGTACTCGCGCAAATAAGTATATTTTATTCGTCCGAAGGTACCTTTTTGCAAGTGTATATACAAGGGAATTAACTCGAACAAGTCTACTTTCGCTCAATCGGACTGTCAATCGGACATCCTCGTCGATATAGGTTTAATTCAGGATACGGAATTGGCCGATGTGTTACGATTGTACTTTCGCTTTGTAAATGGTTTTCAACCGTTTTGCAGCGCATTTATCACAATAAGTAAGGACATAGGGACTGAAAGCTTACTTCAGCGATGACTTTCGTTGTGTCAGGTAAGCAGTAAACATGTCTATCTACCTCGTAAGGGCTAAATAAGCGCTACGAACATGTAAACATGGGGTTTTACATTAGTGGGTGGGGTATTTCTGTGAAGATCGTTATTACGCGGTGATCACTTATAACGCGGTTCGATTTTATGGCTCCCGACACCCGCGTTATAACGGCGCTCCAGTGTACTTTCAAAGGAAGCAACTCTACTAGTTTTGCCTTCTTCTCAGTAGGGGTCAACACTTAAAGAATTTGCTCCTCTGGGAGCAAATTCTTTAAGAGTAGACCCCATTTCAAAGAGCTACCTTATCGAAAGAAGCAAACAGGAATTCATGCAAGTAAATATAACATTGTTTTCGGGAAAGAGGCAGGGCGTGTTTATTACAGCAGGGGAATTTAAAAGGATTAATATGGTATCTTAAGCAGGCTTTCATACAGAAGAAAAACTTTATGTGAAAATAAATATATTTATTTGACAATAAAACTATATCACTGTGTAAACGAACCAATATCACTATTAATGAGGAACAATGTTGATGGACAATATCACTATGTAACTGGATGAAGCAACATTTGAGAAATGAGTGAAAATACATGTAGTCAAACCGGTCTTAAAGAGACACAGAAACAGGTGACCCCTTCATACAGGCTCATCTGGACTACCGTAATGACCCTACATATTCTGACACAAGCCTGAGCAGTTCAATCAGCTCTACAATGTTTGCCATTCACTAAGCAACCTTTGGATGCATTAATGTGTGTGAAATCCACTTTTTAAGAATTTTCGAAACCATAATTTTCCGAAATTTTAGTTTTTTACGGTACATTTTTGTTCAAGGGACCCCAAAATGATGACTGAAGATCAATTACCCCACAACTACAGTGACCCTTACAGACATGTTTGACTGTTTAGTGATTTCAAAATGATCCACAAATTGTTCAAACACACATGAAGAGTTTTGTAAAAAAAATGCAGATACTCATAATGATCAGATGGATGGATGACTTGCAATTTTACGTCCTTTTCAACAGTATTGCAATTATATCAGGACAATGGGATGGTGATAATGAAAGGCTGTGTGCAATGGAACACCCGTTTATGGAAAGAAAGATTCTCGCCTTAAGCAGGATTCGAACCCGGTCGGCTAGATCAGTAGGCCAGCGCTTAACCCACTGAGCTACCGGGCTCCCATAATGATCAGTCTTCACTGTTCTCACATACCCTGAGCCATTTTCTGAGACAAGGGACCTGATGGTATCAGTGAAAGGTGAAATAAATCAGCTATAGGTGAATGGGTATATTTTCAGGGGAAGCAACTCTACCATTTCTATTTTTGCCTCCCTTCTCAATGGGGGTCAAATCTTATAGGAAAGCATTTGCTCCTCCAGGAGCAAATTCTTTTCTTTAAGAGTAGACCCTGTTATGAATGGGCTTCTCCAATATGGGAAGCCAACAAAGTCATAATAGATGTTCCTGTTTGTAAAAATGGCAGAAAATCAAAGAGGAGAATGCATATACCATAAGTTGTAGTCCAATCAAGATCTGCTATTCGGGATATTAAAATCCTTAAGATCTACAACTTGTTGACGGGAAGAGGGATGTCTGTTGAGATTGCAAATATATGATAAGCCATGATGAAAATATGAATGATATTGAAAGGCTGTGCAAATGGAGCCCTGCATACAATGTGAATAATTCCACCAACGGCAGGATTCAGTACAGATAGCACATTACTCCAGTGCTTTACCAACTGTGTTATAAAAGCTCCTTGAGCACAAATGAAAACAATGAGATACATGTACACACTCATGTTGTACTATGATGCTGATTCACAAGACCAATTAGGGGATAACTGTACTCAAAATTGTCATTTGGGGAGGAAAATCGTCGGTTTTATGGTCAGAAATTTCGTTTTACGGCCACGTGCCAGTGGAGCCGTAAAACGCAGTATGCCACCATAAAACCGACGAATTACCTCCCCAAATGATAATTTTCAATACAGTTATCCCCATTCTATTGCACTTTTCACATTTTCACCTTTAAAAGTGTGCTAGTTTGCACCCGTAGCAATGCATTCAGTGACATAAAACCAAATGTCCACCAATGACAAGCAACGTTACGTAATTACGTTGGGTTGTCGACAGTATATCGCAGGATATACTGTCGCAAATTTTTGACATTATCCAATCAGACGTCGCGTTACATTTGTAAGTGCATTAGAATGTACTATAATGACACTGACATCACATGATTACACTATATTGTTGGTAACATACACTAGAATGTTGTCATCAAATGAGTGATCTTATGATGACATCATATGACTGATGTTTATTTTGAGAAAATATGATAAAAAGTTATCTGTATGGCTGAGATGATAAACAACATACACATCATATCACAAACTTGACAACACACATATCTAAATGAGAGACAGTCTCAAAGCTGATGCATACCAATAAAATGCAGTTATAGCTTAGGCATGCGCTACTTAATTACTTAATCTGTTTTTGGTCCAAGTTTTAGAACAGCCATGTTTGAGTGATTATAGCAGCTAAGTTATTATGCAGAAGGTCTCCGGAAAGTTGAGGGTTCAAACCCTGGTCAGACCCGCTACAGAACGAAAAACTCGGTCAACCCAGCAGTGAATGGGTTCTTGTTTCAAATCAGGGAAGGATAAGGCAGTGAAAGGAGAGGGATGGGCTCCACCTTTCATATGCTGTGCCAAAGATACAGTGGGTCTCTAACCCCCACTTCCCCGACGGTCACTAGTTTATGGGAGACCTTAACCTTTTACTTAAGAATCAATTAGGTAAAAGTAAGTACAGGAAATACAGGATAGTATTCATCTACAGGATTACTCGCGGCCCAGCCTAGACTTCTTTAACAGACAAGAGAAGTTTTGTGACATAGAATTTCAGGTCCAAATTTTGGATTTCTCTCTGTGTTCCATGCATTTAACTAAAAACATGGAATCTACTTCTAAAGGAAACTGCTTCATCTGCTAAATCTAAGGAGAAGTCAGCTAGTCTAAGATGACTTCCCCACAAGCTGAGTCCTGTAAAATACACATTATCCGCGACATGACAAAACCAACAAAGTTGCATGTGCGCCCACATGAGGAAGCAACTCTGCTATTTTCATTTTTGCTGAACATTTCTCAATAGGGATCAACTCTTACAGGAATGGAAATTTTAGCTCCTCCAGGAACGAAGTCTTCCCTTTAAGAGTAGACCCCTTTTAGAAGGGTTTCATTGCATAGGGAAGCAAACAGGGAATCAAGGAAGTGTTCTCCCTTACTAAACATGGCAGAAAAACGGATGTGCACACATTTACTAAAATGCAAAGTATTACATATTTTGCTGCTAATACCCACGTTCTTGTAAATGAATTTATTGGATGACCAATTCTATATTCTCAGAAAAATATGTTATTTTTGTGAGCCTGTTGTTCAAAACTAACCAGGTTGTTATTAACAGGATGTTATATTTTCAAACACTACCATCTTTTGCCCCAAAAATGAGAGGCGTGCTACAAGTCCTCACATTTTCTCTGCAAAAAAATAATATTAACAAACTTGATTTCAGGTATGCTAGAAAACTTAACAAACCCTTGACTAACAACTTACTGAACAACTGGGCCTGATCTGTACTTTGGCAGTAAATTAGCTATGTATTAAAATCATAAGAGACAGGGGCCCTAATCCGTCTCTCTGTAAAAATTTGCAACAGTGATTTCACTTCATGTAACAGGCAGCAAAACAGCTTCTTGTAAACAGCATCAGCTGAAGTCCTTAGTCCATTTCCTCATAACTTATTCGTTGTTTTTTCACCGGGGATTCCAAGTCTTCCTCCTCTGTATCACTCATACTTCGTATAGGCTTGGAACCTGTCAGAATATTCAATGGCACCACTGACTGGTCAGCTGTCTGTGAGGTGAGACCCACCTTCGACGCCTCTGTCTCGATCTCTCGTAGAGTCTTGTCAAGAGCCTGTACGACTGTGCGGGCATTGTCACAGGTGAAACACATCGGAGGTACAAAGAAAATGACGTTCTTGTCTGGTCCATCATTGTTTAGCATGATCCTTTGTTCTTTTAACCTGCAAGGATGAAATTAAACCAACATTCCATTATCAATTCTCATAAATATTTAAAGACCATAAAAAATAGCCATCAGAGGAGATGGCAAATCCCCCCGACCGAAGACCCCCATGGGCCTTGGTAAAAAGGGTGCACTTCAAAACACATATTAGTAATATATTGTCGTTCTTTTATGCTTCTGATTGACATTAACTGTTAACAGATGCATGATTATCTAACACTCAGACTAAAACAGTATGCTTGACTGCTAAAAAGAGGTAATATCTCAAACAGCCACCATAAACACAAATGTATAGCATACGATACATTCAACTTTCAAAATGTGTGAATAACTTCTAAAGTACAAGCCCTACAAATCTAATTTTGAGCTCTCTAGTAAGTGAATTTGGACAAAGAATCCAAATCTGGAAAAAAATTTTTTTTTTTTTTTGGGGGGGGGGGGGGGGGGGGGGGGGGGGGGTGCGGGAGGGGTCACGGGAATGTGGAGGGGTAAGAGAGAGTTAGGAACACTGATAAGATATCACAGCATGATCATCAATATTCTAAAAGGTACACTGTTATTCAAATTCTGGAGCTGGCCAGGGTTATATAGTTATGGAGCAGAGACTCAAACAGCAGCTCAAACTACCAAAGGGAAATAATTCACTGAGTCTAAAAGCAAGAGCTATCATTCATGTATGAGACAAATTGTCATGACCTGTTCTGCATATCTGTGAAGAATCATGAAAATATTTCAAAAGGTATTCAAGCTATGGAGCGGACACCTAAAATCATCAAAGGGAAATAACTCCAAAAGTAAGAAAGCAAGAGTTGTCATTCTTATTCGCGACACATCATCATGACCTGTTCTACATATCTGAGAAATATCATGAAAATATTCCAAAAGGTATTCAAGTTATAGAGCGGACACGAAATCAGACCTTAAACCATCAAGGGGAAATAACTCAAAAAATAAGAAAGCAGGAGTTGTCATTCTTGTTCGCGACACATCGTCATGACCTGTTCTACATATCTGTGAAGTATCATGAAAATATTCCAAAAGGTATTCAAGTTATAGAGCGGACACGAAATCATACCTAAAATGATCAAGGGGAAATAACTCAAAAAGTAAGAAAGCAAGAGTTGTCATTCTTGTTCGCGACACATCATCATGACCTGTTCTACATATCTGTGAAGTATCATGAGAATATTCCAAAGGGTATTCTAGTTATAGAGCGGACACGAATCTGCCCAAAAATCACACCTAAAACTATCAAGGGGAAATAACTCAAAAAGTAAGAAAGCAAGAGTTGTCATTCTTGTTCGCGACACATCGTCATGACCTGTTCTACATTTCTGTGAAGTATCATGAAAATATTCCAAAGGGAATTCAAGTTACAGAGCGGACACGAATCTGCCAAAAAATCATCAAAGGGGAGATAATTCAAAAAGTACAATAGCAAGAGTTACCATTCTTGTACGCGACACATCGTCATGACCTGTTCTACATATCTGTGAAGTATCATGAAAATATTCCAAAGGGTATTCAAGATATAGAGCGGACAAGAAAGTGTTTACGGACGGACGGACAGACGGACGGACAGACGGACGGACGGACGGACGGACGGACGCCAGGCTCATCGCTATATCCCCCGAACCTTTCGGTCGGGGGATAAAAATGAAATTAGTTGAATTTGAAAACTGTAGATCTACATGAGGTGCCCCATAATGAGCCACCTCATCTGCATTTACTCTGTTTGCCCTCTAGTTTTTGTATTCTCAGTAAGATACAGACATTGAACCAATCCTCCATTATCAAATTTTCATTATAGGGATCAAACATCTTTTTTCATGCATCAATGTTTGCAAGGTGCCGAGGTAGATGTTGAAAACAGAGGCCGAAGGCCGAGGTTTTCAACATCTCCTGAGGGACCTTGCAAACGTTAATGCATTGGAAAAATATGTTTGATCGCTATTATTGCATAAATTTTACGATAATGCTACAAAAATAAAGAAAATGTTTGCGCACTATTTTTTGGCCTCACTGCCTTGCTGATTCCTACACGCACTATGTCTGTCTATAAAAATCCTCGTTTCAGGTCATGGTCAGCTACTGTGAATGTTTGTGCAACCTTAAGCAGCATTTCACAAGTCCTAATCATTTTCACTCAATATTGTCTGCACTTTCATTTATACAATATCCGAATTTGTATAGCTCTTCAGTTAAAGTCTTTAATGGATATCTACAACTGCAGTCTTGCTGTCGTTTCTGTACTGACGGAGTATTGCCCTGCAACTTGCATACAAAAAGTCGCTAAGGTGGTCATTAATGGCATGTGAAAACCCATGTTAATGCATGGTTTTGTGTTCATTAAAACATGCCTATTAATAGCATGTGACACCGATAGTTATGCAACTAGAAAATGTGTTTATGAAACACTATGCCCCCAACCAATGCTTGCTTCTAAAGAGGGTTCATCCTATTATTTATGTCAGAAAGGGGTATTAACCGGTTCATCTACATCTTAGTCTGTAACTGTACACCAAATATAAGGAACCTTGCTTATTAATAATAAGCAGTTCTTCCGATATTTTGTTCACAAGCTCGGCTTATTCTTCGTGTACATGCCACACATAAAATTTCAAGTTCCTATCTCTAACGGTTCTTGGCCGTATGTAAGGGTACTTTTGTACAATAGGCTTCAATGCAGTGAGTCGAAAAGGGGCTTAACTTGGTCAAAAATTAACTCTTTTTTTTTCAAAAGGTAATCAGGTCATCTGCACTTTGGACAATGTCTTCCTGCAAAAAACCATGGTCCTAGCATCAGGGGCTCTCGAGATATTTTGTTAACAAGGTTCCATAGGCTTAAATGCACAAAGTTGAAAAAGGGCATAACTCGGTCAAAAATATACATTTTTTTTTTCAAAAGTTAATCAGGTCATCTACACCTTGGGCAATGTCTTCCTGCTAAAAATCATGATCCTAGCATCAGGGGCTCTCGAGATATTTTGCTAACAAGGTTCCATAGGCTTACAATGCTTTAAGTTGAAAAAGGGGCATAACTCGGTCAAAAATTCATAATTTTTTTTTCAAAAGTTAATCAGGTCATCTACTTCATGGGCAATGCCTTCCTGCAAAAAATCATGATCCTAGCATCAGGTGTTCTTGAGATATTTTGCTAACAAGGTTCCATAGGCTTACAATGCACTAAGTCAAAAAAGGTAACTCTAGAAAACACGACCAGTAGAAAAAAGAAAAAGTACATATCTGCTTATTTATCACATGCCACATACAAAATTTCAAGATCCTAGCGTAAGCGGTTCTTGAGTTTCCTAGCTGCTTAAAAGCGTTACGGACGTACAGACAGACGGATGGACAGATGGATGGACAGACAGACAGGCCCTAACCAATACGCCCCCTCAACTTCTCCAAAGTTGGGGGCATAAAACTCAGGCCTCAGGGTCAAACGATTCAAAAGTTGGAAAAATGACAAAGTAAACAAAGGAGCATAATTCAGTCACTTTTTTACGAAATAAGCCCAAAAGTTAATCAGGTGATCTACACCATAGGCCCTACCAGTATGCCAAACACGAACAACCTAGCTCAAATACTTTTCCCAAAATTTTGCTAACAAACTTACATTTAATTTTTGAAAAAGGGGCATTACTCTAAAACTACATGGTTGATGGAAAAGAAAAAAAAAGTACAAGTCTTATTATTTTTTACGGTCTATCCACTTATGAAATATCAAGGCTCCTGCAGCTGCAGTTCTTGAGAAACAGATCATACTTAAGATGTTTTGCAAAAATAATAAAAAGGGGCATAACTCTGTCAATAATGAAGTCAAAACAATGTAATTATTATCAAAATGATCGACACACCAGATACTATAAGTATACCAAAAATCAGGCCTCTGGGTCAAAGGGTTCAAAAGTTGGAAAAATGCCAAAGTTAACAAAGGGGCATGATTCAGTCAATTTTTATCAAAATTAGCCCAAAAGTTAATCAGGTGATCTACACCATAGGCCCTACCAGTATGTCAAATATGAACAACCTAGCTCAAATACTTTTCCCAAAATTTTGCTAACAAACTTATATTTAATTTTTCAAAAAAGGGGCATAACTCTGAAAGTACATGGCTGACGGAAAAGAAAAAAAATACATGTTCACTAATTTACTATAATCTATCCACCTATAAGATATCAAGACCCCAGCCTTTACAGTTCCTAAGTTACGAAGCATACTTAAAGTGTTACGGACGGACGGACTGTCAAGCCAAAAGCAATATGCCCCCACAACTTCTTCGAAGTTGGGGGCATAATAATAAACTTAAAGCATCAAAAGTGGTAATAGTTGAATTTGTGAAGTGTAGATCCAGATGAGGTATGATTTATAATCAGATCTAGGTGAAGCAGTTCATCATATGCAGCTTCAGTTGGATCAACCCTTTTTGCCCGTTAAGTTTTTGAATTCTCAATGCGATACACTTGAACAAAGCATTTGCTTTTAAATTTTGCAACAAAAATGTTTTTAAATTTTGCAACAAAAATGTTTTTTAAATTGTGCAACAACTGGATCCTGTGTTATAGTCAAATAACTACCATACTCACTTGTAAACCAGTATCTCGGCAGCTTCTTTAGCTGGTTTCCTGCTCTCTTTGTCCATCACTATCTCAACTCCCAGTAATAAACCCATTCCTCTGAAAAAGCAAATATTTACATAGAACATTTACATAGGAAAACCTTGATGTATGCTCTTTAATAAGCTATCAGCTAGTAAATGCTATAATTTTCAATTAACAGATGTTAATATGTGCATTTGAGCCACGACATGACAAAACCAACAAAGTGGAATGAGTTTCCAGCGCAGACTCAGAACAGCCTGGGCATCTGCCCAGTGATCAGTGTCTTGGCTTTGCCCTTGAATGGTATCTAAGGGTCTATGCTAGCTCTGTGCTGACAGTGAAGATTGTGATCAGACTGGGCAGATGCCCAGGCTGATCTGAGTCTTTGCTGGGCGCACATGCCACTTTGTTTGTTTTGTCCTGTCGCGGCTCATTTATGGGAATGGATACAATTTCAGAAGCAGCAACTCTACCATTTTCTGTTTTACCTCCCTTCTCTTTGGAAGTCAACTCTTAAAGACAAGAATTTGCTCCTAGAGGAGCAAATTTTGCATAGGTTTCATCACCAAGGGAAGCAAATAGGAAATCACATAAGTTATCTACCTTTGATAGATGGATGGATGACTTGGAATTTTACATCCTTTTTAGCAGTTTTTCAGTCATATCAGGACAATGGCAGGGTGATCATGAAAGGCTGTGGGTCTAGTAACCCGGTATATGAACAACTAGAAAATGTGTTTATGAAACACTATGCCCCCAACCTTATGCTTGCCTCTTAAGACGGTTAATCCTATAATTTATATGTCAGAAAGGGGTATTAACCGGTTCATCTACATCTTAGTCTGTAACTGTATGCCAAAT
Organism: Ctena decussata; assembly: GCA_963989385.1. Classification (NCBI taxonomy): domain Eukaryota; kingdom Metazoa; phylum Mollusca; class Bivalvia; order Lucinida; family Lucinidae; genus Ctena; species Ctena decussata. The sequence goes on from OZ022500.1 coordinate 63,573,175, forward strand.
ATAAGGAACCTAGCTTAAGCAGTTCTTCGAATATTTTGTTCACAAGCTCGGCTTATTTTTCATGTGCATGCCACACATAAAATTTCAAGCTCCTATCTCGAACGGTTCTTGACCGTATGTAAGGGTACTTTTGTATCATAGGCTTCAATGCACTAAGTCGAAAAAGGGGCTTAACTCGATTACAAATTAATAAAAAAAATTCAAAAGTTAATCAGGTCATCTACACCTGGGAACATGTCTTCCTGCAAAAATTCATGATCCTAGAATCAGGGGCTCTCGGGATATTTTGTTAACAAGGTTCCATAGGCTTAAATGCACTAAGTTGAAAAAGGGGCATAACTCGGTAAAAAATTCACGATTTTTTTTCAAAAGTTAATCAGGTCATCTACACCTGGGACAATGTCTTCCAGCAAAAAGTCATGATCCTAGCATCAGGGGCTCTTGAGATATTTTGTTAACAAGGTTCCATAGGCTTAAATGCACTAAGTTGAAAAAGGGGCATAACTCGGTAAAAATTTCATGATTTTTTTTTTCAAAAGTTAATCAGGTCATCTACACCTGGGACAATGTCTTCCTGCAAAAAGTCATGATCCTAGCATCAGGGGCTCTCGAGATATTTTGTTAACAAGGTTCCATAGGCTTAAATGCGCTAAGTTGAAAAAGGGGCATAACTCGGTCAAAAATTCACGATTTTTTTTCAAAAGTTAATCAAGTCATTTACACCTAAGGCAATGTCTTCCTGCAAAAAATCATGATCCTAGCATCAGGGGTTCTCGAGATATTTTGCTAACAAGGTTCCATAGACTTACAATGTACTAAGTTGAAAAAGGGGCATAACTTGGTCAAAAATTCACGATTTTTTTTCAAACGTTAATCAGGTCATCTACACCTTGGGCAATGTCTTCCTGCAAAAAATCATGATCATAGCATCAGGGGTTCTCGAAATATTTTGCTAACAAGGTTCCATAGGCTTACAATGCACTAAGTTGAAAAAGGGGCATAACTCGGTCAAAATTTCACGAGTTTTTTTTCAAAAGTTAATCAGGTCATCTACTCCATAGGTAATGCCTTACTGCAAAAAATTATGATCCTATCTTCAGGGGTTCTTGAGATATTTTGCTAACAAGGTTCCATAGGCTTACAATGCACAAAGTGGAAAAAGGGGCATAACTCTAGAAATACATGACCAGCGGAAAAAAGAAAAAATACGTGTCTGCTTATTTTTCATGTACATGCCACATATAAAATTTCAAGATCATAGCATTAGCCGTTCTTGAGTTTCCTAGCTGCTTAAAAGCGTTACCGACGGACAGACGGACGGACGGACGGACAGGCCCAAACCAATATGCCCCCTCAACTTCTCCGAAGTTGGGGGCATAAAAAGATTTCCACCTCTGAAAATTGAAATCGGGACCCACTGATCAGCAGGCCAGCCCTTGTTTAACCCACTGAGCTACTGGGCTCTGTCTACCTTTAAAAAGTGGCCTTAAACACTGGGTGTACAAATACACCTATAGACCAATTTCTGGCCCTTTCCTGTGAAATAAACAAGCAGTATAGCTTGAGTTTTTCTGCAAATGTTAAGTGGAACGTTTGTAGTCTATAGCTTGAGAGAAGACTTTTCAAGATGATTTATTTCTATTGGTTGGTCGGTTGGTTGATTTGATGCTTAACGTCCACGGTAAACAACTAAGGTCATGTCGGGACGGTCAGTTAACCTAACCACACAATTCCTGGGCAGGCTTAGACCTCCTAAGCAGTTAACCAGTACTAAGTGCACATACTTTCACCAGTAACTGACAACTGCCCTTCTTGAATCAGCGGAAGGAGAAACGAAAGTATGTGGCCAGACCGGGATTCGAACCCAGGACCTCTGACTTACGAGTCAGGTGCCCTACCGATTGCGCTACCCGGCCCGGCATTTTCTAGGCTAAAACAGACACTTAAGATGGTAAGTACACCTACCTACGCAGCCTCTTGAACTGAGCTACTACTTGCTTTGTATGACTATTTTGAAACCCTCTAAATGACTTTAACTTAGTCTGCTCTAAGTCGTATTCAGCTAAGTGACTGCCTTCATTCAGTTTAGTGACTGCCTCCATTTCCCAACCAACAACCATGTTTGTTTAGTTTATATAATTTTTTTTATTCTGACAGCCACAAGTTCTGACAGGTGGTAAAATTTGACCTTGCCATGAATTACCTGACATCTCCCATCATTGGATGCGTAGGTAGTATAGCCTTGAAGCCATCCATCAAACACTTGCCGACTGACTTGGCACTGGATACCAGCTGTTCATTTCTGATCACATCTAACACTGCTATACCCATAGCACAGGCCACCGGGTTACCACCAAACTACAATTCATTATTAAGAATGAACTTCATGTTTGTTTCTTACCAAGAGCTTTCAGGTAAACAGGTCCACATTATGGCGAGGTAACTACTATTTTCAAACTGGCACCATCTGGTGCAACAAAAATATTTTTTTCCTCCATTTCAAATGACTGGTTTAATTATTTAAGGTCATTCTAGGAAAAAAAACATCTCATAACCAACTAAGTATAATTATTGTACTTACGGTGCTGCTGAACTCTTTGAGAGAGTCTGAGATTTCTTTTGTAGTCACAACGACTGCCATAGGGTGACCATTTCCAATAGGTTTCCCCATCGTCACTATGTCAGGGACTACATCTGAAACCAGACATATTTATAGATTTAGGCATACCATGGGTATGCTTGGCAAATTTCTATCTGTACAAAGTAAGAACACAGCTCTAAACAAACAATAATCTTGGTCATCCTAAAATCTGATGAAAACTGAAAAAAAGAGTTGCAGCCACAAGACTGGTGGCATACATTTCTAAAATCCCCTATAACTGTGACTAAGGACAATATACAACTATTACCACATACCACTTCAGTTGTACCACTTTGGGCAACAATCCAAACTATTGCCCCAAGATGCTGTGGACAACCTGATGCACTATCACCCGTGGCCGCAGGGCCACGGGTGATAGTGCATCAGGTTGTCCACAGCATCTCATGGCGGTAGTTTGCATTGTTGCCTGAAGTGGTATGTAATAGTTGTGTTATTACCAAACAAAGTATAAATGAGCATTTGCATGTTACTGAAAATTTTATGATTAGAAAGCAAGTTTATGATATTTTTATCTTTTAATTTAATTGATTAAGACATGCTGGTTTCCAGCTATCATTAAATATATAAGGAAGGGTAAAAGGACTACATGCGTTAAGGCCATTTTTTTGCCCCCATCTGAGGCCAAAATATGAAAGTCGAGATAAAAGTATTTCATTGCATGATTTCATTAGACCAATACTTCTAGTGTTTCATTTCAGTTTCAGTGTGAATCTTGCTGTGCATTAAGTATGGAAAAATGGCTGCTGAAACAGGCTAAAACCATGGAATTTGTCATTTTTGCTCAATTTTTAGTCATTCAGTTTACAAATTAGAATAGAGCACAACCTTTAACCAACAAATCCTTTTAACATATGATGTATATTGCTACAATTCACATCATATTGAAAGATTTTGTTGGTTAATGATTGTGCTCATATCTAATTCTTAAAAAAACTGAATTCTGCAGACAGCCATTTACCTATAGTGTGCCTTTAATAAACATGGTGAAATGTATACCTGGCTGTAAGTGTACTTTCAAAGGCATAAGAACTAGGATTGAAATGTGATTTTAAGTATACCTTCACAAACTGAATTACCCTAAAATGTTACCATCTTTCAATAAATTACGGTAAATATCCTAAAAATGTTGCATTGATTGAATTACCCTAAAATTGGACCTTTAACAGTTCAGCAGCTATCCAAAAGCAGCATTTTAGTAAGAGAAAATACTCTAGCCTCTGAGCAAACTGTTCCAAATAAAGTAGGAAGCTATCTAAACCTAAGATTCTGCATGTAAATTCAATGAAAATGATTTGTTATGATGCATACTGATAGATGCCAAGCAGAAATTGACTGATTTTGAAGTCAGCCAGCAAATACTTTGAAATGTTGCCATTTAGTCCCACAAAATTGAGTGACACATTTCAGCACAGATATAGGCTGAAACGGACAGCAAAACAGTTTTATTATCATGTAACACTATATTTATGATAGTAATCCAATCTGTAATGAAAATCATAAATAAGTTCTTTCAAGAGCAAGGGAAACATTCACTAGACTGAAGGTGAATCAGAGAACAAGTGAGCAGGGGATTAAGTATACCCCGGCCACTGCCTCTGCCTAATCAAAACAATTATTAACAAAAAAATTTAATGCAAATCCAATATAAGTTTTGATGTCTGTGACCTTGACCTTAGGGCAGCAGTGAAAATGATGTCAACTAAACAATTTCTATTTAGCTCTACATGCTGATCAAGAGGTTCTATTCTTGTATACCTACACTATTAATAGCAATTATTTACAACGAATGCATTGATCACTGGTCCAACCCAAAGGCCCTATCCCGGGACTATTATATCCCTGGTTAAAACAACTCCTACAGAGATGTCATGAACCAAATATAAAAAGAAGCTAGCATGATGTATACAAGATAAGAGCAACAACAACAACAAAAAAAAATAATGCAAAACTTTGAAGGAAAAATTTACAGACGAACAGACGGATGAAAACATATACTAACAAATGGCCTAAAAGTCAAAATTTATATATCCCATAATAGTTTGTATGCCGGATGTTTAATTTAAGACTCATTCAAAAAGAAAAATACAATTACATGCTACAAACATATATATACACACAACAATATAATTTTTCTTGTACAGAGAATGGCATAAGGGTCATGACCTTTGACCCCATTTTGTCCCCATATATAATGTCTGTCACCAATTTCTTTATCAGTTTCATTTAGGGGAATAACACAGCTATTATTCATACCAATATGAGTCATTTTGGTTGGGGGCCATTTTTGGGCCTTAATGCACATAGTCCTTTGAGTAGAGATCAAGTTGGCACTTTTCTGATCAAGAAGGTGCTTTTCTGATCAAGAAGGTGTTGTTTACATTATTTTGATAGGTGCATATGAGAGGGGGATACTCAAAATATTGACTGGTCAATAGTTCTGCATGCAAGGAATTTTTCATCATCACTCGAAAACCACAGAAGACGGTCAAAAATGCTCAATTACTTCCTGTATAGTAGGATGGGTACAAATGTTTTTTGGGTGTGAGCTGGAGACAGAAAAATCCAAAATGAGGGTCACTGCTCAGTATCATGAGGCACGCAAAGTGATGCCATACAGCAACCCTGAGGGATGGATAAACATGTATCTATTTCCACATCAAACTTGTGACAAATTCTTTTTCTTGCATACCTTTTGACTTCCAACATTTGACTAATTTACATGCAGAACTCACTTAAATGCATACAACATTAATCCTATTCTAAACACCCTTGGAGTGTTGCATTATATGAAAGAGGGGAGTGTGTGTGTTTGGTTTGGTGGATGGGTGTGGGAAGAGGCTGAGGTTATTTAGAGTCTGAAGAGTAACAAATCAGCCACTCTCCACAATGTTTCAAAGAAAACAGTATTAGGTCAGTATTAGTTTATTTTACATCATTAAAGAATAATAGCTGTTATTTTCGTGGTCACTAAAATAATTGACAAATCTATGAAACACCTCATGGGCTATGATGAGGCACACAAGGACCAGATAACTAGCAAACAAAATTAATATAATAGACTGAGATATTTATCAGGACTAATAATTAACATGGTAATTTCTTTTAGTATTTTAGACATATCATTTTATAATTGAAAAGTGTGACTGGCACTCATATGCAGTTCTAGTAAGAGGCATAGAAATTAGCTTACCTTGAGACTGGAATGCCCAGAACTTCTCCCCTGTCCGCCCCAAGGCCGTCTGAACCTCATCAGCTATACATACTCCTCCCGCTTCCCGTATGTATCTATAAAATGGAAGAATCAATAATTAATGCTAGTTTTGACTCTGGATATGCCAAAAGATATGCTACTGGTGTTATCTTAGCCCTTCAGTGCCAAAAAGCAGACGACAAATTTACGTCTGCAAAAATTGCAAAGTATGTTTCATCCAAGCTATATCATATTGAAAATTCAAAAACTGGAGGGCAAACAGTGTAGATCTAGATGAGATGGCTCATTATGAGCCACCTCATCAGGATCTGCACTGTTTGCAAATTCAGCCATTTTCATCACTGTGTTAGTGTTAGTATTAACCATCGCACAATTTTTAGTGTTAGTATTAACCATCGCACCAGATAAGGATAGGTATTGGGAATAATTAGGAGATATTTTTTCTTACTTCTGCACATATGTTGTGACCCCTCATTAGAACCATCTCAGTGAGAAAATTCTAATGAGAGACAAAACTTATGTTTCTATGGAGAAATAATGAAAACTATCTCTTAAATATCCTTGTTACCCCTTCTTATCTGGTGCATTGATTAACAGTAATTTTCCTAATCAGAACAATTCTTCCATCTACTGGGCAATATCATAGGTTTCGTACCCTCCAAAATAAGCCAAAAGAAATTAGTTCTGTCTTAGCAGTCAGATTTTGTTTGAGATTGTTGTAGAAAAGGAAAAAAAACATCATGTATAATACAGAAGAACTTCAATGGCTCGAACCCTGGTGGCTCGTTAACCCTGACTGACTGGTACTAGTTCCTTGGTCCCTAGAGGTCCCTTTATACAGAAACTAACCCTGGATGGCTAGAACTACCCTTGGCTGGAACTAATTTTCATGGTCCCAAGCCTGTTCGAGCCAATGAAGTTCTTCTGTATTTATAACAGAATTAATGTAACTGATTTCCATATCCGGGGTAAATCTGAAAGCGGTAAGGGAAGTGTGGGGTGGGGTGTGTGTGTGGTGGGCAGGGGGTGGGGGGTGACACCATCTTATAGCTGAATGAGCATAGTACTTCAGTATTCCGCAGTGTTTCAAAAAAATATTGCTGACAGATTAACAACAGTATGGACCCTGGTCAGACAGCCACTGCAAATCCATGTGATGCGCTAATGATGAGATACAAGTAGCATGCCTCATACACCGCATTCATCCCATTAGCCACCCCAGGGTGCTGCATTTTACACAAGGAGGTTGGGGGTGTTATTTAGAGCCTACAGAGAAGTAAATCTACCACTAAGGTGAATGAAAGTACTTTCAGATGAAGTAGTTCTACCATTTTCCTTTTGCTTCCCCATTCTCAAAATGGGTCAGCTCTTAAAGCAAAGAATTTACTCCTGGGGGAGCAAATTCTTTCCTTGAGAGTGGACCCCATCTGAAAAGGCTACATCTTCCAGACAATAAAACAGGCATTCATGTTGTTCCCCTTTGTAATACTGATGGAAAACATTGAGGCTGATATGCCAATAACATTAATTTTTGGAAAAGAAGCAGGAGGCATTAATTAGTTCAGGGGGTTTATTAAGATAAATATGGTAATCGAAATTACTAAGATTTATTTTGATTTGAACAGTAAAAGGGATAAAATAAAAAGCAAGTGAAATACGAAATGGAGTCGGGGGTTGAGGATGGAAATCACAGATTCCCATTTCCCTTTTAGAGACTGGAATTCCACTCAGACTCTCATGAATCTAATTTTCTTTATAGTGTACAAGGAAACAGCCATTATAACAGATTTCTTTTCTCGCATACTTTTTCTCAAAATTTTTCCTTTATGCTCTATGCAACAACTCTGTTGTTGAAGAAAGACGAGTAGCAAAAAACATATAATTCCAACAAGATATTTCTTTATGTGAAGGTATTTGTGTTGGGTGGAATAATGGGGGAGGCTGAGAGGGAGGATTTGATGAATTTCTGAAATGTTAAGAAAAGCAGTGTAATCTTTTTATTTCCAACCTGAATTATCACTAGTATCTGGTACACGACAAAAAGCAACAGAAACACACAAAATATGTGCACTGACAATACAAAAACTATGACACCAAATCGTCACCGTAACAAAAATTTACTACAGCTAGAAATGTGCCGCAAGTACACTGATAACAAGACACATGCCTTGTCAATAGACCCTAAACACCTAAATCTTAAAAGCCTTTGACCTAAATAGGATGAGGTCATTTGCAGTGTGAGATTTAGCTGTTATGATATCCAAAAGAAAATGTGATGTATTACAGTCTTTACAAGATAAGCCAAGATCAATGAGCCATAAAATAAAGGCTAAGAGTATTATACAATCCATTACATAGAGCTGGACATGCAAAGCAAAGCAAAATCACTGAACCATAAAATACAGATCCTCAGTTTTAACATTGGTTCAGACTTTGACTCCTGGTCTACCCCTGGACATGACCCTGAGTCTAAGTTGCATATATATTGAGATTTTAGTCCAGTACTAAGTTTGAATGCTCTACATTTAATGGTAATGAGCTACTGTGTCAAAGAGAACCTCTTCTAAACATATTAACCTTGATCTTTATGCCAACAGATCTACATCTGCCTGTACATACATATGAGAAACTCATACACTCTATGCCCCTTGCATGCCATGCTAGGGCTTAATAAAAATGGCAGCTAAACCATGATGGTGTATCCATCCACCCTTACAAGTTCTCTTGCCTACCGTAATCGACCCATTTACCGCACATGCCCCTATAACCGCACACCAAGGCCATTTCTGGACAAACTGCACAAGCGCACACTGCTTTTTCTTTGAAACTCTCACAAAACCCAATAATTAACAGGGAACTCATGAAAAGTATAAACACAAAGTATTTCCATTTCTACCCATGTTGCCTCTTTCCAGTCACCCTGCATTTCATTGTTCTGAGTGTGCGGTTAATAAATACATTTTAACCACATCTTTTTGTTGCAATTTTGAAAAGGTTAAGCGCACGGTGCAGTAAATGGGTCGATTACGGTACTTAAATGAACATATTGAAGAGGCTGACAGAGGAGGCACAAAAGCTTGTTGCAGGCTCTTGCTGCAGCAGACATTTCCTTCTTTGTGCCTTTGCCTGCCATTTTTCAGGGGCCATGGGGCTGAAGTGGCACAGTGGGAACACCTGTCCTAGCAACTTAACCCATTGCATTCTGGGTATTTTTTGTCGTCTGCTGAAATTGTCGTCTGCACCAAAAAACAGGAATAATTTGACAATATTGGTCTAACCAACTCTTGTAGAAATGATGTCTAGGCAGCCAACAGTTTGGATCTCAGATCAGGCCCTACGTTTGTGGGGCCTGATCTGGATCCAAACTGTTTGCCCAGATACCCTTAAAGGAGTATCTCACATGGAATGGGTTAATACAGAGGTGTCTTTCACCTGATGTTTGTGCTTGCTGTGTCATGGATTGCTTCAGAAAGTGTGGCTCCAAGAGGAACATCCCTTGCTAAGACCTGCCCATCACCTTTTAGTTTCTAACTGGTGTGGTTGTGTTAAATACAGAAATGTGCAACTATTGCACCTAGTTTAGTAGCCGTATATTTATATATATTTACCAGAAGATATCTGGGATTAAGTTTACTAAGGGGTATTTCAGAAATTAAAGCCATACCTTACATTTTCAACAAGCAAAAAGCTGGCAGTATAAAATGCACAAAAGCTTCTCAGCAATCCAACTACAGAGGCTGATTTGGGAACATTTATGTCTAGCTCACCTGTATGTATGTTCTAGGTACTGACGAGGTGGTATGATAACACCAGCTAATGAGATCAAAGGCTCACTTAGAAACGCTGCAATCTACCAATTATATAAAAAATTTAGATTTTTCAGTTACAGTTTACATTTCATAGAATTAACTTAGTTCTACTGAAAGAAATTCTCTTATAACCAGCACACCTATGGATAAATGTTGTTAAATGCATGTGATGATAAATGTTTCTAATTTCTACTATTTTCTACAAAAGGTTGTGGCCAGACCTCAGACCCACCATCCACTCTTTCCCTTTACCCGAAATCAGCTCTTTTCTAACAAACTTTTCTTGGGAACTATAAAACTGTCCACAGTAGTCAGCATAAGATAAGAAGTGGAAAGGAAACGAGACAATATGTATGAGCACAGTGCCATGTGTTTTCTAGCCAATTTTTTCAAAGGGGAACAAGATCACAGGGTATAATCGATTCCGCTAATTTTCGCTTCCTGCAGAGACTGTACATCATATTTGTCTTCCGCCGAGACTGTCCGCGAACTCTTGCTTCCTGTCGAGACTTCTGTACATGATAAATGGCTTCCTGCAGAGACTGTCCGCGTGATTCTGCTTCCTGCCGAGGCTCTTGGCAGGAAGCAGAATCACGTGGACAGTCTCCGCAGGAAGCCATTTTTCGAGGACAGTAGTCTCTGCAGGAAGCAAGAGTTCACGGACAGTCTCGGCAGAAGCCAAATATGACGGACAGTCTCTGCAGGAAGCGAAAATTGGTGGAATCGATTATACCCTGTAAATTATGTTTCCTGTTTGCTAACTAGTAACTGGATGACATAGCCCATCCAAAATTGGGTTTTCTCTTATAGGAAAGAATTTTCTATGGGAGAAAATCCTTTCCTTTGAGAGATGACCCCCAATGAAACCACAGAGTTGCTTCCCCAGAAAGCATACCCTCATGTGCTTAAACATTTAAAAACCATTAATTTTCCATTTACAACAAATGGAAAATTAATGGTTTTAGGTACCCAAATCCTTAAGCACATAGTACCCAAATCCTTAAGCACATAAGGGATGCATTTGTCTTAATGCAAGATCAGCCCAAACACCTTTGCAGACTTATCGGAACTTTTGTTTTTCCTGTGATTCATAAACCATAACCTGTTGATGCATTAGTAGGGAGGGATAAGGGGTAGGTAGAGGATTGGAAATGATAAGATACTGAGGCCATCCATTAAAATAATATTGGTTTGTTGTGCTCCTACCTATTAACAAATTTTACACTGTTTTTTTTTTTTGTTGTTGTCAATGCATTTTTTTATCCTGTCAAATTTCTTTTCATAATTTATTCTATTTACTTAAACTTTCGTTACTGCATTTATGTCTAAAAACAGTTAAAACTGTCATTGTAAGATGGCAAATAGTGTAACCCAATCAGACTGCTCCTTTTGACTGACAAACTACCCCTTAGGAGTAGTCTTATATGGGCCTGCACTGTTCGCAAAAACAAAATTAGTCTTAACCAGTATTTCATTTTCAGAGTTCTGAAAAAGAAAAATTAACTACCTAGCCTTCCACTAGAAAAGCCTGAGCAGGAGGACAGCAATCAATAATTTTTTTATGGATGGCTTGACCTGCATTGATAGAACTGAATTTAATTTGTAAGATGCATGCTTTTATGAAGTATGATAATTTCAATACCTTGGAATTTCTGTGTTCCTGAATATGTAGTCATGACACAAGCAATTATCTAGCAACCCCAAAAACTGCCACTAACAACTATCAATAATGTTATCAAACAACCCTATGCCACTAACAAATTATTATAAGTTACTTTCTCACATGCATTTTAACAACAAGGTTAGTCTGGCATGAGAAAATAATACTGGCACATGAACTGAAAAACAAAATACTTGATCTGAATGTAACTGTAAATTCCTTTATTACACTTTCTTTACTTCACATGTTCTGTAGTTCACTTGCATTTCAGAGTCTTCACTTTGCTAGTTTCTTTTTACAGATGTATATAATGTTCTAGAATTAGCAACAGCAGTACTGAAAGTATCTGGTGTTAAAGCTTTGTGACAATGAATTAGCTTCGTTAAACATCACAGTTTCTTTCCATATTGTGTAGCTGGTTCATGGTTGTCATTATATAAAATTTACACTGACCCTAAGGTGAATGGACAATTTTTTTTTTTTTTTTTTTTTTGTATGCAATTCTGCCATATTTCCATTTTCGTTTTTTTTTTTGTTTTTATTTTGGTTGTTGTTGTTGTTGTTGTTTTTCAGTCTTGCACTGAACAACAAAGAACTTATTTTGAGAGACATTTTTCTATCTGTAACCATGAAACAAGCCATTATTGCTCTGTATGTAGTATGCAAATGAAATTATAACTACTATTTGCATTTTGTTTTTCAGTTCCAAATGTATATAACTTTAAATCGTATCATCCACACTACCTGTAAACATATTTGTAATAGTAGGGTGGGGGTACAACAATTCCCGCTGATGTCATCAAGGGCTCGGCGATGAAAGCTGCTATCTGAAAACCAACCATTCACATATAATGAATATGTAATACATATCAAAGACAAAAAAAACCCTAAGAACTATAGCGCACAAGTGGGGAATCATGTACATCCCCTACAAATGTCACCAATGAGATGAAATTTAAGTAAAAAACCACAAGCGAAAAAGGAAGAGAGACAGATAGAAGAACAGTCAATCTATATCACAACCTTGTGATCACCTAATCAAATGGTTCCATAGGAAAAGTAGATGGCTGTGGCCAGCATGTCGAGCCCTTTAGTGCTTTGACAGTAGTGAAAAAGCTAAGCATAAAATGGCAATAGCTTCAGAGATTGAAACTTACCACCTTCCATCCAGATGTCTCTACTTGGATGATATAGTAACAACCCGTCTTCATAATCACTTATCACACATTCAAGATAAAAATCTGTTATGTGGTTACAGAGATATCAGCAAAAGTAGGTCACAGTGGCCTAGTGTTGTGGGGGTGACCTGGAGCGGTAGGTGTTCACACTGATGGAGTTTCAAAGGTCTAGGGCATATGAAAAGTGAGATATGGGGATAACCTCGAAAACAAATACGAGGGTTGTTCAGAAAGTTTTGATTCTTGCCGCATAACTTTGTTTAGCGGCATGCTGGGGGCAAATGCTTTGCATTTTATATTGAAAGCACTACATTCTGCCTTTACAGTGATACCAAACACTATACAATGATACATTGTCTTATTGAGGTACAACACATTTTATTAGGCCCCAGTCATGCCACTGGGTTAAAGTCATAGGTGAATTTATTTTCAGTGTGTCATTTAAGTAAAAAATCATTGTAAATACAAAATGAATTTTTGTCAGCTGTTTGCCCATCGTTGCCGTCAATATCCATTTAAGAGTTAGAAGGGTAGCAAATGTTTCCGATTCATTCCTTGCAAAGCAATGCGCAGTTCTAATGACGTTATTGAAATCGACATCAACTTCATTTTATCAGGCTGTAACAACTTCTTTTTATGATATTAATTTTACTTTTCGACAATTTCGCCTTGGACCGTGTAAAAGCTTTTCCTGACAAAATTTTGAATGCTAAGATATTTGTTTTTGTTACAAAATCATGATACCTTTAGTAGACAGGGGGAATTTGCTACAACATAAAATGCAGATAATCCCAATTCACGGGACAGCACGGAGTGAGTGAACTCGGGTTTAACGTCCCGCCAACAACGAGGTCATATGGAGACGGGACCTCGGTTTAAAGTCTCATCCGAAAGACCGGAGAAGCGGGGGATCGAACCTGCGACCCCTGGATTGGTAGTCTGGAGTGTTATCCACTACGCTACAGCCGCTTCTGGACAGCACGGAACCTAGATTAAATATAATTTCCGCAATATTTACAAGACACAGTTGCCTAGAGTTTGTGTTTAAGTAGCAATGACGAACAAAAAAGAAAGACTGCTTATATATGAACTAAGACCTTCTAAAGTAAAAATTTGCAGTGGCTGTAGGGTATAACTCTTTCAAAGATGTTCAAAAATATGTCCTTTAGAAAATATTCTCTGCGTTAACAGAGTTGTCCTGCCATAACACAGCTTTATACAGTTTCGCTATCATAAGTTCTGTCTTTATGATGCTTATCAACATATGACGTCACGATCAGAACTTTCAGAACATCCCTCGTATAAGGTTCTTCTGCATGAAATGAGGTCACAGTGACCTAGCTTTGTGAGGGGTAGCCTGGAATGGTAAGTTGCATGCATTGATGGAATTTCAAAGCTCAGGGGCTTACGACAAGCAAAATATGGGGCTGACATCTAAATATGTGGTACTTTTTTTTTGCAAACGTATGTCACAGTGACCTAGTTTTGTGATAGCCAATTAGATTCTTCCTGGGCACATAGTGATGAAGTTTTAAGGTCCTAGTGTCTATGAAAATCAAGATATAGCTGTAAATGGACAGCGGGCAGACAAATTGATGCATTAACACCAAACAGGTGACTATGTCTTGCTGACTGCAAGAGGGCTAGACAATAAACATTCTGTATTTGATCTTACTGGCATACTGCATGTTTTTTTTGTGTGTTTTTTTTTTTGTTTGTTTTCAAAATGGCAGCAGACACATGGAGTTATCTTTCCTTCTAAGTAGCCATACATTTCAATAATGTTTAGGTATGAAAGCAAGCAGAACGGTTAAAGCATCTGATACAGTCGCAGAAGGATGAAGAAGTTTGAAAATGAAACTTAACCCATTGCATTCTGGGTATTTTTTTGTCGTCTGCTGAAATTGTCGTCTGCATCAAAAATCAAGTATATTTTGACAATATTGTTCTAACAAGCTCTTGCAGAAATGATGTCTAGGCAGCAAACAGTTTGGATCTCAGATCAGGCCCCACGTTTGTGGGGCCTGATCTGGATCCAAACTGTTTGCCCAGATACCACTATAGGGGTATCCTGAATGGAATGGGTTAAAAGTTTCTGTAGTCTATTCTGCTTTTGTAAACTAGCAAATAAAGCAATAAACTAGTAAAAACATTTACTCTTGTAAGTATATCTCTCAGAAATGCCCATAGTGTGGGCTTCTTAAGTCATGTGCGGTACATGTAATTAGATTTAATTCAGTGGTATAAAACTGTAATCAAATTCAATGAAAATTTCAGCTTGTGACCTTAACCTTAATCTGACATGGCTGAAAGAAGATTAAACCCACACTGCCATTCCAGATGATAGACCCTCTCATAAATGAGCTATTTTCTTAAAGGGATATGTAAAGTAAGCCAAAAAGTGGTACCACTGTATAATGGTTTCATGACCCTGTTACAGTGGACCCTCTTTACAATGACAGCATTTGTTCCCAAACATTTTGACGTTAAACGGAATTTGATGATGTAAAGAATGCATACTTAGATTAATTTAGCCATTCCGTGCAAATCAAAATGACGTAATAAAGAATTTTGCTGTTGTAGTGAGGGCAGTTGTAAAGAGGGTTGATGGTATATCATTGATGAAATAGCAGTGTCACTTGAGTGTTGTATAATAGGATTATGACATCCAATAAACAAGAAATATGTCTTTAGTGGAGAGAATTTGCTTCTTTGGGGACCTACATCAGGAAAAAGCGGCAAAAATGACAATGCCAAAACTGCTTTCCCTGAATAGATATAAACCATAAAACTTAAAACTCCACTTTCTTTGGAGTTTTTTTTTGATTGATTGATTTGTGGCTTAACGTCCACGGTTAAAAGCTAAGGTCATGTCGGGACGGTCAGATAACCTAACCGCACTATTCCTGCGCAGGCTTAGACCTCCTAAGCGGTTAACCAGTACTAAGTGCACATACTTTCACCAGTAACTGCCCTTCTTCAATCAGCGGAAGGAGAAACGAAAGTATGTGGCCAGACCGGGTTTCGAACCCAGGACCTCTGACTTATAAGTCAGGTGCCCTACCAATTGCGCTACGCGGCCCGGCCACTTTCTTTGGAGCTCTAAAAATAAACATTATTGTACTCACACTTCTTCCGTCATCCACAGCTCTTTGTATTGCTTGTTTCACTTCCTGTGCGTATTGAAAACCTGGATTTGCTGTGTCTTCTCGATATATTCCCCTATACGTATCTGGTACAGGTACCTGAAAAATGAGAATCACAATGAAAATGACTTGACTCTTAAAGTGCCAAAAAAGCAGACAGCAAACTTTACCTCTGCGAAATTTCAAAAAACAATATGTCATTGAAGCTACATATTTATCATTCTGAGAATACAAAGAAAGGATTGCAAACAGTGTAGATCCTGATGAGGTGGCTCATTATGACCCACCTCATCTGGATCTATGATGTTTGCAAATTGAACAATTTTCATTCCTGGCACTACAAATGTTAATATGTCTGTTAAAGTTTTATTTCTGCAAATATTCATGAATCTACTGGCAAGAAAACTCAATAGTCATACCCAATATCTGACCAATGGATGGCAAAACAGAAACAGCCAAAATGCACTTACTTGCTAGCAAATTTAAAATTTTGCAAATATGACTAAAACATGAAAACTGACAAAAAATGAACTCAGTGATATATTGCTCTACAGTTTTAACCCTACTAAATCAAGAAGTATCTGGGTTGCAGGACTGAAAAGCGGCATGTTGTAACAAAAAATGTAAAAATATGTAATTTAAGGCAAAATGGGTATATCTACATGTTTTACTGTCATTTTTTCAAAGGGAGACGATTTTCATATGTTTGTATAGGCTGAATCCCAATCATAAAGAGTCTATTCTGAAAATAATTTGATCCTAGGGGATCATATTGTGCTCTGAGGGGAGCATACTCTGTAAAATAAGAGCTGCCCAAACACTTAAAGAAAGGCAGAAAGAAAAATATCTTTGCCCTCTGAGAGAGTATCAATTCACTTATTAAGAGAGTTTAGCCCATGATACCCTAAAGTGCTGAAGTATAGGAGCACCTAAAACCACTAATTTTCCATTTGCCCCAAATGGAAAATCGATGGTTTTTATGTGTCCTAATATTTAAGCACATTAGGGTATTATTGTTTCTTGGAAGTTTTGTACTTACTATATGGACCCAGTCTTGTTTTGGCAGTTTATATTTTTTTAATCTGGACGGGCTGACTTGTAAGAGACTGTCTATATTTCCATGATATGCACTGAAAATAGTAAGGTTGCATATCAAGTGTTTGTTTGTTTGTTTTGTTGTTTTAGGTCCATCGTCAACAGCTATGGTCATGTCGGGATGGTCAGTTACCTTAACCACACTATTCCTGGGCAGGCTTAGACCTCCTAAGCCACCAACCAGTACTAAGTGCACATACTTTCGCCAGTAACTGACAACTGCCCTTCTTGAAGGAGAAACTAAAGTATGTGGCCGGACCAGGTATTGAACCCGGGACCTCTGGCTCTTGAGTCAGACGCACTACCGGCTGCTCTGTGTGGTCCGGCTGCATATCAAATGTAATGTCACAGCCTATCACACCAAATAAAAGCCCTTATAACAGTGCTCCAGATAAGAACAGGATAATTTTCCTTATTCTTTTCTTTTCATAAAAACAAAAATTTGTTGTGACTCTTTAGTGAGGAAGCCTCAATAAGATCTAATGAGGGGTCACAGAATATGTTTTTGTTCATTTGTTGAGCAATAAGAAACCACCCTTCAAACCCCGCCTTATCTGAAGCTTTGCTTATAAAATTTATCTTCAAATTACATCAACTGACATGTAACTAATAAGATTTAACTGCTGCTGAGAATTCTGGTCTTCTTGGTAAAAGCAACTGGTTTCTGAACAAAATGTTCATTTTCTATTCATTAATTTATTTAAGTTCCAATTTTTATAAAAATTCTACGAAAAATTCTGTTACAATACCATTTTATACCATTACCATAACAATTCTGCTCCTTTGCTCCTCATCAGAACTGCCTTCCTAATAAGGTGTAAAAAGATTTTAAAACTATCCTAGAATTATCTTTCATTTTTCTACCATCTCTATCAAGACCTTTGTACATGAAACAAGTATTCCTTAACACTCTTTTAAAATGTAAGTAATAGTTACACATTATGGCTTGTCTGCCTGTGCAAGGACATAATCCACAAGTTTAATCAGTAGATTACCTCCCGCATTCGTAGTATAACCATTAATATCAACCTTATTAGTGTACATGTAGACCAGTCCATGCACAAAGTCATTACAAAATATTTTGCTCCAAAATTTACATTTTATGGCAAGGATGGTATAATTATCATTAAGTTATAAAGAACAAAAATCTGCTTACTTATCTACTACAACCACATCTTTATTTTTTGTATATGCTCTGGCTAACCGCAGCGCCAAATCATTTGCTTCTGACCTATAAAACAAACATCAGTAGATATATGGCTAGTTTTAAACAATCTTATTTTTATCTTTTATAAATTAACAACCCTTGACAGATTCACTGCCTGGCTGTGAAAAAGTATTATTTCCGGCTGGGCATAAAAACTTTTGTCATACCTGCAGTGAAATTTACTTGCACTGAAGTTTGTCACGGGCAAACTGCTGATCAGTAATGCTAACCTTTTGTTATCATGTTCCTTTGTAGCAGCAGACATGATCCTTTTCAGGAATCTATCTAAGAACATGCTCAGCATTCAGCAAGTAGATATACTCAAGGTGTCAGGTTCTGCAGTGACATTTTTACAAGTAACAAATTCATAAATTTGAATGATAGTCTGAATTATCTGAAGTTCTAATATATATATACGTACTGTCAAATTTGTCTTAAATGCCATTCCATTAAGCAAAAACCTGTCTAAAAGAGTAAAAGGACCACAACCTCATAATCCTAGCAGTGTTTTCAATATTAAGGCACACCCTTTGCAAAATGAGAGGTGTCTGGATTGATTTTTATTTCTTTTCTTTTTTTTGAGAAGTTTCTGGGTTTTTTTCAACTATACTAACAGAGTAGCCTGACTTGGGTCTAACCTGTTTGCTCAATCATATACTTCTAAGTTAAATGTATTTAAAGACAGGGGTTGTACTATATGAAGATTAACTTCCACAGTGTCATTCAATGGACAGACACTTGGCACCACATGTATGCAACTATGGTTACATACCACTGAGCCCTTTGGGGAACGTCGTAACAAGAATTAAATGGAACAGAATAGTGTCATTCTGTCTCTTGGTCCCATAATGTAGACACCTCCAGTCAGCCAATGTAATTATCATGTTTGGTAATTCTGGTTCACTGACTGGTTATATAAATTTTCACACCTTTACCTGTACAGGTAATGTATGCTTGTGATGAGAACCAGACCCCCGGCAGAGAGGTCCTGTCTTTAAAGCCATTGTGGTCTTACACTTACCCTGAATTCAAGAAGTAACAAACACAGAGATCCTCTGGTAGTGTTTCAATCAGTCGTTTGGCATATTCCACTTGACATTCACTCAAGAAACCATAACATGTGACTAGTTTAGACATCTGCTCTTGACCTGCACTTATAACATGAGGGTGACAGTGACCAACTGAAATAAAACAAACAATCAGATGCCCAGTCAAGACGAGTATTTAAATATTATTCTGTGATTCCTATTATAAATTTCACCATTAAAACTTATGTTGTGACCCCTCATTAGAACCATCTCAGTGAGATGGTTCTAATGAGGGGTCACTACATGATGATAGCTTTATGGAGAATCAACAAATGTTATCTTAGAATTACTTTCAAATACATGTACTCGCCTTTTTGGGGCCGCTAAGAAGCCAGAGTTGTCTTTCTTATAACCGATATATCATTTCGTACAACCAGTGATTTTTTTCACTATTTTGGGAATGGTGCCAGTGCCCACAGAATTGAGAAAAATCGCGTTTGGAATTTGGAATTTCAGAAACAACCTATACTGACACAAAAAAGAAACGTCCGCTTGACATTTGTGTGTGTTAATTCCAAAGCCATGCAGGCATTTCGTTCAAGTCTTTTGTTTCAATAACATCGATCATTTAGCTATGGTATGCACCAAACAAAAATCCATTCGATGAACATTAGCGCCAATGACAACGCCGAAAACACCAGCACCCAAATTTCGAAAGTCACAAAATCAATATTTCGTGTGTTCTTCATGTTTTAACGATCGCAGCACATCCCAGCATCACTGAGCAGACACGCTGCTGAGATACCATGAGTGCTAGATGCATTCGTCACTGTCATCATCACTGGCATAAATCTGTAAATCTGTAATGTAAAGTGACGTCACAAAACGTCGATCATGACTGTGCTTAGATACACGCAGACAGTACCTTGTTGGTCCATCCGTTTGGAAGCCAATGGCATAGAACTACTACACATTTCAGTTCTAGCCGTCAATATCATTGGAACTTGCATAATTCAGCTTGCAAAAGGTTGGTTGCAAAATTACTTGATTACATTTCTGTAAGAGATTGGGTGATAAAAACCAAACTTTAGTGAACTCGGATTTTAGATTTCTGCCTTAAGTTTGGTTTTCTGGTGCAATTTGTCATTGTCGTATACAAGAATAGCAAATTAAAGCAAAAAACGGCGTCAAAATGATGAGCGGCTATGGAGATATGGAACTTCTAAAATCGTTATTAATTTAATTCAAAGGGAGATAATTTCATTTATTGAAGAATTCGGGTTGCTTTATCGTTCATTTAATCAGCTGCTTTTGTTTTTTAAAAGTTGTTTTATGTTTAACGACATTTCTGACCCTCGTCTAACGCAAAACTTTTCATGTTTCAGTGAATAAAATGCTACTGCGGATCGAAAAAGCTGTTTTCACATTAGGTTCGATAACCCTAGTGGTTGTGGACAAAAATTAAAACGGTTGCAGTTTTATGTGTGTCAGACGTTCGGAAAACATTTTGTTTTATTTCTTTTGTCTGATAACTTTATTGGTTCATAAGATACAGAACCTTATAAAACGGACGTTTCTTTTTTGTGTCAGTATATATTGGCTCAGGTGGTTGGATAGGGGACATGAAACTGAATATATAATATTTAAATTCAATTATAGCTATATATCTGCCAGTTCTCTAAGTAAGCAAGTAAATTTATGTTTATAGAATGGTCCCTAGAAAAATTCTTCCTGCAATTGGGAATTTTTCAACTTGCAATTGGGAAAAAAAAGATACTATTTTGAATTGGGACTGGTGCCTTTTATGGGCACCACTTACCCTACTGAAAAAGTTGATGAAATTTCAGTGAAATTTCACTGAAATATCACTGAATTACGGTGAAACCATTATTTTCACTGAAATTTCACCGAAATTTCAGTGAAATTTCAATGGTCAACAGAATTTCACTGAAATTTCAGTGAAATAAAATTTCAGTGAAATTTCAGTGAAAAAACCTGATGAAAAAAAAAACAAGTTTATAAATGCAAGATTTTGTTTAGGGTCAGAAATACTGGTCTGACCCTGTTGTTCTAACCCTGTGCTAACATTGGTTGTAATGCACGTCACATAACTTGGTCCATAATGAACGTCACAAGAGCCTCAGAAAAACAAAATGTCTGACGTGACTTGCAGCATATATTTATGCCCCCAACTTTGAAAAAATGGGGAGCATATTGCTTTTGCCTTGTCCGTCTGTCCGTCCGTTCAAAAAAAATTTAAAGCTAGGGTTTTGAAATTTCATATATGGATTCCTCGTCAAAAAAATAGCTTACACATTTTTTTTCTTGTCCGAATTATCTCCCCTTGCCGAGTTATTCCCCTTTTAAGGTGTAAGAGTGCAATTTTGTAAGTAAGATATCTCAAAGAGTATTACAGCTAGGAACTTCAAACACGGTCAGCTGATAGAGGATGACAAGTAGATTACCTGGTGCAAATTATTATTATTTTTTTTTTTTAATTATCTCCCGTTTCAGATTTGGACTTTGAAAATTTGTAATCATGGTTAAATACCTGCAGTGCTCATTGAATATTTTGACACTGCAGGTGTGACTTCTCTGCATTCCCCACACCAGTTCTTAATTTGGCCACCTTTATGTACAAGCATCTGTTGGGGGCATAATCTTTCATAAACATTAAATCTAGTTCAATGTAAATTTTGTAATTAATTAAAGCATTGGCACAAAAAAGTGTGCAAGAAAGAGAATCTACCATTAGTGTTATTAAGCCATAGACAGACAAATCTGTCCCTCGGGTAGACAGAACGTCTTGATGCCAAAACAGTAGCCCTTGGGACAGATTTGTCTGTCCCTACCTCACACTCTTGTCTGATTCTAATATTATTTTCTGAGTGTGACAACAGTTAGCAAATAAGCTAATCGTCCATGAGGCCATCAAGAAAAAGAGCAATAGGATATATAAATAGAATATATATATATACACACAGTACAATATGTACACAATCAAAGGCCTAATCGAAGAGGGCATTTTATGAAAACTAAGATATTTCTGCCTACTTCCCCTAAAGAAACAAGCTGTATGCGGCCATTGGAAGCTCCTACAGCACTTCCGAAAAGTTCTTGCAGCCAAAGTCATCATGGAGAACCAACATACATCATCACCAAGTACCCAGCCCATTTAGGCCACTGCATAATATACACATATGACAGAGACATTCATGCTTATTGAAAATGTGAAAAAACACTTGCATACTGTATACATTTATCATACATTAGGCTATGTACCTTATATGTGCTGCATCATGAGAAAATCTGGTTTGTGCATATGCAAAAAATAAAGTTGCAGATCAGCTGCGCAGTAATTGTGCAGCTGATCAGCACCTTTGTTTTTTGCTTCAAAGATAGTACAATCCCTCTACTTTCTTAATCCAAAATTCATTCTTAGTTTGTGTCCAACCTGGTTGGGAACCCAAAGGCAGAGTTTCTCACGACACGGCTTATATCTAAGGAAATAGAAAACATTTGTACAGAATATGAAACTGTTCTTGTTTTTATATCTAATGATAGGGTCGTAGCAAGTGCCCCACTGAAAAAGAAATTGAAATTTCACTGAAAGTAACTGTGCCAATTTTCATTGAATGAAGTGTATTCGTTCATGTATGACTTCAGCAGTGAAATTTCAAGCAAATGAGCCACTGCTTTTTGCATTATGAAAAAAACAAAGTGGCAGATCAGCACCTTTGTTTTCACTGCATAGATACTACAATCCCTCAACTTTCTAAATCCAAAATTTCATGCCACCATGGCTGTACAGCCCGGTTTGTGTCAACCTAGTTAGAAACCCAGAAGATAGGGTTTCTTGTTTGTTTGTTTGGGTTGACGCTTTAGGTCCCAGTCAACAATTTTTCAGTCAAGTCGGGACAGAGCCACCGCTTCCTAGGTATTACCAGTACTTTTTGAGAGGTTAATGTATCTTGCTCAAGGATACAACACGGCAACCCGAGTGAGGATCGAACCCCTGACCTGTGGTGCATTGGTGTGGTGTGTCATATACACGAAATGGCGTCGTGGAATGTCATGCTGGTATGGGTCATGGTAGGACCTTGGTAAGTTTGAATTTGGCTGTGTTGCACTGTTGCATGCGAATTTGAGTTTGCCTGCTTTGCACTGCTGCATATGGGATTGGTGTTGGCAAGCTATTGGTATGTATACATGCAGAGACTAGATGGAAGCTTATGGGTGCACACATTGTTGTCGAATTTACATGCAACACGCCGTTGCATGTAAATTTGAATTTTGCCTGTTTTTACAATTTTGAATATGGGTGGTGCAGGCATGCAAGGGGGGTATATGTGTGCACCGTTAAATGAGTGTTCAAAATATGTATCAATGAACTATAAAAATTTAATTTTATCGAATTGATAGTCATTGTTCGATGTCGCTGCGCTGTATGTTGGGACGTAAAATTTAATAATCTAGACGCTCGCTATATAACATCAACCAATGCAGATGGAACCTAGACAAACGGCTAGATTGCAGTCTGCATGAAAGAAATAAGACCCCAACAAGCAGTGTGGATATGGGACGATGAATGAGAAATATAAAAATATGTATGTGTATAAAAATGTATAAAAATAAAAAAAGAAATTATGTATTTGTATAAAAATGTAAAAAATAA
Organism: Ctena decussata; assembly: GCA_963989385.1. Taxonomy (NCBI): domain Eukaryota; kingdom Metazoa; phylum Mollusca; class Bivalvia; order Lucinida; family Lucinidae; genus Ctena; species Ctena decussata. Next base: position 63,596,846 of record OZ022500.1, read on the forward strand.
AAAATAAAAATGAAATATTTCTCAGAATGTGTCCACCACGGGTCTTGTTAGTATTTAGGTCATGTTGCTAATTAGATACTACGTACTGAATAGGAATATGGATGTGATAAATGAATATGAATATGGATGTAATTAAAACTTTTGGGTGTACAGATGTGTTCATGTGGGTGGACCAGATGGTTCATATGCATGTGCAGATGTGTATTTTATTGGGGATATGAGAGACATCCATAGCTACTGTGGGTGGGCTGATGGGTTCAGTTGCATGGGCAGATGCTTAATATATTGGGAAGACAGGTGACATATATATTTCTGTTTTACATTAAAGCTACACTATGCCTAACTGAAATTTTGAAATTGGACTGTATTTGGTAGAACTGATATAGTGTAGAAATTAGACATATCTTAACCCTTAGACTGCTAAGCGCGACTTTAGTCGTGCTCGAGGGGTAGGTCACTTTGAGAGCATGTCGGGCACACTAGACATCAAGTACTCCCCAACATTTGCGGTTGTCCTGTGCGGGGGGGAATCTGCTTTCTACTAAAGCAAGGTTTTGCCCACCTGGTTGATTTGTTGACCTTTAAAACTCGGAGAAAACGTAAAACATTTATGGTATTTTCAACATCAGCTTTTTAGGTGGCTACCCCTGCTTGCTTGATCCCGGTTTTCTGACAACTAGACTTCATCCTTCCAAACTTTCTCTCTTGATAAATATTCAGCAATAACTCCGGCCCTCAGACAAGCAATTACTTTTGTCATACAAAGCATATCATTGGCGCTAATATCTTGTACTAATTTTTTTTTTTTTTTTTTAAGTGTCTACATCGTTCCCGCTGATATCATGTGACACCCAAATATGGCAAGTCACGTGACCTTGGTAACTTCCGGAAAATGGCGGCTCACACGTCGGCCATATTGAGTGAAATTTTCAAGCAGGTCGACCAGAGTGTGTGCGGGTTGTGGCCTCTGGGGTGCCCCTGCCCCCATTTTGGGGTCAGGTGGGTTATTTTTTCAGCAGTCTAAGGGTTAAGATTATTATATGATTAAATGATAGATGAAGTTTTTTAACAGATTTGACTATGATTTGATAAACAAAATTTATCCAACTGAGTTCAGACATAATAAAACCCAACCATCACCTTCTGTCGTGGGTGTAAGTAACCAATAAATGATCAAAATATTTAGAAACGGTTTTATGCAAACGTCCTTATCAGATACACCGTAGATGCAACTCCGTCTGACCGCCTGACATGTTGGTAAAAATTCATTCGGTCTGGTATAAATTCATTCGGTCTGGTAAAAATATTCAGAATTTTCAAGTACATTTTAATTATTTGATCAGATTCGGTCATGTAAACACACGCAGACTTACCCGTCTCTAGATTTGCCATGGCATTTTATCTTTTTCTACGGAATCTGAACAATTTTCCGCGAAAATCATCAAATTTGCCATAGTTTCCATAGAAAACTGCCATGAATTCTACGGAATAAGGAAATTTTCGTAGAAAATGTTTTCCATGGATTTTTTTTCCACGGAAATAATGGCACTTTTTCCGTAGTTTTTTTTTTTTCCATGGATTATTGCTTTTACGCCACGGATTTCAGATTTTATGCCATGGAAAATGGACTTAGAATATTTTCAGAGCCAAAATTTAACGGAAAAAATAACTTAGCCAATTTTGAGAACGGAAAATAACTTAAACACCAGATTTAATGTTTTTGGAACTAATTTTTCGGAATAACTTCTAAAATATTGATCGAATGATTTTATGTCTATGATAAAAGTTATAGAGGACGAACTCCCCCAACTTTTCATAAAGGAATAAATTTTCAACGTTCTATGGATTTTGCCCTAATTAGATGGAGGATTCAAACTTATAACAAAAACTAAGTCCGAACATGTCAGTCACACCACTGAAATGTAAATATTTACAAGGGTCTACAAGTGGTTTACCATATATGGAATTGTCTTGTGCAGATACCGAAGCGTTCAGCGTGAAGAATGACCAATAAGTGTTCTGTGTGGCGCAATAATATACCTTTGCATGTGGTTTAGTTGTCCGTTATGCAGTTCAGCAGGCGACATATCAACAAATTATTCAATTAAGGCGGGACTTGTTGAGATAGAAAAATGGTGCAAAGTTAGAAAGACGCCAGCTGCATCTAATTGCAGCATTGTTCAGAAAGTGTCACGAAATGAAACACATGTCAGAAATTGGCGGAGATCGTCCTCAATATCTTTTATCATAGACATATTTTTATTCGATCAATATTTTAGAAGTTATCGCGAAAAATTAGTTCCAAAAAACATAAAATCTGGAGTTAAGTCTTTTTTGCACTTGTAAAGAAAAAAAGAAATGGCTTTGAATTTCCTTAACAGTAAAAACAGTGTGAGCAAATGTAGGTCTTTTTAAGATTAAATATCATCAGAAAATACATAAATCTTCTTCATCATGCTAACACGTCTGTGTAATTTACACCTCCTTACAGCCCAATTTTATATATAGTAAAACTGGGGTTTACTGGGGTATAAAATTTTCTTATTTTTGCTCAAACATAGATCGTTATTACTCGTTAGAACCGCCTAATTGAGGCGGTTCTAACGTGTATCCAAAATCTATGTTTTGAGCAAAAATAAAAAAAATATCACAATTTTTCATCTGAATTTTTTCATTTTTACAGCCGTGAAAAATAGCAGTATATTGCATGGGCGTTTCATCGTAATGATACTTGAGCCGTGTCATGAGAAAACCAACATTTTGCATATGACAAAAACAAAGACGCAGATCAGCCTTGCAGTAACCGCGAAGCTGATCAGTGCCTTTGTTTTCGTTACATAGATAGTACAATCCCTCTTCTTTCTCAATCCGAAATTTCAAGCCTCTAGCCATCTTCTGTAGCTGTACAGCCTGGTTTGTGTCGGACCAGGTCGAAAACCAGAATGTTGGTTTTCTCATGACGCGGCTCAATATTATATCAATTGGGGATTTTCATATTTGAGCCATTTCATGAGAAAACCTGCTTTTTGTATATGCAAAAACCAATGGTGCAGATCGGCTCTGCGGTAACTGCACAGCTGATCAGCCTTTGTTTTTGCTATATGGATAGTACATTTCCTCTGCTTCCTAATTCCAAAATTTCAAGCTGCTAACCCAGTTTGTATCAGACATGGTTAAAAATCCCAAAGACAGTGTTTTTCATGACAAGGCTCAATTCTTGCCATGATACTTTTGGTGTTGTCAATGCCATTCAAATGTTAACAGACAATTCGGAAACTTAACCAAGCCATCCACAAAATGAGCTGCATCGTGGGCTTCAGGGTTTCTGATCAGATCCAACACTAACCAAGATGCATCTCAGGAAATAGCTAGAGGCTTGAAATTTTAGATTTAGGAAGTAGAGGGATTATACTATCTACCGCTGTATGTAGCTTTTTGCATATGTGGAAACAAAGACCCTTTTTTTGCATACATGTATATGCGAAAATAAGGCGCATATCAGCTTACTATGCAGCTGATCAACGCCTTTATTTTCACATAGTGTATGCTAAAAGCCGTTTTTCTCATGACGATGTGCTCTTATTTGAAACTAGCATATTCAGAGCATCAACTGAATAAAGGACTATGTGCATTAAGCAGGGTTTCTGGCCTCCTCTGAGGTCCAAAATTGCGTTATTTTACAATTTCTCAACAGATTGTTTTATTAGATGACTGGCTCATATTAATTTGACTTTAACAGTTGCTATGGTTACAGAAAATGGCCACCAATATACGCTAAAATAGATAACATTTACTTTTGGACCCCAAATTGGAGATTTTAAAGACAGTGATTTTAAAAATTAGCTTTCTGCACAGCTAAATACTAAAAAGATATTTTGTTTTATGTATCTTGTTATCATTCATCATTCATTTAAATATCTTATTGGTATTTGCTTTTGCTCTATGTTAGCTGCCTGTTGTTAAACCTCCAGATTTTGGCTCAAAATGATATTTTTTCTATTATTTACTTATGTGGCGGCCATTTTCTGTAACCAAAGTAACCATTTAAGTCCAATCAATATGAAATAAAAAACACTTGGACCATTCATCCAAAAATGACCAAACATAATGTTAAGTAACTTGATTTTTGGCTTCCAATGAAGCCACAGGTCAGTGCCTGCAGCCCTTTTTGAACAGTGCTTTGTTATTTTCAAAGTACCTAATACCTGTAAGTTTTAAATGATACCTAGTTTCTAAAGCTGAGCAGCAAGCTTTAAGTCTTATTTGGCTGTGCATTCACTGAGAGACATTTGAGTGACACCGAGAAAGTACTGGTTAACCGCTTAGGAGGTCTAAGCCTGCCCAGGAATAGTGTGGTTAGGTTAACTGACCGTCCCGACATGACCTTAGTTGTTTACCGTGGACGTTAAGCATCAAATCAACCAACCAACCAACCGAGAAAACCTGCTTTCTTAGATATGTGAAAACAAAGCTGCAGATCTGTCTGCAGTATCCACACAGGGCCTTTGTTTTTACTACATAGATTATACAATCCCTCTTTTTCCAACATCCGAAATTTCAAGCCTCCTGCCGTTTATATTTGTAATTGTACAGCCCAGTTTGTGTATGACCTGGTTTGAAACTCCAAAGACCGGTTTTGTAATGCAACAGCTAATCTTTGATTTACAAGGTTCTATTGAAGTACTGATTTCCTTTATTTTAACAAGTTTAAGAAGTTTTTCAGTGCAGAATTTGTGTCTCTTCATGAATGTATAGATCTGAGAGCCGATCACATGGCCTTTCCTATCAAACTTATTTAGTTAATCTCTTTCTGTATTGTTCGGCATTCTGGTGATGATTCTATTTGTCTCCACCTCAAAGCTTACTAACACCTCGTGCAGAGTCACAGCTCTTTCAGCAGTCAGGCTATCACTGAAACATAAATATCATGTATTCAATTATTATAATCAGGGTTTAGTTTGCATCTGTTTTTCTTTGTATGTGACACCTAATTATTGGGCCTTGGTTTATCTATAAGCATGTAATCTCCTTAAAGGTAGGTTCCTGTACTTTGGAATGCATCATAATTTTGATAAACTTTCATTCCAAGTTGTTGGAAAGCACTTATAAAAGGGAATTAATAAGTTTCACTAAAAAGTGTAAATAAAAAAAATATTAGAAAAGTTGTTTTGCAAGGGATTTCCTAACTCTGCTTCGCACACCAGTTAGCGCTATTTTTAGTTCGCGCCAAAAATAGATAACGCAGCTGATATCATGCTGCACTGCATTTTGGGATAGTTTTAACCCATCCGCCATGCCAGGACCTCTAGGAAGCTCACGTGAAGGGAAAATTGACCTATGGAGAATGGCATCAGAAATCGCGCACTTATAGACATAATAAACATAGTTATTTTTAGAACTGGAATTCCAACGAAAGAAAATAAACCAAAAGGGAAAACGACTATTTTCTTCAACATCTGACGAGTTTCTCAGTAACAACAAATTCAGAAAAATAAGAGAATTCAGTGCTGCTCAAAAAAAGATGAAATTATTTTGTGGACATAATTGACATCGCTAGCCCAGGAACCTACCTTTAAAACTCTTATACACGGGGTGCAACGTAGGATGATTTCAGTGGACAATTTTTTCGTATTTTTGAGATTATTATTTTTTGCTTTGTTGTTGGTATATATGACCTAGTGCACGCTGTGGAGGCTACGTATGGCCTTCCTTAAGTGTTAACAGCATCTGGAAATCTTTTCTGAAATATGAGTGATGCCCGTGAAACTGCAATTTGATAATAATTGCAGTTTCACGGGCATCACTCATATTTCAGAAAAGATTTCCAGATGCTGTTAGCACATAAGAAATGTGAAATATAGTTTCCACATCGTGCACTAGGTCACATATAGCAACAACAAAGCAAAAAATAGTAATCTCAAAAATACGAAAAAATTGTCCACTGAAATCATCCTACGTTGCACCCCGTGTTATAAGTAGATGTTATATGTGAATTGCTTTAAACATGTCCGTATAATGTAGGCCCCTTTACACTCCACTTTTATATAGAAAATTGGGGCTTACAGGGGTATACATTATTTTCTCTTTTTTGCTCTAAAACATAGATTTAGGGCACTCGTTTGCGCCGCCTCAGTGAGGCAATTCTAACGTGTACAGACAATCTATGTTTAGCCAAAATAAGAATAACATCATTGTTTATCTAAAGATTATCATTTTCAGCCCTTATAATAACTGCGTAGGCATGTTTGTGTACTGTGATCGACTCAATAGATAGATTTTAGCACAGCCGTACAAGCATAAGCATCTTTTTTCAAAGCACCTAATTATGGTACACGCTAGAACTGCCTAAAGGAGGTGGTTGAAAGATATATCCCCAATGGGGGGGGGGGGGGGGGGGGGGGGAGGGTGGTCAGCTAATCAGTAGTCAGTAATATTTTAGGCCAAAAATCAGTATCAATACCATTACAAAGGCCAAATATCAGTAATCGATAATTTTGATGGCTTAAATCGTTTAATTCTACATCCAAAAGATCAGTAGTCAGTAAAATTTTAGGCCAAAAATCAGTATCAATAACAAAAAAGCCCCAAAATCAGTAATCAGTTAACCCCCATCCAGACCCTCATCGGTGTTTTGAGCAAAATTAAGCAATTGTTGTTTTATAGCCGTAAAAATCTGGGTTATTTTCTTCATATTGTTCATAGGTATGCTAGCGATATGTGAGGGGATGCTTGTGATTGTACAGCGAAATGCTATTTTGTTCTGAAGATTAACATCTTCAAAATCTAACAGCAACGTACCTGTGATTCTATGGCTTTCGTGCGATGAAACGTCCATAACTCTATAAATTCTATGTGTTGTTGGTTTTCTCACGGACAACAAAATTACACATTAGAGACGACGTTTTCCCATCCTTTATTCTATATAGTCTGCCGACAAAAGTTGGATGAACAAACGGGTCTTCTCTTCTAAAAATATCCCACTCTGCATTTCGCTGCTTAACTGTTATAGGATTACTTTTTGCCGTCCCGGTAAGAGCAGTTGGTAGCCCATCCAGCGAAACGTTCGACAGTTGGTGGGTTCGACTCAATGGACATTTGTGATTTTTTTTCTACGGCTACTCTTTCTCTATCGCTGTTATGGTGTGCACTAAGTGCTGTTTGACCGATTAAGGCTGCCCTGGAAAATTGTGGTTAGGATGACTGACTGTCCCGACGTAACATCAGATGCTTGCCAATCAACCAATTAATCAATCAACCCATTTCTTTTTCACTACTAAGTTAGTATTCTTTCGGTTTGGCAAAAATGCATATTTACTACGAAGTTCACATGAAGTCACATTCAAAGTAACGAAATACACCGGTCAAGTGTAACCACTGCCTACACCAAAACCGGTGCTAACAACTTTTGATTTTCCAGTGCTCTGGTATAAGCGCCGCACTTTGGAGACACACTAATGGCTATATAGTCGAGCTGCTAAGCCTCCCGATAGAAACCCCCTGAAAGCAAACTGTGTAAAAGTGGGATTCGATGGTGTCTTTTTTCCCTTTTATTTTCTCTTTTTTGGTTGGTCCGCTCGATGGTGTCTTTTTTCCCTTTTATTTTCTCTTTTTTGGTTGGTCCGCCCCCCCCCCCCCCCCCCGCCCCCATACAGACTCCATTCGATGGTGTCTTAATTGCATAGGTATGTTAGCTTAATATTTAGTCCTATGTGCGATATACACAATGATGATCATGCTCTTGCCCATTTCCATGTTCATATTAAGCACTTTTGATTACCATTTAAACTTTTTTTTATGTTGTTACAGTAGTAGGAGGAGATATAGACCTGTAAATAAAAACTTCCAATCAAGTGCTCTGGCCGTGATGCGAACCCACGTCGCTCGAGTCCAAATGAGGTGTCATAACCACGAGGCTAAAAGGTCCGGACCAGTATACTTATATGCACCCTATATATTTATATACATTTGTACCCACAAAGTATATATTTACATAGTTTATTTTAGTATAAAATAAATTTCTGATTGCTTAAGTACTATTGTCTGCGTCATATCGTCAGAATCAGAATAGTTTACTGGTGAAACGCAAAAATGACAATAACTCACCAGGGCTTGGCCGAGGAAGATTAATCCCTAGCTCTCACAAGAGTATCATTGGATACGATAATTCAGACTACCCTTTTTTATCCCTTTGTTGACTCTTAGAGGTGTAAATTGTTTAAGGTATGGGCTGATCAATTATAAAGTTTGACGGTATGGGTATAAAGTACGAGCTGACTAAGAAAAAAAAGAAATTAGAAAATTATGTACGGGTTAGGGAAAGTGCGAGTTTACCAGTATCCACACTGATCCCAGTATATTAAAGTCAAACCATTTTGATTTTCAGAGGCATATTGTTGTAAACAAACAAACAGACAAAGTTAACAAACAAAACCTTTATCCATATAAGTGCAACAGGCTACACGCAGGTAGCATAAGTGCATATCAATAAATGAGAACAAACTATATAAGAGGATGTATGAGAGGAGTTACTATGAAATTTAATCTGCTCATAAATACTGAAATACTATAGCCAAAATGAATTGAAATTTTAAGTTTAAATCACCAAAGCCAGTCATTTATTCTGCTAATAATTGTTAAAATTTATGCAGAACGAATTTCATGTTCCGCTGAGTTGAGCATGAAAAAAAAAAAGTTTTATAACCCTATGGTCAGGTCTATACATCAACACACAAAAACAAAACACACGATATCCCTGTCCAAGCCATATGGATTAGCCTTTTGTCAAATCTGTATTCGGTACTTCAAAAACTGAGGGTGAGGTTGGGCCCGTAAAACTAGTTTAAGCCCCCCCCCCCCCCCCCCCCCCCCAGTAATTCATTACTGACCGTTCCAAGGCGGTTGTCTTGTTTTGGTTCTCTGTTGCCTGTTTTTGGTGTCAGAGTTTCGGTGACGTTTCACCTTACGTGTGTTCATATTATTTTTAGTTCTGTTTCGGTTGTTGAGTGGTCCCCTGTTAGGAAATAGCTGCTCACTTGGTTGACCATATGTTCTCTTTGTATTTTGAATATTTGTAATATTAATTATTTCCCGTTTTGGTTTTGAGGGCTGGAGTTGGGTTCTGATTACTTCAGTTCCTGATCTTTGCATACCTTTTTGCTTTTCACCGCGGGTGTGCGCACTTATTGGCTAGTTACATAAGCTGTTAACTGTCTCTAAGCGTATGCAGATGTCTTAAAAGCAGTTCCAATCACTGTTGGTTTTCACAAAGAAAGAGATTTGAACAACGCTTAAATGAACTGGATAGATAGATAGATAGATAGATAGATAGATGTGTAGGCAGGTAGGTATGTAGGTCGGTAGGGGGATAGAGGGAGGTAGGTAGATCTCACTATACAGATATACCCTTCTGATATATATCCAAGTAACATCTGAGCCAATTAATTAATCTGAATCTGCCAGATACTCCATACACCTCAGGGAGAGTATTACATTGAGTGCGTGTGGAAATGGCCAAAAGAAAAAAAGAAAAAAAAAAGAAGAAAAAAGTGAGAAGGAGAGAGGTGATTGTAATTTTCCGTATAAAATCAGTAGAATTTTGAATTTTGGTCCGGTTGTGTGGTTTTGGAAAGTTGTGGAACTAGTATTCATGGGTAGCTTACTATAGGTAGATGTGATGAGAATGATGAACAATGGAGATGGATGATGTGATGAAGATGGTAATGAGGGTGATGGATGTTGTGGATTTTAATGGAAGTGTAGAGTCAACCAACTGGCCCGGAATGATTCCAGGTCTGGGCTGGCGATCAGGTAAGGAGGAGGTCATTCCAGAGTCTTGCTGTTCTAGGGAAAAAAGAATACATGTGAGCATTTATTCTGGAGAAAGGAATTGAGAATTTGTTACAATATATCACCACACTCTTATCTCCAACCACATAGTAGGAGGTATTTTTGCTGACCTTTAAATGCATAAATGCTAACTACTTTGTGTGGCTACTGTAGGTGATTATACACGTGTACCTTTGACCCAAACGTTTTGGGTCTGAGTGTTATATGATGCACTCAGTTCCACAGATTAACATCTTTTCCAGTAATTTGGTCCATTCCGGAAAACGAACGCTTCCTTAAATATATTATATAGAGTCGATTCGTCTAATGTCGTACGGTTTTGGACGCCATCACACACTGCGTTGCCGTTTTTAGCGCCTACAGTGGTCGTTCCCATTACAAATCACGAGGAATATCTCTGCTTTGTTCATACTGCAGTTATACATACGTCAGGGGCAACTAAAATAGCTCAGAAAGCAATAAATCGTTCTGGGGTCACATAGGCTAATGTCGTACAGTGGGCGGGAAATGTCGTACACCGAAGAGAGTAATTCCGTACGTCGACCAGCAACAAAAGGAGACAGTCCCTAACTGTCCCTTAAAGGTAGGTTCCTGTGCTAGCGATGTCAATTATGTCCACAAAATAATTTCGTCTTTTTCTGAGCAGTATTGAATTCTCTCATTTTTCTGATTTTTTTGCTACTGAGAAACTCGTCAGATGTTGAAGAAAATAGTCGTTTTCCCTTTTGGTTTATTTCTTTCGTTGGAATTCCAGTTCTAAAAATAACTATGTTTATTATGTCTATAAGTGCGCAATTTCTGATGCCATTCTCCAAAGGTCAATTTCCCTTGACGTGAGCTCTCCTAGAGGTCTTGGCATGGCGGATGGGTTAAAACTATCCCAAATTGCAATGCAGCATGACATCAGCTGCATTATCTATTTTTGGCGCGAACTAAAAATAGCGCTAACTGGTGTGCGAAGCAGAGTTAGGAAATCCCTTCCAAAACAACTTTTCTAATATTTTTTTTATTTACACTTTTTAGCGAATTTTATTAATTCCGTTTTATAAGTGCTTTCCAACAACTTGGATGAAAGTTCATCAAAATTATGATGCATTCCAAAGTACAGGAACCTACCTTTAAGTGCCCTGATATGGCAGACTATTTGCTTTTCAATTCCATTATGCTGTGACACTCTTCACATGACAAAAACAATAATAATAAACTATATTGTAGGGTTCTGAACGCGCAGAATGTGAAGACAAAAATAATAATAATAAACTATATTGTAGGGTTCTGAACGCGCAGAATTATAATTGGGGATTGATGAGATGAAATAATGATATTTTATGTTGGGGTAGAGTACTAACATAACAGAGCACCAAAAGCTGAATACGTAAGTCCCGTAGTGTAGTGTAGGAAGTGAAAAAACAAAAACCTGAATATAGTGGGGCTGAATTACATGTATTTTGCATGGGCAAAAGTACTGGGGTGGATAGGGTTTTGGTAAAACAGGACAGATGAGAGCATGTGGCTATCAGACTTATATTACTACTCGAGCGTTATCTGCATTACCAGCTACACAAACCATTGTGGAAATATCAAATATCATCTCATCTGATCCAAGTACCAAACATTTTAATCCATTCCCAATCTTACTCCTCATATTTTGTGCACTGCCAATTTACCATTCCCGTTTTGTCCTAACATGAACTATCATTCTTAATGTATGTACTTCCCTACCTCACTTAAGATTTCCATTTATCCAGTCTGTCTTTCCTTTCATTACTTCGTCAGTCTAAATGACATTAACCTACCCGCACTAGTATGAACTAACGTGCCTCTCACATTTGCCCAATCTTAGTCAAATGCATTCGAACTTCAACAAACCTACGTATACCAACCTAGGAGACCCACCATGTCTACACCCTACCCTACGCTTCCTTTTCTACAAATCATCTCCCTATCATATTATGTCTCTACTTTCCTAAAACAATGACCCTATGATAGCCTCTGTTATGTCAGGTGTGTGGCCCTCTCCACCTTACCCTGTAACAAGTCTGATATAGCAACCTTCAACACCAGCTTAATTCTAGTAGCCAGTAACCAGTTACCTGATGAACCCCCATCTCATCATATCCCTTACTTTATTCTACCTACTAAGTATCGTAAGGAGATGGGTTAGGAGGTCATTTGTAAGTATTTCATGAGTACTCACAACATGCACACTGCATACAGGAGGTTCTAGTACACGATGACACCACTGTACGAATTTACCCTCCAACGAAAAATAACGCTATTTTGAAGGAGTCTAATTTCGTACAGGTTTTATATGGCGAATTATGTAACTTAGGAGACTGACCAAGACATTTTATTTGCATTAAAATCGTATTATTGTTTCCTAAGGACAAGTTTAGAGGGAGACGTCACGCTAAAGTTCACTGGAAAAGCAAGTAGTAAGGGTTGTCAGACGACACCATCCTTGTCGAAGGGCCCATTAAAATTGTCTCGGAACCAATGGATTCAGTTCTATTCACTGTACCATACGTACTGACCAATCGAAACGTAGTTGACAAACGGGCATATAATGGTGAAACCGGACACTGTAGTCGTTGAAAATAACGACACTACAACGGGTTGTTCTATGCAGGAGGAAAATGCATGAGAGACGGACGTTATTGCGGAAAATTTGATGGTGTACGAAATTACCCGAGTGTACGAAATTAGGCGGATCGACTCTATAGTATGTGTAATTCGTTTTATGGAGACTCAATGAAGGGAAACAAATTATTCTATTCTATTCTCTATTTTATTAACGAAACTCATTGGCTGATAAATCACGTGCCGGCATTTGACCAATCAAATCGGTACTTTTGAACTTTGCGCGCGCCTACAACTACATCCGCCATTTTTTTGGATTTTTTCCCACCGCTCAGAGATAAGTTATAAATCTGAAGTAATCTTACTACAACATGTCTCAAAACATGTATGCGTTAATGCTTTGGACCAACGATGAAATGCGAACGTCAGTTCACCATCTGAAACATATCATCAGTCCCAAAAAGCCTTGGAATGAGTACAAGACCGGTGATATTGGAACGGCCAAGTACCCCGGAGTGGATTTTTTCAGAGCCAAAGGTTACAAGGGGGACTGGGAGTTTAAAATCCTAGTCCTTGGAGGTAAGTTATTGATCATTTTTCTGGTGGTTTCTGGTTTACCGGGCGCAGAGGTACGCCGTATGACAAAACACTAGTCTGATCAATCACAGATGCTACCATTTCTTACAAATATGATGGCTGCACCAGTTTTCGGGGGGTTAACATTTCCTTGCAACAAAAAAACTGTGTGATAAACAAAGATCACAAACTAATAGTCTATGCGTACATAAAAATATGTGTTCAGTAATATGCAACTTACATTTCTTGTCCGCATGTCTCCAGGTTTACATATTTGAGCGAATCCAAACAGATGCTCCGCTGAATCTGCTCTCCGAAACTGCCCCAGTTTTCGGGGTACGTTTTAGAACTCGCCTGCAAAGTGCATCATCTGCAGATCCTAATGGTAACAACTGTCGTCGTGAGATCTGCAATTCTTTAGGATGTAGAAACGATCTTTGAATTGTCAGAAAAAAAAAGATTATTGAATAAATCGCCGGGCCATCTTTGTCGGTACTTTCAGTTAACTTCTCAGTTTTTCCAATATGGCCGCTTCCACGGTCACCAACGACGACGTCATGTATGACGTCAAAACTAACGTGCTCTCGCGCGTCAATTAGTGAATGATGAAACATGCTGATTCAACTTTCTGTTTGCAAAAAGTAATCATTTTAATACGTCCCTGACTAGAGGAGCGGTACAATATATTAGAATACCCCGAATTCTGGAGCACCCCGAAAACAGGTACATCAACCATATAAATTAGACCATCCAAAATACATGTTCATCTAGACAGGCCCGACCAGTACGCGGACACTTTTAAGGGTGTTTTACCTAATGTTTAAGACTCCAACGTGTTCCAGACTACCAGATGGGCATGCAATTTAGGAAAATCCTTGTGCTAAATATAGACAAAAGGAACACGTGAAAAAAAATTATCTGCGCATGCGCAAAGTGATGCTATTGAGGTCATGCTATTTGCTGTATCAAACTGGCTTATCAAACCAGTACGCGGACACCTTAGAATCTGAGTAAACTGAGATGACATTTATACGCTGCAATACTAAATTAAATTATTGATACATGTAGTTACCAAAAACTTATTAACATCGAATAAGGTTGTTCTTATTTAATATTGACACATGGCTGTTTACTTTGCCTGTTTGTGCGTTTGGCGCAGTCAAGCTGAAGCATCGATCGTGATACCGGTCTGCATCAGCCCAGCAAATTCGTAAATGTGTTGTGTAAGTGTAAACGTGAATGACAAAACAATAAAGAAATGGTGCCTTGAAAAAATGTCACAAACTCAGTTGAATCTAAAAAGTATCTTAGAATTTATTAGACGCCAAACGCAAAAGTGTCCGCGTACTGGTAGTGTCCGCGTACTGGTCGGGTCTGTCTACGTAAATCGCTGATTAGGGGTGTGGGGGCTTGCCCCCAATAAGTAAGTTTAAAAGTAATCTATTGCGCCCGGTAAACCATATTTCCCCCCAAATGGCCAAAAACCTGATATGTTTTTTTTTAAAATGAGGGACCGTGGCATGTGAATTCACCATATTTACATTAATGGTGGTGGTGGTGGTGATTCTTTTGCCAATATAACACTCACTGGCTATATACTCTAGGTGCTTCAATTAATTTGCTGGTTCTCTGGTACAAAAAAACCAATATTGAAAATCCAGGTAATCCCCCCCCCCCCCCCCCCCCGCCCCCAAATAATTTACCTGGTTACCTGGATTTCCAATATTGATTTTTTGCACATTGGGAACAACATTTGGGATGGGCCATTCTATCTTATGGTACTGAGTCGATCATTTACTGATCATCACCTCAGGTGTGGTGGGTGGCTAAATTTTGAATTTAAGCCATTAAGCCATTACAACTATTTACAAAAAAGAACAGTACTCGACTACTCGTCCATTCACAAAATAAAACGAAGACGAAGTTTCATGAACATTGATATGATCATATCAACTCACTGTTGAATTCAGGCTAGGCTTACTGCTTGATCTATTCATTTACAAAAAGCAAACATGAAGCTAAATAAACTTCCCCAGGCTTGCACTTTTGACCATTCATGCCTTTAACCGGGCCATAAAAATGGAAAACAGACTTTTCACAGCACATTCTGTGGGGATGGGTTCTAGGTTAACTGCTGAAAAAAGGTGACGAGGCTTCACCGAGCATCATTTTGGCCGGTCGAGCTCTTTTGGTGAAAATGCTCATGACTCTTGAACCTCATGGTATATTTGGTTCAAATTTTGTATACTTGTGTTTCTTAACATTGTCCAGCTGGCAGCCACTGGTATGAAAAAAGGTGACGAGGCTTCGCCGAGCATCATTTTGGCCGGTCGAGCTCTTTTGAAAATTTGAACCAAATATACCATGCGGTTCAAGAGTTATGAGCATTTTCACCAAAAGAGCTTGACTGGCCAAAATGATGCTCAGTGAAGCCTCGTCACCTTTTTTCATACCGATGGCTGGACAATGTTAAAATACATAAGTATACAAAATTTGAACCAAATATACCATGCGGTTCAAGAGTTATGAGCATTTTTCACCAAAAGAGCTCGACCGGCCAAAATGATGCTCGGTGAAGCCTCGTCACCTTTTTTCATACCGGTGGCTGGAAAATGTTAAAATACACAAGTATACAAAATTTAAACCAAATATACCATGCGGTTCACAGTGTTCACACTCAATTTCTAAATTGCGGGTTTTCATACCCCCAATTAATGAAATCTGCGGGTATGAAGCTGAAATTTGAGGGTACAACGTAGGGAAGCAAAATAAAACAAAGACAACATGCTGGAATAGCTGTAAATTAGCTGTTTTTAAAAGGAAATTGTAAAAGTGACTTAGTGTATGCATATACATTAATTCAAGTATAAAAGGCAGTTAATTTCAGCTGTGCCATAACCGTATGTAGCAGACGCTAAGTCACTTCATCAAGGTCGTAGTGAAAAGGGCTAATTACCGACACAAATATCACGGAAATTTCCGTAAGAATTTACTCATTACGAAATACAATACACTACTATTAGCGAGGTGCTGGATATTACCAGTTTACTGGCTTCCGTTATTGTAACAATCTTCAGTGTGAACCGGATACCAGGCACTTGGCAACGCATAAATAAACTGCGGTACTATTTTTAGAACGCACATCAAACGCTTTTTCCGGGGAAAAAGTAAAAACGAGCAGTAAAAACAAGTAAACAAATAAAAAGCTAATCAAAATACAGCAAACCCAGCAATGAAATCCTATGAGATTTTATTTTTATTTTTCCTAAAAAAACGTGCGTGAATGCCAGTGCTGGAAACTCGCAAAATTTATGTGGTGGCCCAAAAGCTTAACAGGCCCAACTTTCAGTGGCCCAAATCATCCACCACCTAAAGTTCCCATTCATTTAGTATTGCCAGAAAGATAAATTTGGGCCACTAAAGGTAATATTTTGGAGATTTTTGGTCGCCCGAGACAAAAATTAGGAGCATTTGGCCACCGGGCCACTGGCCGCTTCCAGCACTGGAATGCACGTGTTCGGTAAAAAATTTATGCGCGATTTTTTAAATCTTTGCGTGAATCACGCACAATTCTACGTGAATGGGAACACTGGAAACCACTGGACCATTTTCAACCAAATTTTTGTATGTAATTTTTGAGGTACAAGAAAATGAAAATTTATTAACATGATGCTGGTCACATGACCAAGATGGCTGCCATGCCCATATATGGTATAAATTCTTTAAAAAAATATTGTTTACAGGAACCAGTGGGTCGATTTCGATGAAACTTGGTATGAAGCATCAGAGATTCAAGTTCATTATATTTTGTTCAAATGATAACCCTGTGTTGATCTTGACATATTTTACAGCAAGGTCAAACTTTGCAACTTCGGCTTTTATATGGGAAAATGTGACAATGATGGATACTTTAGAAATTATTGCATCCTGTGACCAGGAATTTGGTTTATCATGTAAACTACAGTGATTTTATTTGGCATTTTGGGAAGCTACCTTTTCCCTTACATTCGGGAAATTTTTTCAAAGAATTTGGGGAATAAATCTCAAAAATACACAAAATTGGGAAAATAAAGACCATTTTTGGATTGGGAATGACTCCCTTGTAAGGAGGTAAAAATGGCCAAATAAAATCACTGAACTAAATGATTAAATGATGAAGGATTATGAGTAATTAAGTTCAGTGTTTGCTCTAGTCATTTTAATCAGGTTTTGTATGATTTATGCTTATACTAGGCTCAGATATCAGGTGAGCGTTTACAGGACCATTGGTCCTCTGGTACTCTTGCATGATGCATGTTTTATGCATTTAAAGTTTATTTCTTTATTTTGTAAATCTTTAGAAACCAGAAAGGAGCTGGACCCTGAAGTAGTTACATGTATTGATAAGGACAAGGCAAAATCTGGTAAGAACTTTTTTTCTAGTTTATAAATTATTTGAGCCGCGTCATAAAACCTGTCTTCTGGGTGTCCGACCAGATCTGACACTCAAACCAGGTTGTACAACCACTAGATGCTTGAAATTTAGGATTAAGAAAATAGAGGGATTGTACTTTCTATGTAGCCAAAGCAAAGGCACTGATCAGATGTGTGGCATTTCTTTCAAATTAAGGCCTCCATTTTTAGCTCACCTGGCCCGAAGGGCCATAGTGAGCTATTGTCATACCAATGCGTCCGGCGTGCGTCGTGCATCGTCACACAATGTGTCCGTCAACACCTAAAAACAAATATTCAAACATCTTCTTCTGTAAAACTACTGGTCCCATGGTTCTCAAATTTCACATGAAGCATGACCTGACTCCAGGGTCTCAGAATTGTAAAATTGGGTCAGGTTGAAAATCCAAGATGGCCGCCGTTACTAAAAATAGCAAAAACAACAAAATAAATTTCTTCTCCAGAACCACTGGGTATATTTGTCTGAATTTTGGCATGGAACATCAGTAAAACCTTGGTATTCAAAATTGTAAAAATGAAAAAAGTCTGTAGCGGAGTTTTGTCACAGTGACCTACTTTCTGTTTATGAGTGTAATTTTGCTCAAATGCCAATGTCAAAAAAGGACCTATTTAAACAACTTCAAACAACTTCTTCTCTAAAACCACTGAACCCATGGATCTCAAATTTCACATGGAGCATGACCAGACTGCAGGGTTTCAAAATTGTAAAATTGGGTCAGGTCAAGAATCCAAGATGGCCGCCATTACTAAAAATAGCAAAAACAACAAAATCAACTTCTTCTCCAGAACCGTTTGGTATATTTGGTTGAAAGTTTGCATAGAACATAAATGGGGCCTTGGTATTAAAAATTGTAAAAATAATAAAAAATCTATAGCGGAATTAGGTCACAGTGACCTACTTAGCCAGTGATTTTTTTCTCTATAAAAGTGGTGCCCATAAAAGGCACCTGCCCCAATTCAAAATAGTATCTTTTTTTCCCATCTGCAAGTTGAAAAATTCCCAATAGCAGGATTAATTTTTCTAGGGACCATCTTACAAGCATAAATTTACTTGCTTGCTTAGAGAACTGGCAGATATATAGCTATAATTGAATGCAAATATTATAAATTCAGTTTCATGTCCCCTATCCCACCACTTGAGACAAAATAAAGGTGTTTCTGAAATTCCAAATTTTAGAATACGACGTGATTTTTCCCAATTCTGTGGGCATCAGCACCATTCCCAAAATAGTGAAAAAAATCACTGTTAGCGTTTACAAGACCGATTTTGCTCAAATGTCAATATCTCAAGAAAATGCAACCAATTCTGACCAGATTTGGTCAAAAATGGTTCTTGAATGGAATTATTTCAATTTTGTGCCAGTTGACTATCCAAGATGGCCACCATGGGGGCTGTTACTAAAAATAGCACAAAGATAAAAATGGCAATTACTCAAGAACCCTTGAATGGAATTGGACCAATTTTGTGTCAGAATGTTCCTTGCATGAAGCCGTTTCCATTAATTGCAATTCGGCATTCCAAGATGGCCGCCATCTGGTGTTACTAAAAATAGCACAAACATAAAAATGACAATTACTCAAGAACCCTTGAATGGAATTGGACCAATTTTGCGTCAGAATGTTCCTTGCATTAAGCCATTTCGAGTAATTGCAATTTGGCATTCCAAGATGGCTGCCATCTGGTGTTACTAAAAATAGCACAAACATAAAAATGACAGTTACTCAAGAACCCTTGAATGGAATTGGACCAATTATGTGTCAGAATGTTCCTTGCATGAAGTTGTTTCGATTAATTGCAATTTGGCATTCCAAGATGGCCACCATCTGCTGTTACTAAAAATAGCACAAAACATGAAAATGACAATATCTCAGTAACCGCTGAATGGATTTTGATGAAATTTGTGTCAAAATGATTCTTGCATTGAGATGTTTCAAAAATATCTAACTGTAGACCAGTCATATTGGCCTCTGTTACTAAAAATAGAAAAATGTGAAAATTAGAAAATGTCAATGGAATTGGGCTCATTTTGTTTCAGAATGTTCCTTTCATTAAGCTTTTTCGATTTTTTCCATTTTGGCATTCCAAGATGGCCGCCATCTGCCGTTACTAAAAATAGCACAAAACATGAAAATGAATATATCTCAGTAACCGCTGAATGGATTTAGATGAAATTTGTGGCAAAATGATTCTTGCTTTGAGGTGTTTCAAAAATTAACAAATATAGATACGTCAAGTTGGCCTGTGTTACTTAAAATAGCAAAATGTGAAAATTGGAAAATTACTATGCAATGGACCAAATTTGTGTCAAAATGGTCCTTGCATGAAGGCTTTTGGATTTTTTGCATTTTGGCAATCCAAGATGGCCGCCATCTGCCGTTACTAAAAATAGCACAAAACATGAAACTGGCAATATCTCAGTAGCCCCTGGATGGATTTTGATGAAATTTGTGGCAAAATGATTCTCGCATTGAGGTGTTTCAAAAGTAAATAAATAGAGACCAGGCAAGCTGGCCTCTGTTACTAAAAGTAGCAAAATGTGAAAATAAGAAAGTCTCAGTGGAATTGGACCAATTTTGTATCAGAATGGTCCCGTTGCATAATAGCCAGGTGAGCGATATCAGGCCCATTTGGGCCTCTTGTTCAGATATAATTAAGGATGTTGCTTTTCTAAAGAATAAAGTCACAACTTTGTTTTGATTTCGTTGTGTAAACTCTAGGTAATACCAAGTCTGTCTCAGTCCTCATCCTGTGTAAGCAACATGTAGCAATGAACAAAAAATACCAGTTATGATGAAAAAAGTTTTAAGATAGGTACATTTGTGGGGTGATCAAAAAGTATGTGGTCTTTTTCTGGTAACTTTTGATTCGATCATTCAAATGCTTTCAAACTTTCATAACAGTTGCCACCCGTAATATGCATATACCTACCTAGTTTTGTTACAATACATATCTTAATCCGTTACAAAGTTGTAGTTATTAAACCAAAGACATACTTCTTCCAAGTCCTTTGCCATCATGTAGCAGTCCGCTGAATCTCATGACGTCAGACTCAGAGTGAAAACGCTGATTTGAACTTCAAAGTCTCTATTTTTTAGCTGTTCATTTAATTTTTCTTTTTGCTCATATAGTAGGTTAAAAATATGTCTCAATCAAACATGATATAATGATTTCTCTTATGAATCACTATAAAACATTTTGTGGAATACCCTTATAGTTATACTCAAACACAAAGGAGCTGGTAGTATCAGTCTTTATTTTTGAAATCATCGTTAAGACTTCGGTAGGGTCAGATTTGTAAATGGGCTCAGTCTTATACTATTTAAAACCAATATTATTTGAATGGAACAATTGTTCCGAATATATCCATATTAAAATTAGATAATAAAATTAATTTCAGTTTTAAGCAAAATGAGTCACCTGACCTGTGCCTTTGAGTTGAACTCAATCCCAAAGTAATCTCAATGTTCAAAGTAGAACAACAACTGTTTCTCTTCTGCCAACAGACATGACAGAGACCACGACAGAGGCCACTACAGAAACCACTAAAGATACAATAACAACAACTACAGAAGCAACAACAGCAGTTGAGGACACAACAACTATTGTTACAGAAGAAGCAACCACTACTGAGGAGACAACAGTGACGGTATGAATATTTTAAATTGCTAATATACTCAGTTTAGTGCCAGTGTTTGCTACTATTTCATATTCAAAACTTAGTTGAAAGTTTTCTGTCCTAGTAACATTAGCAATAAGCAATTAATTTGATGGACAGAGAAACTTTGAATTAATATTTGATTTTGTCATAGAAAAAATATGTCTTTTAATTGAAGAATGGTAAAGGTAAGACTGGAATGGAACCAGGAAACTTCTTATCCTATATTAATTCTACACTTGACCTATGTCAACCCCCTGGGAGACTTTTAATCCTACCTTTAAATGCTATACTTGACCTTTTTCAACCTTCCTTGAGTTAACTTAATCTGTCTCTACATGTATATCCTTTAACAAAGTCAAATCTATACTAATTCTATTTTGTCTATAAAACAAAGTCAAATGCTATACTAGTTCTATACTTGAACAAAAGTATGTATTTAGTATAGCATTAAATGAGATAACACATGTACTCTATTAAATTCTATACTAAACAATATAGAATTAGTACAGTTACACAGTATAAGTATACGGATAGAAATGATTTTTGTTTGGGAAAATTCAACTCTCTAGTTTCTATATATTTGATAATTATACATGTTCATTTTGCATGATATTTGAAATCCCATTGGCCCAACAGGGATGTGGTGCTGTGTCCTTGGGCAATACACTTCATCCACATTGCTTACTAGGAAACCATTCCAATTGTTGACTGGGATGCTAAAGCCGAAACTAAACCAAACAAAAGCATGACAATTGTAAATTTGGGTGAGCATTGTGGCTCCAGTCCTTCTGTAATAGAAAATAATCTTGCCATTTCAGAAAAAAGTTAAAAAACCTAGAGCTATCAAAAGAAGGTTGGACACTAGTTCTGAGAGTGAAGCTGCAAATTCGAACATGCAAGTTCAGTAAGTTTTTTATTAGTTTATGAGCATGTGTGGGAAGGGGGAACAAGAGTTGATAAGCAACAGTCCAGGCTACAGTCACATACAAAAATGGTAAATAATTTTTCAGTCATGTTGGGACGGAGCCACCTCTTCCTGGGTATTACCAGTACTTTTGGGGAGTAAATGTCTCTCGCTCAAGGAAACAACACGGGGACCTGAGTAAGGATTGAACCCCAAACCTCTCGCTCTTGAGTCAGAGGCCCTTACCATTAGGCCACTGTGCTCCCCTGAGGAGTAAAGTGTCTTCCTCAGGGACACAAGGCAGAGGTATGTTACTTGAATCAAACTTAGTTAAATCTGAACAACAAGAAGAAAAAGATATGTGTGTATCTTTTACGGCTTTCATACACCAAGTGATTGAAAAAGTTACCAATTATCGAAAATATTGTTTCACTCCTGACGTTATTAAGCAATATCAAAATGGATAGTGTTTCATTAAAAAAGTTCTCTAACAAACTTTTTTATATTGACAATATGCTTATTTTACACACAAAAACCATTGAAAAATTAAGATTTTTTCCTAAAACTTAGAAAATTACAGTTTTAAATCCATTGTTGTTACAATTAAGGAGTTTATTAAAGGATTTTTTAGGTAAATGCATCCTTATTTTTCCAATATTACAGAATATTACTGCTGACTGATGACGGATAATGAATTTCTATGTATACAACAATATATTAAAAAAACTGATGATGTCGAAACTTGGCATGCAGCTTAAGTGACTCAAGCTCTACAAAGTATATATAAATGATGACCCTGAATTGACCTTGACCTATTTTACAGCAAGGTCAAATTAGGTCACCTATACATTTGAATGGGGAAAACTGTTACAAAGTAATTTATTCATGGCTGACAATCAGTTGAATGCATAAACGGTGGGTAAGCAAAGACATCTGCACGCTGCACTTCTGGTCTCGCAAAGAGGGTCCAAAAAAAGTAAACAAACCAGGAACGCTTGCATTTGAAAGTCGTTAATTTGAACCAAAATGAATGTTTCTTTAAAACATAAGAATGCTATTTTGTCTGTTTTATATCGGTTTCCTTGCACACCAAAGGATATGGAAAGGCATTTCCTCGTTGTTGTGATTTTTGTTCCCTCCCACGAAACACCTGTTGAGATAGGATTGCACATGAGGAAAATAAGGGGTAAACACCACAATATTTTGCTAGTTCGGACAGTTATTGCCTTGTGGGCTGCAAACAAGACACAGACCTCCCGTATTTTATACATAATCAGCGTGGTACCCTGATGGACCCTGATGTCTGATGTCATGGAATGAAAGCTAACCCTACTGTGTCCAAGTATGAATGCTTTCTGATAAGTAGTTGCAAAGATAAAGACTTCTAAAAACCTTTAACATAGAAATACTACTTTTTGGAGATGTACTAGATTTTGACCTCTAGCCCCATCTTCCAGTATAGACCCAGGGGTCCGATGTCATGGAATGGAAGCTAACCCTACTGGGTACCTATGGTCCAAGTATGAATGCTTTCTGATAAGTGGTTACCAAGAAAACTTTAACTCAAAAATCCTAGTTTTTGGAGATGTACTAGATTTTGACCTCTAGCCCCACCCCCCAGCATGGACCCTGGGATCTGATGTCGTGGAATGAAAGCCAACTCTATAGGGTACCTATGGTCCATGTTTGAATGCTTTCTGACAAGTGGTTGTCAAGATATACTTCTAGAAAACTTTAACAAAGTGTGATGGGAGCGGCAATGCGAACCACTGTGGTGACTACAACAGCTCCTCTGCACTTTGTGCAGTCAAACTAAAAATATAGGCGTGGTGGCCATCTTGGTCATGTGACCAGCATCATGTCATCAGATTTTCATTTCCTTGTACCTGAAAGCTTTCATACAAAATTTGGTTCAGATCAACACAGTAGTTTCTGAGAAAATCCAGTTTGAATTTTTGTATGTACACGACCTTGGGCCAAGGTCAAGAAATGACCTTGACCTTCAATACTCACATATCTTCATATATTCAATAAGAAGTCTGCTCCTACTAACTTTCATGTCACTGGCTGCAATAGTTTCTGAAAAATCCACTGTTTTCACTTTTCCTATAGAAAAGCCTAAGTTACCAAATTTGACCTTGCCGTAAAATAGGTCAAGGTCACTCCAGGGTCACAATTTGAACAAACTATGATGGGCTGGAGTCCCCAATGCTACATACCAAGTTTCGTGGAAATCGGCCTGCCTGTTCCGGAGAAGATTCTTGACGGGTTTTTACCATATATGGGCATGGTGGCCATCTTGGTCATGTGACCAGCATTATGTCATCAGATTTGGCTCAGATCAACACAGTAGTTTCTGAGAAAATCCAGTTTGAATTTTTGTATGTACATGACCTTGGGCCAAGGTCAAGAAATGACCTTGACCTTCAATACTCACATATATCTTCATATATTCAATTAGATGTCTGCTCCTACTAACTTTCAGGTCACTGGCAGCAGTAGTTTCTGAAAAATCCACTGTTTTCACTTTTCCTATAGAAAAGCCTAAGTTACCAAATTTGACCTTGCCGTAAAATAGGTCAAGGTCACTCCAGGGTCATCATTTGAACAAACTATGATGGGCTGGAGTCCCCGATGCTACATACCAAGTTTCGTGAAAATTGGCCTGCCGGTTCTGGAGAAGATTTTTGAAGGGTTTTTACCATATATGGGCGTGGCGGCCATCTTGGTCATGTGACCCAGATGCCGCGAACAAACTTTCGTTCCCCCTACCCAAGGAGACTCCACATAAAATTTGGCTTTGATTGGCCAAGCGGTTTTGGAGAAGAAGATCTTTGAGCATTGTGGACGACGCCATACGGCCGGACGCAGGACCATGAGTATCCTATAAGCTCACCTATGAGCCTTCGGCTCAGGTGAGCTAATAATTTGTCCAAGTCACATCACCAAGATGGCCACCAGACCCATATATGGTAAAACCTTAATCTTTTCCTACAGATCTAATAGTCCTATGATCATGACAGTTGGCATGGAGCATTATGAACTCAAGCTTTACCCCGTTTATATAAATGATGTCCTTGAGTTGACCTTGAAATATTTTACTTCAATGTCAAATTTGGCAAAACTTATTTTAGTACTTATAGTAGGCCCTGAGATCAGGTGAGCTTTAACAGGACCATTGGTCCTCTGTTGTTTTTTTTTTGGGGGGGGGGGGGGGGGGGGGGGGTGCACTGATAGATAACTGACTCAGTGTCATGACATGAACTCGGCTGTTTACATATGAGTAAAGCAGAAGTTTATTGATATATGCCAATGCATGAGAAAACCTACTTTGTGCATGTAGGAAAACAAAGGATAAGTTAGGCATTTGTTTTCCTGCATGCAAAAAGCAGGTTTTCTCATGCAGTGGCATATATATATATTTATAAGTGAGTTGGGTGGCTCAGTGGTAGAGCATCAGACTCTGGTTGGGGGTTGGATACCCATCTCTGCTGTGTTGTGTCCTTGAGCTAAACACTTTACTCTCCGAAAGTACTGGTAATACCCAGGAAGCAGTGGCTCGGTCCTGTCATGACTGTAAAATTGTTGATTGGGATGTTACACCTCAACGCAAACTAACAGATAAGCTAGGAAGTAACTGGGTGCAGTTGATACATCTTTGTTTTCTCTACAAAGAATATGATAGTTCGAATTCCTAAATCTGAAATTTCAAGCTGTAACTTGAACAGCCTGGTTTGAATTGAACCTTGTTGGAAACCCTTAAGACTTATTCTTTTACAACACGGCTCATATGAGCTGGTACCAGATTTTGTTTACGTAAAATTTTACTGTTTACTTTACAGAGCCAAGTATTAGAAATACTGACCACTAACGCTAAATACAAGAAGGGACTCGTGGCAGCATTCAAGCTGCTATTTCGTCAAGACGAATATGAAGGCCACAGCCTATCGGGGAGGAAAAATGGGGGTCAGAGGCCAGCGCTAGCTGACCAAAGAAAATGGTCTTTTCTTGAAGGTAAAGTAGTTAGTTTAAAGATAATTATTGCTGTCTAAAGTTTTAAATAGAATCTGTTCAGTAACATATATGTGCCTGCCATATGGGGTCAGTGATTTTTTTCTCTATATTAGTGGTGCCCATAAAAGGCACCAGTCCCAATTCAAAATAGTATCTTTTTTTCCCAACTGCAAGTTGAAAAATTCCCAATTGCAGGAAGAATTTTTCTAGGGATCATTCTACAAGCATAAACTTACTTGCTGGCTTAGAGAACTGGCAGATATATAGCTATAACTGAATTTAAATTTCATATATTCAGTTTCATGTCCCCTATCCCACCACTTGACCCAATAAGGGTGTTTCTGAAATTCCAAATTTAAGGAGACTATGACGTGATTTTTCCCAATTCTGTGGGCACCGGCACCATTCCCAAAATAGTGAAAAAAATCACTGGGGGTCCTGGCAAATAAAGGCTATGCCGGGCACTGCACAAGTTTTAAAGTAACCAAAGTAGTCACACATCTCAATTTTGAAAGAAGAGCCATCCAGCTTGGCCAGATACCTGCTTTTTCATCTGAATAATTATATGAAAGCCAAAGGAGTGCTTGAATAAAATAACGCAGCCCATCCCAAGCACCAAGAGGAAGAAAATCCTCCGAACAGAAACCACATGATAATTGCAAGTAAACAATAGCAAAAACAAATAGCTCTTTCTCTTGCCCAACTGAAGTAATTGATCCCTACAGCTTACATATATAAAAAAACAAACAAACAATAGAATATGAAATTCCTGTGAAACACCTACTCCAAACAACATAAAGTAGGAATCACATCAAAATCACCTATAGAAAGGGAGCAGCAGAATTTGCTAAGCTCCATGGATCAGTAGATAACCTGGAATATTAAAGTACATTTTATTATCTTCATTTTCAAGATTTTTTTAGCTCACCTGAGCCAGCGGCTCCGGGGGAGCTTATAGGATGGTAAGGCTCCGTCGTCCGTCGTCGTCCGTCGTCCGTCCGTCAACAATTTCAAACGACTTCTCCTCTGAAACCGCTGGGCCAATTGTAACCAAATTTCATATGTGGCCTCCAGAGGAAGGGGGAACGAAAAGTTGTTCAAACGGTTCTGGTCACATGACCAACATGGCCGCCACGCCCATATATGGTAAAAACCTAAAAAAATCTTCTTCTTCAGAACCAAAAGGCCAATGGCCTTGAAACTTGGTATGTAGCATCGGGTACGCGAGTACTACCAAGATTGTTCAAATTATGACCTTGGGTTGACCTTGACCTTTTTTACGGCAAGGTCAAATTTGCTTCCTTGTGCTTTTATATGGCAAAATGCTACAACATGAGATATCTTGGAAACTGTTGAAGATTTTGGGCTAAAAATCAGTATCTACAGTCATCTTAATGAGTACATGAAGATTTATGAGTACAAGAGGTCAAGGTCATTCTTTGACCTTTGACCCAGAACTCTCTTATTTTGACAATGCCAAACAATCTGCTCAACAGCCACTTGGTCAATTGAAACAATATTTCATATAGAGCCTCCAGGGGTTGAGGGAACGAAAAAAAATTCATACGGTCCAGGTCACATGACCAACATGGCCGCCATGCCCATATATGGTAAAAACCTTTAAAAATCTTCTTCTCCAGAACCAATTGACAGATGGCCTTGAAACTTGGTATGTAGCATTAGGTACACAAGTACTATCAAGATTGTTCAAATTATGACCTTGGGTTGACCTTGACCTTTTTTACGGCAAGGTCAAATATTGGAAAATGCTAGAACATAAGATTTCATGGAAAGATTTGAAGATTAAGGCCTACAAATTGGTATATACATTTATCATAATGAGGACATGAAGATTTGTGAGTACAAGAGGTCAAGGTCATTCTTTGATCTTTGACCCAGAACTCTCATATTTTGACAATTTCAAACAATCTTATAAAAAACCACTGGGCCAATTGTAACCAAATTTCGGTTCCAGGGGTTGAGGGAATGAAAATTTGTTCAAACGGTTTAGGTCACATGACCAACATGGCCGCCACGCTCAGTTATTTTAAAAACCTTTAAAAATCTTTTTCTCCAGAACCAATTGACCGATGGCCTTGAAACTTAGTATGTAGTATTGGGTACTCCAGTTCTATCAAGAGTGTTCAAAATGACGACATTGGGTTGACCTTGACCATTTTACAGCAAGGTCAAATATGGGAAAATGCTAGAACATAAGATTTCATGGAAAGGTTTGCAGATTTAGGCCTAAAAATCGGTAAATACATCAAGATTCATGAGTACAAGAGGTCAAGGTCATTCTTTGACCGTTGACCCTGAATTCTCATAGTTTGACAATTTCAAACTTCTTCTTAAATGTCAATGAGCCATTTGTAACCAAACATCATATAGAGCCTTCAGGGGTTGAGGAAACGAAAATTTCTTCAAATGGTCTGGGTCACATGACCAACATGGCCGCCATAACCATATATGGTATAAACCTTTAAAAATCTTATTCTCCAGAACCAATTGACCGATGGCCTTGAAACTTGGTATGTAGCATTGGGTATTCCAGTACTATCAAGATTGTTCAAATTATGACTTGGCTGACCTTGACCTTTTTTACAGCAAGATCAAATATGGGAAAATGCTGGAACATAAGATTTCATGGGAAGTATTTGGCCTCAAAATTGGTATATACAGTCATCTTAATGAGGTCATGAAGAATTATGAGTACAAGGGGTCAAGGTCATTCTTTGACCTTTGACCCAGATCTCTCATATTTTGACATTTTCAAACACTTCCTCAAAAGCCAAAGGGCCAATTGTAATCACATTACATATAAAGCCTCCAGAGGTTGATTGGTGAGTATTGGGTACTCCAGTTCTATCAAGAGTGTTCAAAATGATGACATTGGATTGACCGTGACCATTTTACGGCAAGGTCAAATATGGGAAAATGCTAGAACATAAGATTTCATGGAAAGTTTTTGAAGATTTAGGGCTAGAAAATGGTATATATGGTTGTCTTGATGAGTACATGAAGACTTATGAGTACAAGAGGTCATGGTCAGTCTTTGACTTTTGACCCAAGACTCATATTTTGACCATTTCAGACATAAGAAAAAGCCTGTTTGCCAATTGCTCAGGTGAGCAGTTCAGGGCCTCATGGCCCTCTTGTTTTATTTTGCTTTAGGCCCTAGGGTCACAGTAAACTGGGCTGAGGTCATCTTCGGGATGGTCAGTTACTTAAGTGGGCAAACCTCGCGGAGGTAGTGTCCATTCTTTTGAAACTTCCTCTTTTTGAATCAGCAGAAAAGGGAACAAATCATCTACAAAAGAATGTGTCATATTTTCATGAGCTACATGTAACTCATTCTACTACATTGTTTTATACAGAGAAATTATTCTGTCCTTATTTCAGATTGTGTTGCAGTGCACTACAGCGTGCCAAGAGATTCCATACGCACGACGATCAGGGACTTTTTAAAGCCATCTAGAGCATTGTGTTATAAAAAGACATCTTTATAAAGTCTTTATAAAAAGACAGATAAAATTTAAAGACATCTTAAATTTAAAACTTCTGACGATCTTCTCTGGCTATAGCCTTGTTTGTGTCGGAAATTTGGAAGACAAGTTTTGTGGGTAATAGGCTCATGTTGAGATCTGAAATTATTGTGAAGTTTTCTGATCAGATAGTAATTACAAATCCTCTTCTTTTTTTAAACCAAAGTGATACCTCTGGTGTCTTTACAGTCTGACCTGGTCGGAAAAGCTGCCTTTTTCAGCTGGCCTTTTTGCATATGCAAAAACAAAGGTGCAGATCAGCAGTACAGGAACAGCTGATCAGCACCTTTGTTTTAGCTACAGAGATATAGTACAGTACTTCTGCCTTCTAAATCCATAGTTTCAAGACTCTCGTCATTGTCTGTCACCGTCCAAGGTTTAATTAGCTCAGTTGGTAGAGTGTCAGTCTCTTGATCTCAAAGTTATGGGATCAAATCTTATGAGGGGCGCGGTGTTGTGACCTTGAGCAAGACACTTCATCCCCATTGCTAAGTACTGGTTGAACCCAGGAAACCATCCCAACATGACTGGAAAATCATTGACAGGGAAGTTAAGCCTCAAGCCAAACTTTCTTTGACTATATGCATGGAATACTCCTTATTGCTAATCTTTCATGAGGTGCTCAGACTAATATTCAAGATAATTACTTTGAAGCCATCTTCAGGAATGGTTTTGTTGTTGGATTTCTTGCTAAACATCCACTAAACAGCTGGGGTCATGTCGAGATGGTAAGTTATCTTAACTACACATTCTTATGCAGGCTTAATCTAATGGCGTACCAATATACTGCTTTTTCTTTCAACGTGCAAACTACGAACCTGCTAGCAAGTTACCAACTGCAATGATTTTCCATGGTTCAGTATTGAGAAAGCCAATTGGGTAAGATAAGGAAGTCATTGATGATCCCTATCAACTCATCATGATAAACCTATATTAGGCTGCTGTCAAATTAGCCGTATCAGAAAAAAAAACTTTCTTCAGGGTTTCCGACCAGGTCTGCCACAAACTGGTCTGCTCAGCCTCACATTATATTATCACCCTTGTCTTCTCTAGGAAGAAAAGTATTATGATTCAGCCATCTCGATTTAACCTGCCGTTAAATCCATGGAAATCTGCCGTAGATGCCACGGAAAATTGTCATTAAATCCATGGAAACCTGCCATAAAATCCATGGAAACCTGCCGTAGATTTTACGGAAGCCTGCCGTAGAAACCACGGCAACATGCTGTTGATTCCACGGATACTGCACACCATGGAAATTATCTTTAGAGAACTTCCGTAGAAACTTTCTACGGCTCTTTCCCATGGATAAATGCCTTGGATTCTACGGCTAACATCCATTGATTTCGCGAAAAAATTCCACGGCATATCAACAACTTCCATAGAACTTTTTATTTCTTGATTTTCCGTTACCGGCCATGGATACCTTAAAAATGCCGTCCGAATACTCCGTGGATTTTAATCGTGGATTTCAGCCATTTTCCATGGCAAATTTACAGAAGGGTGTAACGTTGAAATTGGCTTAAAACTTGGACATACTACACAGCACACTGTGGCCCAACTATTTGGGTGCTTGCTAGTGCCGATGCCATGGCACATGTGGACACTTTTGCACTAGTCAAAAATCTAGCAAAGTTTTTTATTAATACTATAATTAGTTCTCTCCTTTTGATTTCTGTTCCTTTGTTTTTTTACCTTTAAATCTACTTAGTTATAACTTTATTTCGTCTTCTTCCTGCTGCTAAACATGCAGTGGTATTTAGTTTCTCTTCTCCATTAATCTAATCATTACGCTGAGATAGTGGTAATGGTTCTTTTAGTTAATGTGTTTCTAATCATTACGCTGAGATAGTGGTAATGATATTTTAGTTTCAAATCTTTTTTCTTTTAGAATTGTCAAACAAAAATTGTATAGCTAGATAGACTTATCGGTGTCCGTGCTGTAGACAGACATACGATGTACAGCCACCCCAGTATTTCCATGGCGCGGATGTTTATAATGTACTTAAAAATTGGCTAAGACCTGGACATACTAGACAACACGTTGTGGCCCAATTATTTGGGTGCTTACTAGTGCCAACACCATGGCACATGTGGACACTATTGCACTAGTCACAGATCTGGCACAGTTTTTTATTAACACTATATTTAGTTCACATCTCTTTCATTTTAGTTCCCTTGGTCTTTTTACCTTTAAATCTATTTAGTTATTTTCTTTATTTTGCCTTCTTCCTGCTGCTAAACATGCAGTGGTATTATGTTTTATCTTCTCCATTAGTCTTGTCATAGCGACACCTTTATTTTGTTGTCTCTAGTCATTACGCTGAGATAGTGGTAATGATTTTTATGTTACAAATCTTTTTCTTTTTATAATCTTCAAACAAAAATTGTACAGCTGGATAGACTTATCGGTGTCCGTGTTGTAGACAGACGCACGATTCGTAGCCATAATCACAACCAAATTATTCCCAGAACAGCTATCTCCATGATATACCCCAAGTATAGGTGACCCCAGTAAGGCGAAACTCGCAATCCGTTGCGGTTCATTCACTGGAATATCGACTCGAATATACCGGAAATAAATAAATGACGTAACAGCGTTAAAATATTGATAATCGCAGACGACTTCTCCTGAACAAGTTAAACCGACATAATATCATTATTAAACGGTAAGATTCACATCTTGATCACATAAAATAATGTTCTATATGAGCGTAAAGGAAGACAACCGCAAAACGGCCCTGCCACCTTGTAGTAAATGTATTAGAAGCTTGGGAAGAGAAAAACTTACTCCCCCACCCACCGATTACACTGTGAGTTAAATGTAGAGATTTTGGCTCTCTGATCGCATTAATTGTGAGGGTGTCTCTTCAGTGAGTAGATATATCACATCATACAACATGACAAATATGAATTAAAGGGATTTATTAAAAAACATGGATTTTCAAAGGAATTATATACTTCAGATGCCTCTTAGAGCTTCATAGACAAAATATATAACCTTTGCATGTCCAGAAGAACTGTACAAAATGTTAAAGACTAAATGTATCTGATTTAAATTTATTTAGACCGAAATGCCCCAAGATACTCAGGAAATAGTATCAAAAGTCACTGAAAAATCATTTATCGCACTACAAGTCGCTTTATAGCCCTAAGATAGAGATGATGGTTGGGTAAAAGACAAAATAAACATTCAGAAATCTAGGGAATACAATACGACAACTGTGGTGGACACATTTCTTGTAAAACAAGATGAAATGGAAAATATAATAAAATAAAAATAAACAATTATATAATACAAACAAAAGGTCTATAATATGCATGAGGTTTCGATAGGGACGAGGCTGTTTACTTCTCTTTGTTCA
Source organism: Ctena decussata (assembly GCA_963989385.1). Taxonomy (NCBI): domain Eukaryota; kingdom Metazoa; phylum Mollusca; class Bivalvia; order Lucinida; family Lucinidae; genus Ctena; species Ctena decussata. The sequence continues at coordinate 63,629,787 of OZ022500.1, forward strand.
TGTTGAAGTTTTGTGTGTAGAACCGTGGATTCTAGTTTAGCAGATTTTCACCAAAAATTGATTATAATTAAATTTTTCTTTTTTTCGTAACAGATCTGTGGGTGAAATGTTACCACCCTTATAACGATAGAGGATTACTAGAAAACAGTTGTCACATGTAAACATTGATATACAAAAGTGGTTATAAATCAAATTTTTCTTTTTTTCGTAACAGATCTTTGATAGAAGATGTTGCCACCATAATAACGATAGAGGATTACCAGAAAACAGTTGTTACATGTAAAAAGTGATGTACTTTTGTGTAATATAGAGAATATATAATACTTTAACATGGGAAATATAATAAAACAGTGTCTTACACTGATGACTTCTATAAGATGTTAGTGAGAAGAGTCTAACAATTCAGTGAGATGTATCTCACATATATTTAATGATATTCAGGCTAAGGCCCAAAGATGTAATATTGTTATAAACAGTGTCTTACACTGATGACTTTTATGAGACGTTAGCGGTAATCAGCGTCTTTGTTTTCGCTACACGGATAGTACAATCCCTCTTCTATCTAAATCCAAAATTTCAAGCCTCTAGCCATCATCTGTCACTGCACAGCCCGGTTTGTGTCAGACCCGGTCGGAAACCCCGAAGACCGGTTTTCTCAGAACGAGGCTCATTTATGACATGATGTTATCAACTGGATAACCTAGCGACGTCATATGATAAAGTTGGTTGTTCCATCTATGTTTAAATGATAATTAACCACATCTGTTTGTTCATTTGTTCTTAAATTCCTTACAGAAAAATTGTGCCACAACCGATAATACAGGCAAATTTGACCATACAAAGACCCTTCAACGGATTTATTTTTTAGGACAATTTTGCTGACATTTCACTGATATTTCAGTGCTATTTCACTGATATTTCAGTGCTATTTCAGTGATATTTCACTGAAATTTCAGTGATATTTCACTGAAATTTCACTGATATTTCAGTGAAAGATTTCATTGATATTTCACTGAAATATCACTGAAATTTCAGTGAAATATCACTGAAATTTCAGTGAAATATCACTGAAATTTCAGTGAAATATCAGTGAAATATCACTGAAAGATTTCATTGACATTTCAGTGAAATTTCAGTGAAATATCACTGAAATTTCAGTGAAATATCACTGAAATGTCAGTGAATATCACTGATATTTCAGTGATATTTCACTGAAATTTCAGTGATATTTCAGTGAAAATTTCAATGAAATCTTTCACTGAAATGTCAGTGACATTTCAGTGAAATTTCACAGGAAATTTTCAGTAGGGATATATAGGGACAAAAATCACTGACAACATAAGCACTTCCCGTCTCTAGATTTGCCATGGCATTTTATCTTTTTCTACGGAATCTGAACAATTTTCCGCGAAAATCATCAAATTTGCCATAGTTTCCATAGAAAACTGCCATGAATTCTACGGAATAAGGAAATTTTCGTAGAAAATGTTTTCCATGGATTTTTTTTCCACGGAAATAATGGCACTTTTTCCGTAGTTTTTTTTTTTTCCATGGATTATTGCTTTTACGCCACGGATTTCAGATTTTATGCCATGGAAAATGGACTTAGAATATTTTCAGAGCCAAAATTTAACGGAAAAAATAACTTAGCCAATTTTGAGAACGGAAAATAACTTAAACACCAGATTTAATGTTTTTGGAACTAATTTTTCGGAATAACTTCTAAAATATTGATCGAATGATTTTATGTCTATGATAAAAGTTATAGAGGACGAACTCCCCCAACTTTTCATAAAGGAATAAATTTTCAACGTTCTATGGATTTTGCCCTAATTAGATGGAGGATTCAAACTTATAACAAAAACTAAGTCCGAACATGTCAGTCACACCACTGAAATGTAAATATTTACAAGGGTCTACAAGTGGTTTACCATATATGGAATTGTCTTGTGCAGATACCGAAGCGTTCAGCGTGAAGAATGACCAATAAGTGTTCTGTGTGGCGCAATAATATACCTTTGCATGTGGTTTAGTTGTCCGTTATGCAGTTCAGCAGGCGACATATCAACAAATTATTCAATTAAGGCGGGACTTGTTGAGATAGAAAAATGGTGCAAAGTTAGAAAGACGCCAGCTGCATCTAATTGCAGCATTGTTCAGAAAGTGTCACGAAATGAAACACATGTCAGAAATTGGCGGAGATCGTCCTCAATATCTTTTATCATAGACATATTTTTATTCGATCAATATTTTAGAAGTTATCGCGAAAAATTAGTTCCAAAAAACATAAAATCTGGAGTTAAGTCTTTTTTGCACTTGTAAAGAAAAAAAGAAATGGCTTTGAATTTCCTTAACAGTAAAAACAGTGTGAGCAAATGTAGGTCTTTTTAAGATTAAATATCATCAGAAAATACATAAATCTTCTTCATCATGCTAACACGTCTGTGTAATTTACACCTCCTTACAGCCCAATTTTATATATAGTAAAACTGGGGTTTACTGGGGTATAAAATTTTCTTATTTTTGCTCAAACATAGATCGTTATTACTCGTTAGAACCGCCTAATTGAGGCGGTTCTAACGTGTATCCAAAATCTATGTTTTGAGCAAAAATAAAAAAAATATCACAATTTTTCATCTGAATTTTTTCATTTTTACAGCCGTGAAAAATAGCAGTATATTGCATGGGCGTTTCATCGTAATGATACTTGAGCCGTGTCATGAGAAAACCAACATTTTGCATATGACAAAAACAAAGACGCAGATCAGCCTTGCAGTAACCGCGAAGCTGATCAGTGCCTTTGTTTTCGTTACATAGATAGTACAATCCCTCTTCTTTCTCAATCCGAAATTTCAAGCCTCTAGCCATCTTCTGTAGCTGTACAGCCTGGTTTGTGTCGGACCAGGTCGAAAACCAGAATGTTGGTTTTCTCATGACGCGGCTCAATATTATATCAATTGGGGATTTTCATATTTGAGCCATTTCATGAGAAAACCTGCTTTTTGTATATGCAAAAACCAATGGTGCAGATCGGCTCTGCGGTAACTGCACAGCTGATCAGCCTTTGTTTTTGCTATATGGATAGTACATTTCCTCTGCTTCCTAATTCCAAAATTTCAAGCTGCTAACCCAGTTTGTATCAGACATGGTTAAAAATCCCAAAGACAGTGTTTTTCATGACAAGGCTCAATTCTTGCCATGATACTTTTGGTGTTGTCAATGCCATTCAAATGTTAACAGACAATTCGGAAACTTAACCAAGCCATCCACAAAATGAGCTGCATCGTGGGCTTCAGGGTTTCTGATCAGATCCAACACTAACCAAGATGCATCTCAGGAAATAGCTAGAGGCTTGAAATTTTAGATTTAGGAAGTAGAGGGATTATACTATCTACCGCTGTATGTAGCTTTTTGCATATGTGGAAACAAAGACCCTTTTTTTGCATACATGTATATGCGAAAATAAGGCGCATATCAGCTTACTATGCAGCTGATCAACGCCTTTATTTTCACATAGTGTATGCTAAAAGCCGTTTTTCTCATGACGATGTGCTCTTATTTGAAACTAGCATATTCAGAGCATCAACTGAATAAAGGACTATGTGCATTAAGCAGGGTTTCTGGCCTCCTCTGAGGTCCAAAATTGCGTTATTTTACAATTTCTCAACAGATTGTTTTATTAGATGACTGGCTCATATTAATTTGACTTTAACAGTTGCTATGGTTACAGAAAATGGCCACCAATATACGCTAAAATAGATAACATTTACTTTTGGACCCCAAATTGGAGATTTTAAAGACAGTGATTTTAAAAATTAGCTTTCTGCACAGCTAAATACTAAAAAGATATTTTGTTTTATGTATCTTGTTATCATTCATCATTCATTTAAATATCTTATTGGTATTTGCTTTTGCTCTATGTTAGCTGCCTGTTGTTAAACCTCCAGATTTTGGCTCAAAATGATATTTTTTCTATTATTTACTTATGTGGCGGCCATTTTCTGTAACCAAAGTAACCATTTAAGTCCAATCAATATGAAATAAAAAACACTTGGACCATTCATCCAAAAATGACCAAACATAATGTTAAGTAACTTGATTTTTGGCTTCCAATGAAGCCACAGGTCAGTGCCTGCAGCCCTTTTTGAACAGTGCTTTGTTATTTTCAAAGTACCTAATACCTGTAAGTTTTAAATGATACCTAGTTTCTAAAGCTGAGCAGCAAGCTTTAAGTCTTATTTGGCTGTGCATTCACTGAGAGACATTTGAGTGACACCGAGAAAGTACTGGTTAACCGCTTAGGAGGTCTAAGCCTGCCCAGGAATAGTGTGGTTAGGTTAACTGACCGTCCCGACATGACCTTAGTTGTTTACCGTGGACGTTAAGCATCAAATCAACCAACCAACCAACCGAGAAAACCTGCTTTCTTAGATATGTGAAAACAAAGCTGCAGATCTGTCTGCAGTATCCACACAGGGCCTTTGTTTTTACTACATAGATTATACAATCCCTCTTTTTCCAACATCCGAAATTTCAAGCCTCCTGCCGTTTATATTTGTAATTGTACAGCCCAGTTTGTGTATGACCTGGTTTGAAACTCCAAAGACCGGTTTTGTAATGCAACAGCTAATCTTTGATTTACAAGGTTCTATTGAAGTACTGATTTCCTTTATTTTAACAAGTTTAAGAAGTTTTTCAGTGCAGAATTTGTGTCTCTTCATGAATGTATAGATCTGAGAGCCGATCACATGGCCTTTCCTATCAAACTTATTTAGTTAATCTCTTTCTGTATTGTTCGGCATTCTGGTGATGATTCTATTTGTCTCCACCTCAAAGCTTACTAACACCTCGTGCAGAGTCACAGCTCTTTCAGCAGTCAGGCTATCACTGAAACATAAATATCATGTATTCAATTATTATAATCAGGGTTTAGTTTGCATCTGTTTTTCTTTGTATGTGACACCTAATTATTGGGCCTTGGTTTATCTATAAGCATGTAATCTCCTTAAAGGTAGGTTCCTGTACTTTGGAATGCATCATAATTTTGATAAACTTTCATTCCAAGTTGTTGGAAAGCACTTATAAAAGGGAATTAATAAGTTTCACTAAAAAGTGTAAATAAAAAAAATATTAGAAAAGTTGTTTTGCAAGGGATTTCCTAACTCTGCTTCGCACACCAGTTAGCGCTATTTTTAGTTCGCGCCAAAAATAGATAACGCAGCTGATATCATGCTGCACTGCATTTTGGGATAGTTTTAACCCATCCGCCATGCCAGGACCTCTAGGAAGCTCACGTGAAGGGAAAATTGACCTATGGAGAATGGCATCAGAAATCGCGCACTTATAGACATAATAAACATAGTTATTTTTAGAACTGGAATTCCAACGAAAGAAAATAAACCAAAAGGGAAAACGACTATTTTCTTCAACATCTGACGAGTTTCTCAGTAACAACAAATTCAGAAAAATAAGAGAATTCAGTGCTGCTCAAAAAAAGATGAAATTATTTTGTGGACATAATTGACATCGCTAGCCCAGGAACCTACCTTTAAAACTCTTATACACGGGGTGCAACGTAGGATGATTTCAGTGGACAATTTTTTCGTATTTTTGAGATTATTATTTTTTGCTTTGTTGTTGGTATATATGACCTAGTGCACGCTGTGGAGGCTACGTATGGCCTTCCTTAAGTGTTAACAGCATCTGGAAATCTTTTCTGAAATATGAGTGATGCCCGTGAAACTGCAATTTGATAATAATTGCAGTTTCACGGGCATCACTCATATTTCAGAAAAGATTTCCAGATGCTGTTAGCACATAAGAAATGTGAAATATAGTTTCCACATCGTGCACTAGGTCACATATAGCAACAACAAAGCAAAAAATAGTAATCTCAAAAATACGAAAAAATTGTCCACTGAAATCATCCTACGTTGCACCCCGTGTTATAAGTAGATGTTATATGTGAATTGCTTTAAACATGTCCGTATAATGTAGGCCCCTTTACACTCCACTTTTATATAGAAAATTGGGGCTTACAGGGGTATACATTATTTTCTCTTTTTTGCTCTAAAACATAGATTTAGGGCACTCGTTTGCGCCGCCTCAGTGAGGCAATTCTAACGTGTACAGACAATCTATGTTTAGCCAAAATAAGAATAACATCATTGTTTATCTAAAGATTATCATTTTCAGCCCTTATAATAACTGCGTAGGCATGTTTGTGTACTGTGATCGACTCAATAGATAGATTTTAGCACAGCCGTACAAGCATAAGCATCTTTTTTCAAAGCACCTAATTATGGTACACGCTAGAACTGCCTAAAGGAGGTGGTTGAAAGATATATCCCCAATGGGGGGGGGGGGGGGGGGGGGGGGGAGGGTGGTCAGCTAATCAGTAGTCAGTAATATTTTAGGCCAAAAATCAGTATCAATACCATTACAAAGGCCAAATATCAGTAATCGATAATTTTGATGGCTTAAATCGTTTAATTCTACATCCAAAAGATCAGTAGTCAGTAAAATTTTAGGCCAAAAATCAGTATCAATAACAAAAAAGCCCCAAAATCAGTAATCAGTTAACCCCCATCCAGACCCTCATCGGTGTTTTGAGCAAAATTAAGCAATTGTTGTTTTATAGCCGTAAAAATCTGGGTTATTTTCTTCATATTGTTCATAGGTATGCTAGCGATATGTGAGGGGATGCTTGTGATTGTACAGCGAAATGCTATTTTGTTCTGAAGATTAACATCTTCAAAATCTAACAGCAACGTACCTGTGATTCTATGGCTTTCGTGCGATGAAACGTCCATAACTCTATAAATTCTATGTGTTGTTGGTTTTCTCACGGACAACAAAATTACACATTAGAGACGACGTTTTCCCATCCTTTATTCTATATAGTCTGCCGACAAAAGTTGGATGAACAAACGGGTCTTCTCTTCTAAAAATATCCCACTCTGCATTTCGCTGCTTAACTGTTATAGGATTACTTTTTGCCGTCCCGGTAAGAGCAGTTGGTAGCCCATCCAGCGAAACGTTCGACAGTTGGTGGGTTCGACTCAATGGACATTTGTGATTTTTTTTCTACGGCTACTCTTTCTCTATCGCTGTTATGGTGTGCACTAAGTGCTGTTTGACCGATTAAGGCTGCCCTGGAAAATTGTGGTTAGGATGACTGACTGTCCCGACGTAACATCAGATGCTTGCCAATCAACCAATTAATCAATCAACCCATTTCTTTTTCACTACTAAGTTAGTATTCTTTCGGTTTGGCAAAAATGCATATTTACTACGAAGTTCACATGAAGTCACATTCAAAGTAACGAAATACACCGGTCAAGTGTAACCACTGCCTACACCAAAACCGGTGCTAACAACTTTTGATTTTCCAGTGCTCTGGTATAAGCGCCGCACTTTGGAGACACACTAATGGCTATATAGTCGAGCTGCTAAGCCTCCCGATAGAAACCCCCTGAAAGCAAACTGTGTAAAAGTGGGATTCGATGGTGTCTTTTTTCCCTTTTATTTTCTCTTTTTTGGTTGGTCCGCTCGATGGTGTCTTTTTTCCCTTTTATTTTCTCTTTTTTGGTTGGTCCGCCCCCCCCCCCCGCCCCCATACAGACTCCATTTCGATGGTGTCTTAATTGCATAGGTATGTTAGCTTAATATTTAGTCCTATGTGCGATATACACAATGATGATCATGCTCTTGCCCATTTCCATGTTCATATTAAGCACTTTTGATTACCATTTAAACTTTTTTTTATGTTGTTACAGTAGTAGGAGGAGATATAGACCTGTAAATAAAAACTTCCAATCAAGTGCTCTGGCCGTGATGCGAACCCACGTCGCTCGAGTCCAAACGAGGTGTCATAACCACGAGGCTAAAAGGTCCGGACCAGTATACTTATATGCACCCTATATATTTATATACATTTGTACCCACAAAGTATATATTTACATAGTTTATTTTAGTATAAAATAAATTTCTGATTGCTTAAGTACTATTGTCTGCGTCATATCGTCAGAATCAGAATAGTTTACTGGTGAAACGCAAAAATGACAATAACTCACCAGGGCTTGGCCGAGGAAGATTAATCCCTAGCTCTCACAAGAGTATCATTGGATACGATAATTCAGACTACCCTTTTTTATCCCTTTGTTGACTCTTAGAGGTGTAAATTGTTTAAGGTATGGGCTGATCAATTATAAAGTTTGACGGTATGGGTATAAAGTACGAGCTGACTAAGAAAAAAAAAGAAATTAGAAAATTATGTACGGGTTAGGGAAAGTGCGAGTTTACCAGTATCCACACTGATCCCAGTATATTAAAGTCAAACCATTTTGATTTTCAGAGGCATATTGTTGTAAACAAACAAACAGACAAAGTTAACAAACAAAACCTTTATCCATATAAGTGCAACAGGCTACACGCAGGTAGCATAAGTGCATATCAATAAATGAGAACAAACTATATAAGAGGATGTATGAGAGGAGTTACTATGAAATTTAATCTGCTCATAAATACTGAAATACTATAGCCAAAATGAATTGAAATTTTAAGTTTAAATCACCAAAGCCAGTCATTTATTCTGCTAATAATTGTTAAAATTTATGCAGAACGAATTTCATGTTCCGCTGAGTTGAGCATGAAAAAAAAAAAGTTTTATAACCCTATGGTCAGGTCTATACATCAACACACAAAAACAAACACACGATATCCCTGTCCAAGCCATATGGATTAGCCTTTTGTCAAATCTGTATTCGGTACTTCAAAAACTGAGGGTGAGGTTGGGCCCGTAAAACTAGTTTAAGCCCCCCCCCCCCCCCCCCCAGTAATTCATTACTGACCGTTCCAAGGCGGTTGTCTTGTTTTGGTTCTCTGTTGCCTGTTTTTGGTGTCAGAGTTTCGGTGACGTTTCACCTTACGTGTGTTCATATTATTTTTAGTTCTGTTTCGGTTGTTGAGTGGTCCCCTGTTAGGAAATAGCTGCTCACTTGGTTGACCATATGTTCTCTTTGTATTTTGAATATTTGTAATATTAATTATTTCCCGTTTTGGTTTTGAGGGCTGGAGTTGGGTTCTGATTACTTCAGTTCCTGATCTTTGCATACCTTTTTGCTTTTTACCGCGGGTGTGCGCACTTATTGGCTAGTTACATAAGCTGTTAACTGTCTCTAAGCGTATGCAGATGTCTTAAAAGCAGTTCCAATCACTGTTGGTTTTCACAAAGAAAGAGATTTGAACAACGCTTAAATGAACTGGATAGATAGATAGATAGATAGATAGATAGATAGATAGATAGATGTGTAGGCAGGTAGGTATGTAGGTCGGTAGGGGGATAGAGGGAGGTAGGTAGATCTCACTATACAGATATACCCTTCTGATATATATCCAAGTAACATCTGAGCCAATTAATTAATCTGAATCTGCCAGATACTCCATACACCTCAGGGAGAGTATTACATTGAGTGCGTGTGGAAATGGCCAAAAGAAAAAAAGAAAAAAAAAAAGAAGAAAAAAGTGAGAAGGAGAGAGGTGATTGTAATTTTCCGTATAAAATCAGTAGAATTTTGAATTTTGGTCCGGTTGTGTGGTTTTGGAAAGTTGTGGAACTAGTATTCATGGGTAGCTTACTATAGGTAGATGTGATGAGAATGATGAACAATGGAGATGGATGATGTGATGAAGATGGTAATGAGGGTGATGGATGTTGTGGATTTTAATGGAAGTGTAGAGTCAACCAACTGGCCCGGAATGATTCCAGGTCTGGGCTGGCGATCAGGTAAGGAGGAGGTCATTCCAGAGTCTTGCTGTTCTAGGGAAAAAAGAATACATGTGAGCATTTATTCTGGAGAAAGGAATTGAGAATTTGTTACAATATATCACCACACTCTTATCTCCAACCACATAGTAGGAGGTATTTTTGCTGACCTTTAAATGCATAAATGCTAACTACTTTGTGTGGCTACTGTAGGTGATTATACACGTGTACCTTTGACCCAAACGTTTTGGGTCTGAGTGTTATATGATGCACTCAGTTCCACAGATTAACATCTTTTCCAGTAATTTGGTCCATTCCGGAAAACGAACGCTTCCTTAAATATATTATATAGAGTCGATTCGTCTAATGTCGTACGGTTTTGGACGCCATCACACACTGCGTTGCCGTTTTTAGCGCCTACAGTGGTCGTTCCCATTACAAATCACGAGGAATATCTCTGCTTTGTTCATACTGCAGTTATACATACGTCAGGGGCAACTAAAATAGCTCAGAAAGCAATAAATCGTTCTGGGGTCACATAGGCTAATGTCGTACAGTGGGCGGGAAATGTCGTACACCGAAGAGAGTAATTCCGTACGTCGACCAGCAACAAAAGGAGACAGTCCCTAACTGTCCCTTAAAGGTAGGTTCCTGTGCTAGCGATGTCAATTATGTCCACAAAATAATTTCGTCTTTTTCTGAGCAGTATTGAATTCTCTCATTTTTCTGATTTTTTTGCTACTGAGAAACTCGTCAGATGTTGAAGAAAATAGTCGTTTTCCCTTTTGGTTTATTTCTTTCGTTGGAATTCCAGTTCTAAAAATAACTATGTTTATTATGTCTATAAGTGCGCAATTTCTGATGCCATTCTCCAAAGGTCAATTTCCCTTGACGTGAGCTCTCCTAGAGGTCTTGGCATGGCGGATGGGTTAAAACTATCCCAAATTGCAATGCAGCATGACATCAGCTGCATTATCTATTTTTGGCGCGAACTAAAAATAGCGCTAACTGGTGTGCGAAGCAGAGTTAGGAAATCCCTTCCAAAACAACTTTTCTAATATTTTTTTTATTTACACTTTTTAGCGAATTTTATTAATTCCGTTTTATAAGTGCTTTCCAACAACTTGGATGAAAGTTCATCAAAATTATGATGCATTCCAAAGTACAGGAACCTACCTTTAAGTGCCCTGATATGGCAGACTATTTGCTTTTCAATTCCATTATGCTGTGACACTCTTCACATGACAAAAACAATAATAATAAACTATATTGTAGGGTTCTGAACGCGCAGAATGTGAAGACAAAAATAATAATAATAAACTATATTGTAGGGTTCTGAACGCGCAGAATTATAATTGGGGATTGATGAGATGAAATAATGATATTTTATGTTGGGGTAGAGTACTAACATAACAGAGCACCAAAAGCTGAATACGTAAGTCCCGTAGTGTAGTGTAGGAAGTGAAAAAACAAAAACCTGAATATAGTGGGGCTGAATTACATGTATTTTGCATGGGCAAAAGTACTGGGGTGGATAGGGTTTTGGTAAAACAGGACAGATGAGAGCATGTGGCTATCAGACTTATATTACTACTCGAGCGTTATCTGCATTACCAGCTACACAAACCATTGTGGAAATATCAAATATCATCTCATCTGATCCAAGTACCAAACATTTTAATCCATTCCCAATCTTACTCCTCATATTTTGTGCACTGCCAATTTACCATTCCCGTTTTGTCCTAACATGAACTATCATTCTTAATGTATGTACTTCCCTACCTCACTTAAGATTTCCATTTATCCAGTCTGTCTTTCCTTTCATTACTTCGTCAGTCTAAATGACATTAACCTACCCGCACTAGTATGAACTAACGTGCCTCTCACATTTGCCCAATCTTAGTCAAATGCATTCGAACTTCAACAAACCTACGTATACCAACCTAGGAGACCCACCATGTCTACACCCTACCCTACGCTTCCTTTTCTACAAATCATCTCCCTATCATATTATGTCTCTACTTTCCTAAAACAATGACCCTATGATAGCCTCTGTTATGTCAGGTGTGTGGCCCTCTCCACCTTACCCTGTAACAAGTCTGATATAGCAACCTTCAACACCAGCTTAATTCTAGTAGCCAGTAACCAGTTACCTGATGAACCCCCATCTCATCATATCCCTTACTTTATTCTACCTACTAAGTATCGTAAGGAGATGGGTTAGGAGGTCATTTGTAAGTATTTCATGAGTACTCACAACATGCACACTGCATACAGGAGGTTCTAGTACACGATGACACCACTGTACGAATTTACCCTCCAACGAAAAATAACGCTATTTTGAAGGAGTCTAATTTCGTACAGGTTTTATATGGCGAATTATGTAACTTAGGAGACTGACCAAGACATTTTATTTGCATTAAAATCGTATTATTGTTTCCTAAGGACAAGTTTAGAGGGAGACGTCACGCTAAAGTTCACTGGAAAAGCAAGTAGTAAGGGTTGTCAGACGACACCATCCTTGTCGAAGGGCCCATTAAAATTGTCTCGGAACCAATGGATTCAGTTCTATTCACTGTACCATACGTACTGACCAATCGAAACGTAGTTGACAAACGGGCATATAATGGTGAAACCGGACACTGTAGTCGTTGAAAATAACGACACTACAACGGGTTGTTCTATGCAGGAGGAAAATGCATGAGAGACGGACGTTATTGCGGAAAATTTGATGGTGTACGAAATTACCCGAGTGTACGAAATTAGGCGGATCGACTCTATAGTATGTGTAATTCGTTTTATGGAGACTCAATGAAGGGAAACAAATTATTCTATTCTATTCTCTATTTTATTAACGAAACTCATTGGCTGATAAATCACGTGCCGGCATTTGACCAATCAAATCGGTACTTTTGAACTTTGCGCGCGCCTACAACTACATCCGCCATTTTTTTGGATTTTTTCCCACCGCTCAGAGATAAGTTATAAATCTGAAGTAATCTTACTACAACATGTCTCAAAACATGTATGCGTTAATGCTTTGGACCAACGATGAAATGCGAACGTCAGTTCACCATCTGAAACATATCATCAGTCCCAAAAAGCCTTGGAATGAGTACAAGACCGGTGATATTGGAACGGCCAAGTACCCCGGAGTGGATTTTTTCAGAGCCAAAGGTTACAAGGGGGACTGGGAGTTTAAAATCCTAGTCCTTGGAGGTAAGTTATTGATCATTTTTCTGGTGGTTTCTGGTTTACCGGGCGCAGAGGTACGCCGTATGACAAAACACTAGTCTGATCAATCACAGATGCTACCATTTCTTACAAATATGATGGCTGCACCAGTTTTCGGGGGGTTAACATTTCCTTGCAACAAAAAAACTGTGTGATAAACAAAGATCACAAACTAATAGTCTATGCGTACATAAAAATATGTGTTCAGTAATATGCAACTTACATTTCTTGTCCGCATGTCTCCAGGTTTACATATTTGAGCGAATCCAAACAGATGCTCCGCTGAATCTGCTCTCCGAAACTGCCCCAGTTTTCGGGGTACGTTTTAGAACTCGCCTGCAAAGTGCATCATCTGCAGATCCTAATGGTAACAACTGTCGTCGTGAGATCTGCAATTCTTTAGGATGTAGAAACGATCTTTGAATTGTCAGAAAAAAAAAGATTATTGAATAAATCGCCGGGCCATCTTTGTCGGTACTTTCAGTTAACTTCTCAGTTTTTCCAATATGGCCGCTTCCACGGTCACCAACGACGACGTCATGTATGACGTCAAAACTAACGTGCTCTCGCGCGTCAATTAGTGAATGATGAAACATGCTGATTCAACTTTCTGTTTGCAAAAAGTAATCATTTTAATACGTCCCTGACTAGAGGAGCGGTACAATATATTAGAATACCCCGAATTCTGGAGCACCCCGAAAACAGGTACATCAACCATATAAATTAGACCATCCAAAATACATGTTCATCTAGACAGGCCCGACCAGTACGCGGACACTTTTAAGGGTGTTTTACCTAATGTTTAAGACTCCAACGTGTTCCAGACTACCAGATGGGCATGCAATTTAGGAAAATCCTTGTGCTAAATATAGACAAAAGGAACACGTGAAAAAAAATTATCTGCGCATGCGCAAAGTGATGCTATTGAGGTCATGCTATTTGCTGTATCAAACTGGCTTATCAAACCAGTACGCGGACACCTTAGAATCTGAGTAAACTGAGATGACATTTATACGCTGCAATACTAAATTAAATTATTGATACATGTAGTTACCAAAAACTTATTAACATCGAATAAGGTTGTTCTTATTTAATATTGACACATGGCTGTTTACTTTGCCTGTTTGTGCGTTTGGCGCAGTCAAGCTGAAGCATCGATCGTGATACCGGTCTGCATCAGCCCAGCAAATTCGTAAATGTGTTGTGTAAGTGTAAACGTGAATGACAAAACAATAAAGAAATGGTGCCTTGAAAAAATGTCACAAACTCAGTTGAATCTAAAAAGTATCTTAGAATTTATTAGACGCCAAACGCAAAAGTGTCCGCGTACTGGTAGTGTCCGCGTACTGGTCGGGTCTGTCTACGTAAATCGCTGATTAGGGGTGTGGGGGCTTGCCCCCAATAAGTAAGTTTAAAAGTAATCTATTGCGCCCGGTAAACCATATTTCCCCCCAAATGGCCAAAAACCTGATATGTTTTTTTTTAAAATGAGGGACCGTGGCATGTGAATTCACCATATTTACATTAATGGTGGTGGTGGTGGTGATTCTTTTGCCAATATAACACTCACTGGCTATATACTCTAGGTGCTTCAATTAATTTGCTGGTTCTCTGGTACAAAAAAACCAATATTGAAAATCCAGGTAATCCCCCCCCCCCCCCCCCCCCGCCCCCAAATAATTTACCTGGTTACCTGGATTTCCAATATTGATTTTTTGCACATTGGGAACAACATTTGGGATGGGCCATTCTATCTTATGGTACTGAGTCGATCATTTACTGATCATCACCTCAGGTGTGGTGGGTGGCTAAATTTTGAATTTAAGCCATTAAGCCATTACAACTATTTACAAAAAAGAACAGTACTCGACTACTCGTCCATTCACAAAATAAAACGAAGACGAAGTTTCATGAACATTGATATGATCATATCAACTCACTGTTGAATTCAGGCTAGGCTTACTGCTTGATCTATTCATTTACAAAAAGCAAACATGAAGCTAAATAAACTTCCCCAGGCTTGCACTTTTGACCATTCATGCCTTTAACCGGGCCATAAAAATGGAAAACAGACTTTTCACAGCACATTCTGTGGGGATGGGTTCTAGGTTAACTGCTGAAAAAAGGTGACGAGGCTTCACCGAGCATCATTTTGGCCGGTCGAGCTCTTTTGGTGAAAATGCTCATGACTCTTGAACCTCATGGTATATTTGGTTCAAATTTTGTATACTTGTGTTTCTTAACATTGTCCAGCTGGCAGCCACTGGTATGAAAAAAGGTGACGAGGCTTCGCCGAGCATCATTTTGGCCGGTCGAGCTCTTTTGAAAATTTGAACCAAATATACCATGCGGTTCAAGAGTTATGAGCATTTTCACCAAAAGAGCTTGACTGGCCAAAATGATGCTCAGTGAAGCCTCGTCACCTTTTTTCATACCGATGGCTGGACAATGTTAAAATACATAAGTATACAAAATTTGAACCAAATATACCATGCGGTTCAAGAGTTATGAGCATTTTTCACCAAAAGAGCTCGACCGGCCAAAATGATGCTCGGTGAAGCCTCGTCACCTTTTTTCATACCGGTGGCTGGAAAATGTTAAAATACACAAGTATACAAAATTTAAACCAAATATACCATGCGGTTCACAGTGTTCACACTCAATTTCTAAATTGCGGGTTTTCATACCCCCAATTAATGAAATCTGCGGGTATGAAGCTGAAATTTGAGGGTACAACGTAGGGAAGCAAAATAAAACAAAGACAACATGCTGGAATAGCTGTAAATTAGCTGTTTTTAAAAGGAAATTGTAAAAGTGACTTAGTGTATGCATATACATTAATTCAAGTATAAAAGGCAGTTAATTTCAGCTGTGCCATAACCGTATGTAGCAGACGCTAAGTCACTTCATCAAGGTCGTAGTGAAAAGGGCTAATTACCGACACAAATATCACGGAAATTTCCGTAAGAATTTACTCATTACGAAATACAATACACTACTATTAGCGAGGTGCTGGATATTACCAGTTTACTGGCTTCCGTTATTGTAACAATCTTCAGTGTGAACCGGATACCAGGCACTTGGCAACGCATAAATAAACTGCGGTACTATTTTTAGAACGCACATCAAACGCTTTTTCCGGGGAAAAAGTAAAAACGAGCAGTAAAAACAAGTAAACAAATAAAAAGCTAATCAAAATACAGCAAACCCAGCAATGAAATCCTATGAGATTTTATTTTTATTTTTCCTAAAAAAACGTGCGTGAATGCCAGTGCTGGAAACTCGCAAAATTTATGTGGTGGCCCAAAAGCTTAACAGGCCCAACTTTCAGTGGCCCAAATCATCCACCACCTAAAGTTCCCATTCATTTAGTATTGCCAGAAAGATAAATTTGGGCCACTAAAGGTAATATTTTGGAGATTTTTGGTCGCCCGAGACAAAAATTAGGAGCATTTGGCCACCGGGCCACTGGCCGCTTCCAGCACTGGAATGCACGTGTTCGGTAAAAAATTTATGCGCGATTTTTTAAATCTTTGCGTGAATCACGCACAATTCTACGTGAATGGGAACACTGGAAACCACTGGACCATTTTCAACCAAATTTTTGTATGTAATTTTTGAGGTACAAGAAAATGAAAATTTATTAACATGATGCTGGTCACATGACCAAGATGGCTGCCATGCCCATATATGGTATAAATTCTTTAAAAAAATATTGTTTACAGGAACCAGTGGGTCGATTTCGATGAAACTTGGTATGAAGCATCAGAGATTCAAGTTCATTATATTTTGTTCAAATGATAACCCTGTGTTGATCTTGACATATTTTACAGCAAGGTCAAACTTTGCAACTTCGGCTTTTATATGGGAAAATGTGACAATGATGGATACTTTAGAAATTATTGCATCCTGTGACCAGGAATTTGGTTTATCATGTAAACTACAGTGATTTTATTTGGCATTTTGGGAAGCTACCTTTTCCCTTACATTCGGGAAATTTTTTCAAAGAATTTGGGGAATAAATCTCAAAAATACACAAAATTGGGAAAATAAAGACCATTTTTGGATTGGGAATGACTCCCTTGTAAGGAGGTAAAAATGGCCAAATAAAATCACTGAACTAAATGATTAAATGATGAAGGATTATGAGTAATTAAGTTCAGTGTTTGCTCTAGTCATTTTAATCAGGTTTTGTATGATTTATGCTTATACTAGGCTCAGATATCAGGTGAGCGTTTACAGGACCATTGGTCCTCTGGTACTCTTGCATGATGCATGTTTTATGCATTTAAAGTTTATTTCTTTATTTTGTAAATCTTTAGAAACCAGAAAGGAGCTGGACCCTGAAGTAGTTACATGTATTGATAAGGACAAGGCAAAATCTGGTAAGAACTTTTTTTCTAGTTTATAAATTATTTGAGCCGCGTCATAAAACCTGTCTTCTGGGTGTCCGACCAGATCTGACACTCAAACCAGGTTGTACAACCACTAGATGCTTGAAATTTAGGATTAAGAAAATAGAGGGATTGTACTTTCTATGTAGCCAAAGCAAAGGCACTGATCAGATGTGTGGCATTTCTTTCAAATTAAGGCCTCCATTTTTAGCTCACCTGGCCCGAAGGGCCATAGTGAGCTATTGTCATACCAATGCGTCCGGCGTGCGTCGTGCATCGTCACACAATGTGTCCGTCAACACCTAAAAACAAATATTCAAACATCTTCTTCTGTAAAACTACTGGTCCCATGGTTCTCAAATTTCACATGAAGCATGACCTGACTCCAGGGTCTCAGAATTGTAAAATTGGGTCAGGTTGAAAATCCAAGATGGCCGCCGTTACTAAAAATAGCAAAAACAACAAAATAAATTTCTTCTCCAGAACCACTGGGTATATTTGTCTGAATTTTGGCATGGAACATCAGTAAAACCTTGGTATTCAAAATTGTAAAAATGAAAAAAGTCTGTAGCGGAGTTTTGTCACAGTGACCTACTTTCTGTTTATGAGTGTAATTTTGCTCAAATGCCAATGTCAAAAAAGGACCTATTTAAACAACTTCAAACAACTTCTTCTCTAAAACCACTGAACCCATGGATCTCAAATTTCACATGGAGCATGACCAGACTGCAGGGTTTCAAAATTGTAAAATTGGGTCAGGTCAAGAATCCAAGATGGCCGCCATTACTAAAAATAGCAAAAACAACAAAATCAACTTCTTCTCCAGAACCGTTTGGTATATTTGGTTGAAAGTTTGCATAGAACATAAATGGGGCCTTGGTATTAAAAATTGTAAAAATAATAAAAAATCTATAGCGGAATTAGGTCACAGTGACCTACTTAGCCAGTGATTTTTTTCTCTATAAAAGTGGTGCCCATAAAAGGCACCTGCCCCAATTCAAAATAGTATCTTTTTTTCCCATCTGCAAGTTGAAAAATTCCCAATAGCAGGATTAATTTTTCTAGGGACCATCTTACAAGCATAAATTTACTTGCTTGCTTAGAGAACTGGCAGATATATAGCTATAATTGAATGCAAATATTATAAATTCAGTTTCATGTCCCCTATCCCACCACTTGAGACAAAATAAAGGTGTTTCTGAAATTCCAAATTTTAGAATACGACGTGATTTTTCCCAATTCTGTGGGCATCAGCACCATTCCCAAAATAGTGAAAAAAATCACTGTTAGCGTTTACAAGACCGATTTTGCTCAAATGTCAATATCTCAAGAAAATGCAACCAATTCTGACCAGATTTGGTCAAAAATGGTTCTTGAATGGAATTATTTCAATTTTGTGCCAGTTGACTATCCAAGATGGCCACCATGGGGGCTGTTACTAAAAATAGCACAAAGATAAAAATGGCAATTACTCAAGAACCCTTGAATGGAATTGGACCAATTTTGTGTCAGAATGTTCCTTGCATGAAGCCGTTTCCATTAATTGCAATTCGGCATTCCAAGATGGCCGCCATCTGGTGTTACTAAAAATAGCACAAACATAAAAATGACAATTACTCAAGAACCCTTGAATGGAATTGGACCAATTTTGCGTCAGAATGTTCCTTGCATTAAGCCATTTCGAGTAATTGCAATTTGGCATTCCAAGATGGCTGCCATCTGGTGTTACTAAAAATAGCACAAACATAAAAATGACAGTTACTCAAGAACCCTTGAATGGAATTGGACCAATTATGTGTCAGAATGTTCCTTGCATGAAGTTGTTTCGATTAATTGCAATTTGGCATTCCAAGATGGCCACCATCTGCTGTTACTAAAAATAGCACAAAACATGAAAATGACAATATCTCAGTAACCGCTGAATGGATTTTGATGAAATTTGTGTCAAAATGATTCTTGCATTGAGATGTTTCAAAAATATCTAACTGTAGACCAGTCATATTGGCCTCTGTTACTAAAAATAGAAAAATGTGAAAATTAGAAAATGTCAATGGAATTGGGCTCATTTTGTTTCAGAATGTTCCTTTCATTAAGCTTTTTCGATTTTTTCCATTTTGGCATTCCAAGATGGCCGCCATCTGCCGTTACTAAAAATAGCACAAAACATGAAAATGAATATATCTCAGTAACCGCTGAATGGATTTAGATGAAATTTGTGGCAAAATGATTCTTGCTTTGAGGTGTTTCAAAAATTAACAAATATAGATACGTCAAGTTGGCCTGTGTTACTTAAAATAGCAAAATGTGAAAATTGGAAAATTACTATGCAATGGACCAAATTTGTGTCAAAATGGTCCTTGCATGAAGGCTTTTGGATTTTTTGCATTTTGGCAATCCAAGATGGCCGCCATCTGCCGTTACTAAAAATAGCACAAAACATGAAACTGGCAATATCTCAGTAGCCCCTGGATGGATTTTGATGAAATTTGTGGCAAAATGATTCTCGCATTGAGGTGTTTCAAAAGTAAATAAATAGAGACCAGGCAAGCTGGCCTCTGTTACTAAAAGTAGCAAAATGTGAAAATAAGAAAGTCTCAGTGGAATTGGACCAATTTTGTATCAGAATGGTCCCGTTGCATAATAGCCAGGTGAGCGATATCAGGCCCATTTGGGCCTCTTGTTCAGATATAATTAAGGATGTTGCTTTTCTAAAGAATAAAGTCACAACTTTGTTTTGATTTCGTTGTGTAAACTCTAGGTAATACCAAGTCTGTCTCAGTCCTCATCCTGTGTAAGCAACATGTAGCAATGAACAAAAAATACCAGTTATGATGAAAAAAGTTTTAAGATAGGTACATTTGTGGGGTGATCAAAAAGTATGTGGTCTTTTTCTGGTAACTTTTGATTCGATCATTCAAATGCTTTCAAACTTTCATAACAGTTGCCACCCGTAATATGCATATACCTACCTAGTTTTGTTACAATACATATCTTAATCCGTTACAAAGTTGTAGTTATTAAACCAAAGACATACTTCTTCCAAGTCCTTTGCCATCATGTAGCAGTCCGCTGAATCTCATGACGTCAGACTCAGAGTGAAAACGCTGATTTGAACTTCAAAGTCTCTATTTTTTAGCTGTTCATTTAATTTTTCTTTTTGCTCATATAGTAGGTTAAAAATATGTCTCAATCAAACATGATATAATGATTTCTCTTATGAATCACTATAAAACATTTTGTGGAATACCCTTATAGTTATACTCAAACACAAAGGAGCTGGTAGTATCAGTCTTTATTTTTGAAATCATCGTTAAGACTTCGGTAGGGTCAGATTTGTAAATGGGCTCAGTCTTATACTATTTAAAACCAATATTATTTGAATGGAACAATTGTTCCGAATATATCCATATTAAAATTAGATAATAAAATTAATTTCAGTTTTAAGCAAAATGAGTCACCTGACCTGTGCCTTTGAGTTGAACTCAATCCCAAAGTAATCTCAATGTTCAAAGTAGAACAACAACTGTTTCTCTTCTGCCAACAGACATGACAGAGACCACGACAGAGGCCACTACAGAAACCACTAAAGATACAATAACAACAACTACAGAAGCAACAACAGCAGTTGAGGACACAACAACTATTGTTACAGAAGAAGCAACCACTACTGAGGAGACAACAGTGACGGTATGAATATTTTAAATTGCTAATATACTCAGTTTAGTGCCAGTGTTTGCTACTATTTCATATTCAAAACTTAGTTGAAAGTTTTCTGTCCTAGTAACATTAGCAATAAGCAATTAATTTGATGGACAGAGAAACTTTGAATTAATATTTGATTTTGTCATAGAAAAAATATGTCTTTTAATTGAAGAATGGTAAAGGTAAGACTGGAATGGAACCAGGAAACTTCTTATCCTATATTAATTCTACACTTGACCTATGTCAACCCCCTGGGAGACTTTTAATCCTACCTTTAAATGCTATACTTGACCTTTTTCAACCTTCCTTGAGTTAACTTAATCTGTCTCTACATGTATATCCTTTAACAAAGTCAAATCTATACTAATTCTATTTTGTCTATAAAACAAAGTCAAATGCTATACTAGTTCTATACTTGAACAAAAGTATGTATTTAGTATAGCATTAAATGAGATAACACATGTACTCTATTAAATTCTATACTAAACAATATAGAATTAGTACAGTTACACAGTATAAGTATACGGATAGAAATGATTTTTGTTTGGGAAAATTCAACTCTCTAGTTTCTATATATTTGATAATTATACATGTTCATTTTGCATGATATTTGAAATCCCATTGGCCCAACAGGGATGTGGTGCTGTGTCCTTGGGCAATACACTTCATCCACATTGCTTACTAGGAAACCATTCCAATTGTTGACTGGGATGCTAAAGCCGAAACTAAACCAAACAAAAGCATGACAATTGTAAATTTGGGTGAGCATTGTGGCCCCTTAGCAAAAAGAAATGCATTTAATATCTATTCAGTTTCCATTTCTTTCTAACTATTTATTTTTCATTCATTCATCATTTCATTGCAAGGCTTAGCAATGGAAAGTTTCCGTACAAGGCAATTAGTCTTAATCATTGAACTTCTATTGGATCACCCTTATTGCAGCATTGGACTACCATTGAAAATGGACGAAATATGCAAATTAGGCTGCTATTGAAATGACATCATGGAAATGGTGAAACAGTAATTTCCATTTTACATGGAAACATTGAAATGAGATCATAAAAATGGCTAGAACATTAGTTAAAATGGTTTGCTACCATTTAATTGATGCAGTTATAGTGATGAAATAATACTTTTCTCATGGCATGATCATGTGCTATATTCTAATAAAATATATCTTATGTAATTAACTCAGACAAGCCTGCAAATTCGCACAATCTACAAAGTGTCCTTGTTGTGCACTCTGTGTGAAAATTAGACTCCAAAAATCCTTCATGAAGATTCTAACAACGAACCTGAACCCTTGCTAGATGCAGCATAAAGTACATTTTTTAGAAGCAGTGACAAAAACCTTAAAATTTGGTAAATATGTATCAGAAGAATTCTGTTGCTTCGGGCATCATTTCTTGTCTCTTCATTAAAAAAAATACCATCAAGATTTTAACTATCTGGAATAGATAGATCAGAAAATAGTGCAGACCCAGATCAGGTTGCTTGTAAATGAACAATCTGATCAGGGTGTACACTGTCTGCCATTCCATCTTCATCTTCAAATCTAAGTAGTACTTCTTCCAAGCAGTATTAAAACAAGGTGCCCTTAAATTTCCAGATCTTTACAAAGTATTTGTACAAATGTATCATGTTTGCTGGGGCAGTCTGATCTGGTTTTGCACTGCACTGGCAGTCTGATCAGATTCTACACTATTTGTTTGGGAAGCAGTCTGTTCAGAGTCTATAATGTTTGCTCATGGCAGCTTAATATCTTATTTGTTTCTAGTACAAACAAATAAAAATAATGCATTAAGAATGTCAGATGTAATTTGCAGGGTCACAACGCTTGATTTATGTAAGCACTAGCAGACCAAAATTATATCTGTTGCTTTCCATTTGAACAGTCAGAAGGCCCAGATCAGTAGTCTAACCAGTATGTCAAAGTTTTGCTTGGGCAGTCTGATCCAGGTCTCCAGTGGTGTACACTGTTTGCTTGGGGACAGCCTGAGCATGGTTTACAATGTTTGCTTGTGACAGTCTGATCAGGGTCTAATACTGACAGTCAGATCTGGCTCTACACAGTTTCTGTTGTCCAGCAGTCAGATCAGAGTTTATACTGTTTGCTGGGACAATTCTAGTTTATTATTCTACACTATTTGTTTTGGCAGTTTGGTCTGGGTCTGCACATATTGCTCTTTGCTGTCTGGTTGCTATGGCATATCTACCTTAATAATGATAAGCTCTAATTAACTGAGTCACAGCACAAGAAAAGAAGCCTGATGTCACATGCAAACAGCAGATACTGCATATAAGACCATCCTGCACTTATATGCAGATGTGCAGACTGATCAGAGCTACTGCCTTTTGATATATGTATTCTTCCAGCATGATGATAACTATGCATACAAGCTTAAAAAACACACAAAAAACAGACCTTATTGTAACTGGTCCATTTTCACTTTGGGACTTTAGGTTAATATATTTTATTGAAAGAACCCTATGGTAAGAATTCTAACTATTGGGACAGACAGGGCTGAGCAGAAGGTGCGGGCCCTGATCAGTCTCACCAGGGATTATACTGGTTTCCATTCCATTTGCATCTTCTGAACACATATCACTGCTTTGTAAGCCCAAAATGCCCCAATTTTAGGACAATTTTGTTAATTATTCTAGGTGTTCGAATTTTTAGACTTTTTTCATTATGTTTTTTAAAAATTAAAATCTAAAACTCTGGCACTCATAAGTTTTCCAATGTCATCACTGTTTTAAATCATTGGTTCAATGAATAAATTAAAGATACATCATTAGACATGGCAACCTGGGTGAATATCAGAAATATGTTATAGTGATACAGAGCAGAGGAATCTGACATTAGCCAAAAAGTAAAGCATGCAAATTTTAACTATAGAAACTTACTTTGCTGTAATTTTTTGTATTAATTCACATACTGTGCAAGATCCATTTATTTATTGTCCAGAATATATTCAAAAGCCTCAAAACATTAATAAAACTTTATGCAAGAAAGTTTGGTTAAAAACATACAACTGTTTTTAAACTTAGCTAAATAATTGCGCCAAAATTTAAAACTAACTCTGGTGTACTGAGAGGCTGACAGGAAATTACTGATATATAGTTATTGCTATAGAAACCACATTCTTTCTCTAGCCCCAAACCTTGATAATTACCATTTAAGGCCCATTATCCTGTCAATCAAATTCAATAGAAAATAAATGGTTCAAATTATATCATTTTGTCATGGTAGACATTTCTGTTTAGAGCTAGAAAATAGAAAATTAATGGATAAAAAAATGGCATTGCTGTATAAAATCCCCATTTTTATGCTATTTTCTGCAAAAATGGAAATATAATTGCCTATTTGCAATGGTTTTAAGGAACAGGTATGAAATTTAACTTGTTAATAATGAGTGTAACAATGGAAAATGGTGAAACCATGGTGAACTAATAGCAAATCAATGTAAAAAATCCATTTCATTTTGCTAAGGGGCTCCAGTCCTTCTGTAATAGAAAATAATCTTGCCATTTCAGAAAAAAGTTAAAAAACCTAGAGCTATCAAAAGAAGGTTGGACACTAGTTCTGAGAGTGAAGCTGCAAATTCGAACATGCAAGTTCAGTAAGTTTTTTATTAGTTTATGAGCATGTGTGGGAAGGGGGAACAAGAGTTGATAAGCAACAGTCCAGGCTACAGTCACATACAAAAATGGTAAATAATTTTTCAGTCATGTTGGGACGGAGCCACCTCTTCCTGGGTATTACCAGTACTTTTGGGGAGTAAATGTCTCTCGCTCAAGGAAACAACACGGGGACCTGAGTAAGGATTGAACCCCAAACCTCTCGCTCTTGAGTCAGAGGCCCTTACCATTAGGCCACTGTGCTCCCCTGAGGAGTAAAGTGTCTTCCTCAGGGACACAAGGCAGAGGTATGTTACTTGAATCAAACTTAGTTAAATCTGAACAACAAGAAGAAAAAGATATGTGTGTATCTTTTACGGCTTTCATACACCAAGTGATTGAAAAAGTTACCAATTATCGAAAATATTGTTTCACTCCTGACGTTATTAAGCAATATCAAAATGGATAGTGTTTCATTAAAAAAGTTCTCTAACAAACTTTTTTATATTGACAATATGCTTATTTTACACACAAAAACCATTGAAAAATTAAGATTTTTTCCTAAAACTTAGAAAATTACAGTTTTAAATCCATTGTTGTTACAATTAAGGAGTTTATTAAAGGATTTTTTAGGTAAATGCATCCTTATTTTTCCAATATTACAGAATATTACTGCTGACTGATGACGGATAATGAATTTCTATGTATACAACAATATATTAAAAAAACTGATGATGTCGAAACTTGGCATGCAGCTTAAGTGACTCAAGCTCTACAAAGTATATATAAATGATGACCCTGAATTGACCTTGACCTATTTTACAGCAAGGTCAAATTAGGTCACCTATACATTTGAATGGGGAAAACTGTTACAAAGTAATTTATTCATGGCTGACAATCAGTTGAATGCATAAACGGTGGGTAAGCAAAGACATCTGCACGCTGCACTTCTGGTCTCGCAAAGAGGGTCCAAAAAAAGTAAACAAACCAGGAACGCTTGCATTTGAAAGTCGTTAATTTGAACCAAAATGAATGTTTCTTTAAAACATAAGAATGCTATTTTGTCTGTTTTATATCGGTTTCCTTGCACACCAAAGGATATGGAAAGGCATTTCCTCGTTGTTGTGATTTTTGTTCCCTCCCACGAAACACCTGTTGAGATAGGATTGCACATGAGGAAAATAAGGGGTAAACACCACAATATTTTGCTAGTTCGGACAGTTATTGCCTTGTGGGCTGCAAACAAGACACAGACCTCCCGTATTTTATACATAATCAGCGTGGTACCCTGATGGACCCTGATGTCTGATGTCATGGAATGAAAGCTAACCCTACTGTGTCCAAGTATGAATGCTTTCTGATAAGTAGTTGCAAAGATAAAGACTTCTAAAAACCTTTAACATAGAAATACTACTTTTTGGAGATGTACTAGATTTTGACCTCTAGCCCCATCTTCCAGTATAGACCCAGGGGTCCGATGTCATGGAATGGAAGCTAACCCTACTGGGTACCTATGGTCCAAGTATGAATGCTTTCTGATAAGTGGTTACCAAGAAAACTTTAACTCAAAAATCCTAGTTTTTGGAGATGTACTAGATTTTGACCTCTAGCCCCACCCCCCAGCATGGACCCTGGGATCTGATGTCGTGGAATGAAAGCCAACTCTATAGGGTACCTATGGTCCATGTTTGAATGCTTTCTGACAAGTGGTTGTCAAGATATACTTCTAGAAAACTTTAACAAAGTGTGATGGGAGCGGCAATGCGAACCACTGTGGTGACTACAACAGCTCCTCTGCACTTTGTGCAGTCAAACTAAAAATATAGGCGTGGTGGCCATCTTGGTCATGTGACCAGCATCATGTCATCAGATTTTCATTTCCTTGTACCTGAAAGCTTTCATACAAAATTTGGTTCAGATCAACACAGTAGTTTCTGAGAAAATCCAGTTTGAATTTTTGTATGTACACGACCTTGGGCCAAGGTCAAGAAATGACCTTGACCTTCAATACTCACATATCTTCATATATTCAATAAGAAGTCTGCTCCTACTAACTTTCATGTCACTGGCTGCAATAGTTTCTGAAAAATCCACTGTTTTCACTTTTCCTATAGAAAAGCCTAAGTTACCAAATTTGACCTTGCCGTAAAATAGGTCAAGGTCACTCCAGGGTCACAATTTGAACAAACTATGATGGGCTGGAGTCCCCAATGCTACATACCAAGTTTCGTGGAAATCGGCCTGCCTGTTCCGGAGAAGATTCTTGACGGGTTTTTACCATATATGGGCATGGTGGCCATCTTGGTCATGTGACCAGCATTATGTCATCAGATTTGGCTCAGATCAACACAGTAGTTTCTGAGAAAATCCAGTTTGAATTTTTGTATGTACATGACCTTGGGCCAAGGTCAAGAAATGACCTTGACCTTCAATACTCACATATATCTTCATATATTCAATTAGATGTCTGCTCCTACTAACTTTCAGGTCACTGGCAGCAGTAGTTTCTGAAAAATCCACTGTTTTCACTTTTCCTATAGAAAAGCCTAAGTTACCAAATTTGACCTTGCCGTAAAATAGGTCAAGGTCACTCCAGGGTCATCATTTGAACAAACTATGATGGGCTGGAGTCCCCGATGCTACATACCAAGTTTCGTGAAAATTGGCCTGCCGGTTCTGGAGAAGATTTTTGAAGGGTTTTTACCATATATGGGCGTGGCGGCCATCTTGGTCATGTGACCCAGATGCCGCGAACAAACTTTCGTTCCCCCTACCCAAGGAGACTCCACATAAAATTTGGCTTTGATTGGCCAAGCGGTTTTGGAGAAGAAGATCTTTGAGCATTGTGGACGACGCCATACGGCCGGACGCAGGACCATGAGTATCCTATAAGCTCACCTATGAGCCTTCGGCTCAGGTGAGCTAATAATTTGTCCAAGTCACATCACCAAGATGGCCACCAGACCCATATATGGTAAAACCTTAATCTTTTCCTACAGATCTAATAGTCCTATGATCATGACAGTTGGCATGGAGCATTATGAACTCAAGCTTTACCCCGTTTATATAAATGATGTCCTTGAGTTGACCTTGAAATATTTTACTTCAATGTCAAATTTGGCAAAACTTATTTTAGTACTTATAGTAGGCCCTGAGATCAGGTGAGCTTTAACAGGACCATTGGTCCTCTGTTGTTTTTTTTTTGGGGGGGGGGGGGGGGGGGGGGGGTGCACTGATAGATAACTGACTCAGTGTCATGACATGAACTCGGCTGTTTACATATGAGTAAAGCAGAAGTTTATTGATATATGCCAATGCATGAGAAAACCTACTTTGTGCATGTAGGAAAACAAAGGATAAGTTAGGCATTTGTTTTCCTGCATGCAAAAAGCAGGTTTTCTCATGCAGTGGCATATATATATATTTATAAGTGAGTTGGGTGGCTCAGTGGTAGAGCATCAGACTCTGGTTGGGGGTTGGATACCCATCTCTGCTGTGTTGTGTCCTTGAGCTAAACACTTTACTCTCCGAAAGTACTGGTAATACCCAGGAAGCAGTGGCTCGGTCCTGTCATGACTGTAAAATTGTTGATTGGGATGTTACACCTCAACGCAAACTAACAGATAAGCTAGGAAGTAACTGGGTGCAGTTGATACATCTTTGTTTTCTCTACAAAGAATATGATAGTTCGAATTCCTAAATCTGAAATTTCAAGCTGTAACTTGAACAGCCTGGTTTGAATTGAACCTTGTTGGAAACCCTTAAGACTTATTCTTTTACAACACGGCTCATATGAGCTGGTACCAGATTTTGTTTACGTAAAATTTTACTGTTTACTTTACAGAGCCAAGTATTAGAAATACTGACCACTAACGCTAAATACAAGAAGGGACTCGTGGCAGCATTCAAGCTGCTATTTCGTCAAGACGAATATGAAGGCCACAGCCTATCGGGGAGGAAAAATGGGGGTCAGAGGCCAGCGCTAGCTGACCAAAGAAAATGGTCTTTTCTTGAAGGTAAAGTAGTTAGTTTAAAGATAATTATTGCTGTCTAAAGTTTTAAATAGAATCTGTTCAGTAACATATATGTGCCTGCCATATGGGGTCAGTGATTTTTTTCTCTATATTAGTGGTGCCCATAAAAGGCACCAGTCCCAATTCAAAATAGTATCTTTTTTTCCCAACTGCAAGTTGAAAAATTCCCAATTGCAGGAAGAATTTTTCTAGGGATCATTCTACAAGCATAAACTTACTTGCTGGCTTAGAGAACTGGCAGATATATAGCTATAACTGAATTTAAATTTCATATATTCAGTTTCATGTCCCCTATCCCACCACTTGACCCAATAAGGGTGTTTCTGAAATTCCAAATTTAAGGAGACTATGACGTGATTTTTCCCAATTCTGTGGGCACCGGCACCATTCCCAAAATAGTGAAAAAAATCACTGGGGGTCCTGGCAAATAAAGGCTATGCCGGGCACTGCACAAGTTTTAAAGTAACCAAAGTAGTCACACATCTCAATTTTGAAAGAAGAGCCATCCAGCTTGGCCAGATACCTGCTTTTTCATCTGAATAATTATATGAAAGCCAAAGGAGTGCTTGAATAAAATAACGCAGCCCATCCCAAGCACCAAGAGGAAGAAAATCCTCCGAACAGAAACCACATGATAATTGCAAGTAAACAATAGCAAAAACAAATAGCTCTTTCTCTTGCCCAACTGAAGTAATTGATCCCTACAGCTTACATATATAAAAAAACAAACAAACAATAGAATATGAAATTCCTGTGAAACACCTACTCCAAACAACATAAAGTAGGAATCACATCAAAATCACCTATAGAAAGGGAGCAGCAGAATTTGCTAAGCTCCATGGATCAGTAGATAACCTGGAATATTAAAGTACATTTTATTATCTTCATTTTCAAGATTTTTTTAGCTCACCTGAGCCAGCGGCTCCGGGGGAGCTTATAGGATGGTAAGGCTCCGTCGTCCGTCGTCGTCCGTCGTCCGTCCGTCAACAATTTCAAACGACTTCTCCTCTGAAACCGCTGGGCCAATTGTAACCAAATTTCATATGTGGCCTCCAGAGGAAGGGGGAACGAAAAGTTGTTCAAACGGTTCTGGTCACATGACCAACATGGCCGCCACGCCCATATATGGTAAAAACCTAAAAAAATCTTCTTCTTCAGAACCAAAAGGCCAATGGCCTTGAAACTTGGTATGTAGCATCGGGTACGCGAGTACTACCAAGATTGTTCAAATTATGACCTTGGGTTGACCTTGACCTTTTTTACGGCAAGGTCAAATTTGCTTCCTTGTGCTTTTATATGGCAAAATGCTACAACATGAGATATCTTGGAAACTGTTGAAGATTTTGGGCTAAAAATCAGTATCTACAGTCATCTTAATGAGTACATGAAGATTTATGAGTACAAGAGGTCAAGGTCATTCTTTGACCTTTGACCCAGAACTCTCTTATTTTGACAATGCCAAACAATCTGCTCAACAGCCACTTGGTCAATTGAAACAATATTTCATATAGAGCCTCCAGGGGTTGAGGGAACGAAAAAAAATTCATACGGTCCAGGTCACATGACCAACATGGCCGCCATGCCCATATATGGTAAAAACCTTTAAAAATCTTCTTCTCCAGAACCAATTGACAGATGGCCTTGAAACTTGGTATGTAGCATTAGGTACACAAGTACTATCAAGATTGTTCAAATTATGACCTTGGGTTGACCTTGACCTTTTTTACGGCAAGGTCAAATATTGGAAAATGCTAGAACATAAGATTTCATGGAAAGATTTGAAGATTAAGGCCTACAAATTGGTATATACATTTATCATAATGAGGACATGAAGATTTGTGAGTACAAGAGGTCAAGGTCATTCTTTGATCTTTGACCCAGAACTCTCATATTTTGACAATTTCAAACAATCTTATAAAAAACCACTGGGCCAATTGTAACCAAATTTCGGTTCCAGGGGTTGAGGGAATGAAAATTTGTTCAAACGGTTTAGGTCACATGACCAACATGGCCGCCACGCTCAGTTATTTTAAAAACCTTTAAAAATCTTTTTCTCCAGAACCAATTGACCGATGGCCTTGAAACTTAGTATGTAGTATTGGGTACTCCAGTTCTATCAAGAGTGTTCAAAATGACGACATTGGGTTGACCTTGACCATTTTACAGCAAGGTCAAATATGGGAAAATGCTAGAACATAAGATTTCATGGAAAGGTTTGCAGATTTAGGCCTAAAAATCGGTAAATACATCAAGATTCATGAGTACAAGAGGTCAAGGTCATTCTTTGACCGTTGACCCTGAATTCTCATAGTTTGACAATTTCAAACTTCTTCTTAAATGTCAATGAGCCATTTGTAACCAAACATCATATAGAGCCTTCAGGGGTTGAGGAAACGAAAATTTCTTCAAATGGTCTGGGTCACATGACCAACATGGCCGCCATAACCATATATGGTATAAACCTTTAAAAATCTTATTCTCCAGAACCAATTGACCGATGGCCTTGAAACTTGGTATGTAGCATTGGGTATTCCAGTACTATCAAGATTGTTCAAATTATGACTTGGCTGACCTTGACCTTTTTTACAGCAAGATCAAATATGGGAAAATGCTGGAACATAAGATTTCATGGGAAGTATTTGGCCTCAAAATTGGTATATACAGTCATCTTAATGAGGTCATGAAGAATTATGAGTACAAGGGGTCAAGGTCATTCTTTGACCTTTGACCCAGATCTCTCATATTTTGACATTTTCAAACACTTCCTCAAAAGCCAAAGGGCCAATTGTAATCACATTACATATAAAGCCTCCAGAGGTTGATTGGTGAGTATTGGGTACTCCAGTTCTATCAAGAGTGTTCAAAATGATGACATTGGATTGACCGTGACCATTTTACGGCAAGGTCAAATATGGGAAAATGCTAGAACATAAGATTTCATGGAAAGTTTTTGAAGATTTAGGGCTAGAAAATGGTATATATGGTTGTCTTGATGAGTACATGAAGACTTATGAGTACAAGAGGTCATGGTCAGTCTTTGACTTTTGACCCAAGACTCATATTTTGACCATTTCAGACATAAGAAAAAGCCTGTTTGCCAATTGCTCAGGTGAGCAGTTCAGGGCCTCATGGCCCTCTTGTTTTATTTTGCTTTAGGCCCTAGGGTCACAGTAAACTGGGCTGAGGTCATCTTCGGGATGGTCAGTTACTTAAGTGGGCAAACCTCGCGGAGGTAGTGTCCATTCTTTTGAAACTTCCTCTTTTTGAATCAGCAGAAAAGGGAACAAATCATCTACAAAAGAATGTGTCATATTTTCATGAGCTACATGTAACTCATTCTACTACATTGTTTTATACAGAGAAATTATTCTGTCCTTATTTCAGATTGTGTTGCAGTGCACTACAGCGTGCCAAGAGATTCCATACGCACGACGATCAGGGACTTTTTAAAGCCATCTAGAGCATTGTGTTATAAAAAGACATCTTTATAAAGTCTTTATAAAAAGACAGATAAAATTTAAAGACATCTTAAATTTAAAACTTCTGACGATCTTCTCTGGCTATAGCCTTGTTTGTGTCGGAAATTTGGAAGACAAGTTTTGTGGGTAATAGGCTCATGTTGAGATCTGAAATTATTGTGAAGTTTTCTGATCAGATAGTAATTACAAATCCTCTTCTTTTTTTAAACCAAAGTGATACCTCTGGTGTCTTTACAGTCTGACCTGGTCGGAAAAGCTGCCTTTTTCAGCTGGCCTTTTTGCATATGCAAAAACAAAGGTGCAGATCAGCAGTACAGGAACAGCTGATCAGCACCTTTGTTTTAGCTACAGAGATATAGTACAGTACTTCTGCCTTCTAAATCCATAGTTTCAAGACTCTCGTCATTGTCTGTCACCGTCCAAGGTTTAATTAGCTCAGTTGGTAGAGTGTCAGTCTCTTGATCTCAAAGTTATGGGATCAAATCTTATGAGGGGCGCGGTGTTGTGACCTTGAGCAAGACACTTCATCCCCATTGCTAAGTACTGGTTGAACCCAGGAAACCATCCCAACATGACTGGAAAATCATTGACAGGGAAGTTAAGCCTCAAGCCAAACTTTCTTTGACTATATGCATGGAATACTCCTTATTGCTAATCTTTCATGAGGTGCTCAGACTAATATTCAAGATAATTACTTTGAAGCCATCTTCAGGAATGGTTTTGTTGTTGGATTTCTTGCTAAACATCCACTAAACAGCTGGGGTCATGTCGAGATGGTAAGTTATCTTAACTACACATTCTTATGCAGGCTTAATCTAATGGCGTACCAATATACTGCTTTTTCTTTCAACGTGCAAACTACGAACCTGCTAGCAAGTTACCAACTGCAATGATTTTCCATGGTTCAGTATTGAGAAAGCCAATTGGGTAAGATAAGGAAGTCATTGATGATCCCTATCAACTCATCATGATAAACCTATATTAGGCTGCTGTCAAATTAGCCGTATCAGAAAAAAAAACTTTCTTCAGGGTTTCCGACCAGGTCTGCCACAAACTGGTCTGCTCAGCCTCACATTATATTATCACCCTTGTCTTCTCTAGGAAGAAAAGTATTATGATTCAGCCATCTCGATTTAACCTGCCGTTAAATCCATGGAAATCTGCCGTAGATGCCACGGAAAATTGTCATTAAATCCATGGAAACCTGCCATAAAATCCATGGAAACCTGCCGTAGATTTTACGGAAGCCTGCCGTAGAAACCACGGCAACATGCTGTTGATTCCACGGATACTGCACACCATGGAAATTATCTTTAGAGAACTTCCGTAGAAACTTTCTACGGCTCTTTCCCATGGATAAATGCCTTGGATTCTACGGCTAACATCCATTGATTTCGCGAAAAAATTCCACGGCATATCAACAACTTCCATAGAACTTTTTATTTCTTGATTTTCCGTTACCGGCCATGGATACCTTAAAAATGCCGTCCGAATACTCCGTGGATTTTAATCGTGGATTTCAGCCATTTTCCATGGCAAATTTACAGAAGGGTTATAACATTATTACATCAAATCAAATGGTCACTAAAGCCCAGTTTAATCCTTTTGCAGCAAAAAGCAGAAAACAAAATTTACACCTGCAAAATTAAATAAACATTTCGTCCAAGCTATAATCATATTGAGAATTCAAAGACAAGAGAGCAAACAAGGCAGATCGAGATAAAGCAGCCCATTATGAGCCTCCTCATTCAGATCTGCACTGTTTGAAAATTCAACTACTTTCTTTTCTCTCATCCATCAATAACATCACTTGAAAGTCAGAAAAAAGTAGGGTTGTTTAAAGCCAACTAAAATCATACCATGAGCTACATTGTTGATACAGTCGAGGTATTCATTTCCAGAATCATCATACATGTACTGTTTTGATGCTCTCACAATCTTCAGAGGTGCAACTTCATAATGCAGCTTACATGATTTCCTGAAATGATTCAAAACACATGACTGGACATATAACAGCTAATTTCAAATAAAAAGGCAAAAAAACTGTGTATAGAAGGGTTTCCTTTAATGAAATAAGCCAGTTAATACAGCTTTAGAGAGGACTTGATAATAGGTTTTTGATGGTACACTAATTAGTGGTACACTGCTAAACAGATGTGTATTGTTCAAGGCCTGTCCAGGCACCCCACCCATTCAACCCGTCTAAACACAGTTTAGTTGCCGTTTTATTTAAAATTACAGAAACAAAGCAGGCATGTCTCAAATCATGTTTTTCTGAGGATTCACGAAGAAGACACATATTATTTTGTTTGAGCCTGTTTACTCTGATGATGAGCAAAAGAAACCATGTAGTTTTAACCAAATTTGAATGGGGGCCGAAAACAGCCCAAATCATACCAGGTTCATTGATGGATGGTCCTACCATGCCTTATTCAGTCTATTCATAAAACTACTGAGAGCCTTAGGGTGC
Organism: Ctena decussata; assembly: GCA_963989385.1. Taxonomy (NCBI): domain Eukaryota; kingdom Metazoa; phylum Mollusca; class Bivalvia; order Lucinida; family Lucinidae; genus Ctena; species Ctena decussata. The sequence goes on from OZ022500.1 coordinate 63,664,487, forward strand.
TGACACGAGTGACTCAGATAACAAATTCCAGACTTCCACTATACCACTGCTAAACATATACTTGTACCTACATTTACTCTTGATCTGCATTTAATCGATTTTAAAAAGTGACCTCTCGTTTATGGAGACAGTGCACATGGGTTATCCCTAGACAACGGACGCGACAGAAGACAACCAACGCAGTTCGATTTGATGACGTCATATGACTACCTGAGGTAAGAAAAAAGCGATTTTTAACCTTGAACATGAATACTTTTAAAAGTTATTTGGCAGAGTGAAAGCAGACTAATGTAGGTACCAACTGATGAAGTTTCATGGAGATTTGTTCATTTAAATGAGAGATAAACCTCATAACTTTCCATTTCGTTCAATTTCACCTACCCCTTTCTATTTCGGTTGTTGTTTTTGGCTATGTAAGACAACTTACTTCTTATTGTTTTCTTATGTAGATATAGTATGTTGTCTATGGTTCTAATTCATCGCATGCATTTGTCTGTAAATTATTGTCGATTGTTCAAATCCATGGAACAGTGAACACTTGAGTTTGTTCCTGGACACAACATACCACGGGTAATGATACAACTGAACGCAGTTCGTCAGCATACTTCGGGAACAACGAACGCAGTTTGTAAAAAATCAAGTCCTTGGAAAAAATCCTTGCTACCACTCACGATTTCCTTGAAACTGCATTATTTGCGATGCAGATATTCGTGATAGCAAGCACACACCTAACAGACACCCTTTAAATGGTATGAATATGATGCGAGTTCAGCTGTGTGAGTGTTTGTTGGTGGTCAGAGGTATTCAGCTGAGCGATCGATATTGCTGGGGCTGCTGAACTCGCCTCTGTCGGGTATAAACTACTGAGTGACATTTGGCATAAGCAATATGACCTAGTGACACTTACGAAATCTGAATACATGGATTGGTTGGAGTAAATTGGAGAACCATAGTATTATTACCGCATTTGCAAGTGATAGAATCGAAAATGTTCAGCTTTCACAATGACTTGTCGAGTTATACATGTAGTCCGCTCTTCGTCTATCAGTTGCAAGACGGCCTAGACATATTTCCCGTGCTCCGTTCTTAAGATGCTGTCTACTAAACAACCGACTCCTCTATTCTATTCCATTCTATCCCTTAACCTTACTAGGTCGTTGGGGCACCACAGATGAATTCGAAACAATCCCTTTCCACATTGTCCTGTTTTCAGCTGCCCTAGTTGAGCTGGCAAAAGCCATCCCTTTCCACTCTTTAATATTGGCTTCCCACCTCTTCTTCTGTCTACCTGTTCTTCTTTTTCCTTTCACTGTGCCCTGTAGAATCAACTTTGCTAAACCAGAAGACATTGAGACGTGGCCAAACCGCCTTAGTTTCCGTTTCTTGACCAGCGTCAAGAGTTCATCATGTTCTCCAATGGCTGCTTGGATTTTTCTGCGAACCTCCTCATTGATTATATTGTCCTTGTACTTAATGTTCAGTAACCTTCGGTAGCATCTAATCTCCAAGGCCTACGTTCTTTTCTCTAACTGCTGTCAAGGTCCAAGATTCACCGGCATACAGAAATATTAAAATGCCAAGGGAGCATATAAGTTTCCCTTTGATCCAAGAGATATGTTGTTATCTCTCCAAATTGGTTTCGGCTTGGTAAGAGCTGAAGTGGCTTGTGCAATCCTTAAGAGAACCTCCTGTTTTGGACCATCGTCTGAGCAGCCTTGGATCCAGGCGGTGGGCTTTGGGGCTTGAGCCCCGCCACCTGGGCCTGGTCGAGGCGATTCTAATGTGATATCAAAACATATATTTCAAGGAAAAACAGACATAAGCAAAAATTCTCATCAAATGGACCTCTAATTATGTCAAATATTTTCAAGCTACACACACATCTCGATACCTCCCACTCCCAGCCCCACTTATTATCCTGAGCCCCACCTCCGAACCCCACCAGTTATCCAGAGCCCCACCAGTACGCGGTGGTCTGGATCCAGGCCAGCTGAGACAACTGTCCCAAGGTAGTTGAAGCTTTTTACGGTACCCAGCTTCTGCCCTGTAACCGTGATCGCCCTCTGGATGCCATCTGCGCTGTTTGTCATCAGTTTGGTCTTCTCAGCACTGATCTTCATCTTATACCCTGTGCAGGTTTTGTCGAAACTTTCATCTAGAGCTTTTAGTTCCTGCTCTTCCTCATGCAGCTAGAGCGTCTATGTCATCGGCAAACCGCATATTGGTAATGTTTCTGCCGCTTATGCTGACCTTTCCGTCATGTTCTTCCAGAGCATCAGACAGGATCCGTTCGAGAAAAATGTTGAAGAGTGCGGGTGAAAGAAGACATCCTTGCCTTACTCCAACTGTTGTTCTGAACCATTCTCCTGTGCTGCCATTCATCAGGACTGCGCTTGTCGTATAGCTGCTCAATGAGGCTAACTAGATTTGCACTGATATTGTACCTCCACAGGGTGGGCCATAAGGCTGCATGCCAGACCCTGTCAAAGGCTTTTATTAAATCAATGAAGACATGGTTGAAGATCTGCTCTGTGGTGCCCCTTTCCGGCTGTGAAACCATCTTTCTCATCTTGGTAATATTACTCATCCCATCTTGGTAATATTACGTTGACAAGATCGTGCTGCGGTTGACACTTAAAGCCGCGTTTAGATGGACAAAATAAACCCGGGTGAAAATTAGCACCTGGGGTGCAAATTTGCACCCGGGGTATATTTTGTCCATGTAAACGGTGTTTTAAGGTAGAATCAGTCATTTTGGGGGTGTACTTTGTCCATCTAAAAAGATTTTAAGCAAAATCGGGGGTGCCAATTTGCACCAGGGTGCAAATACACACCCGGGTGTATTCTGACGTCTAAACTCTACTTACGACTGGTTGTAACACATTTTCACACAGATACACATATGCTGAAACTTTGTGAGAGCTGGCTCTATACTAAGTGTAGGCTTGTTTGACCTGTGTGCGAACGATGAGGGCCATTCTTGACTGCTTCCTACCGTAAAAGCGGTTCCATTGCACACAGCCTTTCATTATCACCCTTTCATCGTCCTGATATGACTGAGGGGCATAAAATCGCGAATTATCTAGCCATCCGTCTTGGTTGCTGGACTTAGTCATCGAACTTCATATATGCGATTATATTTCAGGCGCGACATAACAAATCATGTTTTATGCCATATGCGAATAACGAAGACACAAATTAGCCTGCGCACCCGCACAGTCTTAGCGTCTTTATTGTTCACTGCTTGGATAGAACAAAGTCTCCAGAAGGGTCATGCCAAATAGCTAGCCTCAAACCAGCATGAGTAACTCTATTCTAGCTTGTGTCTACGCTGGTCGGAACTCCTGAAGAAACCATTTCTCACGAACCGGCTCATTTGTTTTCACTATATATGAGCCGTTGGTTTGTGTGACTGTTTTGATAAGATGGGGTTGGTTTTGTTGGTTCGATAAGGATTCTCAGAAATTCAAGTGTACGCTCTGGGAATAAGGCTTACGTGCAATTTTCATCAAATAAGAACCTTGTGAGGTTTAAGCATAAACATTCAAACGTTCATGCAAAGTAAAGCGTTCGCAAGTGTCACCCCCGGTTAACTATGTATAAATAAAGGATGTTACAAAACTAAAAAAGAGCTGTTACGAAACGAAAAAAGTCGGAGTTACCAAACGACCTGATGACCAGCTCGATTGATAACTATAACTCTTTTTCGTTTCGTTACAGCTCCTTTTCGTTTGGTAACATCCATGAAAACATAGTTAACCAGGTGTGAGTGCACATGTATGTAAGTTTGGGGTTCAGACCCACTTATACGTTGTAATCATGCTTTTGAGATGGGATGTCGTTCCCAAAATATAACAGAAGAAATGGATCGAACATATGACCCTTATATTGCTATTTTGCTAGGTAGGTGACTGCATGGTAAATGAGCTCACGATTCTTTATCTTGGAGAGCGTTTGTGAGTGTAACGTTTTAATGCCTTTAAACAATATTTATGATGTATCATAACGTCTTTCACCTGTGTGTGGCAGAGAACTTAATGTTTTTTCTTAGGCTGATGTTAGTACTGCATTGATTTCTCATTTGTATAAAATTTATAGCCTGTGCAGGAATAGTAGACAAGCGGTTTCGGTGAGATATTTCAATCACTTAAAATATACACGCGTATGTAGAGAGCAGTTCAGATACAGTAAGATGTGTGCATCAAATGAGACAATACGTAATGCCGCAAGGACCGAGTAGTGCCCATCTGCAAGTATGAGGCAAAATATGTTACTTACAACAATAGAAAATAGGGATGGAATGAGTAAGAGACAGAAGGGTATAGATTTCCTTTGGTTTAAAACTGCGTTGGTTGTTTCTGGCGAACCGTGTTCATTATACCTGGCCTAAAATGTCAACCGTGGTAAGTTGTTGCCAGAAGAAAAGACAGTACCTAACTTCAAATGCTTATAATTTCATTCTACAAAGTAATTTATGATTTACTACAACTGGCATGTTTTCTGTAATCCCTGGTAGCATTGAAACTGTCGGAATCCCCAAGTTTGTACATTTGGTAAACCGTTCAGGGCCCTCTGAAGTAAAATATTTATTAATTTTTTGCTTCGTCACTGACATTTCAAAGTTTCTTGTCGCTTTGTTGATTGTTCTAGAACCCTGGATTTCTCCATGACAAGTAGAAAACTCCCCCTTTCTTAATATGGAAACCAGAAATTTCGATTCAGTCTAGTAAAGGAGAAAATAAGGATAAACGGCTACTCACACCTGTTTTCCGCCTTACCTGTTGAACTGCGTTAGTTGTTTTCTGTCGCGGTCGTTGTCTCGGGATAACCCGTGTGGTGTAAAAACTTTTATCTATTTTGTCAAAATATCACAAAGAATCTTGTACACTTCTACCATATCTCTCGTTCACAACAATATTCCAAGGTTGGCAGACACAAGGCTATCAGCCTTTCTGAGTAATCCATATCTTGTAGACATTATACTAACCTTCTAATCTAGCGGTCCCAGATTGCACTGCTGTATGCAGAATCTTTTCGGTCGTAAACAGGATTACAATACATGAGTTAAGTTAATTAGTACAGAGACAAGACACCTGTAAGTATACAGCAAGCCTGGATCCAGACCACCATGTACTGGTTGGGCTCTGGAAAACTGGTGGGGCTGGGAGGTGCCAAGATGTATGGGTGTATGTGGTGGAGGGGAAGGGGTTAGGGAGAGAGAAAGGGGGCTTGAAAATATATGACATAATTAGGGATCATTTTGATGAGATTTTGTATATTGTCTTTTTTGCCTTGAAATATATGTTGTGATATCTTATTAGAATCGCCTCACCGAGGCGATTCTAATGAGATGTCACAACATATATTTGAATCTTTCCACATGGATACATTCTCTCAAACTGTCATCGGGATTCTAATGAGATGTCACAACACATACATGTATTTTAATCTTTAATACCTCATGGACATAAGTTATCTCAAACTGTTATCGGATACTCCTTATTTACTGAAGGCCTAAATATTATACATAACACAGAGGCCCAGATGGCAGGGCTGAAGCCCCAAACCCCACCCCTGGATCCACGGCTGCCAATAAGCGAGGCTTCTAGAAGCACAGTTGAGACCACCTGTGGCCTAGAGACCGTGGACTGAGGATTGACTGAGGGGTTCAACTGCACACAGCCTCTCATTTTACCCACCCATCAGCCTGATTTGACTGAAAAATGTTAAAATAATCATCATCAGAGATAGCAAATCCCCCGATCGAGGCCCCTTGCGCTTTGGTAAACAGGGTGCGCTTCAAAACACATATTTATATATTGTCATTCTTTTATGGCTCTGATTGACGTACATTTTCTGTCTAACACTCAGACCAAAACAGTATGCCAGACCGCTAAAAAGAGGTAAAATCTCAAACAGCCACCGTGTACACAATGTAGAGCATATGATACACTCCACATTTCAAAATGTGTGAATAACTACTAAAGTACAAGGCGTACAAATCTAATAATTTTGAGCTCTCTAGTAAGTGAATTTGGACAAAGAATCCAAATCTGGAAAGGAAAAAAAATGTGTGTGTGTGTGTTGGGGGGGGGGGGGGGGGGTACAGAGAGGTCACAGAGAGTTAGGAACATGATAAGATATCATAGCATGATCATCTATATTCTAAAAGTTGGTTGGTTGATTTGATGCTTAACGTCCACGGTAAACAACTAAGGTCATGTCGGGACGGTCAGTTAACCTAACCACACTATTCCTGGGCAGGCTTAGACCTCCTAAGCGGTTAACCAGTACTAAGTGCACATACTTTCGCCAGTAACTGACAACTGCCCTTCTTGAATCAGCGGAAGGAGAAACGAAAGTATGTGGCCAGACCGGGATTCGAACCAAAGACCTCTGGCTTACGAGTCAGGTGCCCTACCGATTGCGCTACCCGGCCCGGCTATTCTAAAAGTTATAAGGGTATTGAAATTGTGGAGCAATTTAAGCCAGGGTTATACAGTTACAAAGCAGAGACAGCTAACTGCAGCTCAAACTACCATAGGGAAATAACTCAGACAGTTTGAATGACTGAGTTGTCATTTATGTATCAGACAAAATTTCATGACCTTTTCTGAGTATCTGTGAAGCATCATAAAAACATTTCAAAGGGTATTCAAGTTTTGGAGCAAACACAAAATCACAGCTAAAACCATCAAGGGAAAAGAACTCAAAAAGAAAGCAAGAGTTGTCATTCTTGTTCACGACACATTGTCATGACCAGTTCTACATATCTGTGAAGTATCATGAAAATATTTCAAAAGATATTCAAGTTATAGAGTGGACACGAAATCACAGCTAAAACCATCAAGGGGAAATAACTACAAAAAGAAAGCAAGAGTTGTCATTCTTGTTCGCGACACATCGTCATGACCTGTTCTACATATCTGTGAAGTATCATGAAAATATTTCAAAAGGTTTTCAAGATATAGAGTGGACAAAAACTCACACATACAACCATCAAGGGGAAATAACTCAAAAGTAAGAAAGAAAAAGTTGTCATTCTTGTTCATGACACATCACCATAACCTGTTTCTACATATCTGTATAAAGTATCATGAAAATATTTCAAAGGGTATTCAAGATACAGAGCAGACACGAATCCGCCAAAAAATCCCCAAGGGGGAGATTACTCAAAAAATACAATAGCAAGAGTTACCATTCTTGTGCGCGACACATCGTCAAGACCTGTTCTACATAACTGTAAAGTTTCATGAAAATATTCCAAAGGGTATTCAAGATATAGAGCGGACAAGAAAATGTTTACAGATGCACGGACAGACAGACGGAAGCCAGGCAGGCTCATCGCTATATCCCCCAGACTTTTCGGTCAGGGGATAAAAAGGACGTAGATCGAAATTCCTTTTTTTTTTTCCTTTTTCCATTTACGCCTTAACCCCAGAAGGGGACACAGACGGTGTACTTTTGTACACTCCGGTGTTGCAGGATGAAAGCCTACATATAACCATGTAGCTATAGTAGGGATCTTTAACCTGCACAGGGGATGACTCTCCCTGCACAGGGGGCCTCCAGTTAACGTCCCGATCCGAAGGACGGCACACTTGTTAGCATCATCCCTGCAAATGATGCTAGAAAAACGCGTTCGGACATAGGAAGATTTCACCTCGGGTGAGGCTCGAACCCACGACCTCTGACTTCAGAGTCAAGTGCACTAACCACTGAGCCACCGCGCATCCATCCATCCAAATTTATTTTCACACCTGAAATTCTTATGCAACCTGCAGTAACTCTACACCTTACATAATTCTATTTTTATCCATTTTTATCCACGTATATTTGGCCTAGATTTACCAAACAAGATTATGCTCTCAAGTCAGCCGGGCAAAAATCATAAAATTTACTACAACGAACAACACCGTTTGTAGAAATATTAAATGAAAACATTGTTTTTGAGAGAAAAACAATGGTTTCCTCTAATTTTTCTTTTCTTCTTTCAATCTCTGCTGTCAAAAATCTGCAGGGCAACTTACCCCAAATAATTTTTCCGCATTTTTAATGTCTGTTTGAAAGACAAGTTTTCTGGCTTCTCCGGCATTATGATGGTATCCTTAGATAATCAGCTGATGATAATTAAAAGCGAAAATTATTTTTCATCCCATCACAACTGACAGCTAGGAGAAAAACTGATTAGTTCCCTGTCCGCAAGCGTTTAGTCTATAATTACATCAAAAGCCGAGAACCATAATATAGGCCAATTATTTTTACAGCGCATTTCAGAATGGGAGCATTAGTAACAAGTAATACTTTTACAAAAAGGTTGGTGAAAAAAAGTGATATCTGAAGCTTGGCTATATTATTCCTGTCCATCAGCAACCTTTCATTTTTATCTGTCCAGAGCAGCCTGATTGAGGTCCACACCAAATACTTTTGTGTAAAAGTTTGCAGGGTTACTTTAAGTTTTGCTTCAGGTGGTGATTATCACTGATTTGGAGCAAAGACAAAATCTGCATAAAATGCTGAAATACAACAGATGTTCCCAAAACTTAGCAGATGTCTTCTTTATGTTGTTTCTCATAAGTCAGAACCCCAAAATGCAGGACTTGTTGATGCTAAAAAGGATTGACATAATTAAAGATCAAAGGGTAATTTTGTGCACAAAAACCTAAAAAATGACCATTGTTATAAAAAATTGTAATTAGGTCTGAACATAAATTAATGCATTATGAAAAGCATCCTAGCAATTATTTTTACCATTTTTTGCACATTATCTGGCTGCGCAGATAAAAAAAAGTTGTAGCCTGTGTCCAAATATTTGTCTAAAATACACAGTAGAGTCTATTTTCAAGGTTGAAAAAGTTCAATAACACACCTGTCTTGGGTCATTGTAATGTAATTATGATATAGGTATAACTACCCAACCTGCATTTAATGAATGCAACCAGTATACTTGCACCATATACATGGTCAGACATTTGAGAAAAAGCTAGTTTTTATCTGGTCTACCTTACAATTTGAGAAAGAGTTGGAACAAATAATTGCTAGGACACTCTTTTTAATGCATGAAAGTGCATTCAGAGCGAAGTAAATTTTCAAAAACAAATTTTGTTTTTTAAATTTCTGCACAGAAAATTACCATTTGATCTTTCCATATAAAAACACTTTTTAAATAGCATATGTCCCTCTATATTGTATTCTAAAGTGTAGAGAACAACAAAAAAAAGTCTCCTAACTTTCAGGGAGATACGTTATTTTTTTATGGTTTTATTCAGATTTTTGTATATACCACAACCACCTTAACTAGTTCAGTCACGGTAATCTGCAGGGCCGGATCCAGAAATTTTGGAAAGGGGGTTCAAATTAGCTGAGGGGGTTCGATTCGTGCAGTTTGACCAATTTTTCCTGAAATTCCCAATGAAAATGAAATAATTAAGGCTGTAAAGGGTGCGTTTGAACCCCCAAACCCCCTCTGGATCCGCCACTGATCTGGATTACTTTGATCTTGACAGCCTCATCTGTTAAACTTTGTTAAATATGGCATTGCAAGTTCCCTTTCACTATCATCTGGATAGCCTCAGTTATCTTTGCTTAATGTGACCTCCTAAGTTCTCTGTTACTGTGATCTAGATAGCCTCAGCTGATTTTGTTCAGTATGATCTCCAAAACTCTTTGTCACTGTGATCTAGATTGCCTCAACCTTGTTGCTGTGACCTCCCAATCTCTCTGTCATTGTGATCTTCTAGATAGCCTCAGCTAACTTTGCTTAGTGTGACCTCCCAAGTTTTCTTTCACTGTGATCTAAATAGCCTCAGCTTTGTTTAATGTGATCTCCCTAGCTCTGTTTTACTGTGCCCTAGATAGCCTTAGCTAACTTTAATGTGACCTTCCTAGCTCTCTGTCACTGTGATCTAGATAGCCTCAGCTAACTTTACTTAGTGTGACCTCCCAAGTTTTCTTTCACTGTGATCTAAATAGCCTCAGCTTTGTTTAATGTGATCTCCCTAGCTGTGTTTTAATGTGCCCTAGATAGCCTTAGCTAACTTTAATGTGATCTCCCAAGCTCTCTGTAACTGTGATCTAGATAGCCTCAGCTAACTTTGCTTAGTGTGGCCTCCCAAGCTCTCTGACACTGTGATCTAGATAGCCTCAGCTAACTTTACTTAGTGTGACCTCCCAAGCTCTCTGTCACTGTAATCTAGATAGTCTCTGCTTAATTCCTGTCCGGAACTGATCATACAGGGAAAGCTTAGCACTTAAAGTGCCACACATGAAAATACTTGAATTTGCAAACATGTAGATCCAGGTGAGGTGGCTCATAATGAGCCACTTCAGCTGGATCTACACTGTTTGCACTCCAAGTCTTTGAATTCTAAATATGATATAGCTTGGATGATATTTCTTTTTTTAACTTTTGCAGACCTAAGTTTCATCATTTGCTATTTTGGTGCTTAAAGGGTTACTGTAATTATCTACTTGAAACGGAGCCATCATCTGTGCTCCAAATTGTTTGATTCTTCTGGTTTCATATTAAATGGTTTGTCAGTGCCAGGACTTGGCACTGACTGAGATCATGCCAAAACAAGAATTGAAAAGTTTGCTGCAAATGTATTAATTCAGTACTTGTTTTGCATGTTTGAAATCAGCATTTAAATTTGACACCATCTTAAATCATTTCATACAAAGCAAGCACTGACTTAAGCATTAACTAGTGAAACATTGCTTCCTGGTTTACTATAAGTATGAAAAATCTGTTTCCTGATGCATTTTCAGGCAACAACTATGCCATTTTCATTTTCACCATCCTTTACTCTTAAAAGAAAGGATTTGCTCCTCAAGAAGCAAAGTCTTTCCATTAAAAGCTTTAAGAGAAGACCACCAGCTCCCCCCTCGCCCAACCCCCCTCCCCCTCCCTTTTCTTTTATTTTTTTTGAAGGGCTTGGACCTCCAGGGAACAAAATTGAAAGTCATTAGAGCTGTCCACTTTTTAAAAGTGTCAGAAAAATATAAGAGTACCAATATACCTGAAGTATGAAAATAATGCAATCTATAGGAATCAGAGCTCTAGATAAGAGGCAGTATTTGGTGATAATTAGGGATAATTTTTGCTAATTCTGCGTAAAAACATATGTTGTGACTCCTCATCTGAACCGTCTTGATGAGACAGTTCAGATGTGGGGTCACAACATATGGTTTCAATGAGAAATAAAAAAAAATCATCCCTCAATTATCATCAAATACCCCTTTTATCTAGAGCTCTGAGGGATAAACCATAGAGGGCAAATTTAATGACAACAACAATTATCTCCCCATTACAATTTAATGTGACTTTATTATCAATAATATAGACACTACTCTGTAGCTAAGTCTGATGAGATGATCAATACAAATTTGACCTTTACCCTGCTGATTTTCAAAACAACATCTTCCGCCTTTGGACCTGAACTAATCATTCACTAGATCATGGAGTGTTTTACCGAAAAATAGATCAAATGTAAAATAGTGCAGACCCTGCTCAGACTGCAGATCTGATCTGAATCTACACTCTTCCCAAATATATGTATATACATGTATTTCATATTTTCAGCAGAGTAAAGGTTTATTGAGCAGCAGCATAAGAATATAAACATGTGTAGATAATCATCTACCTGTACACCTGCAAACCAATTATTGAACGACCCTCATTGTAGGCAATACAAATATCATATACAGTCAACTCTCCATATCTCAAACACTGATATTTCAAGGACTCTCTTGTATCAAATACTATGATTTGGACATATTTACTATTTTTATTGACATTTCAACTCTTGTTATCTCAGATTACTGATATCTCAAAGTTAATTTTCTGGGACCAGAAAATTTACTTTGAGATATCAGTAGTTTGGGATGAGCTTTGACTTGGAGATATTGACAGTTGACTGTAAATATTATTTTTTAATCATGAAAAATATTCAAACAAAAATGTACATCTAAAATGCTATAAGGGGCATTCAATAAGTAGTCTACAATGTCTTTCAAATATTTTGTTATCAAATCAAATAAACTCTATAAAAAAGAAAGCATCTGAAATAGTACAAGGGTCATCAATAAAATCTATGGTTTGATACGTTACCCAGATAAAATCCCTGACCCTCAAAATCATGTCCATGTATATGACACTTTAAGCAGAACTCCAGATACACAACTGGGTTTTGATATTCATTCTGCGATAATTTCTGTTATTTTTATAGAATATATGGAGTGAGTGACCCCTCAAGCAAACAGGTTCTGTGAGACAGGCAGTTCTAATGCGGGGTCAGACTACATATTTCACTGTGATGACGGCCACAACATTCATTTCAGACAGATAGGCATCGGCATGGAGGTAGTTTAGACTCTTAGCTACCCTTTAAGTGCAAAGCGAAGATGCTGATCAGACTGGGCAGATGCCCAGGCTGATCTGGGTCTTTGCTTGGCGCACATGCCACTTTGTTGGTTTTCTTGTGTCATGGCTCATATAAGACAACTTATCCCAGAATTACCCACCATTATCATGAGTAAAGCTTTTATTTCTGATGCTGATACTCAAAGACAAAATACAGGGGGCCCTGTTGTTCAAAACTAAAAATGTTGTCAGTGAACAATGTCATCAATTACCATAACAAGATGTTACATTTTGAAACATACTGCGTGCTAAAACACTGCCATTTTTTATGAAAAATATGTGAGCTTTTTCATTCTAAAATACATGTATCCTCACATTCCTTTTTTTTTTTGGCAGCTAAAAATATTAGAAACATGATTTAAAGTGTACTAGAAAACAACAAATTTTTGACTAAAGAATGAGTTAAGATAACAATGCTTTGAACAACTGGGCCCAAAATAAAATACAGAACTAAACAAAAAACAACAAAAGCTGCCTTATGAGAAAGGGCTCCCACACCCAGTGGATCAGAACAGACCCTGATAAGCCTGTGCTTCTGAACAGACTGATCAAGGTATCCTCCTTATTTCATATTATAGTTACATTTAAAATAAACCATTAAAATGCGGGCTTTAATATCTCACAGTATAGCCTAATAAGCTGACATAAAATCTGATTTTATTTTTTGACCAGTCTCAGAAGGGTTGACAAACCTTGTAGCTTGTGTTTTGCTACAATGCATATTTTCCTGGCTCTGCACAAAATAAAACTTAACCCTTAAAGCGCCAAAAGTTAAAATTGTTGAATTGGCAAACATTGTAGATCCAGATGAGGTGGCTCTAGTGTTCGAATTCTCATAATATGATATCCCTTTTGAAATTCTGCAGACGTAAATTTTGTCGTCTGCTTTTTGGCGCATTAAGGGTTAAGCTTAAAATAAATTAACACAAAATTTCATGAGACTGGATATGATTAAAATGAAACAAAACAACAACAACGAGACTAGTTAGAACTATGTACACCAATAACAAAAATAAAATGATAAGAAATGACCTGTGATAGATGTCTATCCTCACTATACAGCATAACAAAGAACTTTTATGGCAAATACATATACCTTATTTTTTTAATTATTTATAAAAAGGGGAACAACTTCAGTGACTTCCTGTTTGCTTTCTTGGACAATGAATTTAGCGCTTCCAGAATACGGTCTATCTTTAAAGGAAAGAACTTGCTCCCTGAAGAACAGACCCTTTCTGGAGGAGTTTCATCACCCATGGAAGCAAAATTAATAGCAAGTCATAAAAGTCGTGCCCCTTTGAAAAAAAAGTGGGTTAACATGGTGTTGTACCCATAGACCTTAAGTAAACTGCACATACCTAGAAATACTACAAAGATGACTAACAAAATTTAGATGGGTTTAACCCATTCCATTCGAGCTATCCCTTTAGGGGTATCTGGGCAAACAGTTTGGATACAGATCAGGCCCCACAAAAGTGGGGCCTGATCTGAGATCCAAACTGTTTGCTGCCAAGACATCATTTCTACAAGAGTTAGTTTGACCAATATTGTCAAAATATTCTTGATTTTTGATGCAGACGACAATTTCAGCAGACGCCAAAAAATACCCAGAATGCATGAGTTAAAATTGACTGAGCTATAATGATATGATATAGATTTAAAACTATGGCAACATTTTAAAAAGTCTAATCTTGAGATTTTCACCTTGACACCGACTTCTGAGAAAGAAAATGAGAATATTTTAGACAATCTGAATTGAGAATTGTGAAATGTGGCGTTCCTTACAAATGCAGATGTATCTAACATGGCAAAACAGAAGAAAATACTTCCCACATTAAAAATATTGTTATTAAGTATAAACAATATTAAGTATTGTAGAGGAATAAGTACATTTATAGAATACTGAAATGTGCCGAAATGTTGACACACCTAAAATTAATTTTCCATTTGTCCCATTTGGGACAAATGGAAAATTAATTTTTTCAGATGTTCCAATAATTAAAGACATTACATGTATATGTCATGACAGAATCCTATTCTGTTCTAAGGTGTATATGCAGTCTGGTCTGAGTATGCGCATCTTGCACAAACTATTTTATGGTTTGCCTTGATAGGCCTCACCTTGTGCCATATGAACAGATTTGTATCACAGTGGCATTAAAGGCCCGAAGGTCAAGGTCAATATACTAACAAAAAGTTTGAACACCCAAATTTCTTTTACAGCTCTCTCTACAAAGCACATTTTAAAGAAAAGGGCTTACATTAACTTAAGAAACAGCATCTGACCATGAGAAAATGATGCTTGTTTTTTTAAAAGCAAGACGTTTTGTTTAATTATTATGCTAATGTGTCGGGCAGATACGAATATTAATTCACTTTGACTCCATCGCCTTGAATTAATATTTTGTGATCTGCCCTCCAACAACATGTGTCAATCAGCGATAATTCACAGGTAAGGAAAAATCATTTCATAATTTTATGTTTTCTGAAAGTGTGACCTTGACCTCAAGGTCAATGAGGACGATGGCAGTGATACATAATAAAACTTTTCTACAGTATCTAAACATCTGTTTAAGTATCAACTGAACTCATCTGAAGTTTGTTTGATAGGCATGGGTCTTTGGAGAACCCCCATAAAAGTAGATGCTGACATGAACACAGATCCTGACACTTGGGTGACAACAGTAGCTTCTCCTGATATCATCAGATGAGTTATCTTTCCATAAATTTGATACAGAGATTCCTGTCATATGTAAAACCTGTCTCTAAAACCACAATAAAACAATCAAAAACAAAATTCTGATAAAAAATATGACTGAATATGACTATTGTATACAAATGGACCATGATATTAACCATTGATATTAACCTTTAAAGTGCCAAAAATTAAAATAGTTGAATTGCTAACAGTGTAAATCCAGATGAGGTGGCTCATTATGAGCCAACTCATCTGAATCTACACTGTTTGCCCTCTAGTCTTTAAATTCTCCATGTGATGTAGCATGGGCAAATTATTTCTTGAAATTTTTCATATGTAAATTTTGTCGTCTGCTTTTTGGCGCTTTAAAAGTTAAGTTGTTAAAAACATTGCACAAGTAACCAAGTGGTCCCCTAATCAAAAATCCTATATCGTTGTGAAAGATTGAAATAAATAACAGAGCTTTAATACTATTATTTTATATAAAACCCTATATACATGTGCATCAATGAATACTTAACTATTTTATGAACAACTGGCCAAAACTATGTTAATACTTTTGAGTTCTAGATAAAATCTAGAATTTGAAGACAGGTGTAGGATATTTGAGCCGCGAAACGACAAAACCAACAAAGTGGCACATGCCCAAAGCGAGACTCAGATCAGCCAGGCATCTGCCCAGTCTGATCAGAATCTTTGCTTGCACTGAAAGGGTAGCTTAGGGCCTAAGCAACCTCCATGCCAACAACAAAGACACTGCTCAGACTGGGTGGATGATCAGGCTGATCTGAGTGTTTGCTGGGCAAGCTTGCCATTTTGTTGGTTTTGACGTGTCATGGCTCATTTCATTTTCTCAAAATACTGTATGTCATGGCTCACACTTAGGTAAATAGACCTTACACTGACAGGGTAGCAACTCTGCAATTTTCATTTTTGCCTCCCTTCTTGATGGGGTCAACTCTTCAAGAATTTGCTCTCCCAGAAATCCTTAAGAGCAGACTTGAACATTGTTCATTGAATATAATAGTTTCCATATTATTCCTCAAGTCATTATTGTAACACACCGAACTAAGGAGTAATTTAGTATGATCAGTAACTGTTCAAATGCTCACACCACTAATGTACAACCCTTCTGGCAATAAAACAAGTACCCCCTGTACAAAATTACAACATATTAGGTGAACAATGTCAATGAAACCTTTTAATACAGAGAAAAATATGATAGTTATTACAGAATTCAAGAAATGCCAGATTTTTTTCTCTGAAAACCTTGATGTTTTTTGTTATTCTGCACAAAATATGTTCCTGGACCTTATAAGAGCTGCCTTGAAATAGACTCGAGTGGAAATATTTGATGACAGGTGAGCTACCAACCTGGGCCAAATTGTTTAAAACAACATTAGCTTAAGTCTTCTAGAACACATAAATGCAATTGTGCTACTATCTTTTGCTGAAAACATGTGAGGAGCTTTTCAAATTTTTTGAAGAAATAGCAGTGTTTTTGCATACATTACATATGAATATGTGTATGCACAATAAATAAATGACATCATTAGTTTTGAATAACCCAGTATATTCAGCCACAAAATTCTGATTTATCTTGAACTCTGAACATGACATGATCAAAGTAGTGGAAAAAGGTAAAACTGAACACCGGTTTACAAAATGGTCTAAAAAATGTTCATCACAATGTATCAAAACATACTGCAGGATTATGAGCTTTTTAAACTTAAACAAAGCATGGTTCTTTTCTGTAATAGTTTTATACTTAGTTTTACTAGTTTTGCCAAGATGCTTCATCACATGCAAACAGCAAAGACTCAGATAAGCTGCACATCCATGCAGCATGACAACATGGTGCCATCCACTGGAAACTAAAGATTTTTATGGAACAAAATATTCTGATCAAAGTCTTCACTGTTTGCGCTTAGCCTAAGGCAAATTTCACTTGTCCTTCCTATTGGTGATGTAATATTTGAACAATAAAGTTATTTGGTAAAATACTACTGGCTATATGCTGTTGCACTATGTAACAAAGTGTTATTATGATGTCATGACTTCAATTTTATCACATCCTTGACTGGTTGTTATCACATCATTGGCTGGTTGGTTGATGAATCCTACATAGTGATTGGTCAATGTGTATGTACCTTCAGCAGGCTTCTTGGTTGGTCAGTCTGCAAGAAAGATGGAATAATTCAAATCATCTGAATAAATATTCTATATACATCTATATGTATTTGATTTTTATAACTTTAAATTCAGACTTGTCCTGTCCTGTCATAAAACTGGCTGAAAACAGTGTCAACCATCCTGCAACAGCCAATTTCTTTTTATCATTGAATATTTTTTATCCCAAAGTGCAGTTTTACTATATATCATTAACACCTAAAGTGACCAAAAAGCAGACAATAAAATTAACATCTTCAAGATGTCAATAACGTTTCATCCAAACTTTATATTATAACATATTGAGAATTAAAATACTAGAGGGAAAAAGGCGCAGATCCAGAAGAGACAGGTCATTTTCATTCTGAGCCACCTCATCTGGATCTATGATGTTTGCATATTCAACTATTTTCATTTTTGGTGCTTAAGTGTGAACATCTCTCTAACTCTTATCTCTCTGCAACAGTCACTTTTTGTCACTTTTACACAATAGTCACTTTTATGCAATAGTCACTTTTATGTAATAGTCACTTTCATGCCTTCCCAAGAGTGGTTGTGCTTATTGCAGTGAGGTTGCACTGCGAAACAAAATTCCAAACAAACAAAATTAACAAATAGAAAATTAAAGATAAAAGTAACTAAAGGACAGGCAACAAACCTAGCAAAAGATGTGTCTAGTTTAAATAAACATATAATGAACAAGACAATGAACAAATACATAGAAAGAATGTGTGAAACTGGAACAATAACAGAATACAAAGCATGAAACTGCAGCTTATATCAGAGGAAGTATATAGCCTATAATCAAAGCAGAAAAATATATGGAGCTCTTAGTATGGAGATTTGGTGATACTTCTGTTACATTTGTCTGCATCAAAACGCATTTATGGAGAGCTGTTGTAATATCAAAATATTCACAAAACATTCAACTATGTGAGCTAAGTTCTTAAAAATAAAACTATATGAGCCGCATATTTTTTATAACTTCTGTCAATGCAGAGATCAGTTTATGAGAATTTCCAATAACTTACAGTTTTGAAAATAAGCATTAGCAAAAATTCAAGTTTTACTGTATCAGAAGTTGTCTTTAATTATCAACAGATACTCATGAAGAGATTAAGAGTAATTTGCCGAAAAGATGCCAGAGGCCTTTTACTGTACGATAAGAGTGACCTTTTTAGTAGTTTTGAGTGAGCTCAGATATAAGACTGGGCACCAATCTTGTACATCTCCAAACATTCAATATTTATATTGCACCTAATCTGGGTGAATCTAATTTTGGGTTGAATGCCTTTCAAAGTAAAAAAAAGCTTCTGTTCCGAATAAGGAAGTTAGTGCTTTCCCAACAAAAGGAGGTAGGACAATAACATTTCATTTGGCAAAAGAGTAATCCAAATAGCACATTTTAACACAGTATATACATTTTTTCAGACACTGCAAGCATGAATAAAATGTGCTGGCAAATAATACTATGAGAAGTTTATAGGGCCTCAACCAACTTTGAAAAAGTTTTTCTTTCATTAAAAAAGATTTAGAACCACTGAGGCTTGCGACGAGCAGATCTGCAAAAAATTCACTATCCCATCTCAATTCTTTCAGCACTAATTTTAATTCTTTAAATACAAATTCTGTTTTTGGCAATTTTGCTCTCCATTTTGCTCAAGAGGAAGTTTTAAACTGCATAGCATTGTATTTATACGTCAGTTCTGGATTTTTTTTTGATTTTCTTTCCTTCAAAATTTCATTTCTAATGGAACAAGGTATATCATACAAAATTACTGAACAGAACTTGTCTTAATAAACTCTAATCTGATTATAATCAAAGGAACTATCTTGGAAAAAATATAGGAAATGCAAGAGACAAGTCATCTGCAATATGCATGCAACAATCTCACTTACTATCTAGCTATACAGCTGATCATTCGAAAAGAGCTCCAGATAAGGGTAGGTTTCGATAAAATAAATAGTGACTGCTTATTTTGGCATATCAGTGTTTAAGAAAGTATCCCAAAAGTTTTGAATTTGTGATTTCCATAAATATTCTTTGCATTAATAAAGGCACTAAGTTTTGTTTGTGCAAAAATTAGTGAAAATAGAATTGTCTTAGATATATCCCTTTTTACAGTAAATGTGCTATCATATTTGTTTTTCCCTGTATAAACATGAGCCATGACACAACAAAAACCAACAAAATGGCATGGGCATCCACCCAGTCTAATCAGAGTCTTCACTGTCCACATGGAGCTCGCTTAGACCCTCAGCTACCCTTTAAGTGCAAAGCAAGAGTCTCTGATCAGACTGGGGGATGCCCAGGCTGACCTGAATCTTTGCTGGTGCACATACCACTTTGTTGGATTTCTCGTGTCCGCGGCTCATAAGCTGTGGCCCCCTCATTCAAACCATCTTGGCAAGGTAGTTCTAGTGTTGGTCCACAACATGTATTTTAAGAGGATATACTGTAAATCACTTTAATTCTGCATGTTTTTCATCGTACTGTCTTGTTTTGGAAATATTGGCAAGTTTTCTGAATTCATTACAAGCAATCAGTTATTTCCACTTGTCAAATTACTGACGAGATTCTTAAATTTATGAGCCACCATATTAGCGAATGCTAGAGAAAAGTAAATTTCCACAGATATCAAGTGACTTACAGTACAGAAAATAACACTAAATCATAATCATCATCAGAATGAAACCTTAGCTGAAGCTCTACTAGGCCTATGAAAATCAAACTGCCTAACTGTGGGGTAATAATGAACTAAAAAGAAAGGCCCAACCAAACAACATTAATGATGACCTTACTTTAATGAGATGTTATTCCACTGTGACACTTTTTGCGAGGTTTCTTGGACAGTCCACCTACAAACAGAAGCAGCCATAATTGATTAGACAGCAGTACTTAAAGTGAATGGCTACACCTAAGTATTTTTTTTCCATCATTTTTTTCAGAGGGAAACAACTTTTGTGACTTCCTATCTGCTTTCCTGGAAGGTACACGCATTTCCAAATGATTGCTACTCTTAAAGGAAAGAATCTGCTCCTGTGAGAAGCAATTTCTTTTCTTAAGAGTAGCCCCTATGAAAGAGCAAAAAATTCTTCAGGGCAAGATTTATTCCCCCTGATAGCATTCCCATTCATCTTTTAAGTTTTAAACATATACACAGCAATATTCCAGATTAGCTTTTACATCAATCTTCTAAATAGATCAAGGCCTCATCCTACTGCTTATCATGATTTACAGAGTAAATTACTAATGCAGTCAACTCTCCATATCTAGAACACTGATATATCAGAGCACCCTCTTATATCAAAGAATATAGATTGGACAAATTTCCTCTACTCTATACATTTCAGCTCCGGATATCGCAAACTGCTGATATCTCAAAGTAAATTTTCTGGGACCAGAAAATTTACTTTGAGATATCAGTAGTTTGGGATAAACTTTGACTTTGAGATTTCGAGAGTTGACTGTATACACACTTGCTCTGACTTTCCTTGAATGTTTGAGGCCAATGTCTTTATCTGCCAATGAACGACAGTTGCAAGTACGTTGTGACATTTAAGAAGTAACTTTTGCTTACCCATGAATTATTGCTAATTAACACATGTTGTTTGAGGGCAGATCACAAAATATTATTTCACAAAGCTGGAGTGAATTAATATTCTGATCTGCCCAACAACACGTTAATCAGTGATAATTTACCGGAAAGAAAATATTATTTAAATTTTAACATTGTACAGAGTGAAAATGCAAGGATATTGCAATGTTTTCCTGAGGAATATTTTGGATGGATGTCCACTGAAACACATGTACATCCAACATCATCAACGTGCGGAATTTCCACACTGCGGTTTTAGGAACGTGTTTTTCACATGAAGCCACTTCCAATACGCTCAATGGGGAATACTTTAAAATCATATTAGAATTACATTATATCAGGTTTGAATGAGATCCAGCTATTTCAGCTTTTCAGCATAAAGATAAAATATGGACATTAAAAGTCTTTCTGTACTACAACGCTAGTTCATTTTTTTAATTTACTAGCTGTAGCATGGAGCACAAATATGTGTGGAAGAAAGCAAAAATATAAGAATTGAAATAAAAGTTAAAAAGTTAAAGACCCTGTCATTGCACCTACACTACTTAAAGCTAGAAAAGGTCATAAATGGATAAGCAATTTCCCAGAAAATACATAAAACACAAAGAAATTCCAATCTATTAACAGTGTTAAGATAATGCAGTAAAAATTCACTTTATTCAAAGCTCTAGTTAAGCCAAATTTGGGGTGAGTTTCCTTCTTCTTTTTTTTTTTTTTTTCTTTTTTGTTATTTCCACACCAAAAAATTGTGCCTGATCTCAAAACAATTTCCTGCCCTTAATTCTCCATCACAACATGCTATGAGATCCTGAGTCATTCAAGAACATACATGCCAAATGTAAGCTGTGCAATCAGATAAGAATCACCTGGTACAGACAGTTCTAGTGACAGCCCAAAAAGAAATTATGATCATTAGATGGATAATGGATGACATTGTGTTTTTTCATCCTTTCAACAGTAACACTTCCATATCAGGATGATATGGGGATTGAGTTGGGGGGGGGATTGGGGAGGGGGTGGGGGGATTGGGGAGAGGGTGGGGGCGATCCTGGGGGTATTATGAAGGGCTCTGTGCAATGAAGCACTGTTGAGTTTTGGATAAAATCTCAGCTCCAATGAGATATGGACCTGCACTTACCACTCAGCCATGGGGAGGCTTGGAGCTCATAAGATAACAACACAGAATATCAATATTGTTCTAGAGCTTACATGGTGTAAGATTCTAATATTTTTTCCCTTAACCATTTATATACCACAACCAACATCTGCAAGCCCCCATCAAGCTAATGTGATGTCATTAAGGTGAATATGTAGACTTTCAGAGGAAGACTCTGCCACTTTGCAAGTGACTGAATACACTATGACATTTGAACAACTTTCTGTCTGCCTTTCAAACAACACCCTATTTCCTTCCACACCCCTGGGTAACTATGTATATGCAAGGGCTGATAGGAAACAAAAACAAGCTGTTACGAAACAAAAAAGAGTCATAGTTACCAAAAAGCCATCAGGTCATTTGGATACTATGACTCTTTTTCGTTTTGTAACATCCCTGAAAACATAGTTAACAAGGTGTTCCCTGTCTTTCAAATGCCATCTCAACCAGCAGATACCCTTAAAAGAAAGAATTTTTCTCCCCCCAATGGAAGAAAATTCTTTCCTTTGAGAGTCTACTTTAGTGATTTCCCTTGGAAATTTACAATTCACCTTAAAACACCTCTTTAAATCATCTAGCCACTAACACCATTATCTAAACATAACTAACTCCTAACACAAAATCATACATGTATATATATGATGGAATGCCTTATAATGGCACTCATTTCATTTACTTTAGAAACTGGAACTGCCCTACCCATACCCTCTGTCCTTGATCCATTCACACATGAAAATGATCTGACCTGCCTATGTGACTTATCGTCTTCCATAGAATTCTAGTGGGTAGGATTCCCCAGTAGGAACTCAAGTTTGGTACAAAATTTACCCAACATTGATGCAATGCCATGGGTGTATGTCAACATTGTCCAAAACTGCATGCCCACTGGGTCAATGATAGTTCAAGGATTTTTTATCATCTATCCATAAACCAGATGTTATAACTATGTTATACCTTTAGAACCCTACTAGTCAGGCAGTTCTGAGGGTGACAATATAAATGTGTGTGGCAAATATATTACCATCGTTAGAACTCTGCTTCAGTAATAAGAAGGCATAAGAAAGCACACTGACAAAGCTATATTAAAGGGGAAAGCAATGTTGAAATATGCATAGCTAGACCAAAATACCCTGATGAAGTGGAACTAGATATGAAAATTGTGTGACAGTCAAACAGTTTCTTCAGTAAACAATGGCTTGATCTTTTTATGTTTGTTTTTACGAGTTTTGTATATTCAGGTCAACTCAGATTCCTAAAGTACTTACAGTTGAAATTTATAAATGTCATGAATCAAGACAGCCATGTTCATACCTTTTGTGTCCTTTAGCTCTGGCAGTCAGTATTGCAGTAACTGTCATGAGCCATACCGTAATCGACCCTTTTTAGCGCCCCGCACGCTTAACTTTTTCAAAATGATGACTAAATAGTTGTAGTAAATTTTCTTTCTTATAAGGGCACTTTTCAACGATCTATTATATATTGAAGAAAACAAATTTAATGGTTAAGCATACATGTAGGAGAAAAGCTGCTTAAATAATGGTCATGAAGGACAGAGAAGTTTTACAAACGAAAAATAAAAGATTGTCACATATTCAGCTCTTCAAAACTAGCAAACAAAGAGACAGACCAGTAAAAATAGGTGCACTTATAGTCCTATGCCTCAAAAATTAACATGATGTGCACATGTAGGGGCATGTGCCCTAATCAGGTTAAATACGGTATCTCTATTTCATGTGATGTTTGACTGACTAAAATTAGAAACCCTTAGCTAAATAAATTTATGGATTTTGAACAACATTAGAACCTAGAGTGAAATTTGGCACTCATACAACAGCTACTGATATACTGATGATGGTGTCTCAGAGGTTGTTCTTCTTTGTATGGCTTTGTGGTCACTTGCTACAGAGCTTGTCATGCTTTGTCCTGTCTGGTGTCTTGTTGTTAATGTTTATCAAATACTATCTAACACTGTAATCTCCTGAATGGAGAAAATGTGGCTTAGGGCTTTGCTTTTTGTTGTTTAGTTTCATATGTCTTAGCTGGTTTACTCTCCCTCTTGGTGTCATTGGAAAGCAATGGCCTGTGATTGTGGCACTTGCTGGATTCCTTAGTATTTAGGATTCCTCATTTTTACTGATGTCACAAAGACTCAAGAATAATATGGGTACTATGTCAAATCATATCATATGCGTTTCCTATTTAAAAGGCAAGAATAAATCTATGACACTGTCTTCTGAAATTATTAATCAGCTCAAACTGTGGTATCTTTCTTGTCTTTAAATGGTGCTTGTATTGTTTTTAAACATTTAAAATTCTGCTGCCATGCTTGCCTCTTTCTAAACAGAAGCCATTGAAAATCCTGTATAATTATGAAGAACTGTCTGCCTTACTGTCTGTTTATCATCCAATTTTCCCCACTGTCATCATTTCTTAAGATCTTTACATTCACTTAAACTTTTTTCAACATCTGCCCCCTTTAACACATGACAGTGCAATTAAATAAAATTTCCAAACTACTAATAAGAAATTCTATTAGATACAACATTAACTGAGCAGACATAAGTTAAAAGAGACCTGATGTATCACAAACCTTTAGCATACTCTTTGTAAGTTTGATTAAAATACATGTAGACTGGAATGTGAATATTTGAAATATCTAATTGAGCATATCAGATTCTGAAGCTGTGGATTCTTATTCTGTCTGCATGTAAATCGAAAGATGCATAAGAGACTGCTCAAGTTTAAAAGGCCCTCACTTATCCAGCTTCAAAAGGTCTCCTCCAACTTGAAAACAATGTCAGTACATAATTGATCCTTGACATGAGGAAAGGTGCCTCAACGAGAGCATTTTTTTCTGATTTAAAGCTTTTTGTTATGATCCAAACTAATCTGAAATATGATATTGCTACTGATCCAAATAAAAAGGCTACTGCTTTCCCTACAAATGGCATTAAGGCTATAATTACTTTCCAGTTACAGCATGTAAAATTCTGGTATACACGTAGATGGGCTATTAACTGTTGATATTACAAGATCAAACTGCATATCTTTGCACTTCAAAACATTTCTTGTTTGCATTAACAACCTATTTTTTCCAGAGTATTATATACAGAAATGAAAAGACTGGCAGCATCTATAATAGATGTACTTTTCCTCATGCCATAGCTCATTTTAAAAACAACAAAACAAAACATGAGTATTCTTACGTCATATCCCTTGAGGACAGCAATGTGAAATGATAGCAGTTGCATGGGTATCACTGTTAGAATCCCTTGCAGGCAGTCCACCGTGTGGGGGACCTCGACGCTTTTATACCCAAACTTTTGTGTTTCTTCATCATTCTGATTACAGACTATAATCGGACGACCCTAGAAATGAGATTCCAGATAATCCTTTTGAGTAAATTACCAGTTTACTTACTGCTGTTGTATACCTTACCAGTAGGTTTCCTTCTTACGAGGCATGAGAGCTAAGTTCTGAGAAAAACCAGTCTTGAGCTAAATTCTGAGAAAAACCAGTCTTAGGGCATACAACCATTATGTATGGTTTGCTGTATGCCCTATCACAGGATTTCTTCTAAAATGGCTCATTAAAGCTGAACGCCATAATGTCAAAGCAGAAAGGTGTTACCAAAATAATAAGAAAGCCAGAATACCATAAATGCATAAGAAAGCATTGTGCTGAAGCTGAAAAGAGTTCAAATGTGAAGATCAGAAGTATAAACATATTGCTCAGTTTAGCAAGATAGTCCTATAAACCCAACACAGGAAAAAGTCTGAAGGTCAAGTTGCAACTTTGAATAACTTTGAAAAGCTGGTGGGTTTCCTTAAGAGCAGTTTATGTCTTATATACCATTAAAACATAAAACATCAAAATTTTGGTTTAAACCAGATTCTTTTGAACCCTTACCCTACTTTTCTCCAGTCAAAACTCTGACACAAGTCTGTGATAAATATATCTTTTTGGTGTTAATTGCAGTATTTTTGTGTGTTTTTTCTTCTTGCTATTCTGGCTTCCTTCTGTGACTGGTTTCCTGTTGTGCTTTTTATCATTTTGGAAAAACACATTTTACTGTATCTCATTTTATTCCCATCCAGGAAAAGGTTTATACATTTTTTTATATTATAAATGGTTCAAGTTGGATATTGATCTAGCAAACTTTACTATGAATGTTTAAAATTTAATTGTAAGAAACATGTATAAACACACAAATCTTCACTGAAAAAAAAAAAAACACAGAGAGGAAGCCAGTCATAAAGAACAGCAGCACCATGTGCTGATTATGCAAAACCATAATGAAGTTTACCTGTCAGTAAGATTTGCCAATTATCAAGGAAACATGTATAAAGATGTAAACTACAGTTTTTGACATACAGGGAACTTTTCAACCTGTTGCAAGAAAATAAAAATTAAGGAAGTTAATCGTTGCAATCAGAAATTTCTAATTGTTGATATCCAAAATAAAAAGAAAAAAAATTAAATCAGCCTGAACAATAAACTCATGAAAGAAAGCTGGTGTCATCATGTAAATATGAAAAACTCCCCAGCTTGGAGATGACAGCTAACTGATAGGTATAGCCCTTAAGCTAAAAGACCAGCTCCTTTACATGAAAGTTTTGAAGGACTCCCACATCACCCCGGATAGGCAGCAATCCAAAATGCTCGTGCATTCGATGAACACGGATCAAAACCCATTAAAAACAGTGCTTTTGACTGCAAATTGGCAACAATTTGCAATCTAAAACACTGTTTCTAATTTTTTTTGATCCACATTAATCGATTGTTAAGAGCATTTTCTATTGCCGCCTACCCTGTGTGCACATGAGGGAATTCATTCAGTTGTCAACAAAAAGCAAATTCAATGAAGAATAAAAATTACCAATTTTAATAATTTAGGAGCTCTTTGCTTTCTAATCAGAGGTTTTCCGGGATAGAAAATCATGAATGAAGCTGGTCTATAAAGTTCTAGAGTATAGTTTAGCCTAGAGTATAATATGTCATGCAAACACCTACAACTCGAGAGGGTTAGTGTAGTAATACAAAGGGTTAAGACAAGCAGTACAACATACATGTAAGCTAGCTGCTTCAGCACAAAAAGCTGATTTTTGTAAATCTGTCCATCATGAAGAACCAGGATGTTATTAAGTTATTAATGATATCTTTCTGTTAGAGGGTGACAATTTTATAAGTAAATATTCACAATTCTGCCAGCCATAACAAGCCATTTTACCTGCAATGAGCATCGTCATAAATCAGCCCTAGCCCTGTAGTTTCTTCTTGTGTGATGACTACAGCATTTATCATATAAAGTCGAACAGAAATGCCTGAATAAGTAGCATCTGAAGTGTTTGCCAAAATTTTTTTAAAACAGCAAACAGACTTGCTCAAATTTTCATGACAGAAGAGTATCTTGGTTGTCCAAACACATTTATTGATACTAAACATCATTTAAATATTTACAGACTGGAAGTTTACACAAAATCAGCTTTCAGTGAATAACAAGCAAACAAATCAACACCGCTCTTGCGATAAATAAAATAACTGAAACTGCACTACACTCTACCGCACAAGCATAATGTGTAATATGGCACTAGCTATGCAATGTATTCTTACATCACACTTCCGCAATTCGGCAATGTGCAATGAAATCAGTTGCATAGGAATGATTGTTAGGATGCCTTGAAGGCAGTCGATTGTCTCGGGCACTTCAATACATTTTGTGCAGAACGCCATGGTTTCTTTGTCACCGACATTACAAATGAGTATGGGATCGCCCTAGAATAAATGTGTCAAAAATGAGCATGTCATACATTCATTTCATTCTGAAATACATAAACTGATTAGATATATCAAACATCATGCTTGGAAATAAGGGATCATTGAAGATGTCTATTTTCAACAAACAGCTTTTACATGTAGTTATGAGAAGACCACGTCAAAAGGCATACATCTACTGAACATCCCAGACCAGCCCGCTCACATTCATAGCCTGGTAGAGGCATCTGTAGTACACATACATAACAAGATCTCAGCAAACGCTGTATTCCCAGACCTGGCTGCACATACTGTTATGACCCTAAAATTGCAGACATCCAAAAGTCAGACAATTATTGTTGAAAAATTCTTAGAAAGAGGATTTTACACAGGAAATGCATCCAAATGATGCTTAGTGAATGACAAAGGTTGTAGATGCTGATTAAACTGCTCCTTGCTTCAGGAGCAGTTTGATCTGGGTCTACAATGTTTGCGCAGACCTGTCTGTCTGAATATTTAGGGTCATTATGGTACCTACAAGATGGTGTCTGCTAGCACACTATGCCTCCAGGAAGATTCTCTTACAACTTTACTCAAAGCATTCTGCTTTTGTTCACAGTACCAAAGCATTGCCTTTTCTGGGTGTTGCTTATATCTAAACAAGAATTCTGCACAACTCTGTGTCTTTTCTGACTGCACATTATCACAGGCCTAAATCAGAAAACTTGAAAAAACCTTACATCACAAAATATCCCAGAAAAGCAATACCTATGTCTCACTTACTGCTAGTGGAAGGCAAGACAAAAACTTTAACCTGTAAGGCGCCAAAAAGCTGACAACAAAATTTACGTAAGCAGAATTTCAAAAAATGTCCCGTCCAAGTGATATCATATTAAGAATTCAAACACTAGAGGGCAAACAGTGTAGATTCAGATGAGGTGGCTCATTATGAGCCACCTCATTTGGATCTACACTGTTTGCCAATTCAATAATTTTGATTTTTGGCGCTTTAAGGGTTAAAATAATTTGCATTTCCAAGCTATTTTCCTGATGACAGTTGCTTTGCACCCATTTTTACATCGGATACACATGCATAGATCTAGCATATACAAACCTACAACAAAATTGACAGGGCAAGGATTAAATTTTCAAAACCGAGCTTGTAGAAGTATCTAACATATTCTATTGGTAAGGGACATGAAAATTCCACCCTCGTGTTCAAAATATTTCTGTCAGAAACTTAGCAAGCCTTGTTTCAGATAAGTTATTCTGACCCTCATGTGGAATTTTCTGAAACCCCACTCAGGGTTAGCGCTTGGATATTTTTTTCTTTCGCCACCACTTTCGCCAAATTGATATTGTTTGTGCCAGATTCTTTAAACTTAAGCCAAATTTTCGCAATATTAAGAATTCTTTGAAAATATCTCCCCCACCCCACCACACTCTCATTTCTTAACCTGCTGTTTACTGTGGTTGCTTAGACTGGTTTCAGTCTATTACATGACATAATCATTTTACTCTGACAACTGAAAGAGAAGAACACTGCTAAAAAAGCTTTAAATCTTGTAATTAAATCTTTTATCTGCCCTCTGTTTTTCATGAGTTGTAGTCTCTTTTTCCTATTCTATTTTTGTAGGAACTTATCTAATTATAAATAGCCTAACTCTAAGACATTTGAAATATCTTTATGATTATTTATTTCTAATTGTTTATTATTACTGTTCCTTTTTTATCATATATAAGTAGTAAGTAAGTTATTATTTATTTAACTTATTATTATTGTGAGATAATCTGGCCAAGAAACTAGCTTGGCAAAAGCTAGTACTTGAAAAGCTTAGCAAAAGTTAGTACTTGAGAGTTATGCTTTGTTGCCTCCCCTTACAACTCCCTTACTATCGGTATCAGTTTTTGCTTTATCCTCTTCATGCAAACGAGTTTAGTTTCAGTGAACTGAGAGTTGTTGTAGACAAAGTATATATAACAATGTCCAAATTCTGTTTTGACATAAAAAAATAGGCATGTGTAAGACGGCAGAATCAAAACTTACATTTTTAATATGAGTATGTTATACACCATATGCTATTAAAGTTCGGATAAATGGCCCCAAAAAACTACTTCACGGAGTTTGCGTCAAATGAAGACTCTGATCAGCCAGTGACCTATAAATACGTAGGTCACTGGATCAGCCTGCGCATTCATGCAGTCTAATAAGACTTTCGCATATACAGTCTATGAACTCTATGATCTGAAAAGTGAAAACGAAAGTCTCTTAAACGTATTGCACATGTTGATTTGTATAATTGTGAAAAGTGGCTTAAGCACCTTAAGCACATGGTCAACCTATGTCCGTCGGTATCTTCTTTGATCTTTTACACAAGTACCGTTATCTAATCAACAATCGGCAGGTATAAAAACCCTGTATTTTCACAGATCAGTGAGTTTATTAGCTCGGAAGGTGTCAATGTTGTGTTTACCTGAGCTATCAAAAATAATGAGATGCATGGATGGGGAAAGCTTAGTAGATCTACTTGTGTTCAAGTTTACATAACATGATTACGCATTGACCCTTGAGGCATGAAGCGTCTGCTTGGTGTCCTGTCACTGTGGACTACCTGAGGAGCAGATTAACGGTAATGGAAGGTGTTAATTAATGATTGTGGAGATCGTCTCTGATACCGTAAAACTTTGCCATACGTTTTTTTTTTTTTTTTTTTTAGATGTTTTTTTTTATCGCCACTTGTTTTCGCCAAATCAATATTTTTGGAGCCAAAAATATTATTTTATCGCATTTGGCGACTTTGGCGAGCGGTAGCGCGAACCCTGCCACTATATGAGGGATACTCATACTGCAACTCTGATCACAAGTAAATATTCAACTCATTTAATAGATACTTAGATACTGAAGCAGAATACATGATGCTGAGCAACACAAATGAATAGGCATGGTATACAAATGCTTTCAATGATCCCTCATTTTTAATCAAACAAGAGATTATGCACACATATAAAAATAACAAAAGAAGCATACAACATCTAAAAAGCCAACATATGACAATAGTTACTTTAAATCAACCCAAAATATTGGACTTTTCTTTATTTGAATTTGGACCTGTATTTTGTCCTATAAAGGGATGTACTGGGAAAAAACATTTGGAAACAGTGAAGATTCTGATTTATCACGAGATGCAGTCTGATCTTGGCCTGGTTGTTCAAGACTTTGTTACATAACTTAATGAAGTTGTTAGCAAAGGATTCCCACATATTTTTCAGAGAAAAAATGCCAGTGTTTTTGTGTACAATGCATCTGAAAATGCAACTGCTTGTCTACTTACCAATGTCTACACTTCTGCCAGTTGCAGGCGAGACAATAAAATCACATGTAAAGGGACTGGAATGCCAAAGCAAAGACCAGAACTGTAGACCTGGATCAGATTGCTGGGTGTTCCTAGTAAATTGATACTATGCAGGGCCTGCACTGTTACCCTTCAGCCTTAAATCTATAAAACATAGACTGTTTTGAAAAATGGAACTGTGCTGATCCATTTTGTCATACATTTCCCGACTTCTTTTCTCTCCTATGTCTTGGGTACGACATGACTGTGACCTTTCCCGAGTAATTTTATTCTATTTCTTTTTGTCAAATTCGAAGCTGGAAGAGGCCATTAAGGTGAATGAGTACATTTCAGAGTATTTTTTCCCCTCACTTCTCAGTAAGGGTCAAATCATAAAGGAAAGAATTTGCTCCTCTGTGAGTAACAGGGCTACAGAAATCCAAATTTTTGTCGGTTCTGACTGAATTTGAGTTCGAAAAACCGATTCAGATGGCACAAGGCACATTTTTTTGGGTCCGAAAAAACACAATTTGCGGATGTATAATGACACAATTAACTGGATTTTGGCCATGTGTCATACCATTAATTGTCTATAATTATCCAATATTCACGCACTGCTGTGTCAAAAGTTATCACAGATAAACAAACCAAGGTGTGAACACTGATTATGTTTTTAGAAATCTTTGATAATTAGCATGTGTTACAATTCTGGCTAGCAGCGAAGGTTTTACCTAACTCGTATTATACACATACCGACGCACGAAAAAGGCTGTGCAACGTAAAGTTATTATTTACTTTCAAAGATAGCATAAGGAAAGAATTTGACTCGCAAAAAGAAAATTTAAACCTGACTTGATTATGTGCAGGCTGGTCAGGTTTTTTTTAGCCGACGTCAAATATTTCTCGTGCAGAAAAGTAATTTTTTTTTATTCATACGAAGGTACCTTTTTTGCAAGTACATACAAATCTAAAGGGAATTAATTCAAATACACGTCAATCGTAATACTTCGGCCAATTCCGTTTATCGAAGATATCGGCGAGGATGTTGGATTGGTCTACTTTCACTTTGTCTGTGCGCTTTGCAGCGCATTTTTCACGATAAGTAAGAACATGTGGACTAAATGGCTACTTCAGCGATGATTGTCTTTGTGTCAGGCAAGCAGTATATATTTTTATCTACCTGGTTATGGCTAAATGAGCGCTACGAACATGTAAACAAGTTTTTTATTAGTGGGTGGGGGATTCAGGGCCAATATCGTTAGACCGCGATATCACTTGTAACGCATTTAGATTTTATGTCTCCCGGCACCCGTGTTATAATGGCGCTCAAGTATAGTCATTAGTTTTTGTGACTATTTTGGATTGTGGAACACACAGTGTAGTCATTAGTTTTTTTGACTATTTCGGATTGTGGAACAATGCTCGCATGACGTCATCGGCCGTATGCACTGATTTGGATTTCAAAATTTCTATAGCCCTGGTGAGCAAAGTCTTCTCTACGAGTAGACCATTCTTGTTGTCCAGGGATGGAATCAGGAGGTCAAAAATATTGTTTCCCTTTGAAAAATAATGGGTATTGGGGGGAAATAGTAGGTTACCTATTCACCTTAAATCAATTAGTAGGATGAGGTGTCCACTCATGTTAAAACTTCAAGCTTGAAACCATTACACAATTAAAGGCTTGTGGAATGAAATCAGAGATTTACCAGGGAATGTTACTTCATGCACTGTTTTCACAGTTAATACGACATACAAGGGTGAAAGCGAGAGGGGCGACATTCAAAAGCACAGGTTACACATTTTGCAAATCTAAACAGCCATCTACATTGTAATCAGTCCTTCAAATATGCTATAGCTAGATGATGATTCAGCAGAAATTTTCTTGTCCCTCCTTGTGGCCCTCTCATTAGAAATGTCTTTTGTGGCCATTCTTAGGAGGGGGCAACAACAAATGAACAAAAATCATCTCAGAATTATTACAATACATGGGTCCAGATGTTCAAAGCGAAGTCGTTAGTCAAGAATTTGTTAGGTCCTCTAGTAAGATAAAATCAAGTGTGCTAATTTTTTTTGTTGAAAAAATATGCAGAGCTTTTGCATTGCACAGCAAAACCCCCCACATTTTTTCCAACAAAAATTGGCAATGTATCTGTATATAATACATTTTAAAATGTTATACCTCATTAACTAACAATGTTTTTGAACATCTGGGCCATGACCTTATCTGAAGCTCTATGTGTAAATGGTGAAAAATAAATGCAAGATCATTTGCATCTCAACATGCATGCAGGGAAATATGCACATACATATTCATGCGAACTGCATGTTTCATTTCTGATTTTATGTATGCAGGAATCACCTTGATAATACCAATTTTCTTATCTGTGCTGTCAAACCGACCTGCTACCGCTACCTGGGCAATGTGGCTGTCAATTGGGAATTCTGTCAATAGCACTTCTGCACTCAAGATAACTGATTGGCCTGGTCAACAGAACAGGCAAGGAAATTGGTATTACCCCTGTGGGAATATGCAGTTGACAGCCATTTCTGCACTCAAGATAACTGATTGGCCTGGTCAACAGAACAGGCAAGGAAATTGGTATTACCCCTGTGGGAATATGCATGTTAAGAACTACACTCAGCAAGAATTATTTTCTCCTGCTACACTGTGTACACATTTTAATTGATACTTCTCAGAATGACCATCAAACTCCTCAACTCAGATGGGAAAGAAAATTGCTTAAATTACAGAATTTTATAACAGACTTTCATATTGTCGTATAGACATTTAAAACTGACTGGGTCTCGATTGTTCAAAGCGTCAAGTTCTGATGACAATTCTGAGATATTGTTTTTCAGGAAACACATATGTTGTGCCCAACCAAGGCAGTTCTAATGAATTATAGCAACATGATTTTCAGAGTAAGAAATATCCCAAATTACAGGGCCCAGCTGTTCAAAGCATCATTAGATTAATGAAGTCATTAGTGAATATTTACATTATTGGTGTATTTACTGAAATGCCCTATAGAATGGAACGTAATGTAGTTTAAATTCCAATAATTACATTGAGACACGCGACATCAATGACGTCAAAATAAACAATGGCTCTCTACAACCTGATTGGACGTCAGTGACGCCATTACGTCATTCACGCTGTTCCACTGTTAGCAGAGATACTGCGTGTACATGTTTTACTGTTTCAATTTTAGCGCTTATATAAGATTTTTCATCAAGGTTTTGATTGAAACGAATGTAAATATAAGCAATGAACTTAATTTTTCTGAGGTTTATCGAAGTGTAAACTACATTGAGTCACTAGCAAAGCTTACTGAACCTCTTCGGGGTTCATTCACTTTGCACGTGACCCAATGTAGTTTACACTTCGATAAACCTCAGAAAAATGAAATTCATTGCTTAATGGATTTGTTAAGTCTTCTGGTACACATAAAATCAAGTGTCCTAATAATTTTTGCTGACAAAATGTGAGAAACTTTTGTTCTGCATTTTTCGCCCCCAAAAATGGCTGTTTTTGCATAAAATGCATTTCGAATTTAAACGTCTCATTAAAGAACGACATTGTTATATAGTTTTGAACAACTGGGCCCAGCTATCATCAAAATCTAACATTATTTGTAACTCTGGGTCTCTCAAGTGTATGGCCACACTGCCATCAATTTCTGCCATCTTTTTAAAGGGACACAATATTTGTGACTTCCTATTTGCTTCTCTGTAGGACATATCCCTCTGAAAATGGTCCTTTCTTTAAGAGTGAACATCCATTGAGAAAGGAGTATCCATTCACCTTATCCAAATAGCCTGTTCAAGTTTAAACACTTCTGCATCTTTTTTGTCATTTTCATTTATTACAGACAGAATGAGCCAGACATACCATGCACATTAGATGTATCTGACTGAGCATTTCATGCTTCATGATTCCTAGTGTGAAAACTTTTTCTAGAAAAAGTGCATGCTGAAGATCTTGATGCACAAAATGCCCAGTTGAATACACCAATTGAGCTGAGTTCTATACAACCCTAATGTGGTAGGATGGATTTGAATTGCTCCAGATTAAAGTTAGGATTTTGAATATAATTGAATAACATTCACTGCCTGAAAAAAATCCCAAAGCCAAGTGCATTATGTAAATACTCAGATCACCCTCCCCTAGGGGAAACTCTTTCCTTTAAGAGTAGACCCCATTTTGGAACAGTCACTTTGTCCAGACAAGCAAACAGGAAATCGCAAAAGTTGTTTCCCTTTGTAAGAATGGCAGAAAATAAGCTTGTGTACCAATTGTCATCTTGAGGAGAAATAAGAAAACTCCAAGAATTATAATCAAACATCCAAACCGCTCTAACCTGGAGCTCTTGCATAGAACATATTTTTGAGATCTTATTAGAACAGTCATACTAATAAGGTCCCAAAGTTTCACCACAATATTTAGCTTATCAAGAACTCAGATGATGCAATGCTCATATAAATAAGATAACAAAAAGTTAAAGATTTAAATAGATAAAAGTGAATACACAATATTGCTGTGTGACTTGTATATACCAACATGTGAATACACAGACACAAATGCTGAAATTTTGGTTGCACATACATGTACAGATGTATATAGACTCCTTCATTTATGATCTACAAATTCCAGCTTTAGCTCTGGAGCTACTCTGAGAGCCTAACTTGAGAAATTCTTTTTTAAATCAAAAAAAAAAAAAAAATCTAACATCATTTATTCTGCCAATTTGAAAAATGAATTAAAAGTCTGCACCAAAAAAAGAACTTTTGAAGTATACAATTCTTTCAAAAGCCCCTCATCCTCTTCTACGAGCTAGTGTCCACTTAAACTCATCAGGGAACAAAAGATCTACTCACTCTTAACAGTTTCAATTTTGTCTTAACAGTTTCAATTTTGTCTTTTGACCAAATTTTGGTAATGGGGCAAAACCAAAATCATTCCCTCTAATAAGAGTGGAATCAACATTCCCCATTCTTGTTTCTTTTGACACCAAAATAAGCTCTTGTAAAAGTAGCCTCAGTGAATGTTGGTTTAGACATTTACACCAAATTGTGATATGAGCCACAACATGACAGAACCAACATAGTGCCATGTGCTCCACACAAAGATGCAGATCAGCCTGGGCATCTGCCCAGTCTAATCAAGGTCTTCCCTGTGCATTAAGGCAGCTAAAGGTCCAAGCTACCTCCATTCTGACAGCAATGACTCTGACTGGGTAGATGCCCATGCTGAGTCTTCGCTGGGCACACATGCCACTTTGCTGGTTTTGTCGTGTCACAGCTCATATATAGAATACAGAGAAACTAGCTACAATACAAGATCAAAACCTATTATAGCCGACAAGTAAAATAGAGCTCTAGACAATGACATAATGAGGTAAGGGAGCTCGAAGACAATTTGGGTGAAATTTTTTCTTATTTCTGAAAAAAGAGAATTCCGCAGAATGCTGTGTCTCACCTATCGGTTCAGTCACATTATAACTGAGCCACGACACGAGAAAACAAACAAAGTGGTTGTGTGCCAAGCACAGACTCAGATCAGCCTGGGCATCTGCCCAGTCTGATCAGAGTCCTTGCTGTCCACACAGAAGTAGCTTAGACCCGTAGCTAACTTTTAAGAGCTTAGCAAAGAGTCTGATTGGACTGGGCAGATGCTCAGGGTGATCTGAGTCTGCACTAAGCTCACAACCACTATGTTGGTTTTCTCTTGTTGCGACCCATTATAACAGCCAAAAGTTTACAGCACCAATGCCAACCTTGTCAATGCTTGAACTGCCTCAATGAGGCACTCTGATGAGGGCCACAACAAATGTTTTTTACATGACCTTACTAAATAATCTCCTTGTCTAGACCCCTGCTAAATAGTGCTGGCTGAACCTTAAAAACTCTGTGGATCATTGTCTCCACAATGTCAGAAAGAGACCTGGGGCCATATTCATAAAGCGACTTAAGTGGTTGCTATGCTGTTGCTAAGGCTAAAGTTCTGTAAAGGAGATTCCCTACAACTATGAAATTTGGTCTGGAGGAACAGTCTTACAAAGACTGTTCCTCCAGACCAAATTTCATAGTGGTAGGGAATCTCCTTCAAAGAAATTTAGCCTTAGCAACAGCATAGCAACCACTTAAGTTGTTTTATGATATGGCCCCTGTTTGCAAATGAGTATCTCATAGCTTTAATGCATCTTTAGCATTTTAAACTTAAAATGTTTGCTTCAAAATTATGTCAAGAAGATATAACATATTCTTGTGAGTTTGAAAAATACTTACATGTCTAGCTTTAACTTGTTGTAAGGCATTCATACATTTCTGTAAGATAAAAATATTCTTCCATGATGTTATTAAGTTACTTCTAATTAAAGGTAGGTTCCTGGACTAGCACTAACAATTATGTTCACAAAATAATTTTGTCTTTTTCTGGGTAGTATTGCATTCATTTATTTTTCTGAATCTGTTGCTACTGAGAAAATCGTCAGATGTTGTAGATAAATAGTCGTTTTCCCTTTGGTTTATATTCTTTCGTTGGAATTCCAGTTCTAAAAATAATTATGTTTTATATCTATAAGTGTGCGATTTCTGCAGTCATTCTCCAAATGTCAATTTTCTCTTGCCGTGAGTTCTTCTAGATGGTCCTGGCATGGCGTTTGGGTTAAAACTATCCCAAAATGGAATGCAGCATGACATCAGCTGTGTTGTCTATTTTTTGGCGCGAACTAAAAATAGCGCTAACTGGTGTGCGAAGCAGAGTTAGAAAATCCCTTGCAAAACAACTTTTCTAATATTTTTTTACTTTCACTGTTTAACGAAACTTATTCATTCCCTTTTTATAAGTGCTTTCCCACAACTTGGATAAAAAATCATCAAATTATATGATGCATTCCAAAGTACAGGAACCTACCTTTAAGTTACTTCTAAATAATTAAAGAAGAAAGTCTAGCTTGTGCAAATTTCCAATATCTTATGGTCAGTGATGAAGTTCAACTACATAAATCAAGTCAAAATGATGTTGCTAATAAACATTTACTCACACTGGTTTCCAGAATTCAAATATTTCTTTAGAAAATGCTTAACATTTTGGGTTTTATTATTTACACCCGTTTACAATCAAAATAATTATTTCTTAACCCTTAAGCATCATGATCAACTCTTATAGGAAAGAATTTTCTCCCTTATGAGCAAAATCTTTCTTTAAGAGTGAACCCCCATTCTGGAAGGGATAAGTCATCCAAGGACACAAACAGGGGCCATATTCATAAAGCCACTTAAGTCGTTGCTATGCTGTTGCTAAGGCTAAATATCTATAAAGGAGATTCCCTACAACTATGAAATTTGCTCTGGAGGAACAGTCTTTTCAGACTGTTCCTCCAGAGCAAATTTTGTAGTTGTAGGAAATCTCCTTTATAGAAATTTGGCCTTAGCAACAGCATAGCAACGATTTAAGACATTTTATGAATACGGCCCCAGGACATCACAAAAGTTGTTTCACTTTTTAAAAAGGGCAGGAAAATGGGACAATGAATCCATCTTAAAGCATAAGCCCCTAATGAACCTACCAGCCTGCCCATAAAAGCAAATACATACTATTTTGCTTGCAATTACTCACTCAAGAACCTCAGTGCTTTAACTCATTCCATTCGGGACCCCTTTAGGGGTATCTGGGCAAACAGTTTGGATCCAGATCAGGCCCCACAAACGTGGGACCTGATCTGAGATTCAAACTGTTTGCTGCCTAGACATCATTACTACAAGAGTTAGTTAGACCAATATTGTCAAAATATTCTTGATTTTTGATGCAGATGACAATTTCAGCAGATGACAAAAATTACCCAGAATGCAATGGGTTAATGAACACACAAAAATTCGGCACAAGGTGTTGTCTCA
The DNA here is from genome assembly GCA_963989385.1 of Ctena decussata. NCBI lineage: Eukaryota > Metazoa > Mollusca > Bivalvia > Lucinida > Lucinidae > Ctena > Ctena decussata. Next base: position 63,703,515 of record OZ022500.1, read on the forward strand.
CCTGCCACCACATTGTCACAAAACAGAGCTAAACCAGAAAACTCAACAAAAGTTTATCCTGTTGACGCCAATGCTGCCTCCCACAAAGCATTACCTGTCTCACTTCAACTAACCCTACCAAACACAAAACTTACTGTATACACTTTGTCCCGAGTCACAACCATCATTACAGGCATTGCTTTGTCCACCAGAGCCAGTGGTCCATGTTTGAGCTCCCCAGCCATAATACCCTCAGAATGCATATATGTCAACTCCTTGATTTTCTGAAAATTTATCAAGTATGTTGTAAATAAGATTTTTATAGTCAACCCTGTTTATTTTATAACTACCTTCAACAGCAAATTATATAACTTCAATCAAACTGAAACCAAAATATGTTTCTATTCTGAAATTAGATTCTGTATCACAACAGCTTTGGTAATAGCAGGAAGTCGTAAAATTTGTTCTTGCACACTGGATTGAAAATGCCATTCTTTTCACCTGGGATAGAAAATCTTATCTTACCCTGATATTCTGACCCAGGACCGGAAAAAAATCACGAGCTGTCAATGCATTGGTGTATAGGACCTCACGTACCTGCGTTGTCAAGTGACATTGGCATTTTAGATGATGACGTCACAAAGACGGTAAAATGACGTCAGTTTATGCACGCCACTCGTTGACGTAAAGAACCGAATGGCGATCGTTGAAAGCGGCGCCTTCTTTCAAAATCAAATTGAAACCTCTCAAGCACTAGAAATAGGCATTTAACAAGTTCTGAAGTTAAAACAAAACGTGGTGTGCAAGAAAAAGTATCTATCATGGGTGTGAGGTGTGGATAGAAAAATCGTCACTCGGGGTCACTGTTCGGCATTACTCGGCAAGCCTCGAGATGCTGAACAGTGATGTTCGTGACAGATTTTTCTATCCACACCTCATACTTATGATAGATACTTATAATCTTGGCCAAAGGTGGCAGTTGTAGTATGTTAATAGAACCTATGAAATGCAACACAATCTTGATTACAAGTTCTGAGTTCCTATATGATTTGTTCCCAAACAGAAGCCACGAATGCTTTAGTAATCAGTAATTGTAAAGACTGTTCAAACTGTGCTGATGTGCAGAATGATGAAGCCCAGCTCATTTCTGTCGCACTGTTGGGCCAATCAATTCTCTTTTAAGGTGAATGGGTAAACTTCCAGAGTAAGCAACTCTGCCATTTCCATTTTTGCCTCCCTTCTAAATTTCAGTAAACTCTAAAAGGAAAGAAGTTGCTTCCTTAGGAGCAGATTCTTTCCTTCAGGAATATCCCCTTTTGGAACGGTAACACCATCCAGGAAAGCAAACATGAAATCATATAGGTTGTCTCCCTTTGTGAAATGGCAGGAAAAAATGGAGGTGTACCAATACACCGTAATAAGCTTACCAAAGCTCCTTCTAGACATGTGGCAAAGTTGTAGCCCCTACCCATGACCAAGAGAGATTTCTGAGTGTAGAGTTCTTGAGACAAAGCGTGTATTTGATCATCCATCTTTAGGACTTCCTTGATTTGGTCTGAAATGAATATGGTTCCATTATACAGGGTGTCCAATTTACCTTTCTAAAGCCACCCCTACTTTAAACAGTTAAGCAGATTCATTGGTTCCATTATACAAGGTGTCCAATAGAAACAGGACCTAAACTGAAGAGATGTTAATTTATTTTTCTACATATTATCAAATCAATGCAATCGCACACACTCCCCCCCACCCTCTACACAAACTACACAAAGTTTATGCCACCACAGACGACACCGTAAAAGTAATACATAAGTTTCTCTTCTGCTACTTGCAGGTGGAACAAAGTTGTGTACATTATGTGTCAATGTGAATTAAAAGCCAACAGTCCTTTCAAATGCATGAACAAGATGAAATTTTCTGTGGACTTTTTTGTGGAGATGCAATGCAACATAGCAAGGGAATCACTCTTGGACAAAAACTAGTGTTTATTCTAAATAAGCTTATGACAGCCTCATTAATCAAAGTTAACCCCATCAGTAATCATTTTCACTTAACTACTATCTCACTTATACCATGATACCTAATATAAACCTTGCATGTTATGACGTGTCTCATGCTAAAGATTTGGATATCAGATTCTTGGGACAAAAGTATAAGTATAATGGTTGAGCACTTGCAAGTAAATACCTGGTAAATGTTTCAAGCCTTGTATGATTTCTTTTCTTCTTTCCTGCATCGAGATTCTGTCATCGCACATCATGAGACCAAACATCACCAGAGAGATAAATTGACTAGTATACGCCTGTAACATGATGTAAACTTATAACTAATGAACTCTATAAGCAAAATGCTTTTGTTCAGATCCTCAGTTGAATATTACATGTATGATATATGAGATCTTTGTCAGTGAGTCTTGCAAAAAATTGTACAATAAAAATATTGTTTAAACCAAACTTTGCATATGATAATTGCTTCACTCCAAAAGATTTGACTGGAAATGCACATCCAGTACCTTGAATATTCACTTTATACATCATGCAATACCATGAACATTAACTTTATCCACCAAAATCTATCGAATTTTAAAACAATATTGTCTTTCATATCATTAAACAGAGTTGATGGTCACAACAATCATTTACCAATTTTCTTACACTAAATTTTGACAAACTGCCAATGGCACCCAATTTTGCAGCAATAAAATGATATGAGACTTTTTTGCCTTCTAATCTCTTAACTTGGTAAAATCAAACTTTCATGGAGATTTATTTCCATGAAATTTTCTTCCTTGAAAAAGTCGCGAGAAATAATAGTGTAAAATTTAATAGGAAACAGAAACAGAGAGGGTATGAAGATTTGGATTGATCTCCGGGTGTAAAAGTATTTACGACTTACCTTAGTACTGGCAACTCCTATTTCTGGTCCAGCATTGATGTGGACGCCACAATGAGATTCCCGACAGATACTGCTGCCGACAGTGTTGGTTATCCCCACTATCAAGGCTCCTCTCGTCTTACAGTACCTCAGTGCCATCAAGGTGTCTGCAGTTTCACCTATTATAAAGAAAGAACAAGAACTGTCAGCAGACAATGGAATGTGCCTTCTAGAAGCTTATATCTAATTACCCAGCTGCTGCCAATGTTGCTATTATTCCCAGAAACCACAAAAACCAGCAATGCCTTTTTGTATGGAACATTATTTGAACTGATTTGTTCAAAGTCAGTTCATCCTTTCACAACAAGAAGTATTTCTATAAGTCAGCTATTCTAACCTATACTACCTATACTACCACAAAAGAAACTGTAACAGTTTGAAACTGACCAATGCCAACATTGTCAGACAATGTATTGAAGAAAATAGCCATCAGAGGAGATGGCAAATCCCCCGACCGAAGACCCCCATGGGCCTTGGTAAAAAGGGTGCACTTCAAAACACATATTAGTAATATATTGTCTTTTTTTATGCTTCTGTTTGACATTAACTGTTAACAGATGCATGCTTATATAATACTCAGACTAAAACAGTATGCTTGACTGCTAAAAAGAGGTAATATCTCAAACAGCCACCATATACGCAAATGTATAGCATACGATACATTCAACTTTCAAAATGTGTGAATAACTTCTAAAGTACAAGTCCTACAAACCTAATTTTGAGCTCTCTAGTAAGTGAATTTGGACAAAGAATCCAAATCTGGAAAAAAAATTTTTTTTTTGGGGGGGGCGGGGGGGGCGGGGGGGGGGGGGGGGGGGCGGGGGTGGAACGGGGCATGGGAATGTGGAGGGGTCAGAGAGAGTTAGCAACACTGATAAGATATCACTGCATGATCATCAATGTTCTAAAAGGTACAAGGTTATTCAAATTCTGGAGCTGGCCAGGGTTATACAAACAGCAGCTCAAACTACCAAAGGGAAATAACTCACAAAGTATAAAAGCACGAGTTATCATTCATGTATGAGACAAACTGTCATGACCTGTTCTACATATCTGTGAAGTATCATGAAATTATTTCAAAAGGTATTCGAGTTATGGAGCGGACACCTAAAATCATCAAGGGGAAATAACTCCAAAAGTAAGAAAGCAAGAGTTGTCATTCTTGTTCACGACACATCGTCATGACCTGTTCTACATATCTGTGAAGTATCATGAAAATATTCCAAAAGGTATTCAAGTTATAGAGCGGACACGAAATCACACCTAAAACCATCAAGGGGAAATAACTCAAAAAGTAAGAAAGCAGGAGTTGTCATACTTGTTCGCGACACATCATCATGACCTGTTCTACATATCTGTGAAGTATCATGAAAATATTCCAAAAGGTATTCAAGTTATAGAGCGGACACGAAATCATACCTAAAATGATCAAGGGGAAATAACCCAAAAAGTAAGAAAGCAAGAGTTATCATTCTTGTTCGCGACACACCCTCATGACCTGTTCTACATATCTGTGAAGTATCATGAGAATATTCCAAAGGGTATTCAAGTTATAGAGCGGACACGAATGTGTCAAAAAATCACACCTAAAACTATCAAGGGCAAATAACTCAAAAAGTAAGAAAGCAAGAGTTGTCATTCTTGTTCGCGACACATCGTCATGACCTGTTCTACATTTCTGTGAAGTATCATGAAAATATTCCAAAGGGTATTCAAGTTACAGAGCGGACACGAATCTGCCAAAAAATCACCAAAAGGGAGATAATTCAAAAAGTACAATAGCAAGAGTTACCATTCTTGTACGCGACACATCGCCATGACCTGTTCTACATAACTGTGAAGTATCATGAAAATATTCCAAAGGGTATTCAAGATATAGAGTGGACAAGAAAGTGTTTACGGACGGACGGACGGACGGACGGACGCCAGTCTCAACGCTATATCCCCCGAACCTTTCGGTCGGGGGATAATAATGTGATCTGTTATAACATTCAATGATGTGTAATGATTACCTGACTGACTGATAAAGAAGCAAACATCATCTCTGAACACTGGTGTACTTCTGTCCAGGAAATCACTGGCAAGTTCTACCATTACTGGTAGCTCTGTTAACTCTTCTAACAACTGGCGAGTCTGAAAGCATGTGAAAACTGAATTAAAAGATTTAAAATAAATTATTTGTTGAGAACTTCTTTCTTTTTGATCAGGCCAATGCAAAAGTAATCCCACACATATCATCCTTTGCAGCCACTGGTGATGACTATGTTGTCAAGATAATAGTTCCATCACATGGTTATGCTGATGTTACTATGACATTAGCAATGGCATAAAATTGACTTTATCAAAAGGAAAAATTTTCTTAAAAACAAATAATTCATTCTAAAATGGGGAAAGTGAATTCATTTTCTTTTTAAAGGGTTCATTGTAACTTTCATTTTAACTCCCCTTATCTGCATCCAGGTATTGTGGCCTAAAATATTCAGCTTTCAGCACACTGACAATATTTAAGCAGGCCTACATGTATAGATGTAGATGCTTTGAGATAATTGATTCTGTCACTAACCGCCACAGCACTATGGAAACTTGTACCACAGGCAATAAACAGCAGACGTCTGCATCGCCTGATCTCTGGCATAAACTCTTTGATCCCACCCAGCATCACTCGATTTTCCTCGAAGTTCACCCGTCCTCTCATTGTGTTCACGACAGATTCTGGCTGTTCAAAGATTTCTTTCTGCATGAAGGAGCTGAAGTTTCCTATATTTAGAAAAAAACAAATGCTATAGTATATAAACAAGAATTCTGTGGATAGTGGTGTCTTGCCTGTCGATGCATAGTCATAAAACAAAGCTCATTTAAAACCAGAAAACTCAAATCGAAAATTAAATGCTGCTGTCAACAGAAAAGTAAAACCTATGTCTCGCTTCTGCTAGCTGCTAGCAAGTCAAAAACTGCCTTACAGCATGAGCAAACTCAAGTCAGTCTGGATATACCCTTGGTGGAGTCTGATCAGAGACAGAAATCTGTCTATAAGATTTGATACTGTACTTGGAGTCTGATCAGAGACAGAAATCTATCTATAAGATTTATCAATCTGTTTAGACAGATTTCTGTCTCTGATCAGACTCCAAGTACAGTATCAAATCTGTATAGACAGATTTCTGTCTCTGATCAGACTCCAAGTACAGTATCAAATCTGTATAGACAGATTTCTGTCTCTGATCAGACTCCAAGTACAGTATCAAATCTTATCGACAGATTTCTGTCTCTGATCAGACTCCAAGTACAGTATAATATCTTATAGACAGATTTCTGTCTCTGATCAGACTCCAAGTACAGTATCATATCTTAAAGACAGATTTCTGTCTCTGATCATACTCCAAGTACAGTATCATATCTGATAGACAGATTTCTGTCTCTGATTAGACTCCAAGTACAGTATCATATCTGATAGACAGATTTCTGTCTCTGATCAGACTCCAAGTACAGTATCAAATCTTATAGACAGATTTCTCTCTCTGATCAGACTCCAAGTACAGTATCAAATCTTATAGACAGATTTCTGTCTCTGATCAGACTCCAAGTACAGTATCGTATCTGATAGACAGATTTCTGTCTCTGATCAGACTCCAAGCCCAGTATCAAATCTGTATAGACAGACTTCTGTCTCTGATCAGACTCCACGTACAGTATCAAATCTTATAGACAGATTTTTGTCTCTAATCAGACTCCAAGTACAGTATCAAATCTTATAGACAGATTTCTGTCTTTGATCAGACTCCAAGTACAGTATCAAATCTTATAGACTGATTTCTGTCTCTGATCAGACTCCAAGTACAGTATCAAATCTGTATAGACAGACTTCTGTCTCTGATTAGACTCCACGTACAGTATCAAATCTTATAGACAGATTTCTGTCTTTGATCAGACTCCAAGTACAGTATCAAATCATATAGACAGATTTCTGTCTCTGATCAGACTCCAACTTGGAGTCTGATCAAAGACAGAAATCTGTCTATGCAGATATGTCTGGATCCATAGATTGATATTACAAAAAGGAAAGACAGATTAGACTGACAAACAGCTTAATCTGAGTGGTGGGTGTTAGCAAAGGCCATAAGAGGGCTTCTACTGCACCACTACACATATCATTTAACAACAAAGAGGAATCAGAGTCTTTTCTTCAAAATGCTGTCTTCCTCTAGCCATAATGCAGTGGAAAGTCATGTTAAAGATGTATATTTTGCAAATGCCGCTTCCGAGGCAAATTGCAACTTTATTTTGACGTCATTAAATAATATTTGTTACAGTACAAGCTACTGATGGCGACGTCAATTTTTTGATGACCCTGGAATGCTTATAAGCAAAATTTCAAGGCAGGTTTATAACAGCATATGGATGGTTTTGTTAAAACATGCATTTTCACCTGTTAAAACATGGCTGTTTTCATGTTTAGACACACATAGCTGTTAATAGCATGCGGCAAGACTTTTTACACAAAAATACTTGATGTTGGAACAGAGTGTGTAGATTCATATTAGACTACTCCTTCAAGAACAGTCTGATACAGGGCTATACTGTTTACTATACTACCACCAACTTTCCACAACCCACAAAACATGCTATCTGCATCAGCTCCTTGGAGAGCCAGGTACAAACCTTTCATAATCTGCTGAAGTTCTGTCTTGAGAGTCACCACCTCTCTCACCGTTGACTCATCAATTCTCCGTGAGACACGATGTATTGTGAGACTTCCTTTGTTGACCGCAGCAACATCATCATCCTCCAGAAATATCACCTGATTTGTATGTTCAATAACAGCACTGCAAAGAGAAAATTTTGCCATCAAGGTGGATGGGTACTTTTTCAGGGGGAGCAATTCTGCCTTTTTAATTTTTGCTTTCCTTCTCACTAGGGGTCAACTCATAAAGATAAGAATTTGATCCTGCAGATAAATAATTATCTACCCATGAAATTTACAAAGTATGGATACATCACCAAGGGAGATAACCCTGACATAAAAGAAAAGTTTGCTTCTCATCTTATAAAGGGGATACTCTTAAAAGGAAAGAAATTAAGAAAGCAGATTCTCTCCTTTGAAAGGAGTCCTCCTTTGGAGAATGGATTCATTGGGAAGCAAATACAACTCTTTAAACTACTCTGTTAAAATTGTCTCCCTTGTTAAAATGGTGACAATACCTGATAGAGGGCATATTCATACCACTTAAGTCTGTTTTCTACGCTTTGTACAGAAGAGCTATGCCATAACGCATGTGGACAGGCTTGGCATACATTATGAGACGAAATATATTGTAATACAGGTGTTCTAATGCAAAGAGATATTCCACCTTTTTCTCAGGCCCAACTGTGTTACGTTCTCTTAACGACTTTATGTAAGGGAGGTAAACATTTTGCAAAGGGGAGGCATCCAAAATGCATTTTGGTAGCCTCCCTTTGAAAAATAAATACTTCCCTTACCATTCCTTACTTACCTGGCATCTGATGCAAAGAAATATTCCACCTCTTTCTCTGGCCCAATTGTGTGATATTCTGTTGTAGACTCGGATCTCTGAGCGGGGGCAGGGGCAATGAATCCCCGGTGATCTGCCAGAATAGAAAAAGAATAGATTTATTCATTTGCACAAATCGATGTAAGGTATTTAGCTGATGATAATTCAAGGATTATATTTCTTATTCATCCATAGGAACAATAAAAATTATCCGGAACTATCTTTAAATGGTCTCATTAAACAAGCACCCTGTGTCCAGTTGTTCAAAGCACTGTTAACCTCACACAGTCATTAGTCACGGTTTTGTTATTAATTTTGCAGACATAAAATCAGGTCTGCTAAAAGTTTTTGCTGACAAAATGTGAGGAGCTTTTGCAGTACAAAAGCTCCTCCCAGTTTTTTGGCAAAAATGGCTGTGTTTTTACATTTAACACATTTGGAAATTTAACAATGTTGTTAGTTCTGAACAACCGAGCCCTGACCGGTAACTTAAAAATTTCCTTTCTCAATGGGCTGCACTTCAAGTAATGAAGAAAAATAAACGTGAAACTTGAATTTTGCATTTTTGAGGCACTTCGTTTTGTTTAAGTGAAATCAAATTTATTTTTCCCAAATGAACTGTTTCCAGGTAATCTTTCCATCAGGTAAACTTTCCAGGTAAATTTAGACTTTGTTTTTCCAGATATACTATCCTGTCAAACATCCATTTTGCATTTCCAGGTAAAACTGTCATATGATTGTCCCCATTTTTGTTTTTATCTTTTAAGGTTTCAAGTTGCAATTTTTGAAAATCACCATAACTGACTCAAATACAAGATATCACAAATGACAACTTTACTTGGAAAAACACATCTAATAACAGAATTACACAAGACTACCGTAATGACCCTAAAATTTTGGACACTCGAAAGTTGGAAAATAATTGTTCAAAAATTCTTAGAAAGTGGATTTTACACAGGTTAATGCATCCAACTGATGCTTAGTGAATGGCAAACTTTGTAGACCCTGATCAAACTGCTCCTTAAGGAGCAGTTAGATCTGGGGCTCTGATGTTTGCTCAGACCTGTCTGTCTGAATATTTAGGGTAATTATGGTATCTGGCAATGTGTGAAATGTGACAAACAGTGCAGGCCTTGCTTATGAGATGGGTCTGCATCGTTTGCTCTGGTGCTTGTCCAAAATATTTTACCAGCACAAAGATATGGGAGAACTTGAAAATTACGTCAATTACAAGACCTCAAGTAACAGACAGGACACGCTGCAGAGCTCCAGATAAGGTAAGGTTTTGAGGATAATTACGAGATAATTTTTCTTATTTCTCAATGAAACCATATCTTGTGACCCCTCATTAGAACCGTCTCACTGAGACGGATCTAACGAGTGGTCACAAGATATGTTTTTATGCAGAAATATAGAAGATTATCCCTGCTACTCCTTCTGATCTGGAGCTCTGCTCTGGATAAGTACTTCCCTGTCTAAGCATGACTTAAATCTAATGTTTACCTTGTCAAAAGTAATGAGCGAATTTGCGCATAAATTAACAATTTGAATGTAATTAGAAATTTTATATTTTTTTTATCTTTTGTAGTTTTCTATGCATGGCTGGTGACATGTATGGCTATAAATTATATAAGTCTCTCTGTGTTTACCATGTCATTGGCAATTAACATATCTTTGCAGAAATTAGTAACCTGAATGCAATTTGAGGTTTTAACTTGCAAACATATGTGCAAGGTTACAAGCATTGGACCAAAATGTCTTTTGAAATTCAATAACCAAAACCAATTTTCATATAAATTCTGGTGTAATATGATACTTCAGAAGCTCTGTGTCAAATTCTAACCGTTCTAGATCTAACATATAAAAAAAATTTAAGTAAATGAAAACTCCAAATTAGTGTCTTTTATTATTATTTTTTATTCTCTTTATTTATATAATGTTTGGTGTGTGTTTTTTTCATGTTATTATTGTGCAAAGTCTCAGTCATAGAAGAATATACTTTTACCGTTTCATCCGTCATCTACATGAAATAACTTATATTGAGACTTGGCCCAGGTGTATATAACTAATGATGATTTTTAATATGACATTGTATTTTCAAACATATATTGTATGCAAAAAATGCTGCTATTTTTTTGCTGAAAAAATGTGAGGTGCTTTTGCCTGCAAAAGCTCCACATATTTTCTCAGCAAAAAACATCAGCACACTTGATTTTGTGTGTACTAAAGACTTAACAAATTCTTGACTAATGACTTGTTAAGCTAATGATGCTTTGAATAATGGGACCAGTAAACAAAATGGTGAAAATAGTCTTTCTACCTCAACCTGAAACAGCAGTTTGGTGTGAAATTTTCATATTCTGTTTATTTGATGTGACCCCATCGGGCTGGTAAATTTTCAAGATGAAGTGTCTACATAAAAGGTCAAAAGTGACTTGCATTAAATACTTAAGTCTTTATTTATGACATCAAATTAATTGAAATACTTACAATATGACCCAAAATTAAAGTTGGGAATGTCATTTACCCAAAATCTCTGGACAGTTGCTTTGATTGCTAGAGCAACCAGTGTAAATCCAGTTCAGACTGCAGTCTGATCAGGATCTGCACTGTTTGCCAACTGTATAGCAAAACACCCCTCCTCCGACAAATGGCATTGTCCAATGTTGTAGGTGGAAAAGTCAATAATAGAACTGTTTACAGTGTCGGAATATTTCTGTAAATATGAATTTGGTGGGGGTCAGGTCAGGCGTGGGTGAAGAGGACCAAATTAAAATTTATGACATTAGAAAGTGACGTTTATGTGTACGCCTGTTGGCGGATGAAAGGGGATAAGAACATCTGTGCAAATAAACTGTATATTATCATAGGTAATATATTACTACGCTGAACCATAAAATTGTTAAAATTATCTTTATTCATGATATTATTCATAAAAATTTGAAAAGTGTTACGTTAATCTGAAGAGTACTTAAATCTTTCTCTGATTTTCCACTTTTTTCTTTTTTTTGTAATTTTTGGTGGTGCTCTTTTCCACATAATTTTCTTTTTATTTATTTTTTTTCAATTCTTAAAAACCCTGATTATTTTAATGCTTTTATGCTGTGGTAGAGTTCAAGGATTTTTTTTTTTTTTTTTCCTTTTTTTTCCTACATGGAGGAAATTCATATTCACCAATATGATAAATGATTAGGCCAAAATGATATCACAACTTCAATGAATTTCAATGACCACAAGTGACTTGTTTTATTGAGACTAAAACATCTCAAAATTATCAAACCCCTGCACCAAAGTACAGTAGAACTTCAACGGCTCAAACCCTGATGGCTCATTTACCATGCCTGCATGGCTAGAACTTGTACTTGGGTCCCTAGAGTTCAATTTATAATGAACTAACCCTGGATGGCTGGAAGTAACTTTGGGTCGAACTAATTTTCATGGTCCCAAGCCTGTTCGAACCTTTACTTCAAAATGCCAGATATAGGGTTGGGTCGGGTAACTTCAGCCAGTGGGTAAATTCGGACATACCATTGCAAACAGTGAAAATCCAGATGAGACGGCTCATAGTGAGCCGTCTCATCAGGATTTTTACTGTTTGCCCAGTTAATTTTGTTTTAATTACAAACAACTGACATATAATGGAAACAATGTCACTGTCCGAATTAACCTGCTGTCCGACTTTACCTGACTTGACCCAAATGTTTACAAGTCTCCAAATCAGTGAATATGCCATTTTGTATTAATATGAGGTGCAAATGCATTGTAAGTATCTAAATTTTGCCCTCATTTATTTCATTTGAGTATGTTAGAATTACACAGTACATGTACATAAATTCTTTTGACAAGTTGGATAATGTCATAAAAGTGAGCTTTTATTACTTTCTTCAACTCGCCAAATGTTGGAATTCTAATGCTCTGCGTAAGTAATTTCTTAATCAGTCTTCAAAGAAATGAAATGAAAAAAATAAAAGCGATAATAATGAAGCACTGTTTTGTGACTAGTACCCTGCTTCACCTTGCAGTTCATAATATGCTGTCACCATAATGCTTAAAGTTGCCTGATAAACACATATGTGTGAAATAAAGCCAGTGAAATCATGTGCTAAAGCACTCTGTGCATCCATTATTTTCCGTAAATCCTTCGGCTATTCGCACATATACAGCAATTCCGACTAACGCGACTTGTGACGCTCTTTTTAAAAGCTTAAACTTGAAAATAACCTCCCCTTATCACGTGACTACTTGTATAAAACGGAAGCCGCAAACAGCTGATTCATTTTTCTGACAGCGTGCTTGTAAAGGTAAGATCGCGACGCTCGTTTTCGAAGTAATTTTGCAATTTCGAAATTTTATTTTATCTTTTATTGAAACTTTATTGCGTTTGCCAGCTACAGATATAGTCCTAGCATTTTATATTGATTAATTATGGCAAACGAGAGAGACGAAGTCCTTCTCGAAGATTCTAATGATTCGGAGTTTTCGGGTTCGGCCCTGAAGAAGTGGAGCCGCGTAGCGGTCCCATTATTTCTGTTAACAATTCTTTGTCAAAAAAGAAAGATAAAAAAGGTAAAAAGCCTTTTAAAAGCAGCACGTCGACGACGGCTAAAAGTACTAAAAATAGTAATGAACCCAAGCTGTCGACGTCGTCGGCACCGCATGTAAAATAACGTAGTTCTTTTGAAAAAATGATAGACTCATTTACTGATGATGAAATTATGCAGTTAAGAAATATTTTGGGCTTTGAAGACAATTATGCAAATGAAGAAGACTTTCAGTCTCTTTATGGAGATAGTTTAGAAAATATGCCAAATTTGCACATTAAAGTTTCTGAGGTCTCTGACCTGGAGCTGGCAACAGCCCATAAAGTGGCAGGTACAAGTAAACAGTCAAAAAGGGAGCCGTTACAACCTGCAAAGCTAACCCAAAATTTAATTGATGCTATGTTTGAGCTGCAGGAAGCAGTAGAGCCCAGTCAAAATGAGGAAAATGAAATCTGGGATTTGCCCAAATTAATAGGAGCAGTTATAAAGGACTGGCGATTGCTCAGTCTTTGGCAATTTAATAAATGCTAATTAGTATATCTCAGTGTGCTACTGATGAACGTATTGCCAAATATAAAGTCACTGAAAATTGTGACAAGTTATGTAGCCTTATGGTATATAATGAAATTTGGTAAATTATGAACAAAAGGGCTCAGAGTTATGACAAATGCTTCTCATATATATACAAAACTTAGTGGCAACTGGTGTTATGCCTATTATTAAACTGTTTGAGTTTGTCAAGCAATAGATTGCTGGTATTTTAGAAGCAAAAACACTATTCTCAGATGTTATTTATTTGATGGATCAGGTGTTTCATAATTTATCACTAAGAAGGAGATATATGAATAAACCTCATCTCAAAAAGAAATATCAGAATTTGTGCCGGTTTCGGCTAGGTTATTTGGGGATGATATACCCACTGTGACATAGGCATTTCTATTGCCAAAGAAAATAAGAGAATTTCCAAAGTTTTGATTATAGACCCTAAAGGGGTAGAGGTACATGTACATTCAGAGGGGGCTTTGATAGAGAAATGACAAGGTATAATAGATTCCAGCCGTACCCTCAGTATTTCCAGTATGGTATGTGTAGACCTGATTATATGTTTCAGAGAGGTTTTCCATGCCAGATATTTGTGTCAGGCAGGGGCAGAAAGCTGACGGTGTCAGCTATTGTTACATTACCCCAAACTGAACAGTATGAATTTAGATCAAGTGAGTCCTTTTGGCAAATTACAATGTTGTCATGACGTCTCGAAAAAATTACTAATGATCCTTTGATATTATAAATTATCTCTGGTTATTGTATTGATTTTGAGAGTGAACTTGTTCCTTTTAAGATTCCAAAGAAAATTTGATTTTCGGAGGAACAGGATAGATATTTAGGTTTTGAGATACAAGAAGTATTAAATAGGGTGCATTTGCCCATTCTGAACATTTGGGAAAAAATTTAATATATGTCTAACAATTTCATTGTTTCTAAACCAAATGCCAGATATAGACCAGTTATAAACTTGAAATATCTCAATTTTGTTGTTCATTATGAACATTTTAAGCAGGAGACTTTTAAGTCTGTTTTGAAACTTATTTAAGAGAATGATTATTTTACAAGTATTGATATGCAGGATGCATATCTTTTCTGTGCCTATAAATTCAATTTTTTGTCACTGTTTGAAGTTCATTTGAGATGGACAGTTGTTCTATTTTCTATGTGTCCATTTTGGCATTGTTTTCTAAGATTTGAAGTCTTATTTTTACTTCGTTTAGGCAACAGAATCTCATATGCTCATATTATATTGACGATTTGCTCAATATGGACAAAAATAGAGATGTTTGTCCCTGACATACAATGTCTATAGTTAAGATATTAGACTCTCTAGGTTTTACTATAAATAGTTAAAACTTGGTGCAGTAAATTGTTTTCTTTGGCTTGGTGATAGATTTTGTTAAATTCCTCTAAGAGATGAAAAAGTGACAAAAATCTTTAATTTAGCAAAAGTTTTGCTGAAAAAAAAAGTGATTGTGGTAAGGTAGCAGGCATCTTTCTTTGGTTTGATTATTAATATCTTTATTGCCAATCCTGAAGCACTATTGCATTAAAGGTGTTTAGAAAAAGACAAACTGGTTGGCATGGGTAGTTCAAATTGTTCTGACAATTTTGATTATGAGATGTTTCTGTCATCAGACAGTAAGAAAGAGTTTCAGTGGTCTTTAAGTAATGTCCATCACAAGAACGGGATAAGATTAAGACAGAGAATTGTGAATCTGGTTTGTACAACAGATGCCTCTTTTTTAGGCTCTGTACTATGATGTTAACTGTGGTAATTGTGCAATAGGTGGAGCTTCAGTTTTTTATTAAGTATCTTGAACTATTATTCATTTTGGCAGTCTTTATATTCTTGTGTGGATAGTGTATATTTACATTTTCAGAGTGACAAAATGTCCCCCGTTTTATATATTAATAACATGGGCGGTACAAACTCTCTCGAAATGAATAAACTGGCTGGAACTATTTGGCAATGTTGTATTGATAGAGATATTTTTGTTTCAACATCACATTTAAGTGGTTCCGAGAATCTTTCACCTGTTTTTCTGAGTAGAAATATTTTAAATTCAACAGAATGGAAGCTTAAAAAAGAGTTTTTTTGATTGAGTGTGTAAACAACTTTTTGTTCCGAATGTTAATCTATTTTTGTCCTGGTTAAACAGGCATTTAGATAAGTTTGTTACTTAGTCCCTTGAGGCAGGTTCATATTAAACTGATGCATTTTTTCATTTTTTCTTGGCAGAATTATAAGCCATGTATTTTTGCACTGTTCAATTTAATAGGTCGGGTTGTGAACTAGATTGTCTCAGATAAAGTAGATTAAGCTTTGCTTATTGTCATTGGATGTCACTGTCATGGTTTCCATTGTTACGATCTTACATTGTCACCTTGGTGCAGAGGGTCAGTAGCTCCAATTAAAACATTTATTGATTTTTTGCACCAAGGTGACGTCATGATTTCTTTTCCTGTTAGACTGCCCCACCACAGAGTTTTGTTAACCCTTCCTCACAGCAGTCAACTTCATCCACTATCAAAAAGGCTAACGATGGTCGCTGTGATGTTATCAGACAGAGATCGGAGAGTCAAGGAATTTCAAGATCAGCAGCTACCCTCGTTGTCAACTCCAGGAGAGATGGAACCAGAAAACAGTATAGTGTGGTTTGGAAAAAGTGGTATTTTTTGCAATATTTTTAGACAAACTAATCTCTTTTATACGTCTGAAGCAAATGGTAGCTTCCTATCTCAATTTTCTTGTGAGTGATGCAAATTATACTTTGTAGTTAATTCCCATTAACCATGCTGTTGCAGTCATCAAACCTTTTTCGTCAATGCATGGTGTAGTTTTCCATCCTTCATTTATAGGTTTTTGAAGGGTTTATTTAATTCTTTGTTTCCAAATCTTAAATGAATATATATTTAGGTCGTTTCTTTGAGGTATTTGAGTTCTCTGGTTTCAATGAAATTGTGAACTCTGAAGTTAACAGCTATGATAGCTTTTTCTTCAGCTCCAAGAGCTCAAGTTTTAGTTTCATTTTATTAGTCTATATGACTGTTTTGAAAACAAAGTTGTGTCTTATTTCAAATATCTGTTTAAAACTTTGAAACAGGGGAAAAAGTTATATTCTTGGTTTGTATCATTATGAAAATGATTCTTTGTGTGTAATGCATACTTTGCTTTTTATATTGTGTATACTAATAGTCATAGGAAGTCTTTGCAATAGTTAATTTCTTACAGTTATCCAGTTCGTTCTACCCAGTTAGCACCTGTTAACTGGTTGAAACCTGTGTTACATGATGCTGCTGTTGACTCTAATCAGTTTAAAACCCATTCTTATCGTTCAGCTGCTGTTTCAGCAGCCTATTCTAGAGGCTGTTCTTTAGAGTTGATTCTGAAGTCTGCAGATTGGTCCTCAGCTAGGTATTTCAGTAAAGTTGTTGAGGCGTTCTGAGCCAAGAAATATGGACTTTGATAAGGCAGTCATGGCTGCAGGTTGTTTACATACATTTCTTTGGTTTACTGCTTGTGTTTAGGACATATTTTGACTGAATATATTTTCAGGAGTAATTTTAATAGGGTTATTATTATCCAGGTATATTAAGAGAGTATACACTATTAATATATTATGGTTTATGATATTACTTAAAAGAATAGTTTTTGTAACATTATCCTTATTGCTTTTATTTTATGTTTTGTTGTCTAGATTTAAAGTTGCTGTATATGTGCGAATAGCCGAAGGATTTACGGAAAATAATGACCCCTCATCCAAGCGTCCGTGAAGGATGAGGGGCATTATTTGAGTAAAGCCGGAGGCTTGAGCACATATACAACCCTCCCCGGTTTGGAAATTTTGATTTCCGATTGTCAGGTATTGTCCCGACCCATTATGGTTTTGATTTGCTAGACAACAAAACACATTATTTAAATTTATGAATCAGCTGTTTGCGGCTTCCGTTTTATACAAGTAGTCACGTGATAAGGGGAGGTTATTTTCAAGTTTAAGCTTTTAAAAAGAGCGTCACAAGTCGCGTTAGTCGGAATTGCTGTATATGTGCTCAAGCCTCCGGCTTTACTCAAATAATGCCCCTCATCCTTCACGGACGCTTGGATGAGGGGTCATTTTCTCTTTGAATCAATCACTCCTGTCTACTCAAGCAGCATCTGCAGTTTTCAGCGAAGTTCAACACTGTTTTAATCCTTATAAATGCCCCTGCTCTAATAAATGCCCCCCTGCCTCTTTCCTGAAAATAATATTAACTTGAATGAATTCCTGTTTGCTTCTCTGTATGAAATTGCTCTTTGACATGGTGTCTACACTTAAAGGAAAGAATAGGAGCATATTAAAGAATTTGCTCCATTACAGAATTTCCTCCTAGAGAAGCAAATTCTTTAAGAGTTGACCCCGCCTGAAAAGGGAGGCAAAAAATTAGAGCTGCTTCCTCTGAAAGTATACCCATGACCTTTCTATAATTGCTTATCATAGGTATTTTGGCAGGAGCTGATTTACTTAACTTTCGGCTCTATATAACACCCCCTTTCACAAAATGCAATGCCCCCAGGGCATTTTTACGATAAATACGGTAATTTGCATCTCCAACTGCAGATGCTGAATAAATCTAGCAAGTCTATCCTTAAATTCTGCACTGTCTTTTCGTAACATATAACAACTGATTTACCTATAGACAAACCTAAACACAAAGGCCTGCAAAGCAAGACTTTTTAAAGCACAGGGCTATAAAAAATCCCCCATATTAAATGGTTAATGAAAAATAAAGTGACTTGTCTTTGATAGGTATCTAGATAAGGGAATCTTTTAAAACAGTTGATATCAAATAGAGCTCTTAAAGTGCTACTTCAGTCTGTTAATTTGTCAGAAAATGTCTAAGTAGTATTTGAAGATCAAATAATGTTTTGTTACTACTAAAATGATTAAAATAATACCCCTATGTGCTTAAGTATTGGAACACCGAAAACCATTAATTTTCCATTTGGGACTTAAGTACTGGAACACCTAAAACCATTAATCATCCATTTGTCCCAAATGGAAAATTAATGGTTTTCGGTGTTCCAATACTTAAGCACATTAATGGAAAATTAATGGTTTTATGTGTTCCAATACTTAAGCACATTAATGGAGAAATTAATGGTTTTAGGTGTTCCAATAGTCAAACAGGAAAGATGCAGATGAGACTGCACCTAAAATACAACCATCTGATAAGAGTCTACACTATGCCAGCATTTGGACAGTTAAATCAAGTGGTTGAAGTTTTAGGACTAATGTGCATAGGTACACTGCCAGGTTTTTCCATGTTTTATAAAGGGTATTTTTTCTGTGTCTTCCTGCTTGCTTCTCTGGACAATACAACCCTCCCAAAATGAGATCAAAGAACTTGTTCCTAGCCAAGCAAATTACTGGGAAGGATGTCAAAAATAGAAAATTGCAGAGTTGCTTCCCATGAAAGTGTACCCCTTTGCCTTAAATGACATCCTGGCTCAGAGGTTATGAAACTTGAGTACATTCTCAAACTCAAAATAAAGTGCACAGATTGGCTGCTTCCGAGCACATGCTCGGAAGCAGCCAATCAGTGTGCTTTATTTTGAGTTTGAGATTATTCTCAAGTTTTATAACCTCGAACCCTGGTATTTTAAACAGATTAGATTAATTATGGAATTTTGTAAGAAAATTTGAAAATAGATTGGAAAAAGTCACTGAAAAGTAAAAATAAGTCTGGTAAGCAAATAATAATATAATATTTCAAATGAAACGGTTAATATGTAAATTTTATTTATATATAAGGGGACATAAATATGTGCCAAGAATGGGCTAGGGGCCAGCATATATGGTTATATACCCTCAAGATATGTGTGACCAGCAAAGAGTCAGATCAGATGTAAGGAAAATAGGTACATTATCAGGGGGAACAACTCTGCAATTTCAGTTTTGCCCCCTTCTCAATAGAGGTAAACTCCTAAAGGAATAACTGGCTCCTCTAGTTTTGAAAGAAGATCCCATTTTCGAAGGGCTATGCCATCCAGGGAGGCAAATTGGAGGTCCCAAGTTGTCTCCCTTTGAAAAAATGGCAATAAAACATGGAGGTATGCCCATTCATATAACAATTCTGAACAGTCTGATCAAGGCCTTTGCTGTTTAACACAAGCTTATTGAACATGTATTTTCACACATAATATTTAAAGACAGGACTTCTCTGCCGGGGGGTCTGGTTCCCATTTCAAGTAGGTTTACCTGTACAGGTAAAGGTGTGAAAAATTATTCAACCAATCAGTGGACCAGAATTACTAGTTATGACCATTTTATTGGCTGACTGGAGGTGTTGACACTATGTGATCAAGAGACAGAATGACACTATTGAAGTTAATCCTCCTTATATAGTACCAGTCCTGTCTTTAAACAGATATGTTCAAGGAAATGAATGACCTGGGTGTAAACCACTTGCTTTGGTATTTTTATCCATTTCTAAGAATAGTTTGGTACCATGAAGAAACAAAACAAAATAAACTAGACCATAAAAAATTCCCCAAAAGCAAACAGAGATTTTATCAAAAAGGCTTTGTTATTGGTGTTGAACCAAAGTCTGCTATTTCCATTTCTTTAGTCTATCATTTTTAAGGGACCGTTGTTTTTTTTTTTTTTTTCTTGTTTTTTTTTTTTTAAATTACTTCTGTATATATTATGCATCTACACAGTTTTTTCAATGACTATTGCTTTTCATTAAATACATTTAGGCAGGTTTTAATGATTTTTGCTTTTTCACTAAATGCATCTGTACAATTTGTTGTGCATCAACACATTTTTTATGACTTTTGCTTTTCACCAAATATGGGCAAAAAATTAATTTATTCAACAGCATGTTCACAAGTTCCAGCTTACTAACATGACTAGCTCCAGAATCTGATACTATGAGACAGCTACCGAAACACTGCATCAAAGAATATTAGAGGAACAAATGTATAACGTATGTGTCTTTAAATGTTATTGACTTACAATTTTAAGAAGCCATGTTCGACAGAACTACTTTTGTTTCAAGATGAGAAAATTTGACAGCCATTCTGTTATCAAAAAGCAAATGTTTATGGCAGTAACAATATTGTTACTGCCATAAATGTTTGATTTTTGAAATGAAATATGTTTAAACTAAAAAGCAAATGAAAAATGAGGATACTTTTGCATCGATTTTGCAGTATAAAGAGCATATAACACCATTGAATGGGATTTACCTGTGATCTGTCATTCATCTTAAACATTTTCCGAGAGAAAAGATGGATATTTTTGTAAGGACTCCAAGAGTTAGAGTGGAAAATGGTGCTCAGGTCATGTTAATAAATGTCAACGTATGTTTACTGACATGATGTCCGATACCAGAAACATCATTATCACTTTCACATCTTTGGGGCTTGTTTTGAGTATGTAGTAATACACTTAATGTCAAGTGTAATTTCAAAGTTAAAGCAATTTGAGGATTGATAAACGACTGTATGTTTTAATTTCTTATGTACAGAATGCTGATAAAACTAACAGATTATTGTCAAATGTATAATACGTTATTGAATCTATATTGTGAAATTTCTGCATTCCTTCATATGGTGGAGATGCACTCACGAGCTCACGTGTCCTTATCTATAATGTCCTTATCATCTATAATTATACGCTAACATTTTAATTTCAATCATTTTACCTCTCTCTGACATGTCAAGCTGCAGAACATTTGACACTAACTTTCCAAGCAATTCTTTGCCCGAGGCTACCTAACATGGCACACAGCATCAAAAAGTATTAGAGGTGCAAATATATCACTTCTCTAGATGTGCAAGAAATTAAGTTACAAGTAAATAATAACAATCTGATTTGATGCACAATACTATATCTTCCAGATACATCAAGTTGCAGGAAGCTTTCCATAATATTCCCTATGACTGCAATTACTTGTTTTGATACATGACATCAAAAAGTAATGGAGGTGTAAATATATACTGTATGTGTTCAGATATATGCAAAAAGCATTGATTTGTACAGTAATATTTTGATTTGATTCACGATTTTGCATCAACTGCATATGTCAAATACCAGAATCACATTGGACATACAACTTCCAAGGTGATATTGACTTGGCTGCACAAATGGGTCATCAAATGATATTATAGGTGTAAATATATAAGGCACTTGTCTTTAAATGTGCAAATAATTATATTGGTAAATTTCATTAATGTGCTATATTTAGAGTCTAAAACTAGAATTGTTTTTCTACGAAAAAACAGAATGTCTCCCCCATTTTTGATGTCAAAAGGATCAGTCATTAAGACGCCAAGGGAAAAACAATATGTTTCCCTACCCTGAAGCAGGGATTCATTATAAGTAAAAAGTATAAATGCAAGAGTTACAGTTGTTATGCTCTGCATGTCATGTAATGTTGACTGATATTCATATTTAGTTTTTGTCAAAAAATATAAATGCAAGAGTTACAGTGCTCTGCACGTCATCTATTTATATGTTGACTGATATTTGTATGAAGTTTCATGAATATAGCTTAAACGGTTTTCAAGTTATAGAGCTTAGAGGATTGAGACACGATTTTGTGAATGACAAAGTTCCAAGGGAAATAACTCAAATAGTATAAATGCTGTGCTCTGCAGGTTGTCTAGTGTTGACTGACATTTGTATGAAGTTTCGTGAATATAGCTTGTCCGGTTTTCAAGTAATAAAGCGATTGAGACACGATTTTGTGACTGACAAAGGTCCAAGGGAAATAACTCAAGAAGTATAAATGCAAGAGTTATGGTTCTTGCACTATGCAATACTTCTAATGTTGATTGATATTTGTATGAAGTTTCGTGAATATAGCTTGAATGGTTTTCAAGTTATAGAGCAGACACGACTGAGACACGATTTTGTGACTGACAAAGTTCTAAGGGAAATAACTCAAATAGTATAAATGCTTAAGTTATGGTTCTTGCATTCTGCATGTCGTCTGATGTTGATTGATATTTGTATGAAGTTTCATGAATATAGCTTGAATGGTTTTAAAGTTATAGACGGACTCGTCTGAGACGCAAATTTGTGATGGACAAAGTTCCAAGGGAAATAACTCAAAAGGTATAAACGCCAGAGTGCATTCTGCATGTCGTCTGATGTTGATTGGTATTTGTATGAACTTTCATGAATATAGCTTGAATGGTTATAAAGTTATAGACGGACTCGACTGAGACGCAATTTTGTGATGGACAAAGTTCCAAGGGAAATAACTCAAAAAGTATAAATGCCAGAGTTACCATTTGTGCACTCTGCACATCGCCTCATGTTGATTGATATTTGTATGAAGTTTCGTGAATAAAGCTTGAGCAGTTTTCAAGTTATAGAGCGGACACAATTGAAACACAATTTTGTGATGCACTAAGTTCCAAGGAAAATAACTCAAAAAGTATAAATGCCAGAGTTACCATTCTTGAACTCTGCACGTCGTCTCATGTTGATTGATATTTATATGAAGTTTCGCGAATATAGCTTGAGCGGTTTTCAAGTTATAGAATGGACACGATTGAAACACAATTTTGTGATGGACTAAGTTCCAAGGGAAATAACTCAAAAAGTATAAATGCCAGAGTTACCATTCTTGCGCTCTGCACGTCGTCTCATGTTGATTGATATTTATATGAAGTTTCGCGAATATAGCTTGAGCGGTTTTCAAGTTATAGAGCAGACACGATTGAAACACAATTTTGTGATGGACTAAGTTCCAAGGAAAATAACTCAAAAAGTATAAACGCCAGAGTTACCATTCTTGCACTCTGCACGTCGTCTCATGTTGATTGATATTTATATAAAGTTTCGCAAATATAGCTTGAGCGGTTTTCAAGTTATAGAATGGACACGATTGAAACACAATTTTGTGATGGACTAAGTTCCAAGGGAAATAACTCAAAAAGTATAAATGCCAGAGTTACCATTCTTGCGCTCTGCACGTCGTCTCATGTTGATTGATATTTATATGAAGTTTCGCAAATATAGCTTGAGCGGTTTTCAAGTTATAGAGCGGACACGATTGAAACACAATTTTGTGATGGACTAAGTTCCAAGGGAAATAACTCAAAAAGTATAAATGCCAGAGTTACCATTCTTGCGCTCTGCACGTCGTCTCATGTTGATTGATATTTATATGAAGTTTCGTGAATATAGCTTGGGCGGTTTTCAAGTTATAGAGCGGACACGATTTGTGACAGACGGACGGACGGACAGACGGACAGACAGACAGACGCCCGGGGAAAAACAATATGTCTCCCGACCCTGAAGGGGGGAGACATAATTACATATATCATATAATGAACGGTTTTATATTAGCTTCTTATCCTGTACTGTTGGTGCATTAAACGCCACCTTGTAAATGTGGTGTTATAATGTTGCTAAATTAACCTATAATAAGCAATTTTATATTAAACTAATGACAAAATTGTGAATTCATTTCAGTCTATAAGAAGAAATGCAATTTCATTCATAAGTTTATAATAAGTGCAATAAAAATACGTATCTCAATTTTATCTCTATCAATATGTGTCATATGTGATAAATGTTCAGTGTTAATCGGAGCTCCAGATTAAGGGAATTTTGCAGATAATCCATAGACTATTAGTTTCATTTTTTCTTGACCAAAACATATGTTGTGACAACTTACACGAATTAACTCAGCGAGGTGGTTCTAACAAGGGCACAAGGTATATTTTATACAAATGAAAGAAAAACTCATACATTTCACCAAAAAAATCTCTCATATCTGGAGCTCCGGAGATTGTAGTATAGCTATGATAAGAGGCCATGTTCACCAGGTGTGAAATAAAAAAGCAACGCAAGCTGCAAAGAAGAAGCCTAAATTCCACAAAATCTAATGAGCCATGTCACGAGAATGACAAATTATGTAATAGTGCAACAGACCAAATTTACAGTTAGCCTTTTAAGCGCCAAAAAAACAGACGACAGAAATTACGTTTGCAAAATTTTAGAAAAATGTTTCGTCCAAGCTATATTACATTGGGAATTCAAAGAACAGAGAGCAAGCAGTGTAGATCCAGATGAGCCGCCTAATCTGTATTCTACACTGTTTGCAAATTTAACTATTTTTTATTTTGGCGCTTTTAGTGATAAGGCAGATTCAATATCCAGTGGTCTAAACAGAGCCTTTACTGTTTACAACTCACATTTCTACAACACTTTTACAACAGTCAGCAGCCAAAAAGCTTATCAGAACCCAGTGGGCACATGACGTCGAAATGACGTCATACTGACGTTGATGCGATGTCAACACGTCACATCAATGTCAGTTTGATGTCACTACAACATCATGTGCCTGCTGGGAAGTGCCTCAGCAGGTTTTCCTGATGAACCTGTCTTACAGCTAAATAAATACATAATCATAATTAACAGAAATAATCATAATTAACAGAAATTATTTGGAATTCTCATCAAAATAATTCTGTTTTTATAAGGACCTCTAAATAGGAATCTAAAAAGTAAAGTGCAGTAGTATTTGCCAATAGAATGTTAACGTTGCTGGCATCACACTTTGCAGAACAGTGAAGACCCTGACCAGGTTGAAACTTTAACCTGCACATCTAACAGTTTGTTTTCCAATGACATGGCCCAAATACATGTTTAGTCATACCAGTACCTTGATTCTGATTAAAGCCTTTTTTATCACCTAGGTATGTCAAAATATATTATTACTACTGTTGCCACCTCTAGAATATAATGCATTTGAGCTGATGTGGATACTAATTATTTCTTATACAAGAATTCTACAGAAAGTGGTCTCACCTGTCTGCCCACTTGCATAAAACTGAGCATAACAAGAAAGCTAATAGAAGTTTACGCCCGCCAGTGCCAATGGACCAGAAAATACCTATGTCATGCCTCTGCTAGTCGCAAGCGAGATAAAAATAATAAAAGATGGTTAACCATCCGGAGATAGTATATGATCCATTCTATGTTTTGTAACCTCAGTGTTTAATAAATCTATTAGCTTACAAGCTTTTTGCAGCTATGAATTTCAACTAATACAGATTGACTGCAAAATCAAAGAAATAATTAGCAAGCGAAAATTTCTAAAATTATGCAGTGAGGAGCTTTTAACATAATGTTGTTTTTTTATGTTTTTATTTACATATTGTTTTTTCTTTGTTATCTTCTTTTGAAAAAGCACAAGCATAAAGTGCAGTTAATCAACAAATGTTTGTTTCAGAAAAGATGAAGACAAAACAGGCAGGATGTATACATGCACTTCTATCGTTCACCAATTAGTTTTTTTTGCTTCAGAATACATATAGAACACCTAAGGACAAGTTTTCTTACCAACAGAACGTGTATTGTAATCCTCAGTGCTCCAGATAAGAAGGGGTAACAGGCATTATTTAGGGATAATTTTCCTTTTTATACCATTAAAACAAACATTGTGACCCCTCATTAGAACCGTCTCGCCGAGAGAGTTCTAATGAGGGGTCACAATGTATGTTTTGGTTGAGAAATAAGAAAAATCATCTCTTAATTATCCCTGATACCCCTTCTTATCTGGAGCTCTGAATCCTAACCTAAGGTGAATGGATACCTCACCATGTTTTCTGCCATTTTAATGAAGGGAAACAACTTCTGTGACATTCTGTTTGTTTCCATGGATGATTATACAGAGCTCCAGATAAGAGAGAGTATTGAGGATAATTCAAAGATAATTTTTCTTATTTCTCAATGAAAACACATGTTGTGACCCCTCATTAGAACCATCTCGACAAGACGGTTCTAATGAGGGGGTCACAAAATGTTTTTGTGGAGAAATATGGATAATTATCCCAAAATTATCTCTGTTACCCCTTCTTATCTGGAGCACTGTCAGATAAAGTCCTTTCTATTCCAAGATGTGGTCTATTCTTCTTTAACTGACATCCACTAGTAATGGAGCAAATTTTTCTCTTAACTCTCTAGTGCCCGGTGTATCATATCTGCTACATAACTCTGTTTTGGTGCCGTGACCAGGATATTGACTTGTATGTTATGTTATACTGCTAGAACATCAGTTAAGATATCAGGAAATAAGATTAAATCATTCCAGTTGTAATAATATTTCTAAAGTGCGTTTACCAGCCGCCGAAAGTCGCAAAAGTTCGAAAACACAAAATATATCATATATGATACATCGGGCAATAAAATAAAAAATTGTGATATTGACTTTACTTTTTCAGATATCCCTGATACATATATGCCAATAGAATCTTTTTCATACACCCTTTTTTCATCCAAAAAGGTGCCCCGTAATTATTGTCAACACTTGAGTTATTCACCCTGAAAAAAGCTACTTTTAAAAAATTAATGCCCAATGTATATATATATGCTACATGTATATCTCAGCAACCTTGGACCTCAACACAAATTCAGACACTGTTTTCAATTTGACTTCCCAAAGCTAGCTAGTGGCCGGATGGAATATAAATATTTTCTTATAGTGCTTTCTATGTTTGGGCACTAGAGGGTTAAAGAGCAGACCTCATTTTGCAGGCAAAAATGAAAATAATAGAACTGCTCCTCCTGAAGGAGTAGTCTAACCTGGGTCTTCAGTATTTGTTCAGATATAGACCATTTCTGTTGTATTACAGTATTATACATTAACAATAAATCACCCATACAAGTGAAAATAAATAATCAATTAATCACCCAAATGAGTGACAAACGGTTCCAATAGAACAATAAATCAAGGTAATTTAGGAAAAAATTGGCGCCCCTTTACTGCGGCTATGGATTCGTTCCGCTGAGGTGCCGCGGGAACGTCGATAGGACAATTGATATACTACTACTAGAAACTGAACTAAGATAAGTGTAAAACTGGTGTGTATCAAATTAAACAAGACAAAACCAGGATCTGAATAAAATCATAACGTAAGTGTAAAAGAAAATAGGTGTGTCATTTTAAGGACTATTAATCTTATTCCAGGATACATAAATAGAATAAAGAGACTGACAGGACGAAACTGAATGCAAGTCTGAGTAGAAGGATGGGATTGTTTTGTACTTTTAAAAAGCATCTTAACAAATGGCCATAAATAAGCTGACTAGGTATACCTAGCAAATGGGCTGTGCCATTAGAAAACGCATCTTTCGGCACATGTGACTGTGACATTTAACACTAAACATGCAATCAAAAAGAAAGGGCAAACTACCTGTAACTTTACGGTACCTACTAATGCAGGCAAGTGCACAGACAGTAAAGTATATTGCATATACGACAGTAATACAAGCTTTATAACCATATAAACATGCATCAATGCAATTTTTCCATGCATCTTTTCAGTCATTTAGATCTGCTGTCAGTAAATGGAGCATAAGGGCATGTGCAACCCTAGACGCCTTATATTAGCCAGCCTATACAAGCTTCTGATCCATGGTCAGTGATAGTAACAAGACTTCAGAGCTCTAGATAAGATGAATTACTTGGCAATAATTAGGGATGATTTCTTATAAATCTGCATAAACACACAATGCTTTAGCCCCTAATTAGAACCACCTTGATCAGGCAGTTCATATGAGGGGCCACAATGCATGTTAATATGGAGAAACAAAAGTAAGCATGGAATACTCCTAATTAAGGTGTATGGGTACAGCTCTGTGTTTATCCACCATTTTCATAATGTGAAATAACTTTTAGGACTTCCCATTTGCTTTCTGGGACAATGAGGCTCTTCCAAATAGGGTCTACTCTTAAAGAGAAGAATTTGCTCCTAAGGGAGCAAACTGTTCTTTGACTCTTTAAGCACCAAAAAGCAGACGCCAAAATTTACGTCTGCAAAAATTAAAAAAAATGGTTTGTTCGAGATATTTCATATTGAGGATTCAAAGACTAGAGGGCAAACAGTGTAGATCTAGATGAGGCGGCTCATAATGAGCCGCCTCATCAGGATCTACGCTGTTTGCAAATTTTGCTAATTTCGTCACTGGGGCCTAAAGAGTTAATAAGGTTGACCCACAATTGGAAGAGAGACAAAAACGACAATGGCAGCTGTGCTTCCCCTCACAGTGTATCCATTCACCTTAACTAGAGCTTTTGAGATACAGACTGTGTAAACAGCAAAGGCTTGGATAAGTTTGCTCAAATGCACAGGCTGGTCCAAGTCTTGGCTTAATTATGTCCTGAGTTCCCATTTACTGGCCTCCAGCTTACTGTAAACAAGGTAAAGATACCAATGCAGAGGGTAACCAGGGAATTTCTGATTTACAGAGCTAAGAGAAGATTATTTTTTCCGATCAAAAACTATTTTGTGTATTTCATGATAATGACTTCCTGTCTCACCTGCATGGAACTAAAGTTGTACAAATATTTTTTTTGAACTGCAATGATGGTTATCTTAAAAGGATTGTTTTAATTTTTCAAATGGAAGCAGTCTCTCTAAAGGATGGGTTTATGTCAGGGAAGAAACAAACACATAATTCTATGGCAACAAAGGATACACAACCCAAGGAATGTCTACAGGCTAACTGATAGTTATAAAACAATGGGTTACTATGCTAACTGATAGTTATGAAACAATGGGTTACTATGGAAACAAAGAATACAAAACATGAAGGATGTCTAATAAACATACCCTGGGATATATGGTGGGACACAACACAAACACTGGTATTTTGTAACAACATAAATTTCCAACTTAAAGTTATTTTCTTTAATCGATTCATTACTAGTAAATGCAGTTCTATTTTTTTCTGAACCAATGAACTAATGTAAATTGCTACACAATATGAGGGAGCATGACAGTTTGTCATTTTCATCATCCTTCCCAATGGGGATCAACTCTTAATGAAAAAATTTACTCCCAGGACTCTTAAAGGAAAGAATTTGCTCCCCTAGAAGCAAATTCTTGAATTGATCCCCTTTTAGAAAGGCTATGTTGTCTACGATTTTGTTTTCGCCACAGACTGTTGACTGTTTATACAAATGGAAAAGAATGGTCAGAATGCAAAAGGGCACATTCTAATTTGTTGTCACTTTTCTGACATGCTGTAATGTACATTTTTTGTGTTAAAACTTACGTTATACAGCTGTTTATACTTTTGTTTCTTGATTACTACTGGGCATTAGAAAAATTATCATTGCACACTACAGTAGAACTTCAATGGCGTGAATCCTGATGGCTCGCTTTCCCTGCCTGGCTAGAACACATTCTTTGGTCCCTAGAAGTCAATTTATACAGAAACTAGACCTGGATGGCCGGAACTACCCTTGGCTGGAACTAATTTTTATGGTCCCAAGCAGGTTCGAGCCATTGAAGTTCTACTGTATATGTTAAGTACACAGTCACAAACTCATTCAGACCTCCAGACTTTTTAAATTTTGGGGTGAGATTTTTTTCTCCAGAAAGTGTTTGTTGTGAATTTTACCTGTACAAATCCTAAAGACTGGGACAGACATACTTAACAAACAGTGTAGGCTCAGATCAGATTGCCTGATCTGAGTATTCTCTGTTTGCAACGCAGCCAATTGAAAGTAGACTAATCCAAATTTTAAGCTGGAATAGTCCATTACAGACATTGGTCAGCTCTGAGGGTGAATGGGTACACTTTTATGGAAAGCAACACTTGTCACTTCCATTGGCCTCATTTCTCAAAGGGGACTAAACTCTCAACCCTCAAAGCAAATACTTTTCTTTCCGAGTAGACCCCTTTTTGGAACAGTTTCACCCCCAGGGAGGCAAAAAGAGCATCACAAAAATTGCATCTCTGAAAAACCAGGTTTACCTATACATCTTAAAAATTCATTCCCAAATTTAGAAATATCTGGAGCCTGAGTTAATCCTGTAAGTAAAACTGTATTAACATACCTTTACTGTAGAGGACAGGTATGTGATCTGTGGATAATTTATTTTTACTCTTCACACCAATCAACAAAGGGCTACCTCTCCTGAAATTATAACATATCGTAACAAGACCTGCTGGATGGATGGATGACTTGTGATTTTACATCCTTTTCAACAGTATTTCAGTCATATCAGGATGATGGGAAGGTAACAATGAAAGGCTGTGTAATGGAACCCATTTAACAACTGATTCAATGAAAAGAGTCTGCCGTCAGCGGGAATCAAACCTGGTACCCTTAGATCAGCAGGCCAGTGATTAACCAACGGAACTATCGGAGCTCTTAACAAAGCCTGTCCATGTACAGGATAGCTTAGGACAAACAGTAAAATTCACATGACTGTATATGTGTATGAAGCTCTACATATAGAGGATCTTACACGAGTGGCTATTTCATATGAAATTTATGAAACTCACTGAAGGCTCGTTTCATAAATTTCATTTGTGGTCATTTCATATGAAATTTATGAAACTCACCAAAGGCTTGTTTCATAAATTTCATATGAAATGACCACAAGTGTAAGATTCTGTTTACCATATGACCCTTTAAAATGGGATTTTAACGCCTTCAAACTGCACAATATTTCAATACAGAAACGCATAGTTGACATGGACGCTGTCAATGACGTTACGTGTATGCGCCAAAGTGTTATTACACGTGTGGTCATACGATTTTTATGACAATACATTATCCACTGAATAACAGTGACGCCATGTGATAACATATATTTGTTGGCCCTCAATCAATCAGTAATAATTTGGCAATCTTGATTTTATGTGTACAAGAAGACCCAAAAAATTCTTGAATACCAATTTAGTTAAGTTTACCATGCTTTGAACAACTGGGCCCAGGTAGACAAAAAAACTGCCCCTTACCTTGTGACAACACATTCGCCTGGAAATTTGGTGCTCATGAAAGCCAAGGCAAAAGCCCCCTCCTGAAATGTACAAAATGAACAGTTGATTAAAGAAACAGAATTTTCAGTTATGTCAGTTTACATACCCTATTAATGCTAATAAACCCCTCTGCTCTAATAAACACCCCCTGCCTCTTTTCCAGAAATAATGTTGTATTAACTTGCATGAATTCCTGTTTTCTTCTTTGGTTGACGTTTTTCTTCAAAATGGGGTCTACTCGTAAAAGAAAGAATTTGCTCCTCTAGGAGCAAATTCTTTCTTTTAAGAGTTGACCACTACTGAATAGGGAAGCCAAATAGTATAGATGGCTTCCTCTGATAGTATACCTGTTCACCTTAATACTGTTTATCAGAGGTATTTTGGCAGTGGCTGTTTTACTACTTTCTAGACTCTATCTAATGCCCCCATTTGGTAAAATGCAATGCCCCCGGGGCGTTGAATATGATTAATACAGTATCAAAAATTTTGTCTACATGAGCCATAGCACCGGAAAGAGTGCCTTGTCACTTAAAGCACCAGACATGGTTGGATGGATGGATGATTGATTGATTGATTGATTTGGTGCTTAACGTCCACGGTCAACAACTATGGTCATGTCGGGACTGTCAGTTAACCTAACCACACTATTCCTGGGCAGGCTTAGACCTCCTAAGCGGTTAACCAGTACTAAGTGCACATACTTTCGCCAGTAACTGACAACTGCCCTTCTTGAATCAGCGGAAGGAGAAACGAAAGTATGTGGCCAGACCGGGTTTCGAACCCAGGACCTCTGACTTACGAGTCAGGTGCCCTACCGATTGCGCTACGCGGCCCGGCTGGATGGATGGATGGATGGATGACTTGCAATAACAGTATTTCTGTCATAGTAGGCAGACGAGAAGGTGGGAGGGTGAAAATGAAAGCCTATGTGCAGTTAAAGTTTACTGTTGGAAAGATTTCCACCTCCAGTGGTTCAAGAACCCTGGACTACTAGATCAGCAGGCCAGCACTTAAAGCAACCAGGGCTCCTTACACCAGAAATGAAAATACAATGTACTTAAAATTTCAACTGTGTTCTCTCTATCTGTTGAATTCAAATTATAATACAGCTTGGACGAATTTTTTTTAATTGTTCAGACATAAACTCAGCAGTCTGCTTTTATGGCACTTTTCCAAATATTCACAGTAATTACAGTATACTACAGTCAAACCTGTATTAAGCAAGCACGTACGGGATCATCAAAACCTGCTTGCTTAAGCCAGGTGTTTACTTAATACAGGTACATTTCGATGTATTTTTGCCTCTTTTGGGAACTGAATACATGCTTGCTTAGTACAGGTTGCTTGTTTAATAGAGATGTCCACTAAGACAGATTTTACTGTATCCATCAAATCACTGCCTTTTATGCAGATGACTGCTTCAATTTTTCAAATGCGAAAGTGTTCAGCAAATTGCAAGTCATGCCTAGACTCCTTGCTTTCCTTTTGAGTACAGTCGAACCCCGGTAGTTCGAACGCTGATTTTTCGAAACTACCAGATTTTTCGGAGTTAAAACACGGTCCCGATCATAAGCCCATTTAACTCTATGCAAAAACACTTCCTCAAATTCGAATTTCGATTATTTGAAAAATCGGATTTTCGAAAGAAAAATTAGGTCCCGATGGAGTAATTTCATTATAAATACCCCTCTATTAAATCAAAATTCATGCTCCAATTTCGTGCCGGAAAATAACATCTATTGTCATCGATGAGATAAATATTTACAGTTTCAGGTCATCACTGCCACCAGTATACAGGTAATTATTGCTTCACGACCACTAACGTTTTGATGTCTTGGTCATTAATTACTGTTGGGCAAAAGGTGTCTGTCTAATTGCATAATTGACGGGAATAATCTCGTTTGAA
Organism: Ctena decussata; assembly: GCA_963989385.1. NCBI lineage: Eukaryota > Metazoa > Mollusca > Bivalvia > Lucinida > Lucinidae > Ctena > Ctena decussata. The sequence continues at coordinate 63,736,717 of OZ022500.1, forward strand.
GTTTGTAAATCTAAAGGCTAAATGTGATAGCTTTTGTAACCAGCAAAGGCTCGGACTAGCATGGGCATCCAAACTTTGGTTTTGTATTGTTTGCGCACGGATCATACGATTTGCACACGGCACTAAACAGAGATTCTAGCTACACTGCGCAGACTGACAGGCTGGTTTGAGTATTCGTTGTTCCCAAATACATTGAGTCCGAATGGCTGAGGAACTTTTCCCGTGACACAGC